>OU862887.1:27502500-30002500 GCA_917880725.1 Selenia dentaria
AATTCGGTCCAGTAGTTTTTGAGTTACACTCCAATAACTGAATAGAATGGAAATCGGTATTAATGTTTTCAAATTGTACTTGTTGTGTTAACATAACTGTCGATCTATGTTTTCATTACTCAATGGGCAAAAAAACTCATCATTTTTACATCAAAGAATTGTAACAACTCTCTGGAACATCCATCGGTCATCTAAAGTCCTCTGAGTGAACACGGTCGCCTGAACATATACCCTTCAGGGTTCATGAAATTGTAAGCCACGAAATTACATATAAGCTATCTATAGGCACGTGTATAGCGGGATGAAAACAGTTATCGTTTTAAACCGACTTTTAAAAGGAGGAGATTCTCAAGTCGACGCGTTTATTTTTCTTATGTATGAACATTATGTACTCCTCCCTCCCTACTAGTATCAAACGCGCGCAATCGCTGAATAGCTTCAAAGCTCAAGTAAAAGACTACTATCTCTCTACGTTAAATGTTAATCCCTGACATCATTCATTGATTGATATTATTTTATATTATTGATATTTATGTATATGTAAGTATATATGTTCATGTATGTTTATAGTATAATATATGTATTATATTATTATTACGTGTAGGTAAGTGTAAGTATTGTTATATTTAAGTGTATTTTTATTAATTTGAATTTTACCCTTTTATCTAGTATTATCTAGTGTTAAATCTGTTTCATGTAATACTAGGTAATAATATATTTCTTCGTGATGTTGCACCACCGTCCATGTCAATCATGTAATCGCTATCCATCCAAAGGTTGTCTGGAAGAGATCGCTTTTAGCGATAAGACCGCCCATTTGTGCCTACTATTTAAGTTGTTTCCTTATGTTGTATTTACTTTGGTGCAAATAAAGAGTTATTGTATTGTATTGTATTGTATTGTATTATGGGTAAAATACCCATATAGCTTTGGGTAGTGCGACATTGATAGTTCTTTTTGTTTGGTAGAATGTACTTCCGAGGTATTTGAATTTCATCAAATTCGGTCAAGTGGCTTTTGAGTTACAATCCAATAACTGATAAGTGTTTCGCCTATCTTGATAATATCGTAATTAACGGTGAATGACTATCAATCCCGTAAGCAGTAAGGCTACTAAAATAATTAAAAAAATATTAGTGTCAGTGCATGTTTAGAAAAAAAAGCTGTGTTTGTACCACCAAAGAAAGTCATAATACGAGATGTGTCAATTTTACTTTTTATTTTTTTTAAATAGGAGGCGACAAGAGCTCTTGATTTTTTGTGTTATTACTTTAGGTCAGATCAATATTTGTGCAAACTTTGAAATCAGTCAGTTACATAGATTTAGAGAAAATAAATGATAGAGTTTTAGGTACAATTGGGTGTTTTAGCCGATTGGGGGGCAGTGGGGGGGAGGGGGCAGTTGGGGGTTGCATTTTAAACATTGTACACATCCTATATAAGGCATCGTTTGGTCGTAGTTTTGAAGTCCAGGTTTTTTGGTAATATTTCAAAAGGCTATATCCTACTATACTCGTCAAATTATAATTGTAATAAATACAATAATAATAAATAACATTTTATCTGAATTTGTAAAAGAAAAAATAATACTAGTATTTTAAAAACTTATTTAAACTCTTTGATAAATAATTATTTAGCTTTGGTATCTTTTAATTCTTATGTATGTAGCAAGAAGAATCTATTGAAAGGAGACCGAATGTTTGAAATCAAGTGAATAGGGCCTAATGCACAATTTTATGAGCGGTCGAGAAGCTATAGGTATGGCACAAGAGCCATTTATTCCCAACTCGGCGCAAACTTTTGACGCGGGCGCAGGTCGTAGGTAACACTCGGGAGCAATCACGAGGGCGCCACAGGGCTCCTTAGGCAAGTTAGTCGGTAGATATTTTTAAACACATATTCAGCATAACTGATGTCATAGTTTTTTTTTTATAATTTATGTAAGAGAAAAATATTTGATGCGAATTTATTTTATTTTATAATTCATATCAATAGTTTTTTACGACTTGTTCAACTAGATGGTTCAGTTAACTGGAGTTTTTGAAATGAGAATAATAAAACAACTTATCTACTACACAAAAAACGTAAACACAAATAAATTGGAGCAAAAACAAAGACAAAAAATTAGTCTAATCAATAACAATAAATCGGCAATTTTAATTAAAAAAACTGTCCAATATCTTGAAAACGGTTAAGTTTGGGGTATGGCATTTTATAGTTAAATCAGTCGGGAATGATGAAAACGACAACCTCTTAACGAATCTAGGTCGACTTAACCTTTCACCCTGTATAATGGTAGTCGGTCAGAATTTTTTTATTAATAAAGAAGTAGTTATAGTATATATTCATGATGCTTATCTATGTTTTGAATATAAAATGACACCTATTTCTGTCTTACGTAACCAGCTGGTAATGAGTGCCTTTTATTCCTGTCAATACTATGACCTACTTTCAGAAGGTTTTCACATGTGTGGATGACAAAAGGTACCCGAGTGAGATAATAATGATACGGTTCGCTCAGCTGCGTGACCCGTGACAGCCCACAGAGATAAACCCGAGATCAAATAGGATGATAACGTCCCCGCAAATATTTAATATGAAAAGTATTTTTTTAGAAAATACTTCCGTAGACCACGAATAATGATGGCAATGCATGCAATTACCAACACCTAACTGAAACGCTAGTTACTAAAATGTAACTTTTAGCACATTATGGTTTTTTTACACTATAATTTAAATTTGTTAACACTTAGAATGCCAATATTTATGCGTGCGTTCAGAAATTTATCCCACTAATATTATACATGTGAAAGTTTGGATGGATGGATGAAAAGATGTTTGTTACTCTTTCACGCTCAAACAGCTGGACCAATTTTGATGAAACTTGGTATGGAGGTAGATGAGAATTAACACATAGGGTACTTTTCATCATCATCATCCATCACTACGCGGGTGTAACCGCATGGCGCAGCTAGTTTTGTATAAAGTAAGGAACTACATTACTATATTAAAAAAACGTCAAATCGATTGGTCTCACTGAATCATTCCAGATGTATGTATATATAAATTTATTTCTTATTGTGTTATTATCTTACTAAAACTATAAATTAAGTTTAGCTAATCTGCCACACGCATTAATTGAGTGTTAGGCGGTATGAAGTACGCCGGGTGAACTAGTATAAAAGTACTATAAATTTCTAAAAATTATATTTTAGTTCGTCATTTTAGTTTGTTGTTCTTCTCAAGCGAATTGCTACTATTATAATCAGATTAGCTTTGTGTGTTGTAGCAATTCGAAATGACCTTTTCATCCCAAATTGGCCAAACTAGGCAAAACATTGTTACAAGTTTGTAACCTATTTTGAACCTTGCTACGGCGGTATAAGACCAAAAACGTGTCAAAATCGGAGATCGACTGTTTATAAGAAACAAGCACGTGTTTGCGATATGATCTTGGAGCGTGTGCTATCTCCGTATCGAAATACAGCGTTGTTAACGAAATTGAAGTCTGTTCTTAAGTGTAGTGAAGGTCAGAACGCTGAGAGTTACCCGAAAAAATGGGGTAGTATTTTTTACCGACTTCCAAAAAAAGGAGGAGGTACTCAATTCGACTGAATGTTTTTAATGTTTGTCACCTCATAACTTTCGACTGGGTGAACCGGTTCTCAAAAATCTTTTTTGTTTGAAAGCTGGTGCTTCCAGTGTAGTCCTACACTGGAAGCACCAGCTTTCAAACATTTAAATTTCATCAAATTTGGTCCAGTAGTTTTTGAGATACACTTCAATAACTGAATAGAATGGAAGTAGGTATTAAATTTTTCAAATTGTACTTGTTCAAACTACTGCTGTTCTGTGAAATATGCAACAGCCAAAAATGTATTTATAAAACTAAACGATCCGCGAGCGACTTTGCTCGATTGCTCTGTGTGATACAAAAACACAAAAATAAATTGTCTCCTGTCTTAAAACATTAGAGGTGAAAATTATCAAAAACCCTTCCTTAGTGGATGCTTACAACATGTACATTGTACAATCAACTGCCAACATTTGAAACTTGTACGTCCCAGATTTTAGTTCAGGCTCTGCATTGATAAATCAGTCATGCCTGGTTTCCGGGATACCTACTTTTAACTCTAGTTTATATGTTAGGTAATAGTAGATTATGCGCCGAGAGGGTAAAGCTGTGTCTTACGTCACGGGCGGAATATTGGACCCTGAGCCTAACGAGGGACTCCAAAGTTAATCCCTGAGCGCAGGGAACGGATTCAAATTTAACTCCCAAGCAAAGCGAAGGGTCAAAGCCGCCCAAGACGAAGACTGGCTTTGTCCTCGAGGCGAATACTCTACTTTTCATACCTACTGCGAGACAATAAAAACTCAGGGCTACAAAAAAAATCATTGAAGACGATTGAAATAGTTATATGCTTTTTCGTATCTGTATTTTGATTTTTCCGGTAGTAGATTATGAAGAATTCCTAAATTGTCCGATTTAATAAACTCTGAAGTCAAATCACTATATCTCCATGACATGTTTGTATGTATACTTAAACATTGTAAAGTATCGTAGGTGGAAAATAAAATAAGGAACGAATAAAAGAACACCAAACACCGTCTTGTTTCACATTCTTTACTACCGCGCACCTTTTTTTGTGTTCTGCTTGTGTTGTGGTATAAAAAGTTATTTGAAGTATTATCTGCCATCATATTAATCAGCCGTGCGATTTTCTAATGATTCGTCATTGCGCTCGTCGACGAGCTCACCGATGTCAAACACTTTATGAGATATCGCCTACGAATAATAATAAGTCAGGAAGCATAACTCAGAACAAATTCCACACAAAAACTGGTCCTTCAAACGAAAGCGACGTATGATTCCAAATACGAATTACTTCCGAGGTTACAAATAGACATTTTTGCTTATTGGTTTAAATTCAGAAGGAAAGCAGGCATTGGTTCACGCGCGCGCAGCAACGTCTAGTATGACAACTGAGTCGTAGCGGCGTGGACGATGTAATGCAACAAGTCGATTGTACCAAGTCAATAATATAAACAATGTTTTTATTTGTTTTTTTATATCGGATACTTTTTACATTTCAATGAATTTTATGTCCCGCCAATTATGATTAATTTATTAAGTTTTCGTCTAGAAGTAATTAGAAGAGACTCTTTCTTCGCAATGTAGTGAAGTGAGATTAAAAAACTTTCGCATATTCATTTTACCAAAAATATATTTAACTAGCTGGTGGCCGCGACTACGTCTGCGCAGGGTTAGTACTTCGAGGAGCTTATTATCTTATCTAAGACCTCACCCTGACCAGACCTCCATCTATCATTATACCAAAATGTCATAATATATGTACATGGTCAAACGCAATTGCTATAATAGAAATCCAAGAGAAAATATGAGAAAATTTAAATACTTAGTGTATCAATCAGTAAACACTAATAATAAAAGACAGGACTTACGAGTACATACAAATATACAATTTATCACCATTGAAAAAACTGTCATTACTTTTCATCACCCTTGACGGTATTTGTGTTACATTTCATCCCCCTTGACGGTCGCCGAGCACGTCTAGTGTATCAAGCTGTCAAAATAATAGCGAGCGACACAAGCTTAAGGCACAAACAAAAAAAACAACAACTTAAATGTAGGCGTTGAAAACACCGCTGCTTATCCCTTCGAGTATATATAGGCGAAACCATTTTTCAGTGACGTTGATGTTTTTTTCGGGACGAATCATCAGCGTAAAAATGCTTAATATAAGATTCGATATACATAATAACATAACTAAAAAAAACAGTAGGTTCTTACTGTACCTGGGAGGATCTGCAGTTTTGTGTAACATGGTACATATACAATTACTTTCAATTTACTTTTTTTTTTTTTCGTCAAAACGAACGGTGTAAGTATATAATGCTGGTTTTCACAGGCATCTAGTCATACTCTTGTCTTTCTAGCTTAAGTGCAGTAAGGCATTTATTTTACTGCAATGGATCGGCAAGAAAATGAAAATAAAACAAATTATGCAAAATACATTGCTGTTACATTTCAATATTCAGTTCTGTAAGAAATATACATTAAACAAAAATAGACTGACTTTATTTTGCATAGTATTGACCATCTCGGTTTGTATACGTATTTGAACATATTTTAATACAATTATAATTTTGCTACTACTTATTAATAAAAGTGATTCCTGGACATTTTAATCTTGTATGGATCCTGCACCACTTCACAACACATGCTGGCATGATGATTCACAGCTGTAGTTCACAATGATAAAAATTAAAATGTATGCGAAGAATTCACGTGTGCTTGCTTGCAAGAAAAATGTCCGACTGATGACGTACTGAACACGACTTTTAAGCCCCGCCTACTTGAACACGACTTTTGTTGGGTCATTTTTTTAACGCAGTTACTGTTCCTGACTTATTATTATTCGTAGGATATCGCCCTTGTACATAAGGTTGCTTTTCCGACGTTTCTTGTCATCTCGTCTTTTGTTTCACGGATGTTGTCAAACATGCAACGATGTTTGCTCTTAGAGAATCACACGCCTGATGACCCAGAACCCATTAAACGCAGACTCAGACAGTCATGGCAAGTTATTAATAATAAAAATGTATATGTTATGACACTCCAACAGCTTCCTGTTCTCTAAAAGGTCCGTGGTTAATGAAATTCCTCAGACAAAACATGTCTGCTTTAGGCTAAGTACAGCAGTCAAGCGCTCTTGCCAAAACTATTGCCTAATGCCTGCAAAAATTGCCTAGGAAGTCCTAGGTACCGGTACCGTACAATCATCATCATCATCATCATCATCATCATCATCAGCCTGTAACAGTCCACTGCTGGAGATAAGCCTCTCCAATTGCACGCCACTTAGGTACCGTACAACCCTCGCAGCTATTACCTAAACGTGTGATTGAGTGCCGCAGGGTGAATTGATTGGATAATGGAAACAAATTAACAGTATCCATTTTTGGGGTTCAAGGGTTTCATTAAAAACTTTAATATCAATTTACACCATGGTTGTAACCAATTACTCGTACCTATATAGGTCGCGAAAAATCTGTGGGCCTTGATCGAGACTACACGTGACTTGCGCAAGGACGAAAAAATAATACAGCGCAGACCACGTGATGTGCGTGTCATTGAAAGCTCATAGAGTTTTCCGCGTGCTTTATACAGGGTGGAAACTTCCAGCGGGGCAGTAAGGGGAAGTACCTTATCCATTGCAGCTACTCGAAAATGGCCTTAGGAGACTATCCATAATTTTTTATTGAATTTTTATCCCCATTCACAGATTTTTAAAAAAAAATTACAGTTAGCGAGAAAAGAGCCATTTTTCACAAAAACATTTTTGATGCCAATCGATTTTGTTTCTAATACTGATCAAAAACTTCTATAGATTTCTAACCATCGTTGGATTACTCAAAAAGTTGCAAATTGCAAAAAACTTTTGCCGTACATTTTGTATGAAAATTTTACGCAAAAGCTTTTTTAGTGACGTTTTTTTAGTTGAGATCTTTTTGTTGACTGAATAAAAAGATAAGTTTAAAAACAATTCAAATTTCGAACTCGTTATTACTAAATAAAAAACAATCTTGACAGTTTGTTGCGTCAGAAAAGCTCTGAGTGTGTTGTGAATTTTACATTAAGTGCATAATTGGACTGCTATTGATAAGAGACAAATGACCTCCAATTTAGAACGTTTAGACTTGTACATAAACGAACAATAACAAAAACGAATCAATTTATGTATTCGCCAAAATGACGGTCACTTCGAGCACTTGTTATCATAGGGCAAGAAACTACAAGATTTTAAATAAGAATAACATCATCAACTTATGTTAGTTAATAAAAATGGAAAATGAATACGCCTTCTTTTTGATATGTGTAAAATCTACGTGATCATTTGTCTTTTATTTTATTAGCTGTATTTCAGTTAGACAAACTCTTTACTTTACAAAATGTAAGGGATTTTTTTTTGCAATTTGTGTCTTTTTGAGTACTCCAACGATTGTTGGTCCCATATAACTTTTTGATCAGTATGAGAAACAGGATCGATTGCCATCAAAAATGTTTTTGAGTAAAATAACTATTTTCTTGCTAACTGTAAATTTTTTTGAAAATCTTTTAATGGGGATCAAAATTCCAGAAAAAAATATGGATAGTCTCCTAAAACCATTTTCAAATAGCTGCAACGTATAAGATACCTACTTCCCATTACTGCCCCGCTGAAAGTTTCCACCCTGTATACTTACTTACATAGTAACTTAAGTACCTTCAAGGTGTACAGTCTTCGCGTACCTAGTTTTAATTAAATTCATCTGCAAGATAGTAGTACCTGCTTGACATGACCGAGCTCTGCTCGTAACTAAAAGATTGATTTCCTAGGTCTATATTACCTTAGTGTTGTTTGACAACGCCATCTATGGTCAAGTAGCTTTAGTATTGTTGTGTCGTTAAAACAGTTAGTGTAGCAGTTTTGCATTTTCTAAAATCAAGGATAAAACGACGTTTTCTGAAAATTAAACCTAGCTAGATCGATTTATCGCCCCCGTATACTAAATATCTTGAAAATCGTTTGAGTCGTTTCCGAGATTCAGATTGTATACATACATGTATAAAAGAATTGCTGGTTTAGGTTTTGTTTATTTTGAAAGCAATAAGAAGGTATATAGGTATTACACTTATTATTATATATTAGTATTACATTTATTATTTTAATGTGCCGAATGTATGAAAAAATAACTAGATAGGATTAGGTACCTATATTATAAGTTTTTGCGTGCTATTTCATTAGCAAAGTGTGTATGGTCTTACTGTAAATGATTAAATCCACCTAAATTGTACTCACATTTTATGCAAATAAATATTATTCTATTCTATTCTATTCTATTCTATTCTATTCTATTCTATTCTATTCTATTCTATTCTATATATATATATATATATATATATATATTACATAGAATATTCGATATATTTGGGAGTTAAATAATAAGGACATGTTTCTTGAACATTAACCTGATAGTTCGCATAGCTTTTGTCTATAATGATTTTATAATTACAAAGGCATGTCGCTGGCAAATCGTCTATACTTCTACCCTCATATTATTAAGAGGAAAGATTTGTATGTATGTTTGTAACGAATTGACTCAAAAAGTACTGGACCGATTTCAAAAATTCTTTCACCATTGGAAAGATACATTCACCCTGAACAGTATAGGCTATATTCATCATCATCATCATCATCATCCATCACCGCGGGTGAAACCGCAGAGAGCAGCTTGTCGTAGATACGAGTACATACCTCTTCGCGACTTCGTTACGAGTTTACGTAAAGGTCTATTTTCCACGCGTTGAAACTTAAATCTCTTTATATCCTTTTGAGGGATAAGCTTCGACTTCTCGACGAGACAATATCGAAGGGCTTGATTTGGTCTTAAGTCCATCTTAGCTATTCTAGACAAATTCCCCCACATACATGTGACTGTTGATGTGTTATCTGCCACCGCATTTGAATAGTGAATGACGAATTCTAAACGACTGAAGATACAATTTTGTTACTTTTGCCACAGGACCTTAACGTATTGATTTAACTTACATAAAGGCGAAAGTTTCTGAATGTGTGAAAAAATCGAATAACAAAATCGGGAGATACAGTTTGACGCTGTAGTTTCGAATTTATCCTTTACATCCATAATTAAATTATGCCACTGGATAGATAAAAAATCGTTACAATACGTAGAGTAGTGACTATCCGCGCGCGGTGGAGAGCATAGAGAAAATTTTGTATATAGTGGAGAGGGAAGCGCCGCCATTTTGATGTAATTTTTCTGCGTATTGAGATTTGCAATTAGTATAACTTTTGACTCTGAGAAACGTATTCACGTACAAAACACGGCCGGTGTCCATGACACAGCCACACCCCAAATTTTTTATTCTTCATGTTCAAACGGCTGTACTAATTTTGATGAAATTTGGTATGAAGATATATAAGGGGCTGGAATAACACATAGGGTACTTTTCGTCATTATTATCATCATCATCCGTCACGCGGGGGAAACCGCGGTGTGCAGCAGTATAGTATTTAATAAAACAAGTAGGTATTTGTAATTTTGTGAGCAGTGTCTTTGTATCGTTATCTCGCGGCACTGAACCGCGCTCGTCACCCTGAGCTGTGCCATCACATTCGTGCATTAGGAATTTAACTTGCTACAGTGCCCTTCAGCCTGAAGCTAGTGATTTAGTACATACCTAAGATTTTATGCACAATGCGAAGTCATGTTACAGATACATACTTATTTATATTTCTATGTATTCTAAGGTACCTATGCGTTTTTTTATAACTGTGAATAATCTCATTGAAACCATGAAATATCTTGCCATCAATTTGTTTATCGACAGGATGAAGGAAGACAGGAAAATCTATGTACCTTTGTATTAAACATAGCACCTCTCAAGTTTATCATCGGCTTTTCATTTGAAATTCTTAACACGAAGGATTTCTTTAACCATTTCCCAGGTGCACTGGAATGATTTGATATTTTAGTAGAGGTAAATCTTATTGACTATGAACGCGTTCTTTGAACTGTGAATAATCTTATTGAAAGCTTTCTGTCATAACATCTTGCCATCAATATATTTGTCGATATATAAATATCTCAATTTGTGTTACACATCACACCTCTGACGTTCTTTGCTTTTCATCCATTTTTAGCTTGAAATTCTTAACACGAATGATTTCATGAACCATTTCCCTGGTGGACTGGAATGTTTTGATCCTTTAGTAGAGGTTCTTAGGTAGAGAGAGAATCTTATTGAAACTACAAAGAAAATGTCTTGGAAGTGTCAAGCAAAACGTATATACGAATAGATAATTGAAGATATTGAAGTACGTAGTTATTTCATTATACTGACCTAAATCTTCCTCTCCGTAATTGAATGAACATTATATAAGTGTAACCTTTGATTTTGCGCCCTTACGGAAAACAATTCGTATATCTAACGTAGGTACTTATATAATATGGAAATACAGATAATTGAATTTTATTAAGCGTCACTTTAGTTCTTTTTCTAAATAAAAAGAAGCCGTTACTTCATATTACAGTCCCACCATCTTATCTGTTCAGTTGACAGCGTCGCTAGTGAAGAATTTTAATTCACCATTTAACGTTAACACATTAGAAAAACGAGAATCAAAACATATGGCAGTCTTTGAATCTACTTTTTAATCTGCAAATTCTGTAATTATTAAGCTACTGATATAATATACGCGAAAGTTAGTAGGTATGTATGGATGTATACTGTAGTTCCAATTTTGCCCACATGAACAGATAAGTTGGTGGCACTATACATCAGCTATCTGCCAGTAAAAGTCTTGACAAAATTGGCCGCGCTGTTTTGTAGATTTGCCGGAACAAACACATAGACAGACTAAAGTATGCTTATTTGTATACAGTATACTGTATACAGCGTGTTACAAAAAGATGTAAGTATAGCAATACTAAAACCACACACGCAGAAGCTTGCATACAACTGGTACCTAACTACTGCGTCCCAGGAAGTAGTTAACATTCCGAGTTATGAGTAACCAAAGTTTTTGTATTAGTCAAGAAGGGTCATCCCTGAAAAACTAGGCCAAAGGCGGCAATGACCTTCAGAACGTAGGTTAGGTAAACGAAGGGCCTGGGCTGGGGTGCGGTGGGAGGAAAGGGCGTAAGCAGGTAGAGAGACGGAAGTGAATGAAGCAGTTTAAAGTGCTGAAAATAATTTCAGCACTCGAAACTACGTCTGCACCAGGTGCAGATAATATTAGTGATAAATTACTAAAATCTACTAAGCATGTTCTCGCCAACCAAATTGCATTCATATGCAATCTTAGCCTCGAATGTGACATTTTCCCAGACTCACTCTGTATGTTCCTATAAGTATTTTGTATATAAAATTTGATATTACCTACATCTTTGTAGCGTAAACCAAGATTTTATTGTGTTTTTATAAATACTGATGCTGATATTATGTGTGGTGATTCATATCCATCTCCTGCTACAAGTTACATAAATAGTAATGATTATGATCAAAATACGACCAAGTAACTGGTAAGTCAAATTTCCACATAAAACACATTTATGTATATTATTTGTTTAACCACTCTAAGTCTATTATAGGTATACAATAATTAACCACACACACGCAGTTCCTGGAAAAGTAGGTCGATTTCTGAGAAATCTTTTGCATTATAGGCCAAATATGGCGAATCGCGAGTCAACGGGTACTTGTGTTTAGAAATTAAAACTGTGTCCAAGTAAATAGTGCTCCAATTAAGTAATATATAATACTTGCACTTGTTAGCACTCCACACAATATTCAATAACAAAGTTACTGAAGGTAGTTATGTGTACTGTGAAGAACTACAAACAGCTTTGGCCAATCGTTCGGCTCCGCTGCTCCTGCACGACAACGCACGACCTCATACTGCACAGCAGACGGTCTCCAATTTACAAGAGCTGGGGTTGAAAGTTCTCTGTCATCCACCGTACTCACCAGACCTTGTCCCTACAGACTTCTACTTTTTCCAGAATTTGCATAACCTCTTGGTGGGGAAAAATTCAATAACCGAAGGCAGACATAGAGAAAGAAGACATTCTTTTGAGATGAATTGTGAACTGTCAGCCATAGAATTGAGACCTTCTAAATTAGTCGTAGCGAAGGAAATTTGGTCTCTATTTTTAAATTACGTCATAATTCTAATAACTAGTCTAGCCATAATTATTTTTATGTTACATTACGAGTATTATCTTAGTTCACCTGTAAAATTGATTATTTATTTAAAGTTTTGCTACTATATACTTCTTATCATAAGCCAGCTTTGCGCTAAAAATGCTGTATTTTCTTGTTCCTTTAACTTTGTATATTTATGTCTTATGTTTGTGTCTTGCAATATTTTTTTCATACACACACATGTTTTGTCATATAATCACACCTTAAACTACGCACAACTACACACGTTCTAACTTACTCTGTACCTATATGAAAATGCTACTCCGTGTAATTTTTTACCTTTTGATTATGGATAATACGCCAAAAAATAAACAAAGTTTGAGACTAGGTCTATTGAACGATCGGTCACTCAATACTGGGAGAGATGAGCTTGAAGCAAGCATTGAGACTTATAAGCCCGATATATTGGCCCTCAATGAGACTTGGATCAAAGAGGGTCAAGATATTATAGCCCCAGTACGTCCAGGGTACGTTCTTAAATTAAAATCCCGTAAGGTACTACGCGGTGGTGGAGTGGGTTTTTACATTAAAAAAGGGTTAAAAGCAAGAGTTCGTGCCCATCCAGAGTCGAAACTAGAGCAATTGTGGTTGGAAGTTTCACTACCAGGTTCACGTATGGCAGTAGGTACTGCATATAGGTCTGAGATCACTAAATTAGATGTGGGTCTCGAGGCCTTAAGCGAGTCACTGAGTACTTTTGCTTATTGTGAGTACGTATGTCTGCTGACTGATTTTAATATTGATGTATTGAAAACGGATCAAAGACATTCTCGGGAGCTAGCAACATTTTGTCTTCATCAAAATCTTGTTCAAGTAGTAGCAGAACCGACTAGAATTACGAACTCTACAGCGACTTTATTGGATCTCATTATAACAAACGTGCCTGATAAATGTAAAAAGATCACCACAATAGAGAGCTAAGCGATCACGGTCTTGTTCTGGGCGATTTTAATATAAGAAAACAGAAACCCGTAAAACGTTTTGTAGAGTCACGATCATTGACAGATATTAATTTTGATTCATTCCAAAATGATTTGAAATTCATACCATGGGATGATATAATGCAGTTTCAAGATGTTCAGTCTAAAGTGGAAATATTTAATGAAACAATCATTATGCTTTTTGATAAACACGCCCCTTTAAAAAGGCGTCGGGTTCAAGACTCCCCTAAGCCATGGATAACTTGTAATATTAGACTAATGATGACTTTAAGGGACAAAGCTCTACTCAAAGCATTAACCAAGAAAACAGATTCCGCAAAATCATATTATAAAAATTTAAGAAATTTTGTAACAGCGTCAGTAGAACGTGAAAAATCTGCTTTTATCACACATTACCTTAATAACAATTTAAAACAGCCTAAAAAAATGTGGAATTATTTAAAAAAACTTAAGACATTGAATAATAGTTCTATGACGTCTATTCCTTATCATTTAATGGACTCTAATAGTATAAACAATCATTTTCTTAATGTACCCGGAGATGGAGTAGTTGATAACAAATTAATAGCATTTTTTCAGTGTAATAAAAGATCTCAAAACGTTTTTTCTCTTAGCACGGTGTCTGAAGAAATTGTAGGTAAAATATTGTTAAATATTAAGACAAAAGCTTCATGTTGTGACGGAATAAATTCGGAAATGATACAACTTAACTCTTCCATTCTGTCGGGTGTTTTTCCTTCTGCTTGGAAGCGTTCAGTGGTGAAACCGATACCTAAATGCAATTCTGTAGAAGAACTAAAAGATCTTCGTCCAATAAGTATTTTGCCCGTGATATCAAAAGTTTTGGAAAAGGTAGTTTACATGCAAATGGAAAAGTTTATTAACCAAGAAAACATTTTACCTAAACATCAGTCAGGTTTTTAAGAGTCACGGAACAGAAACAGCCCTTCTGAAAGTCACTGATGATTTGTTATCAGCTTTGGACTCTGGTATGGCTAGCGTTCTTGTACTGTTAGACTTCTCACGTGCATTTGAATGTTTAAACCCTTATCTTCTAGTTGCGAAACTTTCATATTATGGTTTTTCATCAGAAACATGCGAATGGTTCAAAAGTTATCTCATTGGTAGAGAGCAATATGTAGAGCTGGAGAACGGTAAAGGTAGCAAAATTGTTTCTTCAGTCGAAAATGTACTAAGAGGCACGCCACAGGGCTCTATTTTGAGTCCCATTTTGTTCTCTTTATTTACAGCGGACCTATCGGAACATATAAAAGCTTGCAATTACCATCTGTATGCGGATGATACACAAATTTATCATAGTTTTGAACCAGAGCATACCAGGGATGCCATACAACGTATAAACGAAGACTTAAATGAAATCTACGAATGGGCTCAGCGCAACTCCTTGGTTTTAAATGCATTGAAATCCAAATTTATGATTTTAGGTACTAAAACGCAAATCAGTAACGTCCTTCGTAATGATCCTAGGCTTGCAATTAATTTTACACAAATACCTTTGGAAACAGAGGTAAGGAATTTAGGGATGATAATGGATAGTGCACTAAGATATGAGAAACATGTGAACGATAAAATAAAGAATGCATTTTACAAATTAAAAGTTTTATATCCCATAAGAAAATACATTTCTGAAGAGGTAAGAGGTTTACTTTGTGACCATTTAGTGCTCTCTCCATTTAATTACTGCAGTGCCGTATATGGACCGAGAATATGGATTAAGACGGCGTATTCAACGTGTTCAAAACGCATGCGCGCGTTTTTGTTTTAACATACCCAGGAGAGATCATGTCACGCCTTATTTAGTAAAAAAAAATATTCTGAATATGAAGTCACGCAGAGAACTTCATCTTGCGTGTGTTACCCAAAAAGTGCTCTACAACAAAAAACCGGAATATTTATTCGAAAAATTCTCATGGTCGAAAGATATTCATCAGGCTTATACTCGTTCTAAGCACAGTAACACATTGGCTATCCCATAGTTCAAAAAACCAGGTTTTAAGGGTTGCTTCAAGTTAAGAGCGGCTAAAATTTGGAACGATCTGCCGCCACCTTTGCGAACAATACGATGTAGTGTAATATTCAAGACACGGGTTAAATTAAATTTGTTAGTCCGCCAAAGACATAACTTCGAGGCAACCTTTAGAATCCACAGTTCACACCATAGATTAGTCTAAGCATAGTAAGCAAACACATACACACACGCACATACACACACAGCACACACAAAAATTCCCCACCACACATCTACTTACACATAAAAAAAACTGGCATCGGCACCCACATTTTTGTTATTTGCGCAAGTTAATATATATATATATATATATATATATTTACCGTTCCACAAAAAGTATTTAAAGTATAGATCGCATTATTATTTTCAATTAATGTATTATATTATTATTTGTGATGTTATTTAATCTATCGTATAGGAAAAAGTCCTACTAATAGATTGCTGTTTTGTCTGTGGTTTATTAAGGTTTATTGGTAATTCTTGAACTCGCTTTTTTATACTCTTTTTTTCTCGGCGAACATCTTAGCCCGAGTTCAGGAATCCACTGAAAATCAGTGTTATGGTAGCTCCTTGACTGGTGTGGCCATAACTCAAACTGAGTGTATTCCTTTTGCTATAAGTTGTATATTGTTTGTAAGAAATTGTATGTCATTTATTTTATTTTCTGTAGCCATAAATTATTATTCTATTCTATTCTATTCTATTCTATTCTATTCTAGTCATTATAGCGTTGTATAGACCTAGTAAAAACTTTTCTATATTCTTTGATATTTTGATCAAAATACTACAGAAACTATGTAAATAAGGCAAACAAATCGTAATAGATGGTGATTTCAATTTTAACTTTATGAAAATGGATAATAATATTAAAAAAATGACTGAGATACTTAACAATTTCAAATGTAAATGAACCAACAAGGACTGAAGGTCACAGCTCCATATGTTTAGACAACTTTATAGTCAACTTTAATGGCTGTAAAGCGTTTGTATTAGATAGTAAGCTTTCTGACCACAATGTATTTAAGTTGACGTTAGGTACGAGAACAGATGCAAATCTTAATGAAAACAGCTGTATGACTAGATTATATACTATAGCTAACTTTAGTTATTTTAATTTCTTGTTAAGCAGTAATTATATTAAAATAAAATCTGAAATAATGAAAAGTAAAGACTCTAATACCAAAATGAAGATTTTGACAGAAGTGATACATTTCTACTACAATATTGCTTTTCCAAAAAAAAGGATTAATCTGGGTAATAAAACTTATAAACTAACTACACTGGGTATTGAAACGTCAAAGAACAATTTGAACAAATGGAAATATTACAGGCCCATGCCCCATGTGATCGTTTAAAGTTGAAAATAAAAACGTACAGAAATGTTTTAAAGAAAACTATAATTGCCGCTAAAAAACTTCAATATCGTAATAGAATAGCACACTCTAACAATAAAATAAAAGAATTTTGGAAAATAATAAATGAGCAGGTTAAAAGAAACAATAAACAAAAAACCAAAACAACAATAAGATCAATAAAAAACGACAATAACGACGATGTGACAAAACCAGAAAAGATTGCTAATTTATTCAATGAATACTTTTGTAGCGTAGCTGATAGATTAACAAGAAACATAATAACCGACGCACAGGATTGCTTGAATTTCATGGACAATTTAGTTAAACCCGAGACATCAATGCATTTTTCACGTGTATGTTATAAAGAATTTAAGACTATTATAATAAATATGAAGGCAAAACCGACATTAGATGTTTATGATATGAGTACAAAAACTATTAAAAAAAATACTTTTATACAACGACAATTTATTGGAATTGCTTTTAATTACAATTAACTCTTGTCTAGAAGAAGGCGTATTCCCCGAAGTATTTAAGGCAGGTAGAGTAATACCACTATATAAAAAAGGAGACACTACAGACATTAGCAACTATAGGCCTGTTTGTATATTGCCTACCTTATCTAAAATATTAGAAACCATTATGAAGACTAGAATAAGCAATTATTTTGAAAATAATAGATTGTTCACTGCTTCGCAGTACGGCTTTAGAAAAAAATATTCCACAGAGATGGCAATACGAAAAGTCGTAGATTTCATTCTGAACTCTTTAGATGGTTCACAGAAATGCGCTAGCATCTATTGCGATCTGTCTAAGGCATTTGATTGCTTAAGGCACGATATCTTGTTGCTCAAACTGGAATTTTATGGCTTTAAAGGGAATGCACTTAATATGATGAAAACATATATCCATAATAGAATCCAAATAGTATCTATTCATGATCAAAAATCAATGGCTCAGAACATAAACATCGGGGTACCACAAGGAGCAATCCTTTGTCCATTGTTATTTTTAGTTTATGTAAATGACCTTGCTAGTTATATGCCTTCCTGGACCTATTTAAGTTTGTTCGCTGATGATACCCATGTTGGTTTAAAAGATAAATGTCAATATAATTTAAAAATAAAAATTAATGATGCAATGAATATGCTTAAAACTTGGTTTAAGGCAAATGGTATAGTTTTAAATTCTAATAAAAGTAAAATAATGATGTATCATACAAAACAAACTAAGTGTGTAAATGCAAGTGATAACGTATTTTTGGGGTATACAATAGATTACACGTTAAGTCATAGAAAACATATCGACAAAATTTGTAAAAAACTGGCTAGTGGCAATTACGCTTTGTTCAAACTGAAACCATTGGCAGATAAAAATACCCTTATTTCGGTGTGCTATGCTTACATTTACTCTGTTTTGAGATATGTTATCACAATTTGGGGTAATGCAGGTGACATAAAAAGAGTTTTAAAGTGCCAAAAAAGATCAATACGAATTATTAATGGCCTGCAAAAACGAGCTTCTGCAAAACAACATTTTAGACTTAATAAAATCATGACCGTTGTATCATTATTTATCTATAATAGTCTCTTAGAGGTACATACAGAAAAGGAAAGTTTACCTAAGAATAAGGACATGCACAACTTTAACCTAAGAAACAAGGACAAACTATTCCAACCTAGAGTCAGATTGGTTAAAGTTCGAAACCAAGGAAAATGCACGAAAATAAAAATGTATAATAAACTGCCAATTAAAATTACAGAACTTAACATAAAAGTTTTTAAAATTACACTTAATTATTTTTTTGTGAATAACCCATTTTATTCTCTAAATGAGTTTATGGAAATGAAGTTAGTAGACTCTTCATTTTTGTACAAAGAATGAACAAATATATGTAGTGTAGTTATGAACAATTGACAAGTAAATTAAATTGCTTGTGTGACTCATCATTATTTACTTAACTTCATTATTATTATTTGTACTGAAAGTTGAATTAAGTGAAAAACGTGGATGATTATTTTCAAAATAGGTATAGATATGTTGTGAATTTAAGTTAATTAATATAATCTGAAATGTGTATACAATATTGTTAATTTATATTTCATGTGACTTACCGAATGTAACAATCATTGTTATAATGGTGAATAAATTTCTGATTCTGATTCTGCAGTTCAAAATGCCTTTGAATAGTTTGTTACCTCCCGTCCAGCAGACATTTTCAAAAAGGGCATCAATAAGCTACCACTACGTTGGCAACAATGCATTGATTGCATGGGTGATTACTTTGATTAATTAAAAATACGAGTATATAAATATCCTCCAAGTGTGAATTTTACCCCTACGGCACTGGAGCTCATAACCACTTTTCAAGCTTCAGTTCTCTGTTGCCTGGGCTCGGAGAACTTTCATCCGACTCTTTTAGCCTTCTGGGCTCTCCTATTTTTCTTGATGGAGTGCCAGAAGCTATCTCATCTCGAAAACAGCTTCTCTTGACTGCTCAGGAACGTCTCAGAGACATTTCCGCACACGTAGCACTTGTGTTATTACGGATGTGCTTTGCCCTTCCCAAGATTACGTATCTCTTACGAACTACCCCTACCTGGCTTTGTACTGAAGAAGTCTTGTCATTTGATGGGGTTTTGAAATCAACGATCGAGTCGATACTCAATGTCTCTCTTAATGCGCCTCAGTGGAGACAAGCGGCTCTTCCTGTCCGGTATGGGGGCCTGGGGGTACGGTGTGTGCGTGATGTGGCATGTGTGGGGGCATGGATGCACGCGCTTCCTTTACCTCACTTGGGCACTTTGCTAGATGACGACTCTCTGCGTGTGGCAGTAGCTCTCCGCCTGGGGTGTAAGGTGTGTGAACCCCATATATGCACCTGCGGTTCCATGGTGGAGGCCGATGGCCATCATGCCCTGAGTTGTCATCGTTGTGCAGGGAGGTTTCCACGACACCATGCTCTCAACGATATTGTCCGGAGAGCCTTTGTATCGGCAGACATTCCATGCGTGCTTGAGCCGCCCGGACTGTGCAGGTCTGACGGTAAGAGACCGGACGGGCAGACCCTGGTGCCATGGAAAAATGGCAAGTGCCTAGTATGGGATGCCACTTGCGTCAGCACTGTTGCCGCTAGTCACATGGGTCGCACTGTCTGCTCTTCGGCAGCTGCTGCAGAAGACGCTACCTGTAAAAAACGTTTAAAATATGCGGCTTTGGAGACACGGTATTATTTCGTGCCCATCGTCGTGGAGACCATGGGTTGTTGGAGCGCTGAGGCCAAAGGTTTAGTGAGTGAGATAGGGCGGAGATTAAGAGAGAAGACAGGTGACGCCCGCTCCGGCTCGTACCTGGTGCAAAGGTTGGCCATAGCCATCCAGCGTGGCAATGCAGCCAGTGTGATGGGCACCTTTGCACCTGATACGGTTAGGGGTGGCCTATTTGATTAGGTGTTTGTTTAACATCGATATATTTTTATTTGGACGTGAAAGTTTATTTTTGTGGACCTATTCAGGATTTTTTTCTGCTGAAAGAGAGTTATATTTATGAATTCTGTTCGGTTATAACTCTTTTCCTATTCCTTTTCTAACCTTTGTATTTTTTTTCATAATATACTATCGATCTGTTTCGTTACACTAGGTTTTTAAAAATTCTGCTTTTTCTTTAATCAGGGTACGAGCGCGCCTTAACTTATTCCATGAAAAAGAGCAATTTCGTAGGTAAAGATATAACTATCATAAGCATGCTGGTCAAGCAGGCTATAAGTGGTCAAACACTCACAAACTTTTCTATACTCAATTCCTTTTCGTTACGGCGTATAATCAGACAGGTGTAGTGACATACCTACAGGAAAACTGGCAGCAGTTTGACCGGGCATTGAACTCTGCAATCCATCATGACTACGGACAATCACGTCGGCTAATTGAATTTGTAATATACGTGAATTGGTTTAACCCACATTGTGGTAAATACAGGAAGACGAATATGACCTGCGTAGATAGATATAATAATTATTGTTTACAATGACATGAGATCTATAAACCATAATTATAGAGATGCTCAGCTTAATTTATCAAACGTAACCTTATTTATCATAGGCTGATCGAGGGGCTCAATAGAACTGGCGTTGGCTGTTCTATAGGTCAGAAATTCATGAATAACTTAAGTTACGCTGACGATATGGTTTTGTTGGCCCCCTCGATCAGCGCCATGCGAATATTGCTTGGAACGTGTGAAAGATATGCGCGTGACCATAATTTAATTTATAATATGGAAAAGTCGGTTGCAATGATATTTGGAGTCACGCGCAATGATAAATTTTGTCTTCCATTGTATCTGGACGGAAATAAGTTGGAGTATGTTACTTCTTATAAGTATTTGGGACATATGGTATCTAGTGACCTGAGAGACGACCAAGACGTTGACAGAGAAAGACGTGCCCTGGCCGTACGGGCTAATATGCTTGGTAGAAGGTTTACCCAATGTTCGCGAGAGGCTAAGATTTTATTATGTAACACATACTGTACATCACTTTATACACCACAATTATGGTCTCGGTATAAAGTGGAAAGTTACCGTACGTTTAAGGTGCAGTATAACGACTCGTTCCGCATAATGTTTGGACTCCCGCGCTACTGCAGCGCGTCCACGATGTTCGCTGAAGCCCGCGTGCCGGCTCTCGATGCACTGATCAGACATCGTATTGCCAGATTTAGAGCCTTACTCTTTAGATCAGACAATGAGATAATTAACGATTTAATTTCAAAGTGTCATGATTATTTTAAATATTGTTGTATAAATAATTGTAATGTATTTATTGTTAATTGTAACTATTATTTGACATTATTGTATAATATAAGTGTGACATATATATATCTAATGGACCATATTTTGTTGTCTGAGAATGGAAATAAATAAAATAGGTATATAAGTATATATACGTAGTTATTAAGCTGACACACACACACAAAACAAACAAAAAAACGAAGCACTATTCATTTTGTTTCTTGAAACGTAGGTATTAGGTATTTTTCTATTTTTATAACCGACTTCAAAAAAGGAGGAGGTTATATGTTCGATTGTATGTATTTTATTTTGTAGACCGATTCTCAAAACTCTTTTATTGTTGGTAGAGTATACTTCCAAGGTGGTATTACTACGTAGATATTACTTTTCTATTTTATCAATTATCAATAATGGATTATTCAGTTTTTGTTTTCAGTGATTCAAACTTGTTAAATTGTTTATACTCGTAAAATAATATTCTCAAGTGTCAAGCAAAACGTAACAAAAAACAAAAAAATGAAGATAACAAAAGAAATTTTAATAGATAAATGATAACCCTTCTTCTGGTCAGTTCGAAAAATTCTAATGTAGGGGGTGCGGCGTTGCGCTTGAATTTTTAATAAATCTTCGAAATTGTGGACTATATTTGAATTAGAGAATAATTGACGTAATAATGGGGAGTAAGGAATAGAAATATGGATAGGTACTTACAGGAATGGTCTCAATTGGTGTCACTTTCAGCAGTTCCAGCGTCCAAAATGAATATCATCAGTGTACGTTTGCTATTTTGACAGTCTGTGCACGATTGATAACACTTAAACTGCTGTATTATCACCAAAACTATAGGTATGCGCGGGTGCAGCGTATTTGCGCTCGGTGCATGCGGGTGAACAAAAGGCGGGAGGGGTAGGGATTGAATTAAATAATGCGGACACACTATTACGTCAATATACTACTACATCGATTTAACAGCGAAAATTGTAATATGGCGCAACCAGTAGGAAACATTAGAATTTTACGAACTCGACTTATTGTCAAAATGGAGGCATGGGTAAGCAGCAAATATTGTTCAGCACTAGCAGGCTATAAAAAAATTGATCGTTTTTTTTTTTGTAATGTGTTAATGATATTTTTGACAGCTCGATATGAATGAATGACTAGACGTGCTCGGCATGTCATCTATTTTTGTTGTTCGACGCTTGACGGTTCGCGTTTTCTACTAAAGTGAAAATTCACAAATACCGTCAAGGGTGATGAAATATAATGACAGTTTTTTTCATGGGTTGATGAATGTCTAAATATGTTTTATTAAACACTAACGGCGCCCCGCGGTTTCACCCGCGTGGTGATGATGATGAAAAAGTATCCTTAATCCGACTTTATTTTCTGACACCGCATATAAATCATATAAAATATTTATTAAACTAGCTGACCCACCAGCGACTTCGCTTCGTTGGTCTTGGTGTAGTGGTGGAATTGCCGTTTTGGAACCTCGAGGTCATGAGTTTGATCCTCGTTGAGTTTTTCTTAGAAAGAAATATTTTCTCAATAACAGTCCGGAGACTGAAATAGTGCCCTGTTACATGTTCACATGACTAAAAACATATTATATGGCGAAACGTTGGCGTTGAAAACACCGCTGCTTACCCCTTCGAGGATTATATAGGCGAAACTATTTGTTATGTTGTGTTTAAAATATCATGTTAGTATTGCGGGCGATTCACTCAAGACTGCTAGAATGATGTTTCATGTCCACGGTGATGGCGGAATCGCTCAACTACAGTCGACAGAACAACAAAGATGGATGACATGCCGACTCTATCGCCGAGCACGTCTAGTGTATCGAGCTGTCAAAATCTTTGCGTGCTTTTTACTACACTATCAGAAACTGACACATCTTTGACAGAACTCTATTAACAGAATTAAGTCATTATTACGATTTAGACATAGGCGGAGGTCTTGTTATTTTGTCTATGCTGTGCCCAAAAATATTAGGCTTTTTCACCCGCGTGATTATAGATGTTGATGGTGATGGTGATGATGAAAAGTAGTATTTGTGCTATTCCAGACTATAATCTATAACTGTGCCAAATTTCAGCCGGATCCGTTCAGCCGTTCTACCGTGATTGAGTAACAAATATCGAGATATCCATCCATCCACCCATCTAAACTTTCACATTTATAATATTAGTGGGATAGTAGGATATATCGTAGTATTTTAGCCAAAACTTGACAAACTATATACTAAAACCTTCCTCGAGAACCACTTTATTCATTCGAGAAAACAGCATGAAAATAGGCGCAGTACATATATAGTTTTTGAGTTGCGGAGGGTGACTATGTTTTACAATATGTAGTGATATTATGTTATATCCTCCATAAAATTGTAAAACGGTAGTAGTTTATTTATTTGTTCTAAATTTTCTACATCTATATGTATTTTTAGGTCATCTTCTGAATAAAGTGTGTAAAATGACCCCCGCAATATCTAGTTCTATTTTTGAGATGTTCCATCGTATCTTTATTGATACCGAGTTTCTCGACTAACTTCTTTATTCTTAGCTAAAAAAGATCTCTCATATATTTAGAACTTTCTTCGAGTTATTTAACTGTAGATTCCCGTAGATGTGAAAATATGGTATTACTGAAACAGCTGCGATAAGTGTGAGATAGATAGAACACAACCGCACAGCTAAATATTCTACCTCGAAGTAGTAATATGCACAATTTGCTGTTTTTTTTAATTTATAAAATACTATTTCGTTACACTTTTAAATTAAATATAGCGATGACAAGTGCAGTATGTACTAATATATCATTTCCTTTTTTTTTGATCCCTAATCACGTATTGCACCAACTGCTAATAATGTGTTATAAGGAAGTCGCTTTTCTTTTTGTTATCAAACTACATATTTAAGATTTTCAGATTTGTTCCTTTATATAATAATAATAATAATAATAGTAGTCTCTTCCATAGCCCACTATCTTCCTTATCACTAATAAGTTCATATCAATAGCCTGGCCATTTTACCCATATTTGTAATAGTTATAAGTACCATGTTACCCTTCATCCAACATTCTTTCTGTTTTTGATACTCTGCATTTTTATACCAAACAGGCCTCTAAGTGTTGGCTACAGCCCCACTTATGGCTTTGTAAAGGACCGGATGAAATCCGTGAAACTTTTTGAATAAATAATAATAATAAATCGTTTATTTCATTTCTGAGCATTTTACAAAATGAGGTGGGGACTACCTTTTAGGTATAGTGAAATACCTGTGCCAGGTAGACCCGCTCTTCCTTATCTTAAAAATATGAAGTATACATATTAATGTGCTGTAAGACATTGCTGCTTGCGAAATTTCAGGACTCCAGGTCAACGGGGAGTACCCTCATCATCATCATCTCAGCCGTAGGATGTCCATTGCTGAACAATAGGCTTAAACTTCCAAAATCCGCTTCCGCTTCCAATCGGGACCGGTTGGAAGCGGCCTGCATCCAACGTCGTTCTGCTACTTTTATCAGGTCATCAGTCCACCTTGTCGGTGGACGACCTACGCTGCGCTTGCCGGTCCGCTCCACTCCAGAACCTTCACCGGTCATCTGTTCTGCGTGCTATGTGGCCTGCCCACTGCCACTTCAACTGGCTTATCTTCTGGGCTATGTCGGTGACTTTACTTCGTCTACGGATCCTCTCATTTCTGATTCGATCACATAGAGAAACCTCAAGCTTAGCCCTCTCCATAGCTCGTTGTGCGACTTTGAGTTTGCTTATGAGGCCTTTAGTAAGTTTTCCATGTTTCAGTGCCATATTTCATCACTGGTAGCACACATTGGTCAAGAATCTCTTGTACCTATGACCAGGGGCCCTACTCCCACCTCTTAAATTAGTCATGTTTCAACCTTACCATTAAATCTGGTACCACCACGTCAATATAGCTTAAAATATAACGATAGAAACGATAGACGTTTTGATGACGTGGTATCAAATATTTCGAGGTACGGAACCCTAAAAATATTATTCGTTTTACTCTCATTTTCAGCCGGCTGGTAATTTAAATGTATGTTTGGCGATTAACAACTTGGAATCTGGTTTCAACGCATTTATACTCGAATAGTAGATATTTTCCTTTTTTGATAATCTCTGTGTTAGCGAAGAAGTTGGTAATAATTTGCTAATTATTTTATCTGATAACTCTGAGTAAATAAACCGAAGTCTCTTTGAGTTTAAATAAATGTCGCTAAATTTCGAACATTTTGGGTTAACCCCATTTTAAAATAAATGGGCAGTACATATATGATATTTCCGGAAATGTCATTCTCAATCAAAACACGTCTGACCTAACCCTAATCAAGAATTGCAAAGAGACACGCTGTGGTTTCGCCCGCCTTACCTCTTTCTATATATAATATTTCTGCGTGGAATACGGAATTGTTTCATTGTTCCAAAAAATTCAAAGTCACATGCAGTTCCCGTTTTTTGGAGATCCAAAGACAAAGAACCTATATTTACGTTATGACGTAAGTTAACATGTTGATATAGGTATGTAGCTTCCTAAAAGGGTCTCTTTACGTCATATTCAAAATGAGAAAGTTGTTTGTGAAGTTGCTGCCTCGAGAGAATATCTTTTCAGTGACTTTTAAGCTCGTGCCGTTACTTTGTAAATATGTTAGAAATAATCACCCGAAAAACGACACTTACTTAAGTTTAAACTCTTGTATTGTCTCTTGTGTTGTCAAAAATAACTTTTATATATACATAATTTGTTTGGCAAACTAACTCCCGTCTACACAATATTGCCATTAAAATCATAAACACATTGCATACTTACGTACTTTCGAAGTTTGAATGAAAAAAGAAATTTCCTGGTTGGCTTCCCCAATTGACATACGAGGAAACAGAGGCTGTAGCACAAACAATTTGCGAAATAGTGTTCGTATCGTAAACGTCAACACGTTACGCTGCGGTGTACAAACGAGTTATCTGTGTCACAGTTGCCCTAGATACATGACAGTTTGTACTGTTTTACGTGAACGACACGTACTTACGCAATTATTCGTGCTAAGCCTACAGAAAGACTCTTAAGGTGCGTTCGTTTAGCTTATGAGGGCATTGGTGGCGTTGTCTTTGATGGCTCTTATGTTAAAGCGTTCGTAAAGCTCAAAAACGTTATTTTTGCCATTTTTGCTCACACCCTATTCGAACGCTTAACTGAGCATAAGACCTAGAATCGCATGATTATGCTGTCAAATACATAACTGTCACAAAACGATCACAAACAACCATGCTCCGGACGTGGGTCTTAAATTACTTTTTTTGGTGGCAAAAATTCCTCTTTTTTAGCTTTCCGAACGCTAGCGTTATTTTCGCTAAAAACGATCACAAATAGCCTATTCGAACGCACTATTCGTAAAAATACGTGTTAAAATATGACGTCACGCACAAGTAAAAAAAATATTGGTTAATTTATCTCTAGATACGCACACATCTGTATGATTAATAATGTCGGATCCTAATGCCACTGATTATGCTATGCGGACAATCAATGAAGTTCTCTTTGACGGCTCAAAGAGAATACAAATTGGCAATACCAATTATCATAACACTACGTTGTAGATATAAATAGCCAATGTATTATTTATTTACTCACTAGAATGTGTTTAGATCATAGTTTTATATTGTAACAACTTGATTTAATTGACTTTCAAAAAAGGAGGAGCTTCTCAATTCTTTTATTTTTTTAAGGGTGTTTTGACTGAACCCAGTAGTGAACCGATTTTGACAATTATTGTTTTATTTAAATGCTGATGCTTCTCATGTTGTTGCATTTATATTTGATCAAAATTCGATAGTAGTTTTGAGGGTTCCGTACCTAAAGGGTAAAACGGGACTCTATTACTAAAACTCCGCTGTCCGTCCGTCTGTTTGTCCGTCTGTCACCAGGTTGTATCTCATGAACGGTGATAGGACAGTTAAAATTTTGACACACAATATATTATACACACCGCTATAACCACAAATACTAAAAAACCAGCCAAGTGCGAGGAATTCGTCACACGTCTGGCAAAGTGGTCGTGCTTCGTAGCCCTTCAAGGTAATATTTGACGCAACCCTTATATAATCTTTTTATTGCTTGCGTTCTTTTGTTAGGCGACAGAATAACTACGTGCACGAAACGTAAGGGCCGTGGAAACCCAATTTACAAGGCAGTATGCCTCTTCTGCGGAAGACCGTCTTGGTACCACAAAGGGTCAGATATTCCATCGCAAAGCCATTGTGCACAAGCAATAAAGATATCTTTCCATCTACGAGTATCGTACCGTCCAATAAAAGTAACGATGTGTTGAAGAAGAGATCTACACCACCCATTAATCTTGTGTTCCTTTGAATTCCAGATACTACGCTATTCTGAAGCCGTTGAACGTGACTTGGGAGGCGCGGGTGAAGCGAGCCCTCACCATCGCGTGGGTGTGCGCCGGTCTTGCCAGCCTGCCGCAAAGCTTCATCTTCCACTTAGAGGAACATCCTGATGTAAAAGGGTATGTAGTTGTTACCTCCGCCCGCGCTCTTTTATTCCACGTCGCGCACGCTTCCCGCCCCTGAATCGAAATTGTGACTTGATGAGCATTTAATACTCAAGCAGTTTTCAATGGCAGCTTCAAGCTGTAGACTATGACTGCAAGAGCGGTCCGTGTGTGTTGATCACTGGCTAACTGCTCGAGCAGTCTGTGTATATCGGCTCTAAGCCGTCCTACAAGCTCGCGATCTAAATTTCAAATCCTAGCCCCTAGTCTGAATTTTACGTGATAAACTGGATTGAGCTCTCAGTTTCTATAAGCGTACGTCTCACTCAGCCATAAACAGCGTATGTGTAAACCAACGTTCCAGCCCTCACCATGTAGTGTCACTATTAGGATTTAGTAAGTTGTGAAAAACAATGTAATAAATGATAATCATTAGTCTCTTTCGTCGTGCGCAACATAAACAGTTTATGTTGTTTCTCCACACGCATCTGCAAGATTCACAAACCAGGACCGGCAGGAGCGCTTATCATGATACCATATACAATAACCTTCTATTCGAGTTTCGATAAAGTTACGTTGAACAGTGAAACAAACTGAGACTATAGGTGCGTTTGAATTGCAGTGATGGCATTGTATGCGTTTGCAAAATGTGCATTCGTGTAAAGCGTTTGTGAAACAATATGTCGTTAAATTTGAAACTTTTGCTTAGATACACCTAATCACACCTCAGTCTAAAATAGTACTTCATGCCTGAGACGGGGGTTGAAAATTGATTGGTATTTCGAAACTTTACGAACGCTGAACAAAGCATCCTGACAATTACACCCACAGATTCCCAATTCGAACACCCTTGTATACGTTTTTTAGCTGTAATTTTTGCCAACTCGAAGCTGTCCGAACGCAAGTGAGGTCTTCCTATCAGGGACAAACATTAAAATTATACTAGTACCTATATTATATTACATTACAACTTGCTGAGTTCAATTAATATCACTTACGCAAAAGTACCACTATAATAATTATGTTGCTATACCCTAGTAGGGTCATATGTTTACTTTAGCACAATAACACCTGTGTCTTTCTAAGATTTATACTAATGTGTGCAATAAATGATTGATTGAATATAAAATCACTCGTAACTTAAAAATTATATCTTCTTCTTCTTCATCGCTACGCTCTTGACAGAGCGGTCGTGGTCGTCACTTCAGGTTGTGTAACGCGCCTTACCTATCAGATAAAAAAGTACGTGCTATTACAATATAAAAAAAAGCCAATATTTTTTAACATTGCTTTTTTTGCACACTATACCAAGTTCCCGTAGTGACGTCACAACATGGCGCTAGGCCGGTCCTATTCTTATTTTAATCGCATTGTACAATGCGTCGCCATTCCTCCCTTAAATTATATCTAGGTACTGTTTATTTACCATAAAAAGTACCACTTGTTAGCAAATTATATGTTTAATTTGTAGGAGTCTGTATAGTTATGTCCAGGGAGTTGGATAAAGATCAGCATAATGATGCTTACCATAAAATTCTAATCACTGCGGGGGAACTAGTACGAAGTTAAGTTTCGTGTCCGTCGGTGGTGAGACGAGTAAGGCGGTCGCCTGATGTTAAACGTAACGCATAACAGTTCGTTGCCATTCAGTATTTTAAACTACTAGCGTTGAAAACTCTGTTTGGCAATGCACTGCGTCCCCTGTAAATACTCTGAAAAAAAATGCCGCCAATGAATAATGTATTAGCGCCAATTTTAAAAGTTGAAATAAAAACACAGTTTTTTTAGTTTTGAGTTCATTAAATAATTATTAAAAAATGCTAGGTGTGTATTTCGGTGTCCTGATTAATTTAACATACATTATAAACACAATATAATTAAATACACACATAAAAAAAGGTCAACAACCCTATTGTCGAGAGTGGAGCTAGAAAAAACCTGGTTACAAACTCTATCATAATTATCAAAGCACAAGTCACACATAAGCGGTTCAATGATCGCCTGATTAAAATCTAAAGATAATCTAGCTATAGTACTTTTAATTAATTTAATATAACTAATTAATCCGATCTAATTTATACAACAAAAGCCGTAAGTAATTATCTACGTAACTTGAACTTAATCTCTTTTAAAAGGCTTGAAATAGTTAATTCAAAGGATCACTCACAGGTTTCACTTGGTAGTCTAATTTGTTTATGTAGTTCAAGTTTGAGCCACTTCGACCCTTAACTCTTTGCGTCTCCGAGGACGTAAATATACGTCAGGTTCATTCATAAATCTTTTGTTTTAAGTATCATGGTATAGGAAGGATTAAGCATATATGATACAAAGCTCATAGGGAGCTATCAGCATTTAAATAATGTGCTCTAAGAAGTGAAATTTATTTAGGCGCGATGATGGTTTCCGTGACTACCTATTGTTGATTGTGAGTTTTAAACATAATTCGCGAACGTAACGCTTATTGAGTGAAGAAAAATTATGGAACTCGCGTCATCGTCATCGTCACGTAACGCTTTGTCATAGATAATGTACTTTTGAAGTGAAAACTTCTTTAGGCGGGATACCTCAAGAAGGTAGTGCACTTGTTAATAGATTTATATAACTCACTTTAATTTTAGAACTATAAGTCTTGTGTTACGACCAGTTTGGTAAACCAATAAACAATTAAAAAAAATTAAAAAAAAATCGCGTACGTAACGCTTATTGTGCGCAAAAAATACCAAGGAACCGGGTCATCGTCACCGTCATCGAACGCTTTTGTCATTGATAACATAGATGAATGTGTCTCTTAAAAATAATTCGAATAGTTTTCACATCTATCAGCAATCCCCAAATTTAGCCCCGTATGATTTTTTAATTTTGTTTATTATTATTATAGTTAGACATAGTATAATTCCGTAGATCGTGTGGCTCACGAAAGAAAAAATCCTAGATGCGCCTACTTACTAGTTAAAAAAGATTAATTTATTCTTACGTGACGAATTTTTCTACAATAAGTCCACTTTGTGAAAAGAAACCTGTTTGAAGCAACCTGTGTGTCAATTAACAGCGTAGTGATTTAAAATAATATAGTCGGGTTGTAGTAATTTTCTTAGAGAAATGGACAACGAAACTGTTTTCCAGTTAAGTATATAAAAAATACAGTAATCTGTCTGTATCTGCCTTCTATCTTCTTTACTTACTTAATTTATTTCTTTACATTTTTTTAAATTACAAGCGAGGTAAACTTCTTTACACATACCTACATAAGAATACATTTTCTACCGACTTCCAAAAAAAGGCACTCAATTCGACTGTATGTTTTTTTATGTTAGTTACCTCATAACTTTCGACTGGGTGAACCTAATTTTAATTTTTTGCCCATCTGCCTGTTGTATGTACCTACTACCATTTTAAGAGGTTGTAAATTTTTTAGCGTATCAGTCAGTTAAAGGTATTTAAAATTAAGAATGGTCGCCTTACAAGAAACGTGTATATATTATATTGTTCTGTTTTCTCTATAGTGTAAACTTATAAAGGAAGGTTCATTTAAAAATATATTATATTTCGTATGTACGCCATTTGGCGTGGCTTCCAAACGGAATTATTCCAATTTCTGATGTGCTTAACGTTAAAACCATCCGCAGTTTATATAGCGTGTTACCACGATGTAACTTTCATTTATTTTACCAACTTCTCAGTGAGATGATCCAACCGGCCAGCTGATATCACGTCTACTCTGATAAGTAACATTGCCACCCACAATTCCACGCTACGGGAGTGACGGAAAGGGGTGTGTGCATGGGACTCCGACCCACTAAAACCCCCCCATGAGCATACTCCGTCAAGATGGGGCAAAATGAGGTCGTGCTAGCATCCACAATATCGTCCCAGTGGTAGGCGCGGGTTAATTTTAACCAGGCCTCAGCGCCAAGGCCGTGTGATGTGTAGAGCCGTGCAAGCCGCGGCGAAGACTCTCTCGACTCTCCTCCACTACGGATGAGAGAGGAGGTGTGTGAGCTGTCACCTCTGTACCCCCGTTCGTCTGCGCCGCAGCGGGTCAGCTCGGACATCATGCTATCTGACCCGCTCCGCGACCTCCTTCTGTGCCATCACCGCTTCGCAGAAGGTGCCGCCTGCCACGATCTCCGAGGATGGAGTTAACCACACATACGAGATAACTCCGCCGATTATCGCTGAAAGTGTGTGCCGCTGCGGGCCCCCTGCGGCACACATTTCCAGTGTGTGAGATGCTACCCTACTCCTAGCCTATCTAATAAACCGCACTGGGTCGATGTGGTGGATTATGGTCCGTACTCCTCTCGAATGCCCTGGCACCTATATAGGGTTACTTAGCTTAGCTCGGTTTGACACAAGTAGGTTATAAGCACTTATTTATTATCCTGTTCATGTCTACCGTGCTTATATTTACATATACCTACCTACTTTTCTCTACCTTGAAATGTAGATAGATACATGTACTACAATTAAAACAGTCAAATTTATAAAATTAATATACATATTGTACTTTAAACCAACATACAGGTGACAAAAGAGCGGGCTTACCTTGGCCAACGTATATCATTACATCATCAGTCTGGCTACTCAACGAGGTTATGTTGCCCGGTTTTGCTGTTTTTAACCAAATTATATCCCTAATTTTACGATGTTGTAACTCAATATTAATTTATTATTACTGAGAAGGTAATTTTTACCATGTAATTTAATAGACGTTCCGTATTTACTTCAAACTGAATTTATTAGCTCGCCAATGTACGATGAATTCGAAAGGAATGTAATAAAATCCTTCCCATTAAAATATTTTATTTTCTATTAGGAAGCTTAAGCTAACCTTTTGCATTTTGTTCATATAATATGCTTTTTTTTATATTATAAATTTTTTTGAGCAGTCGTTTTTTTAAATATTATTATGTTTTTGTCATATGTATAGTACTTATCCAATTTTAGTGAGCAACCTACTAATATTATCATGTCAATATTAAAAATGTAAGTCTTCTATAGACGCAACCCCGTAATAGAATTTGATGAAATTTTAGTGCCATATCACGGTCAGAGTCCTCAATACTACTAAATGTGCCGCGGAGTTGAAAATACCCATTACATACTCAATACTCAATAGTTTATAGCAATCAAATGTAGGTTCAAGCAGGTCTTAAATAAATATTTTTATCTATCTAACATATGGTATGGTAGGGGTGGCAAGAAATGTAGTAGAGCATCCGAACCATTCATTAAGGCGCAGTCCAACCCCAAATTTAAAATCATTTACGATGCTTTACGTAACGTTGAAAATCGCTTGTTATATTAGACGATGTGATGCGAAAATGCATTAATTTTGTACGTTTTCTTAATATATTTCGATATATAAGAACACAATTGAAAAAACTGCTGATTACTACTTTAGTACTATATGTTGGCTATATGTATTACCTAAAAAAATATAGTGTTATCGCTGAATATTCTGAGAGTTTGAAAGTTTATTTTTATGGACTTGTTCAGGATTTTTTTCTGCAGAGAGCGAGTAATATTAAGGAATTCTGTTCGGTTATTACTCTTTGCCTGTTCCTTTTCTAACCTAAGTATTATTTTCATACAATATTATCGATCTGTTTCGTTACACTAGATGTTTAAACATTCTGCTTTTTACTATTATCAGGATACGAGCGCGTCTTAATCAAATTTGTCATTATCCCGTTGACTCGCAATTCGCCATGTTAGGCCAATAATACAATAGAGTTCGCAGAAATCAACCTACTTTTCCAGGAACTGCAACGTGTGTGGTTTACTCACTTCTGAATAATAGCAATGAAAAAGTCACAGAATTCGCCCTGTTTACATAGGTATCTATGGAAAAAGTCGCAGTTTGATTACAGGTGCCATTATGTGCATCATTGCGGTGAAATTAGAGCAACTTTATGAGCAAGTGGGTTTAAAAAATATATTATAACCTACCTTCTTAGTATTTCACGCCACGGCGACTTGAGAAAATCCTTCTTTTTTGGAAGTCGGTAGGAAAGATATGATCAGTAGGTTGCACGTTGGTGCAAATTTAACTAAATGTTTAGATGCTAATGTTTGGTACCTATTATATAGTAAGTTTCAGTTATTCAGAATTGTCCTAGAGCCGCAAATAAAAAATAACAACAACAAATATTCCGTACGTTGCACGCCCTTTTTTATTGTATTTCATTATACATAAAGGAAGCGTTTATTCATAAATACAATAAACTATTCCAACTTCTTAGAATTTTTCTGAATAACGGACCGTTAAAGTTTATACTAATATTTAACATGGTTTAGGTTTTCCGTAGGTGCTAGAAACGGTGCAAACCGGGGAGTTAAGAAAATCATTTAAACTATAATAGTGTTCAATTATTAGCAGGCTTTTCAGATATTTCACAAATTTTGGCATATTTTCTTCATTTTGTATTTTGCTCGGTAAAAACAATTACAGCCATTATGTGAGGACCAGAACTGTGTACTACTAGTTTAGAGCTCGGTAGAATAAGTTTATGTTTGAACCAAGATGCATATGGTCATAGTATAAAGATGCAGCAGTATGGAAACTAAGCCTAGTAAAGCGATAATAAACTTACAAGTGAGAACTCGTCGTAGTAGCATGGACTAAAGGACATGGCTCATGCCCGGGGAACACAAAAGCAGATATCCTTGCTAAAAATGCAACCAAGCAACCGGTAAGTGGAGACTTAAACGACCTCTGTAAGCCCTCAGCGGTGGAAGTACGGAACCTACTTTGTCGCTACACTGAAGTAGAACAACAAAATATGTGGGAAAAAAGAAAGGACTGCAAACAAGCAAGATCTATGTTTCCAACCTTGAACAGGAACACAACAAACAATCTGCTGAAACTGCAGCGAGAAGACCTGCGACTTTTAGTAGGCCTTATCACAGGCCACTGCAACCTAAATTATCACCTTCACAAAATTGGTGCAACGGACAGTCCACTGTGCAGAGGATGTTTACAGGAAGACGAGACCGTGAGGCACGTGCTGCTGGAGTGCACGGCTACGGAAAATATACGTAACACAACCAGGCTATTTGAAGATCAGTATAGTTCTAGATTAACATCGGTTAACATACCACCAACATCACTGGAGCAGTTGTGCCAGCGACCCAGGGCCATACTCCGTTATATGAAGGAGTTGGGATGGCTCGGGTAGAGGCTGGCGGGGGAAATGCACAATACATCCCAAGGCGGGACGTCAGTGCAGGACTTTTCGCCCCCACTATGAACAAGAACAAGAACAAGAACTCGTCTTGACGCGGCCTCACTACTATCAGCACCGCGACAACCGCTTAGGGGTCTCGTCGATGCGCATGTTTGTATGAGTGGGTCGTTTCGATTTTTGTAGGTAGTTTCCGTACTGTTTTTCTATATTTATACTGTGATATGGTCGCGGTAGGTCTATAACGTTTTTGAAAAACTGGGGATGTTTTCTAACAAATTTACATAGTTTTAATATGTGCGCTAGCCTCAAAATTTTATATTTGATGTAGTAGGGTTTGCAGCTATCGGTATTTTTAATAATGACGAGGGTACGGATGATATTTTTTATACCAAAATTTTTAAACAAAGCAGCCATTATTAATACGTAAAAAGTAATACTATAAAAAAATATTAATGCGGTCGGCATCCGCCTTTGTTTCAATCAAATCATTCATATTAACAGGCATAGTCTCGCATTTGTAACATTAGTGCTTATAGCTGATCGGCTAGCGACTAGCTCACGTTACCTCCTTAGTGGTGTAATTTCCAAAAAAACATTTTGTAGTGGATGCTTACAACATAAAGGCATCAACTAGCAACATTTTTAGTTTTTCTAGGCTCTGCGTTTAAGATTCAACCAATCAGTCAGGATCACACGTTCGTGCTAGAACTATGCGTTTTCAATCAAGATTTTTTGTACTGCTAGTTTGTATTTGAACTTAGTTAGCTAAATTTGTAGTATATCAGCATTTTTTGTAGTAAACGTAGGGTAAACTTATTCACGAATTTACAATTTTATATGTATATATATATATATATGTATCTACGAAGTAGTTAGAATGTTGTATGCTTTTAAAATCCAACTTTCTACTAATTTAATTAGGCCTGTTTTAGTGCTCGACCCACCGTCGGTGCGTACCATCGTTCCTGACGATACGCATAACCGATCGTTAGTTTGTAATGTTCAGTGTTCACCTGACCTACCAAACTGGCCGGACTGGACAGTCACAAACACGTACACGGTCGGTCCACCGATTGGTGTAGCAATGAACGCGTTAATATATACATATAGGTTTTGCTTTATTCATTACAAACTTTACTACGTTAAATTAACAAACACATTACTAAAATATTTTGTTGTATAAGTTATTATAAATCCTTGGTAGTCATTGGCACTCAAACTAGAATTACTCTGTGATAGTGCATGTCAACATGCATGCTATATGTTTCCATAGCGCGTCGGTCGACTGACGGTACGCATGCGGACGCGCTTGACCGACGGTCCTCGTACGCATTAGCAATATACGTGTGCGTACGGTCGGTCGAGCACTGTCACCGATTGTGCATTTTCATACAAATGACAAGCGTGACTACATACGCACCGACGGTCGGTCGAGCACTAAAACCGGCCTTATAAATGCGAAAGTTTGTTTATACGGATGGATGTTTTTTACTCTTTCACGGCTGGGCTAATTTTGATGTAATTTGATATGGAGGTAGATGAGGCGCGGGATTATCACATGACCACGCGGGTGTAACCACGCGGTGCAACTAGTAGCTTATAAACTAAAGGTTTAATAATATACGGAGCCTTGGTGTTGGCAAGAATTCGGAAGCATTTTTTTTGTTGTTCCAGTAGCTGTTTTGAAGGTACTACATTATTTGCTTACAGTTACGGCTTTACTTATAAACGCTGCTTAAATTTAAATAACGTCACTTAGTACGGCGCAGAACATTTTTCCTTTGTGCAGTACTGAATAACGTCATTTAAAGTAAAGTAGCATTTATAAGTAAGGCCTTTATTCCGTAAAACGGTTGCCATCGCATTTCTTCGTAGGGCACCTCCATTACTCGCTCTCCGTATATTTCAAAATAGTTAAAATACTCGTATGTTAGTAGCTATAACATATATTTGAAGAAAAAAACTTATTATATTATAATATCATTTAATTCCAACTACGTATGACTTTACTGTAAGCTTCTTATTTCATATTTGTTTAAATACTTAATATTATAATTACATGTTATTTTCAGATACTACCAGTGCGTGTCGTACGGTTCGCTGCCTACGGAGTCGCACGAGTTTGCGTACTTCCTTGTAAATATGATACTCATGTACGTGATCCCATTGGTGTCCACACTCTACTGCTCGTCGGCTGCACTGCTAGAGATAATCAGAAGAGCTAATACCGCCAATGGTGAGTGTACCTTACGTTCATATACGCATGAGCTTAGTTTCTCTAAAGGACCACTTTTTTTCAAGTATTTTAAACAGGGTTTTATTCTACTAGAATATGCCACCCTTGTAACAAACTTACATATGTATAAAATCACTTAAAAGTATCATTTGTTTTTTAAAGCTGCTTGATATAGATCGTACAACTTTATGGCATCATCTGTTTCTGGTTGAGATAATATTGTATTGCAACCGCCTACCTGCCAGAAAACGTGGTCACTGGCGAACAATTGCCGCCGCAGACTTTCGTTCCTGGCACATTCCATTAACACATGAAAAATATCCTCAACGACTTCGCAATACTCACACTTTGGACAATTAATTTTTCCCATCATACAGCCAAATTTATTAAGAGGAACATGCCCAGATCGAAGTCTCGCAGCTGTGACCATCTCATTCCTATTGGCTTTTATAAACTACGGCAAACGAAGAAGTGAAGGTTGGACAGTTTTGTACCAAATACCTTTGGATAATGATCTTTCATCAAAATATTCTGACCAAAGTTCGAAACTACACTTTTTAATATGTGAGATTAAGTCTGTAAAATTTGGTAAACAAATAAATATTTCTCCATCGAAAGCTGCTTCCTTAGCCAAACAATCGACTTCTTCGTTTCCTCTCAGGCCAACGGACCACTTTAAAACATCTAAGATCTTTCACTCTCATCCGTAGTAGTACGAGTAGGTAGGGTGCTCCAAAACTACCTTCTGTAGGGAATCTTTAATACACGTAGCATGTGGTGTCAATAAGGTGGCAACTTATTTTAGTAGTATGTCTCTTCTGTTTGCCTTAGTGCACTATCCTAACGCCATATATATGTACGTTGGTTAAGACTGTTAAGAGAGACCAAAGGGTTCAATTAGCATTGTTAGATTTTCAGAAAATTCGTACTACAGTTTTGCATAATATGTATGTAATAACATGACAAATGAAAGTCAAATATGAAAAGAAAATCAGATTAAAGAATAAACTTAACTTTTGTGAAGAAAGGTTTTTAATACTTATATCTACTTCTCAATTCGCATGACATTGCAATGTTGTGCAATACAAAATTATTTTTCTTATCCACGATGTACCGCGGTTATATGTGCTCGTTATTTCAAAAGAGCTTCCTTCGATATTTTCTTCGAGCATTTGCCTCAACGATAAGCAGAGTCTATGGTGCATTTCAAAAGCGCTGTATTTTGGCGCCAATAATGAACGTGTATGAAGTTCAATATTGCATCAAAGGTCGCACGGCCAGACACAATATAAATTTTATTGTTATAATGACATCGACCCTTGAAGGGATATAATATACCTACTATAACATTACAAAAACATCATAGTACTATACTAGTACAATCCTGGAGGTACCAGGATTGTACTAGGTATATATAAGTTTATACCTGTTTTGTTCCAGATAAAATGCGCAGAAGTGGTGTTGGCATCCTAGGGAGAGCGAGAGCGCGGACCCTCAAGATGACGGTCACCATTGTCGTCGTGTTCTTCACCTGCTGGTCGCCTTACTACTTTTATTGTTTATGGTGAGTTCAGCAAACATTAGTTCGTTATTAGTGAAATAAAATACTTTTCAATACACTTGCTCATAAAGTGACTCTAATTTCTCCGCAATTAGGTAACGGTTAGGTACATACTGACACCTGTAATCAAACTGTGACTTTTCCATTGCTATTATATATTCACAAGTGAATTATAGAGTTTTTTTTGGTTGAGTTGATTTGTTCAATTCAAGTTTCGATACAAAAAGACTGTCTTCAATAGTAAAAATAAATGAATGTACCTATTGCTTGCTCATTTCATGTAACTTCGTACATAAATATAGATAATTTCAGTTTGTACGTCTTTAATAAATAGAATGTTCAATTAATTATAACTCTTGTTTTCACTGTAATAAAGATAACTTGAAATTCCCATTGTGTATGTGGCTAAAATGCTCTCGAAGAAAAAGATAAAAAAATGTAACCTCATTCTTTTAGTTTACGGCCGATCGCCATTGTTAGATGCGCGCGCATAGGAAAACCGATATTTTTTTCCTGCCATTGCGAAAAATTGTTCACAATTCGTTTTCACTGTTAAATTACAGTTATTTATTAATTAAAATGTCTACATGTACTCATTATGAAGGATTATTTTCTTCACAAGTGTGTTGAAAAACGTCGTATGATACACGTGTGTCCTCGGCTCTCTTAAGACCCACACCTAACGGCTCGGGTCTCAATGGCGCCTCAGCTGTAATCACCAACATTACACACTTGTAGCATAATGTACTATTATTGATATCTATATATTATACTATAGCTTACCATATGTAAGTATCCGTATCAGTCCGCTCGTGACCACGATCAATGCAACTTGATCGAAACATCGAGGTAAATACTATAAATACTATTACTAACGCGATTAAGCCCCGTTAATATAATATAACTATGAGCTTACCATATGTCTGATTTTACCGTTCTATAAAAACTATAAAATTGTATTTTACGAACAGAAATTTAAGGCACTTCAACCTAAAATGAATTCTTTTTAGTATTTACTAAAATTTGCATACAGTATCGGTGAGCTCATCGACCGATTTCGCGAATCATTAGATAATCGCATGGCTGGTTGTTTTTCTTAGGACAACAGTCCTTAGGCTGTCGTCGGAGACCTTCAGGCGGCCTGAAAACTTTGACATGGGTTGGCCACTAGCCTATCCACCAAGCCGCACTGAGCCCACGTGGTGGATTATGGCCCAGCTCCTCTCTATGAGAGGAAGGCTCGAGTCCCAGCAGTGGGAGCATAATGACTGATTATGATGATGATTAATATTATATAGTAACATCTATTCATAGAGCCAGTTTTACTAGTTATAAGTAAAGCACAACCTATCCACCAGAAAGGTATAGCTTGCTTAGAATATAAAAATGTATAGGTTTTTGTATGAACAATGAAAGTAGATCTATCAGACTATATTATCCATAGTATATTTTTGTAGGTTTTTTTCAACTTACGTTGTTAAACAATGGTAGAGTTTTGAATTATTGTACTTCTGTTGGAGCTTTGCGCATGCCTTTACTTAACTGGTCGCCCGCTAGCTTAGTTGGTGTCAACCTTGCCCTTAGAAGGTATCTTTACTTTACTGGTGGCCTGCTAGCTTAGTTGGTGTCAACCTTGCCCTTTGAAGGTGCCTTTACTAGACTGGCCGCCCGCTTGCTTAGTTGGTGTCAACCTTGCCCTTTGAAGGTGCCTTTACTTTACTGGTGACCCGCTAGCTTAGTTGGTGTCAACCTTGCCCTTTAAAGGTGCCTTTACTTTACTGGTCGCCCGCTAGCGTAGTTAGTGTCAACCTTGCCCTTTGAAGGTGTCTTTACTTTACTGGTGGCCTGCTAGCTTAGTTTGTGTCAACCTTACCCTTTGAAGGTTCCTTTACTTTACTGGTGACCCGCTACCTTAGTTGGTGTCAACCTTGCCCTTTAAAGGTGCCTTTACTTTACTGGGGCCCGCTAGTTTAGTTGGTGTCAACCAACCAACCAAAACAAAGGAAACATTTTTGTAATAAACAGAAATGATCCTTGGCATGTTTGTGCGACCTGTTTGTATGGAACAAACACCCTCCCGCACCTCAGGGGATCGTAATGGAAAACGTTGTCTTATCACCTTGATGATATAAAAATATAGTAAGTATTAACAATGTATATGGGACATTCATTAATTCAACTTGTATTTCTGTTTGTTTTCAGGTTCTGGATAGATAAAGATTCCCTGAAGAGTCTGGACCCAGCCATACAAAAGGCAATGTGGCTGTTCTCTTGTACCAACTCTTGCGCCAACCCTATTGTGTATGGAGTTTTCAATAGAAACAGATGGAGTAGGCATGTAAGTATTTTAATGGACACACGTACATTATACCTAGGGCTGCCAAACCGACTAATGAGAGCCTAGACTTTCCGTTTTTAGAGCTTTAGGAGAATTATTATTAATTATCCCGGGAAATGTTTGTGTGCGGCGATACTATTCCGTTATCATACTATGAGATGCATTAGTGACTTTTGCATGGATTTCAAGTGCATATGGATTGAAATTGACTGCACAGAAGATTGAAGCTGATACCATATCTTACTTACATACAAGTTTTTTTCATTGAAGTCGATACGTTGTTAGATTTCTCTTTGGCGCGCCAAAATACCGATGTTGCCCATTAGGTACAAGAGCAGTAGGTAGTTTTGATTATTTTTTGTAGATATGTGTTTTGAGTAGCGAGTGTTAGGTTTATTACTAAATCTCCTTAGGATGTCAATCGCCCTAAGAAAATTTAGTGATGAATCCACTTGTTCACTAAAACGTGACTTAGACAGGACAGTGATTAGCTGAAGACAAATAAGAACAGACCTAGACTGAATTGCGTTAAAATATATGTACGCGATTCTGATACTGATACCTCCAGGTTCTGGAACGATTGTCAAATTTTGATCAGCTTACAGACGGAATACTAATCGCTGATTGGTCACATATCGGTTGGTCAATTAATCAAGGATTTGACAAACTTACTAGAATCTGGGGGTAAATGTTAAAAGTAGCTTAATTTCAATTTTTTAGTAACTCATTTTATTCGTCGATCAATGACAGGTGGGTACTAGTTCTCTCTGAACCTCGACCTTATGCGAGTTGTTAAGAACTCATGACGTAAAACAGATTCCCTTGTTCCAGAACATTCGGTGTAGAACCGGCAGTAACAGAAGAGGATCGCGCTTGCCTTACGGAGACTCCATGGAGATATCAGCAGCCACGCTTAACCGAGCCAGGAACTCTATGGGCAGTGATAGAAATGGACATCACGGCAGGAGAGATTCAGCGTACGGAACGCATAATGGAACCCAAAAACATTGGAACGTGATAAACAATAATCATGTAGCAAATGGAATGGTATAGATTTACGAAATTAGTTATATGTGCTGCAAGACAGCAAAGTTCGTTTTTATTGCGAGCATTACGTTATTGAGCATAGTGTGGTTTGGTACAAGTAACAAAATCACTTTGCTCTCGTGTGACACATAACTTTTTCATCTTAGTGAGAAAACACAAGACGTGAGAAAAACAGTTGTAAGTAAATTAAACAGTAGTAACATTATTTTTAAATATTGACTATAAAATTACTCATTCAGTGAGCCAAATTGATTTTTGCTCGGTGACTGACATAATTTATGCAACTAAAGTTCAAAACAGAGTTATTCTTTAATAGCAAATTTGCTCACTGTTTTTAACCAATGAAAGCGGCTAGTAAGGTTGATTTTAGATTGAACCTACTCTAATATGGTGTGTGTGTTCCATGTGCACTACTTACATTAATACTCTTTACCTTTGCAAACAATTATGCGCCTTATTTATAGACATGACTGAGGTGCCAGAGAATAAATTCAATTAGAAAATGCTTAGTGCCTCCTCGTCCTTGTAGCTTTTAAAATGTTCGTCTCAAATATCGGATCGGATCGGATTTGAAAATTCAAATAGTCATGTGACACAAGTGACCCATGATTTAGTGACCAATGATTTAGTAACCAATGATTTAGTGGACACTGATTAAGTGACGAAAGATTTAGTGACCAATGATTTAGTTACCAATGATTTAGTGACCAATGATTTCGTGGCCAATGATTGAATGACCAATGATCTAGTGGGCAATGATTTAGTGACTAATGATTTAGTGACAGATTTAGTGAAAAATAACAGCTGTGACGAACGCTATCGTTCCATAGCTAATGTTGTATATGTTGTTTGTTATTTTCAAGGGAGGGGGGGGGTTTGTTGATATTGGATTCCTAAGCGTGTTAAAAGAAAGCTTTAAAAGGTAGTCTCGAAACATATCTAGGAGTTGTACCTAAGCTACGAAGCACCTACGGTTGTTTGTGCGGTTTGTGCCATGCCTTGATAAATAGAGTTAATAAGTGTTAAGTGTTATGTGGATGTAATATAAGTTATTTTTACTATTTAGAATAAATTAAACAAATAGGATACTCACGGCTTTCCGACTTGTAAACTTAAACATTCCAAGAACACGCTTAAGTTAGTTCGTATATATATTTATTCAATAAGACTGACTGACAGACGATAAGTCTTAGTGGGTATTTTGATACCAAATACTACTTAATGATTGTAAATTTCAAGGTTGTTTTTGTTTAACAGATTAAATTTCGATTATAAGTTACTCTATATTATTTTTAAGTTCGTAGTGTAAAGGTGTACCTTGGCTGTGAGGTAATAGAGTCTCAGCTCTATAAAAAAGTGTAATGAATTTTGTACCAAAAACTATAAATATAAGCTGACGCAAGAATATTTTTCCAATAAATAATAAAAACTAAAACTGTGTTTCCAATTTATTTTCTATTCTATTACAATCCAGGAATAAACAGATTTAGGATAATTAAGGTTATAAGAACATGTCAACAATATTTAATAAATAAATAGTAATTCCAATGAATTAACCTTACATGTGCACAAGCTTAAAAACAATACTTACCCATTATTTTATAAACTTTGGTCAGATTTTATATAAATTAAGTTAAAAATGAAAAATGTAATACTTTTATTAAATTTGAACATACTTACTTATAAATAACACAGACTAGAACTAAGACTAAGTCTACATAAATATGATTACATTAATATACTTTAATATCATAAATCAATAACAAATCTTACTGATATGAGAGTATTCTCAAAAACTAGATCTTATTAAATAAACACATTAACATTCGTAAGTTAATTAATATTTGGCCACAACTTAGATGACTTTCGCTCTCACCGCAATATTGTTTATCATATAATTACAAAAAATTCACCATTTACTCTAAAAACATCGTTATGAATACTGCGATAAATTGACAATCATTAACAATATGTAACTTTCAAATCGTTTAAAACGATCAAACAAAATAGTTCAACTCAACAATCAACGAATGATTTGGTAACAAATAAGATTACGCTAGGTTTTTTAATCTACTGAACTGTCATTATATGGAATGCATTGCTCAAGTGTTGGCTGTCAACGTATAATAAATTACACATTAAAATATATATGGCACGTTCTAACATTACTATTTTATCACCCCTACACAATTGTAAAGAACACCCATAGAAAAATACATGAAAGGTTTTATACTACACATTTAAGCATTTTAATAGTGTACATACGTTTTAAACACGTTGTAAAGTACAGAATGTGTCGATAACTAGATAAACGCTGTTTTAAAAATATACAAATATATTTGTATATATGTCTGTCTAAGCTCAAAACCTATTCCATGAATTACAATGTTTTGAGAAATCACGTCAAAGTTTTTAAGACTAGAAGAGATTGATACAGGTATATGATCATCTAGACGGTACACTACATAATATATTGGCACATCAAGAACACAGAGACACCTCATAAGCTCTAACATCTTCACGTATACCCTCACATTTGTATTTAAGGCAGTTGTCCCACCGCCGACAATGAACAAAAAGCGAGTAGAGCTAGGAAGTAGAAACGAGTTGGCGAGCAGCGTGTAGCGATTGTGTAGTTTCGATAGTTTTGTCGCTGGGCTATTAGTGAGTGTGCGAGTGCGACGGGCGATTACTCGCACCACTCGCTCGCGGCGGCCGTGTGTACAGTCCTGCTACGATTCTCTCTCGGCGTGAGTTCTGACCGCCAACCTTTGATAGCTGTCATCGCCAGCAGTGTGAACAGTCAGCGATCATTTATTAATATATGCATCTCTTTTGTTTACACGTAATGCATATCTTTTGTACGTTTCTTGAGCCAGAAAATAGTCGATAGTCGCTACCTCGCCGGCGGTGAGACAAGTCCCTAAAGCCCGATTTACATTAGTCAGGGGTTTAGCAAAAGGGCACACGTACTAATACAGTTGCTACGCGATTTACACGACCATTTACAACGTAAATAACGGAAAACAACTAATCGGTGAGCCACTTTTATGCATTGCAATAATGTGTAGGTACTGTGCACACGATACAAGTACCACACGGAAGATTAAGTAGGCGCGTAAGTGTTGAATCAACGCATTTTATTTTATTTACACCCACTAACAAGGTAGCTTGCTGTGCAGGCCATGTTGACTCGCTACTGTCCCAGTTACACCAAAGCACTGACCAGTTGTTCTAGAGCACAGTGCTAAACAATATAATGTACATCGAGCTTAAAACCTATCGCTATCATGCTGGAAAGGTATATATTCATTAACAAAGTAATCTACATTTAAGCGATCAACACAGTTATCTACTTTAGGATAGATAACAGGTAAATTTAAATTAATGAAATCAATGCTAAAGCAGCTTCTAATGCTGTGGGTAAACATTCTTAGAAACATTCAATTCCAAACTCAAAAATGAATCATAAATCACAACTAAATTTAAGCGTTATAAACGTTATTGTTCTGGCACAAAATAACGAATGTTATTACGGTGTACCTCTGAATTTCGTTCGTGAACAAGTTCAATAGTTCGATAGTCGCTTAATTCGAAAAAAAATTGTTCAACAAGTCATTGCTTCGACAGAACATTATATTCGACAGGAATTACTCCTACAGACCGTAGCAGGTCACGATAGGTTCGACGATGAACGAAGTGAGGAGGAGCCTTAGGTTGAATGGTGACCACACAAAGCGCGAGGCGAGCGAGCACAGCGAGCGTGCCGCGGCAGCGGCCAGCTAAGTGCCAGAATTAGGATAACCTACACCTCGATATGGATATAACGCAGTACTTTTGGGATAAAATTCTTGCAATGATTTGGCGCACTATGTTTTTTCGAAGTAAGCGACTTGTCGAAGTTTTGAACTTGTCGAAATTCAGAGGTACACCGTAATAACCAATACACCCATGCTATTAACAGATCGGTTGTAATAACGTATTTTATGTAACTGTTATTCCGGACGTTAGGTAACTTCAGTGTTCGCCCTTTTCTAGTTCGGTAAGCTCGGTAGCAGGCGCGTTCTCGCGGTCGTTTTGTAAAGCACGCGATCTGTCGATGTCTCCCTGCGACAAGGAAGCGACGATTATGGCGCCCAAAGCGTCGCAAACCACGTTGATTGTCGTACGGAAGCGGTCGCTGAAAACATCGTAAAATTTGTTTTAGTTAATACCAAAACCACTGTTTTATTTACTATGTAATGCCGGCATGAAAATTGAACTAGATACCCAGAGAGGGAAAAGAAAAAAAACAATACTGGCAAACTGTGTGTGCTTTAGATATTTCTGTCGAACTATTCGAAGATATATAGGCGTGTCCTAAAAATCAAAAAATATTTCACATTTTTACTAATAATCAAACAGAAACGTTTAAAAAAAAAGAAAGGAGAGAATAATTGTTCGCGCTAAAGCGCGACGTCACTTCAGGAATGCCCCCCGCCCGCGCGTCCCGCCGCCGCTGTCCTGCAGCTGTCAAACTACGAGCAGGCGGCTGAAGTGCAGCGGAAAGCCCGAGTCGCCATTTTAACGTCGCCGCGAGCAACCGCTTATCAGCTCCGCGTTTACGCGTCAGCCCAAAAGTGACCTTTAGGGTGTGTCGGCACGGCCACACACCACCTCCTAAATCAGCCCCGCGTTTACTCGTCACCCCAGTGTACGCGAGTGCGCGATAAACTTAGTGCACAAACATTATACCTACAAGTGACACAACAACCATTCAGCACGCAGTCCGACCAGGATGCCTACCCATCAGCTCCAGAGTCACCCGACATCCAGTAAGTACCCCACCTTCTTACATAAACCCACCTTTTCCCTCCTAATAATAATTTCCCTAACGACCGTATGGTTGCAGACAGACAATCTGCTTAACCATATTTCCTTCGAGCCGGATAGCCTCCGAGGATATCCGGCTTTTAATAGCCGGATAATTAATCCGGCAACTTAACTCTTTCTTCCGACCGTATGGCGGTTTCGCCCCGCTAATAATAGTAACGTCACAATTATTTTCATTACATATAAGTAAGCTGAGAAAGTTTCACTGATCGATCATTATAAATGGTGATATGACGATATGACTTGACTGAAACTTTCGTAAGTATTGACACATTTTAATGTTATTTTGACGGTTTAACTTACGTGGTAGGTAGAGTTGAATATCTCGACCGGTTTCGTGACCGTCCGGGCCACTTCTTCATGGAGTAACTTCACGTACTAGCGCGAACGCAGCCGGGTGCGCAAGTACTTCATGAAGAAGTCGGTCATGAACCGTTCGAGATATTCGACTGTACCCTCCGCGTAAGTTAAGCCGTCAAAATAACATTAAAATGACGATATGAGGCAGAAAATGAACGATGCCACGTAATCTGTGACGTACTCGCATAAAAGTATACACCTAATGGTACACGCATCCAGTTCAATCATGTTATATCACAGTTGCGCATAGTTCTGCTTGTCTAAGAAATAAATACGGCTGTGATAAACCCACGGAGGCTTCTCGTAGTGGACATTTTATAGATAGGTCCCGCCTGTGACTCCCACAAGAACGTTGTCCTGTGATAAAATGTTATCAATGTCCTTTGCCGGGCTACCGACTATTATTATGCAAAGTTCATCAACATAGCTTTCAGGAAACGGACAAACAAACCGCCATAGGACATACCGACAACACGCTTTCACGTTTATATTGCTGACAGTACAATCTACGTAGAAGTCGTAGAACTTTTCCTCTATTGTCTACCTTGAAAGATACCACCATAAAACCGTAAGTATATATTTAACATAGAACTATATTAAGTGTTAAAGTTGACGGGCAGTGTTATAGTAAGAGTTATTATTTGGCGAATGGGACTGAATAGCTATTTTTTCTGCTATTAGCTTATAAGCTATTATTATATGGATGAAACTGAAACTGTTAAACTGAAAAAGAGTTAAACTCAACAGGGCTATTACGTTTCTTAGTTGTAATGTAATGTTGATTGAAATCTAAACAATGGCGGCTTTATCTCACTTTTGTCATCTCCAGTCAGCAATTTGTTAACATTTCTGCTTACTAGAATTGTCAAAACTGATATGAAGTCGCCATTTGATACTGTTATTCAAAATTTGATTGTAATACGTAATTGGCCTGTTGGTCAACTTTTAATTAATTTCGTTCTAAAATCATCAAGAAGAATAAAACTTACAGAAGCCAGTCGACAGCGAGGATAATGGAGACATCTTCCGCAGGTAAGTTGACGGTGTCCAGCACCATCACCATGGTAACCAGCCCGGCCTGAGGGATGCCGGCCGCTCCTATACTCGCCGCTGTTGCTGTTACACTGGAACAACATGAAATCTAGATATTAATAATAATCTTTATTTCAGGCAATAGTAGAATTACACAACATAAAAATACCAGCGGCCCATATACAAAACATATACCTTATAAATTAACATATGTACATATATTATTTGGTTTCTTAACTAGCGTACAGTTAGTTCAGGATTTATATTCGGTCTAGGTTCCCTGTACCGTCGAAAAACGATCCTTTCAGGCCAGAAGTCCGGTGCCAGGAACGTCTCTTTAAACTTCGCTGGAAACCGGAGCACGTACGACTTGAAGTTCGTTTCTCTTTTCGAATCCAGGCAGATATTAAGGCCCCAGATACACGAGCAGCTTGAAGTAGTCAGCTTGGACTGATTCAAGTCGCGACTATACAGTGAACTACAGTTTTCTACGTACACACATACACGAAACCGCTCGGGCAGTTGTAAATGCTTCGAGTAGTCAAACAGTCGCCAGGCATAGACCATGTATCGTGTATGCCCGGCGACTACTCGAGCGGTTTCGTTCATGTGACCGTTAACTGTTCGTAACGGCGCATGAGTGTGGGCAAAGTGTAAAAAATTAGGAAAATTTCTCAGTTTTTCTCGTCAAACGTCCTAAAGTTGTAGTAATGCCCCCGCTTTATAAGAACTTAATTTCGATAAGATCTCCCTGTGGTCGTTTCCTCATGACTGAGGATCGTGGTCATCGGTGGATGTGGATGGTGTACACCGAGATCGTATGATCTGCTTCCATCGGTGCCTATCTATCGCGTCTCTGATAACTGAAAAAAACTCGATTGAGGAAGGCTGTTTCAATTGGTCGCTCCATATGGTTGGGGATCACCCGCGGGGAATTTTGCCCTCCGTATTCCCCACCGCGATAAGTCTTTCAAGGCTCTCGTTACCTCTTCTAACTATCTTTAAGATACTGACTATTCGACAAGATAGTGACATATTAACAGACGTATAATATTTATATTACTGTGACTTACACTACTTAAGTAGAAATTTCACTTGATGCAACTTTATTTCATAACTTAATTAATTAATATGAGGAATGGCAAACGTACGAGTCCACATATAATAAGAAAAAAAGTGCATATATCCACTATTACCAATCAGCCATTATCAGCGTTGAATGATAACTGATAACATATATATTACACCACAATATACTAAGTAGGTACATATTATACACTAGCGACTGCCCGCGACTTCTTTCGCGTAGTAGGCTCGGCCTTCGGCCTTGCCATAACCTCTCATATTTCTAGGTTTTTATTTGATAACCTACTGTTAACAATAATTAACACAACAAAAAAGAATTAGTGAAATTGGTCCATCCGTTCTCAAGTTATGGTGAGACCAGGGAAATAGGGGTTCATGTAGACACATTGTATTTCATTTATAATATTACTAGCCGCCCTCCGCGGGTTCACCCGCGTGGTAATGAATGATGCATCAAAATAAATATATAGTTCATCAGGGATAATCTAAAATTGTAATACGAGTAGTAAAAGATTTTTTCAAATCTACCGAGTAGTTTTGGAGTCTATTCAATTCAAACAAATGTTTCAGCTTTATCTATTTTTCTATACATATAAAAAGAACCCCAATTTCTCCTGGTGACGCCATAACTTGAGAACGGCTTTAACGATTTCATTAATCTTTTTTTTAATGTTTTCTAAAACTCCGTAGAAGGTTCTATATATATACAAATGAGCCCCTATTTCTCCTGGTCACGCTATAACTTGAGAACGGCTTTACCGATTTCATTCATCTTTTTTTTAATGTTTTCTAAAACTCCGTAGAAGGTTCTATATATGTATATACAAATGAGCCCCTATTTCTCCTGGTCACGCCATAACTTGAGAACGGCTTTACCGATTTCATTCATCTTTTTTTTAATGTTTTCTAAAACTCCGTAGAAGGTTCTATATATGTATATACAAATGAGCCCCTATTTCTCCTGGTCACGCTATAACTTGAGAACGGCTTTACCGATTTCATTCATCTTTTTTTAATGTTTTCTAAAACTCCGTAGAAGGTTCTATATATGTATATACAAATGAGCCCCTATTTCTCCTGGTCACGCTATAACTTGAGAACGGCTTTACCGATTTCATTCATCTTTTTTTAATGTTTTCTAAAACTCCGTAGAAGGTTCTATATATGTATATACAAATGAGCCCCTATTTCTCCTGGTCACGCTATAACTTGAGAATGGATGGAACAACCTCAATAATCTGTTTTGTTGTGTTAGTAATTATTGCCAGGAGAAGGTTTATATGAAAGAAAAACCAAGAAAAATGAGAGGTTATGGCGAGGCCAAAGGTCAAGCCTACTGCGCGAACGAAGTTTCAGGCAGTCGCTAGTCTATATATATAAAAACGAGCCCCCATTTCTCCTGGTCACGCTATAACTTGAGAACGGATGGAACAACCTCGATAATCTGTTTTGTTGTGTTAGTAATTATTGCCAGGAGAAGGTTTATATGAAAGAAAAACCAAGAAAAATTAGAGGTTATGGCGAGGCCGAAGGTCGAGCCTACTGCGCGAATGAAGTTTCAGGCAGTCGCTACTCTATATATATAAAAACGAGCCCCCATTTCTCCTGGTCACGCTATAACTTGAGAACGGATGGAACAACCTCGATAATCTGTTTTGTTGTGTTAGTAATTATTGCCAGGAGAAGGTTTATATGAAAGAAAAACCAAGAAAAATTAGAGGTTATGGCGAGGCCGAAGGTCGAGCCTACTGCGCGAACGAAGTTGCAGGCAGTCGCTAGTCTATATATATAAAAATGAGCCCCCATTTCTCCTGGTCACGCTACAACTTGAGAACGGATGGAACAATCGCGTTAATCTTTTTTTATTGTGTTAATAATTATTGTCAGAAGGTCCATATGAAAGTAAAACCAAGAAAAGATGGAAAGATATGGCGAAGCTGAAGGCCGAGACTACTACGCGAACGAAATCGCGGGCAGTCGCTAGTAATATTATAGTATAGACTACGACGCCACGAGAGTTTTAAATCTACATTCAGAAGTAGAACCGTATAACTCCATACACTTCCAAATACTTAAACCGTTTAACTTTCGTCGTACGATAAAATTACCTCACAGCCACAATCTTGCCAAACGACATATCGACCTTCCTCAGCTGAGCAATGAAGATGGCTGCCACAGCTTCATAGAGAGCAGTTCCGTCCATGTTGATGGTCGCTCCAATGGGGATCACGAAGCGGGTGATGCGCGGATCCAAACCCATGTCGTCGCAGCAGCCGATCGTGATGGGCATTGTAGCTGAACTACATAAACAATAATAGGTCAATTAAAACCTCCTCTTAAAGCATATAAGGTTATAAACCCAGTATTCATTCATACATACTTTATTTTGATTGCAGCTCGTTTATAAAGTACTTGTATGGAGTTAATGTAAAGGGATATTTTTGTGGTTCGCAAGTAAGCAGTGGTAAATTAAACTATGCTTGTGGTCACAATAGATGAAAATTATTATATTTAATCCCAAAATATTGTATATCGTAACTGGCTCTAACTACTAAATCTACCAGGCTACTCCTGAGATTTTTCACATTCCTGCTAGTAGGTACGTAGGTACGTTGCAGAGAAAAAAAATAATTAGTAAGATAGTTAAGTACTAACTAACGTATACTAATAATTACATACTTCATATGTTATTTTTGTCCGTGTATTCTATGTAGGTATGTAAAAAAAATGTGGGTCGCTAAATAAAATAAAAAAAAGCATCGTACTTTCAGACTTAGAAGCTTAGGGCTCTTACACACGAACGGCATGTTGCCAACGGCAGACGTAACTGCAGCCGTCGACCTACAGCGACACTTGCAGTTGTAGCGTGCTGACGATGGCCGCCGTTGATCTTCTAAAGTTAGAAAGTCGATGGCTGCCGCCGAAGCGTCAACAACTGCCGTCAACGTGTCGGCGGCTGCCGTCGACGCGTGTCGACAGCTGCAGTTACCTCTGCCGTTGATAACATGCTGCTCGTGTGTAAGAGCTCTCATACTGTTATGACTTGTGGTACAGATGGGCACCTTCTGATGACAGAAGTCTCTAGATCTGTCTACGAAACAGGTCCACTCTTGGGTTTTTGTTTACATTCCTGCTACATTTGCTTTTTTGATAACAACAAAATCGCAAATATATTTAGGTGCGTAAGTACTTTGATACCTACAGTAGTTGGAACAGATATTATATTGCGCTAGTTGCAAAACGACAAATACTTGCCTTATATAAACAAGTTATACAGTATCAATGAAATTTATTGAGTTTTTCTCCGCAAGATAAATAAAGTACAACCCAAAATGTTTCATCGTATTATAGACGTCACGTACCTACGCATAACTCGGATAGACTTTTATATCTATAATATTAATTTGAATTGAGTTTTGATTGAGAGATTGATTATCAGGTCAAGTAAAGTAGAGACGCTAACTATCGATCTCATTTCGAAGCTCTAGTTTCACACTCAAAATGAAAAAAAAATACTTGAAGACGATTCAGTATTTTCTACCGATTTCCAAATAAAGGAGGTACTCAATCCGACTGTTTTTCTAATGTTTGTTACTTCATAACTTTCGACTGGATGAACCGATTATCAAAATTCTTGTTTTTTGTTTGAAAGCTGGTGCTTCCCGTGTGGTCCCATTTAAATTTCATCAAATTAGGTCCAGTAGTTTTTGAGATACACTCCAATTACTGAATAGAATGGAAGTCGGTATTACATTTTTTAAATTGTACTTGTTAATTATGGTATAAAAAATGTACCCTTTGTAGTGACCCTTGCTAATTACGGGATCGATTATCATTCACCGTCAATGATATCATCAAGATAGACGAAACACTTTTCAGTTGTGTGAGTGCAACTCAAAAATCACTTGAACGAATTTCATGACATTTAAATAAGAACACCTCGAAAGTGAGAAGACTCCAATCAGAGACTCTACCAAACAAAAAATAATAATCAAAATCGAACTAGTGTGTAAAAGTTATGCGTGATCATACATAAACACATACGCGTCGACTTGAGAACCTCCTCCCTTTGGAAGTCAATTGATAATAAATCGATCTTACCACTTCATATGACTTATTTCCTTTAAATTGCCGGTCAAATGTACCGAATATTCGTATAATGAATTCATCACATCACTATACTTACCTAGACGCAGTACCAAAAGCGGTAGCCATGACTTGCCCCATCTTCGCAATATACCGACAGGGCAGTTTCTTGGTCGCCAGTATGAAGAGAATACTCAACGTTCCGAACCCGTGAAGGAACAAGCCAAGGAGTACAGTCATGAAGTACAAGCCAAGTCGGCCCACTAGGTCAGCGAATGAATCGATCTCCATAATCTTGGCAGTGACAAGGAAGAACACGCCGAGGGGTGATAGCCTGGAATAGAGTGATTAAAATATTATTATAGAAGTAACACTGACATAGTTCTTTTTGCGGATGATACTTCTCTGATTTTTAAAGTAGATAGGAAAGATAGAGACCTAGTTCAAGTCAACAACGCGTTAACTATTGTTTCAAATTGGTTCGCCGCAAACAACCTGCTTCTCAACGCAAAGAAAACGAAATGTTTAAAATTTTCCATGCCTAATGTAAGACATATAGAGCCAAACGTATTACTCGACGGAAATAAATTGAAAATTGACAAGGCAATAGTCTTTCTAGGTATTAGCATAGACTCTAAATTACAATGGGGTCCTCATATTGATGCACTATCTGGAAGACTGAGCTCAGCTGCATATGCGGTTCATAAAATTAGGCAATTGACAGATATAGCTACTGCTCGACTGGTCTACTTTGCTTACTTCCACAGCATAATGTCATATGGTATCCTGCTGTGGGGGTCAGCGGCGGACATAGAGACAGTTTTTATATTGCAAAAGCGGGCAGTTCGAGCCATCTACGAAATGGGTCCCCGCGAATCCTTAAGACAAATGTTCAAAGAAATTAATATATTAACTCTTCCATCTTTGTATATCCTAGAAAATATAATGTACGTTCGTAAAAATATAAAGAAGTTTAGAATAAATAGTGATATGCATAATATTAATACTAGAAATAAGGATAGGATAGCTGTATCTAAATTTAGACTCACGAAAACTAAAAATAAGTCCTTCTTAGGCAATTGTGTACGTTTCTATAATAAAATCCCGAAAGACATTACTGAGCTCACTGAAGGGAAATTCAAGTTACGTGTCAAAAATATACTAATGAAAAAAGCCTATTATAAATTGAGTCACTACTTAGAAGACAAAGATGCCTGGAAGCTTTCCACTTCTGCCTAGTAGCCAACTATTGAATAAATTCGTTATTTTAATACTACTCATATTATGTAACCTCAATGTACAAAGACTTGAAAAAATAATGGCCCACGAGTTTCTTGCTGCTTCTTCTCGGCGGTGGTTCTTTTCCGAAGACAGCGGTAGAATCATTTAAAAATTTTGACGTTCATAAGAGTGTCTATGATGCCTAAACTGAATAAATAATTTTTGAATTTTGAATTTTTGAATTTTTGTAACATAGGAACATTATAAAAAAATACTTACCAAAAATGGAACCGACTTCAAAACCAAAAAGTGTGAAATAGCTTGTTGAAGTCAGTGGTACCACGATAGTTCAAAAGTAGGTACGAGTTATTTCACATCTTTTGGTGTTGAAGTCGGTTAATTTTTTTGAAAACTTAATTTCATGCATTTTAGTTACCCCTGTTACTTACGGGATCGATTGCCATTCACCGTCAATGACGATTTCATCAAGATACGCGAAACACTTTTCAGTTATTGGATTGTAACTCAAAAACCGCTTGGCCGAATTGGATGAAATTTAAATTGCACCACCTCGGTAGTGAGTGTACTCAACCAAACAAAAAAAGAATAGCAAAATCGAAATCGGAAATACAGTACAGTAGGATGACCTATAGTAGATAATCGACTCGTAGACAACTGAGACTAGTTATATTTACCATATTCCGATTCGCCAATCAATCAATGTAATATGGGATATTTGATTAATTGATGATTTATGGTTTTGGGCTAGTTCAGCAAAATCTGAGAGAGTCACATATCAAGGGATTATCATGCCATCCAATGCTTGGGTGATGATGCACAGTCTGTTCTCAATCATATTTCTGTCCCACAAGTTTTCCCAACGGTTTTGACGAGGTCGTCGGTCCAACTACTTTTTGTCTAATTGTCTAGGTAGAGTAGATGTAGGCCTCGTGAAAACCACGGTGAACCACGAGGCTGCAGGAGGCAAGTAGCCGTTCCAAGTAGCGCTCTATGGGGCTTATGTTTAGCAGTGGACGTCTTCTGACTGATGATAATGATGATGACGGTGATGATGGTGATGGTGATAGTGGTGGTGGTTATGATGAAGATGGTTAAACTTGTCAACGCCATTAAAAGAAAGGAATACTACATAGTAGGTATTGTAGGTTATTACAGGAACAAAACAATAATTAGTGAGATTTAATTACTCGTAGCAATGTCGCATGATCCTGGCAATAAGTTGCAATTCCGCTTAAGTGAACGTCGATAGATGTATAAGGGTGTTTACACCTTACCAAAACATTTACAGCGTTACTTATAAACGACACATAAATTAAAATAAGCGGTGCGAGCCTACCACGAATAATTGCGTAAGTGTAGTTGTACTGTTGTTTATCTAGGACAATAGTGACACAGATAGATCATAGTGTGTACACGAAACACGCGTGTTCACAAACGAAAAGAATTTCTTAATATAAGAAATCACATTATTTTGATTTATTTCGTTAGCTCGACATTATGCTTCTTTAGAAGAACAATTTTTTTTTTGTAAAAATAAGTTTCTAAAAATTTATTCTATAACCAAGAAAAACATACTTTAATCAACATGCATTTCCTTGACTGGAAATTCCTGAGCTTGTTCGTATCGCAAGCGTTAATTAACGCTTGCGATACTTTGAACGCTTTTTCGCAGATTGCTTGTCTATCAGGCCTCAGAACAATTTTGTAGTGCGCAATACTAAGTAATGCGTACGTATCGAATGGTTCAGCTAGTAATGATGATAAACATCGCAGAAAATACATAGAAGATCTGCAGTAGCCGATTATGCATGCCTGTTTTGCTAGACTATAATGATGTATACTCAATACTCATCATTTATTGCAAACATTATGAGTTGATCTGAGTAAAAAATATTATTTTAGGTAGGCAATATATAATGAACTTGATTGTGTACAGCAACATTCAAAAGTATGAGTACCAGTATTTAAGCGTTCTTACCATATAACCCAGCTGGTGATGATCATCATGGCCTCCGAAAGGGAGTGGAAGAAATTCTGCAGCGGGCGGCTTTGCTCACCCATCTTGCCCAGGGTGATGCCCAGGACAATGCTGAAGCAGACCAATCCCAGCACATTGCTGCCTGGTTGGTAATCGCCTTCTATCTTGTAGGTGTCCAGGCGACCTGAAAATTTTTTTGCGGTTTACTGAAGTATTGATTAGTAAATTTATTATTTCGCTGTTTAACAGCGTTTGAGGTGGTTCCAAGCTATTGCAGGAAGGTATGATCAGTTCTAAGTAATTTTTCAGGAGCTCAGATCAGACAGTTTCCTTCACAGCTGCCAGATTTCAGCACGGTTACAACTGGCTTAATGTTTTTTATTGTATAGTAGGTACTTAAATAATTTGCTATGTACCTGCTTAACACATCTACCTAACACGTGGCCTACTAACAAAATTGTTTTTTTTTATTATTATTTATTGATATAACTTGTTTGTTGATATATTATTGTTTGTTGTTATCATTTGTTGATATACCAATTATTTAGTGAATCCATAGACTGCCGAACTAGTAAAAACTGTGTTTCAACAGCCAGTGGCTTCTCCATGACTCCAGTGGCTTCTCCATGGCTCTTCTGACTATGTTTGATGAATCAATAAAAAAATTAAATTATTAGGACATAAAAGATTTACTACTATCGAGTATAATATAACATAATATATGTGTTAAAATTACAATAATGCCTAAGGATATTATTGCACCTATTTCTTTTTTTCTATTATTTAGGGGCTCTTCGTCGTCCAACGACTATGTCAGTCCCATTTGTACTACTCGTACTATCTACACCTAACTACTATATTCTTCTTTAGTGATCCGGATCGATACAGCTAGCTGCGTCGGATGTTATTTCTATTTAGTTCGTTTAAGACGCGGTCCAACCCCAATTTTAAAATAATTTACGATGCTTTACGTAAGGTTGAAAATCTCTTGTTAGATTGGACGATGTAATGCGAAAATGCGTTAATTTTGTACGTTTTCTTTATATTTTTCGATATATACTAACACAATTGAAAAAACTGCTGGTTACTACTTTAGTACTATATGTTGGCTATGTATTACCTAAAAAATAATATAGTGTTATCGCTGAAAATTCTGAGTAGTAATTCTGAGAGTTTGGGCGTGAAAGTTTATTTTTATGCACCTATTTAGGTTTTTTTTCTGCAGAGAGCGAGTATTATTTATGAGTTCTGTTCGGTTATTACTCTTTGCCTGTTCCTTTTCTAACCTAAGTTTTTTTTTCATAGATTATTATCGAACTGTTTCGTTACACTCGATGTTTAAAGATTCTGCTTTTTAATATTATCAGGATACGACCGCGCCTTAATGTAGGTATACATGCGACTTACTATAAAAGCTGAATCCCGCGTGCCAACTTTGTATATCTTCCAAATAGCTAATTTGATAATCTGATGATGATATTGCATATTAAATTAAATCAGTAGAAAATTTACCTTTGATAGCTTTCGTATCGTTTTCACTATAGATTAGTTTTGTCCGATACGATGCGATGGTAGCCTGGGCGATGTTTTCTGGAAACACATTCCTGAAATAAACAAACATATCCGCATCATAATTATTATCTTTTGAAAATTTCAAGTAAATACCGAGTAACCGTTACTCAAAACTATAATGTATAAACCATAAACCTAAGTTCATTTTATAACAAAATAAATATAGCTGTGGAAGCATTTTACTAAATACCCACAATCGGGTAAATATCATATCTCAATACTTGATAATTGATACTCACAATTGAATCTGTAATACACATTTACCAAACCTATATGTTATGTATATGTATAATAAACGGCAATGAATGTTTTTAATAAATAAAGTACACCTACTACTAACTAATAAAATGCTCCTGGCTGCGGGAAGAGGTTGGTACCTATCCGGGAAATATAATTTTTTGTCCGAACGCCAACACACATAACACATAATTTAAAATAAGTTATATTGTTATATTTGTGTTTCTTATAACCCAATAAAGTTTGTAGTTTGAAATGTACAGTTATAACCACAAAATATAGTAACACTGCAAGAGAATCAAGCAAAATACATATATATATATATATATATATAAAGCATATACATACACGAATTAGCTGCGTTGGTAAGGAATAATTTCCAAGAGTTTGATACTTTTAAGAGTAGGCGACATCAAAATGTGCTATGTAATCCAAACAGTAAAAAAGCTGTACATAGTAAAAGTGTTTTTGTGATGAGGGTAAAAATATATAACAAATTACCATCAACTGTTAAGGACACAGAGAATAATGACATTTTTAAATATAGATTAAAGAAGTTTCTGATCGACAAGGCATATTACAGCATTGATGATTTTTTTAAAGACAAATTATAATGGATATGACAGATAGGTAAATCAATTATTGTAATCATTGACTAATAAAATTAATTGTTATTATTATGAACTATTGTAATTTGCACGCCATTATGGTAAGAATACGGAGCTACGTGTTGTTTAAATATAAGACCTATATACCAAACTGTATTCGAGCAATAAATGAATTTTGATTTTGATTTTGAAAATAAACGTTTTATGGGCGACTATGGAGTTATTGTGCAGTAAACTCTTTCTGAATGTGCTTGACCGGGGAAGAAGGAACTGCCACAATACCTTCTTCTAACCGTGAAGAAGCGGCACTGTGTCCTGGTTTGAAAGTATGGATGCCAGCGAAATTACAGGTGCATGAGACTTAACAACTAAATGTCTCAGGGTACGGGTGCAGTGCAATTCGTCACTCACGAAATGCGTCTGTTCTAGGCAGAGGTAACCACAAAACACCAGATAAGCCTCATGGTTGTAACGTTTCTTAATAACATAAAAATATTTTTTTTAAAACAGTGCTATGTTAATGCGCTCGTGCTGATTCGGGATGAATTTGATATTCGCACCGTTTTTTAGATATCAAGATATCAAACATACTGGAACCTGAAATCCGGGACATTTTACAGAAATTTCAATTTGTCGTTATAGTGATATCCTTTAATTGAAGGCAATTGTTGGTGTCTTCCACCGCAAAACACCATATTCGGCCTTTTTACATATAATTACAAAAACATATAGTTTAATTTAAAACTAGAACGTATATTTAAATTGCTGTAAATCAAGAAGTTCTGCGTTTCAAAGATTTAAAAATAGGCCACGAAAAAAATATTTTCATTTGTTCCTAATTGTCTATTCTAAATTTTTTAATTAATTTTATACTTAATTACATCTCATCTGACGTATGGTTGGCAGAAGTGTTCTCATACTATTTGTCATATTATATACAAAAAAACGAACTCCGAATTCTATTAAATATAATAATCTTTATTAATAATTATGAACTAGGCTATTATTACTAACTAACTAAGCCTGCTAAACAGCATGTTGTCATATTTTTTATTTATTTAAAAAGGTTGCCATTTAATTTAAAGAATAAAAATATCCAAGCTTGCTTATAAACTAGATGAACAGTGTCTCACGAGCGACATTATCTACAAACAGTTTACTGTTTAGCGTTTTATAGTTTAGTTCCCTTATGTCCTGCTAAGAACAAAGCTTAGTGAATAGGAAAGGTACTATACAAATTGCGAAGGGCAAATATCTTTAACAGATTAAGAGGCGTCCATGTTTGATTAGATTCTCTCAATAGGATAAGGTCAGTTGACTTCCGGTGCCCTTTGTTCTTTGTAGGGTTCCTTATGTCTAAGGACAAAACGTTAACATAGACTAGTAGCTATAGGAACTCGTGTGATTAAACTTTGGCTTGGTGCAAAATTGTGTTTCTCGAATCAAATTGCATTTATAATAATAAAAATAATATTCTTATTTCATAACTTAGGTAGACTTTGATTTATTTTTATCTTAAGCAATGAAAACATGTTATAATTATTTTGATAATCTTGTTTGAGATATGTACAAATCGTTGTATACCTACTGCCGTGCGATTCTCTAATGATTCGTCGATGTGCTCGTCGACGAGGTCATCGATGTCAAATACTTTATGAGATATCGCCCTTGAACATAAGGTTGTTTTTCCAACGTTTCTTGTTATCTCGTCATACGTTTTACGGATGTTGTCAAAGATGCAACGATGTTTGCTTTAAAGGGGGTGACAGACGTGCGAGTAAGTTTGCGAACTTGTGGCTAGACGACCTTTTTCGCTGGTGTGTCAACCTAAGTACGCGTACTTTACCGCCTCCGCTCGTACGTGTACGGCTTATGATAATAGAATGATACTCGTAATATAGATATTATAGATAACCTTATTTTGTACTACAACATTTGCACTTCGTCTTTTAAGGTTTTGAATGCAATACGATATATTATTCCTAAATAACACAAAGCTTCTTCTGCCGTCGACATCGCAATACAGAGTGAGTATGCTTCACGTGTGTCACCTACGTCGAGCCAAGTAAGTTCACGATCTTTAAAACTGCGTACTTTAAGTTTGTACGTCTATCACCCACTTTTACGGGATTCTGGAGTTTCCGGTTCGTATCCTGTAATAATCGCGTTATTTACTTTCGGATATTAGAACATAATTTACCACAATTGTCCAAATGTGTTATACATATTGCAAACATAGACGTGCGTTCTACCGTTTTGTAAGGAACCAATAATGAATGTTTGCTTCACATTTTTTGCATCGTTTTGTCCGTAATCTGTGCATGTGGACATTGCGCTATGTATAAACTATTCATAGACTGGAATATAAAATAATAATAATAATAATAATAATAAATTTATTCGGCAGCTAAACTTATGTGTTATAACTTAAATAACATAATTTTCATATCTCATATAAAAACTTATTTTTATATTATTGCACTTTGGGCCCCACACTAGGATTCCCTGTATCGTGGGGACCGACATTTTCTGTTTCGTTTCTAGTTTAGCGGTATCTTCGCATCTAAATTAATTAAGTTAGTAGTTAGTTGGGTGTTATGTAATATATTAATTAAATAAATATAGTGTTATAATTAGAAGGTGTTTGTGTACGCTAAGTAATTTCAATTACATATGAACAAAGGGGGTACAGCATCTCAACACAAGTCGCAAATTTCAACATCAGTTAAAATCATGGTCTCTTGTTAATTGATGTGAAAAGTATAGGTAGAGGCGTTGTCCGATTAGACTATCGACATAGCTGTATATATTTTTTGTTTCTTGCCTCCTGACTTTCGAAAGGGTGAACCGATTCTCAATTTTTTTTTTGTTTGATAGCTGGTGTTTCCCGTGTGGTCCTATTTAAATTTCATCAAATTCGGTCAAGTAGTTTTTGAGTTACACTCCAATAACTGAATAGAAAGGAAGTTGGTTTCAAACTTTTCAACTTGTACTTGTTGTTTAACGAAGTCTCTATATTTATTATAGAGTAACTGTGGTTAATGTTAGTGTTACCACTTATGATACTATTTTGTACCAGTGACACCATTTGTGAGTTAAAATTATATGCTTAGACGACGTCGGATTGTCGGAAGACGCGGGTTCGAATCCCGTCCGAGGGTGTGTATTTTTCTCTTTTAAGTTTAAATGTACATTGTAAATAAATTATAAAAACAAACAAAGACAAGTAAAATTACTGTTCGAATGGGACTAAAAAGCTATGCTATGACTCGAATGACGAACGCCGTGCAGCGCTCCGCAGTACTTTCAGACTATTAGAAAGAAGTACTACGTTTCACAACGCCCTCCACGCCGCCAGGGGCCTTACTATGAGCTCTTAAAGCAGGCCTTCTAGACAACTGCACGGTTTATTGGTACCATGACAACTTTAAAGCAGGCCTACTATTCAAGAACCGCAGAAAAACCATTCACCTGTTTTTTTAGTATGGACTCTCGTTAACATGTCGCTCTAAATCCATTCAGTTTATTATCTTACAAACGTCTAGGCGTCTGCAATGTTGGTTATAGTAAATTATTAGAATGCCAGAGACAAAATATACGTTCACCTTTGAGAAAACAATATTCAAACAGTTCACCTAAATAAGCGTCATGGTATGATTTCATTCAAAATTGTTTATGACAGGTTTAAGAACTGCACGGAACTTGCATGGTTTTTACGAAGCTGATAGTAAGGCCCCATAAACAGAAACAGATGGAGAACGATCATAAGACAGAAGGTGATTTCGAAGGGAGGTCACGACCCTCATCACTGAGGAATACGACGCAAGGAGGAGGAGAAAGAAGTAGCAAGTAAACTATGCGAATGGAATTTAAAGAACCACGTTTTGTCTGACGGGTGTACCTAATGAATTGCTTTGTAAAAGCGCAACTACAAAAATTTTTACCAATTTATTTCACACTTTTTAATGTTGAAGTCGTTTCCATTTTAATTTTTTACCTTTTTCAGTGACCCTACATACGGGATCGATTGTCATTCACCATCAATTACGATACCATCAAGGTAGGCGAAACACTAGTCGGTTATTGCAGTGTAACTCAATAACCGCTTGACCGAATTTGATAACATCAAAAATGCGTGTTAATGCATAAAAAGTGTATATATGCGTCGACTTGAGAACCTTCTCCTTTGAGAAGTTGGTTGAAAACGTGACGCTTACGATCAGACACACAACGACATTCCCACAAAAGCATTTTTTTACACAAACTATTAAAAAATGCTTATACGCTATTACTCGCACGCCTTTTAGACACATTTGACATAGTTGATAACCTGACAGACGTTAAAAAAGTTTGTTTTTGTTTTCAACTTTGGTTCTGCGTTTAATAAATACGTTCCTTCCTATAGTGTAACATGTACCTATATATAAACAGTTTGGTTCAGTGCGAGTGTGTGTCACCTGACCATGCATCAACTGCCGTGCGAACTCACATTGTCTTTGATTGATATTTACACTAGGGTTGTCAACTGAGTGTCGCTAGGAGAAAATGGTTAGATTTGCAAGTAAAGTGGTATTTGTAAGTAAAGTGGCATCTAGTTATTTGAGTTGAAATTTTTTGTCTCCACAATATTTCGATATGATTTCTTAATTGTGATTATGGATAGGGCTTAAGAAAGCAACCAACACTTCACAGTCCAAGTGAACCTTATCTGCTCATACTAGATAAATAAAGAAGCTTGATACTACTGATATTGATTGAATGATGAAATAACCATAAAAACCTAGGATCCCTGATTGCCACAAGCCGATGACAAACATCTACGTCCTTTGAATGCCAACCCATGCTCAGCATGGTGATTATGGACAGATTCTCCAATTGGAGAGGCATTCGCTCAGCATGGTTCAATTATGAAAAGTAAGATTATTGAAAATAAATAAAATCCTTCCAAAAACACGTACATACTTGGTTCAGATTAAAATGGAAAGAAATAGCAAAATCTGTAATCACCGCCGGCGCCGGGAAGAATGACGACGTTGAAAACCTACCGTGTGCAACCATCTTACCAACCACTACTATCTTACTAACACACAAGACTAAGTTCACTAAATCAAGGATTGATACCCACCATAATTAAGATTGCTATAATATTAATCCACGTATAAACTTACAATACTTGCAGTGTGTGAAGTTAGTTGACAACCCTAATCATTTACATTGTGGGCGGACTTAGTAGCATCGGGCCGTACAGTGCGTCGAACCTCGAGAGTTGAGAGTAATACAAAGTGCTCGAAACGTCGGGATTTTAATAATTTAGAACATAAAGGAATATTAGAGAATTTTTTTTTTATTTCCGCAGCATTTTAGCATACTTATTTAGTGTGATAGTGCCACGCTATACCTAACCCTATGGGTTTACAACCGAATGGGCCGGCACGACCGAGGAAGTACCACACTCCCACATAACACCGACGTGAAGTAATATAGCTTGCTATTGCGTTTCAGTCGGTCTGAGGGAGGTTCCGGAAGCCCAAATCCCCCTTCTTGTATTCCCCTCCCTTCCCCCTTCTACCCTCACTCCTTCTATTCCTTTTAGAGGTCGGCAGCGCGTTGGTAACGCCCTTGGTGTGGCAAACGTCTATAGGCGACGGTGACCACTTTCCATTAGGTGGGTCGCCTACCTGACTGCGTACTGCTGGCAATAAAAAAAATACTCCATGAGAGTTGAGAGCTAAATAATGCTCCCTCCGCCGACAGAGGGAGGATATTTAGAGTCACCGGGATGCGAACCATAAGAGGCAAGGAAACCCGACCTGCTAGGTAGCAGACGTACTACTATATCATGTAGGTACTGCCGTAGTACCTACGACGCACTAGTGTGCAAGCATAACTGTTAGGGTGTGAAGGGCACTGTAGCAAGTGAAATTAATGGGGGAATGAGTCCGGTGGATACGATTTGATGAACTGAAACATTCTGATACAGTAATTAAAGGGCAATAGTAAAAAAAAATGATTTACTTTGTGGGGTACAGGTGGCTTTATAATCCACCAGTCGATTGTCAATAATTAAAATTATTAGTAGCAAATATTCAGCTTTTTGAACAAAATAACCTTAGATACACGAATAAGTACACAATTAAGATTTTACTGAAGTTCCTTTAGTACCTATTGGCTAGCAAGTAAATTCCAGAAATTCCAGAATTCAGCGAGAAGTCATCGACGCGGGCGTCCCGAACACTCCTTGAAAAAGGCCACCGAATGTGGTCGAAACTATAGTCGGACCTATCCGATAAATATTACGTGAGTAATCCCGTGTTTTTTAATTAATATTGATTGAAAACCACGTTAGTTTTTATAACTAAATTCCAGAATTTCCGAGAATTATATGAGATTTTGTGTTGTGAGTTTATAGTGGAATAAGTGTAGTTATTATTATGTACTTATAGGTGTTTATTATAAAACCTCCGTGACAGCGACAACACGTATTTTCAAAAGACTTTTCGCAAACTTTATTTCAGAAGAAATATGCGTTAATAAAATACACATTACACATACATTATTACATGTTTTTTTTACTTTTGTAATACATAGTTAAAATAATTTACTAATAAATAAAACCGATTTCAACACCAAATAGTGTGAAATAACTTGTTGATGTCGGTATCATGATAGTTCTAAAGTACCTATCTACGAGTATTTTCTTATATATAATATTATATTATATTGTGTGCATGGTATCGACTTCGACAAGGTTATTTCACACTTTTTGGTGTTAAAGTCGGTTCCATTTTTAGATAACAATTAACACATACAACATAACCAATTTTTTTTTACCATTATTGACCCTTGTTACTTACGGGATCGATTGTCATTCACCGTCAATGATGATATCATCAAGATAGGCGTAACACTTTTCAGTTATTGGAGTGTAACTCAGAAACTACTTGACCGAATTTGGTGAAATTTAAATGGGACTAACTCAGAAGTATACCCACTTTACCAAAAAAAATATTTTGAGAATCGATTTACAAATGATACGTTCGATTGTATGTTATTTTTTTGTTTGTGTTCACCAATAAACAAAAAAGTAATATACAATCGAACGTATAACCTCCTCCTTTTTGAAGTCGTTTAAAATTGGATTAACTTATAAAGTCGCCAATATCACTATTGACAATTATTTTGATTTCGTCCGGAAACCTGCTTCAGGATTTTTGGTGCGGTGCGCTCGTCATTGCTTTCCTTCTCGCTCTGTGGCTCACGTTATTCTCGTTTAATTTAATTATACAAGAAATATGAGAAAAATGTGGGAAGTGATTGCTCAAGAAGGCAAGCTGGGACTCAGCATACATACGAGAATCTACTTGTTTTGATGTACTGAATAATGATTATTCTGCAGCTTATGACTACCAAATTAAAGAAATATTTTTTATTGTTTTAAAAGTAAATAAAATAAACATTTTTATCCCGAGTGCGTCCACTGAGCGTATCTAGGGCGTAGTATAAATAGCTAGATGATGATTGACGACGGGATCCGACGCGCACTCCGCGCGACACCGCAATGCAATTGCCAATTTAGGCGGTCAATTACACATTCTACTGACACATTACTCATGTACCTACTTGTTCCTTCATCTCCTTTACGGCCGATTTCAATCATCCACAGTTTTCCTTACTACGTATAGAAAATGAGATGTTGACATAACGTCCATACAAAGTGTCAAATGTCTATCTCTAGTTAAGGGTAAACCGTCGATAGCTAGGCCCGTCTACCGGTCCGCCGACAGCACGCTATTATCCCTCTCAGAACTCAGGGGTAGATTAGGTTACCCTTATTCATGAATAAACTCGCTGCGCTCCACAGTTTTTGTGTGGTGGTAGAGGATAATGATGATGATGAAAAGTATTTTATTAACCGACATCATAAAAAGAGGAGGTTCTATGTTCAAGTGTACGTATTTTTTTTTATGTATTTTCACCGATTCCTCCCCATTTGTGGACCAATTCTCAAAATTATTATTTTTAATTGAAATAAGATACTTCAGTGGCCCCATTTAAATTTCATCAAATTCTGTCAAACGAATTTGTCAACAAATCTGTTTCGCCTATCTTGATGATATTCTTATTGACGGTGAATGATAATGGATCCCGTAAGTTGCAAGTGTCACTAAAAAGTGTGAAAAATTCGTTATTATGTTTACTATATGGTTTTTAAAGCACTAACGCTTAGCGAGACCAAACTTTGTAATTATTGAGAGACAAACACACATCCTAGATAAGAACGAAGGGTTGCATCAAATTTTTGCTTCGGTAGGATAACGTGTTGTGTTAAGCTGTTCAATAGATGTCGCTCCGTCCCCATACAATGGTAAAATCAAATAGAGAATTAAAATTCAGTACACAGACGGCGTGCCTAATTAGTCTCGTAGTTATGGCGTCTGACACGGATTGTCAGAAGACGCGGGTTCGAATCCCATGCAAGGATATGTATTTTTATCTCTGAAATTTCAAAGTATCTTATGTGTTATTCCAGTGTTCCATCTATCTACATACAGAATTTCATTTAAATCTATTTCTTGCGTTATTGAATAACAAACGTCAATTAAAAGTTCGCAGTTATAATAAATACATTTTAAAAAGTACTATGTGTTAATTCCGAGTACAAACCAACTTCACTCAAAATTTCATCCAAATCCGTTCATCCGATTTTGCGTGAGTAACAAACATTCATCTAGCCAAACATTTGCATTCATAACATTATATAGTAAGTATGTTCAGCAGTGGACGTTCTACGGTTGAGATGATGATGATGATGATGATGATGTGTCAGCCGCAGGACGTCCACTGCGGAACATATGCCTCCCCCATAATTTTCAAAAGGATCTATTGGAAGCGGCCTGCATCCAACGTCGTCTCATGCGACGTTTATCAGTTCGTCTGTCTACCGTGTCGTTGGACAACCTACGCTGCGCTTGCCGGTCCGTGGTCTCCACTCCAGAACCGTCCGGTCTCATCGGCCATCTGTTTTGCGTGATATGTGCCCTCCCCACTGCCACTTTAACTAGCTTAATTTGTGGGCTATGTCGGTGACTTTCGTTCTTCTACGGATCTCCTAATTTCCGATTCGATCACGTAGGGAAACCCCGAGCATAGCCCTCTCCATAGCTCGTTGTGCGACTTTGAGCTTATATATGAGGCCCATAGTGGTTTATTGTACACTTAGGAATACTGCGCCATATTTAGGAATCTAAAAAAAATATTTCGCTGTGCAGCGCACAAAGTTCAGGGCCAAGTTTAAAAGGATCTTTCTCCTTTTAATAGTATTATATCACCCTTTCTTCAACCCATCCTCCGCTTAGCAGTACTGTACTTTTTTGTTCTTGATCTATTTTTAACCACCGTAGGTCACACATGTCTTTCACTAAGCTCTTTAATTGCCGAGTTTTTGAAATTTATTGGGCTCCCGGCCCCCGCGAAATAATTTTACTAAAGAATCTCTAATCTCTCGAATATAAATTGTAAAATACTGAACGCTACTCAATAAATCAAGAATTTCAAGCAGTGGATACTGATGCAGATTCCCAATTAGACACTTAATATTAAGTTACTTTTCCTGAATTATCAAATGGTCGGTTATGTTTTAAAGTTTTTCTTCTTCTTTTTTCTGTCGTAGAACATTTGACACAAAAATACTGTAGAACCGTCCCATTTTAATTTAATTCGAGTTCTAAACTATACACTTACTATATAGGTTATCTAAAATATTTATTATGATTATGGAGAAACAAATATTTACAGAATAAGAAAAGTATAAACAAAAACTAATCTATTAGCCCCGTGGTGGAGGGAAAAGCCAAATGCTGGCAGCATTGCCACACAGGATGGCAAAGCTTACTTTTTGGCCAAAGTGTAGGCGCCAGCATTTCGGTCACCCGTCGTCTCTACCAAACGTTTATGGAGGATCCCAATAATCTATCTTTCCACGGTTTTCCTTACTACCGATAGAAATTTGACATAACTTCCATACAAATAGTGTAAACCGGCGATAGATAGATTATTGGGACTGGCCGTCATCTTTCCAGTATTAGTAGTCAGATCCACCAGTATTCACTTACACTATATTTTGTTTTTCGTAAATTTATTAACCTACCAGTAAAATATGACATATAACCTAATGAAATTAACCTCTTTTTTAATATAAGATCATTGATATAACCTAATACTATAGTTACTTTCTGTAATCTAACAGACTATGCCATATAGCATAGGCTAGATAGTATGATACTATTTAGTCATACTAACGAAATAATAACCTAATTTTGCCAATTTGGACCGGATGGCAGAATTATTCGCTATGTAACTCATAATTATTAAGGTCGTTAGGCAAATGTAGTAGCGTCATACAACAAGGACTAAATGACGCTGAGAGAACGCAAATTAGATTAAACTTGATACTGGTACCATTTTGTTTGCTTCCCGGATAGTGTGGATTGAAATGACCTGACCAATTTTTAGCTTAGTAACAACACACAGTTATGAACTTCATCGTCGATTACAGATATAATATTACCAGGTACTTATGTGCCAGAATACTGCCTAAAGAAACAAGTTGATGCGGGTGCTAGAAATAAAGTTCATAAACAGTGTGTGCTGCAACGACGCTATTGATTTTATTTTGTTATTTTATTAGGAGGCGGTACAACCATTAGGCAATCCTGGTGGTGGCCTTTGTCTAGATCAGATGCATTTCCTCACAAGGGACGAACTGCACTGCGCCTGTGACCCTGAGACATTTAGTTGTTAAGTCTCATGCGTCTGTATTTTCGCCCGCACCCATCCTCATCAAACCAGAACACATTATTGCAAACATTAGTGCTCAAACGGTACACAAAAAGTATGGTAGTACTTTCCCGGACGAACTCATTAACTAAGAGTTCTACAGTAAGTTTTGGTTAAGTTACTGATAAAACAATATGGAATTACCTTACCTTATCAAGTCAAGAATCGTATCTGATGTGAGCGTATCCTTCGTAATCAGTTTGGTGGTGTTGACTATTTGTGCTTTGGGATCCCTTCCTGGTTGGATGGTGGTGACAAGCGCGATACCGAGCATTACCGCGCATATTGTCGTCGTCATGTAGTAGATGATGGCACGAAGCCCCACCCTGAAGAGTACAGAATATAAATTTAAGAAGGCGTATTGGGGATGTTAAGTAAATTGCTAAACAGATGTGATGTCATACAGATTGTATTAGAGATGCAATTGTTTTAACATCATCTGATGTTCTTCAGGCCCAAATCAGGCATAGCCTAATACTCTGGTGACCTGCTAACTAATATACATACACACCCAGACGCAGGTCAAACAGATATGTTCATGCAAACATCTTTGACCTATCGTAGGATTCTGGGACCAGCGGCTCAGAAGGCAGGGTTGGTACCAACTACGCCAACTGTCATGTTTCTGCTATTCTGAATATTATCCGGGAAAGACAAAAACAAAATACACATTGACTCACTTGCCAGAAAGACTAAGATCCAGCGATCCTATCGCAGACACGATGGATGACACCAATAGCGGAACTATCAAGCACTTTAGCATTCTCAAGAACAGTTCTCCGGGGTACTGGAAGTACATGACTTCTCGTCTGGTCCAGTTGTGGCCAGCCTGGCGCAGACCCCATCCTAGCAGGGTCCCGGAAACCACGCCAATGACTGTTAGGATCGTAAGCAGGTTCTCTCGCACGAACGGTGGAATGGTCTTTTTTCGTATTTGTAGTGGCATGGCGGAGGACTCGTGACTTCTGTGGATAGAATATTTTATTCATTAGCGAATTCGTATTTTGTATGCGTTGGTCGATTGGCGATAGATGTTTATGACATCTTTTTCTTTTTAATTTCTACTACACAACCAGCTCATATAAACAGGAAAGATGCGTACATTCTCAAGAACGCGCGTGAGTTCTCTGGAAGACACGTGACGTTTAACATACGAGCTATATACGATATTCGTACGTTATACAATTGTTAGAAAGTCAGTTATGCTATGTACACTTCTCTCGTCACTTATAAAAAACTTAGATGATGATGATGAACGTTCATTAATCATACAGGTATGTATGAATAAATGAACGTTAGGTAATCTTGAGTTTGAGTGTACTGTTTTTTTCGACATTTGTTGTAGACGCGATCGCCGCGCGTTATTAATCGCGTTAATCGACGATTATTTTCAAAGTTTAACCTTTTATCGATCATTATGTTCACAGACAAAGCGGGTCGAGGCAGACAGTTTAATATTAGTGTACGACTTGGCAGCCATCCGCATTGTTTTGTTTGTCACAGTGTAATGGGCCGGATCCACGTGGATAATCTTTATACTGAGAATTATACTCTTAATTATATTTGTGAATACTAAAGAAAGATGCCTGGGACCCATTACTGGAATTATTAATTAATATTTGCCTATACAACGGGTCAAGAGCCAGGTTTGGTAACCAGATACTCCATTATTATCATATTCATGTGAATGCTATTTTCTTAAATGCTGAAAATACTGTCCGTTTTTTGTGTTCGGAATTTATTTATTTAATGGTATAATGAATCTCGTGAAAGGCCATACAGATATACCTTTTGCAAACGACATTATATACATGTACTTTCAACATTACTGTAGTATGAATTTTATAAAAATTGGATTGTTTTTAGTTACATAATGTTGTTTTATTTGGAAGCAGTTTCATGTTTTAATTGTTTTTCTTCTTTTATTTTTGTACCTTTTAATTTACTTTTATTTTTACACCTGATTTTGTAAAGGTTTTTTTAAGTAAACTAACGTCTTGGTTGGGCAAGAGGTTTGTCTGACAGGTAGCCAACCATCACGGCTGTCCACGTTAGTGTCAGTTCCATCTTAAGTTTCAAAATTGTACTCTTCACAAACCTTCGATATAGGAATTCTTGAAATTGCCAGCCCTAATTTAAAATTATTTCACAGTATTCGGACCCGCTTCCTCTGTCTTTCCGGACTCGACTACGCCCTTATAGTATGATTGCGTAATTTCTCTATTTATAGTAGTCTCATAGAAAAAGTTGAAATACCTGCATACGTTCGTTTTAATTTCGCGAACTGTGCTGATTTTTTATTGATGCATACTCGTACGGTTTGTACAATTGGTAATTCCTCAAGTACATTGTTAGTCACATCGATTCAGGATATTATGTATTGATGTGGTCAGAATCAAGCCACAATCACATTGAATTTCTGTCAATAAGGCTGTTCTGTCCTACGAAGAAATAATATCAGGAAGCATAACTTAGAACAAATTCCACACAAAAAGAGGTCCTTCAAACCAAAACGACGTATGATTCCATATACGAATGACTTCCGAGGTTACAAATAGACATGTTCGGTGATTAGTTTAAATTTCAGAACGTCTGCAACGTCTACTATAACAGCTGAGTCATAGCGGCGTGAACGATGTTATAGATTTAGCACGACTTTTATTGGGTCATTTTTTTAAGACAGTTACTCTTCCTGATATTATTTCTTCGTAGGTTCTATCATTTTTTTAAAGCGGTGCGGTGGATGCAATACAACTGGTCCAGTAATGGGCGAAAAAAACGAACAAAAAGACAAACAAACAAAATTGGCGATCATTTCCAATATTTTTTTTCATGTGATTAAGAAGCACGAGGTCTACCTGGCGTTAAGCGGTAACCTCTGCCTAGTGCATTTCGTCACAAGTGATGAACTGCACTGCGGCCGTAACATTACATGCGGCAGTACTTCCCCGGTACTTCTTTCATTATACGACACTAGCTGCTCTCCGCAGTTTCACCCTCTCGGTGGATGACGATGACGAATCTTATATAACCTATGTTACTCAAGGTGAATGTAGCTTTCCAATGGTGAAAGAACTTTTGAAATCGGTCCAGTACTTTTTGAGCCAATTCGTTACAAACATACATACAAATCTTTCCTCTTTATAAAATTAGTATGATAGTTTACACGCTTGGACTGTCACAAACACGCTTAACACTCTCGGTAAGCGGGATATTTAATATTTAAACACTGCTTCCATTTTGACGAAGTTTCGTTTTCGATCGTTTTATTTTGTAATTTTGCGATTTAAAATACCTATATACTTTATACATATAATATGTTTTATAAAATAATGCAGATAATGTAGAGGTTAAAGGCCTATTCAGACCTGAGCGTTATTCGCTACCGCTGTGGGTAGCGAAAAATACCACGCGAAACTCGATGGGTAAATAGTATGAAGTTCCATAACTGCAGCGAAACTTGTACCGCCTAGTGAGCCGGTATTTTCTCTTGTTTGGCGAAACTAGTTCCGCTGACCCGCTAACCGTTGCCAACGAATATCTCTACCGTGCGCTGTAGCGAAGAACGCCCAGGTTTGAATAGGCCTTAAAACAGCTCTTGAATTCTTGTCAATAACAAATGACGAATCTCCAAAAATTGCGTGATTATTTACAGTTTAGATTTTTGTAGTTCTTAAAAATGTTACTGCATATTTATTGATAATTTAATAAATACTTCAAGTCACGCGTACCTATCACATTATTAAACTTAATATAAATACTTAGTCTGATGGATAGTAGGTAGGTACTGATTACCCAGCCCAGTTACAAAATCTAATAAAACCTCTAAAAGCGAGAGCAATCTTAAGGGTTGACAGTTCATCAAAGTTTAACACTTTAAAACCCTGGAAACACTGAATTAGGGAAACTATACTTACAAAACCAACGACTAGCAAATTCCATTGTCTTTGTGTTATAATGTCAAAGTCATTTTGATATTATAGATTATCGTGTATTATCCAGATATACGAACTGTTTGGTCGGTTGATAAGACATTTTGAGTTACCTCGACGTCGCAGCCAAGTTTCAATGACCGTGGTCACGAGCAGACTCAAGGAAATTGTATTAAACAGACTGAACACTGACTATCTACCATCGACATATCAACTCAATTCGAATATATTTTAATATGTTACAAAATGAAAATTAACTTTACCAATGAGGATAAAAAAGTTCAATGTCCTATAATTTTCTATAATCATGAGCCAGAAGAACATGTTTAAAGATGTGTCAGTTTTGTGTCCACATCTCTTAGTTTCAATAAAGATAACTTATTAAAATATTTGCCAAAACTGTGTGACTCCATGCAAACACTGGACGTAAAATATATATTTACTTTTTCGCCATATTCTGACATAGTAGCCTATATACGAGTACCTACCTACCTCGTACGTGTACCTACCGGACTATATAGTAAGAGATAACACGAGCAGAACACTAGGTAGGTAAAAATGATTGAATTGAATAAAATTAGTCTGAACTTTTTCACAATCATGTATAAAAGTTTAAATTTATTTTAATTTGTTAAAAAGTGTAAGTATATGTATATGTATATAGACTTACAAATAAGTTAATCCTAACCGTACTTGTAAGTCTCTCTGTGTCAGTACTCGGATATATTATAATCAAAAATAGATTAGCTTCTCTACATAAGTGCGTGGAAAGTCTGCAGTGTATCCGACGAGATGGAATGACAACTCAGCAAGTCTTGACGTTCCTAATTTGAGAAACGATATCAAAATATTAAACAAGATCAAAACAAACGCGTAATCTTTAAGATGAAGAAAGAAAATGTTGGCGCAAGTTACTATAGCGCAATTTTTTTTCAAATTTTGCAATTATATAAATTAGATAGGGTTTTATGTCAATCAATGAAATGACGAGCTAGTCGCTCGCCTAGTTTAACAGTCACGCTTCCACATACCAGTTCAGTGCCATTCAGAATTTTAAACAACAGGAGTTCAAAACCCAAGCATGGTAATGCACTGCGTTCATCAACTTGAGATACAAGATGTTTAAATCTCTTGACCTGTTACTTCGCTGAAAACACAGTAACTACTGATTCACGGTTAAACAATTGTCAAAAGAGTGGTTCTTGACGCTGCAATAGTCCTACCACTACAACAGGTGTCGCTAAGCAGACTTTAGTGCTTTAAAAATGATCTAATAAAACCTACTTTCTAAACCATTTCAAGCATAATGGCACAAAATATATTCGTAACGTAATTTCGCAACCATACACGTGGGAGCGGTTCCCCCGCGGATGCTGTGCGGATATCTTGATTTAGTGGTATCGCGATCCGGCGATCCCCCTCGGTCTCACGCACCGGCGGCACCGCCACAGGCGGCGTCCATGTACCTGCTCACTTTGTACTAGATGGGTGGTCGACCTACTGCCAGACACATCAAACTTATATCATCTGTTACATAACATACCTTGGCACTCGTTAGAAAATCTCCAACATTTGGGCTGACCTACAGATATCTAGAGAAACGTAGAAAAAGGGGGGGTATAAGCTTGCAATTTTGTTTTCTGAATAAACATGTTGCTATGTTAATTAGAATTTTTATTCTGTGCAAATAATTACAAATTCAAATTGCCGAAAAAATAGTAGTCGGTTGAGGCAAGATCCGGCGAGTATGGAGGATGACGGATGGCTTCTAACTGCAGATCTTGTAGTGTTAAAACTGATTGACGAGCAGTGGGGATCTTGCGTTATCATGAAGGAATAATGGTGAAGACCGATTGACAAGTCGGCCTTTGCGAGTTTCGTCTTCATTGTTCGGAGTTCTGCACAGTAGACATCTGATGCTATTACCTGACCGTATCTGAGGAAGCCATAGTGAATTACAACATGAAGTGTCCACCATAACCTATTGTGGGGTGTGATTGACCTGAGGTCAACCATTGCGTTGTTCACTTGCGATTATCGTAAATAATCCTGCTTTCATCACACGCCACAACTCGGTCTGAAATCCGTTCATTTCTGTATCGGTTTCACAAGGTAAGGCAAACTTTAACGCGCGCTCCTCTTTGCAGATCAGTCAAATCATGCCTTTATGGCTTCCACCATCTCCTTCAATTTATCCTTATTCGCTGCGGAGGAAGACCTTCGTAGTTCATTCTTCAAATTGAAGTTGCGAAAGCATTTAAACCAAAAATGCACGGTGCATTCGATAGCCGTATCGTCTCCAAAGACAGCATTGACATTTCGAGCAATTTCTGCTGCGTAAGTCCCACCTCGGAACGCGTATTCGTAAATTACTCTTATTTTCGTTGTTTCCATTGATTAAAACTGAATCTAAAAACAATTGAAAGTCTTAACTAAAAAAGGCATTTATGCATATTTTTTTTAGTTTAGATATAGTTTTCGTGTGAAATAAGTTTCCCTCAGAAAATCTGACACTATGAAGGTTTAATTTTAAATCTTAGTGCGATAAATCAATACTCAATACTTTATTACATTTTGTAGGCAATCGGCAATTTCAAATTTAAACCCCTATTATTTATACATTTTTGTTCACGGTACGTATTTCACGTTCACGTTCTCGTATTATTCGGTCCTTTACAATGGTATAAGTGGGCTGTAGCGAACACTTAAAGGCCTTGTTTGGTATAAAATATATAATTCATATATCGATTGTTGATAACCTACCGTGCGATTATCTAAGAGCAAACATCGTTGCATCTTTGACAACATCCGTGAAACAAAAGACGAGATGACAAGAAACGTTGAAAAAACAACCTTGTGTACAAGGGCGATATCTCATAAAGTATTTGACATCGGTGAGCTCGTCGACGAACGCATCGACGAATCATTAGAGAATCGGACTGCTGGTACTGGGCGAAAGGCCTTTGTATACCAGTAATTAAAAAAAAATAGTCCTCCTTAGAAGAAGACATTAGATTCGTAAGAAGTATTCGATCAATATTTGACGAAGAAGTGTTTTATTGATAACAAGCAACTGCCGCGACTTCGTTCGCGTAGTAGGCTCAGCCTTCGGCCTCGAAATAACCTCCCATATTTTCTTTCATAAGTAACCTTCTCCTGAAAATAATTAACACATCAAAAAGTATTAGCGAGGTTATTCCATCCGTTCTCAAGTTACAGCGTGACCAGGAGATATTGGGGTCCATTTTTATATATATGTATAGCTTGTTAACCGTTGTCTCGCGATTCGCCATATTTGGCCAATAATACAATAGAATTCACAGAAATCAACCTACTTTTCCAGAAACTGCACACACACGTTTGTGGTAAATTTTTTTTTTTATTTAAGATTGAATAGTCACGCCAACCCAGAACATATATAAAACTCATACCATATTTTTAATTATTGTCTATTTACGGTTACGTGTTAACGTTAGGGTATTTCATATTCCAACACAAAGCGATCGGAGGTTCTCATAGGTAGCTAAGCGATAGAGCTTCGACGACAAAATTATAGCTCGTTTACCGGAAATCCCGCGCCTAATCTCCACTTGTCCCCTTTCCGACCCTCCATTCCACAAAATGTACAATTTAGTCATCGGCCTACATCTCCGATGATGGCTTAAGTACCTACTGTTGGTACTTCACGTTTCTGAAGAAAGTGAATAGCTCCAAATGAAAGGGATGTATATTTGATAGGGATTTGTGTAGAGTTTCGTTTTCCTAATATAAAGATACCGACGATCTCCAAGTGAGTGAATCACTTGGAGATTGCGTCGCGCACTCCAAGCGTGAACACTCCCTGAAGAAGAACGTCTTACACGTTCGAAAAGTCGTCGGACTTAAACCGACATAATACCAAGTGAGTGAAGCCGGTATCTTTATATTATTATAATGTGTAATACGATAGTTTTCACATACGTGTTTCGTTTGTTTGTAATGCATTGTGGGAATTTGTTGTAGAGATTGTAATGCATAGATTTTGAAAAAGCTTGTAAGGAACGTTAAAAAACTATTTTTAATGTGTACTTTAGTTTTGCCTTTTAACCGATATCAGTCATTACCCGCTTTGGCCTCACTAGATAAAATGTTTTTTGTAATCAAAAGCTAATAGTTTAGCTAATCTAACAGCAATGATATTAACTTTCAAATATGTAAACCAAACCAATATGTATATGTTAAAAGTTTAAGTGTTAAAGTGTTATTAAGTTATTATATTAAAGTGTTATTAAGTTATTATGTTAAAGTGCTAAGTAATCTATATTATCGATATCCATTTTTATATATATGTACATACAATAAAACTGTAGATGACGAATTTCTGTACAATGAAAAATGCTAAAAACCGAATTTATTTTTTATAAAATTTTTTGTTTATCTGTCTGTCTGTTTGTAGGGGCTAATCTTCGAAACGTCGGGGCCGATTTAAATGAAATGTTGTATGGTGGTAGCTTATAACCCTGGTCAACATATAGGGTACTTTTGATCCCGGTAAATTAAAGAGTTCCCGTGGGATAGTTAAAAAACTGTAATTACCGTATCCCGCGAGGCCACGCGAGCGACGCCGCTGGCGGATCTACTATATAGGTACGAGCAGTGGAACTCTTAAGAATGAGTTCGTCCGGGTGGGTACTGCCACCATACCTATTTTTACCGTGAACCAGTAATGTTCGCAATACTGTGTTTTGGTTTGAAGTTATAGTTTTCGACGAAATTACAGGCACTTGAGATTTAACGGCTTAATGTCTCAGTATTACGGGCGCAGTGCAGTTCGTCACTTGTGAAGAGATGCACCTGTTCTAGGGAGAGGTTACCATTTAACATCAGGTGGGCCTCGTGGTTGTACAGTTTTTAATAATAAAATTAAAAATTAAAAAGACGACTGCCTTCTTAAAAATATGTAATATTAGTCCAATCCTAGTTTTAACACAAAGCAATATAGAGTTTATTTTATGCGTTTATAATATTGTTACCCTATTTAAAACAATATGAAACCATCAAGCAAGTACCTAACTCTTTGTGAACGTGTTTTGGGATGTACTGCCTCCATACTTATTACTACTTCAAAACAGTAATGTTTGCATTCATGTGTTCTGGTTTAAAGGGTATGGTATGCCGGTGAAATAGCAGGTGTCAACGTCGTCATTTGTAACGAAATGCATTTGACAGAGATTACGGCTTAACCCCTATCCATGCGATTCTCTAAAAGCAAACATCGTTGCATCTTTCACAACATCCGTGATACAAATAATATAGTATAAAGATGCAACAGTATGGAAACTAAGCCTAGTTATGCGGAAATAAACTTGTGACCACTCGTCTTGACGCGGCTTCACTACTGATAGCACACCGACAACTGCTTAGGGCTCTCATCGATGCGCATGTTTGTGTGAGTGAGCTGTTTCGAACGTTTATAGATAGTTTCCGTACTGTTTCTCTATATTTATACTGTGCAAATGACGAGATGACAAGAAACGTTGGAAAAACAACCTTATGTACAAGGGCGATATCTTATAATGTATTTGACATCGGTGAGCTCATCGACGAGCACATCGACGAATCATTAGAGAATCGCACGGTGGTGTGCCTCGTTCTCGTTGAAATATTAGTAAATCACACCTTTTCAATACAGCAAAGTTAAAGTTAACCTATATTTAATAGTAGTATAAGTAGTTGGTTATCCTCATTATTGAGGTTCATGACCTCCTTCACTTAGTGTGTGTTCGTTAATAATTGAGCGCCATCTCGATATGCTGAGGGTTTGTATAGCTTTATACTTACTGGAATCTCGAGTGTGGCGCATATCTGGTCGGGCCAACGCATTGGAATACGACCCCAAAATATTTTCCTTCTATTTTGCCAGTGGTTTTCCTTTTCTAGATTGTCAGTTGTCACCATCTTTTCTGGCTATGTGACTGAAGTACTTTTAGTACTTCGGTAAAAAACTTTTAGCCATGTCGATGAAATGAGGATGGTTCGATGTGTCATCTACGGTATTCGCAACATCCTTCTCTAGCCCCACACCTTCCGAATACATCAAAGCGTTTGTTATCTGCCGTGCGATTCTCTAATGGTTCGTCGATGTGCTCGTCGACGAACTCACCGATGTCAAATACTTTATGGGATATCGCGCTTGTACACAAGGTTGATATTCCCACGTTTCTTGTCATATCGTCATTTGTTTCACGGATGTTGTCAACGAAGCAACGACGTTTGCTCTTAGAGAATCGCACGGCAGAATATTTAAGAGTCCATTCCTTAGCGCCGTATAGGATCTAAGGAGAAAATGAGTGTCTGTTCCAGCGTCCGTTTTGTGTTAAATTATATTTTGCAAGCTTCCCAATTCTGGCAGCTGATACATTATTATTAATTATTTTATTAGTTCAAAAGATATCCTAAAATAGATTGCTGTATATGTTATGATCTGCTTTAAGCGTAAAAATGTCAAGTAACTAGCCTAGGAGTAAATAATTGTAATTAAAACATTATTATTTATTTAACATTCATTACAAACGGCCCTTTTCAGGGCCACAATACTATCTACTATGTTTCTATCTGATTTTATTAATTCAATAATACCTATATGTTATTTATTTTTACACAGTCGGCTTGCCCTTTACAAGTGGAATTTGTGTATGACATTATAATTATCTGAATGATCTGAATGAACATGGCACTCTTACCCATCCCTATGCGATTTCTGAACGTAAGATGGGGGTTTCAGTTCAAAGTAGCTCCAATTCGACTGAAGGGCTTGTGTTCCTAAGGAGTCCTTGTAAACCTGTTAGCAGTATTACAGCTTGTTTATCACTTGTCCATTGGATTCTTGGATGGCCCGCGGCTTGGCTTTGAACTGTTTCGAAAGTAATTGGACTTTCTTGAATAAGTATTCTGTCTTCACTTCAGGGGGTGGTCTTTAATGTCCGTGTAAAGTCCGTCCGTCTGTATTCGAACCAATTTTTTGATATTTGAGAGTTTGTTGTATTTTGTAACTCTCTCGCGTTCAGCATCCCAATTGTTTTGAGTTCCTTTCTAGCCAGAGCCAGATTATCTTTAAGGCGGATTAGGCAATGCGGACCAAGAAAAAAAACGTTTCATCTAACTTTTTTTACGGAAATATGATGATTCCTCAATACTATACCTACATCCTCAATAATATACTTAGTAGAAGTATCAACCTGTTGGAATAACGACGAGATACATTTTTTGTTCCATTATGGCTTCGCACGGTTTGTGCATATAGCCAGTCCTCAAGTTACATTTTTATCTAATAATTTGCCCGATTCCGGCGAAAGTGGTCAAATATATTCCATAATCCGTCATTGTCCGTCAGTTGGTCGTTAGTCAAGTCCGAAAAATATATTTAAAAAAATTAGCAAAAGGTAAAAGGAAAGGGGCCCGAGAATTGCATTGCCTAGTAGCCAATAGGGTTAATCCGGCCCTGCTTTCTACGTTAGATTATAATATGTACTCGTACTGACTAAAAGCAAGCTTTTAAATCTACGGTCCCCATGTCTTGCAATCATACGGGGACGGGTGACCTCTAGTGGAATTCTAATTTTGTGCATCTATTCTTCTGATAGCTAACGGAACGCTAACCAGTCCGTCCCGAGTGTTGTCGGCAACTATTGTTACTCCTTAGGGAGGTCTTTTTTGCGTTATGATAAATAGCGGGCCTGCACATGAACTGCGTGGTCGATTATCACGTTAAGGGCCATACTTCTCTCTTTCTCTCCACCCTCTCTCTATCTCTATCATTCTATCTATCGAGTCTCTCTTTGTACTACACGAAGGCCCAAACCCCATCATTAGGAACAGGGGCTGATTATTCAAAGTTAAATAAGTACTTAATAAAACTAGCGGACCCGTCCGCGGCTTCGCTTGCGTGGCTACACGAGATAATGTATTTAAACCTTTTGCGAGGAACCGTAGTCCTTTTCTAGAATAAAATTAGCCTAATATACTCCTAATTACATCAACGATCTGTCAGGAAAGGTGTGACGTCAAAATTGACGACGTTTCAGAGCTTAGTCGGATCAAACAAACAGACAAAAAGAAAACAAAAATTGTTTTTGGTATGAGTAGCGTGTTTAGTGAAAAGCTGTTATTTTAACATTAGGTACAACTACGAGTAGATACTTCAATTTTATATAAGTGTATGTATAAATAGTGAAATACGTATCTGTGTCTTAGGTTGTTCGTTACACTGCCCTTCACAAGTAGTCATTCATTAGACATCAACGCGCTCGCTCTGCTATGACCCTCCTATTTACATACTTTGTCTAATATATTGATAGTTTTTTATAATACGATATTTTAAGGCACTAACGCCTGTTTAGCGATAACATACATTGCAATTTTTAGATATCAAAATAAAAGATTTAGTATTTGCCCAAATCGTCCTTTGGTAGGATTATGCTGCGAATTAATTATGTTCAATAGATGTCGCTCCGTACCCATACAACGCTTAAAATCATAAAAAAAAATTAATTAAAAATGGAACCGACTTCAACACCAAAAAGTGTGAAATAACTTGTTGACATCGGTACCATGGTAGTTCAAAAGTTGGTACATATTATCACAATACTGTGCGCATGGTACCGACTTCGACAAGTTATTTCACACTTTTGGTGTTGAAGTCAGTTCCATTTTATGATAAAAAAAAAACATTTTTAGTGTCCCTGCTACTTACAGGATCGATTTTCAAAGATGATATCATCAAGATAAATCACCACTTTTCAGTTTTTGGCGTGTAACTCAAAAACTGCTTGTCTGCTTGACCGCATTTGATGAAATTTAAATGTGACCACCTTGGAAGTGTATACTCTACCAAACAAAAAAGAATTTTGAGAATCGGTCGACAAATGGGGGAGAAATCGGCTAACATATACATGAGAAAAAAATACATACGTACATATAACCTCCTCCTATTTTGAATAAGGTTTAAAAGAGGAAGTTTGTGAAGATTTCAGTGTCTGGGTTTGTTACTATAGGTTGCATCGGCTTAACAAATTTGGATGAATTTTGGATTGCCCATTGCTAATAAAACAAACGCTTTCACACATACACCCCCGCACTAGGATACCCTGAGTCGCCGGAAGCATGGACGTGTGTCCATGATGTATTACTATGCGAACAATAATACATCATACTAATTCATCTATTCACGCAGTACTTTCGCATTTAGAAAAAAGCATGAAGTATTTTTCTTTTTGTAATTGTTTAAGATAATTGAATTCATACTAATATTATAAAGAGGAAAGATTTGTATTTTTGCAACTCAAAAACTACTGAATTGTATTCTAAAAATTTTTTCAACACACTTGCTCATAAAATGGCTCTATGGTCACCGCAATTAGGCACAGAATGACACCCATAATCAAACTGTGACTTTTTCATTTCTATAACTTACTAGTGAGTCATAGCAATTTTTTTTAAATTTTATTGTTTGAGGTGATATGTTCTTAAAAAAGTTTTCATTCAAAAAAAAGATCGTGTTCAATAGAACAAATAAATTAATGTTCCTGTTGCTTACTCATTTCATGCAACTTCTTATTTAAATAGATAATTTTAACACGTACGTGTTTAAGAAATAAAACTTTCATTCAAATATAACTTTTGTTTTCTCTGTAATAAAAGAAAACTTTAAATTTCCCATTTTGTACGTGGCAGAATAGACACAAACCCTATGCGTGGAAATTTAAAAAAAAAACATCGCTTTACTCTGATATGGCTGATCGCAATGCGCGCGCATAGGAAAACTGATTATTTTTTCCCGCCATAGCGAAACATTTTTCACAACTCGTTTTCACTGTTGAAATTGTAGTTATTTATTAATTAAAAATGTCTACAAGTACTAGTTACGAAGAAAATGATTTATGTTGTACACCGCCCGATATAAGATGTGAAGCCCTTACGGTTATGGTTAGTTTACTACCTGAAAACTCCAAGGAAAAATATCTATTAGCGTACCAAAGTTTCATAAAATGGCAAAACAGCAAGAATACGCAGTCTTTTTCAGTAAATGTGTTCATGACGTACTTTAAAGCATTATCATCTAATTACAAACCTAGCTCTTTGTGGTGTTTATACTCAATGTTAAAAAGTACAGTCCGAACAAATAATAGAGTGGACTTAAAAACATACTCTAATATGTCAGCTTATCTAAAGAGACTATCTGATGGATTTATAAGCAAGAAATCAAAGGTTTTATCGTCTGAAGATATTGAAAAATTTATAAAAGATGCTCCAGATAACCAATATCTGCGGCTACTAAGGTTAGTTAAATTAATTTTAAATATCTACGCGACTTCAGCCTGTGTTGTGTGCTGAACTTAATTATTGTTTATATTTTTTTCAGGTTGCTTTAATATTTGGTGTAACTGGTGCATGTGGGATACAAGAATTAACAAATATAACCGTAAAAAACATAGAGAACCATGGCCAGATGCTTTTAGTGACCTATCACCACACACGGTCTATTTATTCTATGAAATTGTTAACAAGTATGAAAGTTTGTGGTCACCAAAAGCACAAACTGACCGTTTTTTTTCTAAATTACCAGAATGGTAAGTGTACATGTCAGCCTATAAGTATAAACAAATTTGGTTCTATGCCTAAAGAAATCGCTAAGTTTTTAGGTTTAGATGCTGAGAGCTACACTGGACATAGTTTCAGAAGAACTTCAGCTACATTGCTGGCTAATTCAGGAGCTGATAGAATGACTTTGAAGCGTCATGGTGGGTGGTGATCTAGCAATGTAGCAGAATCATACGTAGAAGATTCCATACAAAACAAGAAGGAAATTTGTGCAAAAATCACAAAAAGAATTAAACTTGATTCTGAGGCGCTTCCTACTGACGAAACACCAAGTACGTCCAATGATTTAAATTCCAATAGAATATGAAAGTAATAAATAATCTATCTGATGAGACCGCTAAGCCATAAAAACCGTTAATTATAATTTTACTAACTGCATATTTACTAATTGATTCTCTAAATAAACTTTTTATCTACTAAATAAAATGAGTTTTTATTGTTATTTTATTCACAAGTGTGTTGAAAACCGTCGTATGATACACGTGTGATTAACGTCCGCGGCTATCTTAAGCCTCTCAATGGCGCCTCGGCGGTAATCACCAATGTTACACACTAGTACCATAGTGTACTATTACCATTAAAATGCTACATTATACCTAAGTAACATAGGATATATATTTTCATACAGCTAGTGTATATACAGCATTGATGATTATATTATCTTCAATAATTACATTATAGTTTTAAAAAAGAAAACAATTCTTCAAAGTGAAAACAATTTTTTTGTTATTTTTTGCACATGCATACTATATATTCAACAATACAATACAAACAATAAATTCCAAAGTTATATGATTATTAACGGGATATTTACCGTGGTAAGGTTGTGGAATGAGCTCCCGATATTTCGGCGCAGTTACATGCACCATGTTCACGGGAAGACTGAAGAATGCGGGTGGTTGGTCGAAAAGTTAAAAAGTTAGATGCAAACATAACGATCTACCCTCTTTCTTAGTCTTTTGCTACGGTTATCACTGGAACTCGAACTCGATCCTAAGTCCCGACAAAACACACCCACTGTATCACTGCGTATAGTAATAAATTCCAACGTCAAACGCCAAACTAAAAAGTATCTTGTAGTTTTAGAGGAAAAATTCTCACCCTTGGACGGGATTCAAACCCTTCAAAACAACTTCATCTATTTGATTTTAACCGTCGTGTGGGTACGGAGCGAATTAAAATCAAATAGGGAGATAAAATCCGATACTCCGAGCCTCGGTGACCTAGAGGTCATGGCGTCTGACATAGATTGTTGGAAGACGCAAGTTTGAAACCGGTCCGAGGATGTGCACTTTTCTATCTTAAATTGCAAAACTACTATTCATTCATTACTAGAGTTAGAGATTTCTAGATCTGCAGGCCTATTATGTGTCAGTTGCTAACAAATAATGATTGAAATAAAAAATTGCGTTATGTCAGTTTTGTCAGCTCCAATCACCAACTTACTAACATTTTTGTTTACTGGAGTGGTCAAAAATGACATAGTGCCCCCATTTTTCACGATTTCAATCAACATGCCATTGTGTTAGCAACTGAGATACATAGCCCAGCTGATCCAGAGATCCAAGGAGACAAAGTTTCAAAACTTTTATTATATTGGCTATGGTGTCCAGGAGACTTATCATTCCCATTCGATGACTCATAGAGCTAGAATTGGTCTTGAACTTTATGTATAAGTAGGCAGATGGTACCCCTAAGCATCGGGTGATCATCTGGCTTGGCCAGTCAGCTCCACTCAAATAAAAAGTTTTGGTACAGTAAACGCAACCGATAAACATTTTGAGAAGCAAACTTTCCGTATGGGGATTTATTGCAAAAGTTTTCGCTTCAGCGGTAAGTACGCATTATCCAAAAGTTTTACCGCTTCCACCTGATATTCGACCAAAGTTTGTTTTTAGGAGTTACTTTTTGTTAGTAATCTCTTGATTTGGTGATTTTCAACTTACAGAAGCCTTTTTTATGATAAAAGTAAACGTAATCGAAACAGATATACCTATTGCCTATTGGGTGTACCTGTTTCGATTTCGACATATAAAATGAAATTTGTTAACATACTTTTTAACAAGTACAATTTGTAAAATTTGAAACCGACTACATTCTATTCAGAATGTAACTCAAAAACCACATAAACGAATTTGATGAAATTTAAATGGGACCACACAAAAAGCACCAGCTTTCAAATAATAAAAGTGTTTTGAGAATCGGTGCACCCAGTTGAAAATTATGAGCTAACAAACATAAGAAATACGGTCGAATCGAGTACCTTCTCCTTTTTAGAAGTCGCTAAAAAACATGCAATTGAACTAAGAACCATCTCTATTTAAAGTCGGTTAGAAAATAGAGGGTGTGTTACTTAGAGGTAAAAGAATACCAATAGCACGTGTTTGGCGCCAATCAGATGACACTATATATATATATATATATATATATATATATATATATATTAGAACTCTTCTATAAACGTCCATCTTGATGAGTGTACCCCAGCAATAACAGATATTCTACCACTAAACATTAGGCATTCATAACATTGTTAAGGTTTCAGGGGCGATGTAGCAAATTAAATTAGTGAGCAAAGGACCAGAAATCTTTGTCAATAGGAGATATGTAGAGGTGACGAAGGCAATTGCCGCAGGAAACTTTTTAAACCCTAATAACACTAACGACCGGTCCCAATAATCTATCTATCGCCGGTTTACCTTACTAGAGTTAGATATTTGACACTATTATGGAATTTGAAGTAATTAGTGGTATGGAAGTTATGTCAAATTTCTATCGGTAGTAAGGAAAACCGTGGATAGATAGAATATTGGGATCCTCCATAAGAGCATCCATCGTTGCATCTTTGACAACATCCGTGAAAAAAATGACGAGATGACAAGGAACGTTGGAAAAACAACCTTATGTACAAGGGCAATATCTCATTTTTTTTTCAGATTCTCAAGCATTTGACATCGGTGAGCTCGTCGTCGAGCGCAACGACGAATTAGATGATCGCTGCACATACCTGGCGTAAGTGCCGTGCGATTCTCTAATTATTCGTCGATGTGCTCGTCGACGAGCTCACCGATGTCAAATACTTTATGAGATATCGCCCTTATACACAAGGTTGCTTTTCCAACGTTTCTTGTCATCTCGTCATTTGTTTCACGGATGTTGTCAAAGATGCAACGATGTTTGCTCTTATAGAATCGCACGGCAGCTCTTGCCGTAGCACAAACAATTTGCGAAAGAGTATTCGTATCGTAAACTTCAACGCCTCACGCTTCGGCGTACAAACTATGAGTTATCTGTGTCACAGTTGCCCTAGATAAATGACAGTTTGTACTGTTTTACGTGAACGACACGTTACGTTACACTTAAGTTGTTATTCGAGGCCATCTTAACACGCGACTGTGACATCTCACCACATAGAATAAAATATTTATAAGAATACTGGTACCGACAAAATGGCAGATGGCAAGATGTAGCAGACACACCTAACGAGAGAGTATAGACCATAGAAGAAGAACAATGAACTTTGATGTAATATGGTATAGAAAACATCAAATATGTTTTTATTAGCGTTTACTTTATAGACAACTTCCATTTCAAGTTTGAATGTCGACGCCATTTTTTGCATATAAGTCACGCATAAGCTTTTTCAAAATCATCAAATTTCGTTTTTTTTTCGTTGGATATGGTTTTATTTAATCTAATGTTTTAGGGAAGCTTCGAGTCGCTGATAGCGCGATGAGCGCGACTGTCAGCTCCATTGTTACATTAATAATCCTACTTCATCATTTTGAACATCAATTTTAAAAGTATCTTGGCCACTTCACTTAATGGGCGGATTAGGATGGGCACTTTGGATTTCTCCTACCTCAAGAAAATTGGAATCGTTGGATAGGGTAAACCTCCGTTGAGCCCATTTAATTGTATTTGAAGAAATTCATTAATTTTGAAACCATTACGAGTTATGCCTAATAAAAAAACGTATTCCTATACTTAGATAATGATAGAGCATCTAGCCGAAGTATGTTTAATATTTTATAAATAATTACTTGTTATAATTTCGACTGCATAGATATATATATATATATATATATATATATTGGCACCTGTAGCAAAGGCCTATTTTTATTGAATGATTTTTAAAGCTTGCTTAGCGAAACAGGTACTTATTGCCAATTGGGTAGTAAGTGGGGTATTGTAATTTGTTTTTTTATATTTGCGTTTGCGATTAGAACACTTGTAGCTTATAATAAATTGCTTATGACACTGGTAAACAATAGATCCCATGATCTATTGTTTACATAACTAGGATCAGAAAAAAGTCCTGATCAGTCTCTCTGATCCAGCATATAACTTTGTTGGTTATCGTGTATACTTATTAATCGTACCGGTAAATAGTAAAATATGAACAATCAAAGTCCACGGAGTCGTTCAAACCTTAATCGTAATTAATTAATAAATAATCGGTATTTAATTTAAATTATATATTTTCATGTCATAAATTTGAGTTTAGTTAGTCTAGAATTATTGTGTAATTATTATACTAAACACAGTTAAGTAATTAAAGTACATTGTTTAAAAAACAATAATACCTCAATTTATATGACAAAGAAATGTAATTATGCTATTGTGAATTGGAAAAAAAATATGATATTGTTCAGTTAAATAAATATTGTTTATTAACATACAAAACAAGTTCATTTATTTCATGGCTTTTTATCCATATGAAGGACCTTAGTGATTAATCAGGTATTATAATTGACTGAGTGCGTAAAACGAACGAAATCTCAGCAACGTTTTGCCAAATTGGGTTTCATCAATCCGGATATTTGTAGTCTCGTACAGGTCATATTTTTCACCAAATTTTGACGATACTTGGTATTCAGATTATAGGATTCCGTAGCTTTTTTGGTTATTCGGCGATTTATGATTGTAAGTGTAAAAAAAGATGATTGATGGCTTGATTTAGAAAAAAGCATTTTACCTGAGTAAATTTAAATATGTAAATAAAGTCCAGGTTATATTAATCATAACTGTTTCTGTGACCTTAACAAAGATGGCACTTTTGTAAAGGTAGAAAAAAAAATTATCTATCGAAACCCACTGTATGGTTAAAGAGTGTGTGTAATAATTTTTTGAAGTCGGTACCATGAGCACAATATTGAGATACTAGATAATATCATACATTGATGATACTAGATAAACTTCAACAAGTTTTCTTTTCCTATTCCTTAAATAGTGAGTGACTATCCTATTGATAGGTAACCTAAAATATATTTCCCAGGCTATAACAGAAACAGTGCCATCAATCGCAACGAACTAAGTCGAATGCAATTTGCGTCAAATAGCATTTCCGCTCCCGCCAAGGCGAATCTAAAGACAGAATAGAATGGATAAGACGCATATAGTAGGTAATCCCATAACGGTAAACATGTTAATATTCACTTATTTACCTAAGTAAGTAAACATTCAATCTATGTAGAAAAAACTATATTATATTTATCTCAAAATAGTGTTCGAAAAAATATACTGTTTCAGAGAAACTGTTACCAAACAGTAGATAAAAAAACTCAGGACTCAAAGGATATAATCATTTTACGTTTCCACTGCCTACTTTACTTAACCATTATGCTTAAAACTTAAAGTCGTTATATTATAACAATGAAATTTCTATTGTGTCTGGCCCTATGATGACCAACGACCTTTGATGGAATAATATTAATCGATTGTTACAATCAGTATTATATTTTATAGTAAATTAACTATCATACATGTGTAAAAATGAAGCTTAAAAGTGTGTAAATAAACTTCTATATTAAACTAGCGACTTCCAAAAGAATTAGCTAGATTTTTCCACCCGTTCTCAAGCTGTAGCGTGACCAGGAGAAATAGGGGTTCATTTATTTGTATATGAGTATCTATAATTACATACTTCTAGATAATATTTTAGCGTTTTAGAAACAATAAAGCCTGTTTATAATCCCCAATCCGTTTTCCTATTTAAATGTGAAAGTGTGCTTGTATTAAAATACTGAACCTGCAGAAAATCATTTTTATCCTAATAATATGTGGCTGTGGGATAGACTCGGATAGGTTGAACCGTGGTGTTAAAAATAAATATATTGAAATAGTTACATGAAATTATGCACAAAACCAGAAACGAATACAGTAGCCTATAAATATCTAGTAAAACGAACATATTGTGCGCATTGCAAAGTGTGTAGTAATGCGATATTATGCGTAGGTATTTTTAGAGTTATTTATTGAAAATTTAATACATTACAACTCCATGCCAATGTTAAAAATGGCAGATAGTTTATTTGTATATTGTAAGTGGGTCGTGCCTTCTTTCACGCATAAACGATCACTAATCAACTGAACAAAAAGTTCTGGTACTAATTTTGATGAAATTATGCACATAAATATGCTGTACACCGAAAAGGGACGTTGGACACTATCCAAAATAAGTTTCTGTGGAAAAGTCACTATGCGAGCAGGCAGAGCTGCGAGCGGAAGTCTTATTATCTATGTATTTATTTTTAAGTAATATAGCCACACTTTAAAAATTCGTGCAATTTTAACAATATTAACATTGCTACTTCATGAACTAAATGTGTTTCGGGTATGCATTGTACGAATAGGTTGTTATTAGACATACATAAATAAAACAAAGTCACTATAATATATGTGACTATAAATATAATATATACGTTTACGTGTTCTATATCTATGAAGGTATCTACATAGTGCAATTGAATTTCACATAAATCCATACTAATACCATCTAATATATCACACATAATTGTAAATTTATTTTAATCTGTTTGTCAGTTTCCCTTGTTCAAGACTAAGCTCAAAAGTACTCTAGCCTTCAAACTGTAGTAGGTTTAAACCTCAAAGAAGAACAGAAGACAATTAAATTTTCATTCATTAAAAAGTAATGTAGCACCCGAGAAGCTACGGCTTGTTTTTGTAATATATTGTAATATTTTATTGTAATACATCATATTTCACAAATTTTCAAAGTGATTTATTCGATAACAAAATAAAGTTAAAAAAACTGCTAATTTTGTTATTCTCAAGTTTTACGTATATCTAATATTAACTGTGGGTACAACTTCGGTACCCTGTAGACGTAATTATTGATAAAATACAAAAATATATTATAAATACATGTCATAAATGAAATTGACTGAAAGGAATTTAGTTTAATCTTTAAGTGAATATTTCAAAATGGATATTACAATCATACGATATTTTAAATAATCGTATGAAAATTCCATCGTGGGCAGAAAAAAACGATCACCATGCCTCGATTATTCATTTTTAATGCGATTATAAATATCCTCATCATCACACTTGATCCTAATGTGGTCCTTATTGAACCTAAAGGTTATTAGGCATTAACAAGGTTATTGTTAAGAGACACAATATGAACAATAGACTTTTATATGTTTTCGCTTATAAATGTAGTGACCCCGGAAAAGAAAACATTAGGAAAATTACGTATCATCCTATAGTTATGCTTTAAATTACCGCACTAGTGTTTTTATGGTATTTTTTGATAATCAAAAGTTCTATGTAAATGAAAAAGCTCTCACCACGCAATGCCAAATATCTATGAAAATGTATTAAAATACAGATAAGCTGACATATCAAAAATGGTAGCTTATAACGTAATAAGTATTAGTGTATCTACTCATAAAATATATATAAAGCTTCTATATATGAATATAAATAGAAAGTTTAACATTAATAACATAAAATTCAATATACCAATTATAATATTTTCTTAATAAAACTTATCCATAGGTAAATTGTTCATAATCTTACATAAGCTTTATGTAAACAAAACCTATCAACAAATTAAAATATGCAGTCATGTTGTATCAGATTTAAATAAGTAATTATTAATTTTAAATACTGTGTAATATATTAAAAATACCTTATATGTCAAAAGTATTATGACATGACACAAAAATGTTCAAGTACTACTTGTTCAAGTATGTTTCAATCAAAACAACTTTGTATCGATCTGTTAAAATCATCACAATTACTGTCATGCCTGATTTGTTAGTATGCAGTATCCTAATTGTATCCTGCTCACTCCCTACCTTGTCCCTTCTCAGTTGCCGGATCTCAAGTAGGTATCAAAATATGTTTTGTAAACATGTTTATTCCGTGTATATCCATATTATTATATCGTTGCGTTTAAATTCGGACTGTCATTTGCAATTTACTACGATCTGAGCTCCATTAGAGCACCATTTCGTTAACAAGCTTCAACAAGTCAATTATCCTCAAGCATTTCAATTTGATTATCGTGATTCAATTTCAACAGATTTTAATTTCGGTGTCTATAGAAACCGCGCAATTCTTTACAGCACCAAATAATCGAAAATAGTACTCACCGTTTCTAATTATAAAACTGAAGATATATCAACACACCACTCAATTTTCAAGTGATAAACACAGCATAACGGAGATCGTGGTTTCGTGCGTTCGAAGCGGCTGGCGATACGTCCGTCACGCTCTGCAGCCGTTGTCTGACTGATGGATGATAGGGCATGATAACGGCGAGTCCTGGGTCCTGGCCGGCCGGGGCGCGGGGCAGGGGGGAGGCGATTGATCTGCGGACTTCCGGCGTTTCATGTCCTGAATGGAACCGCCCTAGTCTACGCGCTACGAGCGTAGCACTTGTAGCCATTTACGGTTTAATTAATAGATTTTTAATGTTTGGTTCAAAATATTACAGTTCTGCAGGGCAATCAAATGTTGATTGAAATCTTATAAATAGTGTGTTTATGTCAGTTTTGATAGCTAATATATAATTGATAGTAAGTAGAAATGTTAGTACGATGCTGATTAAAGTGATGTGAAGCCGGTTTTTTTAGATTTCAATCAACATTTGACCGCAGCGTAGATACGTATAAGCCCTGCTGATGTCTCAGCTCTTTCTCCAGCAAGCCGTTTTGTTTACATTACATTAAATATGATATTTACTAGTACATAATGTATCAATAGCCACTTGTTCTGTTGATAAGCTGATTGATAGGCCCGGCATGATATGTTCGCGTTTAAATACATTTTTACAATGACTTCTACATGTTTAAACAAATATTAATGTAAGTACCTCGGCCACTAGCTATTATTTATTCTGTGTTGAAACTCTGATGTTGTCCCATATTATTATTACTTTAGTGAGCGTATTTTATCTCGAAGCGTTTAAGACACTTCCGTTATTTTTATGAAATTGCGGGTTAAGGCCTAGTGAGTTTTAGGTTATGGGCTGGTCATTTAAACCATGCTGTAAACATTTTCGGACAATGTGACATGGGGTTTAGGATAGCGGCTTTCTGCATCGTCATATATGTATTTTCAGTGATATTAATTGTTTGCAGAGATTGTAACATGTGTTTAGGGATTAGACAGTACCAACGGTACAGATACTCTTGTTATTTCCTCTTTCAATTCTGTATATTGATTTATTTTTTCCGTAATGGTTTTATGGAGGTTGTGGGTATTAGGTACTGTAATATAAATAAGTAATCCCACTATCTCACTTCCCACTAATATTATAAATGTGAATGTTTGGATGGGTGGATGTATGATTTTAATAGATGTTTGTTACTCAATAAAGACAGAACGGCTGAACGGATCTGGTTGAAGTTTGGCACAGAGATAGAAGCTCCCTCATGCATTTCTTTACAGCACGCTGTAAATAGCACATGGTGGCTTTGTTCTCTGGGATTGGCATCGAGTCATACGCCTTAGTGGCGGCGTTCTTAGCTGTCAGTAACCTCCTCGCACCCTCGGGCAGTTCGAAGCGGCGACCATCCGCCACTTGGACCTGCTTTGAGGATTCACCTACTGCGGTGCGGAGGTGGTCACTGAGAGCCTCGATCGCAATTGAGACGTATTCTACTGTCTGTATGTCATCGGGGATTTAGACCGGTGTGTGCATTTAATATTCCATTTTCTAATAAAACTAACTCCGTACGCTCCGTTGAATTAATTGCTGCCCAAATCATAACGGAGCCTCCGCCATAAGGAGTGATTTCTTCGAAACCTACTTCCGCACAGCGTTCCCGTGGTCTTCGCAGCACCCGCCGGTGTCGGTCCTCTCCACACAAAGATATGCTAAAGATATAGCTGCTAATATAGCTTCATCAGAAAACAATACTTTATTCCAGTCATACAGAGTCATGAAGTATATATAGCTTCGAGCAATCTGAATTCTAGCAACACGATACTCACGGAGTAATTTAGGGCCCCAGGCCGGGTGATAACTGCTGATGTTGGCAGCCAAAAGCCTCCTCCTGACCGTCCATAAGCTAACTTCTACTCCTCTTACTTCTTCACGGCTCTTCTTCAGGTCCACACTTGACGCCTTCGCAACGCCTGACTCGCCAAAAAGCGGCCATCTCTTGGTTCTGTGCATCGTTTTCTTCCCGAACCAGGTATTATTTTTCACCGAACCGGTCTCTTGATACCGTTGCCAAGTCCTCTGGACAGTTGAACGACTCACATTTACCCGCTGGGCCACGTAAGTTTGAGAACAACCTTTTTTAAGTAGGGCAATAATTTTACCGGCTCTTATGGCTTTATCAGTCATTTCAGAAAGTGGTATTTATTTTAAAAAGAAAGATTAAATTGTTTAATTTGCAGAAAATATCCAAAAACTTTAATTTTTTATTAATAGCAAAAATCGTTTCAGCAATCCGCACCATTAGCAAAGCAATTTTATGTTTACAATAATCATTATCTTTCTTTTGTAAATTTCCAAATTAAAATTTGGAACGTAACAGAATCATGCCAGGATGCTTCAAATAACATTCCAATACATCGGCAAATTAATAAAAACCTCTTTCTTGTAATATTTATTAAAGTAAAGAAAAAAATCGAAAGTGACCGTTTTTTTGCAAAAGGGTTTATTCGGCCACCATGATAATAATAAGAAAAAAAACATCTTTCGGTCGGATAATGCTGTCAAGCTGTTCAATACATGCCGCTTCGTCGACGGTTAAAATCACATAATTGATCAATCTCTATAGAGAGTTTAAATTCGATACTCATTCGGCGAGCCTCGGTGGCCTAGTGGTCATGGCGTCTGACATCTAATGTTTATTAACTTTCAAAGTTTGGCAATATTTGATCGTTATTTGATCTGGTAATAGTCATTTATGCTTTGTGTGCGGAAAGTAAATGATTACTGACGAGTGTCGACACGAATCGGAAATCATCTTTACTATGTACTTACTATGTATTGTGCGAGGATATAAAAACCATGTTTAGAAAACGAACCGGTTTTGTTATTTTCTTTCCATCGCAAAAAGTTTTAAAGTATTTTTCTTTTGATTTAGCCGGTAACAGGCTGTTATTGCATTTTGAGCTTCTTGATTAACAATTTCTGGGGTTAAATTAATTGATTCGTCACTTGAACTCATTTCAACAGATTCAACACAGGTATCGACTTCAAACTAAACAAGAAATTAGTAAAATGGCGGGCTTCTTTGTTTTAAATCTTGCACGTCCAACATATCTACTACTGCGTGTGTGCCGGCATGTCGTATCACAAAAAAGGCACTAGCATAATTTCAGTTCAGCCGTTGATAATAAATAGGAGTGATACTGCAACCTCCTCAAGTAGTCATATTTCAACCTTACCATTAAATTGGGTACCACCACGTCAGTATAGCGAGCATAAAATAATAATGGATTACGATAGACGTTTTGATGTACTCATTCGTGACTTTTGACACTAATTTTAAAGTTGTTCCGTTGTTATATTTGCAATAATAAAAAAGTTGGTCTGTATGTAGCAGTGGATCTAAGCCTGTTTTTAGCTAGTTTACATGAAAAAGGCTTTCAATACTTTACGTGTAAGTAGTACGTGCAATGTTACAGATCTCATGTCTGTTTTAATTTTAAAGCCCGTAGAGATTAAATACGTTTTGGTGTATGTAGCAAATTGAAGCATTTGTACACGGGCGATGAGTAGGATTTTTGTTTAAGTTTTCAGAGGTCGAGAACATTTCATTTAACTCTTCAAGAAGCGATTGATCCTAAAGGGCACACCAAACCGGGCCGTGACATTCGTAAGTATTGGCGGCGTTTACTGGAACGCATTCGGATCAAAAAGGAACACGCCTTAAATAACATTGAAGTAATATTCTTCGACCATTTTGCGTCGGTGGGAGTACGATAATAAGTATGATTATTGTAAGCTTACTTAACTAATTAATTTCGAGCAGACCGGTATTCGCAAGCAGCACCCGTCCACGAGTTGACGTATATCATATGCCAGCCATCGCCTTCCTCAACCATATTTGAGGGAAGATGGCGACCCGACACACGACTTCGCCACTTTCCAAACACCTCTTCGTGAGCATAACTGTCGGAATGCCAATGTTTACCCATTACATTACATAGGTAACTACACATATTACAGTTTTTTTTGTTTGACTTAAAGTGATATGGAAACTTAATCTCATTAAGACGTAGAGGACTGGTTACCTACATACCATTTCAGCAGGGCCTCCATCACCACGCTATTTCTATCTCAGATGGCCAGATTATATTCATGGATGGTCTCTGGTCTTACAACCATCGCCTTCCTAACGAATCTTCCAATGGCATCATAATCGTCGTATACGTTGTAGATAAAGGTCCCGGTGTGTCGCGAAACTGCAACGACTGCATGGGGAATGCTATCGTGCAGCTTCAAACCGCACTTGGACTTGATGCTGATGACCGACCCTAATGTCAGTCCCTGGGCTTCGTGGATGGTAAGAGTGCGCGATCGCGTTCCTTCCCCGTAACCCTGGCTGATAAGGGTCTCCTTTTCTTCCTGGGTGTGAGCCAAGAATAAGGTGTTGGGTTGGGATTTGGGGATTTTCACACCGGGGACGATATTTTGTATTTATATATTTTAACAGCAGTAGTCAATAACTCGGGGAAGAGCGTCGTATGCTGAAACACGAGTGATGAGCCTAGTTCAGCAGGAGATACTCTTGAATGTAAATGTTCATGCTTTTTAGCTCTGTTACATAGTAATTAGGTACTATGTAAAATTGTTTTTAGTAATGGTAGATTTTTGCCTAGGTAGCTTTGCTAGGGAACAAAGAACTATTTTTAGGGCGAGAGTGTTTCGGTGAATCCAGAGCGAAGCGAAAGACTCTAGAGAAGAATTCAAAGTACATCACTCGAGCTTAAAATAGCGTTGCTCCCGACCCGAGGAGACCCTACTTTTTATCGTCCTCTATGAGAAAACGAAGGTAAGTGCAACTTATTAATATAAATATCACGTTTATTTATTTACATACAATTAGGAACAATGAGACATAAAATAGAAATAATAATACTTCATGTATAATATTTTTATTTGAAGCATAATGGAAATTCAACATCATGACTTTTTTCGTGATTGGAACATATACAATATCCACATTCCAAATTCAAATCACTTTTAGTCCCTAGGAATTAAAAAGCTATTTCGTTCCCTGTTTACGAGGGATAAACTAAAAGAAAAAAGTTTATTATAGTTATAAATTTAAAGAACATCATCTAGCTAGTTTATCCGTTCGCCAATCGATCCTTAGGGCGTGACTCGGGATCATAGGAATTATATAACAACCTTGCTCCAAATGGATGTTTAAAATGTGCTCTATTAATGTCAATTAACGCATATTATTACGTGACCTTAACCGTCAGTTTCCGCAACAATTGCTACATCCTATTCATGTAATTATAACCGATGGAGGATATAGTTCATCAAAGCTAATTAATTATGAGCATACCTCAAATTTTCACAAGTTTTGGGGTAAATTAATCTGAAATACAAGGCGAGACTTTTAAGTGTGACGTGAGCAAGTAGTATTTTTTCTTTATGAAACTCGGCAGACGAGCTAGTTACTCGCCTAATGTTAAGCGTCATGCTAGGCGATAACAGTTCAATGCCACTCAGATTTTTAAATAGGTACAACAGTTCAAAACCCTGCATTGCGATGTACTGCGTTTGTCACCTTTTAAGATATAAGATGTTAAATATCTTGCCTTGTAACTACGAATAATAATAAGCCAGGAACAGTAACTGCGTTAAAAAAATGACCCAATAAAAGTCGTGTTCAAGTAGGCGGGGCTTAAAAGTCGTGTTCAGTACGTCATCAGTCGGACATTTTTCTTGCAAGCGAGCACACGTAAAATCTTCGCATACATTTTAATTTTTATCATTGTGAACTACAGCTGTGAATCATAATGCCAGCATGTGTTGTGAAGTGGTGCAGGATCCATACAAGATTAAAATGTCCAGGAATCACTTTTATTAGTAAGTAGTAGCAAAATTATAATTATATTCAAAGATGTACAAATACGTATACAAACCGAGATGGTCAATACTATGCAAAATAAAGTCAGTCTATTTTTGTTTAATGTATATTTTTTTACAGAACTGAATATTGATATGTAACAGCAATGTATTTTGCTTATTTAGTTTTAGCTTAGTTTTATTTTCATTCCCTTGCCGATCCAGTGCAGTAAAATAAATGCCTCTCTGCACTTAAGCTAGAAAGACAAGAGTATGACTAGAAGCCTGTGAAAACCAGCATTATATACTTACTCCGTTCATTTTGAAGAAAAAAATAAAAAAAACAAATTGAAAGAAATTGTATATGTACCATGTTACACAAAACTGCAGTACTTCCCAGTCTGTACAGTTAGTACCTACTGATTTTTTGGTTATGTTATTATGTATATCAAATCTTATATTAAGTAAACTTATCATTTTTACGCTGATGATTCGTCCCAAAAAAAACATCAACATCTCTAAAAATACTATAGAAAATGAACAATTAACAGTAATAACCGATTACCTACCTACAGTTGCATAGTATAGCATTAAAAAAATAGTTCATTGCTTGGTTGAATTACGTAAGTACGTTTAATTTTTTAAGCTAATGAAAATTCACCCTTTGCAAATTTTGAAGTGGTTTACTTGAGTTGCGCATAAATCTGTCAATAATATTAACACAATGCTTTTCTAAAATAATTGATAATGAAGGTATTCTGCGATCACTGAAAAACGTCCACCAGGCAAATAACGAATATCCTATCCTACTTCCTACTTATATCCCACTAATATCATAAATGATGTGAAAGTTTGGATGGATGGATGATTTTAATGAATGTTTGTTACTCAATAACGGCAGAATGGCTGAACGGATCTGATTGAAATTTGTCACAGAGATAGATTATAGTCTGGAATAGCACATAGGCAAATTTTCATCATCATTATCATCTATCACCGCGCGGGTGAAACGGCCTAATATTTTTGTATACAGCATAGACAAAATAACAAGATCTCCGCCGACGCCAAGATCCTAATGATGAATTTCTTTCTGTCAATAGAGTTCTGTCAAAGTTGTGTCAGTTTCTGATAGATTATATAGTGCGTTCGAGTAGCCCCAAATTGACGAAAAATAACGCTAAAAACGCTCACAATGGCGTTCGAATTGGGAATTTGTGGGTGAAAATATCATTTACGGCTCTTTTTGTTCACCGTTCGCAAGGCTTAAATAAGATTTATTTATGCCACTGAAAAGTACAATTATTAACCCACGTCCTGAGCTGCGGTTGTTTTTGATCGTTTTTGACAACTATCTATTTGACGGCACAAATGTGCGGTTTTAGGTCTTATGCACGGTTTAGCGTTCGAGTAGAGTGTGGGAATAGCGGCAATAATAACGATTTTGAACTTTACGAACGCTTTAACAAAAGAGAAATTGCAATAATTGCAACGTCACCAATGCCCTCATTGCTAAACGAACGTACCTCAAGTCAAAGGCACGCAATGATTTTGCCAGCTCGATACACTAGACGTGCTCGGCGATAGAGTTGGCATGTCATCCGTCTTTGTTGTTCAGCCGACTGTAGTCGAGCGATTCCGCCATCACGACGGAGGTGAAACATCAATCTAGCGGTCTTGAGTGAATCACCCGCAACACTTACATGCTATTTTTTAACACAACGTAACAAATGGTTTCGCCTATATATCCTCGGAGGGGTAAGCAGCGGTGTTTTCAACGCCTACATTTAAGTTGTAATGTTTTGTTTTCTTAAGTTTGTGTCGCTCGCTATTATTTTGACAGCTCGATACACTAGACTCAAGGGGGATGAAATGTAACACAAATACCGTCAAGGGTGATGAAATGAAATGACAGTTTTTTTAATGGTGATATATTTGTATGTACTCGTAAGTCCTGTCTTCTATTATTAGTGTTTACTGATTGATACACTAAGTAATTACATTTTCTCTTGGATTTCTATTATAACAATTGCGTTTGACCATGTACATATTTTATGACATTTTGGTATAATGATAGTCTGGTCAGGGTGAGGCCTTGGAGAAGATATTAAGCTACTCGAAGTACTAACCCTGCGCAGACGTAGTCGCGGGCACCAGCTAGTTTATAAATTTTATAAATATATTTTTAATAAATATATTTTTGCTAAAATGAATATGCGAAATATTTTTTATCTCACTTCACTACATTGCAAAGAAAGAGTCTCTTTTAATTACTTCTAGACGAAAACTTAATAAATTAATCATATTTGGCGGGACATAAAGTTCACTGAATTTTAAAAAATAACCGATATAAAAAAAACAAAAAAAAACATTGTTTATATTATTGACTTGGTCCAATTCACTTGTTGCATTACATCGTCCACGACGCTACGACTCAGTTGTCATAGTAGACGTTGCAGCACGCGCGTGAACCAATCCCTGCTTTCCTTCTGAATTTAAACCAATCACCGAACATGTCTATTTGTAACCTCGGAAGTAATTCGTATTTGGAATCATACGTCGCTTTTGTTTGAAGGACCACTTTTTGTGTGGAATTTGTTCTGAATTATGCTTCCTGACTTATTATTATTCGTAGCCTTGTAAATGCACTGGAAAAGTTGCCCTTCAATAATGAAACATAGTAATATTTGCACACTACTGCAGCTTAGCGTTGAATAACTGGTAAAGGTGTGGTATTTAAAACGGACTCTGCAAAAGTTCTACGACTACCAAAGTGTGCCTGATAGTACCCTGCCTGCTCATGACAGCTGCAGTGCCTCCCAGAGCTTAGCCCTGCAGATTTTCGTTACGACGAGACTTTTGTAGTCTCAATCACTCAGTAGGTACATTATACCGCCGCGTTCCAACAAATATAGAGCCTACCGAAAAGAAGCGCCAAAAAAATATTTTTTATAGATTTTTACAGTGTTTCTTCTTAAGTACTACTATTATTACTTTTCATGGGTAGATGAGTTTTGACGTCGTTCACAAACATACCGATAGAGGACACTACATATATTATATCAGATCTAATAGAATGCTTAAATATACCTATCGAGTACGTGAACTTGATACAATTTACGCTGTCGAGTGGATTCTTCATGTGGAAAAGGGAATTTTACCTGCAAATTGACGGTATAGCGATGGGATCTCCTCTGGCTCCTGTAGTCGCGAACATTTTTATGGAGTGGTTTGAGGTGATGGCAAGTATGAACACTCCATATAAACCTAAACACTGGTGGCGCTATGTTGACTACGTGTTTACCATTGTACTCAAAGATGACGTGGACCCTTTACTGAAGTACCTTAACGAAGTCCATCCGAAAATTGCTTTTACTGTGTAACGGAAAAGAGAAGGAGCTCTACCTTTTCTTGATGTGTTGGTGAGACGTGATCCTGTCGGCCGACTATCATACTCGGTATATCGCAAGCCAACACACACGAATAGGTACCTCCGGGCAGACTCACACCACCACCCAGCGCATCTAGCTTCAGTTCCACGGGCACTCATAAACAGAGCATTAAAGTTATGTGATCCTGAATACCTGGACACTGAACTTAACCACATCAGGGGTGTGTTGGAAAGCAATGGGTACAAATGGAGACACAGTTGGCGCATGGCAAGCGCGTCGCCTAAGACACGCCCAGCTTCGGTGGAAAGGGCAGCAGCATACCTTCCATACGTCAAAGGGGTTACGGACAGGATTGGAAACTTGTTACGCCGAAGGTACAGCATCAAGACGATATTCCGGCCCCTGAGACAAGTAAGACAGATGCTTCGCTCTCCCAAAGATAAAGATCCATTAGGAGTCCCCGGTGTTTACATGATTCCCTGCGACTGTGGGAAATGTTACGTCGGGGAAACGAGAAGAAACATCTCCACTAGACTTCTGAAACATATACGCTCCATGAAGAATATAGATACTAACAGTTCCGCCGTAGTAGAACATTCTCTGCTCTCCGACACGAACCACTACATCCGCTTCGACAGAGCACGGGTCTTAGCGAGAGAAAAGTTCTACGTGCCGCGCAAGATCCGAGAGTCCATTGAGATTAGTAAGCGATCAAACTTCAATCGAGACGGAGGATTAATTCTGATGCAAATGATGTGTCTGGTGCAGACGTAGTGAGCTCTTTTTGCTGGGACGTCCCCTCACACACCAGCAGGCGCTTCACCAGCGACGACGATCAAGAGGGTTCACACCAAGACGCGCCGACCCAACTTAATGTATCCCGCTCCCCGCACCAACCTCTAACATCACGAGCGCTACGAGCAGCCGCCCGCAGTGCTAAGCTAGACGTCACCGACGCGGGCGTCCCGAACACTCCTTGAAAAAGGCCACCGAATGTGGTAAACTATAGTCGGACCTATCCGATAAATATTACGTGAGTAATCCCGTATTTTTTAATTAATAATGATTGGAAACCACGTTAGTTTTTATAACAAAATCATTTATATTAATTGTTCCCAGCACATAATCATTTTCTATGTCTTCCTCCCGTTTAATCATTTGCACTGACCGACACATCTTCCCGTAATGCCCAAACTTCTTACACGTCTTGGTGCACCGTTGACCAAACGCTGGACACTTGAAACCATGCTCATAGCCACATCTGGTACATTTTTTCTTTTCATATTTATTGTTATAAAGTTGCTCATCCTGTTTGCTACTGTTTGCTATATGCTGTCTTTCAAATTTCTGTTCTCTTACTAGCTGCTGTGTTGTTGTACTCTATACTCCAATGAATTATTCTCAGTCAAACTTTTAAGATTTTTAGTTGCCATTTCCGATGCTTTGCACATGTTGATAAATTTGTGTAAGTCTAAGTCAATTTCTTTTAAAAGTCTTTCTTTTAATTGCACGTTTAGGATTCCTCGTATGATTTGGTCTCTAATCAAATTCTCTTTTAAATTTTCAAATCCACAATCCGCTGATAAAGTTTTGAGGGTGGTGAAGAACTCATCGAACGTTTCGGTGTCGCGCTGTTCACGTTTAAAAAAGAGATGCCGAGACATAGTTTCATTTTTTAAAGGCGTACAATCGTTTTCAAATTTTTGCAAAACTTGTTCCATGGTAACCGTGCTACCATCATCAAACTCAAATGTATTATACAGTTCAATGGCTTCCTCGCCCATAATGTGCAACAATAACGATACATTTTATTCTTCACTTAAATCTTTTCGACTGGCCCCTGAGGCTTTGTAGTAAAACAGGAACTTTTGTTTGATTTTCTTGAAATTTTCGCATAAATCGCCCGACGCCAATAACAATGGCGGAGGCTGACGGAGATTATCCATTATCTTTGTTTGTTTTGTTCACTCCAACCTTTTCTTACATCCGACTGCGCCATATAATAATGTGTAGAACTCTTGATATCCAATAAACAACACTGTACTTGGTTTAATACTTTTATTTCTATTTTTTTTTACATTCTACAATCTACATTCAAGTACAAGTGATAAGAAGCCATTGTCATATGCAGAAGTATTAAAACGATGTGAAAGACCGAATGCATATCAATTGTTAACCGAGAATGGAAATATTATTGATAGAAATAGGAAGCATCTAATTGTAAGTAAAAATGATAAGAAAATGATTGTAAAAGAAAGGGAGGTAGATGTAGATGAAACTTTTGAAATGTACAATAGCTTGTTGAATAAGAAGTAATAACAATAATATTGACAAGTCCAAATTAAATGAAAATGTAGCAGTTGAGATTGAGACTAATGATAGTTATTTGAACGATGATTCTAAGACTGTAAGCCGTTCAGGAAGGCAAATAAAGAAACCAAAATATTTAGATGGTTATATGTAACTTAAATTGGGTTTTTAAAATATAAATTTTAATTTTAAAAGAAAGGAGATGTAAGGAGTAGATGTTGGTACAACACTACGAAGTATGTACATCCCTATTACTGTCAATATGGCTACCACCATGAATGTAGATTGTAGAATGTAAAAAAAATATAAATAAAAGTATTAAACCAAGTACAGTGTTGTTTATTGGATATCAAGAGTTCTACACATTAATATAATGTACTCGAGGAATATTTAGCGTTTTTCTGTATTCTGAGAGAATAGCAAAACAAAAATACGAGTCCACGTCCACATTAATTAAAAAAAAGTCAAAGAAGAAGAAGAAGTTGTTTTGTTTTGGTTTGCATTTTTGTGCTTTTGTTTATTTGTCTATTTGGAAAATATTGCTATGGCTTCAAGAAAACTATGGGGAGAATTGGAAAATAACGGCAATGAGGAAACAGTGCAGAACGTGAACTTCAACCCTATCATAGAGCTTGGAATGCAGAACATACCAGAAATCCCTATCACTGTGAAGGCATTGCCAATAGAACTTCCACAAGCTAATTTAATCACTCACACCGTGCAACTACATGCTTACGCTAGGCAACTAAACATTATCTGGGAAGAGTGTGAAAATACAGCTTATGACGGGCCTCTGAACTTACCGAGCATACCACCTCAACCAGAACAAACAATGAAAATGGAACATGAAGCTAAACCCGCCATACACTTTTTAGAAAAGGAATTCTGTGACTTCTCCCTGGGAAAAGGTCTGGTTATACTGCCATTCACATCAGAAAGTCACAACCGCGCGCTGAAGCAATGTGCAGCGATCGCAATGGCTCACGTAGGCATATCCACTTGCACAAATACAGCTCTCAATGCGGTCACCGATGCATTAGATGTTTACATGACGAATATGTGCAAGTTACTAAGAACAGTTGTAGACAGAGAAGCCAGTGGCTTAAAGTCTGGGTTTCCAGATGCCATTTCAAAGGTTTTCACTGACCTCAATGTTGGAAATTTGCATGACTTTTATCAAAACCGTGTTGTGCGATATCATTCTAGGGTTAATCAGAAATGTGAGAGTCTGCAGTCTCAATGTAAAGCCCAAGCTGTAAAAGATATTGCACCACAATTAGAAGAAGTACCAGAATTGCACTTTCCTGCTGCATTAGATGGTTCTTTCACTCCATCTCTAGAAACTGGTTTTCAAATGCTACAAAACTTGGAACAAGAACAGTTGGAAGGTCTAGAGTTCATTGAGATTGTGGGGCAAGAAGTTAAGATGGAACCTATGGATTTTGTGGTACCTGAGTTAACAACAAAACCTATGTTGTCACCCAATGCAAAGAAAAAAAGGAAATAAGTTATGTTATCGGAGTCTAACAATATATAGAATAAAATTATAATTAAACACATCACACTTTTATTAATTTTGGTAATAGTCCTATTTATAGTATGTACTCGTTCGTAGTGGACAAAAAGATTGAAATACATATTTGCTATAATGATCAGAAATAGACATATACAACATTTTTAGGAATCACACTTGATAAATATTTATCACGTAAACAGAGTTTGTAATAAGACTAGAAGTAACAGCAAAACACACTGGTAAAGGGAAAATCTGTAATAATTTTTTTATTGTGTAATAATTAAAGGAGCTTTTAGCTGCATTGCTAGCTTGTGATTGTCAGGAAGAGATCGCTCTGAGCGATAAGACATTGTGACACTTAATTTTAATTTTTTCATTTGTTTTTTGTATTGCAATAAAGAGTTTATCTAAGGGGGGAACGGGTTGGTTTTGGTCTTAGTGGGGTATGTTCAAGGCCAAAGAACATGCCTCTATAAAATGCTAAGTAATGCCAGCTGCGTACGTCTAGAAGTGCGGATCTAGACTACAGGCGCGCACCAACAAGTGCTTCATACACGTCCACGCCATCTTTAGACTGCCGCCGCGGTCTAGGGCTGGGCCCACATACTAACATCTTTGTGGGTCGTCCTCCCCGGGCAATGTTATGGTCCCCAACGAGCCCGCCTATAACATCTACCTCGTGACCATAATAGCCAAGTATGCAGTGCGAAGGCGAATCATCGGCGCCCAAGTGATATATCCAGCTCCTGCGCCGCCTGTGAAATGGGACGGGCTACTTTCGTAGCTAGACCCGGATCATGGGCGGAATGGGGGAGGGAACATACACAAAACCGATAATCTGGCCGGGGGAAGGAAACCCCTGTATAAAAATCCGACCACACTATGGCTGCAAACTTAAATAAGGAACTACCCCAGGAGGGTACCGGTTTACCCGGAGAATCCCTCCCTGAGCATAGCTCGGGCTGCCCCACGTATTCTGGGGGGCAAAGTATTGCACGATGTGGAAGAAGAGAGAGGTGAGCAAACCCCCACGGGTTTAGGTGAAGCGGTGAAGGAGCTCGTGGCGGCCATGTCGGCCCCGGAGCCCTGCACCTCTGCCTGGACGGTTGTTGGACCGAAGGGCAAAAAAGCAAGAGACAAGCAACAGGGACTTAAGCCGAAGGCTGGATTCCCCCATGCTGACGCTAAGGGACTTAAGCCGAAGGCTGGATTCCCCCATGCTAACGCTAAGGGACTTAAGCCAGAAGCTGGATTCCCCCACGCTAACGCTAAGGGACTTAAGCCAGAGGCTGGATTCCCCAGTGAAAAGAGACTCGAGGGGGCGCAAGTCCCAGAGACTAAGCAAAAGTCAAAGAAACCGACTGAGGCAGAAGCTAAAGAAGCAGCAAAAGGCCGAAGCGCGACTGGCTAGTCAAAGGTCAGAAGCTGAAAACACCGGTACGGGATCTAGCCTAACGGGACTTAAGCCTCAGGCTGGAGTCCCCAAGGCAGGAGACCATCCGGAAGGTCAGAAGCAGACGACTGGAGATGCCAGTAACGGCGCACCTGGCCCGAGCTACTTCTTTAAAAAAGCAGGACACAGCACCGCACCACCTGCCAAACCACTGAAGACTGGAGCACCACTAACGGCAGAACCAGGACCTTCAGGGGTCCAGAGCAAGTGGTCGCACCCTAAACACAGCAACCGGTACAATCGCCAGAGGCGTGGGGCAGTGGCCATTTCGAAATCTGCACAGGCCCCTCCCCGCACTGAGCCCGGCAAGCGTACCCGGTTGGATGACACGGTGTCACCTAGAGGAGAACACAAAAGACCCAAACTGGACAGCTCACGGCGCACCCTGACCAGCTACGCAGACATTGCTCAGAATGAGCTATGCGTAGCGGTGACGGGGGAAAGCCAAGAGCTGAAAGAAGAGCAAGCCACCAAAGTGAAGAAGTACCTGGTCAACAGGATTCTAGCTGATGTTAAAGATCCTAACATCACATTCTCCCCCTGCTTCAGAGGGAAGCCCATCATTGCAGATGGAGCCCTGAAGCTGTGGTGTGAGGATGATGCTTCACTGCGGTGGCTCAACAAGGCAGTTAGCAGTCTTTCAGCTGACTCAGGGGTTAAACTCACTGTCAAACGACAGGGAGATTTAACCCGAGTAGTAAGAGCAGCACTGTTCATCCCGGAATGTGATAGCTCCGTCGAAGACACGAGCTTGATTCTGGCGGATCAGAACAAGTGGGCCCAGGTGAACACCTGGAGACTGTTCGCGCATAGCATGCACAGAGACGAAACGATGTTCCTCACGTTGGGGATTCCCGAACCCCTTATACCTACACTCGTAGAGAAAGGACGGAGGCTAGCCTTCAACCTGGGGAATGTCTACGTTCGATTCTATGCAGCGAACGGGTCTCTTCAGGACGAACCATCTGCACCAGCAAGCAAGCCCACACCGGCAGACAAGCTGGATACCATGCGGGCTCCAGACGGCAAGACGGGGGAAACTCCGGACGAGCTGTCACACTCATCGCCCAAACCATCGTCCTCAAAGGTGACGGAGGATTTGAGTGTGGATCCTAACCAGAGGAGAGTGGAGGGATCCAAACGGGGCCAACACGGCTGAGTCAGAGGAGGAGGGTAGCTTGGATGATGGCGACCCAATCCTCCATGACGTGTAAGGTCATTCAGACAAACCTCCAGCACAGCCTCACTGCAACGGCTAACCTGCGCAGAGTGCTGGGGGATGACAGCGAGGAGACCATGGCCTTGAGCCGTGGATCAGGGCGGGGCGTGTGTGTGGTCTCAATAATCTAAGGGGTAAGTTAATATATGACAACACCTCCAAAAACAACATTCGAGCATGTATATATGTACATGCTCGAATTGCTGTACAACATTGCTTCATTGCCTCTAACCGAGTTCTGTTCCAGAGACTTGGCTACTGCCAGGCTCCGGGGCGTTCTCGGGGAGGAAGCTGGGGACGTGATCGTCGCGTCAGCCTACATGCCCGGCGACGAGGAGATCCCATCGAAAGACGTTGCGGACCTGGTAAGATACTGCGAGCTCAATGACTTCAAACTAGTAATATCAGCAGACACAAACGCCCATCACCCTATATGGGGTATGCCCACGTCAAACAGCAGAGGGGAGGACCTAGTAAACTTTTTATTTACTACAAATCTCCTTATAGCAAATACAGGCGCGGAACCAACTTTTGTTAGACAACGCAGCCGTACTATCATCGACCTCACCTTGGTCTCAGGTAATACAAACCTCATAGAGAACTGGGAAGTATCAGGCGAATACTCCGGCTCCGACCACAGGTGGATCAGGTATGAACTAAAAATAAGCAAACAGATACTAACACCAATCCGCAACCCCCGCAGGACTGACAAGACGATCTTTACTAGGTCCCTTGAACAAAACATGAACAAAGTAAGTTTTAACACGCAACTGGTAAACATAGAAGAAATAGAGCAAACTGTTGAACAACTCACGTATAGTCTCACTATGAGTTTTGAAAGCGCATGCCCCCTCTCTTTGCCAAACGCTGGGGGAGGCAATCAGGGGTGGACCAAAGCGCTGGAACGACAGAGGCGGAAGGTACGCAAGCTGTTCAATAGAGCCATGAATACATGCATGGACGAGGACTGGGACAACTATAGAATAGCCAAGGCTAAATATAAGAAAAATATACGGTCCAGGTCACGCAGGTCATGGAAAAACTACAACACCAGCATCAAGTCGAATGGACAAGCGAAAAGGGTTAGGAAAATACTCGCTAGTAACCCGAACCGCGACATCGGCTCCATAAAGAAAAGCGACAATACGTTTACAAAAACTATAACAGAAACCTATACAATACTTCTGAAAACACACTTTCCTGGGTGTCTAATATCAGACTCAAATGTTTGGACAGAACACCTCATGGCACCACCTACAGCGACAGACTGGGCTGTTGCACAGACTGTTGTTACAGGAGAGAGACTAAACTGGGCAATCAACACATTCACACCGTACAAAACGCCAGGTTTGGACGGGATATTCCCAGGACTCCTACAATGGAGTGAATATCATATAGTTAAACGAGACATTGAGTGCTATCTTCAAGGCATGTCTGGCGCACAGATACATGCCCAAAGGGTGGAGAGAGGTTAAGGTCTTGTTTATACCAAAGCCGGGTAAGAGTGACTACACAGAAGCAAGGGCTTATAGACCGATAAGTCTTACGTCTTTGCTCCTGAAAACCTTGGAGAGGCTCTGTGATAGGTACATCAGAGACACAGTTCTCATTACCGCGCCACTTCACCCAGAACAGCACGCTTACAGCGCAGGTAAATCTACCGAATCCGCCCTACACAGTGTTATACACAAAGTAGAGCGAGATATTAAAAGTAAAAATTTATGTCTAGGAGCTTTCATTGATATAGAAGGAGCCTTTGACAAAACTAACTTTAGCAGCATCAGAGCAGCACTGCTTAAACATAAAGTAGACCTGACCCTGATCGATTGGATCATTAACATGCTAGAATTAAGGGCGATACGTATTGATTTAAACGGCACGACCAGGGGAGTGGTGGCCAAGGGGTGCCCCCAAGGAGGTGTCCTGTCCCCGCTCCTATGGAATCTAGTAGTCAATGATCTAATCACCAGGCTGAATACAAGTCGCTTCTTCACGGTAGGGTATGCAGACGACCTCGCAATACTAATATCAGGCCATTTTGCCAGTGTGGCATGTGACCTGATGAGAAATGCGTTAAAGGTTGTCGAAAAATGGTGCATAGAATACGAACTCTCCGTAAACCCAGCTAAAACCGAACTGGTGATGTTCACTAACAAACGAACCCTAGGCAGGTTTACACTACCTAGCCTATTTAACAAGCAACTGAAACTGTCAGAAGAAGTGAAATATCTGGGAGTCACACTAGACAGCAAGTTGAATTGGGCCAAGCACTTAGAGAACAAGTTAATCAAGGCCAGTATTTCGTTCTGGCAATGCAGAAGGATGATAGGTAAAACATGGGGATTAAGCCCTAAGATCACCCTGTGGCTATATAAAACGGTAATCAGACCTTCACTAACATATGGTGCAATTGTGTGGTGGCCCAGAACCACCCTGAGCACCACCAAAACCAAGCTACAAACCTTTCAGAGACTTGCCTGTGTAGCCACAACAGGCTGCATGCGCACTGCACAAACCGCCGCGATTGAGGCCCTGATAGGGCTGACCCCGCTACACCTATACATACAACAAGAGGCCGCGGCGGCTGCGTACAGGCTAAAGGCACTGAACCTCTGGTATCAGGATCAATTAGCACCCCATACAACAATCATAGAAAACTTTGCAGTTGGAAACCCCTTAATAAAGTCTATCTATGATAGAGTACAAAAGCAACACTTCTTTACAAAGAGCTACCGCGTACAACTAAATGAAGAGCCAAGCGACTGCTCAGGTATTCATGAAGTCAGAATTTACACAGATGGCTCCAAGATGGCAACAGGCACCGGAGCGGGAGCGTTCTCGGAGGAACTAAACATACACATAGCAACAGGGCTAGGTAAACACAACTCTATATTCCAAGCAGAATGTGTGGGTGTCATCCAAGCCACAGCAGCAGTACTTTGCAGGAAGGTAACCAATAGTAATATTAGGATACTCTGCGACAGCACTGCGGTACTACGAGCCCTAAATAGATACGACCACTCTTCGGGGCTGATCATACAATGTCACCGACTATTGGAGGAAGTAAGTAAACATAACAATAATGTCACACTCCAATGGATAAAGGGGCACAGCGATTCCAGAGGTAACGATGCGGCTGATGAGCTAGCAAGGAGAGGTTCCGGAATGACCATGAATGTGTGCAGAACCAGAACCAATGATCCCCCTACCTTTCAGTCAAATTCGTGCATGGATTCGCAAAAAAACTAAGGACCAGCATCAGAACTACTGGGCAAGTATCGAGGGTTGTAGGCAGTCGAAGGAGGCTTTTCCGATTCTAAATCTGAAATTCTCCAGAAAACTCCTCAATCTTAAAAGAAATAATGTACGACATATCGTCGGAATTATGACCGGTCATTGCTCCTTAAACAAACACCTGTTTAATCTAGGTGTTACAGACAGCCCCCTATGCAGAGGCTGCATGGAGGCGGAAGAAACAGCTGCGCATCTGCTCATCGAATGCAGGAGCGTGGCGGCACAAAGGGCAGCTAACCTCGGCTCGCCGAGGACAGTGTGGGAAGCCTGCGCCAAGCCGAAGGAGCTGCTGGCTTTCCTGGGCGACACCGGGTGGCTGGACTGATCAGCGTCACCCGGCTATCACGCAAAATGGGCCGCGCCACAGCGGCCTGGTTGCGGAAAAGAGCCAGCCCACCAAGTACCAAGTACCAAGTAAGAGTTTATCTATCTATCTCGCAGCCGTGCCAGCTCCGTCGGTACATTCATTTTGTTGAGTATGCATCGTCTGTATTGAATTGACTGTAGTCTATAGGGGTACAAAAACACTATTGCCACTGTGACAAACATATAAGCCATTTTGTGCCAACTTTTAATTTAATTATTTTTTGTTAACCCGGCGTTAATGACGCTGGGTCACAATGACCCGAGGCGATTTAAAACGGCCACATTTTTTTTCCCCGCCAACCATTCGACTTGAGCGCTTGAGTAACTGAAGATACAACCCGCCTCTACCCGCGACGCCTCTTGCGGAAGGAGATACACGTGCGTCAAGTTTCAACGGGTAAATATGACCCAGCGTCATCGACGGCGTAGTGTTTTTGTGACTAACTTTTTTTTCTTTTGTTTGTTGTTTTTGTTAATATATTTTGTTGTATTGGATTTTTTCGTTCAAACAGACAAAATTTTAGTGATTTGTGGCAAAAAGACTGTACAGGTGTGGAAGTTTTTAGACTCACTATGTCAATGCAGCGATTCTATTTCATACAAAGTTGCCTACGCTTTGATGATAAGTCTACACGTGCTCAAAGAAAGAAAGTTGATAATTTAGCACCAATACGCGATATATTTGAAGCCTAAGTAAAACATTTGGAAATATACCCCGGTAAGCAGCCGGTTGGACCTTACTCAGCTAACAACAAACCGTTTGATGTAGTCAATCGCCTTGTGTTACCAATCTCCAAAACTCAGCGAAATGTTACCTTTGATAACTGGTTCACAACCTACGAATTGGCATCTTATCGTCTGCAAGAACATACGCTGACTTTAGTGGGTACTTTACGCAAAAACAAAACCCAAATTTCACCTAAATTTATAATAACGAAGGGAAAACAAACAAGTTCCTTAATGTTTGGACATCAAAAAGATATAACTATGGTGTCTTACATTTCGAACAAGAAGATAAACAAAGTCTTCCTCGTGATGTCAAGTTTGCACCACGATGATAAAATTGACGAGTCTACTGGAGATCACAGAAAACCAGAAATTATAACTTATTCTCATTCTACCAAGAGTGGGGTGGATGTAGGGGACGAACTCTGCGTTACTTACAACGTGAGCAGAAACTCAAAACGATGGTCTCTGACGACTTGCAATGCTAAATATATCGGGCATAAATGCAAATGTAATATATCGAGCTAACAATAATGATACTCGCACAAAACGGCGACCGTTCCTAAAAACCTTGGGCTTGCATTGATTCAAGATCACTTACGACTCCGCAAGACACGTGTGAATTCACCTAGGCAATTACGTAAAAGAATTGCAGATTTGACAGGTGAACCTATAGATGAACCTCCTGAAAAGGTTCCAAGAACTTGCAGGATATGTCAGGTATGTCCGTCTAAAAAGGACAAGAAAACATCACACACCTGTTTATCATGCCAGATCTGCATACGTCCGGATCATGTAATTTCATATTGCAATAATTGAAGCACTTCCATGTCCCAGAATGAGGAGTTCGAAGACTGTTAGTTATTATTATTATTTTTAAATGTTCCTGTGATCTCTCTTTTAGTATGTAACACTGCGGTCCTAATTGGCTATAATCGATATTAGCGCGATAAAAGTCGGTCCCTTTCACCGTGAGCGTTATTAAGATGGCCCACGCTACGTCATCGATGACGTCTTAACTGCCGCCATATTGACGATTACATGAACCATGCTCTACACCATAATCGTCGTGAGCGTTCTGTCAAAAGTGACAGGTGTTTGTTTATTTCTACAGTGTATTTACTGGTGTCCCTTCTTTTTGATGTAAAAGTTATAAAGTCGGTCCATCCATTCCATTATTTCTTTTTAATCCACACACTACATAGTTAACCTTCACACTATGCACGATATTTTTATGATTTTAGTTTTTCGCGCGCAAATGGTCGTTATTGCTACAACTCTGGTCCGAATTATCAACACGCTTACAGTGCCACGAGTTGTCAAAATCGCGATATTTGACTCGGACCGGCTTTGGTAGACGTTAGCACTGTGAGCAAAAATATCGCAAAACGGACCGCTATGTAAGATTAATAGTTATAGATATATATATATTTTTAGGCTACATTACCATAAATTAAAGAAAGTCTATAGTTTTATTTTCATAGTTGATTTTGCACGTGTTTCTGAGTAAAATAATAAAAAGTTGATTTATAAAATATACTGATATTTTTTATGTGCAACGAACCTATAAATATTTTCAAAATCAAGATAACCCTTTTAGTTTTGTTACAACCCATCGATAAAATTCGGGTCACAGTTACCCGGCGTCATTGACCGCGTAATTGTTTTCACGTCATTGACGCCGGCTGCATAACAAAGGCTTTTTGTATTTTGAAAAAAATACTTTGATGCAATTTGTGCCACCCCTAGTATATAGGTAGGCTATACTGATCATAATAAATACCCTGTATACCCAGCACGAATAATTTACAAAACAAAAAAATAAGCATATTTTCAATGTAAGCAATTGAATTTAATTGTACAACTGTGCACGGATAGCTCATAGTTTTGTACGGCGTGGTATCGGATGCGTCTCGCAAATCGCACTGAACCCACAATAAACTAACCTAGTTACCACAGATTTTTAATTACACATTACCTATGCTTTGAAACTTATAAGCAGTTGTGACTTTCCCCTTTTATTTAACTCTAGCTGACCGGTCCGCGGCCTCGCTCGTGTAGTCTATGGGAAACAATGCTACAGAAAAAATATTATTATCATTGGATATCTTTGTTTTAGTCTATTGGTGTGGAAGTGGATTTGGAAACTCAAGGTCCTGAGTTGGATCCCCGGGTCTGATAGTTGTTGGGGTTTTCTAACATATACATTTTCATCAGCCCATAAAACATATCTGGCGATACGTAGAAACACTGCCTACCCCATCGAGTAATGTAAACGTGACGATATGTTTGAAAATATGTAGACATTTCTTTGTTTTTCATACTACCTATGTCCAGAACTTTATTGCACACCCTTAAAGGCGTGCTTGGCTACCGAAGCATACGGTTCGGTCATGGCGCCTGACACAGATTCTCAGAAGATGCGGGTTCGAATCCCGTCTGAAATTGCAATACAACATTCATTTGTTTCTAAAGTGGAATATGTGCGGGTTCGAATCCCGTCTGAAATTGCAATACAACATTCATTTGTTTTTAAAGTGGAATATGTATTATTACTGATAGAAATTTCATTGTTATATGGACAATCGACTGGTGAGGGGTTATTAGTTACTTTTGGTAACATGAAACAAAATATTTTTTCAAGGCCAGCATCTAAAACAAATATTAAGAAAACAAGGCAATCTTGTAATTATCTCCTTATTTTGGTAGATACCTTTGATTTTGTTTTCGGGCTCTGGGGAAGGGGACATTTTGACAAATTGAACTTGTGTGAAGTAATGCATTTACACAGTTAATCTACACAGTTAAAGGTAGCTATAGCCAGCCCTTCAGAAATTATGGAAGCTATAGCCTCTGAATATCGTGAACATAATTTTATATAACTTGGCAATATACTTTTCGATCTAGAGGTGTGATGGCGAACTTTATTGTTACATACGTAAATATTTACCTTTTTTTTAAACAAAGTACTCTTGCTTGGTACTTGCATATTCTATAGCAAAACAAATTTGCTAAAAGGTATTTTTAAGATGGGGTCACATTTTAATACCACTAATGACTAACATCCAAACAAATATGAAAAAAAGGACTTATTATGCAAAAAAAAAAAACATTTTAATTCCATCAAAATGTAAGTCCCAACCTGTATTTCTCGCTCATTTACCTACAATTTATTACATCTATAGTTTCTATATGGGATGAGACAAATAAACTCTTTTTCTAACATAGCACCAAACTGATTTATTTAATTACAAGTCGATCAAATAAAAGTTTAAGATAAAATGTTGATGTATTATTTCACTTATTGATAATTTTAGAACTAACAATATACAAGGGACTAAGGTACACCAATATGTAACACCAATCTATGAAAGTTATGAAGGTAAACTGAGCATCTTGCATCACCAACACTTAAACACCATCATAGAAAATTGTTATGTCAACTTATTTTATTAATGTTACATTACAATGCATTATTGAGAAGCCATATAATTACACTAACATCAAAAGAGCCAACACCTTTGAAAATGTTTGGGTATGTACATTATTTTACTGTTAAACCAAGACATATTAATTAAAATTTTCATATTTTTGATTTATATACTGTTGGTAAAACGAGCATAAGCCTTTTATATTAATTTTTATCTAGCATATTATACATGCCTGAATAATATATTTTTAAAAAGTTTTTACTCGTTTCTCACTAAGCAAGAAAAGAATTCATTAATTCACAAACAATCAGAAGGCTGAGATTGTGCACTAGTTGGACAAAACCACTGGTTGTAAGACCCTGCTATAATATTCGTATGTAATAAGTGCATACGAATTACATTGCTTCTATATTTTGTATTTTATTAACACTAAACTTTGCTCATTTTGTTACTTTTTTTATATATAATTCTAAAACACGAGGTTTTAATGGGCCAGATTTTAAAGTGGCTTTCTTTTATTACCTATATACGTACAGAATTTTCAAATCATTACCTGGGGACGCATTTATAATCTATCCCTAAATCCCATGAAGAAACCAATGTTGTACAGCTGCCGGTGGTAGTAAGGGATGTTATTTTTGTACTTATAATATGTTCACAATACAAATGCATGTATCTACCACCACATTAAAAAATACATGACAGTTATTTTAAACACACAATTGTATTAAATGGCTAAAGTATAGTGCAATTTACATGTTAGCATGTTATTAAGGTTTGGTCTTGGTGCTCTAGTCATATTTGCCAACATAGTGCACTCTTACCTTAAACGAAAATTAAAGGTAATTCTTGATATCTTATACATTAATGACTAAAATAAAACAATACTTATGATATGGAATAAAGACCAACAGGCTCGTAACAAACAAAAGACAATTAATAAGCAACTTACAAAATTATTTAAAAACTTGCTTGAAATAGCTACATACATCATAATTATAACAAAATAAACTATACTTTACTCAAACTTTTACGTATTACTAGCTGCGCCCCATGGTTCCACCCACGCAGTAATTGTCTGGATAGTATACAAAAAAATCGAAATTAAAGTCTAATATTCTAGGTAATTATTTACCCTATATTAAAAATTACTGCCACATCAGTTAACTACTCTCAGTGTGAAAGAGTAACAAACAACCATTCACAAAATACAATACTTTCACACTAATATTTCTGTAAAGTTAACTATATCAGTATACATGTATTTAATTTATTAATTTATTTATTTGTTAATATTTACCAGTAATCTGTAAAAATATTGTATGAATTTACAAGTATTTGGCATTAGTTGGTTTGTTTATCCTTTCACGCATAATCTGCTAAATCAATTATAATGAAATTTTGCACATTGATAGCGTAGCCTGAAATAGGACATAGCTTTTTATCCAGCAAAACTGTTCCAACTTCAACATTTCTATAAGGTAGTCTCTGCGGTGTGGGAGCAATTTCGCCATTAGCAAATCGCGCGGATAGAGTTAAAAGCCATACCAACCATATAGTATGATAGGGAAGAATAAGAGGATATAGTTACTATTGTAATATTTTTCCTAATTCAACATTTTGTTAAGGTAGCTTCTGCGAGGTACGCGTAATTTCGCCAGTATGAAATCGTGCAGATTGAGTTAAAACGGTGTAATATGATTGGTACAAAAAATCAAAACGGTTGTTAGTTTCAGTAGGGTAGTCCCAGCATACGGGCAAGTCTCCCGTGCAGCTTCGTTTATAAAAACAGGTATAATTATTCTAAGTTTGTACTAACTGCCCAGATAAAAGTTCAAAACATCAGATAGGGTATTTTGAAAATTTTCCAAGAAATCACTTGTTCTTTGGGCCGCACTGCTTGGTCTATTGAAGAATACAATTACCGACTGGAAGCGCAACTCTTCTAAGTAGTCATTATTAAAACAATGCAAATACATATACAGCAGTAAATAAAAGGAACATTTGTCTTCTGGTATTATGGTGCTTGTCACGAGCCACTTATTCTAAATTAAATCCGAAAATCAGGAAGTTCTGTACAATCCACACTTTATCTTAATGCATCTTCTACAGTCGTGGTCTTTTTTCTTCTGAAGAGCAGGATATGGGGCTCTGTAAAACAAAATTAATATATTAAGGGTTTTCTAATATCTCAAGCCATTACAGGTATTTAATTAGACTGATAGTGAACCAGTTTCTAACAGTGACCAGGGTGGAGTTGTTAAGTTCTTGTGTACAGAATGATTGGACATCAAGTACAGGTAGTGTATCTTACAATGATGAATAAACCCAAGAATGATTCCAGTTTGTTACGGAAGAGGAGTGTGAGGTCAGAGCTTGTTTTAAACTTATAAGATACTTTAATTTTATTTTGACGGTTTCACTTACACAGACACTTCTTCAGTCTTTGGCTTTAAATGGGCAGGGATAGACCAGATGTGGCAGAACATGCTCAAGAAGTGAGCCATTTAATAAGGTTAAATAAAGCTTCCATCTTTAATAAAAAGAAGTTCCTGATACCGTGTTAAGTATGTGACAGAATCAACCATCGGCTCAATTTCCACCCAATTGGTTCAACCCAGCACCATCCACCATCATTTGGTACCTGGGTGAAGCCTGCCATAACTACGAGTAATTTCTTTGAAACAGGTGGTTTAAATATCGTCTTGAATTCATTCCTTTCATGTGATACAGTGAACACAAAAAGCTTGTTCCCAGTAGGTCCACTTTTGCTTACCAGGTTGATGTGTCATGTAGTGAACCCATCCCTGACTCTGTTGCACTCCAATGCTGCGCCACTCCTGCTCCGACATCAGATGGTTCTTAGGGACCAGCTTAACCATCTCTTTCGGCAGCACCACATGCCTGAAATCAATTTGTTGTGCATATTCAATAAGGGCTTTAACTATAAATATTGCTCAACATTTGTTTGTTGAGTACACCAATCTAAATAAGCAAATAAAATCTATTTTTAGTTAATTACGGTAATTTAAATTATGTATAGATTTTAAATTTCAAATTCACTAAAGCCCAAAGTCATATGCTTGCAAATAACAATTCTTAAATTTGCCATTTCTGTTCAATTGTGAGTATGTTTAGTGCAAATTTAGTCTTCATGTAACTCCATACTCTCTAAAGTAATGCAAAACCACCCACAATTGAATAGAATAACCATGTTTTTAGAAGCAGGGCATTCTGTGTTACACAAATGTGGATTTTAGTATAAACAGAATAAGAACTACTATAGGTAATACCATAGTACCATAGTGAAATAGTGAATTACTACCATTGTCATTGACTGCTGTTGAATGGCACAGTGTAAAATAGGATTCATGGACAAATATTGATATTACATTCTAAAAAAAACTAGCTGAAACCTTCTTGACTTTAATTCTCCTTTGGCCTATGGGATACCTTAAAACTGATATAACTTTAAGACATGGTCGCCTTTGAAGCCAGTACACTGCAAGAGTTATTTAGAAATTTGGAAGCAATACTCTAGTATATTAGAATAGAATAGAATAAAATAGAATTTATTGGCCTTATAACATTCGTAGTTACACTGGGCAAGTCAAATTTACATCAGTTCTAAATTGCAACAACTTAAAAAATAACATATAGTATCTTAACGTTAGAAACATATACCTATATCTAGTCAGTTTGATAAGGCATTATAAGGTATAATAGAAAATTTGAATTAATTATTACGATTAAAAATGTCACAATTAATTACCTAATTAAGAAAATTTAAGATATGTTAAACTTTTATATTAGTACAATGTCAACAAATCAACATAATATATTATTAAAAACACATTCTACGTCAATTGGTTGATGGCGACATTTATTCATACGAAAACGAAGATTCTATGAGACGCATTTTCATAAATTCATTTAATGAATAGAAGGGATTACTTTCAAAGAATTGTTTGAGTTTTATTTTAAATTCATTTATAGGTAAGTTTCTAATATAAGCCGGTAATTTATTGAACATACAAATCTTACTAAAGATACCCTGTTTTTGAACTTTTACTAATTTAACATTGGGTTGAATAATATTATCTTTATTAAACATAGTATTATTGTAAAAACTGTAGCCATACTGTTTTTTTATTGTTTTTATAAGTATTTGATTGTTTCTCTTCATGACTCTGAGAATCTGACATCCTATTGAAATACACAAATATTATCTTTCAGAATAAATTATCTGTGGCTGTTATAATATATAATAAATTATCAAAAGCAACTGTAGTTTTTTAGAGTGTTTTCAATCTATAGTTATTTAGATATATATATACACTTAGGTTGTTTTAGTACTTACAAATATAATAAAATAAATAAACAAATTTTCCAGGTCAGATAAAGCTGTAGTACTCAGCTCAAGCTAGGTACCTATACACATACCCTCCCACAATAATGTTATAAAAGTAGGGTGATTGTGCCTGTTATCATTCAATTAACGGAGTTGCCAACTTTAAGACAGCAAAAGAATATGTTGCACTGATACTAAACCATTCAAATGATTTGCATATTATTGCATACATACTCTATTGTCTAGTACCATAAATTAAAATCTAATGTATACTAATATTATAAAAAGGAAAGATTTGTATGTATGTTTGTAACTAATTGGCCCAAAAAGTACTGGATCGTTTCCAAAAATTCTTACATCATTGGAAAGCTACATTCACCCTGAGTAACATAGGCTAATATAAGATTCAGCATAATCATCCATCACCGCGCGGGTGAAACCGAGGAGAGCAGCTAGTTTTTAAATAAAATTTTAGTTTTTAACAGCTAATTAAATATAAAAACATTAATTCAATAATACTTAATATGCCAGTTTTCATCCAAAGGAGTTAGTTATAGCCCAGATTAATCTAGTTTCCGACCATGATTTGGAATAAGGAAAAGAATATATACATTTACGAATTTATAATAATAAACAAATGGACAAGGTTAAAATGTCATTTAAAAAAAAAACACAACAAAATAAGTTTTAAAGAAACAGGATAAATTAAGGTTTTTATGATATTTTAAAATCTTGATTTCAACAATTTATCATTTTTAGACCCACTAGGCCATCGAGAATCTGGTTCGAGCATCGAATTTTAACTCTCTATTTGACTAACCGTCTTGCGGGAACGGAGCGACATCTATTGGACAGTTTAACAGTACCATCCAACTGAAAGAAGCATTATTTAGAAATACTGAAAACTTTCGTATTGACATCGCAGCCCTTGTAATTTTTATAGTATTACTTTTTAAAGCACTAACCCCTGCTTAAGCGATCTCAAACATTGAAATTTATAAAGAGAACAATTCCATCCTCGGACGGGATTCGAACCCGCGTCTTCTGACTCTCCGTGTCAGATGCCATTGACCAACTAGGCCACCGAGAATCTGGTCCGAGCATCCGTCCCCGCAAGACGGTTAGTCAAATAGATAGTTAAAATTCGATGCTCGGACCAGATTCTCGGTGGCCTAGTTGGTCAATGGCATCTGACACGGAGAGTCAGAAGACGCGGGTTCGAATCCCGTCCGAAGATGGAATTTTTCTCTTTATAAATTTCAATATCTGAATTTAGTTTAGGGACTTTTGTCTGACTTTTTTGTATCTTAAATATTGATGAGAGGAAAATAATGTAAACTGTAATTATAGAGTGACACTTTTTAACAAGTTTTATTATTGTAACTTTATATTCTTAAGTAATTACAATTTTGTGTAATATAAAACATAGTCATTAACCAATAAATACTAATTGTAAGATATGTTTCAGTTTTATTCCACTTCATTTTAAACATGGTCGAAAATTTACATCAATTTTAAGAACATTTTGTGTATTTGTCTGTTAGTTTATTTTTAGCTTACTAGTACTAACTATCAGATGGACCAAAAGTAAATATTACATGAAGAACACCTTTATAATATTAAAAAAATAATAAATTTAATAAGGATTAATTTTATATCCTGTTCCAGTTTATTTGGTGTATTAAACAGAGGATTAAGGAATTTTTCAATTTTCACTTGAGAATTTATATTTGCACCCAAGTGGTTGTAAACTGAACTACATGAGAAATTCACATTCTAGTATTCTTGGACCACCATATTTTTTTTAAGAAAAATACTTGTTTAATGCTTCAAAATGGCTTCTTTGTTCTGTATATAAGTTCCCTTAAGGAAAAACAACCCTTGACCATGTTTAAAAACATAATAAAACCTACCATGCTAAAGATCAATAATGTTATTTTTGCCACTTTTGCCCACACCCTACTCTAATGCTCAACCAAGCATTTCTACCTAAAATCACATGATTATGCTGTCAAATACTTAGTTGTCAAAAACCGATCACAAATAACCATGCTCTGGGTGTGGGTCAAGAGTTGCACTTTTTGAAGGCAAAAATTATCATTTTTTAGCTTTGCGAACGCTGAATGAAAAGATTTCAAAATGACATTTTCATCCAGATTCCCAATTTGAACGCTCTTGTGAGCATTTTTAGCATAATTTTCGCAAACTTGGGGTCTATCCGAACATGTAGGTATACCTTTGGTGTAGCAATCAGTTTTTAGTTTCTATTATACATTTTTTTCGAAGCAGGATTTGATTTTGGTTTTGGTTAAATATAAGAGCTGGATGCTGAACCAATGCAATCACCCTACTCTAGATAGGGGATAAAACAGCAATAAGGTTGATCCCTATTACCGAAGACCAAGAACATTGCAGTCAAATGTGAGTATTTAACCTCCCTGTAGATGCCTTTTGTGATGTAAAGGTATGATGGAGATAAATAATATTTTGTAATGAAATGCGATTAAACATTTAATAATGACACATCTTAGCAACTAATGATCATTGATAATGGAACAATTATGTTAGCCATGTTAGAATAAACAAGTTTTGTTGAAGTTTTATACAGCCGATTCTCTTCAAGATTATGAAAGCTCATCCACATTCCATAGATAAATGACATGCATTGCATGAATGTATTCTAATATATAAAGGGAAAGTGGGCTACTGAATATGTTTCAAAGTAATTTACAACCAAATTACTTACTTAACAGATAACTTCATGGAACCACACACATGTATTGGATAGATCAACAATTGATTATATGAAAGTTAAAGTTTGTTACTTGTTACACACATAAATGGCTCCACTGAGATGACATTTGGTATAGATATGCCCTGGATTAACGTTTAAAGTATTTTTTATCCCGATTCATGAGGTACCATACTAGAAGAATTCTATGTGGACGCAGTAGGTCGGTAGTAATAAATGTGAATAGGTCCAAATAATCATCAACGACCTTACCTTACTTTTTTACCTTTTAGCCTCACTACTATTTATTTTTACTATAAAAATATATTTAATTATATAATATATTGTTGAGTTATGTATTATTTTACCTGTACTCGTGCTCCTCGTCGTAATATTTTGTAGAATAATAAATGTCTCGTGACATGGTGATTTAGTTTCGGACTTTCTTGCAGATTTTAATGTGAACCAGCCACGATATATAGCAAATTTCTTCAGCTTCTCGATTATCGTGCCGTGTTCTCAAGTTATAACATTGAAATAATCAAAGAGCTGTTAAAAACTTGACAAAATCCGGAAAAATTGAAAAATCACAAAGACACCTTTCGTTCACACAACCATACGTTAACGAATTTCGAAATTTGAAAATATTGATGTTGCCAGCTACAACTTGTTTATTTTGTATTTTATCTTCTTGTGTTCTATTTTTACCATTGGTGTACTCGTATAGATTGTGCGTTTGGCTTTGAGGGAATTGGTGACGTTGTCATTGATGGCTCTTTTGTTAAAGCGTTCGTAAACTAAGTAAAGCTCAAAAACGTTATTTTTGCCACTTTCGCTACATTTGCCCACACCCTACCCGAACGCTCAACATAAGACCTAAAATCGCATGATTATGCTGTCAAATACATAGTTGTTAAAAAACGATCACAAACAACCGGACGTGGGTCAATAATTGCACTTTTTGTTGGCAAAATAACTCTTATTTAGCTTTCGGAACGCTGAACAAAATGAGACATAGAAATTCATTCTAAACGACATTTTCACTCATAAGTTCCCAATTCGAACGCTCTTGTGGCGTTTTCAGCATATTTTCGCCAACAGATGTCTATTCGAACGCACTATACATAATTAGTTTCTTCTTCTTTAGTCATCCACTACGAAGAAATAATATCAGGAAGAGTAACTGCCTTAAAATATTAGCCAATAAAAGTCGTGCTAAATCAATAACATCGTTCACGCCGCTATGACTCAGCTGTCATAGTAGACGTTGCAGCACGCGCGCGGACCAATCCCCGCTCTCCTTCTGAAATTTGAATCAATCAGCAAACATGTCTATTTGTAACCTCGGAAGTAATTCGTATTTGGAATCATACGTCGTTTTGGTTTGAAAGGCCACTTTTTGTGTGGAATTTGTTCTGAGTTATGCTTCTTGACATTATTTCTTCGTAGGTCATCTACCTACAATGGATTTGTAGACACCAGAAGTTGACCCCCAAAGAACTTCTTTCTTTTGTCATTGATACATACAGAGTATACCTTTTTATTACCGCAGTTTTCTGGCCGGGCCTGCAAACTAGGTCCTTAAGTAATCAGGGGTTTTGGTATAATTTATTTAAAATTAAAGGCGTACATATGGGTTCTTATGCTAGGTCACTTATTCTACTTACATATGTATATATCTGTGTCTAAACTAGTCACATTTGTTATATTTAAATTAATTTAATAGTCCGGAAAGTTGCTCCAAAAAGTTAAATTATTTATTCCACTTTCTAGCAGCCGTCTCTCAGAAAAACGTTTAGTCTCTTTTCTTGCCGCACTAATTATGGCGAGAGTTCTCCTATGCGTCGTATGTGTTCATCTACGAGTATATCAAAGTGTGTAGTGATAATAATCTAGATATATTTAGTTCAAATGCCGTTTTCTTTAAACGTCAACTACTTTATACATTAAAATAACTCTGTTTTATGTAATGCTTTTAAATTCTATATTATTAATAATTTATAAAGCATAGTGTACCAAATGATGTAGCTTCTAGTTTGAATGTAGTGTTCACTTCAAGATGGTCGTTCACTTTTTGTAATCATCGTATACATATTACCATCAAATGCCGTTTTCTTTAAACGTCAACTACTTTATACATTTAAATAACTCTGTTTATGTACCTAATGCTTTTTAATTCCATATTAGTAATAACTTACAAAGCATATTGTACCAAATGGATGTAGCTTCTAGTTTGAATGTAGTGTTCAATTTGAGATGATCGTTCACTTGTTGTAATCATCGTATACATATTACTATCATGGCAATCTATTATTTTGTTTCCCTGTTCACATTTATGTGTAACGTCCAGTTTTGTGAAACTAATAAAAAACAAAAAAAAATACTAACATTTTACTTATATTGATTCTTATTTCTCTTACATTTTTGTTTTTCGAGCCATTATATACAATATAATTTCTAAAAGCTATATTTATCTATTTAATTCTATTTATTACCTTTGTAATTATTTTTACACAATTTTCTATAAATCTTTTTCTACAATAATTATTATCTAACATTATTTCACAAATATTTTCTTTATTCAGTAAGTATATATCCAGTTTCCATTTCAAAATCGTAACGTTTTTGTCCGTAGACTCTGCTCTACAGTCTCGTTCATGTGCGGTTCACAGATGCACGATGGGCTCTCTTTGCATTGCGGTGCAAATAGTCGCGAGAGGCCACTGTGCCCGTTAACACTTGTGAAGCGATGCCTGTTATTTCCATGCGCCTAATTATATTATAGGATAGGATGGGATCCAGGGAAGAAAATCTTTGTAGTTGACGCGGTCTCCTCGGTCTGATATCTATGATTCCATTTGCCAAGCGCGTCCAAACGAATCTGGCGCTTGGCAAACTTGACCGGACATTTGTTGTAGTGGGGCCGTATCTTCAGTTTAAGTGCTTCGTCTTTCACCAGAGCAATTGCCCTTTCATTTCCCGCGAGTATCGCATGCGCTTTTATAAAAAAAGATACACTTTTTTTGTTTATTTGATTGACATAGTTTTAGATTTTTTTGCGTCTGGACTGCGAGGGAATGGAAAGAGCAGTTATTAACTACTATGTCCAGCGAAGATCGTGAGTCGCTATAGATCCCGAAAGTAGACTCCGGCCTCCTCAATATCACCTCCGTTGCCTTGCATATTGCAAACAATTCTGCCTGGTAGACGGTGCAGTAAGAAGACAGTTTCAACTTCAGGCATTTGATTTCACCACTCCACAGACATAGTGCTGCTCCAACCTAGCCGTCAATTTTACTGCCGTCCGTAAAGATATTCAATGCTTGTGTACCTATGTGTTGTCACTTGTGTCTTGTCTTCCAGGCATATGAATTCCAAGCGCATATGGTGCGCAGGATGCGGGGTATCCACGAACGCGATTCTACGCTCTATATCCATATCTCCCAGTCCCGACTGGAGCCTGCCTCTCTTAACTTCATATAAGGCAGCTACCTCCTATACCGAAGATCGAGGGGCAATAAACCAGCCAGGACTAGTGCCGAGTTCAGGGATACCGTGCGATATGCTTTGTTAAATTTTTGTGCAAATCCACTTTGAACCGCGTTCAGCTGCTTTTTGATACACAATTTTGAGGTATCTGGAGGCCAGACACTTGCAGCATAAAGGATTATCGGCTCCACCACTGCCTTGTAGATCGTTCTAATGACTACCGGGTGGAGGCTCCAACTAATTTTTGCAGCTCTGGATAGTTGTTAATAGATGTTGAGAGCTTTCCTACACGCCTTAGCTGCGTGCGTGTTGAAAGTCAGTTTATCATCTATCCAGAGCCCCAAAAGTCTGACTTCTTTTTCCATTTTAATGTGGACACCGCCCATGTTCAGTAGTGGGGCATCATATTTGGTGTCCGCGTAAAGGTCATTGCACATGTCCTGTTAGGTGCAAGAGTTCATTACGGATGCCCCACTACTGGACATACGCAAAGGCGTTGTTGGCTTGTTGTTGAACCTTCAACCCCGTGTCTCACACAAACAACAGAACCACGTCGTCTTCAAACGCCTGACAGTAATACCCTCATGTTCTTACTTCTTAAGAAGTGGGTCTAGAAGCAGATCCCAAAGGATAGCCTTATGGAACCCTGAACACAGCCTTTTCTGCTTACCTTTTGTCCCGCATACCTCACTCTCACTCTCCTGTCCTGTAAATAACTGTAAACTAGCCTCCAGATGTTAACCGGGCACCTTTCTTCTGCCAATCTTAATCTAATGGCTGGCCACCATGCGCTGTCGAAGACTCCCTCTATATCTGATAATGATACGAGCGTAATTAGCTTTTTATCACTTAGCTTTGTTCTTATAAGCTGTATCAGATCATAGAGGGCGTCTTCGGTGCTTTTCTGTGGCATGAAGCCATATTGGCGAGGATTAGGTGTGATATCCGGTGCCATTTTATACGACAGACTAACAGACATTTTTACCAAGACCTTCCCCAAAACCGACAGCAGTCCAATTGGCCTATAAGATTTAAGAACCTTGTAATTGTCCATATTCGGCTTTATCAGAATTACGACGGTAGCCCCTTTCCAGGGTTTTGGGAAGAACCTATCATAGATGAAAGCACTTGCTCGCCAGCAAGAGGTAAATTAGCGAGACTTGGAAAATTAACCTTTGCCAAATAACTGGCGTGAAGCCGTCTGGGCCAGGAGCTTTTTATACATTGAAGCTGTTCGGTGCAGATCTTCAATGGTAAATGGAGGGTCATGGTTTTCATAATGTCCCAAACAACTTACGTTTTCCACTTCTTCCGTAAACCGCACGTGTTCAGGGACGCCATTTTCCTTCCTATCTTCTGGGTAGTACTGTTCTGCCAACAACTCCGCCGATTCTTTCCAACGTAAGGTCTTATTGTACTTGGTGAGTGGTAAATCTTCGTGTCGTTCACGCGTTCTGCTGATAACGCGATAGATTCCCTCCCAAATCCCCTCCCTATCCTGTTTCCCGCTAAAGCTTTTCCAACTGTGAATCTGGGCTTTTGCTGCTTCTAACTCATATTTCTCTTTGGACTCTCCAACAACACGTTTTCTTCTGATCTGCGCTGCACATCGGATTCTGCGTTTCCTGTTGTGCGACCTCCTTTCTCCAGTATACAAATGTTCTCTATGCCTCCTTCTTCAGTCTAGCGAGCTCCCTGGACCACCATGGTAAGTTTTTGTGGTTTTTGATTTAAGACTAGGTACCGTACTATTACATGTTTTTGTTATAGTATTTATGTAGGCTATTATGTCATCTTACAATTCTCCTATGTCTGTAATTTAGTCTATTTCTATTTTATTTAAGTTACTATTCTGAAGCATGGTAAGTTTTTAAGCTGGTTGATATTTAATTGAAATTGTATCCAGTCTGCCTTTGTGCTATTATAAACTCTGGTCGTCCTTAATAGATCTAAACCTTTTGCTTTGGTGAGTCTCAAATTAAAAACAACAGCATTATGATCGGAGCTCGTCAGTGTTTCGTCTAGTTTCCAGTCTTCCACCAGGTCCAGCAGTTTCTCTGAGCTAGTCGTTCGTCATTAAAACTACTAAATATCTTCCCGCCCCTATTGCAGAAGAACGTGGGGGCGGTGTTGTTATTGAGTACCTACCTGAAAGCCCAGGTCTTCTAAAACTCCTGCCATGTCAACACCCCTATGATCCGTTATCGCGCTACCCCTACCGCTATCCCCTCCTATCGCACTACCCTTTGAAATCTATTTAAGGAAGAATGGATGTTTGTTATTCTCTTACGCTCAAATGGCTGGCCCAACTTTGATGAAATTTGGCATGTAGGTAGATGTGGCGCTAAATTAAATTTTCTTCAAAATCGTCATCATCCATCACTATGCGGATGTAACCGCGGGGCGCAGCTAGTATTCAATAAAAAAATAGATTTTGGCCTTCTTTTGATCGTAGAAGAGCGAAATGCTCGTATTAGAAATACAAGAACTCCAATTATCCGAATTAATGGGGACCGGGACCCATTCGGATAATCAAATATTCGGATAATCGGATTTTTAAAAAAAAAATTGCCATTGGAGAGAATAAAAGCTACATTTTGATATTGCACTATTTTTTTATTGAATTAAATGAAAGAAACAAGAAATTTTCACATGTTTTAAATATAAATAAAATGTACTTATGTACAAGCTTAGAAATAAAAATCATTGTTTTTTAAACATCTCCGTCAATGTAAGCTGTTTTGCGGTCTTCAACCGTTTTCGGGCAGCCAGGTCAGGTTTTTTGTGATTCGGATAATCGGCGATTCGGATAGTCGGAGTTCGGATAATTGGAGTTCTACTGTATTCAAATGATAGGACGCATTGTAGAATGAAAAGAATTCGTAACTATCGACAATTTGACGATCGTATAAATCGTCGATATGACTTCCATACTTGATAGGGGCGATACGATGTTTTATCGATCTTAGCGACTCGACAAATTTAACGACTATAACGGTACTTGCACTGTAGAAACATCTTCGTCCATTTAAAATAGGAAGGTACTATTTAAAATTTGTAAATAAGCAAGAGCATCATGATCTTCATCAGACGACGACATTTGTAGGTACTATAATAAGTTTCTGGCATGTCAATCTAGTGGCCCACCGAATATCGTGCCAGAGCCATGCTACCTACATGCCAGAGGATAATCACGTTGCTGTCACGTTGCTTAGGTGGGCACAGCGCCTTAAAAAAAAGTGAAAAATGTCGTGCGACATACGGAATATTTGTTAATGTTTTTTTTTATTTGCAGTCTAGGAAAATTCCGGCATATGGTGCAAAATTACAATTTAAAAGTTATTTATAAGGTATTTATAAGTATCATAAACGACCAGTTAAATTTGCACCAAATGTGCAAGTTACGAATCATATCTTTTTTATTTATGATCACGCATTACTTTTTACAGTACGGCCGACGGACCAATGCCGTTCTAAAGTAGCGTGTAGATGGCTGCGCATAAGCGTATTTAGGGTCTCAACCGAGGTAAGCGGCGGGGTGCGGGGCGGGCTAGTGATGTGGCCCCTTTTTGCAAGGTGCTATTGATTTAAATCGACATTTATTGATCGATACTCACTCGATTATCTAATTATTAAAAATTTAACTTTTCAAATGATAATATGTAGCAACGTTAATATGTAGGATTGCCATATTGGCCAGGGCCATTTAATTAGACTGCCAGTAAATAAGAATTATTTTTATTCTTGTTTATTTTAAAGGGTTTTGTCCATTTGTGGTTTTTAGCGGAGCGTAGCTAGTATCTTACATAGATAAGAGACTATTGTCTCATCTAAGTGTCTACAGGAAACAAATATGTACTACATCTACACACAAACAAACATTCTTAGTTATGATTTTAGGTAAAGTAACATAGGAAAGAAAGCATCCGAGTTATAGAAATAATTTATGATGTAGAATCTAAAATGACCAAGTAATTAATCATATATGTTATTGTCTCTCTGTTAGATATCCTTTCATATAAAAAAAACATAAATCTTAAACGCAACTATATTATCTATCGGACTTAATAACATGTAGCATTAAATTATAACTATTGACCGAGCGAGTGCGAAGTACAAACGAAACGTCTCTCCAATAACTTGGACAAAATTGCTTTCGTATGTATGTCTGTCTGTCCGTAGGTCCGCAAGTTCACATCTATATACAGGTCGCATTTCTGAACCGATCCTCGTGAAGTTTTATGAGCAGGTTCAATAATTTTATATTTTTTTTGTTGATTTAGTATATAGAAACTTTCCAACATATGTATAATTATTTCATAGGTTTTTAGTATCCTAAAATGAAAATAGATCAATGGCTCCATAAAAACACTATAAAGACTTGCAGACCAAGCAAGGTGAGATTGTTTAAAGGATTTTGTTTTAAGTCTACGGTGAACATTTAGTCAGTTCAAGCTGCGCAAAGACATAATCGCAAAGTCGACTGCTCACAGAGCCACTAGTTAATATCATACAATAAATAAGTATCAAAATTTTCTACATCGAATTTAATCATCAGAGTCTAGTGTCTCATCAATCGACAAGTGAAAACACTTATACCTCATCACTATTCGCATGGCCTGATGTTGAAAACGCCGATCATGTGTCTCAGTCACTCGTATAGGTTTGGCGCATGATTGTTACTCTTTCTCCCGGGTGGTACACTCTTTAACAGAAATATTCGTTTTTGTAGTTGATTTTGTGGATATTTTTGTTATTGATGTTTTCATATTTAAGATTGTAAAGTTTAGTTCGTATTATAATTCGGTTGTTGTTTTTGTTAAGTATTATTTATTTTTTGTTAGGTTAATTTGTTACCAGGGGTTTAGTACGCGGAATGTCACGGTGCAATGTAGTTTTACGCCACCGCCGGGCAAGAAAAATAATACGTGCTTAAAACACATTAAGTTACTAACGTGAGAGTTATACAAAACGGTATGGTGTAATCCATACGCACCGTCCGTAACATCCTTGGAGAATATAAAAAGTGCGAGTTTGTCTCATTCTTTCGTACTCCGGGCAAGATAAACTGCGTTCCTGTTACAGGCATAGACAACTTTGATCGGTTGGAGTCGGATAATCGGTTCACCCTATCGTAAGTTATGAGGTAACAAACATAAAAAAAATATACATTCGAATGGAGTACCTCCTCCTTTTTTTGGAAGTCGGTAGAAAAGGAAATTCAGATAATTTATTGATACAGGCGTTACTTTGCGGAAATCCATTATCAAAAAAACGATATTAAAAAATATTTAGTGACACTTCCGCTGAAAAGAAAACAATGATTTTTAGCCTATTTGGGGGCGTGCACCACCCTCTCTCCCGCATAAAATGCTAATAGGAAGAATACAAAATAAAAAACACAAGAAACCCCAAATAAACCAAAACCGATTAGACACGTGTTTCGCCTCTACACGAGGCATCCTCAGGAGATGTTGACTCGTCGAGCGCTAGACCGACAGAAACAAAAAAAAATCACTTTCGGTCGCTCGACGAGCTCGGCAATCTTTATATTGGACTCCGATCCGACACTAAGCAAGTGATTATAATGTCGAAAAGAGGACGTAATTTTTAAACGCCCAGGCTCGTGAATTTATTGGTGACTATATAATAAATAATGCGGGTGATTTGATGTCACAAATGTATTTTAGCTCTTGCAAGTCAAGGATTGAGAATAATGTCGAATTGAGTAAAATTATAATCAATTTCGAAATCTTCATACACTTCGATGAAATAGGTAGTACTTAATTATTTTTAATATTAGTATGTAGGTACATACTACTACTAGGTACTGTTTCTTTCATATATATATTGAATATATCATCATCATCATCATCATCTCAGCCGTAACGGACGTGCACTGCTGAACATAGGCCTCCCCCATGATTTTCCAAAAGGACCGGTTGGAAGCGGCCTGCATCCAACGTCGTCCTGCGACCTTCATCAGGTCGTCTGTCCACCGTGTCGGTGGACGACCTACGCTGCGCTTGCCGGTCCGTGGTCTCCACTCCAGAACCTTTCGGCCCCATCGGCCATCTGTTCTGCGTGCTATGTGCCCTGCCCACTGCCACTTCAACTGGCTAATCTTCTGGGCTATGTCGGTGACTTTCGTTCTTCTACGGATCTCCTCATTTCTGATTCGATCACGTAGAGAAACCCCAAGCATAGCCCTCTCCATAGCTCTTTGTGCGACTTTGAGCTTGTCTAAGAGGCCCATAGTAAGAGACCACGTTTCAGTGCCATAAGTCATCACTGGTAACACACATTGGTCGAAGACTCTTGTCTTGAGGCACTGAGGTATTTTTGACGAGAAGACTTCGCGAAGTTTCCGGAACGCTGCCCAGCCGAGTTGGATTCGACGATTGACCTCTTTCTCGAAGTTGGACCTGCCTAGTTTGACTGTCTGTCCCAGGTAGATGTACTGGTTAAACTATAGTCGCCCGGTACCCGCGGGGAGGGGGGGGGAGGGGGAGGGGTGAAGCCCCCCCTGCCGGAGGCCTTTAGTTTTTGAGTAATAATTTTTTTAGTACTTAACCTCACTTTCGGCTATATCAGTATTTTTTACCTATTTTTTGTTTCACACCTAATCTATTAAGGCGGTTCGCTTCTGGCACTTCGCCGGCCGCTGCCGCGGCACGCTCGCTTCGCTCGCTCGGCTCGTGCGTTGTTTGTCATGTTCTAACCTAACCTAACCTATTTTTTGTTTCACACCTAACTTATTAAGGCGGTTCGCTTCTGGCACTTCGCCGGCCGCTGCCGCGGCACGCTCGCTTCGCTCGCTCGGCTCGTGCGTTGTTTGTCATGTTCTAACCTAACCTATTTTTTGTTTCACACCTAACTTATTAAGGCGGTTCGCTTCTGGCACTTCGCCGGCCGCTGCCGCGGCACGCTCGCTTCGCTCGCTCGGCTCGTGCGTTGTTTGTCATGTTCTAACCTAACCTAACCTATTTTTTGTTTCACACCTAATCTATCAAGGCGGTTCACTTAACATTGTATTATATAACAACAATAACATATCCAGTCCGTCTCAGAGTTATGTTGATAGATGAGAAAAACTTAATGTTAAAGGGCTAGGAGAGACACAATTAAACAAACATTTTAATACATTACTTGTTTATTTCATAAACATGTTTAATTGCTTTCATTAAATGTACAAAAGAGTCTCTTTTATATTTATACACGTCTCTTCGCCACAAATATTCAACAATTATATCACTAAAGTTTTCTGGGTTGTTATAATTTTGTTTTTGAAAAACCTCTTCACTGCTCGCCACTGGGATTCTATTCTTTGGGTGTGGATTCCATCTTTACCCACAAATGGGTTCTCTGGGTCTGAATGATTCACTTTTTTGTGTATGTATCCATATTCAGACAGACAATCGTATGCCCGCCAACAATCGGTGTGGATTGTTGTTCCAGGTAAAACATGCTTTTGAATTAAAGGTATGAGAGTATCAGCATCTCTTTTATTGTCCGGGCATACTTCCAATCTTAAGTCTTCAGACCCATCTTCTATTAATCCCAGCACCCAGTGGCCTTCAATGTGACGTCCTTTGTTATATTTCCTTTTTCCAAATTTACTTTCGTCTATTTGTACTATTTTCCCACAGCCTCCAATTTTACCGCTGTAAAGATTTTGTTTTTCCAAATAAAATATCACAACTACTTCTCTGCAGTAATTAAACCAATCGGCTATAGTATTTGGGCTTAAACATTGCTTCCTTTCTTTTTTATAAGGGTCTTCGTGAATTGTTTGGTCGTAGGTCCATCCTTGTGAGTATGCATATATAAGATAGTAAACATGCATTATGTCGATAGCAATATTTTCGAAAAATGTGCCAATTCTGCGAGAGATCTTGGCACCGCTGCCCGATTTAGATTTGCATGATCTTTTTGAGCACACAAATGTACCAAAACTTGTGCATCCGCATGAGTATGACACTTTCATGGATGTCCTGTGGGTTCGACACCGTTTCTCAGTTGGTATGAGACCTTGGTCTTCACTATATTTGATGCATTGGTCTTTAGTGCCCAATTTTCGCACAACGTCAGTTAAATTCCAATGATCAATCACTTCAGTGACGCAAAGTTTTCGTTTGGTTATAAGCTCGTTGTCGTCGTCGTCATTACTCGAAGAAGGTCCGGCGACAGGTTCAACGGGCAGATCAGGAGCCGAAGAAGGTCCGGCTACAGGCTCGACGGGCAGATCAGGAGCCGAAGAAGGTCCGGCAACAGGTTCGACGGGCAGATCAGGAGCCGAAACCGCGTCCGCTTCGGGTATTGTACTGTAATACTCCATTACAGCCAAGTGCAGTCCAGTTTTCAAGCCAAGTTCAAGTCGTAGAGCAATCCAAACAAATCCGGTAAGCAAGCCAAGTTTCAAGTCGTCGCGCAATCGAAGGAAGTCCAGGGAAAAAGCCAAAGTCGTAATAAAAATCGAAAAACAAGAGAGCACACATTCACGAAACTACGAGAGAAACGGAATGAATGGATGACAGTCCATCTGTCAGTAAGACAAAATGGCGCCTTTTTTTTTTCTTACGTTTAACGATAACGATACGTTTCGTTTAACTCAGTTTGACAACTTAATTTGACAACTTAATATTGTACCATTTTCTCAACATTGCGTTCCATTTCACTTTTTTTTATCAAATTTTAATTTAATCATAATTAATTTAAACTACGTTTCCGGCAAAAAAAAATTGCTGGAAGGGCTTCAGGTGGACCCCAATGATACCCCTAAACTCGCACCTTCATCAAAATCAGGTACCGGACGGCTATAGCCAACCCGATGTACTCGTCAATAACTTCGAGAACTGAGTTCCCAACTGATATTGGGGTAGGTACAACATGGGCATTAGACATAGTTTTCGGCTTATCCATGTTCATCTTAAGACCTACCCGTTGGGAAACTCGATGGAGGCCTTCGAGCATTGTACTGAGGTATTCCATGGATTCTGCCATGACTACAATATCGTCGGCAAATCGAAGGTGAGTGAGTGAAGGTGGTATTCGCCGTTAATATTAATGCCAAGTCCTTGCCATTCCAGAAGCTTGAAGGCGTCTTCCAATGTAGCGGTGAACAGTTTCGGAGATATAACGTCTACCTGTCTCACGCCTCTTTGCAATGGAATTGCCTTCGAACTCTGCTCCTGTACTCGGACTGACATGTAGGCGTTTTTGTACAAACACTTCAGCACTTCAATATACCGATAGTCAATACGGCACCGCTGGAGAGGCTCAAGCACTGACCACGTCTCGATCGAATCAAAGGCTTTCTCATAGTCCACAAACGCTAAACAAAGAGGCAAGTTATACTCTTCGGTCTTCTGTATAACTTGCCGTAGCGTGTGGATGTGGTCTATGGTACTATAGCCTTTTCGGAAATCGGCTTGTGCCGAGGCTGGAATTCATCAAACCTGCGACTGAGACGGTTCGTTATGACCTTCGAAAACAGCTTATAAACATGGCTCAAAAGCGAGATGGGTCTGTAATTTTTAAGTAAAGTGTTGTCACCTTTCTTGAAGAACAGCACCACCACGCTTTTGTTCCATGCTTCTGGCGTTGAACCTTCGAGTAAGACGGTATTAAAGAGCTTCTGAAGGACTTTAAGTACCGGTGTTCCACCCGCTTTCAGAAGCTCAGATGTGATACCGTCGTCACCAGGCGCCTTGTTGTTCTTAAGCTGTTTCAAGGCCATTCTAATCTCGTACAGGCTGATGTCCGGGATATCTTCGGTATAATGTCGGGTCAGCTTGGCTCTTGGGTCTTTGGCCAAGCTGCTAACAGGTTTAGCGACCGAGGTGTATAGCTGTCTGTAGAAACTCTCTACCTCTCCTAATACTTCTGCTTTGGTCGACGCTACACTGCCGTCTTCTCTCTTCAGCTTCGTCAACTGGCTTTGCCCAATAGACATGTCTCTTGCAAACACTTTGGAGCCTTTTTTCCGCTCTATCGTCTCTTTAATACGGTTTGTATTAAATGTGTATCGTAGTATTTATGTATATATGTATTTATATATAGTTTGTATAAAAGTGTAGTAAAGGGTATCGTTGGAGAGTTTCTGTGGCCTATCTGTGCGGTGGGGTTTAAAGTACTTGGAACCCACTGTATGGACAGTTTCTACTAACCTGTTATTGATCTCGTCCACTGAAGCGATGTTCTCAAGACAATCGAAGCGATTGGATAGCTCAAGTTGAAAGCTCTCGGGGTCTTGAATACGGGCATGAGTAGGTCGGAGCGTAGACTTCATCAGACGAGACCTCTCCAGTTTGACATTAATATTCACCGTGCCTCTTACCATTCGGTGATCACTACCGGTTTTAACCCTGTTGATCACGGAGACATCAGTGAATATTTGCCTTTTGGTGGTCATAATGAAGTCAATCTCATTTCTCGTGGAACCATCGGGACTCAGCCAGGTCCATTTCCTGTGAGGTGGCTTCTGAAAGAAAGAGTTCATCATAAAGAGTCCCTCTTTCTCCAGGAAGTCGGCCAACCTCTGTCCCCTACGGTTCCGTTGTCCATATCCAAATTGCCCCACTTTCAACTCATCCTCGCTTCTCTTACCCAACTTCGCGTTGAAGTCCCCCATAACAACTTGAAAGTGCGTTTCAGAGGTATGTATGGCCCGACTAATGTCCTCATACATATCCTCCACCTCATCATCCGGGTGTGACTTCGTCGGTGCGTATACCTGAATGACCTTCAGCGAATATCGTTTGGATACTCTGAGTATTAGGTATACGACCCTATTGGAAACGCTATCGATCTTCGGTCGCCCTCCCGGTAGTAGAGTAGGTTACCTGATTTTAGGGTTATCGTGTCCTCACCCGCTCTACGGACTTCAGATAACCCCACAATGTCCCAGGGTAACTTACTCATTTCTTCTTCCAGCTCATATATCTTCTCGTCTGTCCTCATTGTGCGTATGTTGTGTGTCACCAGGGCCAGTCGTCGTCGTTGGGGGTGGTAGCCGGGCGTCTGTGGGGGATTCTTAGCACCCCCTGCCCCACCGTTACCGTGGCCGCTACCGTAGCCAGGAATAGCGGGGCTGCCGGGGACTGGGGGCCTGGTTCCTAATGTGTCCGTCATTGGGGGGGATTTTGCCAATACTCGCCACGCTTGGCAGGCGGGTTGGCGAGCGCAGTTTTGGGGTTTTAATACTGGGAAGGTGCCGACCTTCCGATTGTTATCCCTTATCAGATTTTTACGCACCCACGGGTAGAGTTGGGGAATTGAAAATATATAGTAATAAAACGTCTAATACTTATTACAGACACTGAATAACTCTACTTTTGATTGTTGTTGTTTGTTTGTCTATGTGTCCTCTATTCATACATACCACATTCATCGTGCGCCACGATTTAAAAAAAACCTAAAACCGGCCGGTCGATATTCTATACAAAAGGTTCAAACCTCTTATATCGATATCTTTTAAGAATCGGATATTGTAGCAACCGATTTTTTTGACCCCACCCCTATTTTAAAATCTGTCTAAAGTGTCAAACGGTAGCTATTAGATTAGAAGGACTATACCAACTGAAGAAGAATATGACGTTTTTGAAAACATGCCTTGTCTATCTGTATGCTCACGCTTAACTTTAAAGCTACTGCACAGATTTCGATGAAATTATGTATATGGATAGAATAGAGCCTACTATAAACTTTTTACCAACCGACAAGACCGACTGGCGATTTCTGACATATCTAGTAGGTACTCAATTCTGAGTCGATCCAGTAGAGATTTTCGAACGTTTTAAGAAACAGGATCGATTGGCATCAAAAAAGTTTTTGTGTAACATACCTAAAACCATTTTCATGCTGACTATAATTTTTTTCCAAAATCTGTAAATGCAGTTCAGAATACCTTAAAAATGTATGGATAGTCTCCTATAAACGTTTTACTGTATCTACAACGGTTGAGTACCTGTCTTTACTGTCCCGTCTCAAAAAATCATATTACTCATCTACTTACATCTGGTATATAACATATTAATCAAATATTTAGATACTTTGAACTGTAATTTCTTTTGTTTTATGCATTCGTTATTCTTAATAGATTTATTTATTTAATTTTACTGTATATTATCTCCAAACAGCTGGTGGGATATGGCACATATATGACAGACATTTTGTGAAATAGTCCCTCGTCACTAAAAGGTTGAGAACTACTGGTTTAATACATAACATATCATTAAAGTAAAGAGAGCATACCTACCCAAAGCTGAAAATAATTCAATAACACGGTTCTAAGTTTATTCTATCTATAACGGATGAGTTTCCCTCCTACCATTGGCATTATAATAGAGGGACTACGAGGAAGTCGTGAAAAAAAAAACATAGATACACAAAAATAATTTATTTGTTATAATAAATATAATGTTTCAGGCGTTACTTTGCGGAAATCCATTATCAAAAAATGATATTAAAAAATATTCGACTACCAAAAACGATTCGACACGTGTTTCGCCTCTACACGAGGCACCCTCAGGAGATGTTGACTCGTCGAGCGCAGACAGAATCTGTCGGTCTATCGAATCGTTTTTGTTTATATGGGTTTTCTTGTTTTTTATTTTGTATTCTTCCTATTAGCAGTTTATGCGAGAGGGAGGGTGGTGCACACCCCCAAATAGGCCGAAATCATTGTTTTTTTCAGCGGAAATGTCACTAAATATTTTTTAATATCGTTTTTTGATAATAAATATACCTCCAATTTTTTTTATTATACTTACTTATTATACTTTATAATACTGTATATTTTAAAATATTCAACAAATTTGCATTTATCTTAGTATATTGGCAGACCTGATACACAAATCGTTACTTATTATAAGGCCTCTTACACATAGCATACATGCAAAATAAAGCCTCATACACAAATTGTATGGCCGCTTAAACATAATATGCAAAATTTTATAGACTCTTATACGTGGCATGCAAAATTTAATGTTTCTATACAATGTTATCCATTGAGGTGTTCGAGCCTTCGCTTGAATCTCTATTGAGATTACACCTCTAATATTCGTCATCAACATCTGCTATCTCGCTCTTTCTTTGGTCGTGTTAATACCTGGTTATCTATTTTCTTGTCTCGTTCTCGGAGTGCAGCGCCTGGCGGCTATTTGTTAAATCAAAGTGCATCCATCTGTTTCAGCACAGAGTGTTTACAAACACTTATGTATATCCGCATTTTGTTTTTTAAATGATGCTTGTTTAAACATACATTATTACTATGCATTTGTTTCATTAAGCTCTAAATATGCAATGTCAAAATATATCAACGACAAAATATAAGTTAGTCGTCAAAACACATGATTACCGAGAATGAAGCTGTGGTACCGTTACAAGATCTTTTAGACCACACCATTATGAGAATGGCACACTTACAATCAGATGTAATTTTAAACAATATTGATGACAATAACAACATACTGGAAGTCTATTATAAGTGGGGTTAAGACAGTATTAGAGGTCACAGTATATATAAGCAAAACTATTCAAACCATTCAATGTACACTTATCGAAACATATACATGTACAGTTGTGCCCCTGAAGGTGTCAGAAATAAAAGGAGACGAAAAAAAATATTGGAAAAATTACACTCTCTCTTCAACCAGATAAGCTGCCGTCCAATATCTACTAAAATAAAAAAAAGAATACGAGGAAAATACAAAGGAGGAATATTCAGATATTAAGCAGCAAATAAGGCAATTGCGGTCTACAAATATTGTTCTAAAAGACAGAACGATACTTTTTAAACACATTCTTATTTGTACAATGCTAGATGGAAAAACGGTAAATGTTTTAACAGAAACTAAAAGCACACAGACATGTAATGTCTGTAAAGCAACTCCAGCACATATGAATAATTTTGAAATAAAAAAAGAGTACCTATGTAATGAAGACACATAAATATGGCATTTCTGTTTTACATGCTTATCTTCGATGGTACGAATATTTATTTCACGTTGCGTATAAGCTAGAGTTGCAACAATGACAAGTGTAAGTAATTTTTAGACCCACTTTATAATTTGTTTTTTGGTAGTAAGTTTTGCTCAAAACTGTAGGTATATTTTAATATCGTGTGTGAAAAGTGTGATAGTTTATCGTGTAGACATCCATTTTGTGTTAACTTTAATGAGAATACTTATATTAAATAAATTTGTTGGGAGTATTCGTACAGTTGTGTTTGGGGTACATTCGTACTGTACGAATCTACCCCAAAACACATTATTATTACGTGACTATAAATATTTTAATTTTTTCGTTTATTATTGTCTAGGTATTAATTAGTACATTATTTTGTTACAGAACCATGCCGCGAATATATGTGAAAAAGGGGACTAGAACGGCAGAAGTAGACGAAGATACAATGAAATCGGCGATAATAGAGGTTTTAGATAAATGTTTATCAATTCGAAAATCTGCCAATAAATATGGCGTGAAACCAACTACACTTGAAAGTCGCTTAGCAAAGTATAAAAGAGATGCAGCCGATAACATCCGAGCGCGTGTTTTTAATTCCAAGTTAACGTCAAATCAAGTATTCACTACCGAAGAAGAGACACTTTTGAACAAATACGTCATAGACTGCTCTAAAATGCACTATGGGTTGACGATCACACAGGTGAGGAAATTAGCATACGAGTTCGCTAAAGCCAATGAACTGCGTTGTCCGCCTAGTTGGGATTATAACAAAATGGCTGGTAAGGAATGGATGGACAGTTTTGGCGGGCGGAACGTAAACTAAAGCTTAAGAAAACCAGAAAACACTAGTGCTGCAAGATCTTATAGATTCAACAAGACGGCAGTAAATGATTTCTTCAAGAATTTAGAAGAAGTCTTTACAAAATACAGCTTCACTGCAGATCGGATTTTTAATTTCGATGAGTCCGGAATATCTACTGTCGCACGCCTAAGGTTTTAGCTGAAAATAATCAAAAAACAGATTGGCCAACTGGTTTCGGCAGAAAGAGGCGAACTAGTCACATTTGGAGGAATCATCATCATCAGCAGTTGGTAACACAATTCCGTCGTTACTTATCTTCCCTCGGGTCCATTTCAAAGATCACTACATGGCAGGTGCCCCAGAAGGAAGTCTAGGAGTTGCTACTAAAAGCGGCTGGATAAACTCTAATATATTTCTGGAAGTGTTAAAACATATCCAAAAGAAAACATCTTGTTGTAAAGAGAATCCTGTCCTGCTTCTGGTAGACAATCACGAAAGCCACGTCACATTAGAAGCTGTCGACTATGCGCGTAATAACGGCATTGTTTATTTGTCATTCCCGCCCCACACATCACAACGTCTACAGCCCTTGGATGTAGGAGTATTTGGGCCTTTTAAAGCCAAACTGAAGATTGCTTTCAACGATTGGCATGTGAATAATCCGGGAAGAACGCTTAATATATACAATATTCCGAAACTAGCTAAAATCGCTTATTTTGAATCGTTTAATAGCAAAAACATTGTAAGTGCTTTTGAAAAGACCGGAAAATGGCCATTCAACAAACTAGGTTTCAGTGATGAGGATTTTGCACAAGTACCAGTTTACCACTCGGGTTCTTTTGTAGCTCCACTCTCCAGATATTATCGTACAACAAAGCTGTTCAGCAGCTTCACATGTTGACGTGCAACAAGGCTCTATAGCAGCCCCAGAAGGAAATGATGTTCCTCAACACGATCTACCGCCAAGATCACCGCCTGTATCACCCTCTGTTCTGTCACAGCCAATCGATTCCCTATTTTCATCGCCTGTAGGATTAATTACACCTGAAGTTATTCGACCCTATCCTAAAGTAGATAGAAATGGGCTCAAAAAGTCGAAGCAAGGAAAGCTGCCAGGAAAATCGAGAATATACACAGATACACTTGAAAAGTACAGACTTGAAGAAATAGAAAAAGCAAAGAAGATGAAGAAGCAAGAACAAGAGAGAAAACAAAAATCTAAGGAGATGAAACGCGCGCTACATTTTCTATCTGATAAAAATATTATAACTGCTAAGCCAAAGAGACAGAAGAAAACTGTAAAGGCCGATAGTGAGGATGACACTGACATAAGCTTAAGATAATGTCCTTGTTCTCCCATAGAAGATATGTGTGAAGAATCTGAAATTGAGAATGAAACTCCAGTTACAACAAACATAAAAGAAGAAAGTTTTGTGTTGGTAAAATATGAGAAAAAAAGAGTGTTTTATATTATGTTGGACAGGTAGTGACGAAATACAGCCCCACCGAATATAAATCATCTTTTTTGAGAAAGAAATCAGGATCTTTTTGGAAATTTGTTTTTCCCAATACCAAAGATGAAGGGAACCGTTTATTTACCAGACGTGGTTTGTATTCTGCCATCACCTAAAACTGCTTTAACAGCAAGAACAGCTAATATTTATAGCTTTGAACAAGATATGTCTGTGTGCAATAGAACTTAGATTAATTACCTTTGTAAGATTATGACTCTTTTCATGATGGTTATTTTTTTAATGTGGATTGATTCCCCTAGGGACATAAAGATTTTATGTAAGTGTCGACCCTTATAGTTATTTTTTAAAATGTTGATTGATTCCCTTACGGACATAAAGATTTTATGAAAGTGTTGAACCTTATGGTTATTTTTATGATGTTGACTGATTCCCTTAATGACATGAAGATTTTAGAAGAAGTATTGCACGTTTACGGGCTAATAATTGTAATGATTAATAGTATTGTAAGTTTTTATCATGCTAAGGCTGTTTTTATAATAAACGTATAGATTATAAATAAATAATATTTTTTATTACCGTGTACACGTAGGTTCCCCACTATGTACGAATGTGCCCTAGGTCATGTACGAAGCTACCGCGCGTGTGGGGTGCATTCGTACGTTTTCCATTTTATAAAAGTTGTCATAGTTTGGCAATGTTCCTATATATTAACCCTGAACTATATTATTTAATCCAGATATGTAGGTGTTATAGTAGCATTAAAACTGTTTTGAAATACCTATTAGTTATTATTTAATGGTAATCCAAGTAAAAACTGTACGAATCCTACCTGCTCTCCCCTAATGATGGAAAAATAGCAAGGAAGATTTTTTAAACCCTGAACTAGTGTCTGAAATCACAGGTGTGTCCAAAGATTTAAGATACAGATTTTCAAACATCTTGTATGTCATTTCCTGCTGACATTATATAGGTGAGGCAAAATATAAGACATATTGCATTGACACAGCTAAAGTGGCCATAAATCTACATGACTGGTAAAAAATAAGTGCAAATGTACATAAAATATTATTATAATTGTTTCACGGGGCCGACATTATTAAATCTCTGCCATTGCCCATAGGTCAATTGTCCGAAGATGTGATGATGATGATGTGAAACATCCAGAACAAACACTAGCATGGATATTATTTTACACTGGATGCTTATATGTTCGGATCCTGTCGTGACTAGCCACAGAGAAAAACCCAAAAACAAGGAGAGATATTTAACGAAGTTGTTGGAATGTCGCGGATGCCTACATAAGGTAGTGGAACCAATGTTGGACAGTGCACCAGTCATAAACATTTTTAAACTTTGCCGCTTAAAATAAGGCTATGGTAATTATTTTTAACAAAAGGCAACACTATTTGTGATCTATGGACATTTCGGTAGACGTCAAATTGAACTTTGACAGCAGACGGCCATTTTGTTACGCCTTAATAGCAATATGAAATACGATTGGGATACCGAAATTGAAAAAACCCGAAAATCTTAGAAGGATCGTGTAGCAGGTTTGTTTTTATTATTCATACTTGAAAGAAATATACAGAGGTCGTGTGATTTTTGTCATTATTTCGTGCTTTCATTATTATTTAAGTATTCATACAAAACATAACCTCAACCTATTATATAATTTATATATAGGTTAGACACCAGTGTTTATAACTGGATTTAAATTTGGCTGTTTACCTAATAATGGAAATTTTTGTCCATAATAGGATTTTGTTCTGAAATTTTACTTAATGTGTTTACTACTTAAGCAAAGTCTGTCTTAAAGTTAGATGTATAGCGCGTTACTTTATTTTAAGTCTACCCAGTAATGGACAGTAGTGTCCAAGACTGGTTGTCCATAACTGGGTTAGCGTAATGTTAACCAATTGTATTGCTTTGTCATAGATATGGCTCCAAAACGAGATTACACAAAGGAGCAGATGGTGAAAGCATTTGAAGAAGTTCAGCGAGGGGAAAAAGTCTCTGTAGCTGCTTCAAAATATGGTATTCCCCGAATAACACTAAGAAATAAAGTAATGGGCATAAGTCCAATGGACTGTAGTCTAGGTCCGTCAACTGTTCTGTCGGAGGAAGAAGAAAAACTACTGGTTACATAGATATTATTGATGGCAGAAAACCATTTCCCCATTACTAAAGACCATCTTTTGGACAGAGTCCAGAAAATAATAGCGGAAAAACAAATGGATCAATGTCCTTTCACTAATAATAGACCAGGCAAAAAATGGTACGCATCGTTTTTAAAAAGGCATCCAGAAGTGTCAGAAAGAACAGCACAAAACTTAACGAAGGCCAGAGAAGAAGTAACGGAAGATGAATTAAATGATTGGTTCAAAATAAACAAAGAATACTTAGATAGTAAGAATTTGTCGACTGCGTTAACCTGTTATACTCGGCGCGACTCGATCGAGTCAAAACGTGCGTCTCCGTCAGGATCAGCGCGCCTCGATCGAGGCAGCTGTCATCGGTCGGACATTTATCGTTATATCTACTGAACTATGGTGTATTTTCGTATAGCTATTTTTTTAGTTATTACCTTTTAAACCATACTATTATTTAGACCCATAATATCGACTATTTCCAATGAAAATATATTTTTAACCACTTAACAAAGAAGCGGGCGCGCGGGGCGTGTTTTTGTTGTTGAGTGGTTGCGTACAAAAATTAATTGTGAAGTGATTTGCGACTACATCGGTACGAATCTATGTAATATTCATTATTTATTGTTTTTACGACCGATATACACAACAAAAAGAGTGTTATTTTTCTATTTTGTTTTTCAAAACCAGATTTTTGTAGGTACCTAACAACGCGGCGGGTGGTGCAGGCACAATTACCTTATTCTGTGTGTTTTGTGCCGTTTATTACTATAAAAGTTACCTAGTTGACGATCGTACGATATCGGGTGGCGTCAATGACCGCTTACACGTGCTGGCCTATATTACGTAATAGTTACTATGGCACGATCCGATCCGCTTGATATATTCGAGCAGTTTTACCGATTTCATATCTGTTATGTGATGGTTTTTTGTACTGATAGGTTATGAGTGTTGCATATTTTTGAAAACCAGATTTCATCGTCTGCACGTAAATAATATTATTGTTACTATAAAGATTATAGGTAGGTGTATAAACCGATCGAAACAAAACGTCTTCTTTTCTACTGTGAATTTTATGACTGTTGCTATATTTGAACTTTTGGAGAAACGTTGTTTAGATAATAGGTTTATTAGGTCACAAATAGAATTTAGAATGTTATACCTCAACGACATCGTAAAATAATAGAACAAAATGGCTTTACGCGATTTATAAATAAACTTACAAACCGCGGTTCACATTTGCGCGGGAAAAACATGCCGCCAATTCTGGGCCAATCTTCGGAGGCCGAAATGTAGAAATAATACTATGAACGTATATGTAGTGTTATATCATTTTGAAAAGGAAATATTATGCAGAATTTAGAATAGTAAATGATGAATAAAAAAATACACTTCATAACACAAAAAGGTCATTTATTTCAAATGTAAACAACTATTTTACTATCCCTTTTTCTCAACGGGCCGTATCAACTACAACAAAGAAATAAAACAAATCATTCGAATACAATGTCAAAGCACAGTTCAAGAGCAAACAAAAAATGTAAACAGAACGATTCAACTCGTAAGTTTATGGTTGCTAGAGCCATAAATGTCACTTAAGTACTTGGCGCGCGGCCACACACACACACACACGGCGACTGCCCGCTGATTTTGCCGCCAAAACGTTCTCTGCGCGCGCGCTGAGTAGGACAGGTTAAATGATCCCACTCGAATTTTTAATTGTGATGAGAGTGCTTTTTTTCTACAACCAAAAGCTGGGCGAGTTTTGGTACGCAGAGGGGAAAAAAACATTTATAGTGCAGCCGGTGATGAAAAAGAAAATTTGACAGTGTTAATCACTGCCAACGCAGCTGGCACATTATTTCCGCCAATGATTGTATTCCCTTACGAACGAATTCCAAAGCATGTAGGCGACAAAATCCCTGAACATTTTGCTATTGGAAAGTCGGATTCTGGGTGGATGACCGCTAAAACGTTTTATGAATACGTGGCAAATATTTTTAATCCTTGGTTAGACAACAATAAAATACCAAAGCCTATTTTGTTGTTTGTCGATGGACACAGGTCTCATATGACTTTGCATCTCTCTGAAATGTGTAAGGATAAGGGCATTGAAATTATTGCTCTCTACCCCAATTCCACACATTTGCTCCAGCCTATGGACGTTGCTGTTTTTCGTCCTTTAAAAGCATTATGGAAACACCAGGTAGCAACGTGGAAATTTGGGAACCCCGGGCAACGCATAAAAAAAGAAAACTTCGCCCCGATTTTTGAGGCCGCATTACAGAAGATGTCAGTTGAAGTTATCAAAAACGGATTTCGTAAGAGCGGGCTTTATCCGTTTGGCCCAGAATATGTCGACATGGGTAAACTTAGCTCACAGAACCACTCTAGTACTCAGGTTGTAAAGGAAAACTTACAGCATACCGAGAAGGCAAACTTCATTAAAGTTTTGGAGAAATAAATACAAAAGGTATATTCTTCAGCGAAATTGAAGTTATTCCAACAGCTTTTTTATTTGCCAAGAAGTGAAGTCAGAAAGGTGTTGGCTCCCGAAGATGAATCTCTCTTCATTATCTGGGCTAAGAATAAAAGCTTTGCAACAGGCGCGGCAACCATTTTCGAAAACACATCTGTACAGTCGGAGTTGCTAGAAGAAGATTCCATTCTTAATGCTAACTCAGCACCACCGCACTCCAATGGAAGAGGATCAGCCAAAGTTTTTGAAAACACGTCTCAACTGTCTAGACAACCAGAGTTGCTGCAAAATTTCGTTTCTAATATAAGATCAGTACCACCTACTAACATGATTCAAGAATATTCAAAATGCAGTGCAGAAGGCACGGAAAATATTCCTGGTAACAAAACTGCACTATCAAAATTACCAGAACTGCCGCAAGGAGATCCCGTTTCTGATGTTGGTTCGGCACCACTAGAAGAGTTAGTAATGACGAAAGAACATCTGCAACCTTCGCTTCAGACTTCTCCCTCAACATTGTCTCCTTCAGTGCAAGGCCCTTCAACCTCTGAGTTTAGCTTTACTCTATTTAATAATGATAAGAGACCTGTAGCGCAAGGATATTAGTGTTCTGTTGTTCCTTCTAAGGCACCCTCGCAAGATTTTTTCGCTGCATCAACTTCAAATCACAATGCACTCAACTCTTTTCTAAATTCAACGCCTCAAAAAACTTCATCTTCTGTATTAATGCCAATTGGTATAGAAGTTCCATCACCTTTTAAGCGAGCTTTACTCTGGCCAGAACCTGACAATAAAAAACGACGAACCAAGGAACAGTTGCCATCTGATATTCATCAATTTCTGATATTGATTATGGTGACAGTGAATACGATGTAGAAGACGATTTGGAAAAAGAAGAACATTATGAGCTTAACCTAAGACAGTTAACGGCTTCGAAGGAGAATATAAAAAAAGATATTCGTAAATGAAATGTATCCGAGTCTGAATCGGAAGAAAATAATTTACCACTTAAAGAAATAGTAAAAAAGAAGCCGAAAAAAGATAATTACGTTATTATTAATTTTGAAGGTGAATATTTTCCTGGCGTAGTTAAAAACATTGATGGTAAACAATACGAAATCAGCACAATGACACTATCAAAGGGCAATTCATTTCGATGGCCTGAAAATCCTGATCTGATATGGTATAATCAGGAAGCCATAGTCGAGAATATTGAAAATCCCATCTTAATAAATAAAAGAGGATTTTATAAAGTAAAGGAAATGGAGAAATATTTAACTTTTGTGTCTCTTTGAATTATTAACATTTAAGTTGTAAATATATTTATTACAAACTTTAAATTGTAAAAGTTGAAAGCTGATTTAGTTACTAATTATTATTACTTTTTACTATTTGAGACTGATTTAATTAGTATTTCTTACTCTTTTTTGTCTTTAGATGTAAATGTGATTGAGAGCGATTAAAATATTTTTTTGTATTTTTGTGATATTGTTACCATTGGCAGATCCTAGTATGAAAATGTATGGGTTTGAACCTTTTACTTACGGCTTTTTTTTTAAATATGGTAATTAAATGGTTTTGTATGACTATTGTATTATATTCTCTAAGCCCAGGCATTATACCTTTAGCATTTAAGATTACTTTGAAATATAGATATTAATTATATGACTTTAGGTTTAAAAAATAATTGTCCATATTTGAGTGTCCATTACTAGGTACCGTTCATAACTGAGTGTCCAACACTGAAATTTGACTGTCCATTTAAGGAAACTCAAATAGGGTTTACTTAATCTTCAACAAAAATGTTTGACATTTTGATATCCTTGATTAAAGTATTTTGGACTATCATTCAAAGACCCTTTAATCAAAATAACCTGTCATCGAGTCTAAGGGGGTGACGTATCCGAAATTACAAGACAAAAACGAAAAATTAAATCTTACACTGTCCATGATTGGTTCCTTTACCTTATCTATGTACCGAAGTCGAATAAGTTTAAGGCAGAGGTAACGATGACCGTGATAGTGATGTGCGCGATGAAAAACAGCAGGCAGCACAACGTCTAGTTAAGGATATTTATACAAATGACTGTGTTTTCTTTATTACAACAAATAGGTACATAAAAAAATCATATTACTATAAATCGTTTTGTAATTTTATCTACTTATTGGATATTATTTAGGTGTTCGAGCCTTGAACCACTATTGAGATTACACCCCTAATATTCGTCATCAACATCTGCTATCTCGTTCTCTCCCTAGGTCGTATCTAGTTATCTATCTTTCCTCGCCTCCTTTTCGAAGTGCAGGGCCATTTGCTTCAGTACGCTTTAAATATTCATCGAGACAACACGTATCAAAGAATTATATAAAAATAAAAAAATATAATATAATTTCTGGATTACCTACTCGGCAGGCGGAACTGAAAGTAAGTATGTAATCATTTCATCACATCGCCAATACCCGCTCGATGCTCAGGCTCACCGACGATACTTTTCCGCTCCGCGTCTTTGGACCGTCGTTTTAAGCGTGGAGTGTTTCGGCACGAGTCACGACTACAGTGCCACCAACTTAACTGTTCAGGTGGGCGAAATGGGAACTACAGCCGCGTCAGCCGCCATTTTCTAAACGTCATTCCACTGTCAGTTGATGTCTAGTGCGAGTGCTCCCGTGTTATTTTATTGATTTCATTGTGAAAAAAGCAAATAAAATGCCGAAACCTCTCAAAAGTGATGCACGGCTAATTATTTTAAAAGTTTTATTTTTTATGAAAGAAGAGAAACGCCTCCAAGCTCCATTAATACCATTTGAAAAGCTGAATGAACGCGTTGCTGCCGCGACAGGTCAGTGTAGCCAGATATGGAAATTTTAATCACTCATTTTAAAAAAAAATCATTTTTATAGCTGGTGATTATATTTTAAAATATATAAAATAAGCTAAACATATTCAAATAAAATTGCCACCTGAGTATATTTTAACCGACTTTAAAAAACAGGATAATAATTATCCTGCTATGTTATTGCTATGTTCGATTGCATGTTTTTTTATGTATGTTCACCGACATCTCCGTCAATTATTATTGTGGATTGATTTAAATTTGTTTTTTTTTTTGTTGAAAGGTATACTTTTTAGGTGGTCCACACAGTAATTATTTCGAAATCGATTTCGTAGTCAAAATTTTGTTTATTATTTATCCTGATTGGTCGGAAACAATCTGAAAGTAATGTTAACTTTTTAAAGCGGTTGCTGTATTTTATTTTATGGTTGTTCATTAAAAAACCTATAAAATATTAAATTGTTCTTTTTGTTACAGGTGTTTCAGAACGGTTTGTCTACAAATTAATCAATGAAGAAAAACAGGCTCAAGAAACTAATTCAAAAACAGGGAAACTGGATATTGATGATTTTGACATTGGTGTTATAAGAAGAAAGATACATGAGTTTTATTCAGTAAAAAAAGAAATTCCGACCTTACCAAAGTTACTGACTGTTCTCAGGGAAGACATAAATTTTCAAGCAAAACGTGAAACTCTTCGAAAATTGCTCCACAAAATAGGGTTTCGTTTTAAAAAAACAAAATCGAATAGAAAAGTGCTGTGTGAACGCAACGACGTAGTTGCCTGGCGGGCATCCTATCTACATAAAATTAAGGAAAATGAGCGAGGAGAAAAAAAGCCTGTTGTTTATTTAGATGAAACTTACATACACTCGTCTCACTCAACTGGCAAATGTTGGCAAGGTCCTGAAGTTGACGGCGATTTGGAACCAGTTTCGAAAGGAAATAGGTGGATCATTGTTCATGCTGGCGGACAAGAAGGTTTTGTCGAAAATGCCCTTCTCGTTTTCAAATCAAATACAAAAAGTGGGGACTACCATGACGAGATGAACAATAGTAATTTCAAAAAATGGGTTCTTGAAAAATTACTGCCAAATCTGCGTCAACCCACACTTATTGTGATGGATAATGCGCCATATCATAGTATTTGCGTAAATAGGTGTCCTAACTCAAACCACACTAAAGCTGATATGCAAAAGTGGCTGGTAGAAAACAAGGTCGAGTTTTACGAACAAATGACAAAGCCTCAGCTTTACGAGTTAATAAAAAGAAATAAACCTACACCTGAATATGAAATTGACAACATATTGAAAAGCCATGGTCATGACATTCTTCGATTGCCTCCTTATCATTGTGATTTGAATCCAATTGAAATGATATGGAGCTCGATGAAGAGGAATGTAGCAGAGAAAAATATCGGAAAATCAAGTGCACATATGCCTCAATTGATTGAAGATGCATTCCGCAAAATCACACAGGCAGAGTGGAAAAACCATTGCGATCATGTAAAAAAAATTGAAAATGAATACAGACAAAAAGATGCGTATTTAGATGAACCTTTTATCATTCAATTACAGAGTGACAGTGAAAGCGATTCGAGTGACTCCGAAGATGAATTGTGGGAATCAGCAGATGGTTCAGGAACATCGACCGGAATTCCTGGAGTGCGGCCGCTTGAGCTCAGAGACCATGACCACAATTATTTTTATAAAATATAAATAAAATCCTATTGTGCCGCATTATTGTTTATTTATGTAGTTAATAAGATTCATAGCTATATGTTATATTTATTTATTTGTGAGCCTGTCGCAAATTTTGACCTGTTTGATCACTATCTCACCTGATGGTAAGTGACGATGTGATCGAAGCTGGTAATTATAATTAAGCCATATTGAATCTATACTATGTTAGTTAGGCTTTGTATGATTGATATTGTAGTTTCTTAAATTTTAATGATATCTATAGACTGACTTGCAAGACATGTTTTAATTACCTTTGTTTCTTGGTGAATTTCTTATATGGCAATACCAAATTCTCCACTAGCGACGCTGTCACCTGAACAGATAAGATGGTGGGACTGTAAGTTAGTCGACAAAACACATGATTCCCTTTTAATGTGAAAATGAGTCGTCGAGCCGCTCGAACCGACGTGTCGGGTCAATTGACATTTTGTCGTGTCATCGAAACATCGCGTCGCCTCAATCGAGCGGGCCGTCGCCTCGAGCTGTTTTTTGGTTTGAAACGACGCATCGGATCGTTGATTCAATTGAAACGACGCATCGAAGTGTGACGTGTGATAAATAAACACGTTCAATGAGGATGTGAGTTAATGACCGTTGGTCTTATTTCAGGAATGCCTAAGTTGAAGACGTTGGGAGATCTAGCGTGTGAAATATACGCCGAGGAAGAGTCATCAGCATTTGAAACCATCGTAGCTTCAGTTCAACGTCACTTCCCGGATGGCTGGCGTAACTGGGAAGTTTACAATTACTCCTTTCAAGAACTGTTTAGAGATAATCAAGTTCCCCGGCAGTGGAAATAAAACTGAGGTTTGCTATTCCTACCATAGACATGGCTTGGGCTTTCAGTCCCTCTGCATCCTCACTATCAGAGCACAGATACAAGTCAATCAGATATACCATTCTAAAATGGCCTTTAAGTAGAGCACTCCTCTACTGTCCTCATAGCCTGATGGAAAAAATTCACGAGCCACGATCTTTTCATGAATCATGAGTCAGCAAACTAAAATCTATGTTTAAAAAGCGAAGTGAGGTACTCGTATCTTTAGAATTGGGTTGTAGTAGAGAAAGAGCTAAATAGATACAAACAACCCCAAACGATTCGCTCCGTCTCCACGAGCATCCTCCAGCTTTGGGGCAACTCCAGGATGCCCAACGCCAATTCAGAGCAACAATGAGCATCTTTTAGCAAACATTTTGAGTCAGCAAATGGCCCTCATTAATAAAATGATTAGCCTGCAATCAGAGCAAAACGAAAATGTCAAATCGCTACTACGACAACGGCCAGTATCACCACTAAGTCCCGGCACTGAAGAGGAGCTAAACAAGTCCTTTGAGTCCCTTCCCGATAGCTCAGTTTCGGAAGGGGGTGGGCCTTCAATGCAGGTGAGAGAAACTGAGCTACGTGATAAAATTTCTGACGCTCAAATACTACTAGCTCGACTGCGGGCGGAAAATGATTCTGATGACGAACCAATGTTTGATTTCGCTCCACTTAGAGTAGGGCAAGAGCCTAAAGCAAGCAAAGCTGATCCAGTAGCGTTGAAATATGGGATTGAATGCCAGAAATTTCGCGGCACAGAATGGCGCAATATAAGATACGCTGAAACTCAAAAGCAGTTTCAGGCCACAGCGGCTTTTAGTGCTCTAAAGGCAAACAATCTTTTAGCCAGCATTACTCCATGTTGGAAATCAAATTCCATCCTAGAGAAATTTGATCTCACTTAAGGGGCCATTACGAACGGATTAATACAACAAAGGCTAGTTTTTCAGAACGTTTTGGATAGTTTGCCAAGGAAAATGAAGCGAAAGGTTGGCCAAGATTTTGTTGCAGCAGACTCTAAATTTAAAAAAAAAACGTCGGATAGTCTGCTGCAATACGTCTGTGGACGTCGCGTTGAAGTCGTAAAACAGCGCAAGAATATATATATAAGCCCCAAAATAGAGTTCTAAAACCATCTTAAATGAAATTCCACCTTCTGAGACACACCTTTTTGAAGATAAGGCGTTTACTGACGCGGTAAAAGAGCAAGGAGGAATCCATAAGTTTTTTCCCGATAAGAGAAAACAAATTATCTCTAATAAGCAGTCAAGCTATGCAACAAAACCCAGAAATAAATTTCAGCGCCAGCCGCGACGTCGAGATTATGAGCCAAGAAATGCGAAGCGAGCTAATTTTCACCACGCCAAAGACAAAGAGGCAGGTCCAAGACCACAAACTAAGAAATTCACTAACCCTAGTGGAAGTGGAAAAATGGGAGGAGGGGCGAAAGTGACTCCTTCGTAGCGGGTTGCCTATTAAATCACTTACCTCAATGGAAGGAGGCACCCGAAGTTATTTAAAAATTATAAGCGGATACAGCGATTCCGAAAAAATCCTCCGATGAAAAAGTGTTCAAGCCTCACAGATATCAAACGCCATGCTCCCCCGAAATGTTCCAAGAAATACAGAAGCTTTTACACTCCAAGGCAGTTCAGAAAAGCTCTCATCGCACCGGATTTCTCTCAACCATGTTTCTGAGAAAGAAAATGAACGGAGAGAATCGCCCCATCTTCAATCTCAAGAGGTTGAACGATTACATCTTCTCACCAGAATTTCGGCTTATAAACCAACAACAAATCCCTCTACACCAGAGGACGGGGGATTACATGATAAAAATAGACATCTCCCAGGCGTATTTTCACGTGCCGATTATGAAGAGCCACCGGCGCTTCCTTTGTCTGGCGTATCAGAACCAGATTTAATAAATGACTTGTCTCCCTTTTGGTTTGGCGAGCGCACCTTCAGCGTTCACAAAGTTAACGAACTGGATTGCACAGCAATTGAGGCAGAAACACTTGAGAATTCTAGTCTATTTAGACGATTTCCTGATCATGCACGAAACAGTCTTATTATAGGTATTAAGTATAACTAGGTAGGTTTCGTAAATGTTGATTAATGAAAAGTTAATTAGATTAGAACCTCATAACGGCCGTTTTCAATAATCTATCTATTCACAGTTTTCCTTATAATAGATAGAAAATTGACATAACGTCCGTACAAATAGTGTCAAATATCTATTTAGTAAGGTAAACCGGCGATAGATATTTTATTGAAAAGGGCTGTAAATCAATCAGTTACACTATATAATATATATGTAACACTATATAATATGTGCTCTTCTCAAAAAGTGTACCTAACTGATTGTCACTCGGTAATTATCTAATACTATCATCTAGGTTACATATCGTCATCCATTAAATCTTTCAGGATATCATTATCATTTTTATAATACGATGGTCTCCGAGGTTTTAAACTGCTTGGACCAGGACGATCAACACTAAAAGTTGTATCCTCTAAAATTTTAAGAGGCAAATTTGTACTTTTTTATTTTTTGCACTTATTCAAAGTAACTTTTATCATCGTTGTAATATCTGATATCTTTTCATTAGATATAATTTTCAGTTTACTTTTATTTTTTTCAGTTGCATTATTTTGTTTATACGTAATTTCTACTCCGGTATCAATCTGCGTCTCGTTTATTTGTATGTCATGTATAACAATTTCATTTTCATATACTAACATGTCTTCCAATATAAAGGGCATTGTTTCTGTGGAACTGTTTGCTATAAAATTAAAGTCATTTATTGTGTCAAGTAGTAATATTTTTTTCAGTATCTTGTCCGTTTTCGTCCATTATTTCTTTTGCAGCAATATTCTGATCTTGTTTTTTAGTTCTTTTTCCTACACCTTTGCCTTTATATTTTTTGTTTTCTTTGCCATCGTATGTATTTTCTTTGTCTTGTGTGATTTTGGATGTTAGTCCTCTCTTTTTTATTTTTTGTTGGCTTTCCTCTTGTTCTGTTTCTACGAAGTCTTCACTTTCAGTACCAACGCTTCTTCCAGTTTTTTTTCCTTTATGGTTCGGTTATGGTCATGGTTCCATATCTCATCTCCTTTAGCAGATCTACTCGTAGAACAGATTTTTCTATTTCAGTTTTATTTTCATTGTTTTGCACTTCAGGCTTAAACTTCTTCTTTATTAATCGGGTATATTCCTGTTTTGCGGAATCCTGCTATTATATTAGCCTTACTGTTGTTATGAAGCTCCTCCATTAATTTATTTAAAAGTCTAGGGAAACATCTTTTTGGAATTGTAGTTTGGGTTAGTAGTTTTTAATACTACGTTTCGCCATGCTATCTTCATAGGCCTGAAGAATGCGACATTAAGAGGTTGTGTGAGATGTGTACTATTCGCCGGTAATAAAATAAACGATATATTTTGCTCGTGGCATAGTTTTACTGTCTCCATTGAAAAATGTGACGAGAGATTATCGCCTATTAGGTACTTTTTCCCAACTTTAATGTTGAAAAATAATGATTGATTTAATCCAGTCTTCAAAAATGGTTGAATCAAACTAACCGGATTGTGTGCGATTATACCTTGCTCCTGGTGGTCCCTTTTCAGTCCATGTGTTGTACAAGTTTTGAGCTTTGTATACCACATACGGTGGCAGTAAAGTGCCGTCGGCTGTAGCGGCTATCATCAATGAAACTGACGACTTTGAGATATTCATTACCCTCTCTGGGTACTTCGTTCCTCGTTTTGTAATGATTTTTTTGCGTCCCGGGTCATCGGTCAAATTAGTTTCATCGTAGTTAATCATATTGCTCGGATTCATACCTGCCAATGACTCTTCTAACTTTTTGAAATATTCTTTAATCGTTTTTCGTGAAACTTCTGAACTTTTGTTCTTAATGTTTTGGCTATATCTCTGGGTAATTTGATTTTTGTGGCGTTTTAGGAAATTCGCGACAAAGTCGGGCTGTAAATTATTTTAAAAATTTGAGCACTGTCCGGCTCACTTGGTCAAGATAAGCCTTAACAATGTACCTCAAGTCTAATGCATCTAAAGGGCATCCCCATCCCGCACATATATTGATATACTTTATCATGCACTCTTCGGTCTCGTCCGTTAAAATAGTGTGTCCTCCTTGTTTATTCATAATTTTGACACTGTGTCTATAAAGTACAGATTTATCGATGTTATATTTCTCAGCTATGGCCTTTAACGAGAATTTGCCATTCGCATACGCGGCAACTGCTTCGTTTATGATATTTTTATCGTAGGTACTTTCTATACCTTTTCCCTCTAGGATCAGGTTTATAAACACGCGGCATAATTTTTACCTATAACAGAAGGAAATACTTATGTAGGCGATGAAAATATTTATTTACCTCCATAATTAGTAACATTGTACGTAAATCAGGATTCAAATCCTGATTTAGAAGTTAGTTGTTTATTAATACCTAACTAGCTTATTTGGGCATTGATCTAGATATACATATTACAGTTATCTCGACCTAAATTTTTAAACAGTAGGAACTTATAGATCATCAATATCGTCTCCGAATCATACAACTCCCAAAAATTCTAAATTTTTCTAACAATTAAAAAACATTTCAATAGGCAACAGCCCTAGCACATATTTTTGTAATCACCTCTTACTCGTTTCTATTGAACCCTTTCACGTGTCTATTGAACCCATACTACGTATCTATTGACCCCTTACTACGTATGTATTCGCCCCTTCCTCGTGTCTATTAAGCTCAATGACAAATCAAAATGACTTGGTTTACAATTTTACAAATAGTTCGAAATTTACATCTCAAACGCACTTACCTTTTTATTAATCCGGGTCACAAGGAACCAACGAATATGTTAACAATTTGTGATGACACAAATCACTTCCTTTCACAATGAAAATAATAAACATTACAGGACCTCGTTTAACCTGTTTCAAGATCTTTTTTATTATGTTGGCCAAACCTCACGTCAATCCAGTGTTGCTATTTCAAGAAAAAATAATACTGCCGTTAAAAAAAATATAAATTTCGGAACTATTTTCTTTCAAATTGTTTGGCTATAGTCTGTAGAAAAGCTTTTATAGTTTTGTATCTATTAACCCCGCGATTTTATTCACCCCGTTTTATGGTTTTTATTTTTGATCATACTCAGTCATTGATTATACACGCCTCGTGTTGTTATTTGTGATTTTGAACAATATTTGCATTACCTTGCATTATTTATAACAAAATTACAAAAACACAAAAGACTAGATACGCGTCTGCATCGTACCATACTGCCGGTCTCGACCCGCACTTAGCCACATTTGCCCTTTGTGTTAATACTGTATAGATTCCACTATTATCCCATAAAGTTCGGTGCTTGTATATATTACTACTTTCACAATAGAGCTAAAGCCAATCGTAGAATAAACTTGTTTTCTATAGACTCTCAAAAAAGAGTTGTATGTTTCTTACCTCATAACTTTCGATAGGGTGGACCGATTCTCAAAAATTCTTTTATTGTTGGAAAGCTGGTGCTTCCCGTATGGCCCCTTTTAAATTTCATCAAATTCGGTTTATTAGTTTTTGAGTTACACTCCAATAACTGACTTTTACCAAAGCAATAGAATGGAAGTGGTTATTAAATTTTTCAAATTGCACTTGTAAAAGCAAAGGTTCTTGTATACCCTCCTTACTTTTTTACTGTTGGGGTTTTTACAATTTATCGGGATATCCGCCATAACAACACATATTCTGCGTAATTTTCATCGTGCTAGCTATTGTGGTGCGAAACTTGTGGCCTTATTAAGGTTAACACGGTAATAGGATCCCATATTATCGTACGTTATCGTATACGTATGGCAATTTTCTTTCATTGATAGCACTAAAAGAAATCCCGAAGCTGCATTGCCATGCACTTAGTTGCCACATTATCCAGGGCAATGTAGTAAAACTTAAAAGTTGGTAAATTATGGCACTATGTCTTTTCGCTGTCATGTGTTGCCTTATGTCTTTCAAAATCTACTATCTGCTGAAACTTCGCCGGGCAGTGATTGCAAGGAAACAGTCCCTGGTGCGCTTTTTGCATATGACGTTTGACGTGGGACGAGCGCGTCATTCGTTTGCCGCACACGGTACAACCGTGGGGCCGGTCGCCTGTGTGCGTCAGCAAATGTTGCTTCAGACCGCTGCGTGTGATAAACGCTTTATTGCACGTGTCGCATTCGAAATTCTTCTCTCCCGTGTGTCGCCTGCAATGACAAAAATTGATTAAAGTATAATAAATTAAATTATCAATTATTTACTTAGTAATCGGATGCACGTTTTTCATGTGATGATTCGATGATCATGAATCGGAACCCAGCAACTGTAGTTAAAAGGTATTAGATCGTGTAGCATGAATGTGATGCGAGTGTATGAAGCCAAGCGCGGATCCACCGTTATGGGCACGATGGGCATGCCCACAACCCTAAACGTCACTTTCATGACAGGCTCATGACATGACGGTTTATATGCAATGCCTTAATAAAATATACAAAAACTGGATATCCATTAGAGATATAGATTACGTTTTCGCGAAAAATATATCTTCTTTTAAATTTAATTTGACTTTATTTGATATCCTTTGTACTTAGTTGTTTCCAGCGAAGTTACAGAACAGGAACATCTTATGTCTCCGAGTAAAAAGCGCAGTGTTTTACCCAGTTTAAAATTCTAAATGGCACTGGACTGTTATGGACAAGCGTGCGTCATGCTTGCCCATAACATCAGGCGAGCGTTTGATACTATATTTATCATTAGAGAGTTCATACTCCGACTCGCACTTGGCTGGTTTTTGGGTGACCACACCCTTTTTTGTGGGCTGGATCCGCGCCTGGATGAAGCAAAAGAGGTATGCGAGGAGCAAATCAAGCAAGTGGAAATTTGTGACCTCTGCCTACTCTTCCGGGAAACGGACGTGACGTTATGTACGATATGAAGGGTGTTTTGGAAAAACAACCAATGTCACATTTTATCGAAGTTATTTTTATTTGGTCTATGGATACTTTGAATGTTGTACTTTAGTCTGCTTATTACAATAAGATCAATAACAGCCAACGTCATCTGAAAAGGTTGTTCCAAAATAACTGTGTTTCTGGAAAAACAACCAAAGTCCATAATGTATCTGGCAAAAACAGCCAATGTTCATGGACAAAAGCACAAGCACAAGATATACTTCGTCTGACTGCTTTTGTTCATAGGCCCGACCGTCGGGTATATTATCAAGAGCTATGTCGAAATGTCCTCCCAGGTAGTAGTCAAAATGACATTGATATCATTGAAAATGCTAATAGTGATGCCTGCGAGTGATAATGCGGTATGATTAAAGTTAATATAATAATAAGTGAAAAATCTGTATTTTATTTCACAAACTATCCTTTTCTAAACTCGGTCATATTCTAAACTTTTACAAAGTTTCTTAAGAAAAATGTCCAGGACTCTGGCTGTTTTTGCTGGAAACATAAGGCAAAGAAAAAATTTAAACTAAAAATATATATTATTAAAAAAAAGATATGATGCATAAAGTTATTATTATAATGTATTTTTGTGTACTTGTATATGATATAATGTGTCTGGGGCTTCATTTAAGGACTTATTTATCTGCTCTGCTGTAAAAGTCTTGGATTTTTTCCCTTTATATCCTTGTGAGTTTCGTTTCAAAAATGCAATCAGCTTGCTATATTTAGTTATGTCAACTTCGTTGTAAATATTGAGTGTACTTTTAATCATGGAGTATTTAACCCACATACTTGACACTTTATATTTTTCAGATAACTCTTGAAAGTACGCTAACAACACATTTTCAGAAAATGGTGTAGCATTTTTATTCATTTTCCATTCCATGAATTCATGGTAACATTAATTATTATAGTTGCTCCTAGATTTCGCCGGCAACAGGTTCATGGTCATGTTTGACGCAGCTTCCAGAATGTCTGGTGGTGTACAATCACCACTATCCTCGCTTTCAGACATGTTTTTACACAAAAACCTATGTATTTTACAAAGAAAACCAAACTTTGTTTAAATATTGAAAAGATTTTTTAAATGTCAAATGTTGGCGTCTAAGGCGCAAACATCGATTGCTTTTTTTTTAAAGTAGAGGTTCAACCTCCTTGGTCCAGCTGGAGGTTGTGTAGGTGAATCGTTATGATTAAAAAGTTATATTATGTTACAGGTGTCCATACAAGACCTGTATCGTAATTAAACTTTTTTTTTATTATTTTTGGCCTGTACGTAATGTTTGTCATAAGAATTTTGTTTTCAGTTGTATAATCTTTGTATTATAGTATCGGAGTACAGGAGGTAAAATAATATAAGTTATTATTATTCTAAGATTTCCATTTTATAAAGTTATTTCAACTTCCTGTAAAGTTTTATCTATGTAACATTGGTTGTTTTTCCAAAACACCCTTCATATGTATTAACATGTTACTCGTATAATTATTTTCTCAAAAATCGTATGTAATGTTGCCATAACATCTCTAAAAAGTATACAGAAAGTGAACTCTATCGGAGACTTATTCACAACTAAACAACCAAAAAAACAACCAAAGTCCATAATGTATCTGGCAAAAACAGCCAATGTTCATGGACAAAAGCACAAGCACAAGATATACTTCGTCTGACTGCTTTTGTTCATAGGCCCGACCGTCGGGTATATTATCAAGAGCTATGTCGAAATGTCCTCCCAGGTAGTAGTCAAAATGACATTGATATCATTGAAAATGCTAATAGTGATGCCTGCGAGTGATAATGCGGTATGATTAAAGTTAATATAATAATAAGTGAAAAATCTGTATTTTATTTCACAAACTATCCTTTTCTAAACTCGGTCATATTCTAAACTTTTACAAAGTTTCTTAAGAATAATGTCCAGGACTCTGGCTGTTTTTGCTGGAAACATTAGGCAAAGAAAAAATTTAAACTAAAAATATATATTATTAAAAAAAAGATATGATGCATAAAGTTATTATTATAATGTATTTTTGTGTACTTGTATATGATATAATGTGTCTGGGGCTTCATTTAAGGACTTATTTATCTGCTCTGCTGTAAAAGTCTTGGATTTTTTCCCTTTATATCCTTGTGAGTTTCGTTTCAAAAATGCAATCAGCTTGCTATATTTAGTTATGTCAACTTCGTTGTAAATATTGAGTGTACTTTTAATCATGGAGTATTTAACCCACATACTTGACACTTTATATTTTTCAGATAACTCTTGAAAGTACGCTAACAACACATTTTCAGAAAATGGTGTAGCATTTTTATTCATTTTCCATTCCATGAATTCATGGTAACATTAATTATTATAGTTGCTCCTAGATTTCGCCGGCAACAGGTTCATGGTCATGTTTGACGCAGCTTCCAGAATGTCTGGTGGTGTACAATCACCACTATCCTCGCTTTCAGACATGTTTTTACACAAAAACCTATGTATTTTACAAAGAAAACCAAACTTTGTTTAAATATTGAAAAGATTTTTTAAATGTCAAATGTTGGCGTCCAAGGCGCAAACATCGATTGCTTTTTTTTTAAAGTAGAGGTTCAACCTCCTTGGTCCAGCTGGAGGTTGTGTAGGTGAATCGTTATGATTAAAAAGTTATATTATGTTACAGGTGTCCATACAAGACCTGTATCGTAATTAAACTTTTTTTTTATTATTTTTGGCCTGTACGTAATGTTTGTCATAAGAATTTTGTTTTCAGTTGTATAATCTTTGTATTATAGTATCGGAGTACAGGAGGTAAAATAATATAAGTTATTATTATTCTAAGATTTCCATTTTATAAAGTTATTTCAACTTCCTGTAAAGTTTTATCTATGTAACATTGGTTGTTTTTCCAAAACACCCTTCATATGTATTAACATGTTACTCGTATAATTATTTTCTCAAAAATCGTATGTAATGTTGCCATAACATCTCTAAAAAGTATACAGAAAGTGAACTCTATCGGAGACTTATTCACAACTGTCCAGTAAGAAGCGAGATTTTAAATTTGGTAACTCCTACTGTCCAGTAAGTAAGTATGTAATTTACTTACTGGACAGTATGTCATCCTCTTTAGATCTGCTTAGAAAGCCTAGTTTTGATAATTAGGACTATGGCTAGAATGTTTTCTGTAAAATGTTGTGTATAAATGTTGAGTGTGTGAGTGCTTTTTTTTTTCTTCTGATTATTAACTGAAATGAAATTTAGTGTAGTTTTGACAGTTATTAAGGTACCTGACATGGTATTGCAAGTGTCCATTGGTGCGGAAACTGCGCGGACACAGCATACAATGGTACGGCGTCTGTCCCGTGTGTTTCCTCTTGTGTGCCGCTAGACCGGCGGTCTGCGCGAATGATTCTCCACATACGGGACACTGGAGTGGTTTATCGCCCTGAAATATAAATAATCTCTATAACAGACAACTATCCTCTAATAGCCAACTATGAACACCATCGAGTTTCCCACCGGGTAGGCCTTAAGATGAACATGGACAAGACGAAAATTATGTCTAATGCCCATATTGTGCCTACCCCAATATCAGTTGGGAACTCAGTTCTCGAAGTTGTTCACGAATACATCTACCTAGGACAGAGAGTCAAACTAGGCAGATCCAAATTCGAGAAAGAGGTCAATCGTCGAATCCAACTCGGCTGGGCAGCGTTCCGGAAATTTCGCGAAGTCTTCTCGTCTAAAATATCTCAGCGCCTCAAGACAAGAGTCTTCGACCAATGTGTGTTACCAGTGATGACTTATGGCACTGTAACGTGGTCTCTTACTATGGGCCTCATAGATAAGCTCAAAGTCGCACAACGAGCTATGAAGAGGGCTGTGTTCGGAGTTTCTCTACGTGATCGAATAGAAATGAGGAGATAGGTAGAAGAACGAAAGTCACCGACATAGCCCCGAAGATTAGCCAGTTAAAGTGGCCGTGGGCAGGGCACATACCACGCAGAACAGATGGCCGATGAAGGTTCAGGAGTGGAGAACGGAGAACGGACCGGCAAGCGCAGCGTAGGTCGTATCACGTTGGATGCAGGCCGCTTCCAACCGGTCCTTTTGGGGGGAGGCCTCCCCCATAATATTCCAAAAGCAGTGGACGTTCTACGGCTAAGATGATGATGAATATAATTACGTGTGTCACAATAAGAATTTATTTCATATTTGTAATAAATGTAATAATAATTATTACACCAATTAATTCATAATTGAGTGATTATTGTGTCTTGTTATTGTTGTGTCAGTGAAGAGTCTTAATTTTTAATTGTTAGTAGTAAGTAGATATTTTCTACTTTAAATATTGTACAGATCGCGGCACGTAAGTTGAACCATGTGCATAACAAATTTTCTCTCTCAATCGAAGTGCGGTGCGAGAGGCCATGCGTAACCATAGCAACGCGGCGACAAACAATCACACTCCGCCCTTAGCTGCCACGCTTCGCGTGACCCTGGAGTAGAATCACGCATGGTTTCAGTTCTTCGACTTATACAGGCTGACTGGTTGAACACTTTACATATTGATATATAGTGCTCAGTACTCGATTCTCGTTCTAATTAAGAAAAAAAATAGGTGCCTAATATTTACCTAATTTAACTTTAATTGTCTACTCAAAACAATAAACATGGTCACTCGCGGCGCGAGTGATTCCTGTGAACGCGGCGCGGGCGGCGCGGCCCTTTGGGTCATTAACCCCGTTCGGACGCAGCTTGATTCCTTTGAACGCGGCGCGGCGCTTTGGGTCATTAACCCCGTTCGGACGGTGTCCATAATTTTCGAGTTATAGCACATTCATAGAATGAAGGTTTCCTCTGTAGTTTAACGGTATTTTTTTAATTTTATTTTTTTAAACGTTTCATGTGACCATGAATTATCATGTCCTTGTTTATGTAAAGTGTTCAACAAGTCAGTCTGTATATCTGTCAAATGTGTAATCATTTAATTTAATTTCAAGAATAAGACAAGACCACAACCAAAGTTAAGGAAACAGGCGAGTGGAATTGTATTTGACGTATATAATTATGTTTTAATAGAAAACAACATACATGATTATACTAATTAATTATACTATAGCGTCAATACAATCGAAGAAGCTTACGTCAGAAGGGACCACGTCATCGATAATATGACGGAAGAATTTATAACAGAGACGAATATTCATATAGCAATGATCTGAATTAGATTCTGCATCTGGCACAGAAGATGAAATCGCAGCTTACCCAAGTTCTAGAATATCACTTAAAAATTATGTAGGTGTTATGCTCATGAATAATATTGATTAAGATTAGTATTCCTACAATTGTTCTATTTAATAATACCTACCTTACCTTACCGTCGGTGTTATGTGGGAGTGTGGTATTTCCCCGGTCGTGCCGGCCCATTCGGCTGTGGGGTTGCAGCGTGGCACTACCACAAAATGGATTTGTAGTGGAGATGGTCTGTACCCGGGATAAACACATAGGCTACATTTCATCTAGATTCTACGAGTATACCCGAAGGCTAACCTTATTCCAAACGAAGGCACCCGCTTACAGCAGTTATCATTATTGCATGCCACTCTTCGTCATCAGTTCCATATCTTTAGGTGTTACTTCAATTAGTTATAGGAATAGTTTCACAACTTCAAGAGTGTGTTTTCTCAGCTATCTGAACAGTGCGTGCGTGTATATAAACATTGTTATCAAGATAACATCCTTCTCGTATAAGTACAGAAACAATATACCTACGTGTATAAGTAAATAAAGGAATGTTGGTATATCACAACGCGCGGCATTCTTGTACAATAAAACCTTGGAATTGCCTGCGTGCGTAGATTTTGTTGAATCACATCCTGTACCTACATGTTGTGTATTGCTGGATTTGCTGGTACATAACGAACTTAGGTCACTAGGTAGGAAACTATGTTCTACATTATTATCCTGCACTATTTGTATCCTGTACTATTTGCACTAGTTGTATGTTCACAACACTATGTCCGAGAAATACAATGATTTGAAAGGAAATCCGATATTAATTGTTTGATTTTATTTGATTTGGTTAATCTGTCCGAATCAGCCTCATTCGTTCAGGCAAGTTTCATTCATAAATCTATTGTTATTTTTTGTCCTGATGCGGACAGATTTTCTTTATTTCGTTAGAAAATATCCCTACTAGCTGCGCTCCGCGGTTCCACCCTCGTGTTGATGGATGGTGATAATCATGAATCAAATTATATAGCATATGTTCATCAGACATAATGTAGAATTATAATGGTTAAAGAGTTTTCCAAATCGGTCCAGTAGTTTCTGAGCTTATTCAATACAAACAAATCTTTCCTCTTTATAGTAGTATAGATAGATAAACATATAGACCAGTTACCGTATGGACTCTCAGGTGGATCTTGAGATTTTGTTCCAAGGAGAATTTTTTGTTGCAATGTGAGCACGAGAATGGGCGCTCCCCCGTATGTGTTCTAAGATGGGTCTTCAGTCTGAACCTGTAAGGAATGCGTGTATTTAAAATAAATACAAAAAAGTAAGTTAACCCGTCGCCTGTCGCGCACACACCAAGTGTATACACATTTTTATACCTCTTGTTTATAACTAACTTTATCAGATCCAATTCACTCCACCGGTATTAATTTGCTTTTAATTGGTCAAAGTATTACAAGAGTGGTATTTTTTATGAACTTTTATGCGTATAGTTAGGAAAGAAACCGAAAGAAAGTACACATTGGACGGGTTAAATAAATACTTAAACAATTTTATTATTGTGAGACTGCTTTACCTACAATCTGAGTCTCAACACATCTTGCATAGAATTGCAAATAATCGCGCAAAATTGATTTATAAATTAACACCTGATTAAGTTTGTACGTAGAGTAAACAAATTTGTCATTTTTCTCCTCTTTTAAAGATGCAAGTTGGAAGCCGGCTCCATTAAGCCGCGGCAAACGACATGTCGCAGCGACACTACTGGTTTCTTTGTATTTATATAAAACACAATTCGTAGTTAGCCACACGAAGCTAGTGTCACGTTGTCGAGCGGAAGATCAGACTGTCGCCCGACCGCAGATCAGTAGCTCCAGACTGGAGCTGTAGTACTAGAGCCTCCAGTACTACTACTGGAGCTATCGTACCCAAAGAGTAAGACGGGACCCTATTACTAAGACTATGCTGTCCGTCCGTATGTCTGTCCATCTGTCACCAGGCTGTAACTTATAATATACCGTAATCGTTAAGAAAGTTTAAATTTTCGCAGATGATGTGTTTCAGTTGCCGTTATAACAACAATAACAAAAAGAAATAGTTTTTTCCCATACAACAAACGTAATTTTTATGCTCGTTTTTTATTATACAGGGTGTTTGGTAGAGGGACCGACAAACCAAATGAGCGTGTTCGGGGGCCGCCCACTTGGAGAATACAAGTTGGCCAAAAAAAATCCCGGACACCCCAATTTTTTTTAAATTTTTTTTGTGAATTTTCTCGTTTTCTCCAATATTGTACCTATTTACCACCATAACATTAGTAAAGTATGTTTTAGACCGGATGTTTTTAGTTTTTACAAATTTTACAAATGTTATGGTGGTAAATAGGTACAATTTCGGAGAAAAAGTGAAGATCACAAAAAAAAAGTTAAACATATTGGGGGGGTCGGGGATTTTTTTTGGCCAACTTGTATTCTCCAAGTGGTCCCTCGAACACGCTCATTTGGTTTGTCGGTCCCTCAACCAAACACCCTATATAACGGAACCCTTCGCGCGCGACTCCGACTCGCGAGTCGTCGAAGTCGGGGGCGGGTCCTTGGTAATATAGCTTTAACATATAATAATGTTATTATAATAAATAAAAAACCAAACATGAAATTTGACTAAGTAAGTATAATAGTCAAATCCCAAAAAATCAACAACCCTGGGTGTTGTAGCTAGGATCTTGCGCCGGATTTTACATACGCAAACATCAAAAGCGTTTAATCCTTCCTATACCTACCGTGATAATTAAAACAAAAGATTTATGAATGAAACTGACGTAAATTTACGTCTCTGATAGGAAACAGTTAACCCGTTGACTCGCGATTCGCCAAATTTGGCCAATCATACAATAGATTTCGCAGAAATCATCCTACTTTTCCAGGAACTGCAACGTTTGTGGTTAACCACTGTATATTTTTACACCCTGAGACAGTAGCAGAAACAATTAGCGAAATAAAATTATCAAATACTTTCTATTGTCTATTGTCTGAAAAGTATTCGTATCGCAAGCGTCAAAACGTCACGCTTCGGCGTACAAACTATGAGCATCTGTTACCATAGATAAATGACAGTTTGTACTGTTTCACGTGAACGACTCGTTACGGTATACACTTTTATTACATGTATTTTAGTGTAATGGTATAGATGATACATTTTTTAATTATTTTTTCAAGGAAGAGGACGTTCACGAGTCGTCGCTTATATTTTTGTATGTATGACCACGCATAACTTTCTACGAAGTAGTCGGATTATGTTAATTCTTTTTTTGCTTCCTTCCACTTTCCAATAACTGAAAAGTGTTTCACCTATCTTGATGATATTCTTATCGACGGTGAATGATGACCGACCCGTAACCAAGGACTTAAAAGGCCGAATATTTATATTGTGTGCACAGTACCAATTTCGAAAAGTTATTTCACACTTATTAGTGTTGAAGTCGGTTGAAGTCGGTTAAATTTTATGGTAATAAAAAAATTATGTCTTATCCTTGATGGTGTAATTTAAGTGGTGCATTCTCAATATAGGTAACTTGACTATGTATAATATAAATTCAACATTATATTGTGTAATGAATAAATGACATAATTACTCGTAGCTCCATATGTAATTTGCAGACCCAATAAGTATTGAGTATGGTGAACAATAATAAAACTGTAACACCACATGCCTGTATTACCTGTACTCTGCAAATAAATGATACGATTTAAATCTAAGTGAGTAGGTAAAAATTAAAAAGCATCAGGTTATCATAGGGGTGGCGATTAGTGCAGCTTACGGCTGCACTAATGGTCATTGTGTCAATGGTCAATGTATACGATTCTATAATAAAGTTCCCAATGTTATCCGAGATTTGCCTATTAATAAGTTTAAAATTACTATAAAAACTAAAATCTGTCAAAAAGGTTATTACAAAATTTCGGATTACTTGGAGTATAAAACAGCTTGGGACTGATCACTCCAGGATCTATCTACTCGTGTACTAAGATGTCAAAGTGTAGCGTGTCTTGCCCTACTGATACCATTATTATGTTCTCTTTTGTAAGGCAACACACTGGAGCTAATATTTGTAGTACCTAAGTAAAAACATTGTAAAAACATCTATATAAAAAGAATGGCCCCGAGTTTCCTGCCGCTTCTTCTCGGTTGGCTCTATGTATTTTGGAACGCGGCGGTAGGCTTTAAAGTACATTATGATGAAAAGTTGACGTTCATAAGTGCGTCTTTGATGCCTAAATTGAATAAATGATTTTGACTTTGACTTTGATTGCTTCTTGATTCCTGTTTCGCTTTCCATCAGACAAGAGGGAGTCACTATGATGAACCACAATAAAAAAAGAAAGCACTCAGTTGAAGAATGTCACTACCGGTCACCCATCCAACTCCTGACCGCAGCAAGCGTTGCTAAACTTGATCGGTTAAGATCGCCCAGTAAAGGTTCGCTGCCAGCGCTTTTTAGCAAGGGGTTAAGTAACAAACAGATCAAATACCCAATGCCAAGGCTGCCCTTGAGTTGTAGCCATAGCCATTATACCGCCAACAATAATTAATTTTGAATAACTTAATATGTATGTTCGTTTATGTATGTTTTGTAGGCAATAGTAGCGATTGAAATCATTTGCTACAATTGCCCGCAAAACCTAAACTAGATGCTTTCACACTACCTATTAGTGGCAGAATATTAGGCAGGTCGGTGGTTGGTACTCACTTAGATATAAATCAAATCAAATCATTAAAGTTTAGCAGTTCCTACCTCTGTCGTGTAAGTAAATTGTGGAATGCTTTACCGGTGTACGTATTTCCTTGTAGCTATGACCCTGGGTCTTTAAAGCGGGGCGTGAAAAAGCATCGGTCATCATAGGGGTGGCGATTAATGGTCATTGCTTCTTGATTCCATCTTCGCTTTCCATCAGGCGAGAGGGAGTCACTTTGACAAAACTTTTACGACACCAGCCACCGTCTAGTACAGAGCTCTTCAGCAGTGATTACCAAGTGCTGTGACCCATTGGCAATTGTGGGATGTTGTAACGTCCTAGTAATTTAAAGTTAAATTCAGTTTACAGCAGTTACTACTGCTGGCCCAACTTGCAACTACGTCTAGTAGGCTGGCCTGGCTTTCGCCCAGGACAGGACCCTGAATCCAGCTGGGCGTCTGGGCTAACCCAACAACTGTGGCTGCCCATTTCCCGTTTTTTCTGCTACTGACTTCTGCCGGTACCTGCACTACCCACACCATCGCGTCGAGGACTTCACTGCTATTCTGAGATATGTCCCCGTAACGAGGGAGACTATTGCATCATCTGTCTGTACTCACGACCCAGCTCTGGGCTTTCTAGAGCAGGGATGCACAGACTTATTAAGACTAGGGGCCACTCTCAACAAAGACAATAAAGAATTGATAATAAAGTATTAAAATTGAAAAAGAATTTATAAATTTGAAGGATGGCACTGCATAGTGGTTACAATCTTTTTTATATTTGGCTCAAATTTACTTGTAACATAAAACTGCTTCCAAACTTTCATTTGCAAGGCGGTTTCGATTTTTTGTTTTAGTATTATTTTTAGTATTGAAAAAGTTTGTTCACATATATAGGTAGAACCAAATAAGCTGGCACATTTCAGAGCGTTTATGCGCAACTCTTTGTTCATATTTTAATCAATGCAGCGGTAAAAGTTCAGCAAGTCTCCTTCGTTGAATTTGTTGCGTAAATCTTGGTCGTTTTGAATGTCGATTTATTTCTAACTGCATTGACTCTGGCGCATTTTCAACTGAAATCGTGAAAGGATTGCTGAATATGTCCAACAGAGGTTTTACTTTTTTAAACTCCGAAAATCTGTCTTGAAAAGATTGAATCAAAATATTTAGCTTTTCTACATAACTGAAATTAATCGCCGTTTTGTTGAATTTTTCAGCCATTTTCTTATAATTCGGAAAATGATTGTAATTTCCAGAATTGAATTGCGATCTGAAAAGTGTCAGCTTGCATTGAAAGGATGATACATGAGCGTAGAGCTGGGATATCAGTTGATTTTTGCCTTGAAGCCGTGTGTTCAAGACATTCAAATGATTTGTAATGTCAACTTAAAAAGCCAAATCACACAACCAATCAGGATTTTTAAGTTCCGGGACATCCCTTTCCTTTTCCACCAGAAATATTCCAATTTCTTCTATTAAATTTAGAAATCGTTCCAGTGCCAATCCACGATTTAGCCACCTTCTGTATAATACAGTAAATCTCCATATTCGCTTTCAATGTCATCAAGGAATTGTTTGAATTGCCTGTGATTGAGTTCTCGTGATTTTATTAAATTTACAGTCGTCTTTTGTAATAATCTTAGTAATTATAATAAAACAGTTTTCAAATTAACACCAACAATATAACCCGTGGATAAGCCGCCACCGCGCTGCCGTCGTCGCCGCGCCGCCGGCCGCCGCGCTTCCTCAAGAAAACGAATTTAACCGAGATCAGCACGAACATTACCGACCGCTGTTACCGACGCACGCACGGCGCACCGATAAGCGCACTTAATAGCGCGCGCGCGAGATTCAAATTACTTTTCGAACATATTTTTTTTTGTTTTATTCTGGAATAGAATTCAATATTTTTTGAATGTACAATGCGATTAAAATAAGAATAGGACGGGCTCTCGGCTAACTTCACTCATATAAGTACGGTCAGCAGAACAAACTTAAAAATAGATTAATTTTAAATGAATGACTAAGAATCGTTCATTTTATAAAATTTATATATTTATAAGGTTGGCAGCACAGACGCAGTGTTGCAAAAGTTTCCGATTTATTGGGAGATCTACTGATTTTGGTCATTGTCTCCCGATATCCCGATTTAGCAATTCAGTATCCCGATTTTTGAATTATCATCTAATGTAAAATAATATTCATAAATAAACATGGAAAATAATATTCTTCATACGGCAAAACTAAAAGATCTTGAATAAATGAATATATTATTAACATAAAATACTCTTGTTTTATTCCGAATAAAAATCTCCCGATTTTTAGATGGCAAATTTAACGAATTTAATTTTTCAATTTTGCAACACTGGTGAGACGCCATCTTGATTTGATGACACATGTCTTATTTATCCGTCAGTGTACTACGCGACACGTTTCCAAGTGCATTTTTATGTTCTTACGCCCTTTTTGTTGATAATTTGTTTTTGTTGATTGTTTAATTTGTTCTACAATGAGCAAAAGAGGTAGTGTTTTACATCGGCGAGCTCGAGAGATTATCAGCAATGTTGATAAGTAATTCGAGGAAGAGAAAAAACGTGCCATTATGTTGTTGGACCAGTTAAAACAAGCAAGAATTGTACCAGGGCCAGATGGCAATATTCATATATCGCGTGATGTATTTGAAAGTTTCATTAAGCATTTGGAAACTGCTTCGAAGGTAACCGAGCGAGTGACTTTAGCCACTGGTATTAATAAAAATACAGTGAGTCGCATTCGCCGTGAACAGAGAATAGCAACAGAAGCAAGCACAAGCAAAATAACGACACCTAAGAAGAAACCACGTCAAAAGAAAATTGTGTGTGACAGTTTTGAAATATGTGCGCTGGGCAACATAATAAATTCTATATATACGGTGAGAAAAGAAATTCCTACACTAAAGAAAATTTATGCAGCTGCAAAACAAGATCTTAATTTTCCTGGCAGCTTGTCTACTTTGAGAAAAAATATGATTGAGTCGCTAGGCTACAAATTTAAAAATTGCCAGCGTAAGAGATCGGTATTGATTCAAAGGCCAAACATTATGGCCTGGCGCGCGAAGTACCTGCGGCGTATTCGAGCAAATGATGCATTGGAATCAAACAAAAAACCAGTAGTGTTTCTCGATGAAACTTGGATCCACACACATTATACTGTGAAAAAGTGCTGGCAATCTGCAAGCGCGGAAGGTGTAAAGAAAAATGACAGTGTTGGACGTCGTTGGATAATAACACATGCCGGTACCGAAGATGGCTTTATCAACGGGGCATTGCTAATGTTTAAAGCGAAACAGAAAAGTGGCGACTACCACGATGAAATGAATGGTGAAAATTTTATAAAATGGGTGAATGAAAAACTAATCCCGAACCTTCCCGAGACCTCACTTGTGGTAATGGATAACGCTCCTTATCATAGTATGGAGGAAACGAAAGCCCCGAACATGAGTGCTAGAAAAGTGCAGATGCAGGAATGGCTTACACAAAACGATATTCAATATGAGCAAACATTCACAAAGGCTGAACTTTATGAATTAAAAAAAAAAACAGGCCACCGAAAGATTACACAATAGATAACATGGTAAACGTTTAGAATCGTGGCGCCTGAATTCGGGGGGGAGGGGGAGGGGGGGTTCGGGTAGTGCCCCCCCGCAAACCCCACCCGCCGGAGACCATTAGTTTTCGAGTTATGTTTGTTTAAGTACTTTGAGGTTAAGTACTGCATTTCGATCTACTACCACCCCCGCGTCGGCTCTGCAATCCGACAAGACTGCTTGAAATCGGGGTGCTATGAGTCGGTTCTGTCACTGACTTCGACCTATTCTAACTAACTATAACTAACCTATAGGTATGTCACAGACAAGTGACTTTGCCAATTCATTAGATAGCTACAGATCGCGCGGCGAGAGTTTGGCTTTGACCGTTATTGCGCAGAAGTCAAAAATTGGGTATCACAGGGTGGCTAGAAGGACGAAGGACTCTTGTCTCTCTCTGTCACATCGAAGACGAGGGACTCTTGTCTCTCTGTCACATGGCGCGACAGTACCCATGCGCAGTAATCCCCTCCACCCGAAGGTCAAAGCCAAACTCTCGCCGCGCGATCTGTACTGATATACTATTGTGCACAAATTTGGAACAAAAGTAGTTTGATGAAGCGCTCGCCGGCCGCTGCCGCGGCACGCTCGCTGCGCTCGCTCGGCTCGCGCCTGGTGGGTCACAGTTCAAACCTAACCTAACCTATAGGTTTGTCACCTACTCGTTGAGATATCAAAAGAAAGCGCAGAAAAACAGGAGAAAACATTCACGTACACTCGGAAGTAACGGAATGACGCGAGTATTCCGACAGTGACATTACGCTATCTTCGATGTTTGCGTTCCGTTTCAAGAACTTAAATACAACGTACATGGCAAAAAAGGCTAAAAGTTACCTAGAAACGTTTCGTTTTACGCATTAATGTCATTTATGTCACCTGTCACTATCAAAATTACGGTGTTTTATTGAAACTTTATTTTGGCGTGTCTCCGGCAGCTAAAATGTTGTAAATACACTTTATACAAACCCCTTCAACCCACCCACAGTTTTTGTTTCACCAAATTCAGGGGTCACGATTCTAAAGCCAACCCGATAACATATTTAGATCGCATGGCCATGAAGTTGCTCTGTACACCTCTAGGCAAACTATTCAACATGATTATAGATAACGAAACAGTACCAAAAAACTGGTACTCATCAGACATTATCCTTATATACAAGAAGGGAGACTCTAAAAACATTGCAAATTATAGACCAATAAGCTTGCTGTTTAGTATATATAAGCTCTTTACTTCACTGCTTCTAAGTAGAATCACAAAACAAATAGATGCCTACCAACCCACAGAACAAGCTGGCTTTCGCACAGGATTTTCAACAATAGACCATATTTACACGATGGAACAGGTTATAGAACAATACAAAGAATTCAACAAACCTCTCTACATAGCGTTCATCGACTACACAAAGGCATTTGACAGCATTTCACATAATGCCATCTGGAACACTCTCAATGAATGCAACATAAACATTAAGTATATCAACATCCTAAAAAATATCTATAACCATAGCACTAGCCAAGTTAAACTGGAAAAAAGAGGAAAGGAATTTTCTATATGCAGAGGCGTGAGACAAGGGGATCCAATATCCCCAAAACTTTTTATTGCGGTACTCCAGAACATATTCTCTAAGTTGGATTGGCACAGCAAAGGCATTAGAGTATATGATAGATATTTAAGTCACCTGAGATTTGCTGATGACATCGCTATTTTCTCTGAACATGTAGAAGGCCTAAAAGAAATGTTAAATGCCCTAAATAACGAAAGCAAGAAAGTCGGGCTAATGATGAATTACAGTAAAACAAAAATAATGACTAACAGCACTCTATATAAAGTTTCAATTGATAAGGAAGGAATAGAATATGTAGATCACTATATATATCTTGGTAAACTTGTAACTTTCAGCGCTAACAATAATATCGAGGAAATAGACTGCAGAATAAACTTAAGCTGGAAAAAGTACTGGAGCCTTAAAGAAATACTTAAGGGAAAGTTTCAGTCTAGTCTAAAGAAAACTGTAATGGACACCTGCATTTTACCAAGCTTAACCTATGGTTGCCAAACATGGGTTCACACCAACAAAACCAAACTAAGCATCAGAACCTGCCAAAGGGCGATGGAGAGAAGCATACTGAAAATAAAGAAAAAAGACAAAATTAACAGTAAAACTATCAGGTCTATAACGAATATTGCAGATGCACTCGACTTCAGTCTTAAACAAAAAATGGAGATGGTCTGGCCACATAGCACGAATGACCAACAATAGATGGACTAACAGAGTCACCAAATGGTTAGGCCCACGAGGAAAAAGAAATCAGGAAGACCTAAAACGAGATGGGTTGATGATATCCGGAATACAGCAGGACTAAATTGGTTCAACCGAGCCAAAGACAGAAAAAATTGGCAAGAATGGGAGGAGGCCTATACCCGAAAGGGGTCCTTAGCTTAAACTAAGAAACCTAATATACACATATTATGTTAAATGTAAAAAAAAGGAAACAATAAAAGGCTTATTATTATTATTATTATATACGGCCATGAAGTGTTAAGACTGCCACCCTATAATTGCGATTTAAATCCGATAGAATACATCTGGCATTTGGTAAAACGTAGAGTGGCAGACAAAAATGTTGAGCAATTAGAAAGCGCAATCGAACGTCTGACACTTGAGTCGATCGCATCAATCACGAAAGATGACTGGAAGAAAGAAATAAACCATGTAAAAAGGATTGAGAAAGACTACTTCGAAAGGGAATTACTTTAAGACGATGACAATGGCCCATTCAGTTTCATTATAAACATAGGTGACAGTAGTAGCAGCAGCAGTGATGATGACGACGATTTCGAGGAGTCTGATTCAGTTGGGCATCAGGACATGAGTGGAATTGAAGAGCTGAGCGATTAAAATACGTACATTCACTAAATAAAGACAGTTCAACGTGTTTCTGTGTTTACTTTAGTTTACCTACCTATGATTCGTTTTTAGACTAATTTTTTCTCTACCTATCAGATAAAAATGTAGGTATGTGCTATTACAATATAAAACAAGCCAATATTTTTTAACATTGCTTTTTTTGCACACTATACCAAGTTCCCGTAGTGATGTCACAACATGGCGCTAGGCCGGTCCTATTCTTATTTTAATCGCATTGTACGAGAGTATTATTTTTGCTGTCGGCGGGCCACCAGTATTCGACCGGCGGGCCGCAGTCTGTGCGTCCATGTTCTAGAGGCTATAATAAACATCTAGAACATTATAAAAAAACCTGCCTGTATGTGTCAGTTTTACTCACCTAGAAGACATGACTTTTCCGCAAGTGAAGCATTGTTGCTTGACAGCTTTCTTTTTATTTTTTATACGAAAGGTGTCTTCTTCATATATAAAATCATTTTTAAATCTCTTATCTTCTTTAAAACTGTCTTTAGCTTTATTCTCAGTTGTGATGTCATCTGCTATTGCAAATATTTGATTATCTGAGTCATTATCTGTAATCAAATTGCAATCAGCAAAATGTTCCTCTTCAATTCCTAATGAATAGTTCCCATTTTCGATTTCTATATCTAGCATAGTTGGTGAATCTGCATCATTGTTTTTGTACAGCATTGTTCGCAGTTTTGTATCAGAGTCCTGGCATAGAGTAATAAATTCTGTGCATTCTTCCAGTTTTTGAATACATATGGTGCATATTTTATTTGGGAGTCCATCACTTGGTGTTATCTGAAAATAATGATTCTGTAATATCATCCAATATACAGCAGTCTAATCAGAATGAGTCAGGTATCAACAGATTTAATCTGTGAGTGGATGGAGTTAAATAATATTTCATCCACTTTACAATTTAAGAGAAATCACATCCTCAGACGGGATTAGAACCCGCATCTTCCGACAATCCATGTCAGACTTGTCTTGTGCTGAAAAACCCGGTGCGTAAGACCGGCGTTACAAAGTATGTAAGTCAAATTCACGTCGTTTAGCTCCCAGAGTTTCCCTTAGACAGAAGCTTAAAGACATAAACATTCTAACTGTTGTCTCTCAGTTTAACTATGAAAGTTTAATGTATGATGAAAAGAAGTGATGCTCATTGCATCAACACCCAGAATAAGCACAAGCTATTCATACATGTAATGCGTCCTCACAGAATCAGTCATACTTTTAAGAAAAAATATATGTAAAATAATAATTCGTAGGTGCCCCCGTAGGCCTATACAGATGAAAAATACCTACCATATGTGTTGATTGATCATCCTGAGAGGAGTTGGAACATTTTTTTTACCCGTAGCAAGAGCACTTACAAGTGTTGTTTTGAATTTCTTGAAGTATCTTATGGACCAGAATTGCAATGCACTATCAGGTTCTTTCATTCATTTAGACCCTGAGCATAGTACTACTAATGTTACAGTCGTCTCGTTTAAGGGCAGGCGTTTTATTAATATACTAGTTGCTCTCGTGGCATCAACAGCATGGTAGTAGATGAAAATGATGCAAAGTATCTGATGAGGCCAGCGTCAGTGAACGTCAAGAAGTAACAAACATACAAACACACTCACAAACTTTCGCATTTATGATATTGGTGTAATAGATAGGTACAGTATAACACAAACTTGCAATAATTAACTTACTTTTACTTTTGCCAAACCCGTAATTTTGGTGGACAAACGAATAGAACCTCGCTTTTGAAATATACTTGTTAGAAATCCTGATCCTAGGCATACTCGGCATGTATCAGATGACATGTTTACTTAAATTTGTTAGCCTATAAGGCAATAAATTTAAGATAACATAAATTCAAATTTCTGTAGAACGAACACAGCATTAGGAACTCAGAAATAATTGCGAATTACAATACAATACAAACAAAAACGAACAGTCGCACTTAATAATAATAACCAACTCGGTAGAGAGTTAAATATTCCTTGCGCTTAACTGTTTGTTAATGTTTTTTTTTTCCTTGGCCCTTTTTGGCCAGGCTATAGTCTTGACCAAAGACTTGACGACCTTACTGCCTTTTCTTCAGTGAATCTTAACTGTTTGTTAAACAGCAACAAAAAGCAAAATCATAGGTTAATCAGACTATATCTAAAGAGAGATGGCAATAACTAAAGCAAACAACGGAACGTTAGCGGGAGGTTTAATTTTTTTAGTGCCATCCACTTTGTCGGTTTATAGTCGTGCGCTCGTCCTCCATGTGTGACATTAGTGACGTGCAACGCATTAGTGACGTGGAAGACGAGCGCGCGGGTATCGATATCGATAAATAGCGATGTGCTGTTTGATATCGAGGTAGCAATAAGCGTTCCTATCTTATCTATTAAAAATATGTTAAGTAAACCAGGGTTTATGAAAATAAAAATCAAGTTTAAGATAATTTAATACATTTATTGAAGAACACATTCTAAAATAACAAAGATAAATTATTAAGCGTAATACATATTGTTTACCTTACATATTGAAAGGAATTATGTTTTGTGAGATGCATGATTCAAAACATGCATGATTACAATTTCTAATTAAACATTTTCGTTTTGTTATTTAGGTAAGTACCTAACTATAAATGAATATGCATTAAATAACTGTAAATACGTACATATTGGTCATGATTAGGTGAAAGAGATATCAGTAATGTTTTTTAACGCAAAGAACAAGTGTTTACATTGATAAATATCAAGTAATACCTTAATACAAGGGTTTTTAATAGAAGGTTTATTTACGTAAATGTTACAATAAGTTATAATTTCTTAACTCTAAATTTATCATATCATGACTAGATTAAATTAAAATATTCAATAATATGTGCCTTTTTCTGTAGAGATTTCTTGCTTAGTGTGGTTTATCCGTTAATAGTGCAGTATCTTTGGTGTTTGTACTTGGATCTGCACTGCACTGCATGAATCCTGCATTTGTAACAGCTTGGTCTTCACATAGTATATAGTCAACTCTATATTTGAGTTTTCTACTGCAAGTCTCATTGGTTGAACAATTGGTTAATTGGTTAAGCCTTGTAGCTTTGACAAAAGCCTGCAGCGGTTGTTTAGACCATTTTCTTCAAAAGCTGACCTTAAAACTTACTATGACTCCCTTGCCATTTTTTCATATCTCACGTGAACCAGGCAATGTGATTATATCATCAAACATATCCTCACTCTTGCTTTTTAGTCTCTCCTTATGACTTATCAGATTTCACCAGTGTACTCCACAGGTTGCCATTACACTCGATCATGAATTTCCGTGTATTGTAAAAGGAGTTTCCATCTAATTTCTCTATGTATCTTAAACTCATACCCGCATCGTGTGCCGGCTGCGATCTATCCAGTCGTTCGCCACTCGAAGTTGTGCTTGCAACTTTACCTTCTGTAGCCATAATACTATTTAAACCAGTTCTTCATGAAACATCGAATTGCCACATAACCTGAGCGGGATTGAGTATTTTTGCTCACCGACAACCGTACAATGAAGTTACACAAGTGTATAAAGTATAAACATATATTGTTAGGATTAGAAACACGATAATAAAATATAATTTAGCTCATAGTAATTTTCACCATTGACATTGCGTCCGTCAATCAATGACAACTCTCAAACAAATGATGATTAGACAACGAGATACTATGCAAACTCTTTGCTCTAATAGAAATTAAGATAACAAAGCCACCGTTTAATAGAACATAGATAACTGTGGAGTTGTCATGCGTGGTGGCTCACCCATAGACAACATCTTTCTAAGGCCCACAGGGCAGTAAGGAAGTGAAATCCCCGTGAGCATACACCACAGGCTAGTCAAAATTCATACGAGGCAGTATCTCAGATAAAATATAAATACTATCAATATATAGTGCGTTCAAATAGACTCATTGCGAGCGTTTTAAGCGAAAACAACGCTAAAAGCGCTCACAAGGGGCGTTTGAATTGGGAATTTGTGGGTGAAAATATTTTTCATGTCTCTTTTTGTTCAGCGTTCGGAAAGCTAAAAAAAACAAGTTATTTTTGCCACAATATATAGGCCACTCGAACACACTTTAGAAAATTATGCGAAATTATTATATACGTAAAATCAAAAAGAAAATCTAGCACTGGTTACCCAAGTTCTATGACTTACGGCAAAACAACAAAACTCAGTAGCATTGACGAGATTGTGCAATCGTTCAACTCGTACTTCCAACAAATGTTCAAGCAACCATCTATTCGATATGATACTATTTTGCCACTTGTGGGCACGTCGTGCTCGCAAGTCATTAACATGATTGTTGTGTCTGAAGAACGCGTACTTAAACTACTTTGTAGTCTGGATTCCAACAAGGGTCCAGGTAGCGACCACATACCTCCATATTTCATAAAAAAATGCGCTAAATCTTTATTTAAACCAGTAACTACAATTTTTAACCGTTCTTTTCGGGAAGGTACTTTCCCATCTATATGGAAACAGGCTCACATCGTCCCTTTGCATAAAAAAGGATCTAAATCTCAAATTGAGCACTATAGACCAATCTCAATACTAAACGTACTTAGTAAATGTTTAGAAAAGATTGTTTATGACTCGATTTATCCAGTGATTGCACAAAGTATACCCGAGGAACAGCACGGTTTTACTAAAGGCCGTTCAACTACAACCAATTTAGGTGTTTTCGTTAGTAACGTTTTGAATGGTATGGAACTGCGAGCGCAGGTTGACGTGGTCTATACTGATTTCGAAAAAGCTTTCGATCGTGTGGATCACGTCATCCTTTTGCAAAAACTGCAGCAGTTAGGGATCCAAGGAGACCTTTTCAGATGGGTTCAATCTTATATAACTAATAGGAGACAGGCAGTAGTCGTTGGTGGAGCCCGTTCGGACTTTATTACGATACCCTCGGGTGTCCCGCAGGGGTCACTGCTAGGTCCGCTTTTATACTCAGCTTATCTCTATGATATAGGCTCTTGCTTTAGGAATGCTGATTTCTTACTTTTTGCAGATGATATGAAAATTTACTACAAAGTTCGGAATATTGATGACTGCTTTAAGCTCCAGGATGACTTAGATAGACTAACTAACTACTACAAAAGTAATAGAATTGGAGTAAACGTAGACAAATGTATGTGCCTAAGTTTTACACGTAGCAATTGTCCGATTTCGTTTCCTTACGAGCTTAATAGTGTGGTAATTAAAACAGAATCCAATGTTAGAGACTTGGGAATATATCTTGATAATAAACTGACATTTTCCTCTCACATTCAACACATTGTCGACAAAGCATATAAAAATCTAGGTTTTTTATTACGTGTCACTAAATCTTTTACTAGTCAGCCATGCTTGAAAGTATTATATTTCGCCTATGTCCGTAGTGTGCTTGAATACTGTAGCCGAGTCTGGAACCCACAATATGTTATTTATGAGCACGCTATAGAATCTATACAAAAGAAATTCGTTAAGCATTTGGATTTCCGAAGTAAATCAAACTTCGACAGCTACGAAGTTTCATGTCAAAAACATGGGCTAATGACACTCCGTAATAGACGTATCTTAAAAGATATGTCACTTCTGTATGATATTTGTTCGGGCACGCTAGACTGCTCCTCAATAATATCTAAAGTACTAGCCTTACGAGCTCCAACCTTTAGAACAAGGCGCACACAACTTTTTTATGTGCCGACGCACCGTACAAATTACGCAGCAAATAGTATTACTACCAGAATGCCTAAGACTTTTAACAAATTATTCGACAAAATAGACCCATTTATTCTTACGAAAGAAGCCTTCAAATTTAAAGTTTGTAACATTTTGAATGTTTAAGTTAGTGACCTATGAATCATTACAAATCATATTACATACTACTTTATATATCGTATATAGATATTTTACAATTAATATTATTTAACCGCGATGCAAACCTGACTGTTTAAAACACTACTGATATAGGGAGATCGCACCATGTAAACCTTCGTTACGTTAACGGTTAGGTTAACTATTTTCACGACGCGGTGACATTTCTGTCTCTGACAGCTATGAACTTAAACTGATTCCCTACTATCTTATCTTTATAACTAATGCATACCCCTTGCTGCCCTCTCTCTCATCTCATGACACACACAAACACACATACACCCTCACACACACAAACACACCCTTACACGATACACATCACACACTATTTATATAACACATGCTATTTAATTGTATTATTAGGTAAGTACTTATATATTGGAATTATTACCCATCATTAAGATTTATAGTTTTTACTCTTAGTGTCAGCACTCATAATTAATGATGAAGCACATCACTAATTCAACAATTAGATACTAAATGTGGGACTATACGTCTTATTAGTTATGACAGCTATATTTATAATTTATTCAGTTGAACCAGTTGTTTCGTTTATATTCAATTACTGACTTTAATCCACCACAAACATTGTTATTTTTACTGTCTTAATTTAGTGTTTTGCGTCATAGACTACCTACTTTATTGTTACACAAAAGTCTATATAATGAAGTTTCAAAATGGCTCATGAGTGGTTTTATAAATATCTAGTTATGTAATATTAAATTGTATAAGCTGTGAAACTTTGTAAATAAATAAATAAATAAATAAATAAATAAATAAATAAATAAATAAATGGTGGTGGTTGTTTGTGATCGTTCTTTTTTTGACAACTATCTATTTGACAGCGTAATCATGACATTTTAGGTCTTATTATTGGTTTAGCATTCGATTAGGGTGTGGGCAAAACTGGATAAAGTGGCAAAAATAACGTTTTTGATTTTTACGAACGCTTTAACAAAAAGAGCCAACAATGGCAACGCCACCAATGCCTGATAGCTAAGCGAACGCACAATATATTGTTCTGTGATTCATACAGACCACAGATCTGGGTAGACCCATATGTCATGTTCCTTTATGAGCCGAAAACAACTACTTTACTACTTAGCTGCGTATCTCCATATAAAAAATAGTCATACGTATAAAATAGTGATTTATTGTTAAATACGAGTACATATATATTATTGTTTATCGTATAACGGACGAAAAGTTTATATAAAATTATATCAGGTGTAACGTTATATTCGCTACAAATAAATTTGGCTAGTAACTTATCGACTTGGCCCGATCCCTAAGCATGCATCGTCGCCAGATTAGCAAAATGAACTGGTTATAAACGGCGCGCTGCGATGTGCCGGCCACCGATTGCCTCCCCTGACCCCCGCGCATATTTAGGGAGACCTTCGAAGCCAGCGCACGCCGAGCTCATTTATAATAATTATTTTGCATACTTTTCTACAGTGTGTAAGAGTGGCCTATATATTATAGTATAAATCTATTGAATTGAATAACAGTTTATGCACAGTGTTACGACTGTAAGATTAGTGGTATGTTGTGAACTAACCCCCCCCCCCCCCCCCCCCCCCCTTGCGGGTAAGTGTGAATATATTTATTCAAATAATAATATTTTTGAGATGAATATCGAGAAACAACACACCAGGGAAAAAAACACCCTACTCCCGCCTCTTATAGTAATCATATTTCAACCTTACCATTTAATCTGGTACCACCACGCCAATATAGCAACGTTAAAATAATAATGTATTACGATAGATGGTTAAGCAGTTTGTCTGCAACCATACGGTCGTATTAAAAGGTGTTAGGAGAGATATGTTAAGGAAATAATGATATGTACTTACAGGAAGTCGGGGCTCTGGGTAGTGCGGTCTGATGACCTTAAGAGTCCTCGGGGTACGCGTCCTGCTGTGGACGTCGTGCTGAAGGTTTGCTGGGCGCTTGTGGGTATAGTGTTTGTGGAGCGGAGTTTATCGCGCACTCGAGTAAACGCGAAGCTGATGTCTTGTTTGAGCACTGGTTTACGCGTAAACATGGGCTGATTAGCGGTCACTCGCGGCGAAGTTAGGTAGGTGACTCGGGCTGATCATGTGATCACGGGTGCCGGGTAATGGCTGTTCCCATGCGGTTGCGACGCGGAGGCGGAGCGGTATACGTCCGCTAGCGGCGACTCTAAATTGGTGACTGTTGCGAGGTGGTTAGCGACTCGCCTCGCGTTTGATGGCCGACGTGCAGCGGGGGGGGGGGGGGGGGGTTCTCGAAGTGACGTCGCGCTTTAGCGCTAACATATTCCCCACGCGGCGAAGGTGTGGTGTGGTGCTCAATCGACAGTCAGGTGGGCGATCTTGAGGACAGGTCGCGTCAAGATGCCCAAGTTCGTCTTGAGTTCTTCCACTCGGGTGACGCCATCCCTTCATGGGGTCGTCTTGTGGCTCATGCGCCAGTGTAGAGGCGGCACCTGGTCGTCCACTATCAGGACCAGTTCCCCGACTTGAGGTGGGCTGGATCGGGGAGTCCGTTTGGAGCGGGTTTGGATGGTGTGCAGGTAGGGTTTGGACCAGGATCGCCAAAGGTGTTGGGATAAGGATAGGACGAGCTTGAACCTTTTTTTGTGCGGAAATGGCTTGTCCTTCTACCGAATATTCAGGTAGGGCGTTGAGCTGACGTCTTATAAGGAAATGACCCGCGGTGAGTAATTCAAATTCCGCGGGGCCAAAAGAGAGTGGGCTGAGAGGGCATGCATTGAGCATGGCTGCAATGCGCGCTAAAAGAGCTGAAAGTGTAGGTGCGATATTGTCATTATTGGTTGCAAGAAAGTCTTGTATTTCCCTAAGTTCATTTCTAGCGCCTATATAAATTGTACCGCAATCATATCTAAATAACGTTGTGACTTTGCTGAGTACGGGCTGAACAATCACGCGGTCGACGGGTAAGTCGGCCATGTACGGGGCCTTGGGTTTAGCGCGGAAACGTAAACAATGTATACTCACATTGTATACATTTGTATACTCGATGTTGCATTACGTGACGAGCTGATAACGTCCAGAAATGATGGCGTAAGGGTGAGTGCAGAACGTCAGTGCCTGGCTGACTTAAGGTGTTTGCGACGACAGTTTGTCGTCGTGTGGTGCTGTGCTGAATAATTGTGGGCAGATAAAATGTGTGCTGATTAACTGCGCGCTGAGATTTGTGCTGATTAGCTGTGAGCTGAGCTGATATGTGCTGATTCGTTTTAATGACGTAGTATCAAATATTTCACTCAATTACTTCACTAAATCGCGTACTTTGACGTGTATTTTGACACTAAGTTTCATTGTTCCAATGCTAAAGTTTTTGAAGATCCATACACTCATCTCACAAAATAGTCACATTGCAACCTTACTATTAAATTTGGTTGGCCGCTTTGTGTCAGTGGGAGTACGATAGTAAGTATGATTATTGTAAACTTATTACAAAATGCTCTTGAGTTATGATAGTTTCGTAAAAGATGGGAGTAGGCCCCCTGATGCTCTTGTACCTACATAATAGTTGTAATAGTTTACTGAAAGTGCATTTTATTACTTTTGTTATTGTAAAACATCGTCACAGTATTTGTATACGTGTTATCAAGATAACATAGCGTGACTATAGGTACTCCGATGTTTGTCCAGTGATAATTTTACCATGTTGACATCTGCAAGCCAACCCTTTAATACTCACTATACTCGTATTGGTTTCCCTATCTATGTTGTGAGTTTTTAACCTTTATTCAAAGACTGGAAATAATTCCAGGGTTTACGGCTAGGCTGCAGACGAAAATACCTGACGTCGTTGTTACACGACTCTGACCGACGAATCCATCGATCCAAGTACAGTACCTACTGGACCTTCAGGACCCACGGCTATACACTCGTTGTACATTTAGTTATGTTTCACTTTTAGATATCCAACAACTGCTAGATTAAGTCAACGTGTATTTTTTTCATAATATATTTAATAAGAAGGAGGTATAAATCTTTTTATTAAATAGAACCCACGGTACACAGGTTTATAGCGTAGATCCAACCGTTTATCCTCTTTTTGACAGCACCAATAGAACGTAACATGACGATGTTACGCAAAAGTTAACTTATAAATGCGAGGTTTTAAAAATATGACAACTGCTTAAATTTGCTCCTTGATCCCGTATAATAATCATCTTTCACAAAATGAGTCCATAAGTGCAGTAGTTTTTTTATAAATTCCATAAAATAACAAACGTTTTTAAAAAATTACGTTCTATGGCTATCAACATAGTGATGTTACGAAGTTACGATTGAGATATCGATATTGTTTATGAACTATTTTTACACGGGTGTTTTCCGTTCTCGGCACATAATATCGGATTTATTTTTATGTAAAACCGTTATATTGATGCGCCTCAGGAAAACATACAGCATTATTTGAAGACGTGTTTATCTCCTGGTGTATATCCAAAAAAGAACAAGGTTATGATGACTATGATGATTACAAGTACAAGTCATACTTGACGAAGCTGTTACCGGTTAAATCTGGGATGGCCAGCGAGCAACACGGAAGGGAGTAGGCATACACAGCGTTTCCCCTCTGTCAAAGTACAAGTCCGCATGGACCATGGAGTTTGATAATATACTGTGGGGTGAGGGCGGGGCTAGATTTGTGAATGGTGCTTTATTTTTTATGTGTTAGTGATTTGGTTGTGTGAGTATGATCGGCAATGGATCGGTACAGGTATGTTTTGTATGTAATAGTGCGGCTTTGCGCTAGTGTGCAACTTCCCCTCCCGCAAGAAATGACAGAAAGATTTGAACAATATTTTTTAGCTAAGGCTACTCCCTTCCGTGTTGCTCGCTGGGGATGGCAGACATTAAAGTCTGCCGTTTGGTACCAGAAAATAGTAAAGTTTGAGCAACCCCAATTCCAATTTAAGCAAACGAAATCTAATCTTTTATTTTTATTTATTTATTAATCAAAATCAGATTCATCGTTGCTGTCACTCGAGCTATTGCCGACATTTATAATTAATTGTTGACTCATATAATCTATCGCCACGTGTTTATCCCAATCTGCCATTATAGTTTCTTGTGTTTTTTGAATTACATTTTGCCAGCTTTCCGCAGTTACTTTCACACATGCATTTTTTAATAAATTTACCATTTTGTTTGCCGTGAATGGGGGTTTTGTGTTATTTCTAGCAGCGTGTCCTTTAACTTGAGCCCATATTAATTCAATGGCATTGTATTGACAATGATAGGGTGGAAGTCTAAGAACCCAATGACCATGTTCTGCAGCTATTTCGTCGATCACATATCGTTTTGGGAAGTGTTTTTTTGTTCGTAATATATTTAGTAATTGTACTTTTAGTAAGGAGTTATCAACATTTTCACCATGTCGTTGAAGCCAGTCAATGATTACTTGTTTTTTGTCGGCCTGGGTCGGCATTTTATCAATTTGGCGTGAGTGATAGGATGCGTTATCCATAATAATAACTGACGGTTCTTCCAATGATTGTACCATTTCCTTAAACCAACTTTCGTAAACCTCAGAATTCATTTCTTCGTGGTACTCAACTGTTTTTTTGGATTTAAAGGCCAACAAAGCATCTGGCATGAATCCTTTCACAGACCCTGCATGGCAAATGATTAGACGTTCTCCTTTTCCCATCGGTACTGAGGTAGTGGAAGCAGCGGTGTCATCAGTCCAGCTCTTAGACACTGTGTGGTTCGCATTCAGCCAAGTTTCGTCAGTGAAAACAACATTTGACCAATCTGTAATTTTTTTGGCTTCGCTCAAAAATTCGCAACGAGCAAAAGCTACGTCGCGACGCTCCATCAATATTTTGCGTTTGTCCGATTTTTTATAAGTAAATCCAATTTCATTCAAGACCTTTACCAATGACGATTTTTGACCTCGGAACAAATCACATTCACGCAAAGAAGCAACAAGTTTTTTAAGTGTTGGAACTTCTTTACGTAAGTAATAGTTATATATATGACGGCGTATAGCGTCTGCGTCAAAGTTGTCAACCGAAGTCACACGACGTGGTTGGCGTTTTTTCTTCGGCGTACGAAGCTTATTCTCCTGCATGCCGCTTGTTCCGTAGGCTTCGGTAGTAATTTTTGTAATCGTAGATGCACTAATACCTAACGCGGCCGCAACGCGCTCTCTCACTTGCGACAATGGTAAAAGCGGGCCGCCATTTTGATACTCTGCTTCAAAGTAATTACGAAGCTTGATCACCATTTCTCTCGTCTGTCCTTTCAGCACTGATCCTTTCGGCATTTTATAGTTCCAATATAAAACTCAGCAAATAATTACTAGCACGGGCGTCTTGTTGCGAGTGACAGTGACAAATACAAAACGGCGGTGGACCATTGAGTTTTACTACCTTGATAAAATACTACTGCTTACCCATAGACAAAAAAATTGGCAGTCATAGGAATTGCCGATAGAAGTGAAAACTTATAACTCAGAATTTGATAGCTTACCTTGGAAACTACACGGGTGTAACCGGACGGCGTGGCCTCGCCATCTGGGCATGGCCATCTAGAAATGCGTCAGCATTTCCCATTGGCTGATGCGTTTCTAGATGGCCATGCCATGACGGCCTGTCCACGCCCTTTCAACATTCCCCATTGGCTGACGTATTTCTAGATGGCCAATAGCCATGGTCATGGCGCCATTCCTAGGACTATTCTCTTTCCGCACAGACTCGATAGAAAAATGAATCGAAATCGTGTCCACTATAATCACTTGGTCACAACACTTTAACTGACAAATTAGATCTGTCAAAAAGAGGATAAACGGTTGGATCTACTATAGTACTATAAATTTCACGAAGCTGATTTCTGTAGTTCAAGTAGGTAAATGGCGTTTATATAATGTTCTAAAACTGTGTTTACTATTTTAGTGTACGTAAAGGTCGAAGGAGCGACTTCAGCACTTCGTCGCACAGATTATTAGGTATTTAAGTTGAAGAAAATTTCCTTTGAAAGCCATATTTCAGTAAAGCGCAATACATTAAAAGGATGGGTATTTAAGCATAATAATAATCTTACCAGAGAAGCGGTTTTATTTGTATAATTTTAAATTAGCTTACTTCCCTGTTATCTTTACATGTAAGTTATAACAGTTATGTATGTACAATGCGGTCACATTAACTAGACGCTTGACCATGTGACGTCATTTTGGCCCTCAAGTACGGTGTGCAAAAAAATCCGGCCAAGTGGCCTTTATTAAGATCGAGTAAAAATTAAGTTTGTTAAATGAATTAAAAATATTTATTTATTTGGAAAGGTAATATACAACTTCATATTCTGTGAAAATTTAAGGTGTCTACCTGTTACGGTTATTTATATTGAGCATAAAAATAGGAAAAACACACATTTGTTGTATGGCTACCCAATTAATATTTTTTTATTTGGCATTTTTCGACAGGAATGTAATCGATTAGTCGATTATCTTCTCATTCTCGAAGAACTGTAGCACTTTTAACACGAGATTTCTCCCTTCACTGTGTATAACTTTCCCCATGTTATTCTGGTTTGAACACAGTTCAACAGTTAATATTCAACAATCAACAGTAACAAAAACCTTAACAAAACAATAATCAAAACAAAAACTATATAACAAAAACAGAAAACAAGCCAAATTTAGCAAGAAAATTAGCCAAATTATCGACGCGTGTATCGGTAACAAAGATGCTGACCGTACTGACACTTGCCGGGCTAGAAAAGGGAATGCGGGGGGAAGCGTGCGGGGACCCGCATTCCAGCGATGCGTCGAGATAATGTGACCGCGTTGTACATGCTATCCTCAGCCAACTTAAAATTGGTAGTAATAAACTATTATAATTAAAAAGCTTATAAAAGTATTTCACTATAGAAGCTTAGCTTAGCTATCTTTTATTGAAACTAGATTTTCACGAAATAGGCGTTTTTAATATTTTTTTTTTTTCTCTTTTATCTTTGGCAACACTGTCGCTGTCGTATTTCATGCTTACAATTCGGTACATTTGTTTAAATTTGATACTAATTCAGTTGTTTTATTTTATTTTTATAAGCTTACCTAACTCTTTGATGTCAGCCGTAGTATGTAATATCGGATTATCTTATTTAAATAAAACAAGGCCGTGTCGTGTTAGTTCCACCATTTATAACTCAAGAATGGCTAGACCAATTTTTATGATCTATGTGTTTTCCTATTTTTCATATCTCGGGGAAGGACATAAGATACTTTTCATCATTATCATCCATCACCAGCCTATCATTTGGTTGAAAGATTTACCAACCTTAGGTACTTGGGAGGAAGCTTCTTGATAGGAAATACTATCTTGAGTGATCATTTTAACCTGTAGGCTTGCCAATCGCCATATTTGGCGAATCATACAAAAGATTTCTCGGAAATCATACTCCAATTCCGGGAAATGCGATGTGTATGGTTAAACAGTTTTTTTCCTATCTTGATGAGCTGGGCAGTAAAAGCAGGTTGATTCGGGTTCTGAGATACTGCACCCATCTCCACCGTTTGGTTGTGCACATCTACAACTATGGGGCTAAGAGTGGTTCTGGGTCTTAATGTGTCCAAATTGACAACAGTTCATGCATTGAATGGTTGGGAATTGGTAGTTTTCGACAAGTAGCGATGATTAATATGAAAATATCCGAGTAGGCAGCTCCTTACCCGTGTAAGTGAGAACCATAGTCTGGGATAGTTGCCATCGACCATGATTTTTTGTTACGACTCCAGTATTATCGATTGACCTTTAAATAGAACGTTCGAATTGGGAATCTGTGGGTGAAAATGTCGTTCTCTTATTGTTCAGCATTCGGAAAGCTAAAAAAAGAGGAATTTTTGCCACCAAAAAGTGCTATTTTTGTCCCACGTCCGGAGCATAGTTGTTTGTGATCATTTTTTGACAGCTATGTATTTGACAGCATAATCATGCGATTTTAGATCTTATGCTCAGTTGAGCGTTCGAATATGGTGTGGGCAAAAGTGGCAAAAATAACGTTTTTGAGCTTTACGAACGCTATAATAAAAGAGCAGAAATAATGTATCAAATATTTGAATAAAATCGTGTCTTTATTTTCCATAGTTGACAATACAATAACAATACCATGGCAACCAAATACTAACTTATATATAAGTATATTTAGGTATAACTCTCAAGAGTTCGCTATGTATTATTCCTCCCGGCCTTACTCCATTTGTTCAATGAAACGACGTGGTGGTCGTATTGTTCTTTTGCTTCGTCTCAAAACCGGCGTAGACGTCCGTTCGTCTAACGGTGGTTGGAAAACAGAAGTGTTTCCAACGACTCCACTGAATGGGGTCGAGCTGACAAATGGTTGAGGTGTTGGTGGTGTGGAAAATGCTGTAGGTTCTTCTGTTGATGGAGTGGTAGTAGGATCTCTGGGTGGTGAATCAGCCCCACTCATTTGGGGACGTATGTGGTCTGCATGCCTGCGTTTTATCACGCCGTCTGGGGTTTTAACTACATAAGAGTTATCTGTGTTTTCTCTCTTCTATTACAGCAGGCTTCCACTTCTTTTCAAGTTTAGTGCGAATGAACACTGTTTCACCTGGTATAAAGTTTGGAGTCTTTCTGTCAGAATTGATATTCGCTTGTATCTGCTTATGCTGTAACGTTCTTCTAACTTTTGGGCTCACATTATCCAGTAAACAGTTGAGCTGTTGACCAAACATCATTTGTGCTGGTGATTTACCAGTGGTTGTGTGAATTGTGTTACGATATGAAAATAGAAAATTTTGAAGCCGGCATTTCGGGTTTGCATTATCGGACTCACTTGATGCCATTCTCGACTTAAATGTTCGTATAACCCACGGCATATAACTCTAGCTCTGAGCGAAATGTGGAAGGGATAGCTGCGCAGATAGAGAGAGACAACAGTCCCTCGTCTTCGATGTGACAGAGAGAGACAAGAGTCCTTCGTCCCAATTTTTGACTTCTGCGCAATAACGGTCAGAGCTAGAGTTATATGCCGCGGGTTATACCAGCCACTCAGCTAATCCTTTTGTTCTCGGATGATACGGTGAAGATTTGATATAGAACAGTAGAACGGAACGTACCGTGAATGTAACTACTCTTACGTCTTACATATTTTTATTTAAAAAATACTAAAACTGCAAGAAATTCTTTCAATAAAGTATCAATCTAAAGGTTTAAGCCTAATTATCAAAGTGACATAATATTTATAACAAAATACATCAAGTGCTGGTGTGAAAATGTAAAATAAGTGCATAAATTCGAAATAACCGTCTGCCTGTGTATTATAACTGTCAGATATCTGACTGCCTCGAGCAAAAATACACCCTTCTGCTACGAATTAAGAGCTACGAGCCGCTCTGAAATTAAACTACTCGCCGGGAAAGAGATAAGTACTAAAATATCTACTATTTTCATAGAATTTAGCCATAATGAATTGCCAAGGCTGCAATAGAAATATTGAGTATGAAAATGAAATGCTTAAATGCACTTGTTGTTCAATGATCTATCACTATGCCTGCCTAAACATAACATCTGCTTTTTACATGAATAATATGTTGGAACTTAAGAAATCATGGATGTGTCCTTCTTGTCAGAACATAACTAACAGGCGAAATAGAAATGACAATACGCCAGTAAGAAGCCAGTACCAAGCCTTAAACGATATCTCAATGTGTACCGATGAATCGCTTACTGATGCTTATAGCAAACGAGACCTATCTACAAATAATACTCTCAGTCCTACAAACTTGACTCGTATTACCCTCGACGAAACCTCCATGATCGAGAAAATTAGCCAACTCTTAGACAGCAAATTAGAAAACAATAAAAAAGCCATATTAAGCGAGATAACAAATACTATTGACTCCAGAATCGAACAAATGACTTACAAACTAAAAAGTGATATGACTATGAAAACAGACACAATAATTAAAGATCAAACAATTATTAAGAATCAAATAAAGGATATGGAAAAAACTATTGAGAAACTTGAAGTAGAAAATATGAAATTAAAAGGAGAAATGAGTCGGTTGAAATCGGATTTTACAAGTGTTGTAGCCCAGCATAAACCCGAAAACTCAAAAAAAATCGTACTATACGGCCTCAATGAACATGATCGCGAGACAGAAACGATATTGCAACACAGAATAATAACCATATTTCAAGATTTATTACATGTGGATCTCTCAGGTTACGTCGAAGAAATATCAAGAATTGGAAAAAAAACCTCTAATCGCAGACCAATAATCATCGAGCTAATTAGCAAAAAAATGGTAAAATATATTATCCAAAATGGCCGATTCCTAAAAAATACGGGACTATCTATAACCGAATATCTTGACGAGAATGCTTTAGAACTCAGGAAAAACCTACAACAACAGTTACGCGCTGCACGTCTTGACGGCCACTACGCAATTATTAGGAACAATAAACTAATTGTAGATGGATCAGTAATACACACTTACATACCTACAAGACAATCAACTTGCCCTCAGAGACAGTCGGCTCCTCCGGTGACATCCAGAGATAATCTACCTCCTTCCGCACTGAACGATTCACAACAACACTCACTACAACGCACACTTAACCCTAATTTTCGTCACTAATGAGTTTAACTTTAATATTTTAATCCAAAACATGCAAAGTATGTTCAGTAAACGAGACACTATACAAGCATTTCTTCAAGAAAACTCTCAAAGAACCCATGCACTATGTGTGACAGAAACATGGCTCTCCAAGGCCAAGTTGGAACTAATAAACTGCAGAGGATACAACATAGCTGCGGCCTATTGTAGGCAATATCGAAAGGGTGGGGGAACTATGATACTATTACGCGAAGACTTTGAATATAACGAGATTAAAGAGATAACAGAATTGTCAATAGAATACTCCGTTGAGATGTGTGCAGTATTCATTCATAAAATAAATGTGCTTTTAATAACTATATATTGGAACGGTAAACGTAGCGATCTATTCTATAATCAATTAAATGCATTGTATAAAATAGTAAATAGAAAATATAGTTCTTTAGATGTATTAATAGGTGGTGATTTTAACCTAAATATGTTAGACAATTCGGCACAATCTAGTAAACTACTTGATTTAATGTTAGAAAATAATTATTACCAATTTGTAAATGAACCGACCCGTATTACAAGTACCTCAGCGACATGTTTAGATCTTGTTTTTTCAAATTACAACAAAAAGAAAATTAATGTTTCGGTAAAGGACTTTGGCTTTTCTGATCACTGGGGCACGATAATAAATATTAAAGATGCACTTAAAATAAACAACAAACTAGTAACATGGAAAATTGAAAAAAGAATATTTAATAAAAAGAATATAGCTAGATTCAAAAACAAATTAAAAACTATAGACTGGAATAAGCTATTAATTATGAATTCTAATAATACGGTGAATAATAATTATACAATATTTCACAATACATTAAAAGAATTATTGGATCGTTGTATACCTAAAAAACTCATAAAATTAGGAAGTAGTAATAAAAAATATACATGGCTAACGCGAGGTATCAGGACTTCTTGTAAAAATAAACGTTTACTGAAACCCATCGTAATACAGTGTAAAAACCCAACTCTCACTAAATATTATAAATTATACGCAAAAATATTGAAAAAAACGATAATTAAATCAAAAAGAAACCAACATATCCGAGAAATGAAACATTCTGATAACAAAACTAGGTCCATGTGGAAGATAATTAAAGAGCGTACGAATAAAGACACGGGAAAACCTAAAAATAATATAAAATTAAAAATTAATAATCAGATGATTTCTGATCCACTACAGGTTGCAAACAACTTAAATATTCACTTCGCGTCAGTCGGCGCGAGAAGCGAGACAGGCGGGACGGCGACTTGCGGCCGCCCGCTGCCGCCGCCTAGACGAAGTGATAACACTATGTTCTTGAACCCAGCACAACCATATGAAATATACCAAATCATCAAACATCTTAAAAGTAAAAATAGCTATGGTGTTGATGAACTACCACCAGTATTAATAAAGAACTGTGCCGAAGAACTTACCCTCCCTTACTATTTGCTCATTAACCAATCTTTTAACGAAGGCACATTTCCCGAAATTTTAAAAACATCTATAATCAAACCTGTGCATAAAAAGTCATCTAAGCTTAATCCAGACAATTACCGGCCAATAGCACTTTTGCCTACCTCTTCAAAGATTTTTGAAAAGATTATGCAAAAACGCTTAATCTCTTTTAGCGAAAAATTTCACTTGTTTGATAATTCCCAATACGGTTTCAGGAAAACCGGTCGACTATCTTAGCGGTCTTTAATTACGTTGATGAAATCCTAAAAATAATTGATAGTAAAAAATACGCAATAGGAATTTTATTAGATATGACCAAAGCATATGACAAAGTCCAATATGATATATTATTGGACAAATTATATAACATGGGAATACGCGGAAATACTCACAAATGGTTTCAATCATACTTAAAAAATCGAAAACAGTACGTCGATATTGAAAACTTTGATTTCGACTCCAAATCAATAAAAACAGTCAGATCAACTCCCATTCAGACTGACCACTCAATTCCCCAGGGAAGCGTCATTGGATGTATTATGTTTTTAATGTACATAAATACCCTCCCTGAAGTAATTAACGATTCCTGTGTCCTCTTTGCGGATGACATATCAATATTGACATCTAGCAATAATAATAATCTACAATTAAATAATAATTTAACTGACATTCTTGATAATATTAATAATTGGATGACTTTTCACAATCTTGACCTGAACTTCAAAAAGACAAAAATAATTCAATTTAGACCACACCAAAAACCCTCTCTTGACATTATTTTAAATACAACAATAAAAAAATAGAATGCGTTGACGCTGCGACCCTTTTAGGTATAGAACTTGACACCCATGTAAACTGGAAAATACATATAAATAAAATGAAAGCAAAATTATCTAGTTTTTGCTACGCTCTAAGGGAGCTTAGACGAGCCACTGACCTAAGCACAGCCCTAACTGCGTACCACGCTTACTCTGCCTCTTGGCTTAGATATGGAGTTATACTCTGGGGAAACAGTGTGAATGTGAATGACCTTTTCATTGCCCAAAAAAAATGCATTCGCATTCTAGCTAATATTGATTCCCCCGACTATAATATACCATATTTCCACAAGCCTTATTTTATAAAATTTAAAATACTAACAATAGTGTCAACATATATTCTGGAAATGTGTAAATTTGTAAAAAAATACCCACACTACTTTAAAAGGGCATCTGATAAATCGCGCAGTATTAGGCCGCAATTTAGACATAAATTAATCGAACCAAAGTCCAACCTAGAAATACACAGCTTTGGCCCTAAATCAATGGCCGTTAAGATATTTAATAAATTGCCAAATGAATTAACAGATATCGAAAAAGAAGTAACTTTTATAAATAACTTAAAAGGTATTTTAGAATCCAAATGTTATTACAACTTAGAAGAATTTTTCAATGATAATTTCGACAAAATGAACATAGATCGTTCCGTTCCGACTATTGCCATACCCAAATAGGGTCATATGTATACTTTATATTTAAACATGTTACTTTAAGAACTCCATGTACCCACATATGTCTGCAATAAAATATTGAGTATTGAGTATTGATATGTAATATGCCATGTAATTTGCAATATGCTCTGAAATCTTGAGAAGTAAATTGGGGTCCATTATCAGAAACAACAATTTGAGGTATTCCGAAAGTGGTGAAAATACTGTCTAGTTTCTCACACAATGTTTTAGTCGTTATTTTTGTCATAGGTTTAATTTCAATCCATTTAGATAAAGCGTCTGGAAGCACTAACCAGTATTGACCTTCAAAAGGGCCAGCAAAGTCGATATGAACACGTTCCCATATCTTTTCAGGTCTGCTTCAGATCTTACCAGGGGTACACAGGTAACTCTGGGTTGTTTGGTCTATTTTCCTTGCACTTGTGACACTGTTTCACAAAATTATCAATGTCTTCTTCGACTGTTGGCCATCAAACATGGAACCGGGCGAGAGCTATCATTGCAGAAGTACCCGTGTGTCCAATATGCAAGTAATTTAAAGTGATTTTCTTTAATTTGTTTGGCATGACTATTCTTCCCTGCCACATGATGATGTTGTTGTCTACCGACAGTTCACTACGTTTCCTGAAGAATGGTTTAAGATCATTATATTGGTTGTTGACCCAATCAGTTTTGATACAATGTAAAACTTGTTTTAATGTAGTATATTGCTTTGTTTGTTCTTTGATAAGTTCTTCACTGAGGGCCAAGTCGTCAATTTTATCGTGTTGTATCCTTCCAGTGATTTTGCAAATAGCGATGTTTGCAGCATTGGGTTGTTCTGTACTATTTGGCATTCTGGAGAGGTAATCTGCGATGATGTTTTGTTCTTCTTTTCTATAGATTATATCATAGTTATAATTTCCGATTAATAGTGCCCACTTACAAGTCTGTTATTAGCGATTTTGGGTAGGTTTCTTTGAGGACCCAATATATGAATTAGTGGTTTGTGGTCAGTTACAAGAGTAAATTTAGTGCCTCTAAGATACTGGTCAAACTTTGTAATCCCAAAGAATATAGCTAAGGCTTCTCTGTCAATAACGGAGTACTTACTTTCAGCAGGTTTCAGTTTCCGTGAGCCAAAAGCAATAGGTCGCTCAAGATCTTTATCGTTATGGTCTAGGACAGCACCTACTCCCTTCTCTGAGGCATCACATGAGAGAAAAAGTGGTTTGTTTTCATCAAACGATACCAGTGACTTAGATTTTGTTATACAGTGTTTGGTTTTCTGAAAACTTTCATTCTCATGATCTGTCCACCGTCATCTTTGGTGCAAGCCTGACAATGCATGTAAGTCGGCGCATAAGCTATGTAAGTGGGGAATAAAACGTTCGTAGAAGTTGACAAGACCTAAGAACGCTCTTAGTTCTTTGGCATGTGCTGGGGGTGGTGCCTTGGAAATGGCTTCAATTTTTGATTGTGTTGGATGCACTCCGTTTTTATCAATAACGTGCCCCAAGTACTCGATTTCTGGTTGTAAAAATGTGCACTTTTTAAGGTTAACTTTTAGTCCGGCCTGTTTCAATTTGTAAAATACTGTGGACAGTGTCTGAATGTGCTGCTTGTAATTTTTTCCAGTAACGGCAATATCGTCGAAAAATACGGCCACGTTTGGGATGTTATCGAGTTGTTTGTCCAAGAAATGTTGAAAAATTGACGGTGCTGTTGCGATTCCAAGTGGCATTCTATTGTATTCAAAATACCCTTTGTGGGTCGCTATTGTCAGGTACTTTTTTTGATTCCGGGGGCTATTTCAAATTGCAAGTAAGCATCTTTAAGGTCAATTCTTGAGTATTTGTCCCCATATGCCAGGCGTTGTCTTAACTGATCAAAAAGAGGAACGGGGTAGGTATGTTTAATGAGTGCAAGGTTAATAGTTATTCGATAATCACCACATATTCTCACTGGTCCAGTAGGCTTTACGACGTTAACAGTGTAGCCCATTCTATAGGTTTTATGTTGGGGTCCACTTCTGAGATTATGCCTTCACGTAGTAGTCTTTCTATTTCTACTTCTATGTTTTTGCGCATGCTAAACTTGATGGGTCGTGCTGAAAGATGTTTTGCTTCACTGTCAGTTTTGATGTGAATGTGTACTTAGTAATCTTTATTTTTACCCAATTTACCGTCGAAAAGGTTTCCATGGGTAGCTAGTACCGGTTTCAGTGATATGTTTGAGTTACTTTTAATAGAGTACACAGGCTTCGGAAATGTCATACCATACATTTCACTCCACTGTAAGCCAAAAAGCATGGGATCTGCTTTGTCCCTAACAACAACAGGTAATATTTTCTGTGTTTTATCCACTTCTACTGTTACGTCTGTTAACCCTCTTGGCTTCAATTTAATGTTTGAATAAGCTTGGAGTTTCGGTTCTTTTGTTAATGTCGGAGCTCCGATGGCTTTCCACATGTTCGTACTAATTATTGAATACGAGATTGATCCTGGGTCCCAGTCCATCGTGCACTGAAAACCATTGATGGTAACGTCGATTTTCTTGCACCTACTTGTTTTATAATTGATTTTGTAGACAGGGTCATGATCATCTTCACTTTCTTCTGAAGACGTGTAAATTTTAGATGCTCGAGACGATGTCGATGATGATGATGATGAAGCTGTATATTCCCGTGCATGATTGTTAATCTTGTGTAGTTTGTATATATAGTGTAACTTTGTTGTTAGTGTTATTTGAATTACAAGTATTCGTTAGTCTATTTTTAGGCGTTTGTTGTTTTACTTTATTCACACTATTCTCCACATTATTGTCGTTTTCAGCTAATTCGCGTGATTGCGCAACCGTAAATATTTCAGCAAACGAAATGTCCCTTGTTTTTCCACCGACAATCACTTCGCGTAAGTCTGGCCATTTTTGTTTTAAATCTACTTCCAATTGTGGGTGATTCAAACCGGTAGCGAATCGATCCCGAAGCTGTCACTCGAGTAACGTCCCGTCATAGCCGCAGTCCTTTGAAAGTTCTTTTAATCTATTAGCATAATGTTCCATGGATTCATTTGTCTCACTTTTTGAGTTCCTAAAATCAATTAGGGCTTTGTATCGTGTTTTTCTTGTTGTATACAAGTCCAGTAATTTTGTCTTTATCTCGTCGTATGTTGTTGTTTGGAAGTTAGGTGTAAGTGCTACTTTTAGTTCATGGTATATTTCGGGTGTTACGCAGTTAATAAGTAGGTCTCTTTGAATACTTGCAGATCCTTCACCGTATATTATTGAAATTTTTTATAATATTTTGCTTTGATGTATTTAATTTAGCTGGTTATATACTATCGTCGTTGTGCTCTGTTCCATTGTTTGGTGTGAGAGCTTGTTGTTGTTGCACTAAATGCTGTAGAATTACTGTAAGAAGCTTTTTCTGTTCTTGTAGAGCAGTTAGAAATGCTGTAAATTGGTCAGGATTCATCCTCGTCGCCACTGAAATAATGTATCAAATATTTGAATAAAATCGTGTCTTTATTTTCCATAGTTGACAATACAATAACAATACCATGGCAACTAAATACTAACTTCTATATAAGTATATTTAGGTATAACTCTAAAGAGTTCGCAATGTAACAAGAGCCGTCAATGACAACGCCACCAATGCTCTCATAAGCTAAACGAACGCACCTAGGATATGATGTGCCACATTAAGAAAGAGCTACAGTCCCAGCATCTTATCTGTTCAGGTGACAGCGTCGCTAGTGTAGAATTTTGGTATTGCAACCTAAGAAATTCACCAAGAAAAAAGAGAAACAAAACATAGGGCAGTCTTTCAAGCCACTCATTAATTTGCAAATTCTACAAAGAATCCTACTAATATTATAAACGCCAAAGTTAGTTGGTATGTACACTGTAGTTCCAATTTTGCCCACCTGAACAGATAAGTTGGTGGCACTATAATTGGCTACATACTACGGCCGAAAAAAAAGCAAAATGGCGATTTCTAGCGTATCAGTTTCCCCTCCAGCACCCCTGTCATAACGTTATAGGTATAGGTAAGTCCCTCGCCTGTTAATAGTGCGTTCGAATATATCACTTCTGAGCGTTTTTAGTGAAAATAACGCTAAAAACGCTCACAAGGGGCGTTCGAATTGGGAACCTGTGGGTGAAAATGTCGTTCATGTCTCTTTTTGTTCAGCGTTCAGAAAGCTAAAAAAGATGATTTTTTTGCCACCTAAAAGTGCAATTTTTGACCCACGTCCAGAGCATGGTTGTTTGTGATCGTTATGTGACAACTATGTATTTGACAGCATAATCATGCGATTTTAGGTCTTATGCTCAGTTGAGCGTTCGAATAGGGTGTTGGCAAAAGTGGCAAAAATAACGTAACAATCAAACAAGAAATAGGTACGTAGTCTGAGATTAAGATTCTTTGTGTATGGCCCCTGCGACTTGTTTGAGTGTCGTAACTTTGCCAGTATCTGTTACATGATACCTAGTTTCATAAACTGTAGGAGAAATTAAAGTAAAGTTTTAGAATATGGTCGGTGATTAGAAGAGAGAATCAAACAAACTGTTCCACTCCAGTGATTACTCTAAAACACACAAACACAACATAAATAAGAACAATACGTAGTCTGATTAATCTATGATTAAAAGCCAAAGAAGAAGAAGAAAATACCTACCTACAATAAGCTACGTAAGTTTAAAATATTATCAAAAATTTCAAAATATTGTTTGTAAATTTGTAACATTACGGTTTGTTTACGCTAGTAGTTCTTTCTAATTAAATTTTATAAGATCTAGATCTCTATAGATCTATGTTTTTTTTATTTTATAGATTGCTTGAGATACCGCTGGCTGCAACACTTACTACGTTACTTATTAATATCTCAAAACTCGTTTCGGAATGCCCCCAATAAAGTTGTATCATTTCCCCATCAGCGGGCCATCTCGGGGAGCATTGCTGGCCGCAAGGTGTATAGGTGTTCCTATTGAAGTAGAAATCGTCGATTTGTTCAAGAAAGAACAGTTGAATGAGAACTTTTTAGCTATAAATCCACAACATTGCGTGCCAACGTTGGTAGACGACGGCTTCGCGCTGTGGGAGAGCAGAGCTATCGCAAGCTACCTCGCAGATAAGTATGGCAAAGATGACCAATGGTATCCGAAAGATTTGAAGCGAAGAGCAGTTGTTGATCAAAGATTATACTTTGATGCTTCATCACTGTATGTAAAAATTAGGGCTATTTGCGTGAGTACCTATTATCTACATGCAATATTTTAACTTTTTTAGTACATATATAGTTAACATTTGATTTTTCAAAAGAATAATTTTGTTAAATAACTGAGTCTTTAAAGCTGAAGAATATATATTGCACCATTATACATTGACATTGTTTTAATATCCATTAATTTAATTGGATATAAATATTCATGAACTTAGTTAAAGGTGACTAGATAACCTTACAGAATATTTACTAGTTATCTAACCACCTGTGGCGCTACAACTATATATTATGTTATATGATTATGATACAATTTATAGCATAACATTAGTTGCCTCATGCCAGTGAAAACTTGGTGATTTTTTTCATCAAAACTGGAATAGATGTAATTTTTTAATTTAGCATATTTTTCCAGTTCCCAATATTATTTCTTGGCGAGACTGAAATCAAAGATTTTCTGAAGAAGGATTTGAATTCAACTCTATCCTTTTTGGACCAATTCTTATCCAAGACTAAATGGGTGGCTGGTGATGAGCCCACCATTGCTGATGCTAGCATATATGCCTCGGTGACAAGCATACTGGTAAGCAGAATTAGCTGATATTTATGAAATATTTCTGTTGAAACTGAAATATGAGTAAAGTTAAGTACGATATGGGGGTCTTCAATACACGAGTGCATAGGTATCTTCTGGGTAAGCGCGCTCCATCATCGATCGCATCATCACTTAGCATCAGGTGAGATAGTGGTCAAGTGCTACCCAGTTCGGTATAAAAAAAAAAAATTATAAAATTCTAATACATAACAATTATGAAAATGTAATCACTGTTTTACATACAATATGCATACTTACAAATACATTCACATAATTCTAAACTAATATGGAACTATCAATTAAAACAAGTACAAGCCATTATTTAAGAGTTTAATTTGAATTTTATTTTCAGGCTGTAGGCTGGGAAATTTCATCATTGCCCAACATCCAAAGATGGCTTAATGAATGTGACCAGCTACCAGGTGCAGCTGAAAATGATGAAGGTGCAAAAGCATTTGGAGAAGCTGTCAAAAAGAATCTCAAACAATAAGGCCATAATTCTTATAAAATATATATTCAGATGATAAACTTAAAAACTAAAAGTTCTATTTTAATGGTTAATAAATTGAATTTTATGATACAAACAATTTTACCTATAAAACTTTAACACTGTTTGTTGTTCATTTCTTACTTTCCTCTTAATTACTGTTTCACATTTAAATCCATACATACACATGATTTCAATTACTTCTTTTGGAATGTTCTCTTCAATAAGCAAGAGGTAAAAGGTTCCATCTTCAGCTAACCTTTTTGGTATCATATCTAGCAGTCTGTCAGTAACTTCTCTTCCTTTTACCCCCCCAGCCCAACTTGCTACAATATCTCTTCCACCACATTCTTCAGTTTCTGTCACAACATATGGAGGATTGAACATAATTACATCAAAGATGTTGTTCCTAAATGCATTGGCCAAATCCATATTGACAGAATCCAAGCTTACTTTATTAAAGACAGCAGTATCTTTAGACATGACACATGCTTTGAAATTGACATCAGTGCTAATACATAAAGTATTTGGAAATGCCATTCCAAAAGCAGTAATTATTACACCACTTCCTGATCCAACTTCTAAGCAAAAAGTGGGGTTTTTAGATTTTAAATAAGTAAGGTCCTTTTCTAAGGCATCAATTAGTAAAAAACTGTCTTCTGCTGGCTCATAGACATGATCAAAATCAGCTTTATCTATATGGTTCTGGTAAGGTGTTTCCATGATGTTAGTTGATGCTTCCTCTCTCAGGTGCTATCCCACTTGTGCTTTGTTCTGGCTCAGGTAGAGGGAGTGGCAAAGCTGCTGCTCTTACAGTCTTTTCTTTTTGTATCATACGCCTAATATCATTCAGTCTGTCCTGAAATCAACATTAATATATTTTAGGGCTATGTAAAAGTATAAATACAAATATAGTCAAAATTGCACAACTCCAGATTTCCACCTACTCTCAATCATGATGGATAATTACCAGCTGGGCAGATCAGTGTACACTACCTCTAAAATATCTATAGATAAATAAAATTGAAGTGTCTGTAATTCCAAATTAACAGCATATGAAAGTATATACTAATATGTTACTTGGGTCAATGTCTGTTTGTTGACACTGGCTAATCTCAAAAACGTCTGGACTGATGTTAACGGAACTTTCAATGGCAGATAGCTGATGTTATAAGGAGCAACTTGAGCTACTTTAATTTTAGAATTTATAATTATATAAAGCTGTCTCTGGTACCTTATCACACCTAGATGGCTGAATGGATCATAATTAAATTTGGCAATGTTATAGATTATATCCCAGGGACGCACATAAAATACTTTACAGCAACATCATCATCATTCATCACCATTCGGATGAAACTGCGGGGCACAGCTGGTGTATTTATAAAAATCAATAGAGTTCAGGATTACCCCAAATACCCAATTTCGTGCCTCAATAAATATTTTTATATTGATTTTAGACTAACATCACAAGATTCACAATATTATACCCATATATTAAAGGAGGATGCATAGCATTTAAATATTTTCTACAGACTACCAAAAAGGAGGAGGTACTCAATTCAACTATTTTTGTTTTTTTTTTATGTTTGTTACCTCATAACTTTCGACTGAGTGAACAGATTCTCAAAATTTGTTTGAACGCTGGCAATTCCCGTGTCGTCCCATTTAAATTTTATCAAATATTAGTCCAGTAGATTTAAAATTGAATAAAATGGAAGTCAGTATAAAATTTTTCCTACTTATTTGATAATTTCACCTACAAACAACACATTGAAATATTTTTTTTCTTATTTTTCATAGAAAATTTCTTTAAGGATATTCCCAACCAATTGATTGGGGATTTTTAACTTGGTGCAAAATCTTGCTCTCTGCTATATTTTACTGAAGATACCAGTAAATATTTCTCATCAAAATAATAACTACCTTTGTTTGTATCTTTTTTACTCTTTCACAAGACATTAGCAAATGTATGGTAACCCATAAAAACATTCCAAATATTATTTTGAAATTTTTTTGCCAGCAGACTAATTCAACTAGACAAAAAAAAACAAAGTCTAATTTGTTAGACCATTTGTAGCACTGCCATAATGGTCATTTGCAGAATTGTGACTAGTCACAGAAGCCATAATCACTGCCTTACATATTGGATAGTTTTCATCATCATTATCATTCATAACCAAAATCCATTGAAACGTCACAAACCTGTGAAGCCTGTAGAACATTGAGTACAACAGTGACTTTATGCTTGCATGCAATCAGTTTCTTCACATAGGGATCCAAGTCTGGCTGGTTGTTTAGAGCCTCTTTTACTTTCACTAGCTCTTCATTCAAGGAATCAATCTGTTGTTTTAATTCTAATTGTGATATTCTGGGAATTTGAAACAGTTTTTAATAAATGCTTTTTATTTTGAGGATTGCAGGACAAAAAGCCGACTAAATGGTAGACTTACAGAGCATTTAAGATACAGTACAGTGCTACAACGCACTGAGCATCAATGCAACTGTTCAAGTACAGGTGTGACACTTAGCATCAAAATAAATACTTGAATGTCTAATCACTAGCTAGATTATCTTAACTTTAACTAGATTATCTTATTATACATAATTAGGTGAATGTACAGATATCATAATATCTATCTATTAATAAAAACACGACAGTTTGTAAGTGTTTGTTACATCTTCACACTGCAATGGCTTATCTTATATCCTGAAATAACATGTAGATTATTTTTTATCTCACTAGTCACTGAGAAAATGGGTTAGATGGAGCGCAGGGAGCAGTTAGTCTGCTGTTAATTCAAATCTTTTTCGATTATTGAACCTCATGGTTTCGCAAACTTTCCATTATTATTAATATACTATTTATAACCAAATATTTTATTTTTTAATAATTTATCTGCAACAGTAAAAGTACACGAAGGGATTACCTAGTAGCTTTAACTCTATCGTCTAATTGGTCTACAGTGGGCTTAAGAAGCCCTAGCAACCCCTCAGCCAGGGTATCTCTCGTTGGGTTATCACATAAATTGCCAGTGTTGTCGTCTGCCGATGTCGTCGTACTTTCAGTATCGTCCATTGCTTGTATTCTATCTATTACTCCATTAGATTGACGTACAATTGTATTATTTAGAGCTAATATTCTACAAACATAACAAACTATTTTTTAACAATAATTCGTAGCAGAAATCCACACTCCGCTCCGCACAGAATTCAAACACAGACCAACCACACCCACCATAGATAAATATCAAACTATATTCATAGATAAATCAGACTATATAAGAACTCTGGGTACGTTACGGTAAGTGCCGTCAACGCTCACAAATGTCGCGCCAATATGCAGTTCCCTTTGGTTACGATGCATAGGTAGAATGCCCAATCCGTATGGAACACTCACGCAGTCGCGAAATGGAGTGTGTATAATTGCAACCATGGAATTACCGACCCGTCAAATGGCAGCCATGGAACGTACGGCCCGATACTTTTGTACTGTACTTCAGTTATCAGGGTGGTATTTTAGGCTGCGGATTGTTAGGCCGGGTATTGCGCCCCGATCCTCAGAATGTACGGCACGTATTTCTCGACCACGCAATATGTACCATAATTTTAAATAAAAAACGAATTTTTTATTCGGTCAATTTGGGACACAAATAGGAGAGAAATTAGTGCACATACATTAAGAAAATACACACCGTTGAACATAGAACCTCCTCATTTTTGAAATAGGTTAATAAATAGCAAATAAATAAAAAATATTTTTTCAAAACGCTCAAAATTTGCTACATATTTATTTAGCCTAGCTCGTTGACACGTCTACTAATCAGTTAGTGAACTTAGTGACCGCGTCAACAGCTACTGTGGTCCCTTCTATAATTCACCCCACCCCTCACATTTATACTTGCATCCCCTTGAGGCTCAAGTTTATAATAGTCCTCCTTTTCAAAATATAACTTTACTAATAAAAACATAAGAAAACAGTGGAAAATTTAATGATATAATTTTATAATTTTAAAAATAAGATCGCGTTATAGTATCTACAATATGGTACAAGTGTGTAATGTTCGTGATTATTACCGCTGAGGTGCCATTGACACCCGAACCGTTAGGTGAGCGCTATGTAGTCTGAGGTGAGAGCAAAGGACGATAATCATTAACATTACACACTTGTATCATACGACGACGGTTTCAACACACTTGTGAAGAAAATTATAGATACTTACTAAAATCATTTTATTTAGTAGCGGATAAAAATAATCAGTTTTCCTATGCGGCATGCGCGCATTTAACCATAGATTAATCAGACTATATCTAAAGAATTAAGAAGTGCATTTAACAATGGCGATCGGCCAATGGCCATAGACTAAAAGATTGAGGTTTCTATTTTTGGTTTTTTGCGGATAGCGCTTTAGCCATGTACAGAATGCGGAATTACAAGTTTTCTTTATTACAGGAAAAACAAAGTTATTTAGACGTAAAAGTTTTATTTATTAACACTTTGCGTCCCAGAGACGTAAATATAAGTCAGTTTAATTCATAAATCTTTTGTTTCAAATAACACGGTATAGGAAGGATTAAACACGTACAAGTTGAAACTATCTACATAAATAAAAAGTTGCATTAAATGAGCAAGCAATAAGTACATAAATTTTCAACACACTTGCTCATAAAGTGGCTCTAATTTCACCGCAATTAGGCACATAATGACACCTGTAACCAAACTGTGACTTTTTCATTACTATTATTCACATGTGAGTTATAGAGTTTTTTTTTTATTTTACTGGTCGAGTTGCTTTGTTCTTAAAAAAGTTTCGATCGTGTTCAATAGACCAAATAAATGAATGTAGTTACCTACCTATTGATTGCTCGTTTCATGAAATTTCGTATTTAAATAGATAATTTCAACCTGTACGTGTTTAATAAATAAAACTTTCACTCAAATATAACTTTCCTTTTCTCTGTTATAAAGAAAACTTGCAATTTCCCATTTTGTACGTGGCTGAAACGCTATCTGCGAATAGCCAAAAAAATAAACCTCAATCTTCTAATCTATGGCCGATCGCCATTGTTAGATGCGCGCGCATAGGAAAACTGATTAATTTATCCCGCATAAAATTATATTATAGGATTATTTTCTTCACAAGTGTGTTGAAAAACGTCGTATGATACACGTGTGTATTGATGATTACCGTCCTCGGCTCTCTTAAGACCCTCGCCTCACGGCTCGGGACTCAATGGCGCCTCAGCGGTTATCACCAACATTACACACGTGTAGCATACTGTAGGTACTATTATTGGTACTATTGAACACTACCTTTTTTGTATCGAAACTTTTTTAGAAACAAAGTAACTCAACCAATAAAATAAAATAAAAACTATCTAACTCACTTGAGAACTACGAAGAAATAATAGTTATTTCTTCGTAGCTTGAGAATAATATCAATGAAAGAAACACAGTTTGATTAAGTATAGGTGTCATTATGTGCCTAATTGCGGTGAAATTAGAGCTTTATGAGCAAGTCTGCCGAATTTTTATTTTTTATATACTTATTGTTAGGAACGGGTCCCATACGTAGTTTCGTATAACTCTGTGTCGACACACGCTGTTGCGATTTTTTTTCCACTGGCTTAATATAGGTTCTGGTTCTGGTTATTGATCAATATTAAACCAACAAATTATAGGTCCAAATTTATAAATGCGAGACGAAAAAATCATAAAACGTTCCTTTTGTATTTCCCATTTTAATCGTCTTCGAAAGTTTTATATATATATAAAGAGGTATCTTTGATATACATGTAATAAAAATATAACGGATCACTGTCTGTACATGGAAGATAATAATGAGAAAAATATTATTGGGACTTTTATAATCGAAAATAGAATTAAAAAAATATTTGTGATGAATTTTTGTCTGTCTGTGCGTTTGTGCACGCTAATCTCGGAAACGGCTTATCCGATTTAGATTTGGTTTACTTTTTACTAATATCGATCGCGGCACGTAAGTTGAACCAAAATTATGGTCTTCTGCGCAGGTACCTACAGTTAGGGACAAAATTAAATATGATAGACAAATACTCATTATGTGGTGGTTAAAATGAAACGCACATTATCACTGAGTAACATGTAGGCTAATTAAATATTTTCAAAAAATAGGGATTCTTGAAAACTTCGATAATGTAACCTAAGGTGTGAAAAAATGGCTAAACACATCCTTACATCGCGTACGCTGCCGAAACTATTGACAATAGAGCAAAGTGATGTAGGTACTGCAGTTTTATAGAAAACATCAATATCTACAATAAAGTCCGCAATACCGTCTTACTAATACCGTTGTCACAATAACTACTTTTTCAAATATTCAATTGTAATGCCAATAAATCCTTATATCGCGTACGCTGTGGAAACTATTGACAATAGAGCAAAGTGAAATAATTACTAAAGATTTTTAGAAAAGTCTGTAACACAATACGTCTAACTATTACAGTTATGTCACAGTAACGACTTTTTCATATTAAAATATACAATATTAACGCCGGTAGGTACAAACTAGGCCACATTATTCGCACCTTGGTGTTAATTCTTATGTACTCTATTAATGAATAGGAAGGATATGATTGTTTGTAATGGATAAACGCAAAAAACTACTTAAACGGCTATTATGCCTGAGTAACATACGCTATATTTCATTCATCATCATCATTCATCACCACGCGGGTGAAACTGCGGCGCGCAGCTAGTATTACTAAGGATCATAATACTATTTGGTATTATATAAAACAAAGACGTGTTAGTTTTTACCATTTACTACTCAAGAACGGCTTTACCGATTTCGATGAAATTTTGCAAGGAGATAGATTGTATCTCGTAGGACATAATTTTCATCATCATCATCCATCGAGGAGGTAAAACCACGGGGTGTTAACATCAGTCTAGCGGTCTTGACTGAATCGCCTGCAATAATTACATGTTATGATAAAAAAACAACAAAACGAATAGTTTCGCCTATATATATATAACGTTTCATCAGATTTTTTTTGTCTCATAATAGAAGGCGAGCCTGTTGCCATTTACGGGGCACTGTCCCAGACTCCGGACTGTTAGGAGAATTTCTTTGTCAGAAAGAACCAATAACTGTCCAACCCGGGGATCGGACCCAGAACCTACTCGAACGTTAAACTAAAATAACTACTCTGAAACAGACAACACACTATCTTTCATCTCGTAGGTATAATGTAATTATAGTACTTACATGCATAAAAAAAAACATTGTAGGTACTTAAATAGAAAGAAACATTTTTTAAATAAATACAAAGAGAATATAAAGTAAGTAAATAAAATAGTTTCGTTTAACAGGTAAAGCCATAGATTAATTCATTAATCAGACTATGGTACAGGTCTGTTGGAGTTTCTTGTAGTACCTACGTTTTACGTATTTAAATTTGAACACGTACCTAAATAACTTATTACTTATTTAATTTTTAACATGTAAATTTTAAAGCATTTTGTTGTTGTTTAGGTACTACAGTCCTAACAAACATAATAACCTGTTTTATTCATCTATTAGATGTTATGATTGAAATATGATGTTGAATTTAGTTTTTATGTTCTAAATCCAATCTTGTTTCATACCTTATGCATATGTTTAGCTAGCTAGTTTGCTTATGAAACTGTCTAATGTTAAAGAATAAATAGTTTAACAAGTTAGGTACCTACACCTAATATCGTAGGAGCCTACCTAACAAATATGAGATGCAAAGAGTTTATCAGGTAAATGAAAGAAAGAAATTAAATTTAAAGCATTTATTTTTAACGATAGAATGATCAAACGCTACTTGGGAAATAAATCATCATAACCAGACTATTTTGTTCCCACTGCAGGGACTCGAGCCTTCCTCTCATAGAGAGGAAACTAGTAAATCATCAGGCTTAAGAAAATAACATCACAGTCAGTTTTGTTTTTATACAGGAAAACTGAAGGATTTCAGGAATGTGGATTGACTCAAATGTAAACTTCGGGTCCTTAGTCGACTTCTTCGATAGTGGGGCCTTGCTGACTTCCCCCTCCATACATTCCTCCAGGCATTCCTCCTGGCATACCACCAGGCATACCACCGGGCATACCGCCAGGCATACCACCGGGCATACCGCCGGGCATACCACCGGGCATGCCACCGGGCATACCACCCGGCATACCACCGGGCATACCACCTGCAGCTCCATGCATCTTCGACATCAGTGGAGAACAAGTACGCTGCAGATCTTTCAGCTTATGCTCGTATTCCTCTTGCTCAGCTAATGTGTTGTTATCCAGCCAGCGCAGAGCCTCGTCGCAAGCTGATCGACCTGAAGCCTTGTCCTGCTCCGAAAGCTTGTCTCCAGCTTCGTCTAAAGCTTGCTTCACGCTGAATGCGTATCCTTCTAGCTGGTTACGTGCTGCTACCCTTTGGCGTTGTTTCTCGTCTTCTTCCTTGTATTTTTCAGCTTCGGACAACATTCGGTCGATCTCAGCTTGCGACAGACGACCTTTGTCGTTCTTAATCACGATGTTCTTGCTTCGGCCAGTGCTATTTTCCTTGGCAGATACATTGAGGATGCCGTTTGCGTCCAAGTCGAAGGTGACGTCTATTTTAGGTACACCACGAGGCGCTGGCGGAATTCCAGTCAAATCAAAGGTGCCAAGCAGATTATTGTCTTTTGTCATGGCACGCTCTCCTTCGTAAACTTGGATGGTGACGGCAGGCTGGTTGTCAGCATAGGTGGTGAAGGTTTGCGATTGCTTGCACGGGATCTTCGAGTTGCGCTCGATTATTTTGGTCATCACGCCGCCCGCCGTTTCGATTCCGAGGGAAAGCGGAGCAACGTCTACGAGCAAAACATCTTGGATTTTAGAGTGAGTTTCCCCGCTTAAGATAGCTGCTTGGACGGCCGCACCATAAGCTACAGCTTCATCAGGATTGATGGATAGATTCAGTTTCTTGCCGCAGAAGAAGTTCTGCAGCAAACTCTGCACTTTTGGAATACGCGTAGAACCGCCGACTAGTACGACGTCGTGGATCTGACTTTTGTCAAGCTTTGCATCTTTGAGGGCTTTCTCAACGGGTTCCAGAGTTCCTCGGAATAAGTCTGCATTTAGCTCTTCAAAGCGGGCACGGGAAACTCGCGTGTAGAAGTCAATGCCTTCATACAGAGCGTCGATTTCAATGGTGGCTTCTGTGCTCGATGATAGGGTTCGCTTTGAGCGTTCGGCGGCCGTGCGAAGACGTCGCAACGCACGGGAATTTGTGCTCAGATCCTTCTTGTACTTCCTCTTGAACTCCTCCACTAGATGGTTGACGAGCCTGTTGTCAAAATCTTCACCACCCAGATGAGTGTCTCCAGCCGTTGACTTTACTTCGAACAGCGACCCTTCGTCGATGGTTAAGACAGAGACATCAAAAGTGCCACCTCCGAGATCGAAAATCAGAACATTCCTTTCGCCCTTCAGGTTCTTATCCAATCCATACGCCAAAGCAGCGGCAGTTGGTTCATTTATGATCCGGAGAACGTTTATCCCAGCAATGGCACCGGCGTCTTTGGTGGCTTGCCTTTGAGAGTCGTTGAAATAAGCTGGGACTGTGATAACAGCATCACGGACAGATGTCCCGAGATAAGCTTCAGCTATTTCCTTCATCTTAGTTAGCACCATTGAACTGATCTCTTCTGGTGCGAACCTTTTCACTTCACCTTTGAATTCAACTTGTATCTTTGGTTTACTGCAGTCGTTGATAACTTTGAAAGGCCAGTGTTTCATATCAGCTTGAATCTTCGGATCGTCGAATTTGCGACCGATGAGCCTTTTCGCGTCGAATACCGTGTTGTTGGGGTTCAAAGCCACTTGGTTCTTCGCTGCATCGCCGATCAGTCGCTCGGTGTCCGTAAATGCAACGTATGATGGTGTCGTCCTGTTTCCTTGGTCGTTGGCGATGATCTCAACGTTCCCATGTTGCCATACTCCAACACAGGAGTAGGTGGTCCCCAGGTCAATTCCAATGGCTGGCATTTTGTTGTTTCCTTGTAATACTTCGAAATATCTCACTTATAGAACTTGTTTGTAAACTTCGCTTCGGTTGCACCGAACTCACTTCGTCTGTTTCGTTTCGTGTTTCAAATAATTCTGCCTTCCCGCCGAGCTTCGTTCGCTTATATATTAAAACGAATAGGAACCGAGAATGTTCTACCCTTTGCTAGATCGACCAATCAGTGCGCGCGTAGCAGTGTACATTCCAGAAAGCTATTCTGGGTCAACCAATCACAGCCAAGACTATGACAGAAAATACTTACTGTCTCTCTCTTTTCGTCAATAACGGGGTGAACGCGGCAGAAATTTTCCCGAATTTTAGGAAGTTTTAGTTCGTGTAGGGTATACAGATATAATTAATATTGGTTTCCTATTTTATTTCATAATTTTTTTGTCCTAATTTAACGTGCATATATTCATATTTTACGCACAATATCATTTGGAATATTTTTTTTATTAGGCACAATATTTAAAGCATAACTATATTAAGCATACTATTCTAAAGCCTAAATTTACTTACGCGTAATGATATTTAAGTATAATAAGACAAAAACAACATTATGAAATGTATTTTTTTTTAATTTTTGCGTTATATCCTTATATATTATATCCGCTACCGCTCGCTACGCTCGCATGGCTCGCGCGTTCTGTGGTCACCATTAAACCTAACGCTCCTCCTTGCTTCGCTCGTCGTCGCACCTATCATGACTTTGTTCTGACTATATACGCTACGTTCTATGGGAGCAATTCATGTCGGATATTAGTTTGAAGCTATGACTTTCAAACTATGTTTTTTCTAAGTAAGCAACTGTCGAAGTATTGAACTTATCTAAATTCAGAGGTACGCTGGATCTTTATACCTAATAAGTATTAGACGAATAACAATATGCCTTTTAACTTTATGAAAATCAAAACTAGGGTAAAAACGATTAGCCTGAACTATATTTATGCTTACTGAACTAGTATGCCAAAAAGAAATATGTCAAACTATGATTATGACAACATTAAATATGCGTAACTCATTAAGCCAAATCAGTTAGGAAAAATATAGTTTTGCGAAAAAAAGAGATCATTTAAATATAATATTCATATCAAAATATCATTCTATTTTTATAACATGTATTTACACAATATAGACTGACTGTAGACTGGTAAATAATATTTTTAATTTTTACGGCATTTGCACTTTTGTAAGATCTTAAAGCGTTTTTTACTCATGGATCAATAAAAAATAATGAATAATGACAGTATTGTCTTATGTACTTCCAAAAACTGTCTAATGTACCTAGCTAACATATAAGAATCTATGTAAATACTAGCAAAAATAGAAAAATTACGTATTCTGTTTTTTAGGAACAGACCAATCTAAGTAGCAGTTACTTCAAAATACCTAAATCAACTTGAATATGCATTATAAATATTATTATATTACTTTGATTAAAGGAACCGTTGTCACTTCTGAATTACAGTTATTTGTGTACAATGGAAAACAGTAACTGGTTGCGTTCTTGACTCTAGAACTGAAGTTTAAGTTAGTTGAAAATAATATTAAAATACGCTGTTTTACTATTCCATTTACCTTTACCTAGGTGACTCCTATATTTACTCTTCTAAAATGTTATATTTTATAACAAAAATGGGGTAATTTTATTTATTAGTAGGTCTGGTGTTACGTTACGGTTGTAGGGTAAACGCGTGAGAAGTTTCCCCGAATTTTAGGGAGTTTCAAATAACGTATGGGTAATAAACCATGTGCATATATGGATATTTATTTCATAATATCTTATTACATAAATAATGTCTACTACGTATTTTCACATTGAATTGAGAACAAATGACTTTGTCAATATAAAATCAATCATTATTTTAGCATACCCACTATTAAGATTTTATCGAGAATTTAATTATTACTTATTTTAATTATTACTCGTATAATATTAAAATAAAATCTTAGTATATTTTTATTTAGTATGTGACTTAAACAACGACCTAATGAGAAAAATACGGCTCATACGGTACATTAATAATAATTACAGAGTAAGAAAAAATAATAGATATTGCGTTATATATGTACTTATTTCCAAGTTATGTATAATATCGTGGTAAGAATAATTATATAGGACTATTTTGGGTCACTGGACAGTCAAAGTCAAAGTCAAAATCATTTATTCAATTTAGGCATCAAAGACGCACTTATGAACGTCAATTTTTCATTATAATGTACTTTAAAGCCTACCGCCGCGTTCCAAAATACATAGAGCCAACCGAGAAGAAGCGGCAAGAAACTCGGGGCCATTCTTTTTATATAGATGTTTTTACTTAGGTACTACAAATATTAGCTCCAGAGTGTTGCCTTACAAAACAGAACATAATAATGGTATCAGTAGGGCAAGACACGCTACACTTTGACATCTTAGTACACGAGTAGATAGATCCTGGAGTGATCAGTCCCAAGCTGTTTTATCCTCCAAGTAATCCGAAATTTTGTAATAACCTTTTTGACAGAGTTTAGTTTTAATAGTAATTTTAAACTTATTAATAGGCAAATCTCGGATAACATTGGGAACTTTATTATAAAATCGTATACATTGTCCCATAAAAGAATGACTTATTCTGTGGAGACGCGTTACATGTACGGATAGCTTGTGCTTATTTCGCGTGTTGATGGAATGAGCATCACTCCTTTTATCAAAACTGCTAATGTTTTTCTTTACATACATTAGATTTTCATAGATAAACTGAGAGACAACAGTTAGAATGTTTATGTCTTTAAATTTCTGTCTAAGGGAAACTCTGGGAGCCAAACTGTAGATTGCTCGTATAGCCCTTTTTTGCAGTATAAAAATAGAATTAATATCTGCAGAACATCCCCAGAGCAGTATGCCATAAGTCATAACGCTATGGAACTAACTAAAATAAACTATTCTAGCTGTGTCTACATCAGTTAATAGTCTAATTTTTTTAACAGCATAAGCTGCTGAACTGAGCCTACTAGACAATTTTTTAATGTGGGGACCCCATTGCAATTTAGCGTCTATAGTAATTCCTAAAAAGACTGTTGACTCCACAAGGTCCAACCCTGTTCCATTCAATTGTATATTGGATTCTACTTGTCTCACATTTGGTGTCGAGAACTTTATACAATTAGTTTTCTTCTCATTGAGGAGAAGATTATTTGTATTGAACCAATTCACAACTTTAGCTAATGCATTGTTAACATCGTCATAGTTTAATAACTGCCTTTTAATTTTAAATAACAGTGAAGTGTCATCTGCAAACAATACAATCTCGTGATTCTTCTCTACATAATAAGGTAAGTCATTAATTAAGATTAAAAACAAGAACGGCCCTAGTATGTAACCTTGTGGAACGCCCATTGAGATTATAGAGCCGGGCGATTCTTTACCATTTTGTCAACCCTTTGAATTCTACCATTATTGTTCCTAATACCGTAGTGTTGTAATTTCCTGACAAGTATATCATGTCGGACGCAGTCAAATGCCTAGATAAGTCACAAAAAACACCTAAGGCATCTTGATTGTTCTCCCAGGCATCAAACACATCTTTTATTAGTTCTATACCTGCGTCTATAGTAGAGCGATTCCTTGTAAACCCAAATTGATTTTTATGGAAAATTTTGTTTGCACTAAAATGAGTTTCTAATTGATGTAATATGATTTTTTCGAAAATCTTACTTAGCGTAGGTAGTACAGAAATAGGCCGAAAATTTGTTGGATCAGTAGTACTACCAGATTTGAATAAAGGAACCACTTTACTGTGCTTCATTAGGTCAGGAAATACACCACTTGCAACACAACTATTAAACACAGCTGCTAGATTGGGTGCAATGACATCTATAATTGAAGAAACGGTCTTCACAGAAAGACCCCATAGGTCTGCCGTTTTTTTTGCATCTAGACTTTTGAAACTGCTTACAATATCTTTGCAATTAACTACTGAAAATTTAAAAGTTGTGTCACATTCAGTTACACTTTGTTTAAGTAAGATCTCAGCAGAAATGGAGGAAGATTTTAGAGTTTTGGTTGTTAAAGAAGGAATATTTGTGAAAAATTTCTCAAACTCGGCCGCTACCTCCAAATCTGCTCTTACATCTTTATTATTAATTTTTAAATTAAAGTCTCGATTACGCACTGTATTTCTACCAGTTTCACTGTTTATAATGTTCCACGTCATTCTTATTTTATTAACAGAATTTTTGATCTTATTTTTTAAATAAATAGACTTTGCTGAGGAACAGGCTCGTTTAAATAACTTAGAATAACGTTTGACATATTCCAAAAATACAGGATTGTGATTATGCGATTTTTCATGGTACAATTCATATAACTTTTGCCTACTTTTATAAATTCCTGGAGTTGCCCATTCACTAAACTTAGCACGATTACCAACAGATATTGTTTTTGGTACAAACACTTTGCCAAATTCATCACTGATAAAATGGAACAGTGAGTTATATAATATATTTGGGTCATTGTGACTGGTCAACTCTGGCACTTTCTGGGATATATTACTTCTTAACAATTCTAGGCGGCTTGCATTTATTGGTACAAAGCTAACATAGTTGCTTTGGGGTTTGTTTGTTTTTCTTGGAAACACTGCTAGTTGACCACAGTGGTCTGATTCTAGATTATTTATAATGAAATTTTTAATAGGTTTTAGATTAGTAAATATATTGTCTATGCAGGTGGAACTTGTGGCTGTTATCCTAGTTGGTTCCAAGAAAATATTGTACATATTATAAGATTTAAACAGTAACAAAAATTTATCCACTATCTGATTATTTTCTAGCAAATTAATATTAAAGTCTCCACAGATAATCATTGATTTATTTGTATTAGAAAGCTTAATTAATGTTTCCTCCATGCACTTTTCAAAATCATCATATGGTGAGCATGGAGGTCTGTATACACATAGAACAAGGAACTGCTCAAACTCAATACAGGACATTTCTATTACTCGTTCAACAGATAGGCTCACAATGTCTTTTCGTTCTTTGAGTTTTATATTTTTATTTGTAATAATTAAAGAGCCACCACGTATACCACGTATTTTTCTCTGTTGAAGGAGCTAGCAACTAGATGATTATTAAAATTAAATAAGAGTTGGTTCTTTTTAAGCCAGTGTTCAGTAATACAAAGAATATCTATTTTGCTATCATCTATAAACAATTCCAGTTCCAACTCTTTGCCCATCATACCTTGAATGTTCTGATGAACAATATTGATTGATTTAATGCAAGAGGTTGTCTCTATTGTCTTAGGCACTAATTTAAATTATGTACAATGTCATTAGTAGCCAAGCAATTGGCTGAATTAAAAATGTCAAATTGCTCAATAGAAGCATTGTCAATACTATTGGATTGCTCAATAGAAGCAACCTTGTTAGCCAAATTTTTGGCTGCAATATCAAATAAATATGATAGCGACACAGCTATCTGTCTTTTATAATAATTAGCATGATACCTACCTATGCCTATGGTACAAAAAATATTATTTCTTGCTGTTTTAATAGCATAATACTTACGAAGCTTTAACTAAGTACATTACATACCTACTACACTATATACATACAACCGACAGCGTAGGTACGGTTAATTGAAAACAAATGAAAAACAAAAAGCTTTATGTATATTTCTACTTTATTAAGTACTTTTATTCAAAGATTTGAGTAATTACTCAATTTAAATTATAAATCAACAAATATTATACTCAATTATTATTCTTAACCGGCAAAACACTCACGTTAGGGATCGAAAATATAGACCCGGGTTTCGAGCATGTCTGATGCTCATCTTCAGGGTGAGTGTCCAGTGGCGTCTGCGAGTGCTCGGGGCACTATTATTATTATCGAGCATCGGACATGCTCATAGTTGAATAAGTATGTGTCAAACTCACGAGAATTTCAATAAAAAAGTATCATAGATTTTGTTGTTCCATTTACCTATTATTATATATACACATTTATATACAAAGTCAAATCATTCAATATGAACAAAAGTGGGGTAATTTTATTTATGAGTATGGTTTTTTTCTGGCGAATCCTCTAGTTGTCGTTGTCGCAGGTCACCGACCTCCGGCACTTGACAGGCGTCGCGTCGCATCGCGAATACTCTAGAAAAAAGTCGAATGAACGACGTCAATCAGGTATGGGAGAGCGAGACAACAATACGTTTGTTTACAACTGCAGCTGTTCGTGAAGGTTCGAGCAACGCTGCCTTCGTTTTCCAATAGGGTAGAAATCTCTGGAATGGATCGCATTGTCATTGTGTTCGAGAAAATTATATTTATATCTATAATATTTGATGTCCCTTACGTGGGTAGTTATATTATTTATTCTGTACAGCGTTATTTGCAACCATTTCCGTATATAAAAAAGTCCTCTGTGTTCGCAACGCTGCGGTATCGCACGGTGTTTTAGTACTAATAAATTAGTCTAGGTACCTACCTACTTTTTATTTCGACTCAGTAGGTATGTAATAAACGCTGTAATTACTTGTGGGTTTTCTACGAAATATCAGATGTAGGTATATATTCTACTGAATTAAGTAATATCCCGTTTATACATACTTACCTAATGTACTTGCTAGTAAAGAATAATATGAAGTGATTTTTTTTCATTATGTAGGTAATCTTTTGTCTATACTCGTATTACGTAACTTTTACCAAGATTTTACTTTATCGATATTTATTTAAACATTCTAGGATTTCAGATTGGAAGTTTCAGAGATTAACCTCGCCAAACTTTCCATATTCATATAGACACCTACCCAGGTAGGTACTTAATGAAATTAATTAATCTTTTCTTCTCAATAAATAAAAATCATTTGCTGTTCGTTAGTTTCGCAAAAACTAGAAAACGGCTGGACCGATTAGAATATTTTTTTTATTTCATTTCGTTCAATACGGGGGATGGTTTAGGAAACAACATTTTATCATCATCATCATCATCAATCACCATGCGGGTGATAACGCGGAGCGCAGCTAGTGTAAATAGAACTCTTCCATTCTGTTATTTGTACAAAACTAAATGTGGTTTTAATATTAGTTAAGTATCTAAATATGCTAGTTCATTATTTTAGAGCAGTAGAACTCTTACAGCCGTTTTCAATAATCTATCTATCGCCGGTTTACCTTACTATAGATAGATATTTGACACTAGATGTATGGACGTTATGTCAAATTTCTATCTGTAGTAAGGAAAACTATGGATATATAGAATATTGAAAACGGCCGTTAGTGAATGAGTTCGTTTGGTGAACTACGCAGTTCTTCCGCGAAGGAGTACCTACCTAATGTTCGCAATACAGTCTTCTGGTTTGAAGGGTATGGGTGCTGGCGAAATTACAGGCACAGACTTAACAACTTTATCAGGGTTACGAAGTGACGAACTGCATCTATTATAGGCAGAGGGTACCACTTAACACCAGGTGGGTCTCGTGCTTGTACCGTCTCCTCAGGCGCGGATCCAGCCCTCAAAAAAGGTTCTGGTCACTTTTGGCTTTGGATTGTAGGAATATGAACTCGCTCAAGAAGATACTTGGATATAGCGCATTCCCACACAAGATATGTTTAAAAAATTTACCATCTCTGGCCAAGATTTTTCTACCGACTTCCAAAAAGGAGGAGGTACTCAATTCGACTGTTTTTTTAATGTTTTGTACCTCATAACGTTCGACTGGGTGAACGGATTCCCAATTTTTGTTTGAAAGCTGGTGCTTCCCGTGTGCTCCCATGTAAATTTTATCAAATTCGGTTCAGTAGTTTTTGAGTTACACTCCAATAACAGATTTTTACCAAAGTAATAGATGGAAGTCTGTATATTTTTTTTTATTGCACGTTTCAAATGTATAGTTTAACGTGGGCACAGCTGTGGGGTGAACACTAGTGAGTTAATAAATCTGTAGTTTGTTCGCTCACATAAATTATAAAAGCGAGCAGCCATCTCTTCTTTCCAATACAAGTATTCATGTGCAAAAAAAATGTGGTCAATATTATGATATTACATGTCAGCAAGTCAGCATTGCATTGCAGCAATTTTCATTGTTTCTATTTTATTTTATTAAGTCGTTGGATAAAATCGTCATATCTCAATAGACCGTAAAAACGTGGCCAAACAGGTCGATTTGGGTTGTGGGCTTGCCCATCATGCCCACAACTGGGGAATACGCGCCGTTCGATTTACGTCCGAGGATGTGAATTTTTCTCTCTAAAATTACAATGTTAGGTATCGCTAAGCAGGTGTTAGTGCTTTAAAATCATATTATAAAAACTTAGCTAAGTAGTCTCCTTTCAACATCGACTACCTGCCAGTGAAAAAAGGCGCGTCAAAATCGGTCCAGTGGTTTGGAAGGTTAGAGACAGAGATAAAAAAGTTTATAAAATGTTTTATGTTATCGTCGTCGTTGTCGCGTCGTTCTCCTCATTACTGAGGGTCGTGATTCCCCTTATGAATAATTTTGGCTCTGACTGAGCTTCGCCATCTGTTTCTATTGTTTGCGTCGTGAAGCGCCTTATGAAGATTTGTGTCCAGAGCAGAGCGGATCTGGTCGGAGGACCTTAAGACGCGGTCGTATCCTGATAATAGTAAAAAGCAGAATTTTCAAACGCCTAGTGTAACGAAGCAGATCGATAATATATTATGAAAAAAATACTAAGGTTAGAAAAGGAATAGGAAAAGAGTAATAACCGAATAGAATTCATAAATATAACTCACTTTCTGCAGAAAAAAATCCTGAATATATATTATATTATAACCAGCAGTTTTTTCGATTCTGTTAGTATATATCGAAAAATATAAAGAAAACGTACAAAATTAACGCATTTTCGCATTACATCGTCTAATCTAACAAGCGATTTTCAACCTTACGTAAAGCCTGTGGTAAAGCATCGTAAATTATTTTAAAATTGGGGTTGGACCGCGTCTTAAAGGGCTGCGCCCTCCTGATCGTTTTCCTTCGACGTTGCCCGTAACTATTAGTTTTTCGAGGTTGTGACCCTCTTTCCTGTCTATGGTTTTATGTTATATAAGTGCCGTATACCGTACCTTTAGCATTTAGTAAAAAGCTGTTACATAAACATTACAAAAGGAAATTTATTTATTTGTTTGTTTTGTTAAAACTTCCTTTATTATTAGACCAAAGTAACTGGATAACGGAGCTTTGCTCGTAAGTAAACAATTTTATTGATACCCAACACTCATTGGCTTAGTGTTGTTTACAACGCCATCTATTGTCAAGTAGCTTTAGTGTTGCTGTCTCGGTAAAACAGTTTATTTGTTGTTTTAGCTGATGGCCCTAGTTATATTGATATTGTAGCGGTTTTTCATTGCCTGAAAACAAGGACAAAACGACGTTTTCTAAAAATGAAACCTAACTAGATCGATTTATCGCCCCCCGAAACCCGAAATGCTAAAATTCATGCAAATCGTTGTTGGAGCCGTTTCCGAGGTTCAGATTATTATATATATATATATATATATACATATAGGTATAGGAATTATACAAGAATTGCTCGTTTAAAGGTATTAGATAAACATATGTTTACACTGTCAAGGTGGTTGTAGGTAATAATAAAATAAAATTATAAACCCGCAGGGGCGGCCTTGTGGCGAGCCGTCGGTGAGTGGCGACACCGTGGATCCTGATTCTCCCTGGGGCTAAATGAGACCCCTGACCCTTGCCTTAATTGGCCGTCCGGGGGTGGAGACGCAAGAGCAAGTAACATAAAGCTCCAAGGGTGGAAATGTTAAAGGGCTTAACGCCGGTAGTAGCGCTCTAGTGAAACCGCAGCACACCTCTCGACACCCTTTAGCCATCCACACCAACGTTGCTCCTTTTGTCACCATTGATGGTGGCCCTTACGGGGGGCCCGTTTAGTGGGTGGCAAGTCACCACCTGGCTAAATATTTTGAAATGAGACTGAAATTGGCAGGTGCCGTAGTCTCATCCGTAGCTATCTATTTTCCTAACATGTATAAATTCATATCAATAGCCTTGTTATTAAACCCATTTTTGTAACAGACAATTTATACAATTTTGTTTATTTGTTGTATTTATTATAGCCCCACTTATGCCTTTGTAAAGGACCGGATAACAAATCCGTGAACAAAACTGAATAAACATAATAATAATAATAGGGAACCACATCCATCAGGTCTTCAGGCAACGAGATTAACCTCCGTTTATATACATTATACAAGATAATTGTCTTCAGGTCCCAAACTAGGCTGATTCTGTACTATGGTAAATAACTCTAATGATAAGAGAAATCTAATAAAAGACTATCTCGTTGGTGTGTAGTTGATCCTCGGGTCGGACAGTGGTAGGGTTTAGCTGACGAAGACATTTTCAATAGCAGTCCGGAGTCTGGAACAGTGCCCCATAGAGACTCGCGCCCTATTACATGGGAACAAAAACATATTTGGTGAAACGTGGGTACTTAAAAACACATGCGCCTACTCATATTCTGAGTCTGACGTCCCGCTTGTGTGTATTGTGCATTTTTGAGCTTACGCGTTTGAGGATATACAGGCGTGACTGCTTCGGACGGTGTGGATGGCAGCGGCACGCTGTGGTAAGCGGTGGTGGCGATGCTGCGGGCGTTGTGAGCTGGAGGGGTGGCGCGGGACGTCGGCAGAGGTCAGCGCAGCGTGCCCGACCGCGGCCACTGACTTTCATGGGTCCATGGCGACGTGGACTGTAGCAATGGCGACTATGGAGACGAGAACACGGCGACTCCCTCCGTAGTTGTCGTCTCGGCACTCGATCTGACTTCTGTGGCGGTGCTCGCGGTAGGGTCTTACTCGTAGATCTTCCGTCTTCTTCCCCCGCACACACGCAACGAACCGTCATGATATTTTCTTTATTCAAAATTGATGTCTTTGCCGTTGAATCCGGGTTGCAGGACCACGATGTGGGGGACGCTCTTTTCGTTGAGAATGGTTAAGATATACGGCATTAGTGGTCTGTATATGTCTCGTAGGAACGTCCGGCCACCCTTATTTTGCTAGGATTGCGAGAACGTTGTTGAAGGCGGTACTGTAGTATACCTACGTCGTTGGTGCGTGGGTATTCTCGAAGAGAGATTCTTCCTTACATGAGGCTTCAGATGTCAGATCTAGTGCGAAGTCTATGGTTTTTTTATTTTTTTGCGAACGGGCTAATTGCTGCCTCTACCGGCATTTACAGTGTCACCGGATGGGTGGCAAATGGCACTCAGCCTGACGATCACATCATTTGCCAGGAAAAATCCCAGCTTAATGGTATTGATAGACATGCTAATTACCTACTTGTACGAAAGCATGCTATTGAGCAATTTGCTACTTAGTGGTATGTGTGACAAAGTGTTGCTAGTAATTAGCATGTCATAGTATGCTTATTACAAATGGATAGCTAAAGAGCATGCTCGTTTTAAGCATATAAGCATACTATTTTAGTAGCATGTCTATCAGTATATAGTCTATAGACCTTATAACTGTGGGTGGCACTGCATCTGCCTATGGGGAGGTTTGATGCTTACCATCACACATACCTTTCAAATTTTTATTTGTGTTTACATGTAATAAACATTTCCTAGACTATTTGAATACTGCTTTTGTGTTTATATTTATATATATTATTTGTATAGTTACGTATATACCTAAATATACAAGTACAATTTGAAAAAATTAATACCGACTTCCATTCTATTAAGTTTTGGAGTAAAACTAATGGGCCGAATTTGATGAAATGTTTTTGAAAATTTGAATAACACGGCACGGGAATCACTAGCTTTCAAACAAAAAAAATATTTGAGATACCTCCTCCTTTTTGGAAGTTGTTAGAAAAGTATGTTGTTTATGTATTAGTATTCATCATCATCATCATCTCAGCCGTAGGACGTCCACTGCTGAACATAGGCCTCCCCCATGATTTTCCAAAAGGACCGGTTGGAAGCGGCCTGCATCCAACGTCGTCCTGCGACCTTTCTCAGGTCGTCTGTCCACCGTGTCGGTGGACGCGGCGACCTACGCTGCGCTTGCCGGTACGTGGTCTCCACTCCAGAACCTTTCGGCCCCATCGGCCATCTGTTCTGCGTGCTATGTGCCCTGCCCACTGCCACTTCAACTGGCTAATCTTCTGAGCTATGTCGGTGACTTTCGTTCTTCTACGGATCTCCTCATTTCTGATTCGATCACGTAGAGAAACCCCGAGCATAGCCCTCTCCATAGCTCGTTGTGCGACTTTGAGCTCATCTATGAGGCCCATAGTAAGAGACCACGTTTCAGTGCCATAAGTCATCACTGGTAACACACATTGGTCGAAGACTCTTGTCTTGAGGCACTGAGGTAGTTTTGACGAGAAGACTTCGCGAAGTTTCCGGAACGCTGCCCAGCCGAGTTGGATTCGACGATTGACCTCTTTCTCGAAGTTGGACCTGCCTAGTTTGACTGTCTGTCCCAGGTAGATATACTCGTCAACAACTTCGAGAACTGAGTTCCCAACTGATATTGGGGTAGGTACAACATGGGCATCAGACATAATTTTGGTCTTGTCCATGTTCATCTTAAGACCTACCCGTTGGGAAACTCGATGGAGGCCTTCGAGCATTGTACTGAGGTCTTCCATGGATTCTGCCATGACTACAATATCGTCGGCAAATCGAAGGTGAGTGATGTATTCGCCGTTAATATTGATGCCAAGTCCTTGCCATTCCAGAAGCTTGAAGGCGTCTTCCAATGTAGCGGTGAACAGTTTCGGAGATATAACGTCTCCCTGTCTCACGCCTCTTTGCAATGGAAGCCTTCGAACTCTGCTCCTGTACTCGGACTGACATGTAGGCGTTTTTGTACAAACACTTCAGCACTTCAATATACCGATAGTCAATACGGCACCGCTGGAGAGACTCAAGCACTGCCCACGTCTCGATCGAATCAAAGGCTTTCTCATAGTCCACAAACGCTAGACAAAGAGGCAAGTTATACTCTTCGGTCTTCTGTATAACTTGCCGTAGCGTGTGGATGTGGTCTATGGTACTATAGCCTTTTCGGAAACCGGCTTGTTCCGGAGGCTGGAATTCATCAAACCTGCGACTGAGACGGTTCGTTATGACCTTCGAAAACAGCTTATAAACATGGCTCAAAAGCGAGATGGGTCTGTAATTTTTAAGTAAAGTGTTGTCACCTTTCTTGAAGAACAGCACCACCACGCTTTTGTCCCATGCTTCTGGCGTTGAACCTTCGAGTAAGACGGTATTAAAGAGCTTCTGAAGGACTTTAAGTACCGGTGTTCCACCCGCTTTCAGAAGCTCAGATGTGATACCGTCGTCACCAGGCGCCTTGTTGTTCTTAAGCTGTTTCAAGGCCATTCTAATCTCGTACAGGCTGATGTCCGGGATATCTTCGGTATAATGTCGGGTCAGCTTGGCTCTTGGGTCTTTGGCCGAGCTGCTAACAGGTTTAGCGACCAAGGTGTATAACTGTCCGTAGAAACTCTCGACCTCTCCTAACACTTCCGCTTTGGTCGACGCTACACTGCCGTCTCCTCTCTTCAGCTTCGTCAACTGGCTTTGCCCAATAGACATGTCTCTTGCAAACACTTTGGAGCCTTTTTTCCGCTCTATCGTCTCTTTAATACGGTTTGTATTAAAGATGCGAATGTCGTGTCGCAAGGACTTCCATATTCGTCTATTGAGCAGCCTATATGCTTCAGCATCATCCGAAGACTGCAGTTTCAATGAGCGTCGTTCAGCCATGAGGTTGAGGGTATCGTTGGAGAGTTTCTGTGGCCTATCTGTACAGTGGGGTTTAAAGTACTTGGAACCCACTGTATGGACAGTTTCTACTAACCTGTTATTGATATCGTCCACTGAAGCGATGTTCTCAAGGCAATCGAAGCGATTGGATAGCTCAAGTTGAAAGCTCTCGGGGTCTTGAATATGGGCACGAGTAGGTCGGAGCGTAGACTTCATCAGACGAGACCTCTCCAGTTTGACATTAATATTCACCGTGCCTCTTACCATTCGGTGATCACTACCGGTTTTAACCCTGTTGATCACGGAGACATCAGTGAATATTTGCCTTTTGGTAGTCATAATGAAGTCAATCTCATTTCTTGTGGAACCGTCGGGACTCAGCCAGGTCCATTTCCTGTGAGGTGGCTTCTGAAAGAAAGAGTTCATCACAAAGAGTCCCTCTTTCTCGAGGAAGTCGGCCAACCTCTGTCCCCTACGGTTCCGTTGTCCATAGCCAAATTGCCCCACTTTCGACTCATCCTCGCTTCTCTTACCCAACTTCGCGTTGAAGTCCCCCATAACAACTAGAAAGTGCGTTTCAGAGGTATGTATGGCCCGACTAATGTCCTCATACATAACCTCCACCTCATCATCCGGGTGCGACTTCGTCGGTGCGTATACCTGAATGACCTTCAGCGAATATCGTTTGGATACTCTGAGTATTAGGTATACGACCCTATTGGAAACGCTATCGATCTTAACTATGTTGTTAGTAAGGGACTTGTGGACGAGAAACCCGACACCACCTTGGGACTGTTGGTCGCCCTCCCGGTGGTAGAGTAGGTTACCTGATTTTAGGGTTATCGTGTCCTCACCCGCTCTACGGACTTCAGATAACCCCACAATGTCCCAGCGTAGCTTACTCATTTCTTCTTCCAGCTCATATATCTTCTCGTCTGTCCTCATCGTGCGTATGTTGTGTGTTACCAGGGCCAGTCGTCGTCGTTGGGGGTGGTAGCCGGGCGTCTGCCGGGGATTCTTAGCACCCCCTGCCCCACCGTTACCGTGGCCGCTACCGTAGCCAGGAATAGCGGGGCTGCCGGGGACTGGGGGCCTGGTTCTTTTTGTCCAATCCATGAGGGGTTTTTGCCAATACTCGCCACGCTTGGCAGGCGGGTTGGCGAGCGCAGTTTGTGTGTGTTTGACTGGGAAGGTGCTGCTGCCCACCTTCTGATTTGTTATCCCTTAGCCGGCTTCTACGGCACCCACGGGTAGAGTTGGGGGGGTGCTATTCTAAGCCGGCACCGCCACGGCAAAGCCGGCACCGCCACGGCAATTAGTATTAGTTTATTTAAAATAGCATTTATGTATTTATAATGTGTTTACTGTTTTGTATTGTTACGGTCCATCTGTTATATTCCTACATCCTATCCTATCCATATATCCATCTTATATTCCTCTGCGAATGGTTTGTCTGGAAGAGATCGCCCTGAGTGATAAGACCGCCCATTGTTGCACCTAGTTTTTAGCATTGTTTTTTTATTTTATTTTCTAATATTGTAATAAATGTGCTGTCTCAATAAAGTGTTATCTATCTATCTAAGACTTGTTCATCTCGTAATTAGCCTATGCAAACTATTTTATACCACTTAATACTTATATGCCTAACGGCCCGTCCCAATAATCTATCTATCGCCGGTTTACCTTACTAGAGTTAGATATTTGACACTATTTGTATGGACGTTATGTCAAATTTCTATCGGTAGTAAGGAAAACTGTGGATAGATAGATTATTGGGATCCCCCATAAGTAAGTACCTACCTACTTTAGGTAGTGACATCATCTTCCTCCTTTTTTGTGAAATCCTATGTCACTGTGCGTTTTATGCATTTAATTACGTTGGACACCAAATTACAATATTTAGTACCTAAATGAAACACCCATTTAATTTCACTTAATATTTTATTATACCAGGTACAAACACGGCAGCAGTAAGTACTTATGAAAATTTCCTACATTGTACGTGCTCATGGTAATACATACCTACATATTGATTACCAAAGAATAATTTTACAAATAGGTTAATAAGACGATGATCAAGAAAATTCACCGTGGCGATGTTAATGCAATACAACCAAATAACTACTTCCTAACCTAATATATTTTGAGCATTTTGAACATTTGTCAGTCCCTAGAATCTACAAATAAGTTTAAGTATAATATTACTAGCACGCAGGTTCACCCGCGTGGTGATGGATGCTGATGATGATGATGATGAAAATGTATCCTATATGTTATTTCAGCGCCTCATCTATCTTCATACCAAATTTCATTAAAATCTATACAGTAGTTTTTGCGTGAACGAGTAACAAACATCTATTTATCCATCTAAACTTAATCACATATAACACATTTATAATATTAGTGGGATCATGTTAGCCTTTACCCCGAGGTGTAAAACAATGCATCAATCTTAAAAGTACCTAGGTACCTACATACTATTACAGAAAACTTTTGAGTTTTTATGTATTCCTTAATTTTGAAGCATACACCTATTGTAATTTCTTCAATTTAATAGCCCTTGCATTATAGCCCCTATTGTCTACCTAACTTGAAAGATTGTATAGTTATAATACTTAATTTAAGTAATATGTATGTTCTACTTTTTGTGCAGATAGTTTATAGTTTAATAGTTTATTTATTTAAAACAGAAATACAGGTGCATCAAAATACATCGAGAATCGATGACACCTGCAGAAGTGTGAAACTGCGTCGCAGATATCAACGCCTTCCTCCGGAATGGTTACATGGGGTTCCAAAGTTCAAACACAAAGTACAATATCAACGATATACGATATCAAACTTATCAACGTAATTTACAATATACCTAATAACAATTTGTCCATCTAATAGTTCGTAGAAGTAGCAAACACTACTAGCGATCAGATAGTTATACAGGGGTACTGGTAATCAATGAGCATACTTTTAAGAACATATTCTGTACATCAAAACAAACATCTTTTGTTCTACGACTTTAAAAAATTCGTATTTTTTTTTCTTCCATAAAAAATTAAAAGAAATAATTTGACCGGTCTAAACATAATTAACACTATGTAACAAGCGCGCGCGCAATGCCGACAAGGCCCGGCAATAAAGCCCATCACACACGATGAAGATACTATAAAATATAAATTATCTTAGAGCAACGCCTGACTAACGCGAATGTGTTAAACAAAAGAAATCATCGAAAAATCGAGACTTTCTATCTACTAACCGAACTAGCGGTATGACAATTTTATCTTAGGAAAATTTAAAAAAGAAATCTATGTGCCTAACCTCCATAGGTTTTTCTAGGTTGTAGGTACTACGTATAGATCAATCAAACTAGGTAACTACTAAATCGATGTTAGTATTCTTGATGAAATAAGGCTATGTTATATTATTAGACTAGCTGCAGCCGCGACTTCGTTCGCGTGGCCCTTTAATTAATGCTTTCAGTATAAACCCCATCAAAATTGGCCTTTTCAGAAATTACCCGGATTATAGAGGCAGACAGACAAACAATTAAAAAACTGGTAGGTATCGTGCATATAACCATATGAAAGTGCAAGAAAAAGCTGTTTTTTTTGAAAGGTCAGTGTAAAGTTTAAATTCACTACTGTGTTTCCTGTGTTTTATGTGATCTTCTATCCAGATTTTTCGCGTTTTACTTTTAGCTAGTATCACGGTTATATCATATTCACACTCCCAATCATCATCTGAGGAACTGTCCAACAGGTCTAGCAACAAAATACGCATCATCGCAAAATAAAAAATATGAACACTCTGTATATTACAGTGTGAACGATCGAGACGTGCGGCTCCCGAGACGGACTCCGATAGAATGTACGCTTGCTATATATTATAGTATCTGCGCCGTGTGTGGTGGGTTATGTTAGCATAACTTTTATATTCGACGCTATAATATATATTATCTTAGTCGTGTGTGATGGCTTGCTGCAGCATGCTTAAGGCAGCGGCGCTCCACCCGCGCAATTCAAGGTTATCGTAGCTGTGATATGCTACGACGCGCTGTTAGCTACATGCATGGCTAAACTAGATGAATGAAGTGGATGCGATATAGAATTATGAAGTGTAAGAGAGAATCACAAAAACTTAAAAAAAATTTGGGAAATTTCTTTAATTTTGGGAAAAGTTGTAGAACAAAAGTTGTTTGTTTTGATGTATAGAACATGCCCTTAACAGGATGCTAATTGATTACCAGTAACCTGTATGCAAAAAACTTCGAATCACGAACCACTGTGTAAATGATTTAGAAAATTGTAAACTATTAATCCAAGAAATAATGATTGTTCATAAAGTTTCCATAAGCATGCGCATTTGTTCTTTGACATGTGATTCGATGTCAGAGTAGTCTATAAGGATTTCCTCGATCATTTCCACCAGGATTGTTGGCCACTGGAGTTCTAGAGCTCTCAACCGTTGTGCCGCGCCACAAGCGAGCTCGATCGCATGCGACAGCTGGCCGCGACCACGCACACGCCAACTCATGTCTTCCTAGAAAATATAACAACTCTTTAAATAGATTATATACTTAAATACACGCTATATTTTTACTTATAAAGCTCTGCCTAGCATACCTACATTAAACATCAAATATAACCTATAAATATAATAACCAGAGCTTTTTTGATATTTTGTATGTCTGATAGGTAAAAATGTTTCATGGCGAATGTTCTGAAGAGCTTTTTAATCTTATTCCTTTCTCACCATTCCGATCCCGAACTAGGTACTCGTTCCGGCCTAGCATTGCATCCATATACTGTTGAAAACTTCTTACCACGAACCAAAAAGTTTAGCAGTTCCTACCTCTGTCGTGTAAGTAAATTGTGGAATGCTTTGCAGGCGTGGGTACGTATTTCCTTGCAGCTATGGGTCTTTCAAGCGCGTGAAAAGCATCTGTCAGGTCATCATAGGGGTGGCGATTAGTGCAGCTTACGGCTGCACTAATGGTCATTGCTCTTGATTCCATCTTTGCTTTCCATCAGACGAGAGGGAGTCGCTTTGATGATCCCTTAATTGATGTTGTGAGCCCTTGCTTCATGACAAGTTTAATGGTTTACCGGCGACCTTAGATAATTCAGAAGACGACTTAAAGTCAAAGTGAAACTCTAGAATCATTTATTTAATTTAGGCATCAAAGACGCACTTATAAACGTCAATTATTCATTACAATGTACTCTAAAGACTCTACCGCCGTGTTCCAAAATATAAAGAGACTACCGAGAAGGAGAAACTCGGGGCCATTTTTTTGATATAGACGTTTACAATGTTTCACTTGTACTACTACTATTATTACATTTTATGGGTGGCAGGTTGCTAGAAGTGGAATAATAATATAATGTCGGACTTTATACAAGGCTTTTTATTATTAAAACTTTTTTTTTTTTACTTTTTTACCAAATATTTTTATAAAATAAACTATTTTACTTCTATTTATGTACATTTTTATGAACATACTTTATATTTGCAAATACATATAAGGAAGGCAAAGTTGATACATCGATTTCTCTAAATAAATCTCAAAGATTCGCGGGGACCCATTTCGTATATAGCTCGAATGGCCTTAGACGATCGGAGCAAATGCTCCCGCTTCGAGAAGATCCCATAGTCTAGGTACAATTGGCCCTCGTCAATCCTAGCTGACACTTTCCGCTCCGCGCGAGTAAGTATATCACAACCGTAAGTAGGTGCCAAGGTCGAAGAAAATACTAGAAAAGACCGAGCACGGTGTAGGTATTGACTGGCTAGCGACCCGAGAGCAGAGTCTGGAGGCCAATTCTACCATTAGATTGAGACACAAAATTTTTGAATTCAACAATGTATCCCGCGGAACTGCAGTTCGACTCGATGTCTGTCGTTCGATCATTAACAAAACAGCCATTCTAAGTACTATTTCTAGAGACAAATTAGAACGTAACGTCATCTTAAACACTACTACCATATTAACTATACATTAAACGTTAATATTTACGAATATGAGTTAGCGTCGCGTTAATTTATTATCTATCGAGTAACAGAATATAAAGTTTTGATCGATCGTTGACGGCAACAGAGACGTAACTGCTTCTGGACTATCGTGCATTAGAAGAATTAGAAAACGTATAAGAGTCACCGTTCAGCAGCTGAGGTTCTATTTGAATTTTGTTACTGGAATCGACCCCCTGTAAAGGATTACGGCCAGGTAAGCACGGTACAGAACTGACATGTCATGTCATCATATAATCATATCATTTTGGAGATGCATTCACCTACTAAGTATATGTATAATAGATGACGCGTTAATATCTCAATTGAGATGTAAAATTACCTGCGAAACATGTCCTTTTTTGTACTGCAGAGCTTCTTTTGCAATAACATCTCTTAGAGCAGGATCCGCAGCTCTCAACCAAGCTTTAGCACTCACAGAGCTATTGCCACTCCTTCCCAGCCTAGACAAAAGTGGCTGCAGTGGGGCATCCGGAAGTGCCCGAAGGACTAAATCACTCAACCCACCGAATGTTTTATTGGCAGATCTGATCTCGTCTTCTGTCACCTGAATTAGAAATCATATAATGTTATTAAAACATTAGAATTTAAGGTTTATCAATGATATTATTTAATTAAACCATTTATACATTTGCATTTAAAGTGTAGATAACAATTACTGCGGTAGATAAGTCATTTCTCATTTATAAACTGTTTTTTAAATAGCATATATTTTTTATAAGTATAGGTATGTATTTATTACTGTTTTATTATTTATTTATTATTATACGTGTATTATTTTTATATTTACTGTAATGTTAGTTTTGCACGAGCTTTAGCACATTTTTTATTGTTAATAATTTACAACAAAAAAGATCAACTGCGGTAGCAAAAATAGCTGTAATTCCATAGACTGCACAGATCTCAATATGATTGGATGCCTAACAAATATAGTACAATTATCTATGACTACTTTAAAAAAGAGATGTTCTAGACGACAAGGAATACCTTACGCAAAATAAAACATAAATGCGCGCCTTGCAATTATCTGGAGCTAAATGATTAAAATTCTCCCAATTGTATACCTACAGATTTGCATTGTACTTTAGGTGTTACGTTGACGCGATAATCAGGTAAGACATCCATGAACATAACCTATGGAAAGAGTTTTGACGATAAATAACTTTTGAAAGTGTTGTAGAATAGAAAAAGGGTTGAACACATAGGTGCCAAAACGACTTCTAGCAAAGTGACTACTCATGCCTGGTAAAATAACTTCGAAGGTCTTGGTATATAAACGCAAAAAATATATATATATTATTAAAAATACAAGCTTACGGCATCATCGTTTATTTCTTTCAACCCCCAATGAGCAAGTCTGTAAATGGCGTATTCTCTCCATACTTTAGCATGTATTGGATTGCCCTCAGGCTGAACTGATAAACCAATAAGGCCACGTAGTTCAGCTAAAGCGTGAATTTGTCCCAGCCACTGGAGACCTGTAGCTCTTACTGATATATGTGATACGTTTGGAAACCTAGAAACAAAGATATAAAATATAGTTTAACTATAATATGAGTAGTAATAATTAATAATTAACTATATATGCTTGATAAATGAACTAAAGTAGGCTCGATTATCGACTTACTTCGCCTTGAGTTCTGTAAGAGATTGGGCTACAGCATTAAAGTGTACATAGTGAAACGCAGCACGAGTCACTGTTCGTGCTCTTTCCCAATCCCAATCACGCGCAAGACGACGCACTGCACCTGCCCCCCAAGCACTTACCACACCGTCGCATACTTCCACCAAATAATCAACACCTAAAAATAAGATATTGTTATTAATTCATTACAGGTCCATCATAATATTAACTTATGAATAACCTCAAACCTTGTTCTCTATCTTTTGAAACAGGCATAGGTTTCGGCACTGGCTCGGAAGACTTTAAGCTAGCTAAGCTTTTCCCTGATTTAACTCTCGCTGTTGAAGCACGACTAGCTGATGATGCGCGTTCATTCCTTCGTGATATAGTAGCACTTTTTATTCTAGTACTACCTGGTCTACTATTTAAGGAGCCTTCGCGTCTCAAAGCTTTGTTATTATGATCGCTGCCAGATGTTGAAGAAGTTGTCACAGATCCAATGTTAGTGCTACTAGATATGTTGCTAGCGTTTTCACTATTATCTGAAATTTTACCCTTAGATCTCCTGCTTTCGACGTCACACACTGATTTAGAGCGCATCGTACCAAAGTTTTCTCGTCGACGAAATGCTGTTGGCATACGTCTCACCGGTTTCTTATTTAATTCTTCTTCACTGTCGCTAGATGAAGGCAATGAGCTGAATGAAGAGTCTACAACAGGATCTACGCTCGAAATACTCTCCCATCTCTTTAATATTGGTTCGTTGCCATCTGCTAATTTTACATTCTCTAAAGAAGAAATTATGGGGATGAGTATTGGTGGTAGTCTCAAATCGCTGCTGGTAGATGTTGAATGAGAAGCATCAGTATCCTGAGAAGCACTTCGATCCGAAAAGTTAACTCTTCTTTCAGGAGCTTTGCGTGAGGTAGCACTTCTCTGTAGCTTCCTCATTGGAGAAGGCTTTGGAGCATTATCGGTAATAGTTTTTACATTTGTGTCACTACTGTTTTTACAATCTGAATCTTCCGTTTCGACCTGTTGTAACAAACTAACTGTACTACTAAAATTTGCGATTTCCACTGTTTGCGTTGCTCCAGTTTGAGAGACAGGTGTTGGTGATGCGTCTATTGCCGGATCTTTTTCAACATCAATTGTTTTTGTTGGACTTGGGGGATTGACAAAACACTTGTTTTCAGACCTTAAATCATAAACATTATTAGATAACAACAGTTAAAAATTACGGGGGACATATAATTCATATAACACAAGCCAAACCTGAGTAGTTCCCAATTAGTGCGTGCATTATTTATTATCTGATCTCGCCTAGCTTCTTGTTGAGTAGTTCCTCCAAGTGCACAGTAAGCTGCATGAGCTGCCTCTTTATTATTACGCCAAGCCATTGCTGCTTGTCGGACCTGTAAAACAATTATCGATATTTTATCTATACCAACTTTGAAAATTCGTATATTTTAAAATAAAACATTAGGTATATATACCTGGTCAGTCACGTGCATGTTTGTTAATGTTAGTAAATTTGGCAGATAAGATACTAGAAAAGGCGTACAGTCACCTCCTAAAGCTACTGGATTGCCATCTAAGGATATGTCGATGAGAGTTACAGCTTCCGCTAACGAGGACACATCTTCGACGCTGAAAATTTGTTTTTGAAATTGTATGAAAATGTTTAATGCTATGGTTACATATTTAATCTAAGTTTGATGTGTTACGCTTACCTCTGCAAGTCATTGTTGCCTAGATACAGTTTTTGTAGTTTTGGCGTATGTTGAAAACCAAGCAGCTTTCTCAGACGATTCCTCTTTAAGTTAAGCTCTCTTAGAGATGCCAAGCCTTGCAGGTCTGTTTGTCCAATACATTTGATTTGATTACCAGCTAAATTGAGCACTTTCAGTTCACTTAAGTTAGATAAACCGCATACTTTGCCTATTCTATTACCGTGTAAATCTAAGACTTCTAGTTTTAACAGGTTTGCAAGGCCCTCAATTCTTTTTATTCTGAAATAAATCAAATTATAGTTGAAAATGAACAGACTTAATTCCAATAAATCTTATATTTCTTATTTAATATTTTTAAGTATACCATGGCTTACCTGTTCTTACCCATCAGAAGCACCCTTAAGCTGAAGAGCCTTTCCAAACATGTAATTTTGTCTATCTGGTTATCGTAAACATCTAAAAATACTAGCTTGCCCAAGTCTAACGGAGATAATCCTGACAAACTATTAATTAAGTTGTGCTGCAGTGATAATAGCCTCAAACCAGGTTCTCCTACAATATGTGGAATAGATGACAGTCCTCGCCTGTAAGAACAATAACAGTGTAATTAATATTTTGAAATAGTCATTGTCTTCTATCGTATCGTATTCTAGCAATTGTACTCGTAAGAAGATAGTTACCTGTCAAGACTTATTCTATCAGGTAGTCGATCTTTCTCTTGTGGTGTTCTTGAGAGCTGGACCTTTCCTTCACCTACTGCTTGTAAATTCACTGAATCATCTTTTCCTTCTTCTTTCGGGATATAATCGTTCCTGTAAAATATACCACACTTAGGTACATTAGCAAGACATATCTTTGTAAGGTTTTGTTAGTCTCAGGCAAACTTGTCGGGAAGAAGCCTAGAGGACTCCAGAAAATGTGATATCACATGTCTAGCACTGAGACCATACTAGAATTTATTATTTATTAATATATATTGTTTGTTTTGTCCTGATGTTTGATGCTAGAAATTTGGAAGATTTGCTTTCAAAATAATGCCTTTGGGTATATAATGTGCAAGCTAAGTTGTTCAGAAAAATACAAAATACACATGCAACAAGCAAACCAACATAGAGAATGAACCAGCAATGGCCGAGGATTGAGTAAATAAATTAAAAACGATTGATAATAATAATATTACAGTGAAACCTGGCGACGACGAGCATAGTCCATTATTGTCCAATTACTGTAACGATAGTTTTTTTTATTATTATTGCTTTTGTTCACAGACTCAATGGGTCCGTGGCATTCCTTAGATTTATATTTTAAACTAACATTTTTTTTTATAATTTCTAACGGAATACAGGAGGGTATTTTTTTTTTCTTAACTAAACTTACTTAACCTGAAGGGCACAATACGATACGAGCATAAAGGGCTCAAAACGTTTTTTTTTAATTTCTTAGCCTGAGATACAATTTAAGAAGAAATGTAGAGAAGAAAAAATGTAACGATAGTTCAACAGAATTACTGTTGAAGTCGGTTACTAATCACATATACACATAGCCGAATTCTCACCCATTTGTAGACCGATTCTCAAAAATCTTTTTGTTTGGTAGAGTATGTATACTTCCGAGGTGGTCCCATTTCAATTTAATCAAATTCGGTCAAGCAGTTTTTGGGTTACACTCCAATAACTGAAATGTGTGGATTTATATTGATGATATCATCAGTGATAATGGGATCCCCTAAGTAAAGGGGTCAATAAAATGCGAAATTTTTTTTTACCTAAAAATTAAAACGACTTCAACACCAAAAGTGTGAAATAACTTGTCGAAGTCGGTACCATTCGCACAATATTGTGATAACAAGTTATTTCACACTTTTTGGTGTTGAAGTCTCGCTTAGCACTGCGGGCAGCAGTTCGTAGCGCTCGTGATGTTAAAGGTTGGACTGCCCTTATTTGCTGACGTTACTTATTATTATATAGGTATTGGTTATACCAGTACAATTCTCAATCTCTAGTGGAAGCATTACACTTGTAGGTACTTCACTTTCAAATAATTTTTCTATTGGTTATAGGTACTATTATTTTATTCCGTGACTATAGGTACTTACCCAGATAAAGTCGTATGTGAACGCTGGACAAGTGCCCCTCTCGGATCAGCTATAGCAGGCCTGATTTGTAAAAACATCCGGCCATCCCCTCCTCCCCCTTGGTCTGGGATATGTGAATGCGGACCTCCAACGTCAAGAGACTGAGCAGAGCGCCCCCTTGTGCGAAATGCGATTTTTCGTACTTGAGAAAACTAAAAAGAAAGACATTATTTAGAGATAGTTGAGGTACACAGGGCGGATAATTAGAATAGTAGCGTTTTAATTATGAGGAAATTACAAAACCTTACCTTTTAATTATTTAAGCCCCTTTTAAATATACTTATTTAATTAACAATTGAAAATAACACCAAAGTACTTAATGGAAAGCCACCTCGCAAGTTGTCGTAGATTTCGGATAGCGTAGTTGTAGGTACTTACTTTACACCTACTTATCTCAAATTTAACATATTAAATCGAAGGTTGATAAATCAATATCATAAAAATGCTTACATTAAATTAAAATTACAGTTCCAAGTTTCGGGTGGCATTGCGACTGTTATGGGCAAACGTAGTGGTCACCATCAGACCCACAACTTGCTGGTCAAGATATTTAATCATACCGACTTGATACCGACCAATATTGTGTGGTAAAACATTTGTAACTAATATTATAGTGTAGTGTAGGTATAGGTAGGTACTTACATTTCCACGATTGTACGAGATAGGCATTATAAAACGCTACACAACACTTTTATAAATTCTTATTAAACATTGGCCCCATTTATAGAATTGTATTTGTATGAAAATAAATTCGTACAAAAGGCAGTTTTGGTCCATTTGATCAAACATTTGATAACTCAAAGGAAGTTGCTAAGTAACCCAAATAACGAAGTCTAACTTTTGCATATGTTAAAGGGGTGATAGATGTGCGAGTAAGTTCGCGAACGTGTGGCTCGACGATGTCGTCGAGAGAAGAAGCTTTGTTATTTAGGAATTATATTGTATTACATTTTAAAAACTACGAGTAACTCGTAAGTCCCTACATGATTTTTCTTGACGTTATCAATTGTAGCATCAGTGTCTATAATTTGTAATAAATTATTGTATGCTTGAAAGTTCATATTTTCGTCTCTTGTTTCAAAAAGCTTCTTTAAATTCGGTTAGCAGTTCATGCGAATAAGTTTAGAAATCGCTAATTTTGAGAAATGTCTGAATCAATATTAAAAACATTACAAAAACCTCAAATACTCGGCTAATGATGGTGGCTCGCGGCTCGCAGTGCTGCCACACGTACGAGCGGAGGCGGGATGCGAGCAAAATTTCAAACTTGTCGGATCGCCAACGAACTTACTCGGCAGTTTTAAAGTACGCGTACTTAGGGTGACACACCGGCGAAAAAGGTCGTCGAGCCACAAGTTCGCGAACTTACTCGCACGTCTAGCACCCCTGTTACACGCATAGATTGCGTATACGCCGAACGAGACTGTCGGCCTCCTTAACAAAACCACCACCCGAACGTCTGAAAAAGTCGAGTTTATAGAAATCTTAACCAGGCTTATCAAATTCACAAAGTACATTGTTTGCATAGATTAGAGTATGTATACTAGAGATATGATTATTATAGTACCTATATAGTATGATTGTTTGTATATACCGAAAAATAATAGGGAGCGCATCGTAAAAAAACATTTGTAACTGATGCATGGCGCAGCATTCAAACAGATATTATATTGGCATTCTCTTTGAATTACTATTATATTTTAAGTAGTCAAATTCTGAATTAAAAAGATAATAATTTGATGTCTACTGATTACCTACATATTATTGGTGAGACAAACATACCAGAAGTCTCCACCCCTGAGGGAAGCACAAAGCAATTGCTTAAAATACGAAAACGATGCGTGATAGGAAATTTGTAAAATACATGCAGAAATGTAATTAAATTATCTACATTTTTTTTCTATACTTTTTTACCTATACCCAATCGTCAGAGCTCCGAAAAACGTCATACATATACAGGGTGACTGGTTGAACACTTTACATATTGATATATAGTGCTCAGTACTCGATTCTCGTTCTAATTAAGAAAAAAAAATAGGTGCTAATATTTACCTAATTTAACTTTAATTGTCTACTCAAAACAATAAACATGGTCACTCGCGGCGCGCGTGTAGTAATTAAAGCGCGGCGCGGCCCTTTGGGTCATTAACCCCGTTCGGACGCAGCTTGATTCCTTTGAACGCGGCGCGGCGCTTTGGGTCATTAACCCCGTTCGGACGGTGTCCATAATTTTCGAGTTATAGCACATTCATAGAATGAAGGTTTCCTCTGTAGTTTAACGGTATTTTTTTAATTTTATTTTTTTAAACGTTTCATGTGACCATGAATTATCATGTCCTTGTTTATGTAAAGTGTTCAACCAGTCAGTCTGTATATTAATAAAAATGATTCGCCGAAGTTTATGTACGCGCACAACTTCCTAACGAAGTTATGTACCGATTTGAATAAGTAATTTTTTTTTGTTTGTTCGCTCTGATACAGGTGTGGTTTAAAATAAAAAATATCTTCATCATCCATCACCACGCAGGTGAAACCACGCGGTGCAGCTAGTTATTGATTTATCCAAAACCTTATGTACATCTATCATTAAAGGTAATAAACCCAATATAATAAAGTAGCTAGCTATATTCACTATCATATATACGTAATAAATGTCTATTAATTATAGATATGTATAAATACCTGTATATCTAATCTATGCAAAATCTGTCTCATATCTATGAGTCAGATTGATGCGCGCACAACAGTCAGGTCAAGCAGGTAAATTGATATAAAAGAGAAAAATAAAACAACATATTAATTTTATCTATAATTCATTGACGAGTCACAGAACTTAAAATCTAAAACCGGTATATGTTTAGAGCTAATTACAGGACTTCTCCCCAAATACGATAACACTAAAGTACATAACATCGTTGTATTTCTGTCATTTTTTATTAAGTTGATAGAGACAGAATGATGTCTTAAGTTTAACCCTAAACATATTTTGGGAAAAGCATGTTTAGTACTAAACATATGTTGAATACTAAACATTTTAGAGAATATTTAGTGATGAACAGTTTTAGACAATGTTAAAGACTAAACATTTTCAGAGAATATGTTTAGTGCTAAACATTTATGTAAGGAGACGTCATACAAGTGATCTTAGTAAACAGTGTTTAGTGGTATTAACGTTAATGTCTTGTTCATATAAGACCGCAAAAATATACTTACAAGACTCAATTTTTAAGACACCTGTCAGCACAACCTTACCAACTTGGCTGTTTGTTTCTTCCATTTTCAACCATCATAATGACATGTGGCAAGTTTGAAATCATTAGATCATTTATTTGACAGATAGCAAAGCGGAAACAAATGACTTTCAATCAAAAGTAAATAAGTTTCAGCCCCTAAAAAATAACCGGGTTAAAAACATATGAAAGTCATCTAAGTACAAGTAATCGTTTCTTATTGCAAGTTTACTGTTGGTCACTAAGACATCTAAGTACAGTATGGTTTCTTATTGCAAGGTTAGGCTGAGCGCACATTGGAGTCACGACAGTTTTAAGACAAACTTTCCTCACATAGACAAGTCTGTCTTAAAACTAAAACCAAATTGTTTTGCCTATGACACGTCGCACATCTAAAACGAAACTGTTTTGACTAAGAGACAATTTTGTCTATGAGACGTTTTGTTTGAAGTGTGCGCGTCTTCATAATTTTTGTATCATCTAAGTACAATATCGTTTCTTATTGCAAGAGTCCTGCTGACCACTAAACATTCATAATTTATGTGCGGATTTCTTATGGCTTGATAAATGTCAATGAGTGTATTACCATCATTATCTCATTGCATTCATAATATTTCAAACGGAAATAACAATCAGCGATATTTATCAAGATATATAAGAGTAAGCCGAACATTATTTCCATTGGACAATGTTACATTATGTAACAATACACGAAATGATCAACCAATTGGTCTCATAGACCAGACTGGCACCACTCAGACCGTACTGAAATAATCCGGACTGTGCAACAGTATTCCAGTATATATTACCAATGGTTGAACAAGATTTCGCTAATAAGTTCTAATTATACTAATGTATTGACTTAATTTAGTTTCAATATTTTATAGATCATTTAAAATTGAGCGCATTTTGCACATAATTTTCTTACAACTTTACGCCATAAACTGTACTATATAAATTAGTTTTAATTTAAACTTCTAACTACCAAACTTCATAGAAATCAGATCACTATTATTATTTAGAATGATTCTGGAAGCACTAATGCATGCTAAACAAAACTAGATCTTTTGACAAGACTAAATTTCATGGACTTTGATATGTATCGAACTGCATCGTCTGGATTCGGTATACCAGCATTCATAACGAAGCTACTGAGAGCATATTTTGAACATCTCAGTTCAAGAGCATCCATCGACATGGCTACAGATATTCTAAGCATTATGATATAGGTAGCTAGTTAATAAAGCTATAATGGTATATACTAGTCAGTTAAATCATCTGTCTCCTGATTTTGTACTCATAAACCTGTATCATTAGTGTCTTATTGGCTTTCTCAAACATTCAACACTCAACAAACCTTGTTGCATTTCCGAAGTAAACTTGTATTTAAACCTTTGCGTCCCAGAGACGTAACATAACGTACATAATACGTTATTTTCATTCATAAAAATCTTTTGTTTAAATTATCACGGTATATTAACGGATTAAGTTAAGTGTGTGACATAATGCCAAATCGGTGACAATTACTGAGTTATGAGGTTCTATTTTGTGTGTTGGTCCAGCAAACCCAAAACCCAGAGGATGCAGATGCGAATTTGTTTTAAATAATTTGAAGTAGAACTTTATAAACTTTCACGAATTGAATTCATGATTAAGAGAATATTGTGACTTTTTCATGCACAGATTAATATCAATCTACTCGTGACCACGGTAGATGTAACTAGATCGAAACATCGAGGTTAGTCAATATTATGTTTCGATATTCATCTGTGCGCGAAAAAGTCCCGATATTCTGTTAAATCAAGATTTGAAGTATAAATGAAATATCAGTTTAGTTGAGGAAGTAGCGATAAAATTTTTGATGTATAATAAAGTTGATATTATGATACCCTTTATGATGTACCAATGGTAAAATAGTACTATATTTGAGAATTAAAACTTCGGGACAGAATATCAAAGTACTAGTTAGAAGGATCAATATCAAGATTTTTTTACTGAATCATGTTTTTTTGTGAACATAGGTTTGGCAAATTTATTTAACAAAAGCAGATTGCTAGTATTACAATACTATAATCGGCCACAAAAATTATACGGCAAACATGTTAAGATTCCTGTATCGGCACCCGTGTTTATAGTTACAATATCAAGCATTCTTATTTAGACTTGATAGTTTAAATGTAACACATAATATGTTTGCTTTTTAACAGCCTTAACAGTTTTAAACCTTAAAACTTTTTATTTAAAAGATGGTCTTCAAAACTATTCAAAATGTAAATTCAACGACAGTGGATTTCGAAAAAAAAAAAACAATTTTCTTTTTCAAAAACCATGACAGATACAGTATAAATAGTCCCTTCCATGGGGTTTGTGTCATTATACAGATAATAGGGCATAGAGACTCCCTATTTTCAGCTTACACCAAAATGTACCCAAATAATCAACTCAAATATGAAAAACAAAAGAGCCAACCAGTTTTCATGAAATGCCTTTCTGGGAATTACAATTTCTTCATTAGTTTCAATTTGTTTTAGAAGTTTATAATACATATCTTTAGTCGAACGACTACTTGTTTCCATCTTAGGGAGGACATTAGGGTTGTAGCATAGATCAATAGTTGAAGTGATCTCCATTTTCTTCCTCTGGATTATATTTGTTTTCTTCCTCGGGTGGCTCTTGTTTGATTTGCACATCCAGAGGCGGGATCCGGAACTCGGGGTAGTCTGTAATTGAAATAAGTAAAAAATATTTTATAATAGTACATCACATTTACATTATATTACAAAGTGTAATGGGATCTATATAGTCCCAGATTATATCTTCATGATTCCTCCCGTCAAATGTTGGTACAATTTTATACTCGTAAATTCTAACTTATATATTTTAACAGGTGACAAAATAGCAAGTTTAAACATAATCAGCACATTATGTGAATCTCTCACTCTTTCTGCGTGTATGAGTGGGCATGGTAATATAAAATGTAATAAGAGGTTTATATAAGGTATATAAACCTCTTATTACATTTTACCAAACTACTTTTAGAAATTTAACAAAGTCGGAAGGCGTAAGCAAATAACTTGATGCATATTAAGGTTAAGCATAAGGTTGGGACTCTGAAAGTAATAAAATAAATTATATCAAAACATTAATATTACTATAACATTAATATTATTATTTAAGCTGGATTTTATATTTTGAGACATAAACAGAATAAGACATACCTGTATCAGTAAAATTTATTGTAGAAAAATGTGCAATAATAATTTACATCACATAAACAAACTCAATGACAGGTGACTAAAGTTTATTTCGTCTGTTTGTTTTAAAATGGTTGTACTGACCATCCGTGGGTTCTTCCTTGATTTTGATCTCCGGCTTGAGTTTGTGCTCCTTTCGCTCCTTGTCCCTGCGCGAGCGTTTCTTGGAGCGCGAGCGAGAGCGTCGGCGGCGCTCCGAGCGAGAACGAGACCGACGACGTCGGCGGCTAGAACAAACCATGATTTTTGAAATGTTTGTACATAGTTGGTTGTAATAAACTTAAGGTGGGGGAGGCAGGCCTATGTTCAGCAGTGGACATACTACGGCTGAGATGATGATGGTTGTAATTAGTTTATACATGGATACTTAGTAATGCAAGTTTATATTGTTCAATGCTTTTTTTCTTCTCGTGTTTCTTAGCCAAGACCATAGCCCGAGCTCAGGGATCACATCATAGCGTACCCTTTCAGCCCTAAGATACATTTTAATCTAATAATGATTAAGTTATTATTCAAAAGGCAGCATTTTCAATGTCTTTTGACACCTACCAGTTTTCAGTAGCCTTGAATGATTTCTTATCTTATGTTAAAAATGAAATGATTTAACTATTTGGAAGAATTTAGGGTTGTACGTTTTTGATAAGATGTGACAGTATAGTAGAAATCTATATATATAAAAATAAACCCTTACTATTCCTGGGCACGCTGTAACTCGAGAATGGATGGAACAATCTCCCTAATTATTTTTTTGTTGTGTTAACTATTGTCAGGAGAAGGTACTTATGAAAGAAAAACCAAGAAAAGATGTTTTTTGGAAGTAAGAGACTGTGGAAGTTTGAAATTGTCGTAATTCTGAGGTACATCGGATCATCTTTATGCCTAAAAACTATTAGACAAATAAACAATATGCCTTATTAATCAAAATTATAGCGCAAAACCCATTAACCTAAACTATATTTATGCTAACTGAAATAGTATTCCAAAAAACAATAAATTAAATATGTCAAAATATGATAACGACAAAAAAATGTGCGTAACTTGTTATGCCAAATTAAATAAGAACACGAAAAATTTGTCGAAAAAAGGGTTCCTGGACTCGCCTCTTTCCTTTTTGCATCCTCTTCATTTCTCCTTCCTTCTGTTTTACAGCTTTATGGCCAAAAAGCAGTAAAATACGGCAATTGGCGTATAGCATTGGCAACACTGTAGACTACCCTCTCTCCTTTTTTATCCTCTTCGTTTCTCCATCGCTCTCTCTATTTCCCTCTGTTTCACTGCTTTATGGCCAAAAAGCATAACATTGGCAACACTGCTTGTAGACTCACCTCTCTCCTTTCTCGTCCTCTTCGTTTCTCCGTCCCTCTCTCTCCGGCCTTTCGGGTCGTTCTCCTCTCTCTCCCCTCTCGCCCCGCTCGGCACGTCTCCGCGAGCGCGACGTCGAGCGGCGCCGGGAGCGCGAGCGAGAGCGGCGTCGGCCCGCGCCTGCGCCTGTAAACGAACGATTATTAAGTACTACGTAGCAATCAGACTTGAGGATGGCGAGGTGAATTTATATTTTTTCTTTTTATTAGGTTATATTTAAAATATTCGTGGTGAAAATGCAAAAAACACTTTGTCACTGTCAAAAATCTGTCATTTGTTAACAGCCGACCAAGCTTTGGCTCTCTCAAAAGGTAAAAAAAATTTGCACAGTCAGGACAATATTTTTTGTCAGGTGTTGTGAAACGGGCGGGATCTTATCATGAAATCCGTGAAAATTTTGGCCTAGAGGCGTCGTGGACCGGTTATTTTGTAAAATTTTGGCTTTTCATGTGGATTGTGGTCAATTGCTGGAATGCAGCCCAGAATATCTTCAAACATAACTTACTAATTAACTTACGCAGATATAGGACGGTGTTACGACCAGCCACAGATAAAAAAGTGCTGTAAATTTTATACTCCAGTGGTTAAAAGTATAAATCGCCATTACAAGTTTGCAAAATCATAATGATAATATCGTCATCAAGCAAAAGCCAAGTTTCAACAGTTTCCAATTCCCAATGGCTTTCTAATAGTCAACAAACCACATGGCTGACTCTTCAAATTTCTGTAAATCTGCCTAACTGCATGTATATTGCATATATGAATCCTAAACCTCCCCAAAACCAGGCCTGTTAAAAAGGCTACTATACTATAAGACATTTTTAAATTAATTTACAATAAAGCTTGTATACATGGCCTATGTTTGAGCGAAATAGGGCTTCAAGAGCTGACACTCGTTGCACTGCACTTCTCCCTCCACCTGCAGAGTACACACTCAACCCGGTCGTGGCGCAGCCGCTCGTCCCGGGAGCGCTGTTCGAGCCGGTACCGCTCTCGCTCGCGCTCGTTGCACTGCACTTCTCCCTCCACCTGCAAAGTACACACTCACCCCGGTCGTGGCGCGGCCGCTCGTCCCGGGAGCGCTGCTCGAGCCGGTACCGCTCTCGCTCCTTGCACTGCACTTCTCCCTCCACCTGCAGAGTACACACTCACCCCGAACGTGGCGCGGCCGCTCGTCCCGGGAGCGCTGCTCGAGCCGGTACTGCTCTCGCTCGTTGCACTGCACTTCTCCCTCCACCTGCAGAGTACACACTCACCCCGGTCGTGGCGCGGCCGCTCGTCCCGGGAGCGCTGCTCGAGCCGGTACCGCTCTCGCTCCTTGCACTGCACTTCTCCCTCCACCTGCAGAGTACACACTCACCCCGAACGTGGCGCGGCCGCTCGTCCCGGGAGCGCTGCTCGAGCCGGTACCGCTCTCGCTCGTTGCACTGCACTTCTCCCTCCACCTGCAGAGTACACACTCACCCCGGTCGTGGCGCGGCCACTCGTCCCGGGAGCGCTGCTCGAGCTGGTACCGCTCTCGCTCGTTGCACTGCACTTCTCCCTCCACCTGCAGAGTACACACTCACCCCGGTCGTGGCGCGGCCGCTCGTCCCGGGAGCGCTGCTCGAGCCGGTACCGCTCTCGCTCGTTGCACTGCACTTCTCCCTCCACCTGCAGAGTACACACTCACCCCGGTCGTGGCGCGGCCACTCGTCCCGGGAGCGCTGCTCGAGCTGGTACCGCTCTCGCTCGTTGCACTGCACTTCTCCCTCCACCTGCAGAGTACACACTCACCCCGGTCGTGGCGCGGCCACTCGTCCCGGGAGCGCTGCTCGAGCTGGTACCGCTCTCGCTCGTTGCACTGCACTTCTCCCTCCACCTGCAGAGTACACACTCACCCCGGTCGTGGCGCGGCCACTCGTCCCGGGAGCGCTGCTCGAGCTGGTACCGCTCTCGCTCGTTGCACTGCACTTCTCCCTCCACCTGCAGAGTACACACTCACCCCGGTCGTGGCGCGGCCGCTCGTCCCGGGAGCGCTGCTCGAGCCGGTACCGCTCTCGCTCGCGCTCGTTATCCTCTCGGCCCGAGTGCTTGATGTTAACGTCAGCGCCGCCGCGTCGCGTTCCACCCAGTCCACCGCCTAACAACAATAGTAAGTTAGCAACGAGAGCGCGGTGATTACACCGATGTTTCGTTTCAATACAAGTACGTTTTTTTGTAGTTGATTTGCCTTATATTTTTTTAATTTTAGAAGACTTTTAGTAAGACCAAAAACATTGCCGACAATCTCTTTTATTACACAATTTTATTGTATTATGGCAACAATGGTATACATAACAATATTACAACAGGCAAACGGTTCACAAAACTACTACATGTCTCTAACATGGTATACTCCTTGGGGTCTAGGATGTAGAACATCCTCAATTCATGTTTCAGAACTACACATCCAATGCTAACAGCACAATATCAAGCGAAAGAATCATCAATCAATAATAGATAGAAACGTACTTTAATTTACTTTATAATTAAAGTTTTAAAAAAAAATGGTATTGAGTTATTTATAGTAAATAACTTTATAATTGAAAGTAGCAGTACAATTACACAAATTCGAGATTGATGTTATTGTAAAACGAGATGGTGATTGATTTCATCTTAGCGCGTAGACAGTGGTCAATTTGTCCCCAATTCAAAATTACCCCAATATCGCTCATGAATGGTTCATGGACATGGTTAACGTTGGTTGACTCTGATATGAAGACATACGACACTGAGCTGTGATCTATACTTTTACATAAAAATTCTGAATAGGTAATTCGCGCACGAATTAATCCGGGCAGCGTCACAGAGAAAACATGTGCTATCTCTGGGTTGCTTGATGTGATGATAGATAAGAAAATGCGTTGCAAAACGTGACAGTAAATAGTTGTAGTGGATTAGCGATGTGACATCCAGCAGTGTCAACTGCAGCTTGTTGCGGTCAAAAGTCGCGGCCACTGTTGCCAAAGGCAAGAGCCCTAAAGCTCGAGGACGGCTGCGTCGCTCGCCCGGTACTTGTAACTATTGAACTACGCAAAAAAGTAGTGTTGATAGCCCTTGTCAATAAATTGTTTTTTATAATGGCCCTTTCTACTTACGGGATGTATGTCATTCATCGTCAATATGGATATCATCAAGATACATCGTCAATATGGATATCATCAAGATACATCGTCAATATGGATATCATCAAGATACATCGTCAATATGGATATCATCAAGATACATCGTCAATATGGATATCATCAAGATACATCGTCAATATGGATATCATCAAGATAGTTTCAGTTATTGTAGTGTAACTCAAAACCAGCTTGACTTGGATAAACTTAAAAGGAAAGTACCAGCTTTCAAATAAAAAAGAAACATCAAAATCGGTTCACCCAGTCGAAAGTTCTTAGGTAAAAAATACAGATAGAATTGAGAACCACATCCTTTTTATGGAAATTGGTTGAAAATTACAATCAAACTCGTCCGAAATCAAATGTTTATAGTGTAGTGTCGATAGTTTATGTAAATTGTAATCTTACCAAGTCGCCGCGGCAACCACCCCTTGACTGTCCTGGCGCGCTCTACGTCCACCAGCACTCGTTTGCCGTCGATCTTCTTACCATCGGCGTGCTTGTACGCAGCTGGAATGTATGTGGGTTCAACCGTCAGCGGGTGCCAGAAACTAATATCTTTTGTGCGAGTCTTATACACATACATACCTATGGCATACACATGTGCCTTTTCACGTCACGTGACAAGTGCGGTCACATATGCCACAGAATAGGCAATAGTTTCAATTATGCTTAAGTACCAGTTTTAAAGATTTCGAAACTATTATCTATTCAGTCGGATATGTAACGGAGATTGTACCGTCAGCAACATTAAATAATCTTGTGTAACAGTAAACATTTACAATAAAGTGAATATTTATATTAGTTGCACTAAGCGCCCATAAATCAGTATAATTCTCAAGAAGTATATGAATTAAATACTGTCGAGAGCATGTTTACTGTTATTTACTGAATCTTCAGAAACTTTTCTCACGACTATTTATTACTATAAATTTTGAATACACTCCGTATACACGGATACGAATGAATTAATAATCAATGAAATTACAATATGTACACAAAAACAAATAATAAAACCTTATTATTTTTTTTATTTTTTTATTTCTTATTTAGCTATTTTTTGCTATGTTGTAAGCTTTTTTCAGAGCCTTTTTTAAGACTCCCACAAAAGACTAATCGTTCTGTTTTGTATTTGTTTATATGCACATTTATGCATATTCTAATTCATGCTCGTAAACATCAGAATAAACTAAAAAGTTTTGATATAAAAATGAGTAATAACAGATTGTTTTTATAGCCCAAAAGTGCATATGAACAACAAAACAATTATAACAGTATCCATATTTAATTTGAATTTATTGCAAATAGAAATATGCACAATTACTTGATGTACTATTATATCCAGAAACATAATGTTCTAGAATTCCATTGTTCTTAACAATGGACGACCCACTTATCGAGAAATAATTGCAATATTACATAATCGTTTCTAATTTGTCATTTGGAAACTATAACGACCTTACGAAAAAACGCAACTTAAATTTAAATAACGTCATTTAGTACGCCGTAGAACAATTTTGTTTGCACACTATTAAATAACGTAATTTAAATTTAAACAGCGTTTATAAGTAAGGCGCTAAATGTTTACAAGTTACAAATACAAACCGATTAATTTAACCACATAATTTGGCGATGAGGATAGCACGTAGTAGATGCGCAATAGGGAAAATAAACTTCTTGAATCACGTAGATGCTGCTTTTCAGTTATAAGTAGTATTATTCCACAACTGATAGAGTCTAAACGCATCTACGAAATAAAAGGACCATTGTCATAGCATATCAATGAGAGCTCTACTACAAAAGTTTGTACTCTCATTAAAGTAACAAACCCCTCAGCTGTCTTTAACCAGGATAACAATAGATTTTCTATTGTGTATGTTCCTAATACAGCCCAAGGCTGATACAGTTTAAAACCTTGATATTGTTAAAAAAATACTGTATAAAAATAACTTCTAGTGATTTTTAGGGTTCCGTACCTCAAAAGGAAAAATAAACCCTTATAGGATAATTTTGTTGACCGTCTATCAAGCCCTTTTTCTTAGGAACGCGTAGAGGTAACAAATTGAAATTTATATCTAATATACTCGGGCCTACGGTCTCTTTCAGGGCCCTTATTCACTATGACCATTCAAACAAGTAACGCGGCGCGCTAAGATATGTTCAAGAAATGACCGTGAAATCATTACAAATTTACGATCATTCCTTGAAGATATCTTGTTGAATGGTCATAGTGAATAAGGCTCCAGCTGGGAAAAAAACAAACTTGCAAGTCAACGCGTTCAAAAGATGTTTATGTTGCATATTTTGCGATTGCACAAGGGAATAAAAACCCCATGACATTTGACAAAATACAATATCTTACAGCATATTATATAAAGGAAAACATCTGGAAACCGTAAAGAAGTATTTTTAAGAAAAAATAAGGCGAATTTACTATTACAAACTTTTTATTTGTGATTGGTGCAATAGTCTTGTCAGGGGATCGAACAACTAACTTAAGTTTGTGCTTTAACCTTTTTTAATTAGGTAAGCCTAACATTATTTAAGCAGACAAGGTAGGTAAGAAATCATGTAACATTATTGCTCTTACTGTTAGACAAATAATGTTAGATGCTTTCTTAATGTACGGAACCTTCGGTGCTCGAGTCGAACTCGCACTTGGCCGGTTGTATTTGACTAGAAGTCATTCTGACTAGTAATGCAAATTTTTAACAGCTTGATCAATGCGTTTTCGAGTTTTAGAATGTCAAGAATTTTACTGTCTCAGTTATTTGTCGTAGATACATTCACATCTCATTTCGAACCTGTAATGGACGAACATCAAAAATAATAAAGAGTTCATACCTACTTTGGGATACCTACCAACCGAGCCGTCACGCCACACACTTGTAAAACAAAATTATACACCGCAAATTGCACAGTAACAGCATATCCAAAACTGTTCAGTATATGAGTGACATTTTTATATTGTTGAAATTTGCAAAACATCTACTTTTATGGGAGTTTTCTTTGCAGATTTCATAATCACACCAAAACACGTGAATCTTAAGATCGCGATGGTATATTGAAATCGTGTCTTAATAGTTATTGCTTTATAAAACAACACCATTATTGTGGCACATTCGCTTTTATGACGTGTACAACCATAGTAATGGTGCTATTTATTTTCAAACATCAAATTGAAAACTTTATATGTTTTCAAGAGAAAATTATATTTTTTAATTACTGAACAGATCTGACTTGATTCCCTGAAAATGTCGCGTAGAAAATCATATAAATATTGTATATAATATGAACATACCCACCGTTTATACCTACCGTCAAACTTTTACTTACTGTTTTTTAATTATTTTTTCCGGACCACGTAGAACATTTAATTTATTACCTGTGCGCGTTTTTACTTACGTTTTCCATTTTCGCGCGTTATTATAGTAAATATAGACTTACACAAAGAATAGACAAACTACATTGCTTTCTCAAAATTTAAATACAAAGAGGTGACGAAACCGCGACATCCTAAGAAACTATTTGGCCAGGATCTAAGTTTTCAATACTAACCAATAATTTCATGTCATGTCGCGGTGTTATGCGTTAAAATATTATTAACTATGTACATACCGCTAAGAAAAAGTAATAAAGGAGCATTTACTTGTATTTAACAAACCGATTTCAATATTATTACTCAGACAGATAATTGAAAACATAAGAACTAATAATTACTACACAGTCCATCGCTATAGGAAGCGATTATTAATTTATTAATATCAAAGGATAATTTCTTGAGACAAAAACATTCTCTTTTGTTGTCAAAAAATTATAAGATACACGTTTTTTTACACACAGAATTTTACATTTTTGGCCAGTATTTGGTTGTCGAATTTATAAAAAAGATCTAATTTATAAAATCGATTAAAGCCCTATATGTACACAGTCAATAAATTGAAACGCAAATTATACGAAAACTCATTATAAATATTAATAATTTAACTTTTTAACTTGTATGTTGGTGTCTTACCACATACAAACCTATATAAACTTGGCCACTGTCGTTTGTGGTATGGTCATAACGGCGGGTTTCTGGGTGGAATAGAAAAAAACCCATCATTAATAATATACAACATAATGTGGAGGTCGAACGCGTATATATGGCTTATGTTTAGGGCGACTCAGCGCCTCTGCACTTGCTACCTTCCCGGAGGTTTCAAAAGGGCAAAATCTTTAGATCCTTGAATTGAAACATATTTAAACAAAGCAGGAAAAACTTTTGTCCTTAGATAATTGAATACTATGAAACAGTTGTACTACAGATAGATAATAGAAAAAGAAATGTTTTATTAATAATCAAGCAAAATAACCCAGCAATTTTTTGAAAAGTATATGTATTTACAACAGCATAAAATTAATCAAGGAGACTCTCCTCCGAGAAGGTCTCAATTTATAAATTAAATGATATCAAAGTCATAATGTAGCCTTATTAACAACTATGAGTTATAAAAACAAAATATCTTGTTGCCAATATGACTATGATATATTTATAAAAATATGTATGTTATATGTGTATTAAAAGACTGAGTAGTTACTATCTTCGACAAACCATTTCCCAAATGCAGATTTTTCTTTCTGATTAGTGATGGTTAATTAATCAATTTTTTGATTCAAAGCCAACAAGTAAGTCGATAGAAAAAATAAATACAAACAGTAACCTTTGCAACAGTTATTTGTATGAATCAAATTAATTAATCTATAAGTGAAAGACATTCAGGCGTATGATTTAGATAAATCAATAAAATTGCAGTAAGATCAGGCCCCAAATTAATAAGCATGTTATGAGCTGTAGATTGAAAAATATAGTTTTACACATACTGATGCTGCACATATCAACAAATTGATCACCAAGCATACATACGGAAAACACAGAAAATTAACTTTTAAATTGAAGCTTTCAAGATTCAAAATGAGTTGATGCAATGTCTTTATTTTAAACATATTTTAGTCAAAGTTAGCACCTACTCAGTCTCTATATCAAGTCTTGTGTGTACAGTTTGTGAGTGACTTACAATGCATGTCTCTTTCATGTTCATATTCGATGAATGCATATCCTCGTGGCTTGTCATTCTCCTTGTTGAATACCATGTGTATCTGAAAATGAAAGAATGGGAGAAATTCAGTCTATGTTAAAGAAAAATCCAGTCAATTGTAAATGGGACTAGCACACAGAGTTCATCATACTTTCATACCGACATACAATATTTTCGTTTTATGTATTTTTTGTGTGGCAAGCCCAACTCCCATTAAACAAAAACCAAATAACTAGATAGAAGGCCTCTTGTTGCAAGAACCCATCTTGGTTGGTTCCAATGCTCCAATGCTTCCAATGGTCCCAATATATTATGTCTAGAAGTGGTACCAAACACTAATATATCAAGTGATGTTACAAGACAAATTACACTTAGAAGGCAACATCTATACTCCTGATTCGTGGCATGCAGTGTCACGTAAAACTTTAGCTTAAAAACATGTGCACTGCAGCTCTAGTGGACAAGCATGAACATTGCTAACAGGCAAGTAATTTACCTGTCTTGTTTATGTAACAACTTGGAATATTACTAAAAACCCTTGCTTTAAATAGTTACCTACTTTATTTTGTCTGCTAGGTAAAACATGACTTGGCCCTATTGCATGTGTACATCTGTACAAGTATACCATGCCTTTCATAGTTAATGACTGTTGTGTGATAAAAATATAATGAGATTAGCAAAATTTATTTTGTTATTCCTACTGAAAACTTTTCATGTAGATTTGAGGTTGAACATTTCTTGGATATTCATTGGCATGTATTAAACCAAAATAGCCAACAAATTAAAACTTTGCTGAATCGTTTTTGTACCTTACCTTTTTAATTGGTCCATAACCTTCAAATTCTCTTCTAAGCTTAGATTCCGATGTGTCATAGTTCTGTAAGGAAGGGTAAAGAAGGTTCTGTAAGTACTAAGTATTAGCTTATTATATTTTCCTACTCTTAGGTAGTTTACGTTTTTCAAAATAATATACACCAGATAACCATTATGCCTTGAATTATTTTATATCATATTGAACCTTAATCCTTCCTATACCGTGATAATTAAAACTTTATGAATAAAAATACTTATATATACTTCTCTGGGACGCAAAGGGTTAATATCTAAGTTGTTTGTGATGTTTAACCCGTCTGAATCAGCAAGCCCCTAGTTCATTCATAAATCTTTTGTTATAGCGTAAACCTGATGCGGACAGATTAAGATGCCTAATTAATAATATGTTTAATGACCATTGAAGAAATAAATTATAAATATGCACAATGACCAATTACAAAATAAATCTGTAGTGTCTTTAATTAATCACTCATTGATATACTAATGAATGAGAGTAGATTAATATTGGTTTCATTTAGATAGTGATTAATTAAAGAATATTAATAATAAATAAACTAATACTAATAATATGTAAGTATATATTAGAAATGTTTTATGCAAACTCATTTGCTGTTTAGCTACATACACATGGCATGTTGAAATCAATAGCTTTTGATATAAACAAAAAACAACTTAAAAAATTAACTTAAATTAATTAAGTTAAGTTACGAAAATTCCGGACCAGTACGCCGTATAAGGCCCATGTTTAGTGGTGTACAACTAAGATTGATAATCTAAAAAAAATAATGTGAAATAATTATTCTGCACATTACATCCTCCATTTTCATTTTTAGACATTTTATGTACCCAGTGACATTCACAACAGTTGACTTAACATTTATCAAAAACGGTTAAGCCATTGAATAGTTAGGAATGGAGATTCAAATAGGTCAAACACACAACCCTTCTTGTGAGCTCCGTGGCAGTTGGGTAATTAACATTGTAATATATCTTAAATTTATAGTTAGGTCTTCCCTCTGTTGTCATTATTTATCACTTTCTGGGAAAAACTGTGCATGCTTTGGTCACATTATTATGCTGAGATGAAATGCCATGAACTGATCTGTGTTATTATAATATACTAATGAGTGCTGGATTTGCTGAGAGTAACTTGTACAACATAAACATAACTTAAGTCACTGTAAACAAATCAAGGTAGGTAAACTTATGTTAATATAGATTATGTGGAATTTTTTCCTTTAAGGATGCATAATTAGATGTAATAATTACTTACAACTCTAGCAACAAACAATGTTTTGAATGGGTCCATTGTTGCTTTTGGGTTAGTGGTAGGGTCCCATAATGCTATCTCTTGCTCAAGCTTGTATGCGGTCTGCTCTGCCCGCTCACGGCGTTTGCGCTCAAGTCTCTCTTCTCTGGTCTCAACTCTGGTAGGTGGAGGTGTCTCTGATGGGTGCTGGAATAGAATTCAATTCAAAATATGTTAGAAAAATATTACCAAGATTTTTTTGTAACACCAAGATCAGCATGACAGTAAACACTCAGTGATGAATCTTAGTGGAGATTTAAAAGTAAAATCTATACAAAATTTTGTCAGATCATACTCACATCTGGATTTTTTACTAAACATACTTCTGGAAAATGGGCTTAAGTGATGATTGGGTTAAGTAGTTCACTTTATGGTAAGGGCTTTCCATGATAGTTGCAATTGCAAAATAGCAAGGGATAGAGTTAAAGAATTTTTCATCAGCCGAGTACATCTGACTTATTAGGTTCAGGTTGAACTGGCAGTCCTCTTGCAAAAGAGGCAGTCTTGGTTAGTACCACAGCAGTGCCAGATATTCTGTTGCACAGCAATAGTGTGCAAGCATTACTGTGTTAGGGTGAAGTGCAGAGCTCCACATCGGAAGGTCTTAGCAATACTTGCAAAAGCAGTGATGAGTCCATATTTAAAGTCAAGAAATGCAAATAGTTTCACCTTTGCAATACTTACTCTTTAGTTACCCCCCTTTGTTTCCTAACATGTAAAACCCATTTTACCCAAAAGAAATGAGATATTGCTTTTGATTCTAGTAACAAAGTGTACCCAAAAACTATGTCTATGAAAAATATATAGATAGGTCTTAACTCGTCCGCATCAAGACAAAAAATAACAATAGATTTATGAATGAAACTTGCCTGGAATGAGGCTTGCTGATTCGGACGGGTTAAAGATAACTGTTTGACATGAAGATAAGCAGAGGTTCTGATGTGCAAATTAATTAATGATCAACAAATATTGGCAAGTGATTTTCTAGTCATAGACAATGGGAAAGTAAAGAAAACATTTAGTTTTATCTTAACATTAACATTCATCTTTATCTTCAAATACCTGACAATAATTTATTAATTTGGATAAAGGGAAAAAAAGGTTTAGACACACTTCGGGGACTTTCAAGATAACTCCCAAACCCTTATATTCACCATACATGTAAACATCGTAATTGGAAGTAGAAAATTTACAAATGTGATCTTCGATTTACTTCCTAAAAAAAGAAAACATCTACAGATAAACATATCACACTCCTTTTTATTTTTGTAGAATTAAGTAGGATTAGAGATTAGCAAATTTAAATTAGACTATGTAATTGCCAGAGAATTAGAATTAGAGGCAATAATTTGTGCAATAACAATACACAAGAAACAAGTTGTCTTGTGCCTTGTTTCTTTCTGGTCTACTGAGAAAAATGTATAGGCTCATAAAGGTGACACTACAAATTAAGTTAGTCAAAGTTGACAAAATCTGCCTTTGCTACCTGAAATAACACCGTAATAATCAATGAGTAGTTGTTTATACTTGATCATTCTCCAGAGACAAATTAAACATAGAGATGTATTACTACAAACACTGGCTCAAAATGGCACCTTCCTTATTAAGTGGTGTTCAAGACAGGCACCAGTGTCATAAGCTTATCAAATACCAATATTATTAGGATTGATCAGAAGACCTTCACTCTTTCAATAAAACAAACCAAATAGTAAAAACATATCATATTTATTTATGAAATAAGGAAAGAGGCAACATAACTTCAGCACACCCAAATCAAAAAGAACCTCTTAGGGCTCTTAGTACAGCTGGTAGAAAGATAGTTAATTAAATTCATGTAAGGTATTTGAGCCCAGTGACTAAGGTCCTACTGTTCTAAAAGAGGATTTCATTTATTTCTAGCAATATTTTTATTTCTAGACTTGCATTAATCAGCCACTCATCAGATTCCGACGTTTTGAATATCAGATGTGTTTTGATATGATCATTTAATAATGCGCCCTGTGAGCGCAGTCTTGCACCCTAAACTTGAGTACTTAAAATTTCAACAAGCATTTATTTTAGTCTAGCGGAGTCTACAAATGAGTAAATAGTGAATTTATTTTAGTAAAATTTCGTAGATCCGCAGTACGCATTTCACAATGGTATTTTCGGCAACCATTACAAATTCCGAATTAGCACTAACCTCAAAAACATTGAGAAAAGCGGACACCCCATCGTAACCTTTCTGTTTCTTTTCGTGTGGTAACTTTGCTGCTGGTGGTAGGTATGGGATAGGGTCCCGAGCCGCGAATAACGCCAGCAAATTCGGCGGCAGAAATTGTGTCATGGCTTTGTAGACGCTACACCACGCTACACACAATCCATCAAACACTACACATCTCACTGAAATGGAACTGATAACCAAAATTCAAATTATGGATTTATGAATCTCAGAAATCAGATGTATGTCTTCTCGGTAATACTATTTTTCCAAAGGAATAAAACTGATAAATCACCAAACAAATTTTACAATTTCACAAAGCTTAGGCAAATAATCTCTTGCTTTCGCTTTCGGCCATAGACTAAAATATATGCAGGGTTGCCAGATGTGATTTGCTTATTTTCACCAAATAACAAAAAAGTCACCAAAATGATACTATTTCACAAAAATATCGCCAAACTTGATTTAACAATGTATTTATTTAATCTTTGCTAAGGTCATGAAGAGTAAGAAAATTAATATTTGTTATTGAACATTTAAGTGATGTTGCTGATCGTACATTGGTCATTAATCGGTCGCGAAGCGTATTGCACTTTATATCGTTAGCGTATATAAAGTGCTCTGCAAATCAATTCTTACGTACTGTAATATACCTGAGGTACTGGCGCATGGCCTAACGTATATGCTGGCTTTGGAACGTGCTCATAGAACACTACTTAAGGTAGCACATGCAAGCAATGTATGTTTTCCACCGTTGATTTGTATAAGGACTGTGTATTATTAACAGTTCGCCAGCTTTTTATTCTTTACATTCTTAAATCCAAAGAGAAACAATCAACTTTTCTTAGATGTAAGATTAATTTCCTCTACTAAACGCAGAAAGAACATAGTTTTTCATACACCGAAATTTAATACAAAATCGGAAACGTCACAAACTTTATTACCTTTTATATAAGGCGACTCTGCTTATACCCAATTTATCGAAATGGAAATAAAAGCTATAAGATAAAATATTGTAAGTGTACCAAAGAGTACGTAGAAATGAAACAACGGAAAGATAAAATTAATAAACGAATGAGTGTGCCATGCACGAGGTACTTATTCTTTTTTATAAGATATTGAGCTACTCCGGAATATATTAGTACGATCGTATCACATAATATAATATGATGTTCCATTTGAGGCATGCGATCTATCATTTACTATGATTATCGCCATATTTTCACGTGTTAAATTTTATTTTTCGTTCGCCATGAACCAAATTATTTGCCAGAATGGCGTAAAAATAACCCAATCTGGCATCACTCTGACCCACTCTGACAGTTTAACAAAGAACGGGGTTAAAAACAAACTCAAATCTTAAAACTTAGAAACGTATTATTTAATCATCTAAGATTGATTCAACATAATACCCATTTAAGGTTTATTGTTCTGATTCTTCAGGAACAAAGAAAGAATATTTTTCATGTTCACCGTTTGGATCCAACACCTCCATGGATATTTGGTAAGAGGCGCACGTCTGTTTGTTTTCCGTGTACATTAATGAATTCCGTAGATAATGTTTTGTTCGCGAATAGGTTGATGACTCATGACAAGTGCTATAAAATGGAAGTAGAATAATATTAGTTACATATTATTAATTGGCTGTAATCGCTCAAGCCCAGCGGTGGCCTTTATATCCCGAATTTTATTAATTAATTCATCTTATATAAAAACATCACAGATATTTATTTTGAACATAAATGTTGGTGTTAATTAATAATTATAATGTTATATGAACTGGTATGGAATGGGTATGACTCATTTTTATTCCTGAAGGTCAAATATATCATATATCTTCGACTAATTGCGTCCACGTTCGTGTCTTCGGTTTTCAAATACTTTGTAGAAGGTAAAAAGGGAGCAAGCATGTCTTCTGATGGCCCAAAACTATGGTACTTGTGCCAAATCAAACAGTATTTATCATTGTATATGTTATTATTATAATTATATCCTACGAATAATAATTATTATTCGTAGATTATATCCCAGACATCAGCCTGTATAGGATTAGGATGGCCTTGAAATAGCTTAAGAGCAACGAAGCGCCTGGTGATGACGTATCATCGTATCACATCTGAGCTTCTGAAAGCGGGTGGAACACCAATACTTAAAGCCCTTCAGAAGCTCTTTAATACCGACTTACTCGAAGGATCAACGCCAGAAGCATGGAACAAAAGCGTGGTGTTTCTATTCTTTAAGAAAGGTGACAGCACCTTACTTAAGAATTACAGACCCATCTCGCTTTTGAGCCATGTTTACGAGTATATGCTGTTTTCAACAGCAGTGCTTGAATCTTTCCAGCGGTGCCGTATTGACTATCGGTATATTGAAGTGCTGAAGTGTTTATACTAAAACGCCAATATGTCAGTCCGAATACAGTAGCAGAGTTCAAAGGCAATTCCATTGCAAAGAGGCGTGAGATAGGGAGACGTTATATCTCCGAAACTGTTCACCGCTGCATTGGAAGACGCTTTCAAGCTTCTGGAATGGCAAGAACTTGGCATCAACATAAACGGCGAATACATCACTCAACTTCGATTTGCCGATGATATTGTAGTCATGGCAGAATCCATGGAAGACCTCCGTACAATGCTCGAAGGCCTCCATCGAGTTTCCCAACTGGTAGGTCTTAAGATAAAAATGGACAAGATGAAAATTATGTCTAATGCCCATGTTGTGCCTACCCCAATATCAGTTGGAAATTCAGTTCTCGAAGTTGTTGACGAATAAAATATCTACCTGGGACAGACAGTCAAACTAGGCAGGTCCAACTTCAAGAAAGAGGTCAATCATCGAATCCAACTCGGCTGGGCAGCGTTCCAAAAACTTCGCGAAGTCTTCTCGTCAAAAATACCTCAGTGTTTCAAGACAAGAATCTTCGACCAATGTGTGTTACTATATTTGTGCTACTATATAGTGATGACTTATGGCACTGAAAAGTGGTCTCTTATTATGGGCCTCATTAGTAAGGTCAAAGTCGCACAACAAGCTATGGAGAGGGCTATGTTCGGGCTTTCTCTACGTGATCAAATCAGAAATGAGGAGTTCCGTAGAAGAACGAAAGTCACCGACATACCCCAGAAGGTTAGCCAATTAAAGTGGCACATAGCACGCAGAACAAATGACCGATGGGGCCGGCAGGTTCTGGAGTGGAGACCACGGACCGGCAAGCGCAGCGTAAGTCGTCCACCGACACGGTGGACAGACGACCTGTTAAAGGTCGCAGTACGACGTTGGATGCAGGCTGATTCCAACCGGTCCAAAATTATGGTGGAGGCGTATGTTCAGCAGTGAACGTTCTACGGATGAGATGATGATGATGATAAAATGAGCAAAATACAATGGTAATAGTTTCGTTGCACGCATTGTTATACCACATTTGAAAGTAGGTTATTTTGATAAATTTCTAATTTATTTCGCGTCATCCAACTTAATTTTGAGATGGCCCAATGGCGACAAGTCATCCATACGGAATTTCTTGTCGCCGCTGGAGGCTCTTCAGTAGCCCAATTGGCCACAAATCTCCCAATCTGGCATCACTGTTCTAAAGCATAGCTTGGATATATTCTGATTTATCTATGAAGCATCTAGTGCGGTCCTAATTGGCTATAATCGATATTAGCGCGATAAAAGTCGGTCCCTTTCACCGTGAGCGTGATTACGATGGCCCACGCTACGTCATCGATGACGTCTTAACTGCCGCCATATTGACGATTACATGAACCATGCTCTACACCATAATCGTCGTGAGCGTTCTGTCAAAAGTGACAGGTGTTTGTTTATTTCTACAATGTATTTACTGGTGTCCCTTCTTTTTGATGTAAAAGTTATAAAGTCGGTCCATCCATTCCATTATTTCTTTTTAATCCACACACTACATAGTTAACCTTCACACTATGCACGATATTTTTATGATTTTTGTTTTTCGCGCGCAAATGGTTCGTTATTGCTACAACTTTGGTCCGAATTAACAACACGCTTACAGTGCCACGAGCTGTCAAAATCGCGATATTTATCTCGGACCAGCTTTGGTAGACGATAGCACTGTGAGCAAAATTATCGCAATACGGACCACGGCAATCAGATCATCAAACATCAGATTCTGTAATTGTTTTTTTTTATATAACCTCGTACATTTGTACATTACATTGTACATTTGCCATTCCTCAAGTTATACATTTGTGTACGTATACATACACACATCAAAAAAGTCTAAGCAACATGTACTAATTTAAATTTTAGGATGGTTCTTCACATTATGACGTTTGTATTTTATTATTTTAATAACATTTTCTTAATGATGTTAAAATAACAGCTCTTGTCTTCAATAGTTCTTTTAATAACATATTACATTAACAATATATAATATTGTACTGTACAAACTTAGGGTACCTACATAAAAAACTAAACATTTTTTAACAAAATGAAATTCTCAAGAAAATTAATTTATTGTGAAAAAATTTGATTAATTAATACAAGGTATGGCTTTCTCTGCTATTCAGAACTTGTCGGCAACGATTATTCATAGAATTAATGAGACTGTTTATGTCATCTTGGAGCAATCGCTCCCAATGGAATTGTAGCAAATCCGTCAGCTGTTGGGTTGTTGTCACTCCATCCAAGTCCTTCAAAAACCCCTCTCTGGAGCTTGTACCATGCGTGCTCGATGGGGTTGAGGTCTGACGATTGTGCAGGCCAGGGCAATACCTGGATGTTCTCCATTGCCAAGTATTCACTGGTTCGCCGAGCTGTATGCGAACGCGCATTGTCATGCATTAACGTAAAATTGGAGCCAAAGGTTTGTGCAAATGGATGGGCATAAGGTCTACGAATATCCTCAACGTAATTTTCAGCGTTCATGTTTCCATTTACAAAAACGAGCTCAGTTCGCCTGTTCTCCATAATACCCGCCATCCATAATATAATAATAATTGGATGAACTTCCTGAACACACCGCAGCAACCTGAGCATTTCAGTATTTCCGGGCCGACGACGGTACACTCTCACCCTTCTCGTATCAGGCCTAAACCCGAATTGCAGCTCATCGGAAAACATAATTTTATCCCATTGCTCCTGGGTCCATGTTCTGCGTTCTCTACACCATTCAATTCGACGAGCACGATTCCCGTAACGTATTGGCGGGCACCTGATTGGGCGCCGAGGCCGTACTCATGCAGTTGATTTCGCACAGTTTGGGGACTAACAACAACACTACTTGAATTCTGTAGTCTCAAACTTATCTCTCGAGCGGTTAACATCGGATGGCGTCTTGCAGTCAGTTGTATTTACCGGTCTTACTGAGTGGTTGTACTCCTTCCACGGCCTGGATGCTGTTCAGCGGGGTCTTCTGTATTATTTTAGCGCTGCCAAAGATGACAAATAACGCTTTTATGAATACTAAAATGCCGAGATACTCGTACCTGAGATTGATTTGTTCCCGCTTGCAACATCCCTACAGCTCTTTGCATTTGATCTGCCGTCAAATGATGTCGCTCCATGATGTAAAGAATGTCTCACAATCTCACAATTTTGTCGCTAACATTATTCAAATTTTAGGTAAAATTATAAAATCAAGACTAAACGTAGCAATAAAAACGCACTTAAATTCAAACAAATTCGCATTCGTTTCAATTTTATGAAAAAACAAAATATAATCGAAAAGTTTTCTTTTACAACTAGCCAGTATGTCATCACAAACAAAAAAGATTACATACCTACGCACCTTGAGTGAGTAAAGACTTAAAAATGTATTAATATCATTAGTAAAATTTATGACATGATGCAATGTTGCTTATACTGTTTTGATGTGTGTAGTTTAATTTTTTTAGTATTGACGTGTATTAGTCAAAGACCTTGCACTTACTAACATTAGTAATGTACACACATCAACAGCGTTTAGGGATATTTTGTATAAAAATCTTAAACTTAAAAAGTACTGGTACAGTTTTAAATTATTTTGAAGAAACTGAACTATGAACTATTGAATTCAATTCAATTCAATTTATTTATTGCAGACATAGTCCATAGTGTTACTAACTAGCACTATACAATAATATTAATAATGTCAATCAAATGGATGAATGTCAATATGAATAACAATTACAGATTTAAAAATAATAATAATAGTAATAATAAATGAGACCCTTGACACCCGGCTTGCCTTAATTGGCCGTCCGGGGGTGGAGACGCAAGAGCAAGTAACAAAAAGCTCCAAGGCTGGAAGAGTTAAAGGGCATAACGCCGGTAGTAGCGCTCTAGTGAAACCGCAGCACACCTCTCGACACCCTTTAGCCATCCACACCAACTTTGCCCCTTTTATCACCACTGGTGGCCGTTATAGGGGGCCCGTTTAGTGGATGGCAAGTCACCACCTGCCTAAATACTCGTATTTTAACATGAGACTAAAATTGGCAGGTGCCGTAGTCTCTTCCATAGCCCACTATCTTTCTTATCACTAATAAGATCATATCAATAGCCTGGCCATTTTACCCATATTTGTAATAGTTATAAGTACCATGTTACCCTTCATCCAACATTTTTTCTGTTTTTTATACTCTTTTGTCATTTTATACCAAACAGGCCTCTAAGTGTTGGCTACAGCCCCACTTATGCCCGAGATTTTGTTTTGAATAGTAATAATAATAATAAAACAAACACATACAATTACCTAACTATAGGAACATGGAGTTGAGCCGCATGGGCGATGAAAGGGCAGTCGTGTCTTCCTGCAATAACACCCAGGAGACTATTGGCGCTGCCCCGGACACGGCTAAGCATCGAGGCCGCTCGCTTGCGCATGATAGCATGGAAGCCATCCACACGAGCGTCAGCAAACATGCCAGATGCGCTGCACCTCCAGGGCAGCCCCAACAGCATCCTGAATGTATTGTTATATTGCACACGCAAGGCATTAATCGTCCCCTGCGTATAGTTGGTCCACAGAGTGCACGTGTAAAATGACTGGCAAAAAGCTCTAAACAGCGATATTTTAACCGCCGCCGTACACCGTGCAAATCTGCAAGCCAACATATTGCCGCGGACAGCCAACGCTCTGCGTTCCCTCTCTATATCCTCAGAATCTGTGAGATCCTCCGCCACCCAGTGACCCAGGTACTTGAAACGCGACACTCTGGCCAAGGGGACACCGTTTAGTACGATAGAAAGTACAGTGTTAGTCTTAAAACCCCGTGACTGAAACACTAAGAGCTCACTCTTTTTTCCATTGTACCGGAGTCCGTGGGTCGCGGCGTACTTCTCACAGATCCTGAGGAGTTTCCTAGCAGCACACCAAACTTATCAAGGCGTAATTTAAAGAAATATTTTTAACTATTATTAGCAATAATTGTCTACTGTTCGCAGAACTACTAGTAATTCTTGGAACAGATTGGTTCCCGGCCCAGCGGCAATCGACACTATGTCTATCTTGCTCTTTCATGCTATGAGTGAAAGAGAACTATCGTTTCGCGTAACGCATTTTTATGATTTTCGAGTCAGTGTGCTATCATACTACTCCCGTACAACAACGCGCACAGATGTGGTCGGATCAGCAGCAATTTCATCAAGTACGTCCTCTTCATTATGTACTTGTGGTCTCCCAGAACTCGTGCCACCGATGCCACTTCCAGGAATTCGACCTTCCATGTAAGCATTGTGTACGCGAATAAACACACGATAATCGGGATGGCGTGCATTGGGAAAACCTTCCCGATACAGTGCTGCTGCTCGATTGGCGTTACCACCACACTCGCCGTAGATTAAATGCATTTGCGCATATTCAGACGCAGTGTATAGCTGAGGCATTGCAATCAATATGCAATACCAAAAAATCCAAGTTACAAAGCAAATCAAGTCCGAGATCACAGCACAAAATCGTTAGGTTCACAAAATTAAGACGTCCAAATCGCTAGGTAAAACAAAGTCCGAAATCACTGCACAAAATCGACGAGTATCAATCCAAAACAGGATAACACGTTGTTGTACGGGAGTAGTATGATAGCACACTGACTCGAAAATCATAAAAATGCGTTACGCGAAACGATAGTTCTCTTTCACTCATAGCATGAAAGAGCAAGATAGACATAGTGTCGATTGCCGCTGGGCCGGGAACCAATCTGTTCCAAGAATTACTAGTTGTTCTGCGAACAGTAGACAATTATTGCTAATAATAGTTAAAAATATTTCTTTAAATTACGCCTTGATAAGTTTGGTAGGAATTAATTTTGAATCAAGTTGTGACAATGATATGTAATATACCATTTCAGAATCTCGATGAAATAGGCTAATTTTTTTTAAATTTGGCATTCAAGTGACCATACATTTTTTTTAAACCACAGAAGGGTAAAGGTCAGGAAAAAAAACGAAAGCAAGTAAAATTTTAGTGAAATCTTATTTTAAAATCATAACTGTGCTTGTGTTATAAAAACAATAGTTTCCATTCGATAGCACATCTATCCAAGAATACTATCCAAAAAACAGATAGACAAAAAAATTTCATATGCAGTCTTGGCGCCAAAAATAGTGACGAAGGGTGAAATATTTCTTAAATTTCGAAAATTTCGAATATCTCGAAAACCGAGGCACTTTTACTGAGCATAACAAACTGAACCGCCACAATGGCCCCTACCCGCAGGTACCCTATTATCCACTCATTACGCCACACCCTGTATATGAAAGCGACGGGCAATGTGTACATATTTTAATTTTAAATCATTTCATTAAATTAAATTAAATTACATTTAAATCTACTTTCATTTTAATATTGAAAATAAAAATTCATGTAAATAAATTCACTGTAATCCATTATATTCTTCATTATAATCTCCATCTTGATTGGATTTAATTTTCATTAATAATTTTTATAATACAAAATAATAAATTAAGTAAATTTATTCGTGGATTATCCGATATATATATTATATATTAATTATATATATTATTTCATAATATATATTAATAAAATAAAACACCGCCAAAATATTTAAGTTTTAATAAATAATTATTTAGTATTAATGTATTTTTAATTTAAATTTTAAATACTAGGGTATCTAATCCTGGTTTATATTTTAAATTTATTAATCTCATATTTTTTTATAAATTATTACTAATTAAAATTTTACCTAATATTTTAATTTTTACTTTATATTAAACATTTATTTATTAATTAACTAAAAAAAATTAATTTAACTTTAGTATAACCGCAACTGCTGGCACAAATTTTTTTAGTTATTAGTTGATACTTTTTCCTTAAAGATGTTATTATTATTATCAGGGCTAACTATATGTATAGCTGGAATTTCAGCTAATTATGAATTTGATTTAAAAAAAAATATTGCTTTATCCACTTTAAGGCTTAATAATAAGAATTTTAAGAATGGAGATACCTGTGTTGGCTTTTTTCATTTATTAACTCACGCTATATTTAAAGCTTTATTATTTATATGTGCGGGGGTTATTATTCTTTTAATGGGGCCATACAAGATATTCGTTTTATAGGGGGGATTGGATTATATGTTTCGATGACTAGATTATGCTTAAATACTTCTAATATAGCTTTATGTGGTATTCCGTTTTTAGCGGGGTTTTATTCAAAAGATTTAATTTTAGATACTAAGATTTAGTGGTTTTAATTTATTAATTTATTATATTATGTTTCGACTGGGCTGACAATGTTTTACACAATTCGGTTAACAATATATTTAATAATTAATGATTATAATTTATTAAGTATTTATAATTTATATGACGAAGATTATAAAATAGTAAAAAGTATATTAGTTTTATTATTTATAAGTATTATTAGAGGAAGTATATTAACATGTTTTTTTTTTTTTTATCCTTATATAATTTATCTACCTTTTAATATGAAAATAATAGTTGTTTTGTATATGAAAGTCGTCGCCCTGCTCCTATTTACACTGCCTGTGACCTTGTGCTGTTGTAGACTCAGGGGAGTAATGAGAGGGAGGGACACGACTCGTGGACAGACGCCCAAATTCATACCACGACGAGATGGGCCGTATCGAATTAGGGAAGCAGCGAGTTCTTCTACCTATATCCTGGAGAGAGTGAGTAATGGTGAAGCATTGGGGAGGTATCACGTTTCCCAGTTGACCCCATTCGTAAGGGACGTTCAACCCCCTGTTAACGAAAAACGCCAGCGAGGTAGGCCTAGGAAGTTATGCTGATCCTGACGCGAGAACATTATGTCTGGGTTAGAGGGGGAGTTTGTAGCGCGAGCTTAATTTTGGGTTGTTTGTGAACGAAGCGTAACACGAGCGCGTTCGGTTTTCTCCGCACACCTCCGCCCTGCTCGACAGAGAGAGTAAAAGAGAGAGAGACGCACCGCCGCGCGAGAGACTGCGTGTGATAAGCTGTTTATTCCCGGGTTTTCTATGTATACCTAATTAGTGAATTGTAAATACCTACCTATTGTGCGATTATACCGCTTCGTTCGTGAGAACCCGTTTTTTCTTATATCGATACCCTAGCTGTGAGGAAAAGCCCAAACGAGAACTTATATAATTTATTTAACTAGCTTATATATTAAGAGCGTAATATTGAAGATATTAAGGAGATAATTTTATCTTTATATATATTTATAAAAAAAAACATTTACAGTGAAGTTTTTATTTAAACTATATAAATAAAAATAATAATGGAATTTAACCACTAAAAATTAGGTTAGCAGCTTAATTTCAATCTTTATAATTCTTTAATTGGAATATTAGATATACCTCTATTTTGGTTTTAATTAATAAATAAGGAGTTAATAAACTCTTTCTTTTAAGTCGAAAAATATATAATACCTACATGGTGTTTGTTATTTTTAATATATTTTGAGTAAATTGAGTAAATCCAAAATATCCCTAGACAGTGTTGATGCGTTTATTAGTTAATAGTAGTAGTAGATTATTAACTGTTAAGGTTTAGTATTGGTGAATGAGTGGAGGCAAAGTGTACGAAATCATGAAACGTTGTTATTTTTTCTCGTTAATCGTTTTAGAAAGTTCTATTTATTTATTTTTGTGGTAATTGTCAACATGACATTTGTGCCAGTTTCACGTCAAATAAAACAAAAAACATCCTAAAACGAATTTGAGCAAACTATGAACCAGAATAGGTTTATTTTGTATGAAAAAATGAAAATATACACACATAACAATAATAAAGTATAATAACTTAAAGAAAACTTATTCGCACATAAACAAACAACATTAAAAACAAAATATGTACAAAATTATAAACCAATGTTATTGATAGTGAGGAAGTGAACGAAAACTTTATATATATCAATATTAGTAGATGATAAAAGTTCAGGAATGAGTCGGAAATGAGACTTTTAATGATATGAGAGAATTGTAGAAAAAAACATTATCATACAATGGACAGGAAAAGAATATATGGTTGAGATCCCCCTCATCCAGGCCACATTCACATATAGAGGAATCTTTCACATGAATCTTTTTTAAATGTGAAGGTGAGCAACAATGACCAAGCCTCATGCGAATTAAGGTCGACGTATAAATCTTACCGAAGTACCACCGCGAAAACCAAGGTTTACTTGGTATTTCTGGTTGGATCTTAGCAAAACCAGAGCCTTTGGATGAGCTAGTCGTTCTCCAGTATGTAGACCATGACTTATAAAGAAAACTTTTAGGGAGGCAGATAAGGTCAACGCTATAATTAATAAACGGGACCTTATCACCACAAGAAACCACTTCTTTGGCCGCTTTATCAGCACGTTCATTACCAGAAAGACAAAGGTGTCCTGGTATCCAAGCAAGAACCACTTCTAGTCATTTATCAATACAATCCGATAAAGATTTTTTAATTTCGAGAACAATGGGGTGAAATTTAGAGTGAAAAGGGTTAGACAGAAGGGATTGAAGCGAGCTACGAGAATCTGAAAAAAATATGGTCTGACGAAGTTTGAAGAGAAGGATATATTTTACCGCATCAAGAATTGCTAGACATTCACCTGTAAAAACAGAGGACTCAGGAGGGCATTTTATCTTTTGAACAATATCAAACTGGGAGTGAAATACACCACAACCAACACATCCAACCTGAGACAATTTTGAGGCATCCGTAATAATGGTATGCCATCCACGCCAATTCCTGAGCAAGAGCTCTTGAAAATACTTATCAGCGTAGAGGTCCCCCTTACAGATACCAAAGTCCAAAATTATTTCCGGCTGCGATATTATAACAAAGTAATTAATATTATAAATCGATAGTTTAGTAGACCGATACGTGGGATCCTTAAGCAATTTAAAGTTTGAATAACTTTTCAAAAGAAGCGGATGTTTTTTAAAAGTCCAAAAACGGGAAGTGTAAACATATTGTTTGAGAAGTTGGAGTTTAGGAATGAGAGGGTGATTAGAGAAATGAATAGAACGGAAGAAGAATCTATTAGCTAGGAATTGACGACGAAGATGAAGAGGAGGGTCCACACACTCCACCTGAAGAGCGTTGATTGGAGATGATTTCATAGCACCAGTAATAATCCGGAGTGATTTGGATTGAATTAGATCAAGTTTGGTAAGATCTCTCTTACGCGCAGGTTCCAGCAAGAAGGAACCATAATCCAAGACACTACGGATAATGACATTATATAGTAATTTAAGATTAAAAGGGTGGGCACCCCACCACACCCCAGACAAACACCGTAATATGTAAATATTCCTCTCACACTTATTTGAAATGTATTCACAATGCTGACGACCACATAGTTTACTGTCCAACCAGAGACCTTAAAATTTAACCGACTCCTTTACTGGAATTTTGCACTCACTAATAGAGATATTTAAATCAGGAGGATTTCTTTTACGAGAAAACAGAACGATATTACTCTTTGTAGGAGATAAATCTAGACCATTTTTTTGAAGCCAGTCATTTAAACATTCAAGGGAATGGGAAATACACTTACTAGCCACATCAATTTTGTGATGAGAACTGTAGACAAGTATGTCATCAGCGTATTGAAGGGTACGACTTAGACCAACAGACGATTCCAGATCATACATGTATACATTATATAGAAGTGGACTTAGGACAGAGCCCTGCGGTAAGCCTCGCCAAATGACCCTATTAGAAGTAATAGAAGAATCACTGCAACGGAGATATACATATCTCTCTGAAAGAAGATTCATAATAATATTGCCTCATTTAGCTGGAATTCTCAATCGATTTAGTTTATTTTTAAGAAGGGGAAGTTGGACACTATCATAGGCTGCGGAAATGTCTAGGAAAGCAGCTATAATAGATTCATTGCGCGTAAATGAAAGTCGTATGTCAGTAGTAAAAATGGCAAGGCTGTCCATAGTGCTCTTGCCTTTTCTAAAACCGTATTGAGACTTAGCGAGTAATTCATTGCTCTCAAGAAACCACTCAAGGCGGTTCTTAATCAAATGCTCCGCAATTTTAGTCAAGACTGAAGAGAGAGCGATAGGACGGTAAGAGTTAGGGTCCAACGGATCTTTATTAGGTTTCGGAATAGGAATAATATATTGAGACTTCCAAGAAACTGGAACAAATCCGGTTGCAAAAATTGTGTTAACCAAAGTTAAATAATAGTTCTGAAGGCGGACAGTAGCTTTAGAAACAAAGGAATATGGTATGCCGTCAATACCCGGAGCAGAATCTTTAACGGATTTCAAAATGTTTTCCAACTCATTAAGTGTAAACGGTTGATCGAGGGGATCATTAGAAAAGGGATTAGAAAGAGATGGTAATTCTGAATGATGGGGACTATAATGAGGGGCCAATTTGTCCATAAATTCATCAGCCCAAACTTGGGAAGGGCAACAACTACGATAAGGAACACATTGAGACCGACGATACCTATGTATTTTCTTCCAGATAAGAGATGAAGGAGTATTGGGGCCTATGCTGGAGCAAAATGACTTCCAACCATTACGTTTTTTATCATGAAAGAGACGCTTGGATTTTGCGATCATTTTATTCAATTCAATAAAATTATCACGGGTCATAGACAGACAAAAGATAGCTTCTGCATCATTACGAGATCTAACGGCTTCAGAGCAATCCTTATCCCACCATGGAGGAGAAGGAACTTTGTCTGGATGAGATTTCTTAACCGGGAAAGTCAAATCAGCACATTCTACTAGAGATCGTACTAACATCTCAGAACAGGTAATAATGTTAGAGGAATTTATAAGAGGTAAAGTTAAGGCTTTGGAATCAGTACGATCATTGAACACATCCCAGCTCGAACTGTTATTGTCAATTATATATTTAAGAAGCGGAGAATTAATTGAAGCAGGACGGGAATGTTTTTGCAAGATTCGTAAAAGAATTGGGAAATGGTCACTACCATGAGTAGACGGGAGAACACACCAAGACATTAGTGACGCGAGCTCAGGAGAGCATAAAGAAAGATCCACTGCACTAGTAAACTCATTAGGACGAGTTCTTCTCGTAGCGGAGCCATCGTTAAGGATGCAGAGATTAAGACTATCTAATGAATCTAATAAAAAAACACCATTAGCATCCGACAAACCGCACCCCCATACCGTATGATGACAATTCAAATCACCTAGAATAAGAAGGGGCTTAGGAAGAGTCATAATTACTGAACTTAAATTTCGAATAATAGATTTAGAAGGATGAGGAATGTATATGGAGACAATTGTAAAATCGTTGATGCGTGCAGCAACAGCATCAAAGCCATCATTATGAAAAGGGATAGAAATACTTGAAAACTTCATATTATTTTTAATAAATAGTGCAACACCACCAAAGCCATCCTGGCGGTCACTTCGAACGTCAACATAGCCTGACAACCTAAAAAAGTAATCAGGTCTAAGCCAAGTCTCCGAGACGGCCAAGACGCTTGGTTTATGTTTATTTATTAGAAATATCAAATCAGACTTTTTGTTGCAAATACTATGACAATTCCATTGAAGAATCCTGTCAAAGGGACCCATTTTGAAGTAGGGAAATAAGTGAATTTAAGTTGAAGGCAGCGTTGGACGGTGAATTACTTGAAGAGGAGGAATTAGACATGAGAGAGGATAATAGATTCAAGAGCTGCAGGAGTTCAGCTATTATAGCTTGAACAGAAGGAGTCTCATTTTTTTGGGCCAGAGGATTTAATAAAGCACAACCGTTTTGCGATGCTCCAGAGGATTCTTCTCGAATGATGCTCATGTGCGCTTCACGATCATAACCAACACTAGATGAAGGCAATATATGGGATTTCATAGATTTTCTTCCTCCCCTGTAATGAACTTTGGACGGTTCAGTAGTTAAATTCCTGGATGGACTAGGTAAAGGAGCTGCAACAGAGGTGGAAGTAACTTCAGCAAAGGACTTTTTATATGCAGGCAAAAACTGAGATGCTTCAGCATATGAAATTGATAATTCTGACATACGGGATTTAATGTTATTTTGCCTTTGCATTTCAGGGCAGTACTTGCTATTAGCAAAGTGATTGCCACTACACCACAAACATTTCGCATCAACTTCATCCACGTTGCATGACTTTCCTAAGTGGTTAGAACCGCATTTAAAACAAGCAGGTTTTGACCGACACTGCGTCATGGTGTGTCCGTATCTACAGCAATGGAAGCACTGAATAGTCGGGAAGGCATAAGCCGCAACAGGGAAAGAGTTGTAACATAGATAAACTCTAGAGGGCAAAATTTGACCATCAAAAGTCAAAACCACTGTTTGCGACGGTTTCCACGTCACAACTCTGTCAATGGAAACTTTAAAATTGAGCCGGCGAACTTTTAAAATTGGACCACACTCTTCAGGAACTTTCATCTCGTTCATAACATCCTCTGGAGTCATATCCACTGGGATTCCGCGAATTATACCCATCCGAGTAATATTAAACGACGGAATGAAAGCTCTGAGTTTGTTGTTTGGCAATGAAGGGGACTGGATGAAATTATTGGCTGAAATGGCGGAATGAAAGTTTAGAGCTATACGATTGCGACCAACATTCTTTATTGAGCCATCGATGATTCCTTGAAATTCCCGGGCGCGGCTAAAGAGGAATCTCCCAAATGTCACCGGGTGAAGGGATGTCCCAGCGGTAGGTGAAGTCTCTTCCCTCTGAACATGGACCGTAAAAGGGCCACGATCTGTTGAGTCGTATAATTGCCGACCGATAGGTGTAAATGAAGTTTTCTGTGAAGCTGCAGGGGGTCCGCTAGGAAGGGGGCTAGATGAACTAGGGGAGAAGGAGTTGGGAGGGGTACATTGTCCACCCTGGAGAACAACGTCAGACGCATCTGTAAATTTACACGTTGCTTCATCGTGAACCATTGATTTTGTACGTGATCGTGAACGGTCACTACGGGGATCTTTAGTCACGTTACGGTTTTCCGATCGTCGTTTTCTGTTGACTATTTCAAAAGCCTTTTCGTCAACAGATGCTGAAATTGATGTAAACGCCGCAGGGGAAGGCGGCTGGACAAAGTCCATGCCTCCACCAGGATCAGGGGGATCATTCATCACGCAACAATATACTAAAAACGCTAATGAAATGAACCTACTAACAAGTGATGTCTATAAACTAATGAAATGGAACACAAACACCTATTCTGGTGAGATTAATTAACTAAAATAAAAAATTTACCAAAATACCATAAAATTCGCGTGTTTACGATTTGACGTTCCACCTCGCACCCGCCCGATTTGACGTTCCACCTCGCCTCCGCGATTTATATCAATTCAACGTCTAGAAAGTTCTAATAATGCATCCACTACATTACCATACATTACTAGAACGTGGCGTAGACAGGGCAGTCACAAATTTGACAGTGACCATAGTATAGTATAAGTACTATATATTGTGAATATAGATATATATAGACTATAGACTGTGACTTGTCTCTGACTACTCGAATAAATATATATAGGTTACAAAATTTGTAGTGGCATCAACTGAAATCAACTATTATCTAATATAATATTATCTAATATTTACCTAAATAACGTGGGAAATGGCAAATGTATGAGTCCACATATTGTAAGAAAAAAATGGCACACAGCCAACGTCAAGCATGGTTGAAGGCTGCTTATCAATGAAGCAGAAGAAGAAAAAACAAAATACAATCTAGTACATACAAAACAACACTACTCTAAAAAATAAATATTTTCTTGAAGACTTCTAGACAAATGTATTTTACTGAAACTTAAAAAATACAACAAATTTTTTAAGTTTATCTCAAGGTATTTTTGTCTCAAAATATTAAAAAACGTATTTCTTCTCTTGGTCCATTTACCATCAAAATGGTTCGTTATTTTGCTAACCCTTACGAAGATTTTAATCCCACTTCACCAGTGGCTATAGAAAAAGCAGAAATAATCACTCTTATTAATGATCATACCGCCAATATTACGAAACGGCTTTTACCTTCACGTAAAAATGTTGATGGCGGTCTATACGTCGGCGTAACCGGTGTCTCATATATGTTTTATAAATTGTCGAAGAAACCTTTGCTGTCCGCAAACAAGGAGTCGTACTTACAGAAGAGTCTGGAATACCTCCAGCCTGCTTTGGAAAAGTCCGCTGGCGATAAAACCTCATTTTTACTCGGTGATGCCGGCACATACGCTCTCGCCACCGTATTGAATAAAGAACGTGGAAGTGAGACTTTTGCCGAAACTCTGAAGCAGTTTAAATCGCTTCACCACCATTACCTGAATCCTAAGTACTTGAAATGTGGTGGTGACGAATTGTTTGTCGGACGAGCAGGCTACCTCGCAGGTGCCTTGTGGCTACAGAGAGAACTTAAAACACAAGTATTTGATAATAATGACCTTTACAAAATCTGTGACGTAATAGTTGAATCAGGAAAGGAACACTCCCAGAAACATAACAGTCCCTGTCCACTAATGTATCATTACTATAATACAGAGTACCTGGGTGCAGCTCATGGCATCAGCTTCATATTACAGATGTTACTATCTGTGCCAGGCTATTTGACTTATAACCAGTCAGCTGCAAAGGATATCAAGGCAACAGTAGACTATGTAGCATCATTACAGTCTGTAGATGGCAATTGGCCGTGTTGTATGGAAGAGGTGACATTACCTGACCACAAGTTGGTGCATTGGTGTCATGGAGCACCCGGCACTGTGTACCTGATGGCTAAAGCTTATCTAGTTTATAAGGAAGCTATATTCTTGGAGGCATGTATAAAAGCTGGAGAAGTTGTTTGGCAAAAAGGGCTTTTGCGTAAAGGTCCTGGAATTTGTCACGGAGTTGCTGGCAATGGTTATGTCTTCCTCCTTCTGCATCGTCTGACTGGAGATTTAAAATATTTATACCGAGCTAAAGTATATGCAGACTTTATGAATACTGAGGAGTTTCTACGGGATGCAAGACTTCCTGACAATCCTGAGAGCCTGTATGAAGGGACCGCTGGAACTGTATGTTACTTGGCTGATCTGCTAGTGCCGGATACAGCTGAATTTCCATTCCAAGATGTATTCAGCTCATAAATTAATATCTCTACTTATATTACATGCTAGTATTTAATAATTTATTAAATATTGTAATTTTTTTAAGTATTTTTATTATATAAATTTTGCCCCAAGTTGGAGAAGAAGTTGTCCAAGACTGGAATGACTATCGGAATTACTATAAAATTCATAATGAGGATAATGAAAGAGATCACAGATTATTAATGTAACTTATAATCAGTATTAGAAGTAGGGTAATGATTGTGTACATTTGTTATGATGATGAACATGCCCTGGAATTAAGGATATTTCTGAATATTACATGTCACATTACAGCCATTGTAGTAGGTGTTGATACTCATAAAACATCAAAAATATGAATGCTAGCACAAGCTCTAAAAATTCTTGAGAACTCCAAATAATCGCCCTCCCAGCTTAAGAAATAATTAGAGCGGCTTTAGTGTTCGACCAACCGTCCGCGCGTATTCCATAGCGCGTCGGTCGGCTGACGGCACGCATGCGGACGCGCTTGACCGACGGTCCTCGTACGCAGTGCACTGCGTAGCAATATACGCGTGCGTGCGGTCGGTCACGCACTGTCACCACTTGTACATTTACAATTTTCATACAAATGACAAGTACGACCGACGACGCACTGACGGTCAGTCGAGCACTGTAACCGGCCTTAGATTGGAAGAGCTTTGGTACCTTTTAACAGCTTATTAGGTACTTGCTGTCTGCAGTCACTTTTTTTATAAGATGGTTTTGTTTTTTCCGTAAAATTAAATGAATATTGCTCTTGCAATGGTGGTGCTTCTGTTTTATGCATTTTTTAATAATGATATATGTAATATACCTTATGTATTGAGAAATATAAAATTATATTTCAACATGGTAAGGAAGAAAAGTCAGTTGCCAATCAGCTTACAGTATATTCTAGTGGTAGCATAGTTCCCTCATAATTGTGAAGGAATATAAACGCTGCTTAATTTTAAATATAAACGCTGCTTAATTTTAAATGACGTTATAGCTATTACTGCGCAATGGAAAATTGTTCTGTGCCGTACTAAACAATGTTACTCTTATTTAAATTTATGCAGTGTTTATAAGTAGGCCCTAGATTAACAAACCTTTTGGACTTTTGCGTAGATTTAACTGGAGATGCTGCAAATCATGTTTACATGAAGCTGAGAGGTCCTAAGGGCATTAACACCAGATAAGAGTGAGACAGACTTGTTAGAAAAAACAAATTACATGTGAACTGTATTTGCAAACACAAATATTATTTTACATGTACACTTACAGAAAACAGTACAGTACAGAAGTTAGTATCTAAACACACCATGCCGAAGGTACGCGACCGAAGTTCTGCTGCTGATTTTACGTTCCGACGTATTCGGCTGATATGACACACCATTAGTGCCGAACTTACAGAACAAGTTACAGGATAAGTTGCTGCTGAACTTACGCCTGACCGAGGTTACGCTGTACGCTATAACGCAACGTAATTTTGGCATAGTGTGTCGTCAGTAATTCTAATAGCATTACAGACGTAGTCATGCCGAACGTCGGTCGGAATAGTGTGTTTAGACACTAACATTACTAGGTTCTTTTATTATACTTTTAGATATACTTTTTCTGAATATCTTAGCATTTTTGAATTAAATAATACATACTCATAAAGTGATTATATATGACATCGAAAATACAGTAGGTACCTATTACCTACTACACATTGCCATGCCTATTTTTTATGTCATATCAGTAGCACATTAAGTGGCTGTTGACAGTAATAGGAATACTTGTTTAGCCATCAACAGCAATTTTAATGTCATGTCATGTCCAATTCTCTGTACATATTACTATTAAACTATACTTTGTATTAGTCTTAGGTACTAGGTAGGTACAGTCATAACCACTAACTCTTATTTGAGCATTTTTAAATGTTTTTGGCTAGATTCTTACCATACATTTTTATATTCATTATAATCAGCCCATCATCCATCATGCTCCCACTGATCGGACTTATCTTCCTGTCGGGGAGAGGAATGTGGGTCATATCATAATCAACTGACTGATAAGGTAGTAGGTAGTAATTATAGTATTTTTTTATGGTAAGTATACCTAGGTCTCGAGGATGCGTTGCCGACCTTTGAGGAAGGATGATAGGAAGGAAGAGATAGAAGGGGTAAAGGTTAGAGGGGGAGGGGGAAGGAGAGGAAGAATGGGGAAGGAGGGAATCGAGCCTACGGAACCTCCCACAAACGACGAAACGCAATAACAAGCTATGTTACTTCACATCGGTGTTACGTATTGAACATATAGTGTTTACTAGGACTGGCCATACTTGCTACCAGGTCGCCAGGAGTTGCCTAACGACCACAGATATTCGTGTAACGACTGTTGTTCTACATAAATAAATAACCGGGACTGTTGACTTCAAATGCCTTTTGAAGCACCGCGCCGCTAGCGGTCACCCTTCCTTGTCTTGACCGTGTTAACATTAGCTTGATCTCGTTTTTCAAAGCAAGTGAAAGGCAAACACCACTGCAAGCTCTTCTTTATTTACTCACCTACAATTTCACAACAACTAAGTAGGTACCATACCCATCCCAATAAAAAAACTGCTGGTGACTGTACCTAAGGAATTACTTACCTACTTGTTAGTTTAGAGTCTATTGATTCTGCTCCGGCTCAACGCTCTCTGGCTCTACCATGAGTTGGCAACATAAATGTCATCTATAGTCGAACCTCGATCTCGCCTACCTACTAAGCTTGTGATTGGCGTACTCGCTGTCAATTTTAGTTCTATAATTGAGCGCAAGGTGGCACTGTTCATTTTTTTATATTTTTTTTCCGCGGCAGTCGATAGCGAGCATCGATTGGTGTCAATGTTATAAACTCATGGTAGAAGCGAGTTAAAAGTTTGTTAGAAAACATAAACATACCTACGTGATACGTTTATTATTTGACTGTAGCTGACTTCAGTTGCAACATGATTCTTGCTAAGTTTTTCCTTAACTATCTATTTGTTAAAGATATTGCTGTAATTATTGAATTATTTCATCATAAGAAAATACAGAGTGGCGTCATTTGCCATTGTTATGACGATAAAACTGCTGTAATGATGCATAAAATGTTTCATGTGAATAATTTGAAAGTTACCGGAGTGAGGGCCGATACAAGTAAAAATTTAAAAATAACGCATCTTTATAAACAAGTTGGGGTAGTTGTTAACGCTTCTTGTGTAGGATGGGATCAAACATTTGATTTTGGTAACAGAGATGCTTTCAAAAGTCCGAAGGTTTGGATAATTGCTACAGAAAATTTAACAGGAACAATCGATGTTTTGTCTCGATATAAAATTGAATTGGATTCAGATGTTACAGTTATCGTCAAACGTGATAACTATCACGTTTTATATGAAATGTATTACACTGGATTTCATAGAAAAGGACAATTTATTGTAAGAGAAATCGGACAATGGAACAAGTCTTTACCCATTGAACCTAAAGACAGAAAGGATCTGAAAGGCTTAGTGCTGAGAAGTACAGTGGTTATCCTGCAAAACCAAAGAATAAATACGACGTTTGTGAGGTATTTAGATGCAGAGCAGCCAAACTTGATCAAAACCGATCCACTTCATAAGATGAAATTTTACACTCCATTGACATACTTTCAGGATATGTTCAATATCACGTAAGTATACCTTGTGCATTTTATATGATATATTAATATAATACACATATTTTATTAAGGTAAGGGGGGCGAAGTGCGCCTGCCGGGTAAGTGCGCCTACTATAAATATTTCATAAACTGCTGTTGGGATCCTAGTAATGACATCTTACGATGTAACAAACTAAAACATAGTTTTGGGTAATCATAACAGGTGGCTCACGCGAACTTGAGACACGCGCCATTTTTTTAGTGTAATTCAAAGTGGTGTGCAGAGATGACATTGCGCTTATTTTCTGACTATACATGTTGGGCAAGCACATAATTTAAATGTGTTATTAAGGCTGTGACTTTATTTCACTCTTAGGTATGGAAATTTATAAAAAAAATATATTAAGTATTCTGACCTAAAATTTGTAAAGTTAGTTACTGGCTGTCCATATGGCGCACTTGCCCGCAATCCAGAGGTTACCAACTTTAGACAGTGTTTTTAATTGACCGAGTGAAGCAAAGGTATGTGTGTTGGATGCCCGACCATTGGATTGTATGTATGTACCTATATTAAGTATAATGTATGTAGGTAAGTAAGTTTATCCAACGACAACTTTCGAAAACCTGAAAGGCCATTCTCGCACTTTTTGTTATCTATCTACTAAGCATAAAAAGTCATACATTGCTAGTTGGGTAGGGTTGAAAGAGTTTTTAATGAGTTCGGTCTTCAAAATATGCCGGATAGAATTTACAACTTGGATGAAACCAGTTAAGTACTGCAGGGATCAAAAATTAAACATGTTAGGTTATGCTAAACGAAGACTGAAATTAATATATTAAATGTAAAATTAAATTAAATTAGTAAACAATTAATATATTATATTTATAGCGATCCTAAACAGTAAAATCTTGCGTCATATCGCGCCAATACAATAACTTGTTAGGTACCTACCTATTTAGTATCAAGCCAAACTTTTTGATACATAAGTAGTATGATAAAAATAATAATGACTGATTACAAGTATTATGATGGAACTTTTTATTTCTGTCCCTTTATTAATGACCTAGTAAGTTCATTTCCATGAAAAAAATATTCATCCTTTTACTCCACCGTCTACAAAATACAAATAAAGTTACAGCATGCTCTCTCGGACACTTTAAGAAATTTATGAGAAAACATTCCTAGTTGTTTTACAAATGTATGGCTTGGTATGGCGCACTTTCCCGAAATTCGATTTTATGACAGGTTTTTTTTTTGACAGGGTGAAAAAAAAACTAAACGATATGGGCTTTGTTTTAATTAACTATTTAAAAATGTGGTTGTTTTTATTCGAATCCTTCATTATTGCGTTTTATTTCTACCAGGCGCGCTTCACCTATTTGTGGGGAAAGTGCGCCTAGCGTACATATTTTCTAATTTCCTTTTAGTAATCATTGTTTTCTTGTTACATTTTATTGACATAACATGGGTTGTTATTTTTCCAAAATATCACAGATTCTCAAACTGTCACATTCAGTTTCATTGGTGGACCCAAACAGAAGATTATGTTTCATCAAAGTCAACTACGAAAAAAGTATGGCGCACTTCTCACCCTTGACCTTAAGTATAAAAAAATTTAAGTTAGTCTTCATATTTTTTTTGTACTTTTTATTTCCGTAGTTATTTAATTTTGGACAGAGACTGAATCATGTGGCACAGCCACAGATCACCTGCTACGTTACACTACACCGACAGGAGGATTCAGGTACCAAACACTGATAACCTTCCTTTTTATCTTCTATACCAGCTGACCAAAGGCAAACGGCCGGCGGGCGTGGCAGGGCTCGTGTTCTTAGCGCGCTTACTTACTATGGAAAGCATGATGTGTCGTCGTCATACAGAACACGCTACACTAACGCTGAAAGGAGAACTATGCTTTTCATAGTAGGTACCTATACGTAAGCGCGCCTAGAATACGCGCCCGCCATACCTGCTGTTTGAATGGTGTGCCATTCAATTCATTTCATTCAATTTCACCAGCAACTATACCCATCAAACTGGAATAGAGTAATGCGAACATTACTGCTTCGCGGTATAAATAGGCAGATATGCATGGTAGCAGTACTTACGGCCGAACGAACTCATTCACAAAGATTTCTACTGCACTACAGCAAAAGTAGTCCTTAACCCGGTGGTGCAATGAGGAGAAATAATGTTTTTGACGTGATAACGTCTTATAAATCAATAAACTCCGGCTGCACGCCCGAAAGTACCTATGACTCGTTGTCATGTTCCGCCTGAGCCGATCGTGCAAGCGAGAGTGCGGAACAGGCGAAAGAGAGGCACGATCGGCCTATGCGTTCGGCTTGTTTATGACATTACCACGTAAAATTAACCGACTTTACAAACAACCATTTTTTACAACATCCATACAAAGTCTTCAGGTCTACTAGAAACAGAGCTTGTACTATGGCAATCTGATGACTGATGTACATACTTATATACATATACTTACACACCCAGGCACAGGTCAAACAGACATGATCATGCACGCAAATTGGACCTTTCCGGGGATCGAAACTGGGACCAGCGGCTCAGATGGCAGGACCAACTGCGCCTGCCTGTCTCACAGTTAAGTGGTCCCTTCCGCAAGTATCCATTTCCATCTCGATAGATATCTTGATGTAAGGTGTAGAGTGTACCTACATAGATAAGTATTACCTACCTACTGTGTAAGCGTCTAAAGGGCACCGAAGAAAGTGAAATATCTTAGAAGTCGGAGTGACGAGGTTCTGGTCTCCGTAGTTCTGGGTGACATTGCAATTGTCATGCAAATGCGTGGCACTGACCATCTATCTTACGACTAGTTAGTTAGTATATAGGTAAATACATATAAGATATAAATCTAACTACTTTTTTATGGTATAGGTTGGCAAACAAGCAGGCGGCTCGCCTGATTGTAAGTGGTACCGTCGTCCCCAGACATCCGGAATACTAGAGGGCTCGAGGATGCGTTGCCGTTTATTACTCCACGTCGGTGTTATGGGAGTATGGTATACTTCACCGGTCGTGCCGGCCCATTTGGCTGTAACCCATAGGGGTACAGCGGGGCGCTACTACCTACTCAGTCTCATAACATACCTACTAGTAAACCAACCGGTACTTAAAGTCCTTCAGAAGCTCTTTAGTACCGTCTTACTCGAAGGTTCAACGCCAGAAGCATGGAACAAAAGCGTGGTGGTGCTGTTCTTCAAGAAAGGTGACAACACTTTACTTAAAAATTACAGACCCATCTCGCTTTTGAGCCATGTTTATAAGCTGTTTTCGAAGGTCATAACGAACCGTCTCAGTCGCAGGTTTGATGAATTCCAGCCTCCGAAACAAGCCGGTTTCCGAAAAGGCTATAGTACCATAGATCACATCCACACGCTACGGCAAGTTATACAGAAGACCTAAGAGTATAACTTGCCTCTTTGTTTAGCGTTTGTGGACTATGAGAAAGCCTTTGATTCGATCGAGACGTGGGCAGTGATTGAGTCTCTCCAGCGCGAGCGGTGCCGTATTGACTATCGGTATATTGAAGTGTTTGTACAAAAACGCTTAATGTCAGTCCGAGTACAGGAGCAGAGTTCGAAGGCAATTCCATTGCAAAGAGGCGTGAGACAAGGAGACGTTATATCTCTGAAACTGTTCACCACTACATTGGAAGACGGCTTCAAGCTTCTGGAATGGCAAGGACTTGGCATCAATATTAACGGCGAATACATCACTCACCTTCGATTTGCCGACGATATTGTAGTCATGGCAGAATCCATGGAAGACCTCAGTACAATGCTCGAAGGCCTCCATCGAGTTTCCCAACGGGTAGGTCTTACGATGAACATGGACAAGACGAAAATGATGTCTAATGCCCATGTTGTATCTACCCCAATATCAGTTGGGAATACAGTTCTCGAAGTTGTTGACGAGTACATCTACCTGGGACAGACAGTAAACTAGGCAGGTCCAACTTCGTGAAAGAGGTCAATCGTCGAATCCAACTCGGCTGGGCAGCGTTCCGGAAACTTCGCGAAGTCTTCTCGTCAAAAATACCTCAGTGCCTCTAGACAAGAGTCTTCGACCAATGTGTGTTACCAGTGATGACTTATGGCACTGAAACGTGGTCTCTTACTATGGGCCTCATATAAGCTCAAAGTCGCACAACGAGCTATGGAGAGGGCTGTGCTCGGGGTTTCTCTACGAGATCGAATCAGAAATGAGGAGATCCGTAGAAGAACGAAAGTCACCGACATAGCCCAGAAGATTAGCCAGTTGAAGTGGCAGTGGGCGGAGCACATAGCACGCAGAACAAATGGCCGATGGGGCCGAAAGGTTCTGGAGTGGAGACACCGGACCGGCAAGCGCAGCGTAGGTTATCCACCGACACGGTGGACAGACGACCTGATGAAGGTCGCAGGACGACGTTGGATGCAGGCCGCTTCCAACCGGTCCTTTTGGAAAATCATGGGGGAGGTATATGTTCAGTAGTGGACGTCCTACGGCTGAGATGATGATGATGATGATGAGTAAACCAAAATAAAAGTAAACCAACATTAAAAGTCTCTTGCAGGTACGATTTCCAAAGGACGAATTCATGGGGGTATCCTACTAACGGCTCTTTTGACGGCATGGTGGGGGCTCTGCAGCGACGGGAAACGGACATTGGGGGATCACCGCTGTTTATCCGCTCCGATAGAGCCATGGCAATTGAATATGTGGCGGAGACCTGGCCAACTATGTATGCTCTTCTCTATGTTACAATGCTCACTCAAATCGTACGTTCGACTTGTAATAACGCGGCAGAAAGCTGTGATGAATATACACTTTGAACTGTCATGCATTTTAAGGGTTCCGTACAGAAAGGGTAAAACGGGACTCGACGGTAAATATTACCGTGCTATTACTAAGAATCCGCTGTCCGTCTGTCACCAGGCTGTTTCTCATGAACCGTGACAGTTGAAATTTTCACAGATGATGTATTTCTGTCGCCGCTACAACAACAATGCAAGTCGGACTCGCGCACGAAGGGTTCCGTACCATCTGTAAAAACGGCAAAAAAAAACATGTATGTTGTATGGGAGATTTATAGATGGTACGGAACCTTTCATGCGCGAGTCAGACTCGCACTTGACCGGTTTTTGTTTATGATGATACAATATTTTAGGGCACCAAGACACCCACGCGGCATAAGCGATTCAGAGAACCCTCAAAAGTATACATACTGCCATACATAGTATAGTAGGTAGGTACTAACCAGGTGGTAGGACTCTTTTGCAAGTCAGTCTTGGTCCAGGTATAGTGCCAAACATCCTGCATCCAAGCAATAGAGCGTAAACATTTCAAATATTTTTAGGTAGCGTAATATCTAAGTAACTAGGGAACCGTGCGGAAAACTCCGTCGTTCGAATGAAGTCTTCGTTCAAATCTTTGTCAGTGCCTCATGATGCTACAAATTAATGACATATGCCACTGAAACATTTATTTCACTACATGAGCCTCTTGAGTAAGCTCAAAGTCGCTAAATGTGTGGAGAGGTGTGGGTCCTTCTATGTCTATAGTTGACCCAGCTCTATCACTAATGAAATAAAATCACTGTAGATGTATATCCGATTTGTATTGTCCAAACATTAACTTAATTACAATTTTAGTGTGCAGTGTAATTGCTCTGCGATACGGGAGACGACTGACGGCGAAGGGGGGCGCTCGGCAGTCGCTCTACAAAAATGCATAATTGCAATTTGTGTCACTACAATATTCCCCCCTTTTTTTAAAAAAAATATACAAATATTTTTGAATATAGAGAACAAAACAATAATAGTACAACGAAACACAACAAAACGTAAGTAAGTTACCATGCTAGTACACTCGACGCGATAAGGTATGACGCATCATGCAACGTAGAGTAACACTGAGTACATAACACTGGGCTGACGATTACCTATCTACTCATGCAAGTACACGACACGTTACGTCACGTCACTACTGCGGCTGGTATCCTGCGGGACCAACAGGCGCGGGGTTCGCGATACTCGCTACCGCTGCTGGTGCTGCCCCCGGCTGGATTACATGCACCTGTGGCGGAGATGCGCTGGCCATTATTTGTTGCCGTAACCACGATTTTACCCGGCTTTGAAATTGTCGCCAAAGAACGTACAGCACTACTACTATCAGGAAAGACGTTATCACCATCATTAAAATAGTCTGCTGCGACATGTGCGCCTCAACCTGACTTCCACTTTGAGCTATGATAATTTGCTCTTCGCTGTTTTCTTTACTTAGTGTCTTTCCCATTATGAAAACTTAGTATAAACACCGTGCACAGCTACTTGCAAGTACAAAAACATATAATGAATAAAATTCGCAAAACCCAGTTATAAATATGTTACTTGTTGCGTCATCCTCATTTCGTCAATTTTAAAATAAATCATGAACTTCCTAATTTAATTAATTAAAATTACAAAATCATGTAAGTAATATGATACACGGGTACACCATAAAATTCTCATAACAAACAAAAGTATACGCTGCTACGCGGTCTACCTTATTCGTCTTTGCTGAGTTATCATTTTGCAAGCGTGCAGTTTTGTAATAAGTATGTAATAGTTATAACTAACATGCTTGTGAAATAATTACATTTGCTGATCCGTAACTCATAATAACATATACGTATACATATTATGTAAGTTGCACCCTTATTATTTACTAAGTAATACAATGATATTTTTCGTTCTTTGTAAACCTATCTAAATATATGGCTTATATTATCTACTCGTAACGTAAGTAAGTATACATAAAAAATCGTTTGTAAATACGATACACATAACGTAAACACTTAACTTTATTATCGCTTATACTCTGAACTAAGATATTTCGGGTACATTCAATATCTACTCATAATAATCTAGCTTATCATATAGTATGTTCAACTAATATGTACTAAACTTAACTAACGTTTCGTTTAGAAAGCGAGACGGTATTTTTACAATTCGACCACTCCTGGTAACCTTGGGCGCTGCATCGTTATCGTCACCTCCTGTACCTTTTTCATTATGCTGTACAGGGTTTGATGAGCTTCTCTGCGTATCGGTTACGTCATCGTCCTGGAGTACATATGCCGGTTTAAGACGATCGATCGAAATGCGCGCTATCTTATCATTAATTCTTAACACGAATACCTTACTCCCTCGTTGTACGACACGGTACGGACCGTTGTACGTCGGTTGAAAAGGTTTTCGTACGGCATCATTTCTTAAAAACACAAAGTCAGTTGTTTGTAGGTCAGGATGTACAAATATCGAGCGTGAACTTTGTTGCAATTTAGCCACAGGTTTGTATTTCCGGATAGTATCCCTAATTCTTTCGACTATCGTTTCTGGTTCACATACGGGCTGTTTGGTGATGTCAAAAAACTCACCGGGCAGTTTTAACGCTTGCCCGTAAACCATTTCCGCTGCGCTTACTCCACAGTCTCTTCTGATGGCTGCGCGTAATCCTAACATTACCGTTGGCAGCTCTTCCACCCACGATGTCGAATCCAGCCGGGCTGCTAATGAGCATTTCAGAGATCTGTGGAATCTCTCAACCATTCCATTCCCTTGTGGGTGATATGGAGTAGTGCGTATTTTCTCCACTCCAAAGTAACGCATCAGCCGAGTGAACAAGGCTGATTCGAACTGTCTCCCTTGGTCACTAGTACAGCGACGAAAAATGCCGAAACGAGATATCCATCCTTCATACACAACCTTGGCAACAGTATCCGCAGTTATATCTATAACTGGGAAAGCTTCAGGCCACTTCGTACATCTGTCGATCATAGTTACTACGTACCTATAGCCTTGAGCTGAAATAGGTAAAGGACCTACTATATCAATATGGACGTGTTCAAGTCTGCCACACGATGGAAATTTTTGCAATTGTGACATCGTATGCCTTTGCACCTTAACACGTTGACATCGTAAACAAGTCTTAGCCCATTTACCAACATCGCGATTGATGCCTGGCCAAAAGAACTTTTGACTTAACATTTTGCGTGTTGTACGTATTCCGGGATGACTTAAATTATGCATACTATTGAAAACTATTTTTCGAAAAGATTCCGGTACATAAGGTCTAACATAGTCAGTTGATACATCACAATACACTCTTTTATCGCAACCTGGTAAAGTTATGCATTTCAACTGAATGTTATTTGATACTTGCCCGTTCGTCACGTAGTCGTCGCGTGTTTGCGCTTGTGCTAACGCTGCATAGTCGACAGTTGTCGGACACTCGATAGCGTCTATACTGCGACTTAGTGCATCGGCAACTTGATTATTGCTGCCCTGTACGTATCGAATATCCGTCGTGAATTCACTGATGAACATTAGTTGTCGGGTCCGTCTAGGTGTTTCCTTGTCGGTACCTACTTTCTTAAATGCATAAATTAAAGGTTTGTGATCGGTGTATACTGTAAGTAATCGTCCTTCATGCAGGTTTCTAAAATGTAGAACAGACATGTATATGGCTAATAGTTCGCGATCGTAAGCAGAGTACTTACGTTGAACTGGTGATAATGCCTTGGAGAAATAACCTAACGGCTTCCATGCGTTGTTGACATACTGCTGAATTACCGATCCAACACACGTGTCCGAGGCATCAGCCATAATAGCTAGCGGTGCATCCGGTACCGGGTGGAACAAAGTGCAAGCGCTTTGTAAGCTGTTTTTGCATTGTTCGAACGCTATATCGGATGTTTCAGTCCATTCTATTTTTGTCTTATCGTTCTTTTTAGAACCATGCAAGTACCTATTTAACTCTGACTGATATGATGCGGCTTTTGGAAGGTGTGAACGATAAAAATTAACCATACCCAAAAATCGACGTAACTCTGCAACCGTCTGCGGTTTCGGGAATTCTTTTATCGCTTTAACTTTTTCTTCCAAAGGTCGTATACCCTCAGTCGCTACTTCGAAACCTAAAAATTCAAGTTTCTGCTGACCGAAACAACATTTTGACAAATTTATCGAAATACCATACTTATTAAATCGTTCGAAAACCATTTCAAGGTGGCGTTGATGGCTAATACTATCCTCACTAGCAATTAGGATATCATCTATGAAACAATAAGTAAAATCGAATCCCTGCAAAACAACAGTATCCATGAAACGTTGAAAAGTTTGCGATCCATTACGTAAACCAAAATTTAATTTTTTGAACTCAAATAGGCCAAAACTTGTTATTATTGCGGACTTCTCCACATCTTCCGGAGCGATGTCAATACAATGGTAGGCTCTATTTATGTCAATCCGAGTAAGTACCTTATTTCCTGCGAGCAGATACGTAAAATCTTGCAAACGTGGTATAGGGTAGCGATCCGGCTTAGTTACAGCATTTAATTTACGGTAGTCTCCACAAGGTCGTAACTCACCATTTTTCTTTGGTACAACGTGGAGCGGGCTGGCCCATGGACTCTTAGAAGGCTGGCAGATACCCATCTCCTGCATGACACGGAATTCTTCTTTTACCTTACGATACCGGTCCGGCGGCAAGGGTCTTGCTCGCGCGAACACTGGTGGGCCGGTAGTCTCAATATGATGGTATACCGAGTGCTTCGACGGCTCCTTGAAAGATGCGGGTTTAGTTATATCTGGATATTTCTGTAAAAGTTCAAAATACGGATGTAAACTGTCCACAGTATAAATAGGCGGGTCGCAATGGTCCACTATCGGCGCTATAACACTTAAACTAGTCACTTTGTCTATCAGTTTACGTGCACTAATATCTACTAATAGTTTATAATGTTCTAAGAAGTCGGCACCGAGTATTGGTTGCTTAACGGCGGCAATTACAAATGTCCACCGATAAGGCCTTCGCAATTGCAAATTAAGCACCATAGATTTTGTACCGAATGTCCTTATCACTGTCCCATTCGCGGCGTAAAGTTTATAGTCCGAGCTCACATTGTCACTAAATAGTTTTTTACTTACGGGTAAGACTGACACATTCGCACCTGTATCCACTAAAAAATTATAACCGCTGTTACTGTCGGTCACACAAAGACGGTGGGAAGGCGAAATTGTGCAGACATCCACCATTGGCTGCACCTGGGCTAGTTTCCCGACTCTTTCCAAGCGCAAGGCTTTACGCATTTATTCGCACGTGCTTTGAACCTAAAATGATAAAAACATAGCCAATCTGGGCTTCTCGGAGAACGTCGCTGCGAAGTACTGCGTGCACGTGAAAATGAGCGATCGTTGCGGTTGTTCTCATTGCGCGGTCTTGACCTTGATCTACCCCTGTCTATATCGTCAAGTCTGGCATTGATTTTGGCAATTTCGGCCATTATTTTATCACTTCCGCTGGATGAGACCTGTGCCACTTCAATGACATTTGCAGGCCGAATCGTCTCCAGTATCTTGTCGGCTATAGCAGCTAAACTTTCCGGGTCAATAGAGTCTGTTACCGTTAATACCGCACGTGCTGCCTGCGGCAAATGGCCTTGCCACAGCATCAGCAGGGTCTCGTCCGGAACCTTACCCCTTGCGAGGTCGCGCATCCGGCGAAGCAATTGAGACGGTTTCTGCTCACCCAACTCCATCTCACCGATTAATTTTTGTAATTTTCTCGTTTCAGATTCTTCAAAAATGTGTAAAAGTCTACTACGCAATGCATCGAATTTATGACTTGCCGGTGGGTTTATTAACACATCCGTTACCTGTTGGATAGCATCTTTTGTTAGTTTTGACACGACGATATTAAACTTTGCTTCATCCCCCAGCTTCTGCGGTGACAAAATAGCTTCCGTGCGAATGAACCAAACACGGGGCTGGTCCGTCCAGAAGTCTGGTATTTTTGAACTGAGTGTAACTGCAGCTAAATCAGGTTTTTCATCTGTTCCAGAAACTGATATCGCAGGACTGGGTACGTTGACAGGTACAGTCGCGGTCGCGTGCTGTAGTTGTGGCATACTGGGATTCATTGTTGCTTGCGTAATAATTCACAAAATAAAACAAAACACGTGCCACTAAATGTCTGGGGTCACCAATGTGGGTCCTTCTATGTCTATAGTTGACCCAGCTCTATCACTAATGAAATAAAATCACTGTAGATGTATATCCGATTTGTATTGTCCAAACATTAACTTAATTACAATTTTAGTGTGCAGTGTAATTGCTCTGCGATACGGGAGACGACTGACGGCGAAGGGGGGCGCTCGGCAGTCGCTCTACAAAAATGCATAATTGCAATTTGTGTCACTACAGAGGTTATGCTGGTTAGGTGGACCGTGGAGGCTATGCTCGGAGCTAGTCTACGAACGAAAATAAGAACAAAGCGATTTGATTTGAAGTAGCAGTGGACAGGGTTCGTAACGCATGACCGGTGGGACCCCGAAAGGTTCTAATTTGAGACCACGAACCGGCAATCGCAGCGTAGGTCACTTAACAACAACTTAAAAACAACAAACCCGTAACGTGATAAAGCTGACTATCGTTTACCTGAAAAAGATCTAACGATCTGGAAGCAGGCTGCATTAGTAGTGACGCGAGAAAGCTCTGCTGCTCAATTTAAGCGCTATGGACAGGCTTGGCGCTTACCATCAGGCTACCTTAATTAAAAAATACAAACTCTCCTCTGCTTCAAACTACAAAATATTAAAGTACCTACTTAGTTATATTTTGTAGCTGAAACATGTATGTTGTATGGGAGATTTATAGATGGTACGGAACCTTTCATGCGCGAGTCAGACTAGCACTAAGATGTAGTAAGTAGATGAGTTAAAAATTAGGTAGGTGGTAAATACCTAACTAAGGGTTATAATTCCGTAGATAAGTATATTTAATTAAGGCAGAACGCTAAACTTATACAGAGCACTGAGTGAAGTGCAAATTAAGACAACGGAAACATTATGGAGAGATTTAGAAGACATATACCTACCTACATATACAAGCATTGTCCATCAGGGTTGGGCAGTATTTGAATTACTTGTAAATAAATTCGTAACTGAAATACAAATACGACTTTAGTATTTGTATTTCAATTACTTCCTTAAAATGTTATTTGTAATTCGTTTTTCAAATGCCGAGATATTTTATAATTAGTAAGTCAAATACTTGAGGCTTTAAAATACATTTTAACATACATTTAACCTTCATTTAGCGATTGTGAGTGACCAGTATAAAGATTTTTTTTCTTTAGCAGGTTTTATTCACTCCTACAGGTGGCTGTTTGACAGTACTTACATTTAAAAATCTAGTGTTCATGAAAGAAAACTCTGATTTTATTGATTAATTAATCTTTTTTTCCTCTACTTATCAGCTCTCGCTGGTCTAGATTACTTATTTTGTAATATGTATTTCGTATTTCAATTACAAATAGCTAAAATAAATACTGTATTTTGTATTTCATATTTTAATTACTTGCGATACAGTATTTTTTAAATTGTATTTCAATTAAAGCAAAACATGTATTTTGCCCAGCCATGTTTTCAATAAATACTACATACCTACTTTGCAAAGAGAAAAAATAGGTACACATCCTCGGAGAAGATTCGAACCAGAGACTGTAATTTTTCTCTAAATTGCAAAGTTTGATCTCGTCAAGCAGGCATTCATTGTTAGAACATCATATAAAATATAGTACTACTATAATTGTACTGTCTAACCTAATCTATCTAATCTGTCTGTTCCCAGTCCATGCTTTATATTCCGCCATCCAAAACACCCCGGGGGGTTCTTCTCCATCTACACGCGCCCGCTGACGACCAGGGTGTGGTACTGCATCATTGCTATGATGATTGTTTCCACTTTCATACTGGGAACCTTGCTCAAGTTGAAAGTTATTAAGGTGCCAGGGGATGAAGAAGACAAGTCACTTAGTCTGGCCTTTCTGTTTATTTGGAGCGCTATTTGTCAGCAAGGTAACGTGCCCGAAGTCAAGTAAATTTTCAGTATAAAATATAAGTTAAAAAATTTCAACTAGACTACTGAGAAATCACTCTCTAAAAGTATGATGTATGTTATGTACTGTACAAATTATTCGATATTTATCGTGTATTAAATGAACAAGATACATAAGTAATAATGATTGTATTGTATTCACATACCGTAGTGTTCAGTAGTATTAACTAACGGCCGTTTTCAAAAACCTATCTTTCGCCGGTTTACCCTACTAGATATAGATATTTGACACTATTTGTATGGACGTTATGCAAATTTCTATCGGTAGTAAGGAAAACCGTGGATAGATAGAATATTGAAAACGACCGTAAAGGAAATAGATTCATTTATATATATATATATATATATTTATATATCTGTAGGTATGTAATATACAGTAATACTTAATATAACATTTATGGTAAAAATACTCATTATCACTTTCTTATCAGGCATGTCAGTCAGTCGAAACTCCATCGCTGTAAAAGTGGTGGTGTTCGTGACTTTCGTCTTCTCGCTGACCCTCTATCAATATTACAACGCGACTGTGGTCTCCACACTGTTACGAGAGCTGCCGAAGAATATCCGGACCTCGAAGGACTTGCTGAACAGCAATTTGAAGGCTGGCGTCGAAGATATTTTGTATAATAAAGATAATTTTAAGGTATGATCAGGCTCTCACTCTATAGCTGCGTTCGAAATGCTGTGATGGCATTGTTAGCGTTTGCAAAATGTGCATTCGTGTAAAGCGTTCGAGAAGCAAAAAAAGCATATATTCGGTTCAGTAGTTTTTGAGATACACTCCAATAACTGAATAGAATGGAGTCGGTATTAATTTTTTCAAATTGTACTTGTTTATGGAACATTCTTAAGGCTAATATTTACCTATAGTATACCCGACGCACACTATAACATACAAGAGGTGGAGATTCTTCCATTTCCGCACTGCCTTTTCCAGCGCACCACCGATCCCATAGCTCTACAAATCTACCACAAGAAAATTGTTCGTGCTTCACGCTACAACTTCTTCTCAGCAGAGCAAGGCATTGATCTGGTAAAAAAAGGCGGATTCGCGTTTTACATCGACAGGGCAGTAGCATACAGGTAAGATTCTACTTTGATTAAAGTAAACATACCTACACGTATATTAAAAATATAATGGCCTACGAGCTCATACAGTTCGTACTAACCAAAATACCCGCTGTCGTCAGTTGAACTCACGTTCAAATGCATTGACATCGGGCTTATTCGCTATGACCATGCAACAAGGAACGCGGCGCGTTACAATATCTTTAAGGAATGATCGCGAATTTGTATTGATTACGCGGTCATTCCTAGACGGTTTCATAGCGCGCCGAGTTACTTGTTTGTTAGCCCAGATGTTAAGAAGCAAACTGAGCCCACTTATGCAACGCATATGACATCAAGATGCTTGAATTTGTATGAAAACTGTTTAATCAGAAACATACTTATACGCAACGTTGGTATAATGTATCTGATTGTAATTGTTTTCATACAAATTCAAGAGTCTAGATTCTAGTGCGTTGCATACGTGGTTTCAGTTTGTCTCTACCTCGAGACTGTCATATGGCTGAAACTTATCACCTACCTTCTTTTTGTATGATATTAAAAAGGACAAGTAATAAAAGCAAAGGCAAGACAAGGTTTTTGCCAAAAGCACAGACTATAAGATACTACGTCTAGCACAATAGAAGCTGGCTTTGTCGAATTGATATGAATTGAACTGAAACTGGTTGAACCAACATCCTTTCTGCAGGCAGTCCTGGATCTACGAACTTTTCGATCCGGGACAGAGACTTGATTGTGGCGCTCCTCTCTCCAGCGTTTAAATTACTTTAAAAACCTTAGCATTTCTACTCTTTATTATCTAATCTCTACTTAATTTCTTTCTAACAAGTCGACGGTGAGCCAACCATAATTAGATGTGTGAGCCGGGCCGCGCCGGTCCGCCGCCGCCGCCGTGGAATAAAATTTAGCGACGCCGCCGATTGCCTGACCGGCGCGGCGTGCTCGTAACGAAAAATCATAGCACATCTTCTTTTCTTTTGCTGGGTTAGCATTGACAGCAAAACGCTCAAAACTAAGCCCAGCACACGTCGATATTTATTGACCACGATAATTAATAAATGCAAGAACACAGCACTCATTTGATAATTAAGCGAAATTTATAAGACATAATATATTTAGATTTTTTCTTCAAAATTATAAATGTAGGTACCTAGAACTACCTACCTAAGTTGCAACTTAATATAAAATTGGATTTTGGTTTAAGATTTAGAAGCCTTTTTATTTTAAACGTTGATAGAGTATCATTTTTATTTACTGTCCAAATAAGACCTACGCCGATTTCGCGCCGGGAGTACGCGACATTATAGCGGCGCTCGCCGCCTGTATTTCAGGACCGGCGCTAACGTCTTTCGTATAGGTACTATATAGGCGCTTTGTAGAGCAAGTGTATTATTTTGAATAATTCTATATTATTTATAAGATTTTGGCGCCCTGATTTTGAAGATAAAATAATTAATTAATATTGATGATAATAATATCTAATGCGGTTATCAGGATATTGCGACGTACGTTTACGGAGAAGGAGGTTTGCGATCTGCAGGAAGTGATGTTGTTCGAGCCGATGAGCACTGGTGTCGCGGTCGTGAAGCGCTCGCCTTACAGAGAAATCGTGGCTTATGGGTGAGTTGAACACCAGTTTGGTTTTGCGTGCACAGCGTTTTATTGACGAGATGTTAAGCATTACGCTTGCCCATAACAGTTCAGTGCCATTCCGAATTATAAACTTCCAACAGATCAAAACCCTGCATGACAATGCACTCGTCACCTTGAGGTATAAGATAATAAATCTATTGCCCTGTAATTCACTAGAAACATTGAACTTCGAACCCGAACACAGTAACGTTTGCGCACTACTGCTTCACGGTTGAGTAACTAATACGCAAAAGTTTTACCCCTACAAAAGTGTTCAGACTCACACGGTTACAGGTCTTCAAAAATATTTGAATGAACTGTGTACTGCTGTGTACCTACGTTTGTAAGAAACACAGATACAGTTTTAGAGTTCTTGATTTTGCTTGAACGCTTAGGCCGACCGTATCTCTATCGCTTGTTCCGCGCTCTCGCTTGCACGCTCGGCTTAGGCGTAACGTGGCGAGTCATACTTTTTCGTGGATGCAGCCGGCGTTCATCGATTTACAAGACGTTTTAACGTCAAAAACACTATTTGTACTCTATTATAATCTACTAGCGACTTCGCGTTCGGCTCGGCCTTCCGCCTTGCTATAACCTAGCCCATCTGTTCTTGGTTTCTCTTTCATAAGAATCTTCTGACAATAATTAACGAGATTGTTACATCCGTTCTCAAGTTATAGCGTGACCAGGAGAAATAGGAGTTCAGTTTTATATATATAGTTTAACGATATTTTTTAAGTCGATTGTGGGTCAATGTCAACCAGGCTTCCGTAAGCTAGCCGCTTTGTGCAGCAAGATTTAAGTTTGATTACAAGGCTCGTTATTTTGGTGCCCCCTGAAACTTCCGCCCGGAGCGGATGCCCTGGTTTGGCCACCCTAGAACCGGGGCTGTAACCAAGTCCTGCTTTATGCTGGCTAATCTTTTCCCGTTCTCTTTCAGTATCCGCAAAATGAAAGAGTCCGGTTTACTAACCCGGATCCTGGCACTGTGGGACGAGCCCCGCCCTGCATGCGTCAAGACTCCCGACTCCAGTGTGTTCTCGGTGTCTCTCCATGAGTTCTCCACTGCGCTGATAGTGCTGACCGTTGGGTATATTGGCGCTTTGATTGTATTGGCGGGCGAGATCCTCGTTTGGCGGATGACGGGAAAGAAGATTATTGAATTTAGACATTGATATTGAAAAGATTTTGCATATATCTAACAAGCACGCACTTTATGAAATGTTTCCAGAATTAACTTTAAAGCACTCTATCGCATGCTTATATATAGCGCAGTGTTTAAATTAATCCTTCATATACCGTGATAATTAAAACAAAAGATTTATGAACGAAACGGACGTAAATGTACGTCTCTGGTACGCAAAGGGTTAAGTAGTTGATGTAATTTTAATGGAACTCACTTAAAGTTGTTATGTGGAAACAAATACCATTTCTATTATATAATCATAAATAAATACGTACATTATCTTGACGGTGTGAATAGTTACTTTGTGTTCTCGAATTCCTTTATACTTTCGTTTAAAACCAAGGAACAAAAAAATTAGAACTTACACATTATTTATATGCAAATAATAATGCAAGTCCCAAAAATATATATCGTACATATATTTCATTGCATCAAACAAGTTTGCGATCACTTTGAAATCATTTTTGTTCGGTAGATTATATTATTTTTTCGTATTTTTAGTTGCTATTGATGGAATTGTCAGACCATTCTGAGTAAACCATAGGCACCAATTTGTACTGGTCGATGATAATGCGCCTGCTCATCAAGCTCAACGAGTCAATACTGCTCTCCGAGAATACGACATCACAAGGTTAGACTGGCCTGCCGGCTCGCCTGACATACACCCAATAGAGCACGCGTGGGATGCTCTTAAGTGAGCTGTTTGGACAGTGCCAGAGCTCAGGGAAGCCGCTATTCAAGAATGGGACAGGTTACCCCAAGAAATGCTTGATAACTTGATTCTCAGCATGCCCCGTAGGATCACCGCATGTCTCGAGCGAGGGGAGGAGTTCTATTATATTGAATATAAACCTTTCATTAATAAATTGTTGATCAGGTTAAATAAAAAAATGTGAGCTTATGCAAGTGATCACAATTTTTTTATGTGTGTATGTATAATAAGTTAGAATATCAGTTAAGTCTACCAATGTTCAATTGTTTAATAAAGGCTGCGCGTGCGCCGAACGATCGGTATCGTCTTATATTTGTTGTTCGTATAAAAGGATTGAACTAATAAATACACGATTAAAAAACAAATCGTCATCCATCTGTATTTATTAAGAACACCCTCACATATCAATACAATCTCCTATGACGTTGTGAAAAATTACAAACTTTCTCTCGCGATAATAAAGTTATAAATTAATTAATTAAATTATAATATTTATAGGCAAAAATTCTTTGTACATACTACAACAGTCTGCAACCTCGATTACAAACAGCAATAGTAACAATTATAATTTATAAATCAATACAAAGAATCTATATTGCGAATTATGTATTTTATACTAAATTGAATTTACACTATAAATATAAAGTGTTTATTTGCTGAGCAAATGTCTAAAACGCTCGTACCCAATATTTAATCGTATCTTTAGGACACTTAAAACCGTAAAGTCTAGTGCCATTTGGTGTTATCCGAGGCACATGGACACCACGGTAAATGTGTGTAACGACAAAGGTTATTTTTCAAGTAGAATACTTCTTTGTACACAACCGAACATTTAAAAAAATTTAAATTATTATCCAAATTAACTTCAAACTTATTTCCGGACCAAAGCTTATCCTAATATCGACAGATTCACGTTGATAAGCCAAAATGTACACTAAAAATAGTGTTGTAGGAGTACCCCCTGTAATGTAATTTAGTCGATACTTTTCTGTATATCGATTGTTTGTAATGGCGCCAGATGTCGCATCTCTAATTAGACCTCCGCGTCTGACATCTGCTGCCGTTGTTAGTTAGAATTGTGTGCTCAGAGCGAGCGCACGCTCGCAACAGTGCATTTTTTTTGCCGACTACCGTTATTAATTATTAAAATAAACTAATCATTTAATTCAATACTGTCTGTTATTAATCCCAATATTATTATGCTAAAAATCTACGTGGTGTACAGTTCTGAAATGAATGCATGTCGCTTAAGCGTCATATATACTCGTAATACGATGAAACCAAATTATTGAGACATTAATGTACTAGGGTACTAAATTGTAAAATACCAAACACAACTCTGAAACTTACCGTGGTCTCGTAAATAACTCCTTCTTTCAATGGTTTGGTATTTTGTCCATAATATTGCATTACTACTTAAAAATTATATTATTGAGCCATTTTAACAATAATTTTATTGTATTTTTTTATTACTTTTATTTAAATTTTTATTGATATTTCATGTTTTTTTTTCTTTATTAGTCTGATTTTTAGGCAGGATTCGGTCTGATTATATTAAAGTACATGTTTAGACTTTCGGATATTATATATTATTTTGCCAATAAAAGCATGAACTAAGTTTTTGACTATGAATGAGCGAGAAGTATTCTACTTTAAAATTTTATCCATATACGTGTTGTTTTTGACTTGACTTGACTTCTTTGTTAATGGCGTGTCTGCTTATTGCAATTATGCCAGTGTCTGTTCCATGGTAGTTTCATAAACTTTATAGATGAGCTAAATCTGACATCAACTTTTATGAAACTGTCAAATTTGTGTCAATCTATTCGAAAACCGCAGATAGATCAAATAGAGAGAAGCATACACCTTACGAAGAAATAATGTCAGGAAGCATAACTCAGAACAAATTCCACACAAAAAGTGGTCCTTCGAACCAAAACGACGTACGATTCCAAATACGAATTACTTCCGAGGTTACAAATAGACATGTTCGGTGATTGGTTTAAATTTCAGAAGGAAAACAGGGATTGGTCCACGCGCGTGCTGCAACGTCTGCTATGACAGCTGAGTCATAGCGGCGTGAACGATGTTATTGATTTAGCACGACTTTTATCGGGTAATGTTTTTAAGGCAGTTACTCTTCCTGATATTATTTCTTCGTAGCATACACCTTAAGCAGGCTACAGTGATATTACATTCTATTGTAGCGTACATTAGATGATATAATTAGAATAAAGTAATGCAGCGTTTGGAATAATTACCTAACTAGCGGCAGCGCACCGTGCATGTTTCTAACATCGTTTACATAAACATTTCGATAAACCAATAATCTATTGGAACAAAACTCTATAATAATTATCGTTAAGTATAATTTGATACCGACTTTAATGTACTAGGAACTTTATTCAGTTCAATATATCTATGAAAGGTCTTACTCTAGCTGAAGTTAGATATAGAAGTAGTGAAATTCCGTAAAGAAAACCTTATTATGCTATGACCATTCAAACATTTTTCGCGGCGAGTTAAGATATCTTCAAGGATTGATCGTGAGCTCAATACAATTTTACTGTAACTCTTTGAAAATCGTAACGTACCGAATTACGTTTTTGAATGGTAATATCGGATAACGCCCCAGATTGGCCATGAAACAGCCGCATTCAGCGAATAGGTTATTCGGTTGTATTATAAAATATTGATATACTGTAATACCGGCTGTGCGAGCTAACGATAAAATTGTCGAGTCTATTAATTGACTTTTATCAGCTATCTTACCTTGTCTCTAGTATAGATCTAGCTGCGATAGCAATATCGCAAGCTGTCTTTTATCGATACTTCATTCCTATTGACAATCCATGCTGGGCACTACAGTGTATTTTGTATGATATCGATGACGATTCGATATTTTTTGCGCTGCAAAGAGTCGCACAATGAACAGCATCAATGAGTAAGCAATGAGTCACAACTATGGAATGGGCGGAGTTAAAGCCATTTCAATATCTTATGTGCACGGAAGCTTGACACAATAGTCATTTTATATAATATATATACAGACTGACTGGTTGAACACTTTACATAAACAAGGACATGATAATTCATGGTCACATGAAACGTTAAAAAAAAAAAAATTAAAAAATACCGTTAAACTACAGAGGAAACCTTCATTCTATGAATGTGCTATAACTCGAAAATTATGGACACCGTCCGAACGGGGTTACTGACCCAAAGCGCCGCGCCGCGTTCAAAGGAATCAAGCTGCGTCCGAACGGGGTTAATGACCCAAAGGGCCGCGCCGCCCGCGCCGCCAAAGGATGCCGCGATCGTCGGCCGCCCGCCCGGCCGCGCCGCGCTTTTATTACTACACGCGCGCCGCGAGTGACCATGTTTATTGTTTTGAGTAGACAATTAAAGTTAAATTAGGTAAATATTAGGCACCTATTTTTTTTTCTTAATTAGAACGAGAATCGAGTACTGAGCACTATATATCAATATGTAAAGTGTTCAACCAGTCACCCTGTATATGGGTTGACTGGCCGGTTGGCGCAGTTGGTAGCACCCCTGCCTCCTGAGCCGCTGGTCCCGGGTTCGATCCCCGGACTGGTCAAACATTTGTGTGCATGAAGATGTCTGTTTGACCTGTGTCTGGGTGTGTATAAGTATGTATATCACTCATCAGGTTGCCATTGTACAGGCTCTGCCTAGTTTGGGACTTAAAGACCTTTGTGTGGATGTTGTCCCATATTATTATTATATTATATTATTATAGGTTCCTTCACTACGACGGTCTTCTTACCGAACAGACTCTAATATCTACACTAATAATAAACAGAAAATATATGATTGTTTGTAATGGAGTAACTCAAAAACTACTTCACCGATTATAAAAGAAAGTTACATTATTCCGGAGTAGCTCGAGGTATATTTATTTTGAAAATGTTATCCCGCGGAATAGACGGGCCGGGATGAACATATTTTTAAGGCGAAACGGAGTTTGCAGGGACAGCTACTAATCTATACATATTAAAAGCACTTGAGGCAGAAGATGCTTTAAACGGAATAAACGATTAATAATAGTGCGTTCGAATAGACCCCTTGTGAGCGTTTTTAGCGAAAATAACGCTACAAACGCTCACAAGAGGCGTTCGAATTGGGAATCTGTGGGTGAAAATGTCGTTCATGTCTCCTTTTGTTCAGCGTTCGGAAAGCTAAGAGGAATTTTTGCCACTAAAAAGTGCAGTTTTTGACCCACGTCCAGAGCATGGTTGTTTGTGATCGTTTTTTGACAGTATTTGACAGGATAATCATGCAATTGTAGGTCTTATTTCCAGTTGAGCGTTCGAATAGGGTGTGGGCAAAAGTTGCAAAAATAACGTTTTTGAGCTTTACGAACGAAAATTACGAACAAAAGAACCATCAATGACAACGGCACCAATGCCCTAAAAGCTAAACGAACGCACCTTAATATAAAATGTGCATAACGTAGTCAAAGTAAGACGCAGGCATATTTTAAAGTTGGTGTAACAATCGGAGGTATATTCTGCGTACGCGCATACATAAGGTACATTATACTAAGGAGTGATGTTATAGTTGCACGGTGTCGCCCGCTAGATGGTGCTTCACCGCTCTTCGAGCATTACTGTCTCTTGTGGGTAAAGCTTCAGGGATTGTAGTGTACTGCTTCGAGATTCCGTTGTAAGCTGTAAAAGAAATATTTCGAAATTTATTAAAAGTTACAATCAATATATCAATATGTTCATGTCACAATTACTATGTATCTTCGCAAAGGCACACCCCGAATACAAACACAGCGAAATAATTACGAAACAAAAAAGACAAAGGTTCGACTTGCACTTGCACACACTTGACTTGCGGAAAGACTTGCTATATCAACCCCCTTGTATCGTGTATGAGGACATTACATTATTAAAGGGATTTTTTACAAAGAAATTCAACTGACTTGCTAATTGTTTTACAGTGTTAAAGATTTGTTTAATAGTAACCTGTTATAGTTATCTCTAATGTCATAAATAATAAGACGAATGAAATTATATATAAACATATATTTTAGTATATGCACGCCTGCTTGCACGCTGAATACTCAAAGGACATCGTAATAATAATTTGACATCCTTATAACGGATGTATTCTTGCAAATAAAGTTTTGATTGATTGTCTTCACTATGCAACACCTGTTTTTATATTATTGAGCATAACTCAACTCTATTGTGGCCTCCAACCGATTGTGACGAAATTTATGTGGGGGGCCATACCTTATTCAACAGAAATGGATTACTTACTAAAATCGATCCACTATTGACGTAGAAATGGGTGAACGTAGATATGATTCTATAGGAAGAACGCTTATGAGATCACTATGCCCGTCTGTCAATCCTTATTTCTTGATTATCTGTTGGGATCAGCAACCCTTTTTAGAGGCAAGGTTCATTCATAAATCCATTGTTATTTTTTGTCCTGATGCGGACAGGTTAATAAATGCATGAGATTCGTGCATAAAAATAGTTTAGACAGATGTATATCAAAATTAATCAATAAAAGAGTAGTTTAATACGTATATAAAAGTTCTTAGCAAGCATATATAATACTCTTGCCATTACATTAAAACGTAACAAGTACAATTTGAAAAAAATTATACCGACTTCCATTCTATTCAGTTATTGGAGTGTAACTCAAAAACTACTGGACCGAATTTAATGAAATTTAAATGGGACCACACGGGAAGCACCAGCTTTCAAATAAATAATTTTTCAGAATCGGCTCAACCAATCCAAAGTTATGTTGAATTGAGTACCTCCTCCTTTTTGGAAGTCGGTAGAAAAAGGTATGATAGAAGACACTCACGTCTCTCCTAGGCCAGCTAGAGATAACCTTGTACGCTTCTTGCGGGAACCCTTTAGATGCTAAGTAGTCAAATAACACCTGGAAAAAAAGACCTAACATTAAATTTTCACACTATGTGTTTTAAGTCACTAACGCCTGCTTATTGAGACCAAATATTACAATTTTAAAGAGAACTATTCACATCCTCAGACGGACCCGCGTCTTTCAAAAATCTTTGTCAGACGCCATGAACACAAGGCCACCGACGCATACAGTCCAAGCATCGAATTTTAACTCTCTACAGTGCTCTCTCGCTAATACGCCGCTCGATTATCCGACAAGTACTATAATCCGCCGTTTTTCGGACTAGAGATCGGTCTTGATTAAACTCTGTAATCTACCGGACAACTCGTCAGACGCATATGATAGCACTGTTACATCTGAAGATGCCCTGAAGAGAATGTAAGAAGAGGAATAGCGTAGATATTTGTATTAAATGGACCCAAGAAAATGGAAAGTCAATAGCCTTGCGATATGGTTGCAAAACGTAACATGCGAGATGAAGTTCCCAAGAAGATATATTTTGGTAAAAACGAGCAAAATTAGACCCAGTTTTTTCATAATATGATCATACTTTTTAGTTTTTTTAATTTGTTGTTCCTGTACATACGCCGTTTTCAATAATCCGTCCATGGTTAGAATTTTATGGTGGCGGATGAGCGAGAGAGTGCTGTATTTGATTTTAATCGTCGTATGGGGACGGGGCGACATCTACGGGACTGCTTGACAGCATTATCGAACCGAAAGATTTTATCAAATACTTTTTATGGCAATTTGTGATTTGTTCTGTCTAAAATTGTAATAGCATTAAATATGTTTATGCTCCTGATTATAAACTCGCTCGTTCAAAACAATTCCACAATTTCACCCAGATCCCAGATGCAAAATTTATTCATAAAAAAAGTTACACAATCAAACCTCTTGCTAAGAGTACCCCAAGGCGACACGTGATGATATTTCACAACATGCAAGACCCGGGTACAAACATTTTTGAACATAACACAAACATTCGCCCTCGCCAGGGATCCAACCTGAGACCCCGCGCTTAAATATACGGATGCATAACAGTTGTATAAATAACTGTAAGCTACATACATCAAAAAAAGGAAGCAAACAAAATCATTTGGAAACATCAAGTTTTATTATTTGATATTTTATTATTATCCTAGCAAGGTATAGCCTAGTTATCGATTCCAAACCACCCCGTTCAATATTGTGTACTATAATTATGAAAGGCATTTGTTGCGGAAAGTAGTTGCTAGCTCAGAAGTTGGAAAATGCTCATCCAGTGCCACTTGGTAGTTGTTTCTATCCCGGGCTTGAGGAATGATTCCTGGATAGTACGGTTGGATATGGCGAATCGTGTATGTCCTTACTAACCCTCCTTTGGTTTGTTTAGTAATTTCATTCCTCTCCGGTGAGTGTCACACGCGGTTATTAAGCGACCGAGATGTTAATCGAGGACGGACGTCGTCTAGCTTGCATCTTGTAATTAGTAGTAATGCGTGACAGCACTCGTCATTGCTGGGAGCGTGTGCCGTCTGAAGCTTGTGCGGGTGCTTCAAGTTGGTGACTCATACATTTCCATTATGAATTACGAAAATTGAGATTAGAAGTAACGCGAATATCGTTTGTGCTATTATGGAGAGGATTTATGATAGAAAATAACTTTTATCTACATCTAGGAAAATACGAATAGAAATACGGAACAGCCTTATATAGTATCTTAGTACCTGCAGAGTGTCGCTAGTGTTGAAACGTCTCTCGAGTGCGTTTTCGTGGGGCGGCGGCAAACGCACGCGGATTCGCGTCACCTGTGCACTACTGCTTGGCGGCTCTTCCGGTACACGGGACTCCGCCTCTGTACGCATCGCCTAAACAAAACAAACAGAGTTTCACTACTGAAGAAAAATAAGTAAATATCTATAAGTAGAACGTCTTCCCTACTAGCGTTGATTGGCGCAGGGTTGGCGCGAGATGCGTGTAGGGATGTGAACATGCGATAATCTGATCTACGAACAAATCTTCAATCGATCTTATTTGTTGGTAGCAACAGAGTAGTTTGAGTACACAATAGAAATCAATGACATTTAAAAAAAGTGGCATTTGATTTGAAGCGCGTGAATTGCATGACGTGCCAACCCCGCTTGCTCTGCCAGCGCGGCCCGGCACTCACGTAATGATCGCCGGACAAGTCCTCCGCCGCCACCGCATCGCCTCTTCCCACTTTTATCGCGATGACGTTCTACTTACTGGGGGACGCAGGCTCCAACTACTTTGACTGATGTATGAAAAGCTTATTACTACTGAAAACAGTGACTAAAATCACTAATAATCACTGTTTTTGTGTAATCTAGAACACACCAATATATTCGACCTCCATCTCATTGCTATACAACCTTCTTGCACAAAAATTACTCAATACAAACTCTTTGTGCAAATAATACTCGACACATAAACCCACACTGACATCTCTTTCTTTTTCTAAAAATGTTCCTGTAGGATAGTGACTGAGATAGGACTGATCCGCCGGGCGTAGCTTAGTACCTAATATTGTAAAAAATATTATATATTCCATCAAAGGTCATTAGTCATCATGCGGCCAGACAAAATAGAAATTTCATTGTTATAATATAACGACTCTTGAAGGGATATAAGGCCATTGTTAAATAGTGCACAATATCGAATAGGGTGGTTTGGAATAGATAATTGGTCATTCTAGTGAAGGAACAAAACTGCATGTCTTTGTTATTATTGTGAACCGCTCATGAGCGAGACATCTGAAAAACAATAGGCCAAATTAGCTTAATACCTAAAACGCATAATATCTGATTTGTAATTTACCTGTCTGCATTGCTACTTACCTCAATCTTAATATGGCTAAAATGCATAATTACTGTTTATCAAATTACCCACACCGCATTATGTCTTAGGAGTCGTCCAGTAATCAAGTGATGTATTTTACCAACTTTTTAACCTGGTGAGGTTTAGATTAACTTTTTTTTTTCGGTTGGTAATAGGAGTATTTGAAACACAGTTCAAAGGATCCGTTTAACTGTAAAACTGCAGCTTTGGTACAGTATAGGCAACATGAGTTTTAATATTTAAGGGAATTTGACTATAAGGGCAAATTGCGTTTTAGACACTGTACAACTTAGGTTAACTGAGTTTAAAGTATATTGACATTGAAGCATTTTGCGTCTTAGGTATTTAAAATCTTATGCAATATGAGATTAATGTATTTAACTTATCAGGCATATTACTTTAGAGACATTGGTGTTAGGCATGTTGCTACAAAGGCTAAAAGCGTTTTAGATGACTCGCTCATGAGGGTTGTGAACCCATATTCATTGCTTCGCTACTAATAACCATTGCAGGAACGCACGCCGCTACATCGCAGAAAAGATAGCAGCGTCTATCGCGAGACATACCTACTCACTTAGAATAGGTACAACGACGTACGAACCTACCTACTCGCTAATGTTTACGCATCTGATGTCTATGCCTAAACGACGGCGGGCCCGGGCGGGTCATCGTCCGCACGTTGTACCTATTCTAAGCGGGTAGGTATGGTATGTCCCGCGGATTTACTGCTATCTATTCTGCGATGTAGCGGTGCATCGAGTCGTGCGTTCAGTCGCACTATGGCTCTTAGTCGTGGAGCGAGATATGGGTTTATAATAATATAAAATATATGTCATTTTTTTCTTTTACTTTAATGACCAGTTATCGATGTCAAACTACCCCGTTCAATATTGTGCACTAATAAACAAATACCTTATATACAATATATTGCGAAAGTGTGCGTGTGTGCACATGTCCTAACCTCCTTTTTCGCTTCCTCCATTGCCCTTTCCGATTCTGCTCTCTCTATCTCTTCATGTCTTTCTTTTTCTTGCTGTTTCTTTATTTCTTCTTTCGCTCTGGAACAACATAATTATTATTAGTATCATGTATACAACATAATCAGCCCATTATATTCCCACTGCTGAGACTGGAGCCTTCCTTTTAGACGGACGAGTTGGGTTTTAATCCACCACGCGGGCCCAGTGCGGCTTGGTGGATAGGTTTTCAGGCTGCCCGAAGGCCTTCGACATAGCATAACGACTGTTGTCCTATGACAAACAACCTCTGCTCGTCTGGTTTGCTCGGAATTCTAATGGATACCTAATTTGGTTTTGTTTATCTCTGTTTTTTTCTTTTTATATAATATATGTTAGGTTTAGTCTATGTTCTCTCCTTGTATGCAAAGATGTATATTTAAATAGTTGAGTAATTAGTTAAGTAAATGTGAAAAATGGCACGGACTCTGGATAGAAATATTAAAGTGATAAAAAAAAAGAAAAACAACCGGGACCGACGGCTTAACGTGTCATCCGAAGCACGGAAGCGCTCAGTTGAATAATACCACTAGCACACACCCATCCAACTCCTGACCGCAGCAAGCACTGCTTAACATTGTTGATCGGTTAAGATAGCCAAGTCAAGCTCCGCTGCGCTTCCAATCCTAAATACTATCATATAATAGTATTAAAATAAAAAAATATTTTAGAATATATGTTGCTAGACAACAAGAGAAGACGCTTACATGCTACCTAACATGAGTGAAATAGCATCATATAAGCCACAAAAAGTGTGAGAACGCATGGGCACATTTACAAAACTCCTAACATTTCAAACGCAACACAAAACTTCGTCCTTCTCTCTCTTGAGCTATCTTGTATCTTCGCACTCCTTCTTACCTCCCGTTCACACAACTTACCTATCAACTTCCAGACTGAGTTGGTACGCCTCGTCTTGTTCTCTCTTAACGCGTTGTCTTGCGTCTCGCTCGCGCTCCATCTTTACGTCCTCTTCTCTCTGCGCCGCGAATCGCTCCCACGCTTCTACTAATCCGCCCATCAATTCTGATACTCCAACATTGCCTGTGTAATGTACATAATTTTATAGTAAGGAATTGGATGTGATAATGTTTATACACTCACATTTACACATCCACATGGAATTCTCTTGTGAGGGAGAATTCCATGTGTCGTGACAGACATGGACATACATATTAAAACATCACAATGTACAAGACCTGACAATACAACATTTCTGCTCATTACATACTTTCACTTTATATAAATAGTAGCCGACCCGCCAGCGGCTTCGCTCGGGGGCCCTCGCGGGATACGGTTAATTACAGTTGTTTAACTATCCCACGGGAACTCTTTAATTTACCGGGATCAAAAGTATCCTATATGTTGACCAGGGCTATAAGCTACCACCATAATATATAAAAAAAAATTAATTTAAATTGGTACAGTCGTTTCGGAGATTAGCCCGTACAAACAAACAAAAAAATAAAAACAAGACTAAATTGGTTCTATTTCAGTCTTTGTATCCCGATGTATGACTCGGTTTTAGCATTTTTTTCATTGTACAGAAATTCGACCTCTACAGTTTTATTATTTATTATGTAGAGAGCGCCGCGTTCATGATCTCGAGCAGAATATACAGTTTAGATAGATCGCTGACGTCAATAGAAACTAAACTGCATCTAGATTGATTTTCAATAGCAGAATAAGAAAACGTATATAAGTCACCGTCCAGCTACGGTTCGATTCATGATGGAGCAAAATTTAGTTAGTAGAATCGGCCCCTGTTCAATAAAACTCACCATTGATGACGGAGTATATTTCGGTGTTGGAGCGCACTCGCATGATGATGACCAGCGCCGGGAGTCGGTCCACGGGAATACTTCTTATGGTCATACTCGCAACTGGGCTTAGAGCGTTTGCTATTGATTGTAGCAACCTGAAATAAATGTTGTATTTAGGTATTTCTTTTATTAAGGTGCGTTCGTTTAGTTTCTTCATTTAGGGCATTAGTGGCGTTGTCATTGATGGCTCTTATGTTAAAACGTTTGTAAAGCTCAAAAACGTTATTTTACCCACTTTTGCCCACACGCTGTTCGAACGCTCAACTGAGCTTAAGACCTAAAATCGCATGATTATCCTGTCAATACATAGCTGTCAAAAAACGATCACAAACAACCATGCTCCGGACGTGGGTAAAAAATAGTGTAGCCATAGTTACTCCTTATAGCATCAGCTGCGCATCTGCCAGTGAAAGTCCCGTTAAAACAGATACAAAACAATTCTTTTAGATTAGTATACTTTTATAAGTATTTAGTAAAAAGACGTTATTTGACATTATAAATAAAAAGTCCTTAAATTTTATTTGTATAGTTTGTCCACTGTCACTTTGACGGTCAGTGACGTTGCGGCTAATGGAAATGGTTCTCAAGGACAGCTAATGGAACACATGGTTAGATGCTTCTTGAGATATTTAATTTTGATGGTAGTAGATATCCAGGCAGGCACCAAAAAGTACTCTACCAGCATACTGTGGATTTTATCACGATGCTACCTTCATCAAAAGCTTTAAGCACCGCTTGATTGCTCAGCCAATCTTCATTACCCTTGGGCTATCATCACATCACCTATTTACCGCTTTTCAAACTAGAACGAAACTATTGAATTAAATTAACTTGAGAAATGGCAAATGTACAAAAGTACGAGTTCATATTACAAGGGGGAATCATTATGAGAAAGGCAGCACCACTTGATTGCTCAGTCTATCCTCATTTCTCCTGGGCTATCATCACATCTTTCAGCCGAATGGGCCGGCACGACCTGAGAAGTACCACACTCCCACATAACACCGACGTGAAGTAGCATAGCTTGCTATTGCGTTTCAGTCGATTTGTGGGAGGTTCCGCAGGCCCAATTCCCTCCTCCCCGTTCTACCTCTCCTTCCCCCGCCCCCTCCACCCTCACTCCTTCTATCTCTTCCTTCCTCAAAGGTCGGCAATGCATCTTCGAAACCTCTGGTATTGCGGATGTCAGTGGGTGATGGTATCACTTACCATCAGGTGAGCCGCTTGCTCGTTTGCCAACCTATCCCATATAAAAACAGCACCTATTTAGCGCTCTTTAAACGAGAACGACCCTGTTGAGTGAAAAAATTTTGAGTGATGGCCAATGTACAAACATACGAGTCTGCATCTGCATTACAAGCAAGAAAACGGTTGCGTCTCGCCTCGCGACGCAACGTTCTGCACTCTCCTTGAAAAATACCACTGGATGTGGTTAATACTATAGGTAGTTGGAAGATTTGACTTATTTACTTCCGTGATTCCCATTTCTCATATTCAAAATATATAAACCACATTCGTTTTCTACCGACTTCCAAAAAAAGGAGGAGGTACTCAATTCGACTGTATGTTTTTTTTAAATGTTTTATAACATCATCACTTTCGAACCGATTCATAAAATTATTTTTTTGTTAGAAGCTGTATAAGCTATTGCTTCCCGTGTTTTTGAGATACACTCCAATAACTGAATAGAATGGAAGTCGGTATAAAATTTTTCAAATTGTACTTGTCGCATTAAATAGTGAAAATTGTTGTTGGGGCGGAAAAGCGTCCAACATTAGCAGTCTTAGTTTTATTATTCCTCGCAGATTGATTATTCAACCCTTGTATTAGTGTTTCAGACGAATATAACCGACAGAATCTTGATGAAGGGCCAAAATAGCGGGTCATAATAAAGGGATTTACTCACATATTGTTGTTGGACGGATGTGTGAGGTCCCACCCGTACACTATGAAGTTAGCTGCGAGTGTCTGCAGCACGGTGTCACAGCCCAAGAGTTGTGCGCAGAATACATTCGAGAGAACCGACTGTTCGTGGTGCAGATATACTCCTAGCAGCTTTCTCTGGGGGACAGAAATGGTACAATCATTATAGTTATAGCCCTCAAAGGCATCTTTGAAATAAAACAACTTTTAACGGATTAAATCGCGTATAATTTGATATTATTTTATCCCGACGTTTCAAACACTTTTCAGTTAACATGATCACGGGTAGACTGGATGACAGTTGTCTGTTTTTATGGAAATTATGTCTACAACTATATATCATCCAGCCAGTATTCTCATCAGTATGAAATTTCTTGTGAGTTTGACATACATTTAATATCAAAAGGGAGTTAACGCTTAAACTACTTGAGGATGGGCGTCGGACATGCCCGAAACCTAGCCGATAACGTCGGCTACTTACGTCAATAAAGTCGGTTTTGTTTTGAAAATATATTGAAAAAAAAGTGATACCGCAATAGCTAGACCAAAACCGCAGTACCGCGCCTTAGGTGTGACAAACGTGGTGCGGAGAGGAAAACCCTCAGTAACTATGGTCTAATCCGTGGCAGCCTGTGGCAGCGAATACGCAGGCGAACCCCCGCGCATCACAGCGCACATACCTAAGGCGAGGTGCAGCGGTTGCGTTCAAACTATAGTAGAAGAACCTACGAAGAAATAATAGTCAGAAAGCATAATTTAGAACAAATTCCACACAAAAAGTGGCCCTTCAAATCAAAACATCGTATGATTCCAAATACAAATTACTTCCGAGGTTACAAATAGACATGTTCGGTGATTGGTTTAAATTCAGAAGGAAAGCAGGGATTGGTTTACGCGCGTGTTGCAACGCCTACAATGACAGCAGAGTCATAGCGGCGTGGACGATGTTATGCAACAAGTGGACTGGACCAACTCAATAATAAATCAATCGTAAATCTCGTATGTCTCGTAATGGAAATATGATTAATTTATTAAGTTTTTGTCTAGAAGACATTAGAAGATATTCTTCGCAATGAAGTAAAGAAAGATTATGAAACATTTTAGGCTTATACATTTTACCAAAAAAAATAAGACGTTATTTGCCAGCTGGATGTTTTTCAGTGAAGAAAATTCAATCAATTTATAGAATTACTTTAGCACTGTGTTGATATTACTGACAAATTAATTAGCAACTCAGCTAAACCACTTTAAAATTAGCAGAGGATGAATTTTCATTAGCTTGAAAAATTAAACGTGCTTTAATTTGAACAAACAATGAACTGTTTTTAATGCTATATAGTTACCTATATTACATACCAACTGTAGGCAATCGTTTATTGTTCATTGTCTGTAGTATCTCTTTAGAGCGTAAACGCTTTGGAAGCGCCAATTCGCGTTTTTGCTGAGTATTTGAAGGGTCACATAATAATGATTGATATAGTATATTATATTAATTATTCTTACCTGATGTAATAGAACATTATTTGATTAACAAGTTCAAGTTCCACAGACTACTTTTAGAAATTGTTTATTAGTTTGTTATTGCTGAGCGGTTTTTACACACACACGTTTTTAAAATCAATCATAAAACCAGTCGCGCCAGTCACGAATCGTCAGACGCGGCTGAGGCCTCTTAGAGAGAGGTCAGAGGACGTATCGCTCTGACGCTTGCGCTTACACAACTAAATATTAGTGCGCTCAAAACTTCCTGATACTTATTGAGGTAACATTTCTAAGTGGGATTCTAACAAATAATTTTATATGACATCTAGTGCATCAACAATAGAAATTTCATAGTTATAATGACATCGACCCTTGAGGGGCTAGTATTTTGCTATTAACCAAATTTCTTATGCTTATACTTGGTATCCAAGAATCCATGCTGGAGTCGGAAACTGGTAGCAGGAACTATGTGATGTTTAATAGTAGACACACCGTGTTTGGGATAGTATGAATCGTCTTCGCGATACCTTTTTTCTAGCTGGTGACCAGGACCTGATGAAACTGGTAGTAGGAACTATTTGATGGTTGTTTTATTTGCTATTCTCATCTCTTTTTGGTAGGTACATGAGTTAAATCTTACTTTTTTCTAGTCTATGCTCTTGTAGATAACATGTACTTGATTAATAATTATCATTTTATGTTAATTAATGACGATATTAAAAATAAAATGTGTCCTGCGTGATATTTTATTTCACCTTTTTGACCTACGTCTATTTGTGACATAAAAACCAAAGTAGATGAAAAAAAAGATACAAATATTAATGCGCACTATTTTGGTCAAGTGGTAAGGCCACTGCCGCAGGGCGCGCTAGCAAGTAACTCACTAATGTATAATACCTAAACTCGCGCAGCGCTGCGCAGAATAAAGGCTCTTAAATATGTTGATGTTTCTTCGGGACAAATCATCAGCATAAAAAGATAAATATGATATTTTATATAACACAATTTAAAAAAAACAGTAGGTACTTACTGTACAAACTGGTAGGTAGGTACTGCAGTTTTGTGTAACATGGTCCATAATTTTTTTATTATCTATAATTTTATTGTTTTCAGACAAAATTAACGTAGTATAACTATGCTGGTTTAAACAGGCAGTCATACTCTTGTTTATCTTGCTTAATCGCAGCTAGGCACTTATTTTGCCGCATTGAATCGGCAAGCAAGCGAGAATAAAACATAACAAGCAAAACCATTGCACATTACATACATTTCAATATTTAGTCCTGAAGAAAAAAATGCATCCTAAATTAAATATAAATTGACTGACTTTATTTTGCATAGTATTGACCATCTCGATTTGTTGACGTATTTGAACATCTTTGAATAATTATAGTTTTTCTATTATTTACTAGTAAAAGTGATCCCTGGACATTTTAATCGTGTATTGCTCCTGCACCACTTCACAACGAATGCTGGCATGATGATCCACAACTGAAGTTCACAATGATAAAAATGAAAATGTACGCGAATATTTGAAGTGTGCTCGCTTGCAAGTAAAATGTCCGACTGATGACGTACTGAACACGACTTTTAAGCCCCGCCTACTTGAACACGACTTTTGTTGGGTCATTTTTTTAACGCAGTTACAGTTCCTGACTATATTTCTTCGTAGAGAAGAACTAATCATCCTGGAAAATAAGGTTTATCCAAAGCCCTCCGGTATTGTAAACGTTCATGAGACTACGAAGAAAAAACGAAGTAGAGAATTTAATTAGTAAATGTACATCATGAAAACATTTCCATTTTAGTGAAAAAAATTACGTGCAATCGGATGGTCGGTATTCTAACCTTGCGACAATCCGCGTCATACGACATGACCGTTAGACCGCCTGGCGATCCGTCCGAGCATGGAATTAACGCTCTAGTTGGTTTTAACCGTCGTAAAAGGACAGAGCGACATCTATCGAACGGCTTGACAAGCTTTATCCAACCGAAAGAAGAGTTTTTACCACTTAACTTACAGAGCTAGCAAATTGGAACGAGTATCTTGACAGTCTCAGATTTAATCTCCGGCCAAATATTTCTGTGGTAATTGGAAATTTTCTTGGCTCTTGGATGTTTGTGATGTGACATTGTATGGGTTCACTTCTATCGCGACACGAAATCGTTAACAGGAGCGCGTTCGGAACCTCAGAATGCAGTTGTTTAGTTGTTTTATAACCCGCTCTTAGGTGCCAAACGACCACGGATGTTTCTAACCTCAAACAGACTTTGTCAAATTCGACATTTATAGGTCAGTTGCGTTTTACCTCATTTTCCGAACGGTCGAGTTGGGAACAACTTTAACTTGAGGTACCAAACGGCTTTAGTACGAAAAGTTGCACTCCGAGTTTGCTCTAACCGAGGTTTCGAACGCGCTCTTGTGTGAGTTTCTTTAAAAAACGGACTTACTTCTTTGGCAGGTTTGAGACAGGACTCATTGATGGCGTCTTGCAGGGTACCCTCGAAGAAGGCAGGAGTGCTGGGGCCGTACCGCGCTCGGAATCGCGCACAAAACTCTATGCAGCCGAGCGCTTCATCGTCCACGTTTTCTGACACTGAATAAAACAGGGAGATTGATAAACCGTCCTTTGTTTTTACAGGTAGCGGCACGAAACTTTAGTGCTGACCGTTATTGCGCAGAGTCAAAAATTAGGTATTACAGGGGGGCTAGAGGGACGAAGGGTACGCTCTGTCTCTCTCTGTCACGTGTGCGCGACTGTACCCATGCGCAGCTATCCCCTCCACATTTTGCTCAGCGTTAAACTTACGTGCCGCTACCTGTACCCGACTATGGCAAAGCAAAAAGAAGGGTTATGTTTTTGTTACAAAATCCACGCATGATCTTCAGGTTCCAGACTAGGCAGGCGTATAATTTGCCACACGTTTTCTTTTATTTGAAACATACATTTTTCAAATTTTCGCTATATTACAAGTTTTGTCAACACAAACAACAACTCTAGTAAAGTCAAAGAGCCTTAATACACAGGAAAAAACTTTGCCTATTTGACACCTTTTAGTTAATGCCAAGCTGCCAAGCAACACAGATTGCGTTGTGTCAATGCAATAATATATTTTGTTAAATAGCAAAATCAAAACGCAGATATTCGCTCATTCATTTTGTAATATTTTTGGCAACATTGTTGACGTCTTTAGCTAATGGATCATTGAGATATCAACATATTAAATCTCAAAATCCCAAAAGTCTAAAAAATCTAAAGTCTTTGGGCAATGTAAATAAAACGATGATTTCATTAGTACTAATGCTAGATTAATTAATAAGCTTGTACTATGGTAACCTGATGACTGATATGTACGAGAGAGAATATATACACTAAAACTCATGTCTAATAGACATGTCCGTGCAAACCGGCCGGTTGGCGCAGTTGGTAGCTTCCGAGTTGCTGATCCCGTGTTCGATTCTAGGACAGATCAAACATGTGTGTCTGTTTGAGCTGTGTCTGGGTGTGCATATGTATAAAAGTATGTATATCAGACATCAGTTTACCATATTAGCAGTGGCCCGAGCACGAACATTTGCTAAAGTGTACATAATCGTATCGTTGACGTATACAGTACAAACTATGAATTATCTGTGCCCCAGTTGTACTAGATAAATGATATTTTGTACTGAATACGTCAACGATACGATTACGTTACACGTACGCAAATGTTCGTGCTCGGGCCACAGGCTCTGCCTAGTTTGGGACCTGAAGACCTCATGTGGATGTTGTTCCATATTATTATTATCTATACAGATAAATAAAATTGAGGTGTCTGTTTATAATTTAAAATTAACCGTTTTCACTAAATACAAAGAAAGTATATAAGGTACTTACATAAAAAACTATTTTTTTTGTATACAGATAAATAAAATTGAGGTGTCTGTTTATAATTTAAAATTAACCGTTTTCACTAAATACAAAGAAAGTATATAAGGTACTTACATAAAAAACTAATTTTTTTGTCGGTCTATCTGTTTGTTACGGCTAATAATAATAATAGAACATTTCATGCCTTATATAAATTATCATACAGTGTCATATAAAATTATTATTATGTTATATTAAATTACATACTAATCTCAGCAACGGCTGTACCGATTTTAACAGGATTTTCACTGGCAGATAGCTGATATTATAAGGAGTCATCATCATCATCATCTCAGTCATAGGACGTCCACTGCTGAACATAGGCATTATAAGGAGTAATTTAGGCTATTTTGATTTTATCATCATCATCATCATCAGCTATCACCACGCAGCTAGTTAGTAAGAATACCAGTGTAAGTACTCACTCAGTGGCTGTAACCTTTCCGACGGCACCAAGTCTACGAACATGTCGTCCTCAGCAATAAATACGTCGCTCTGCTCTTCCACTTCTTCTACTGAACTATTTTCGCTGTCCGAGCTTTCTACTATTATCTGAAACAAACATGCAACATATCGTAAATGTGTATATATAGTTTATCTTATAAATAAGTAAGCTGGGAGTAGGTAAGGTACACAAGATTCCCTATACCGGGTTACTGGTAATCAATTAGCATCCTGTTAAGGGCATATTCTGTACATCAAAACAAACAACTTTTGTTCTAGAACTTTTCACAAAACTGAACGAACTTCCCAAAAAATATTTTTAAGTTTTTTTGATTCTCTCTTACACTTCATAACTCTACATCGCATCCACTTCATTCATCTACGTGTAGCCATGCATGTAGATAACAACGCGTCGTAGCGTAGCACAGCTACGACGACCTTGACTTGCCGCGTCTCAACCCCATTCTTACGCTGCCGCCGCCGCCCGGGGCTTGTCGGCATAGTGTTAATTACGTTTAGACCGGTCTTGATTTTTTATGTTTTGTATGGAAGCAAAAATACGAATTTTCGAAAGTAGTAGAACAAAAGATGTTTGTTTTGATGTACAGAATATGCTCTTAAAAGGATGCTAATTGATTACCAGTACCCCTGTATAACACCAAAACAAAAATAATTTTCACTGTCCCCATCCCGCGCGAGCCTTTATTATTTAAAACACTGTTTTAAACTATCACGGTTGTTCTCTAAAATTATATGATTATTAACGGGATATTTACCGTGGTAAGGTTGTGGAATGAGCTCCCGATATTTCGGCGCAGTTACATGCACCATGTTCACGGGAAGACTGAAGAATGCGGGTGGTTGGTCAAAAAGTTTAAAAGTTAGGTGCAGACATAACGATCTTTCGACGGTTATCACTGGAACTCGAACTCGAACTTAGGATCGAGTTCGAGTTCCAGTGATAACCGTAGCAAAAGACTAAGAAAGAGGGTAGATCGTTATGTCTGCACCTAACTTTTAAACTTTTTGACCAACCACCCGCATTCTTCAGTCTTCCCGTGAACATGGTGCATGTAACTGCGCCGAAATATCGGGAGCTCACTCCACAACCTTACCACGGTAAATATCCCGTTAATAATCATATAACTTTATTATTTATTTATTATATTAGCCTTTATTGGTAATACAGAATTACATGTCAAAAATTATGCTATTCATTAGTTAAATATACAAATATTCAATTTCACATTATTTCTATGCACTCATAATAATAATATGCTATAATAAATTGTTATTATTAGCCTACTTAAAAAAATAGAATTATACAATAGTAGTTCAAGTTATACAATAGTAATAAGATTTCGTGTAAAAAATATTCATAAATTCCCTTCTGTTATTAAATCATTTTTGGAATGAATTCCTCGACGCTGTACGGTGCCATGTCAGTCAGAAAACTTCTCAGTTTAATTTTAAAATCACTTGAGCAGTTCGTATTGTTTCGGGAAGGGCGTTGAACACCTTCGCTCCAATAATTTTCGTACACTTGCCGGATTTGGCGAGTGTATGCGCGGGAGTAATGAGCCTGTGCGCGTGCCTCGTGCCGAGATTGTGCCAGTTACCGTTTCTTTCGTACGATGTCATATTTTTATATACATAAACACCGACATGGTACATGTATAAAGACGGTAGTATCATTATCTTAAGGTCTTTAAATATAACTTTCGCTCAAGTGCCCGGTTCGACTCTTGCGACCACGCGTACTGCCCGTTTTTGCATAACAAAGGCACGGTGCCAACCTGAGGATTGACCCCACAGGTCCACACCATAGGCTAGTAGGGATTGGACAGTAGCATAGTAACAGTCAAGCACCGCTTTTTGCGATAAGATACGTGCCGCTCGGACATTTGACGAATACAAATACCGTATGAATTTTGATGCATTACAAAAGTTATGAAAGACTATACAATACAAATTTGAACCTCTCTATATGAGACGCTGGCATAGTGGTATATGTAATTTTGCGGGAAATATCGGAAAATGTTTAAAACAGCGGTACACTATGAAACCTATGTATATCGATAAAGGATCTATATACAGTGTGTCTACTGGTTAAGTTAATATTTAAAAATCTTTAGTGAAGCGGGGGCTTCGGTGAGGAAGCGGGGAGGGGTCTTGTTCGATGAGTCGTCGGTCGTGCAGGTTGCTCAGTCACGATGGAGCGTTGGAGCTGACCGCATCGCGCTTTTGTAATCGAGGCATTTTTAACCAGTGGGCGTAAATTCTGTTCTAAGTTTGATATCCGTCGTACAAGCGACGCGCCAAGTATTAATTTGATAAAAAAAATGGATAACAAAGTTTAGAGAAACAGGAACTCCCTTTAATATTAAAAATACGGGGCCGATTCCTTCTGTATATACTCCAGAAAATTTAGAGTTAGAGATGCAGTTATGCGAATCCACGGCGATCTACCCGGAAGCATGCAGCGGCTTTGGGAATAAAAAGTCAACAGTGCACAACATTATGAAAAAGAAAATGGGTTTCTATCCTTATAAGATCCAATTGGTACAAGCTTTAATGGTAACTACATTTTACGAAAAACGTTGCGGTGAAAAAATTCACACTCAATTTGCTACGCTTTATCGACTTAGTAACATTTTTTAGTGATGAGGCCCACTTTTATTTGGAAGGATATTTTAACAAACAACACTGCAGACTGGGCTCCTGTTAACCCGAAACAAAAACACCAAAGGTAGTTATACAGTCCAAAAGTCACGTGCGCAATACCCGGATTTGGTATTGTTGGCCCGTATTTTTTGAGAACTTAAATTGCGCTTCAGTCCTGTGAATTCCAAAAGGTATGTCCACATGCTTGATTCATATTTTCGTCTTATCGTCAAAAGGGATTTACGGTTTAACAGAAACGCATGGTTTCAACAAGATGGCGCCACCGCTAACACAGCTAAGGATGCAATGGCCGTAGTCCGAGCGCTTTTCCCCCAAAAATTAATATCCCGGTTTGGAGACCTAGCCTGGCCTCCCAGATCACCTGACATCACTCCATGTGACTTTTTCTTATAGGGCAATCTAAAATCTAAAGTTTATTTTAACCAGCCTCGCACAATTAATGACCTCATAAAAAAATCTCCCGAATTACGCATAAAGGTTTTTGCTAACTTGCAGACTCGTTTACAGTGTACTGTAGAAAATGCCGGCAGGACTAATAAGTAATGAAAGGAAATAATTAATTAATGAAATGAAATGAAATAATGAATGAATGAATGAAATGAAATAATGAATGAATAAAAAAAAAAATGAATGAATGAATGAAATAAAATGAAAACCTCGAGTTTTCGAACTTTATGTCATAAGATTTTTTTTGTATGGTTATAGATCCTCTATCGATGTAAGTACGAGTACGAAGGTTTCATAATGCGTCGGTGATTTGAATTTTTTCCGAAAAATAAATTAACTATGATTACCTCTATGTAAAAGGTTAGCTTTAATTAATATCTTATCCGTCTCGATCCATAATACTATTCGTAATAAAAATGTTAGCGTATAATAAGATGAATGGTTACTAGACAGATGAGAGTAATTGTTCACTTGATAAAAATATATGGTACATACCCTTTTGTATTCTTTCTGTTGTTTGGTGGGTGCACGCTTGATAGTAAGCTCGTGTTGTGGCAGGTCTAACCCCACCATGGCTAGTACTGTGTCATCCAGACCGGTAACCGTGGGCCAGCCTGTCCAAACCTGCCAACAAAAGTTATAATAATAATTTACCACAGGGCGGCTTTTTGGCGAGCCGTTGGTGAGTGATGGACACTGACCCCGATTCTCCCCGGGCTTAAATGAGAGCCCCCCTGACGCCCCGCTTGATTTAATTGGCTGTTTAGGAGTGGAGACGCAAGAGCAAGTACCAAAAAGCTCCAAGGGTGGAAGTGTTAAAGGCGGAAGTAGCGCAATAGTGAAACTGCAGCACACCTCTCTTCATCCTTTAGCTATCCACACCAGCGTTGCCCCTTACGTCGCCAATTATGGCGGCCTTATGGGGACCCGTTTAGTGGGTGGCAAGTCACCACCTGCCTAAATAAAGATTACTGAAATGGGCCTAGATAAAGAAGACTGAAATGGGCAGGTGCCTATATAGCCTCGCCCTTAGCATTTTCCTTATTACTAATAATTCTTACATTGCTATTTTACAGAAAAAAAATCACATCCTCGGATGGGATTCGAACACGCGTCCGTCCCGATACGACAGTTAAAATCATATAGAGAGTAAAATTCAATTTCGGTCGGCGCACCTCGGTGGCCTGGTCTTCATGTTGTCTGACACCCATCACAGGATGTTACAACCTCATCTGAGGATATTTCTCCCTAAAATTGCAATGTTTGGTCTCGTAAGCAGGCGTCAGTGCTTCAAAAAAACATTTTAAGGCGCGCTGGTATCCTGATAATAGTAAAAAGCAGAATCTACACTTCAGTGTAACGAAACAGATTGATAATATACCATAAAAAAATTATTGGGTTAGAAAAAGGGCAGGAAAAGAATAGTAACCTAGCATTCATAAATATTACTCGCTTTCCGCAGAATAAAATCCTAAACAGGCCCACAAAAATAAACTTTCACGTCCAAACTCTCAGAATTTTCAGCGATAACACTATACTCGTATTGTTTAGGTAATACATAGCTAGCATATAGTATTAAAATAGTAACCGTAAAGTATATATAGAAAAATATAAAGAATCATACAAAATTGATGCATCTTCGCATTAAACCGTCTAATCTGATATGCAATTTTCAACCTTACGTAAAGCATCGTAAATTGTTTTAAAATTTGGGTTGGGCCGCAATAGTATTTCCATTTCCAAGACAATAAAAAAGGTATATTACCTGATGCCTCGCGGGTATATCTGTGAGCGAGTACAAATCGTTCTTGACTTCTCGCACGGTTTTGGTGCCGGGGTACTTGAGCATGTAGTCCTTGTCTTCGTGCTTCACGTGCAGGATGTATGTGGCTGTGAGACGCTCCGCTAGCCTGGATGATAATAATAGATTGACTGAATACCAAAAATATACCAAAGTTATACATAAAAACAGGAACTGGAGAGCTAAACAACTAGCTAAAAAACAAACAACAAAATGTAGGCTCTGACGGAAAACGGAAACGGAGGCCTACTCCCAACAACGAACTACGAAGTTTCGCTTGACGGATCTCACGAATTCGACTGTTAAAGTGAATAAGCACAAATACAGTCAAGGGTGATGAAATATAATGACGTGATTAGTGTATTGTGAGTGATGATATATGAAATCTAAACATCATAATGTGTTAAGTATTTGTTGCAGTTTAATTTTGTAACTTATTGTAAATTACTTTTTAGAAATTGAGTGGTACTCATATGAAAACATACTTATATAGTAAATATACAACATATTACAAGAGAAAAAACTATAACAATTATATATTAACTACACAGTATTATGAGTAAAATCTTTATTCATATAGTAAATCAATCGGCATTTGCCTATACCATACCTATTATATATATATAATATATTTAAAAATAAAATAACAAAATTATTACACAACACTAACTAATTGCAATGAAATTGAATTTTCTGTTTCCGACATTTTTGTCTTAGTTGTAAATATTTTATGTATAAATTTTAGTTAACTTTAATGTCACTTTTTATCTCCTATCACTGTTACATTATGAAAGCTGTAAACGCCTGATAAAGGTGTACATATCAGAACAGTTATATAATTGTAAGTGTTAACTCATAGTTTTTATTTAATATGTATACTGTTGGTGTTTCTATATAAAATAAAATAAACAAATACCTAAATACAACTATAATTAACCATTATAAACAAGTACAATTTCAAAAATTTTATACCGACTTCCATTCTATTCAGTTATTGGAGTGTAACTCAAAAACTACAGAACCGAATTTAATAAAACTTACATGGGACCACATGGGAAGCACCAGCTTTCAAACAAAAAATAATTTTGGACATCGGTTCACCCAGTCGAAAGATATGAGGTAACAAAAAAAAAGAAAAACAGTCTAATTGAGTACCTCCTCCTTTATAGAAGTCGGTAGAAAATACAGTCGAATTGAGTACCTCCTCCTTTTTTTGGAAGTCGGTAGAAAAAAATCTGTCATTACATTTCATCAACCTTGACTGTATTTGTACTTTTTCACTTAAACAATAGACATTATGAAATCCGTCAAACAAACTTAGTAGTTCATTTTTGGCAGTATAAGCTCTGGTCTCCGCACAAAGTTTTTGCTACACTTAATAGGCTCGTGTTTGACTATCTCACATGATGGTCAGTGATGATGCGGTCGAAGGTAGTATCACACTGGATCTAGAATAGTTCGTGGCTCTCAAGGACAGCTGCCGGAATACACTGTTAGATGCTTAGTCACAGATATTCAAACTTAAAGGCGGTAGCTAGCCAGGCGGACACCAGAAGTGCCCTACCACTACGCTGTGGGTTTCACCACGATGTTACCTTCACCGGAAGCTCGAGCCCATCTAGTTACAGTATGTCGAGACTTTTTCACGCAGACATATTATCATAACATAATTTTGGGTCTACTCGTGACCACGGTCGATGCAACTCGATCGAAACGTCGAGGTTAGTCAAAATTAGGTTTTTATATCTGATCATCTGTCCGCGAAAAAGCCGATATTCTCTAAAAATATGACATTAATTCGAGAAGGTTTAAAAAGTTTTCTCAAAAGCATGTTATATTACAGTGAGTAGGTATTATAATTGTACGAATATAACCCCCACTTTCTAGAACGTTTGTAAAAGCCTTGCTTAGATAATCAACTAAATACTAAACGCTCATTGGTCAATGGTATTATATGACGCGATAAGTGACCAATCAGCGGTCAGTATTCCGTCTGTTAGCTGATCAAAATTTGACAAACGTAACAGAAACTGGAGGTGTCATAATATGCGATAGTCTGAGAACTAGGCTCCGCTATCTTATGCTAATGAAAGATTTAGAACCTGGATCAAACACTAGCTGTTCTCCTAGCCTGTGTTAATTAGGAATAACGTAGGATTATAATGACGAGCAGGGCGTCTATTGTAGACCGCCCTGTTCTGAACCCGAACTGGGCCTCCGACAGCCCAGGCCCAGGATCTTTTAGGTGCCGGATGACACGCGCCCTGCTCTGGCTCAAGGAATGGACGCAGGAAGCGGTCAGCAAAGGAGATAAGGCGCTGGCAGTTTCGCTAGATATAGCCAACGCCTTCAACAGCCTCCCTCATGGAACAATTCAAGAGGCGCTCCGCTATCACGGAGTGCCCTTGTATCTGCGGAGGCTGTTGCGTGACTATCTCCAAGACCGTGAGATCCTGGTCGAAGGACGCGACGGTCTAAGGCGTCATCGTGTCTGCTGCGGTGTTCCACAGGGGTCGGTACTGGGACCGCTTTTGTGGAACGTAGGCTACGACTGGGTGCTCCGTGGAACGTTGCCTGCAAACATACGGGTTGCGTGCTACGCGGATGATACCCTAGTCGTAGCCAGGGGTAGGGATCTTAGGGAGGCAGTGCGGTTGGCCACGGTGGGCACAACCCTCGTTATTGACCGCATTCGCACTCTGGGTCTGGAAGTTGCCCTCTCCAAAACCGAGGCCCTACTGTTTCATGGGCCTCGGGGGGGAGCCCGTCCAGGTACGCAGGTGAATCTAGGTGATGTCCAGATACCGGTTGGGGCCCAAATGAAATATCTGGGCCTTGTCCTGGACGGGAGGTGGGCTTTTAGGGCCCACTTCGCCCAACTGGCCCCAAGAGTCGTGGGGGCCGCAGCTGCCTTGGGAAGGCTACTGCCTAACGTGGGTGGCCCGAGTGCTTATTGCCGCCGGCTATACTCCGGAGTGGTCCGGAGTATGGCTCTTTACGGGGCACCGGTCTGGGTGGACGCTCTCAGTCGTGACAATAAGACTCTGCTGCGTCGTCCGCAGCGGGTCATCGCGACGAGAGCGATACGCGGGTACCGGACGGTGTCCTGGACGGCAGCGTGCGTGCTGGCCGGTGATCCCCCCTGGGAGCTCCAAGCGGAGATCCTCGCCGAAGTGTATCACTTCGTGGCGGCGAGGAGATCCCGTGGAGACGCTCCAGCGTGGGAGGAGGTCACACGTATGCGGTGGCAGGCGCGAGACGCCTTGTTGCGGCGGTGGACGGAGGACCTGGCTCCACCAGTCCCTGGGCAGTGGACGGTGGAGGCCATCCGCCCAGTCCTCCAGAGGTGGGTGAGGCGGCGATACGGTTCGCTGACTTTCCGATTGGTGCAGGTGCTTTCCGGACACGGATGTTTCGGAAAGTACGTGCACCAAATCGCGAGACGGGAGGCGACCCCAGCCTGCCACGAGTGTGGGGCGCCGGAAGATACAGCGCAACACACGCTGGAAGTGTGTGCTGCATGGGGCCCGCAGCGGCACACGCTTTCAGCGGAAATAGGCGGAGATCTCTCCCTGCCGAGCGTGGTAATTTCCATGCTCGGCAGCGAGAGATCGTGGCAGGCGGTGGCCACCTTCTGCGAAGCGGTGATGGCGCAGAAGGAGGCTGCGGAGCGGATCAGGGAGAACGATGTCCGAGCTGATCCACTCCGGCGCAGACGACCGGGAGAACGGAGGAGACGGTTCGCACGTCTCCTCCCTCCCCCGTAGTGGGGTCACTGGCGAAGAGTCGGGGGACTCTTCGTCGGCTTGCACGGCTCTACACGTCTAGGGGGTGACCTTGGTGAGCAAGGTCATCCCTTCACAGGCGCTGAGGCCCGGTTAAGATCAATCCGGGCCTACCGCTGGGGCGAGATGGTGATTGCCAGCGCGACCCTGTCTCGCCCCACCTTGGCGGAGGACTGCTCACGGGGGGGTTTTAGTGGGTCTGAGCCCCACACGCCCCCTTCCGTCACCCCCGTGGCGGAAGGGAAGTGCACAGCATTTCCCCCCCCCAAAAAAAAAAAAAAAAAAAAAAAAGGATTATAATGACGAAATATTTTTTCAAATCGGTCCAACACTTTCGGAGCCTATATTTAAACAAACAAACAAATCATTCCACTTTATAATATTAGTACACAATTATTGGCGATTGTTGCTGGCTAATTAAAATATTACTTGCAAGTTTTAAAACATTAAAATTAAACATATTTGCGACTTGTTTTTTGGATTACACCTTACAATTTTTTTTCAAAATCATTATCTAGTGGACTTATTACTAAAAATAAAAGAAGGACTGAGTTTTTTATTTGTGGAAGTATCAGCACAGTATCCCGCAAAAGGACTTATATGTTTCACACATAATAACCAAAAATTTGAATAGGAAGTGAGTTTTCTTCCGCCTTAAAAATAAACTAGTGAAAATTTGCTAATTCCTTTCATTTTTAGTTATACATCTCTTTACAAAGATTAATACTTATCAGCAACAGAGTCCATTTGTGGAATAATACCAGAGTATTTTTTTTTGTTCGGATTGTTTTCCGTCAAAAGTAAAAGATTAAAAAAAAAACTAAATATGCAGTCATTGTTTTCTTATAAATATAGGGCATGACTTTTCTCTAGCTCTCGTGATTTCGGCCTTGCCATCGCATAAACGCCCTTCTCATAAAAAAAACATCCTGTATATTAAAAATGTAAACAGAGTAACAGCCCGTTGCAGGAACGATCTTTCTATCTTTTAGAGACGTCATAATTTTATTTTTCTAATATTAAATAATTGCAGAAAAGAAAATTTTATCAAATTTTGTTCCGTGAAATGGATCTAAAGAAACGTCAAATTGTCCTTTATTGTGCATTTTGATTTGCATAAAACCTCATTAGTCTATATAAACATTTAAAGCCCGAGCAAGGCAGCAGCGGCACAAAGCTTGTTTCTACAACCGTCTGAAAACATATTGCCCGCCAAAGAGTTGGTCCCAAGCTCAGCACCGCTAAAACGAGCTCGGACTAGAGCTGACATGGGACAGGTCAGTCCACCCCGATATATCACGACACTGAAGCCACTGAGCCACGAAGCGAATGCCTTTTTGAGTTTCTAGCTATAACAAGAGCGACAAGAGAAGTAAATCTCAGGAACTGCGAAACATCCTGCTGAAAACGAGGGCAACGTCCTCGAGTCCCGTCTCTTGCAGGGGAGACTCAAGGAAGCTGAATCTGTTAATTTAAATTTAAATTAACTTTAAATTGACAGATCAGGGATTAAAATTTAATTGGTCAACAATCATCCATTAAACTGACTTTAGTAGAATTTTCGAATATAATTTTGCACATGTCTTTATCAAGTCTATCGTCATTGACCTATGCAGACGATTACGTTCTCCGCCGTCAAATGTCGGACAAAGTTCATTTTATTTTTAAAATAATAGCGAAGAGTCATATATTTCCATATATATATTTCCATATATATATATATATATATATATATATATATCCAATTCGAATTTCCAAAGATGCAGTTCTGCAAATCCTACTAATATTATAAACGTGAAAGTTTGTGAGTATGGATGTGTGGATGTGTGGATCTTTGTTACTGTTTCACGCTCAAACGGCGGAAGCAATATTGATGAAATCTGGTATGGAGATAGAAGAGGCGCTAGATTAACACATAGGATACTTTTCATCATCATCATCATCCATCACCACACGGGTGAAAAAGCGTAGTATTCTTGGGCACAGCATAGATACAATAACAAGATCTCGGCTTACGTTAAGATCGTAATGATGACAGTTCTGTCAGTTTCTGATAGCTAAGTCAAAAATATTTTATACTACACCTGCTCGGAAAGTACCTTGATACTTTATCAAATTTACGGTAGAAAGTACGTCATTGCATATCGAACAAATATGCGGCGAGAAAACGCATCTGAGCGGGAGAGAAAAGTGTATGAAAATCCATTTCTTACGTGGTTTTTCTTTTTTAATTTTGGGTAAGACTATGCGCTGGTAACCTAAATATCAAAAGCCAAAAAGTTTTTACAGTGAGTTTTTATCTCCAAGTTCGCAAAATGACACTGGCCACTAGCTGTGTGTTGGATGGTGTCAAGCAATTTGAAAAAAGAACATGTGAAAATTGCAGACGCCATTGGCGCCATTTTCAATTTGTGTGTTGTTTGAGGATTCAGTTTTCGTAGAAAAGTAAAATAAAACTATCAAAATGATAAGTAGTGATAGTGATGATGAAGATTTTTTAACTCCGCCGCAGTTGAAGGAAACAGCAAAAATACTGATTGATAACCTTTTACCACAGAAATCAATTAAAAAATATAATAAAACTTATGACGATTTTTTGCGATGGAAAAGTGAAAAAAATGCGGCATCTTTTTCTGAAACTGTTTTGCTAGCTTATTTCAGTGAAAAAGCGCAAAAATACAAACCAAGTACGTTATGGTCTATGTACTCAATGTTGAAAAGTACTATATTGACAAGAAACGACATAAATATTCAAGAATACAAAAAACTTACAGCATTTCTGAAAAGAAAGTCGGAGGGATTCCGTAGTAAGAAATCAAAAGTGCTTACTACAAAGGATGTTTATTCCTTTTTGCAGAATGCTCCAGATGACAAATATTTGTTGATGAAGGTAAGTTTATGAACAAAATGCACTGGTTTAAAATTTATTACGTACCTATTTATGAGTAGAAATCTACTAGGTTTTCATGTTTGATATTTTTGTTTACAGGTTATTTTGATTTTAGGAGTAAATGGGGCCTGTCGTTCGCAACAACTTGTGGATATGACAACAGACGATATCGAAATCCTCGAAAATGGAATAATCGTCAATATTCCTAACACAAAAACCAAAATTCAGCGATCATTTGTTATATCGGGCTTATTTTATGAGATAGTGAAGAAATATAACGAAATCTGTTGCAGAAAGCTACATAGAGAATTCCGTAGAAAACAAAACACGAATAAATAACCAAGTATCGGGATCGATTAATGTGCATCAAGACTCATCTCCTCAACCATCAACGAGCGCGGCGATTCCAGATGCCCCTCAGCAGCCAGTTGCCCCTTTGGCACCACAGCCTTCTACGAGCGCAGTGCCAACAGCACAGCCAGTTATTCCTCCTACATTATCGCAAACATCTCAAACAAACATTAATGGAAAAAGTGTTACATTAAGCTTCACTAACTGCAACAATTTCAATATAAATTTCAATTAGTAAAGATTTAGTTTTTTATTTTCCTCGTAGGTGTAGTATAAAGCACTATGTATCACTCGAGAGAAAGTGCGATTCCCGATCTCGGGTGTTTTAAAGCCCTCGCCTACGGCTCGGGCTTCAAACGACACCCTCGACGGTAATCGGTCACTTTCTCCTCTCGGTGAACAATGTACTATTGACAGCTTGATACGATGCTCAGCGACCGTCAAGGGTGATAAAATGTAACGACAGTTTTTTCCACGGTGATTGATTGATTGATACGTAGGTACTGTATTTTATTATTAGTGTTTACTGATTGATTTACTAAGTATTTAAATTTACTCATATAACCATGTAACTATTTTATGACATTTTGGTATAAATATAGATATGGCTTTGGAGAAGATAATAAGCTACTCGAAGTACTAATCCTGCGCAGACGACGCCGGGCACCAGCTAGTCAAATATATTATTGATTTTGAACCAATAAAAAGAAATAAAGCTATTAACATTGATAATGACAAGTCCAACACGTAGTTTGCAATTTTGTTACGGATGCTATTTTGCAAAATCAAAACGCAAGTATTCACTCCCAAGGCGGTTGCATCTGTTTGTTCATTCCTTTTCAAAATGTTTTTCGGCAACATATTTTAGTACCGCCTTTAGTTAAAGGATCATTAAGATGTCAACTATTATATAATAGTATTTTGTGCAACGTCATTCAAATAATGGTTTCATTATCACTAATGTTGGATTAACTAATGAAGTGATAATGGAGAGCTTTCAGCAATTGGCTGTAAGGGCTTTTTTATATCTAGGAAAAATATGACGTCTACGAAAAAAGTAACGCTGGACGCAAAAGGGAATTTTAATGCTGTAAATATAACTATAATTGAAATAAAAACGCGAGCATAACGTTAGAACTGGGTATTAAACTCACCTCTTATCTCTGATCCAGTAAGTAAATGAAAGTAAAAAATAATTGGGTATTAACATAAAATTTCTTACTTGTTAAGATAAATCTGTTTGTAGGAATTTTAATTATTTACTTAAGTTTTTAATTCGATATTACAATATAAACATACGGATCTTCTTGTGAAAGAAATGTTTCGGGTTTCAGTAGGTTTATTGCTATGATAAAAGAATGGACCTTGCAACTCTTAAACACGATTGTAAGCTGTAATTGAAATGTCATAGTGATAATGGAATATTTTTGTTTTTTCGCTCGTATTTACGCATCCATCTCAAATTAAAAACCGACAATTGGTTTCAGAGGATAGCGGCAGCAAAGTTAGATTTCTGTTTGGTCCATTAAAATCGAGAAGACTATGCCTTCTCAACCTTTTATTTGGTCTTGATCGGGCCTGGTTTGCAGTTTACTCATCATGTGGCACCATTTCATTGGCTGCCTTTTACCTGGTGCTTAGAGTGACGTATCATAGACAGTAGTGCACGGACTGCTAGTGCTAATGTTATGCCGTGGTCCGTTTTGCGATAATTTTGCTCACAGTGCTATCGTCTACCAAAGCTGGTCCGAGACAAATATCGCGATTTTGACAGCTCGTGGCACTGTAAGCGTGTTGTTAATTCGGACCAGAGTTGTAGCAATACGAACCATATGCGCGCGAAAAACAAATTCATTAAAATATCGTGCATAGTGTGAAGGTTAACTATGTGGTGTGTGGATTAAAAAGAAATAATGGAATGGATGGACCGACTTTTACAACTTTTACATCAAAAAGAAGGGACACCAGTAAATACATTGTAGAAATAAACAAACACCTGTCACTTTTGACAGAACGCTCACGACGATTATGGTGTAGAGCATGGTTCATGTAATCGTCAATATGGCGGCAGTTAAGACGTCATCGATGACGTAGCGTGGGCCATCATCTCACGGTGAAAGGGACCGACTTTTATCGCGCTAATATCGATTATGGCCAATTGGGACCGCAGTGTTAGTAATTAAACTATGGACTATTAATTGACAGACTCATCATCTGCCGCTATTTCATCGGCTAAGCTTAATACCGTACTTAATATCGTATACCACACGCGCGCACCTGATTTTCCTATGTCTATAATTTGACTCACTCATCATCTGCCACCATTTTATAGCCTGACGAAAGGGTTCTACTACAGGCTCAAGTTGGCTAAAGTTTAAGATATAAGATAAAGTATAAGAAGTATTTGACTCACTCATCATCTGCCACCATTTCATCGGCTGCCTTCAGCCTGATGACAGCATTCCGTTGGAGCCCTAAGCTGCCTAGCGTGGCGCCCATGGTAGCGCGCGAACCGCCAATGCCTGATATTTGTTGTCGGCAGTATGGTACCCCACAAACAAGTTCAAGCCGCTTCCTTAAATCGCCTGTAAAGTTTAATTTAGTTATCTTACACCTGAAAAACTGTCTATTGCCACAGAATGAAATCAACAAATTTCATCATCATCACCTCAGCCGTAGAACGTCTACTGCTAAACCTAGGCCTCCCCCAAAGATTCTAAAGATACCGCTTCCAAAGCTACCTATTAGGTTGTCAGTCCACCTTGTTAGTGGACGCCCTACGCTGCGCTTGTCGGTCCGTGGTCTTCACTTAAGAACCTGAGAAACCCCGAGCATAGCCATCTCCATAGCTCAATATGCGACTTTGAGTTTGCTTATGAGGCACAGAGTAATAGACCACATTTCAGTGCCATAACTCATCACTGGTAACACAGTACAACATAGTTTTTAAATTGAGTACTGGGTCTTCTTGTAAGTAATTTCCTTTGTTTGTACTCAATCTTTTTGCCTTAACACAATTCTGTCGTAGAGACAGAATTTTGTTAAAGCGACGACGTGCGTTTATTATGATATCGAATGTGTTGGATTAGAATTACAGGCTTAATAAAGACTTTGAATTTGAATTTTAGATTTTGGTTGAATAATTAATGTATTTAATAGGAAATGTATTTAACGAAATATATCTAAGCCTATCAGTTGAGCAATGCACTCAGTCTAGATTTGTACAACCTCACTGACTTTGATATAATGGTAACAATTCACCAGGACGGGAATATATTTCTGTTACTAAACTGTTCGATTTCGTTAAATTAAATCGGCCCCAGATCATCAGAATCTATATTCAAAATATGAGCACCTGTAATATTATATTATATATGTGTATATATTTGCATATTTTAAGCTCAAAATAAACACAAAAAGATACTTACTAATAGTAGCGGCTCCAGACATTTTAATTTCATAGATTTTATTATTACAATGTACTAGCAGCTCAACCAAATCAATGTTACTATTCCTAGAAGATGTGGAGGCTTGATTATCTTCTCTGTCTGTAAAATAAATGAAATGTACAGATATTATAAATTAGAAGTCACGGTGCACTGATTTAGATCAAATAGCATTAATTTATTTGGTAACAATTTAATTATTGGACGGATCCATTATTTGTCAGGAGAGGATATGATTTGATAACAAACATAATTATATACTTCAGCGATAAAAACTATTGCTTTATTTTAATTGCATTGGCACTACCGCCAGTTAATTAATAATGTAAGTGAAGTGCCAATGAAGATATTGCTGCATCAGACTACAGGGCTGTTCTCTTACCGTGAGTTTGCACTGCCTCATGCCTTGGCCGCACTGAGATTCAACGCTAGTTATTCCGATAAATTGAGTGGCTACACTGGTACAGTGAACGTCAACGCTCATTTCATTGCCGATAAAATTGACAATAATTCAAGATGGACGTCGACGCTACTACACTGTATTTAATAAGTGTCAATTTGTATTATATGAATGTATTGTATCATATATTGAGTATATGTATTTTTTTCCAGGAAAGATTTATAATATTTATTTAAATGAGCTCTGTAATAAAATATCCTATTAGGGAATCATTTATGTTTTTTAATTCTTCTAAAGTTCACACGTGTGATCCCTTAGCTATCACGGTGCACACTGACAATCGTTGGTGTGGCCGCTTCAAAGCAATAATTGTCGCGTTAAATCTCTTTGATGTGCCTAAAAATACCGCCAGCCGATTTATCGGCCAACTTCAACGGCAATGTTAATGGCATTGTCGAATTATCGCGATTAGGGGTGGCTACATCTACGGTTAACGTTCAACAACGCGATAATCAACGGCGTTTCTCCTCAGTGTGGCCAAGGTATAAACATTCACATGAAAACACTGTTTTATGTCAATGTATAGAGTAACTAAGCACTGTCACACAACATGTCGATGATCTAAACATGTTGCGAGATGATATTATATTGATATATATATATATTGATGATATGATATTATTGGATATTAATTATGTATTAGTAAAATAATGTCCATAAATTAAATTTAAATGCTAGAACTTTTTAAACTTTTGCTAATCAAATTCATGTTTTAAGAGAATATTGAGACGATTTCGCGCACAGATTATTACAATAACATAATTTAAAGTCCAAACGTAAAATTATGTTCTGATAACAATTTTTGCGCGAAAAAGCCTTAATATTGTCTTTAAACATGAAACATAATTCAAATTCATTTATTTATTCAGACAACATTGTCCATTACAATTAGTAAAACTTAAATATTTAGAACCTAATATCTAAAAGTGAGTAAGTCGTGTGGATAAGTTTCCACACCAGAAGACAATTAAGTTTATCTGCTATGGCGTTTAGGATGGTATTACTGCTTGCGCGAAGGCTGATCAGTAATGAGGCCGTCTTTTTACTCCAAATGGCGTCAAAAGTGTCAGTGCGCGCCGCGGTGAACATAATTGAGGCGCTGCAAAATCGCGGAAGCCGTAACAGCGCCCTAAGCCATTATATTGAACCCACAGAGTGTTGCAAGCCCTCTGCATATAATTGAACCACAGACTCACAGAATATAGAGATGTACGCATTGTGTTATTATCACTGCGTCTGTACATCTAGCAAATCTGCAGGCCAACATATTCGCCCGGACCGATATAATGATACTAAAAATAAATTTTAAATTACTCATGTCACCGTTAAACCTTCAATATCGTTATTAATTATCAACACTAGAGCGCACACACCCCTATTTGGTATGCAAAGAAGAATTTTAGTTTAGTGTTCTTCTTCTCAGTGTGCCATCTTCTAATGAAGGTCGGCGATCATCATTGCAATTTGAACCCGACACAGCAGCTTTGAACAATGAATGGGTGCTTTTATTATACCACTGCGCGTAAGTTCTTCAGCCAGGATGTTCTTCTGTTACCAGCACTGCATTTGCCTTGTATCTTGCCTTGAATAATTAACTGTAATAACTCGTACTTGGGATTTCTGATTATGTGTCCGAAATATTCCAACTTTCTGGTTTTTACTGTCTGCAGTACCTCTACTTTCTTGCGCATTCTTTGCAGCACTACTACGTTACTTATTTTGTTTCTCCAGGATATCCTTAACATTCTTCTGGACACCCACATCTCAAACGCTTCCAGTTTCTTGGACATGGCATCTGTAAGTGTCCACGCTTCAACGCCGTACAGAAGAATGGAGAACACATAGCAGCGCGCTAGCAGGGTACGAAGGCTGATGTTAATGCGCTTCTTACAAAACAGCGATTTCATTTTGTAGAAAGCGTTCCGAGCTTGTTCTATGCGACACCTTATTTCCCGACTATGATCTCCTACATCATTAACAACGCAATCAAGATATTTGTACTTGCTCTAATCTGTGGCCGTTACATAACAAGCTAAATTGGGTGGGAGGGTCTTTGGCAATAGTCATAAACTTTGGTTTTCTTGGTGTTAATGTTGAGGCCGCAGGCAGCGCTCGCCGACTGAACTTTATCTAACAGTAACTGCAGATCTTCCATAGCGGGTGCAATTAGAACTGTGTCATCTGCGTATCTGATATTATTAACCCTTCAAGAGTCGTTATATTATAACAATGCAATTTCTATTGTGTCTGGCCCTATGATGACCAACAACCTATGAACGGTTAACTACTTTGCCGTTAATCACTATCCCAATGTTCAAATCTTGAAGTGCTTCTTGAATAATATATTCAGAGTAGATGTGAAACAGTAAGGGAGAAAGTATGCAGCCCTGTCGAACTCCTCTCAAGATCTCCACATCTTCAGTCAGCCTAGACTCCACACTTACATTCGCCCTTGTGTCCAGTATAAGTTTCTCACAAACTTAATGTCCTTGTTGTCTAGACCTATGGTTCTCAATATGTCTATCAATTTTGCGTGCTGTACTCAATCAAAAGCTTTTTCATAATTGATAAAACATATGAAAACTGGCTGGTTTATGTCCCAACCCAGTTTAGTGTTATGCACAAGCAAATTACTACTATTTTCTAGCTAAAAAGCACAAGTTATAGTAGGCCTATTACAAGCATATAATATTAATGTATATTTTTTGTACCTGGAGGGTGAGTTTTTGGAGTTATCACAGATATATCATCATCAATCATTTCAACATCGTGAGAGTCATCTGGCTGTGCTGCATGGCTGTTACCATCTTGAGGCATTACCCGGTTTATGGCAGCCTGGAATCAACAGAAAAGAGATCTAGCCCGTCAACGTAATTTCATTTCATCAATCAATCCCGTTTCATTCATAAACCTTTTGCTTTAACCCTTCCTATGCCATGATAACTAAAACAAAAGATTTATGAATGAAACGAACATATATTTACGTCTCTGGTATTCAACGGGTTAAGTAATTACAAAAGAGAACAGGTTATGTAACAATTATCACAGAATATTGTGTAAAGGTAATTTCAAAGAGCATTAGTTTTTTAAAAGTAATGTAAAGATATATAGTAACAGGTATTCAAGAGTAAAAGTTGTATTAGCCACAATTTATCAATGCTGCTGATTAATAATAGCTCTATAGATATAATATATATATCTTTATAGCCAAAGATTGACAATTATCATTTGAAACATTTCAACTCATGATAATCCATTAGTCGCCATACTTGTTTTGTATGTTATTAGGAATCCGTTACATGCATGAGGCCCACCCAATGTTAGTTCTTAACTTAAACTCCATCTGTAAAATCTGCAAAGGTTACCTTTGCCTATAACAGATGGATTTTCTCACAAGTAATGAACTGGACTGGGCCCTTAATTGAGACATTAAGTTGTTAAGTCACATGTGTCTGTAACTTCTGACGGCTACTATACCTTCAAACCAAAATGCAGTGTTTGAAACATTACTACTTCACAGTAGAAAAAGATATGGTGGCAGTACTTCCCTGGACAAACTCATTTACAAAGAGTTCTACTGCTCTGACTGGCTTCACGTTGAAGACACCCTTGCTGTGATAGCAAGATGTAAATGTTAGCAATATAATTACTGTGTAAATGTCATCAAACTTTACACAGTAGGTAATCCCTAGGTTAGGTTCTATGCAATAGTCTGTTAAGTAATAATCGCATACAGCCAAAGGTTAATTTAAAAAGGGTTAACCCATTGACTTGTTATTTACCATATTTGGCCAATAATACAATAGATTTCGCAGAAATCAATCTACTTTTCCAGGAACTGCAATGTGTGTGGTTAATTCTATACTGTTGTACTTATCTCTAATATCATTGTCTGATTCTGGTGTCAACAAAATATTTGTAGGAAGTACAATTTTGAGGAAGAGTTTTGAGTTAAAGGTACAATTTTATTGTTCCCTGATAGTACCTATAGAAACAGAAGTTCAAGAATGTATACATAAAGTTTTAAATCAAACTCAAGATAAGAGATAAATGAACTTTCAGAAGATCCTTACCTACTGTGGGAACTTTAATGGGCTCATAGCAGATATGTAATTTGTGACTGCAGGAAACCAATCATAACAAAATACTTACAAGCAAGTCCCAATTAGATTCTTCCAAGTGATAAATCGCTTCAGCAACATCTTCGACAGCAGTAATACCCTGAAATTATCACAAAACACCTATAAAATATATACAAAACATATTATGCATAGATTTATTGTTTAAACAAAGGACTCATACAAAGGTAATTTCCTGATCAGGCGTTGTTAAAAACAAACACGGTACAGTAAGTGTTTTACACATGATCCAACGAGCTGTATGCTTCAACAAACTTGGCAGCGATAGCCACGTACTATGTATTTGAACCGTGTGTGTACTGTAACCGTGTCAGCTAAACCCACAAACCCTCACCGCGTTAACGCAATGTAGTTCTATCCATCAGGGCCGTGCGCTTTGCAGCGTAAAAGGTATGACTTGCCTTTGACAAGGCAACAACAAAGGAAACATTCGACCCGTCTTCAAAGTTTTGATACGTGCTTAGAGCATGTTTTCAGTCAATGAAAATAGCACTACAGGGTGCATTACAAAAAATATTTTCAAATAAATATTTCACAAGGGTGCTATGGGAATAGTACAAAGAAATATTGACGAATTTAATAGTCACTGTTGTTGTTTACGACATAACCTTATCGATATGTTACGGCGTATGAAAAATATTTATTTACATCGCCAGTAGTTAGTTTATAAGTATTTACCTGGAAATTAGCTAGAATTTCTTCCCTATTTTCTGCCATCACGATATTGTTGAACTCGAAAAAAATGCAATGACATTTACGGACGATTGCGAGTTGCGACAATTTCAGACTACCAGTGTTGCCATTGCCAATGCAATTTTTTAGTCAGCCGTGTAAAAAAAATGCCGTGTTTACATGAGAAGAAACGGTAGGCCGCGTCACTGTTCAAAAAAGGAAACATAATATTTATATATTAGCCAAATGAAGTTGTTTTTAAGCTTTTATGCATTTATGTTTACTATTTTATTCAATTTGATTTTGTTTGGAAAAGTACTTATTAGCTTTTACTTATTTACATAAGGTAGGCAGGTCTTCGTTAATAGTAACGTAATTCTTAGTTCAATTTTGTTTATTTTTCTACTTCTGAGCAAAAAATGGGCGAAAGTTTTAGCGATTACTAATTTAAATCTGAATCAGATTTGATTATCTGATTGGTTCTAAGTAGGTATAAATTTGAAAAATAATCCATCCATACATAACGCGGCAGCAAACCTCCCCTTTCCCCCCATCAATTTCCCACTTTTGGATTTTTTTACAATTCAACATCTTGTGATGAATGACGATCTTTGTTTTGTGTGCTTCTCAAATTTTGAATTGATTGAAATCTAAATATTATTTCCTTTTTGAAATAAATCTAGGAACGTTTTTGCCAAAATCGGTTGAAAATCCGAGAACATACAGACAGACAAAAGCATTTTTTGGAGAACCTCGAAACCGTGAAGCTTCATGCGCTTGGTCCATAAAGCCCATAATAAGTAGAATTTGTCACGGCCACTGAAGCCGGCCGAAGACCGCGAATTTTGTATTTAGCGGATTACCGCTATGCCGTAGCATTGGCAGCACTAGCTACACATTGAATCAGTGCGCTCCCAATTAGCCATAATCGATATTAGCACGATAACAGTCGGTCCCTTTCACTGTGAGCGTGATTACGATGGCCCACGCTACGTCATCGATGACGTCTTAACTGCCGCCATATTGACGATTACATTAACCATGCTTCTACACCATAATCGTCGTAAGCATTCTGTCAAAAGTGACAGGTGTTTGTTTATTTCTACAAGGTATTTACTGGTGTCCCTTGTTTTTGATGTAAAAGCTGTAAAAGTCGGTCCATCCATTCCATTATTTCTTTTTAATCCACTCCACACGCCACATAGTTAAGCTTCACACTATGCACGTTATTTTTATGAATTTGTTTTTCGCGCGCATATGGTTCGTTATTGCTACAATTCTGGTCCGATTTATCAACACGCTTATTTACGCCACGAACTGTCAAAATCACGATATTTGTCTCGGACCGGCTTTGGTAGACGATAGCACTGTGAGCAAAAATATCGCGATACGGACCGCAGTTAATTAACTCTGCAGTGTGACCAGATTAAAATAGACTTTTCAGCCAAAAACAAAATTTTAACAACTAAAAATTACTTTAGAATCTAACAAAATATGGACTCGTACGTTTGTACATTTGCCATTCCTTAACATAATTATTAAGATAATAAATAAAGTTGCATCAAGTGAAATTTTCATTCAAATAGTCAGAATCCAGTTACATTCTCATTAATAAGTCCTTTATTAAATTAAATCTTGAGGCCGTGCATCTCGCGGCCCCGCTCAGTCGAAGTCAAAAGACAAAACACTATCGCTAAGGACCGTCAAAATGTTTCTAATATGTACGGTAATCATCTAGGACGATGTATCACAACGACGATGTATGTGTTGTGATACATCGTCCTAGGTAATCAAACATATTTATTTTACGATTATTTAGAACGAAGATACCACACATATTCTTCACAGACTTAAAATAGATAGATATTATCAATTCGAAGTGTAAGTACCTGAAAATTTGTATTTGATCAGTGTGTTTGACCAGGGATAACTTATGACTCTGAAACCCGGTCTCATAGTTTCATAAGTAAGCTCGAAGTCGTAGAACGAGCTATCGACAAAGGGCTCTATTAGGGTGTCTATACGTGATCAAATAAAAAGAGGAGATGCCTAGAGACGAGCGAAAAGATGGCAATCAAATTGTAGGAGCAAGGTTATAATGACTTGATTTTGTTTCCCGCACCTGTCTCACAAATTTACACTACCGCAGTAATTAGTCTTATTTCGAGCAACACAAAGTCGCATTTTAATTAAACCATTAAACATCCCATTTTAATGCAAACGATATTATGGCATCTTATATATATGAAATTTTACTAAAAGTCCTATTAAGTTCCACCGTTAGCATCTATACTAGTTTGTAGTTCCACCACTGAGTTTTATTTTTTTCAATGTCAATTTTAGATACGTCGTCTGTACAGATGTAGGTATATTACGATATATAGAGATACGACGCTAAGTGAAATTAATAGAGAATTTCGCGTAGAGTAACTTAGTGATCCTAACTCAAAACAGCTGAAAAATGAGTTAGGACAGTTAGTTATGCGAGCGACGATATTGAAAAGAAATCATATTTTGCCGATATGAAGATTAACACTTGAAGATAAAATATATTATTATTGCGGACGCAGTTACAGAAAAAAGCTAGGTAATACATAGTATTTTTTACCACGAAAATTACAACGAAATCTTGGACATAGATATTTGAAGAGTTGGAATGTCACCCTTATATAAAAATAAATTTACACAAGTGCAATTTGAAAAATTTAATACCGACTTCCATTCTATTACTATGGTAAAAATCAGTTATTGGAGTGTAACTCAAAAAGTACTGAACCGAATTTGATGAAATAAATGGGACCAGACGGGAAGCATCAGCTTTCAAACAAAAAACTAATTTTGAGAATCGGTCCACCCAATCAAAAGTTATGAGGTAACAAACATTAAAAAAACAACAGTAGAATTGAGTACCGCCTCCTTTTTTTGGAACTCGGTAGAAAAAAAATTTGATTCGCGGCTTATATCTGTCATCTGCAATCAAAAGCATTCCAAAAGATAATCAATCTAAAAATAATCAATATCTTGAGGAATGGCAAATGTACAAACATACGAGTCCAATTATAAAGGAAAACATAAAGTGTGAATTTCAGTATTGAGGGTAGCTAGAGATGTGATGTTTAGAGTACATATTGTAGTAGGGTTTGAACCCTACCCTCAATACTAAAATTTACATTTAATTTTTCTCCTTTATAATTTGACTCATATGTTTATTACATTTGCCATTTCTTAAGTTATTTTTTTATTGTAAATTTGGTAAAAGTTGCATCAAGTGAGATTTACTCCCTACTACGCGTAGTAGGAGTTACTCCCTAATACGGTACCTATGTAGGTAATTTAAACAGTTAAAGTAAAATTGATTAAATTGCTAAATTTATTCTTCGAGCCACTGATACTAATGGAAGAATCTAATCTTGTAAAGTAATACTGGGTCACATGTCATAACGTTTTAAGTACCTACCTACTCCTTGTTCTTCAGTATAGGTATACCTACATATAGAAAGTAATTATATTTTCAAATAAATAACAGTGGTTTTAGTTCATTCCCCTTGACACCACGAAAATATATCAACAAACTGGTGGAAATTCAGACTGGTGAAAATTATTCGTGCTAGTATGAATATTTCAGTAAATCTATATAGTAATAAACATTTGCAATGCAGTGGTTTTAATTTTAACACGAACATTTGCGTAAGTGTGACGTAATCGTATATAGTTGACGTATACAGTACAACTATGAGTTATCTGTACCACAGGTATAGATAATACTTAGTACATTCTACACCGAGGGGAGAAAACTATCTATTTCTGTTCGAGAGCAAACTAAAACATACTCTCGAACAGAAATAGAACTTTCTCTCGAGTGATACATAGGGTACGATCCGGCAAACACCGTCAACGCTCACAACTGTCGCGCCCCGGTTTAGTGTTGCGCTATGGACCAATGCTTGTAATGTTCAACCCAAACGGAATGGTTACGCGGTCGCGAAATGCGCGCCAAATTTTCTGTCAAATCTCGAAAGAATCCTGTGCATAATTGATACTTTGACAGAGACAGCTCGCAACGACCGCGAAAACCCACATTCGATCGAGAGCGTTGTGGTCGCGACGTGAGCGTTTTCGGTGACGTCATCGATGACGTACGAGATCGCTCACGATGATCGAGGGCTTATAAGAATGCGTGTGCGAACGCCGCGAGTGATTTCGGCGCTTACCGGAACGTAGCCATATAGCTATATACTACACCTACGAGGAAAATAAAATAGTTACCTTCAAGTTTACGTTCACTACTAAATAATTAAAATGACAGGCCGGTTGGCGCAGTTGGTAGCACCCCTGCCTTCTGAGCCGCTTTTCCCGGGTTATATCCCCGGACAGGTCAAACATTTATGTGCATGAACATGTCTGTTTGATCTGTGTCTGGGTGTGTATATGTATATAAGTATGTAGGTATATCAGTCATCAGGTTACCATAGTACAGGCTCTGCCTAGTTTGGAACCTGAAGCCCTTTGTGTGGAAGTAAAAAAAAAACAAATTGTTGTCTGGAGTATTGTTTACGAAATCAATGACATTTTTTTTTCTGGTGGCTTCATCATTATAAAATCGCCTCTTTCATTATCAGATGACATTTTGAATATAATATAAATCTTATTGTTAAATTAACAATTCACAAAAAACAAAATTTAAGAATAAATTAACACAATTGGCCGCCATGTTTTTATTGTACCACAGAAAAAGGTTTCTAGCCTCCTTTCATTGAATCTCGAGTACAATAAAATCATTCTAAAAATGAAAAAAATATAAAATAATTCTCACCTTTCCTAATTATTAAATATAAAACCTTTTTAGATTTGACGTTTGTATTCTTTTTATGAATAGATAAACAGAAATAGATTTTCATACGACATTTCTATCCTGCTACCTGCTGCTAAAATCTTTTCACTATTAGATTCCTACATTATCCATGATGAACGTAATTAAATGAAATATGCTTTATTCATTATCATCATCATCCATCACCACGTGGGTGAAACAGCGGAACGCGTTTGATGTAAATTTCAACTTGATATTCCTAAGAAAAAGGGTCTTAAACAATAAAAGTCAACAGACAGACGGATAGACGAACAGATGGACAGACTGACTACAAAGTGATCATATAAGGGTGCCTTTATCGTTTTGAGGCACGGAACCCTAATAAAGCAGTTGAAACCGGTACTAATATCCAGCCAGATTACGAAGTATTAAGTTTAAATCAAAGCACTGCTCAGTTGAATAAGTTACTAGCGGTCACTCATCATTTACCACCATTTACAAGAACAGGTAATGATACTACCAAACGAGCCTGTAAGAATTTGGGATAGTAGATAGATCAGTAAGCAGATAGAGTAGTATGAGAAATTCATTCATGAGAAATGCAATGTTGGCGCCAACCCAATCAATAAGGAAGAAGGATTGGGTGACTGTTGAAATTCTCGAACTAATGTCTAAAAGGCGTGACCTTAAAGGTGTTGAAGAAGAAAAACATAAGCAAACTGGATACCAATGCATTGAAGCTAAGAACAATTGGGTAAATGAGGAATGTCAAGAAATAGACAAGCACGACTAGTTCAATTTGTTCAAACAGATCAAAGAAGTGTTAGAACATAAAAGGATGACACCGGAAAAATGGCGATGACCATAAAAAAAGCTGGGAGAATTATATAAGGGAGCTGTTTATTAATTCCCGCATTCCTTATAATATACAGAGTTCAGATATTGCCGGACCCGAAATAACAAGAGATGAGATTGAGCACGCAATGAGTAATAAGTGACTATGTATTCTCTTTGAGAATAAATTATTATTATTATTAATTAAAATTATCAGCGATAAATGAAAAGGCCGTAGACCGGACGAAACTCCTAGCGAAAGCTTAGCTTTTATTATTTAGCTCTTGGTGGATAAAAATTTACCTATTATTGTCCGTATATATTAATGGAATCTATAATAGTAGTAGTAATCCGGTAGGTATAATACCGGAAGTCTAGCTGCAGTCTACTTTCATAACTCTCCCAAAGACCAGCAATGCAAAGAGATGCAATGATTATAGGACAATATCTTTGATGAGCCACGTGTTACAAGTATTTAAGAAAGTAATCCATAACCGAATTTACAAGAAAATAAAAAAAATCTTTTACATCTCTCATATTCGGTAAGTAGGTCCTTATTACCCCCAAATGGGGCTTGTAGGTGACCAATTAGCGCTCTAGGGTAATAATGTAGTTAGAAAAGCCCTAGGGCGGTTTACATCTCTCATATTCGGTAAGTAGGTCCTTATTACCCCCAAATGGGGCTTGTAGGTGACCAATTAGCACTCTAGGGTAATAATGTAGCTAGAAAAGACCTAGGGCGGTAAGTAATTAAAAAAAACACTTCACTCTTTCAAAAAGTTCGCGTACATCTAACCATCATAATGGCAATAGACATCATGCATTCAGCCCAATGACAAAAGAGGTCGCTTCGCTATTCAGCCTTGTCTTCGTATGAGTATAATAGTCATCAATTTTATTTTTGTAATGTCGGTTTTTTTTACTTACCTCACAATCGAGATGTAAAGCAGAGTAGTTAGCTCGGGTGTAAGCACCAATTGCAGCCCGAGATAATTAGGCGCCTAAATATCTCGGGCTGCTATTGATGCCCTACAGCCCTTGGTTACTAATCTACTATTAAATACTCAGTTTGGCTTTAGTAATGGTTTTAGTACTCGTGATGCACTTTTTAGTTACCAGGTGTACAGTTCTTAGCGACATTGGTCTTGATGCGAAAGTTCTGACCGTTATTCAGGACCTCTACTTCTCTCTTGCGCAAGTCAACTCTAAAGCAAGAGTTCTAGTGGAGCAAAATCTGACCTAAAATGTCGATATTATGCGTGGAGTAAGACAAGGTTGTATATTGGCCCCTTTGCTTTTTAACATATAAGTAACATTTACAGAAGCTCTAGAAGATGCAGAAGAGGGAATTATTGTTAATGGTCACGCAATAAGTAATATTAGATATCCTTACGATACAATCTTAATGGTAGCGACCATTGAAGAATTACAAAACTTGCTTGTAAAGAGGGATAAGGCTCTAGTCCGAACATTAACATTAAAAAGGCCAAAGTTATGATTGTTGGTAAACCGCAAACATTCCCACCAGATTATTAGAAACCAAGTTATTACCAGGGTTCATTCTTAAAAGTACTTGGGCTGCATCGTTAACGACCAAGCTGAGAATAGTGTGGAAATCAAATGCCGCATAGAACAGGCACGTAACGCATTTATGAAGTTAAGTCATCTTCTATGTAACTGATCACTTAGACTCTCCACTGCACGCTAAACGCACCCTGCGTTTGGCACAGTGCTACGTGTTTTCGGTTCTTCTGTATGGAGTGGAGTCATGGGCCTTAACACAAGCCACAAGTAAACGTTTGGAAGCATTTGAGTTGTGGGTGTGTACAGAAGAATTTTTAAAACCCATTCCATTCTATTACTGAAGATAAGTAAGCACTATTCTAATAGGTACCTGATGTTGATGATCATGTAGGCGAACATCAGCGGCAACAATTAAACAAGACTTTGGCCTCTATATCATAGTTGTTAATATTTATAGAGTACCCGAACAGAGTAGATCACAGATAGGTCTATTTCTGTATAAGCTTGACAAATTGCTAAATTATGTAACCGACGACTTTAGAAGGAAAAAAGTTATAATCTGCGGTGACTGGAACATTGACATGATGAAACAAAACTCAGTTACCAGTGAATTACTTACTCTGCTGGAGAGTTCAATTTTGAAGCGCACATAAAATTGCCAACTCGATTGACTTCTTGCTTAGATCAGATTGCCACTAATGTAAAATATATTAAGTCCGAAATACATTACCTTGGATTGTCTGATCATGAGACAGCACAATCAGTTACGTTAAAGGTAAAAACACAAAGAGCGTTGTCCCACTGGTTTGAATTCAAACGCGACTATAGTTTCGACAATATGAGGAAATTCTGTGAGTGCATATCTTCTCTGTCTTTTGCCGAAGTATATAAATATCACACATTAACAGAGTCTTTTGAACATTTTTATAGTAATATTTGTTTGTTTTTTTATTTGTGTTTTCCCATTATTAAAGTGAGAAATAGTAATAAACCTTCAAAACTAAAATGGCTGACAAAGGGCATAAAAAGGTCGTGTAAAACAAAGCATCTTTTATATATAAAATATAGAGAAATAAGGTCTGGTAAAGCTGTAAATAAAAATAATTTAAACAAATATAGCCGTTTACTTAAAAAATGCATACTAAAATCACAAAGACATATCAATATTAAACGCATACTAAATGGAAAGAACAAATGCAAAGCTATTTGGGATGCAATTTCATCTATGTGACTAATAGTTTATATAATAATGACATTGACTTGATTCATTTTAATAATATGACATATAATAACCCCATGGTGGGGGGAAAAGTGGCCAAAACGCTGGCGGCATTGCCACGCTGGATGGCAATGCTAATTTTTTGCCCAAAATAGGCGCCAGCATTTCGGTCACCCGACGCCTCAAACAAACGTTTCGCCAGACATTAATTAACATGAACCCCATTGACATATGTAATATATTCAATAATTATTTTTCTAATCTGGTAATAAATAAAACATCCAAATTAAATAACTTAAGACACAGAAATAATTTTAGAAACACAAACAATTTTTTTAAGCCCCGTCGACCCGAACGAAATTTACAATATTATTACGTCCTTAAATAATAGCAAAATTAGTGGAAATGATGAAATTACTACAAAAGTACTTAAATGTTGTGCAAACTGGATCTGTTATCCACTCGCTCATGTTATTAATCTAGGAAGGAATATTTCCGGATCAACTTAAAATGTCTATTATCAGACCTCTTTTTAAAACGGGTGATAAAACAGATCAAAAAAATTACCGGCCCATCACTATAGTGCCAATTATCTCCAAGATTTTAGAGAAAGCTATAGATATTATATAGATATATAAGCTTATGAGACTGAATAATTTTTTTGTTAAACATAATATATTTAAGAGTGAGCAGTTTGGTTTTCGTAAGAGGAGCTCAACTGCATTAGCATGTTTTGATCTTTTGAAAACAGTAACAGAGACTATTAATAAAGTAAATCCAGCAGTAACGTTGTTTTTAGATTTGAAAAAAGCTTTTGACTTCATCAATCATACGAAGCTATTAAGCAAGCTTGAATTATATGGCATAAGGGGTAAAGCCTTGGAATGGGTAAGTAGCTATTTGCAGAATAGGAGGCAATGTACTCAAGTAACAAAAGTCATAAGTAATAATAGAAATAGCTTATATAAGAAAATTTTAAATCTGAAACAATAATTAATAACAAAGGAGTCCCTCAGGGAAGCATTTTAGGTCCCTTACTTTTCTTAATATATATTAATGATCTACCCGAAGTGACACCACACAAATGCATATTATTTGCAGATGACACTACAGTCATTTTAAAATGTAATAATAAAGAAGCAATTCAGCAAACTATGAACGAAGCTCTAGCGGATATTATTCAGTGGACAGAAAATATTGATTTGACTTTAAATATAAATAAAACTAAAATAATTCAGTTTAATTCATACAATACAAAATTAATACCTCTTGACATTGACTATAAAAATCAAAAAGTACTTGAAGTAGAATCTTTTTATTACTTAGGAATAAATTTAGATCAACACCATAATTGGAAAACTCATGTAAATTCTGTATGTCAGAGGCTTGGTCGCTTTACTTTTGCACTGAAAAGGGTAAGGCAAACTGTTTCTGCGGAAGCTGCCTTGGCTGCATATCATGGCTATGTGTCATCAGTTCTCAGTTATGGCTTAATAATGTGGGGAAACTCTGTAGACTCAATCAAAGCCTTCAAAGTACAAAAAAGGTGTATTCGAGTTATAAATAAAGCCTGGTTTTTGGATAGCTGCAAGCCGTTATTTAAGAAATGTAATGTCCTACCACTTCCTTGTATGTACATTAAAGACACCTGCGTTTTCGTTAGAGCTAACCCTAATTATTTTACAAAACGTAACGAGATTAACATTAGACAAAAAGAGCTAAATTCCAAAATCTACTTTACCAACCCACTTGTCATAGAGATATTTATAAGAAAAATGTATACAACATGTGCATAACTATTTATAATACGAGTAAATTACCAGACCATATAAAATTGCTGCATGGTAATAAATTTAAATTAAACCTACATAACAGGCTATTGGACAATTGTTTTTATAGTGTAAATGAATATCTTAATTTCAAATAATATAATTAAGTATATAATGTAATAATGTATGATTAGAAATTCGTTGAATGCTAATTTAATAATTTTATTTATATTTGAATGCATTAATTTATATTTTAATTATTATAATATTTGCACGCCTGCCTGCAGGCTGAATACATTGACATAATTATTAGTTAAAGACCTTATATAATATTGTATTCTAGCAAATAAATATATTTGTATTTGTATTTGTGTTTGACGACCGTTCGTAGAAGAGGCTAACCTCAAAGTCGGGTTTTTACGCATCTTACGATTCGCTACCAAATGCCAGGAGGGAATTTCTGTAACTCCGTCTAGTTCGTAATCTAATCAGTTACCGTAGACATTTTCCTTGTGGATAGGTCGGTACAAAAGCAATGAGACAAATGTAAGGCAAGACGCGGTCAGTCCCTAGAGTAAATTTTATTTTATTTAGCCAGTCAGTAGTAAAGCGCGCACGCAGAAAGCGCACGCGCCTGTCGAACTGTGTGCGAGACGCGGGAAAAAAGTTCGCGCGGAAATCAGTGAAAAGAAAACGCGGTAAATATATTTTATTAAGTATTTTTTATTTATCCGTGGAGACTTATTATTGGCTTTTCTTAAGCAACTTCTTAACCTTATATTGTAAATAGAGCCTATAGCTAAATAAAATAAAATAATATTATGTGTGATATACATTTTGTCGTCTATGGCCTGGAAGTAAAACTTACATTAGGCATATATATTAGAAACTTATTATGCTAAAGTTAGATATACTTAATGAACTAAGCTTTAGTAATAATTTGTATATACAGTACAGTTAAATATTAAAGCACTTAGGTATATATTTAATATGATTAACTACTGACAATTAAAATAAAACACTTTTTATACTTTAATTTTCATACACAGATCATATATCAGTTACTCGCTGTAATATGTTTCTACACCTTGAACGAATTAAATACAATATATTAAATCCCACTAAGTAATTAATTTCAAGGAATGCTGCAACTTTTGTAATAACAATCTAAAGTAGGTACTCTTAACAATAGTGCGTAAAACAAAATATTAATTTATGTAATCATGATGAATGTATTTTGCTAATATTTTTGCTGCAAGTTTATTGCAGCAAAAATATTAGCAAAATAAATTCAATTCAAATCTCTACAAAAATTACAGTTTACCACACCAGTTTGTTAGAAGTTAGGCGTCTTACATAACATGCAAAAAATTTACGAGTCGCTTTGTGAACCTTTTTCTTGGATGCCATTAAAAAAAATTGCCAAATCAATGGTTTTTGTCGTATTTTTAATCAACACTAGCTGTCCCCGCGAACTTCTTTACACCTTAAAAATACCCTTGTCCACAGCCCGTCTATACCGCGGGATATTTTTTTAAAATAATAAATGTAGCTCATGTTACTTCGGAATATTGAAACTTTTGATAGGTAATTTTTGTTATTAATCGGTTAAGTAGTTTTTGAGTTGGTCCATTCCAAACAATTTTACAAACAATTACATAATTTCTCTTTATAATAATATATACTTATTGCGCCTTACTTATAAACGTTGCCTAAATTTAAATAACGTCATTTAGTTCGGCGCAGAACTGTTTTCCTTTGCGCAGAAGGTACCTACTAAACAGTGAGTGTCTCTAGAGTGGGTCTGTCGGTCTAGCGCTCGACGAGTCAACATCTCCTGAGGATGCCTCGTGTAGAGGCGAAACACGTGTCGAATCGGTGTTGGTTTATTTGGGGTTTTTTGGGTTTTTTATTTTGTATTCTTCCTATTAGCATTTTATGCGGGAGGGAGGGTGGTGCACACCCCCAAATAGGCCAAAATCATTGTTTTCTTTTCAGCGGAAGTGTCACTAAATATTTTTTTATATCGTTTTTTTGATAATGGATTTCCGCAAAGTAACGCCTGAATCAATAAATTATCTAACGTCATTTAAATTTAAGCAGAATTTATAAGTAAGGCCGAATCTTTCATCTGCTTGTAGTAACGGTTTCAATTTTGTTATTTATGTATACGAAAACCTACCTAAGTTATTAACAAATTAGTTTAATTTCGTGAATGACATTATCAACCAGAGTGCTATAGGTCAAATCTGTTACAATTTGGGCTCTATCAAGCACTACACTTGATAAAGCGTGTTGCGATAACTTGCCACAATATTTTAATACATTACTATTTTAGTGTATTTTGCTATTGTAATCCCGAAGACTGGAGCTAAAACGCTATGCGATATGTTTTTGATTGAGGAAATTTTTAGACAGAGAATGCAACAGAATTTCCAACCTAGTTTTTCAACAGTTTGGATTTGGATCACTACCATTTTCTTAACAAATTGAAACATCCTGTGAGACTGCCTGTCTATCGGTCAGTCTACATACAGTGCAGTACTTTTATGTAGCAGACGATTAGCTCACTTATGATAATAAGCAATTTGAAATTCGGAGCGATAAACGTATTAGACATAGATCTCTTGCTCACAAATTTAGCAACTGTCCAATAAAACTCGTCTAAAAGTTAAACAGATGTAACTATCAAAGTTAACTGCAGTGCAAGTACCATAACTACTAAATACCAAACATGATACAATTGTGACAGTCATTGTTTGATAAGAGTGTAGTTATATTAATTAGAGTGTATTAGTCAGTGTTTAATTACTACTTTAATTTAATTTACATAATAATTGATTGTTTTAATTTAGTTTTGTTTTTGCATGCCTTAAAAGGCAGAACATGGAGTACCAATGTATTGCGATACCAACTGCAACTAAAATAACCTAAGTTCATGCAAATAAATATATTTTGATTTGATTTGATTTGACCATAATAGTTGTTAAATTTGTCGAGTCGCTAAGATCGATAAAAAATCGCATCGCCCCTAGCAAGTGTGGAAGTGATATCGACGACTTATACGATCGTCAAACTGTCGACAGTATATCGATTACTTATTACGAATTGTTTGCATTCCACAATGCGTCCTTATATTATTTGAATGTTTGAAAATTTGTAATTAAGTCGCCTATCGATAAGCTATATCGAGGAACAATCGCTAACATCGATTAAATAGACGATCTCAAACGTAATTTAACAGTTACATGCTAGGGTTATCGTTATAATCGTAAAAGTCAATGATCGACACAAGATCGATATAGCCAGTTTATTCTAAGTATGACGAATTCAAGACTCAAATTTATCGATCGGTAAGTTCGGTACTTGCACTGCTGAAACGGTAAATAATTCTTTGAACATTAGGCGACCCGCCAACGGTTTCGTTCGCGTCACCGCCTTAGGGATGAAATATCGAAAATCCTGCGCCTTACAACAAAAAAATCACCTGTCATCATTTGATTTTTGTCTCCTAGATCCGGGGCTGACCAGCCACTACTCTGAGCTGTATTCCAAAATTAAATTGTTTTAAAAATAGGTTCAATAATTAAAATTATATGAATTCGTCTGACAGACATGGCTGCGTGTGCCGTGGAGGTACGAGCGTTCGCGCTGCTCTCCCTGGTGGTGGTAACCAGTGCTCTTGTCATGGATAAAGGTAAGGTCAAGGAAGCTGTATTACACCCTAGTTTATAATTAACTTCAAACACCAATTAAGTCAGTGTCTGCAAGATACCGCATAGATACCTAGATAGATAGATAACACTTTTTTAAGACACCACATTTATGATTTAATATTAGAAAATAAAAAAAATAACAAATACAATTTGAAAAAAATATCGCGATTTCCATTCTTTTCAGTTAATGGAGGCTATCTCAAAAACTACTGGACCAAATTTGGTGAAATTTAAATGGGACCACACCAAGTCCAGCTTTCAAACAACAAACAGACTTAAAAACATAAAAAAAAACAGTCGGATTGAGTACGTCCTCCTTTTTTTGGAAGTCGCCTAGTCGGTAGAAAAACAATGAAAAAAACTAGGTGCAACAATGGGCGGTCTTATCTCTCAGAGCGATCTCTGCCAGACAACCCATAGGTTCATACCAGATATTACTCCGTGATGGGTCGCGCAAGCTTTATTGTGGTAGATTGTGAAGAACACTGTAGAAAGTGAAGTTGCTGAGTGATTGAGACTTAAAAGACCAGTGTCTCAAAATGTATATTTTCATTGATGCTAGAATACGTACGCGTAGTCAAATTGCAACGCTAACAAAAATGATAAAATATCTGAGAGTTACGAGCTGTATATGTAGAGCTTCAGCATAATGCTCCGGCTGGCACTGTAACTGTTATGGACACGCGTGCTGCGTATCAACAGTGGCCCTAGCACGAATAACAGCGTCAGTGTAACGTAACGCGTCGTTCACGTGTAACAGCGCAAACTGTCATGTATCTAGGGAACTGTGACACAGACAACTCTAGTATGTCGAAGCGTGACGCGTTGACGCTTACGATACAAATACTTTTTCGCAAATTGTTTGTGATACAGTGCACGGGTCACGGGTTCCTTAATGCATAGCAAAAAGCTACACGTTTATACGCATTTCTCCTATCTCTACAAATATAGAGTTAGCGCAGAGCATCTGCATCTAAACATAGGCCATATTCTGACATTAGGGCGGCACCGTCACTATTTGTGTAGTCATTAGCATACGGTGGACAGACGGGATGATTTATGACACCGGATGTAGCCGTACACAGAATACATCATTGTATGTATGGTAGAGTCGCAGTTTAACTCTTGCGGGGAGGTAGAGACTTTCAACCCTTCTAACATCCCTTCAGTGCCAATCAAATACACTAGGACCTAGATACTCGTACTTTTCATATGACTAAGTGGCTAATACGATGCTTGGAAGAGTCCGTCAGGATGGATACCACCGCAAAGCAAGATAGATAAAATTAGATTAATTTAATTTAGATGAGATTAATTTATACTTCATATAACTCTAACAAAAAAGAAGGAGGTTCTGTATTACATTTTTTTATGTAGCTATTCACCGATCTCTCCCACGTTTGTGGACCGATTCTCAAAACTTTTTATTTGAAAGAATATTTGAATTCATCAAATTCGGTCAATCGGTTTTTGATTTACATTCCAGTAACTGAAAAGTGTTTCGCCTGTCTTGATAATATCCTTATTGACGGTGAATGACAATCGATCCCGTAAGTAGCAAGGGTCACTGAAAATGATAAAATTTACTCACCATAAAATGTAAAAAGTGTGAAATAACTTGTTGAAGTCGGTACCATGATAGTTCAAAAGTACCTATTATCACAATATTGTGCGCATGGTACCGACTTTGACAACTTATTTCACACGTTTTAGTGTTGACATCGGTTACATTTTATGGTAAAAAATGTTGATAGGTGAATTTAATTGAAATAATTTATAATTAATGTTATAACTTCCGATGACACTGTAGTGCAGTGCTAAAAAGTGTGAAATAACTTGTTGAAGTCGGTACCATGATAGTTCAAAAGCACCTATTATCACAATATTGTGCGCATGGTACCGACTTTGACAACTTATTTCACACGTTTTAGTGTTGACATCGGTTACATTTTATGGTAAAAAATGTTGATAGGTGAATTTAATTGAAATAATTTATAATTAATGTTATAACTTCCGATGACACTGTAGTGCAGTGCTAAAAAGTGTGAAATAACTTGTTGAAGTCGGTACCATGATAGTTCAAAAGTACCTATTATCACAATATTGTGCGCATGGTACCGCCTTAGACAACTTATTTCACACGTTTTAGTGTTGACATCGGTTACATTTTATGGTAAAAAATATTGATAGGTGAATTTAATTGAAATAATTTATAATTAATGTTATAACTTCCGATGACAGTGTAGTGCAGTGCTGCAAAGGAAATAAAAACTGAAAGCTTTGGATGGTATTGCAATTTAACTGGCATGTTTATAATCTTGGTGGTAGCAGACAAGCCGGAAACTAAGGTACCTGAGGGGTATAAAGCCCAGCGGCAAGGAAGGCCCACTTCTTAAAAATATGAGTCCCGCCATTATAATACACTAACCACTCTACGCACACATAGACAACACAGATTCAACGAGCTGGCAACGTCGCGCCGATTCGCGCGCGCCGCCATCTAGTCAGTACCTTCCAAACAGTCAGTGGAAGCGGTTGCGGCTGCGCCTCTTATTATTTTCTGCCATAAGAATCGCTCATTTGTAGCAGTTTACTCAAATAAATCTTTGTTTTTTTCTACTGTGAAGTGTAGTACACAGATTGAGGACTGTCAGAATTGGTAAGAATATATATTTTGTCGTAATATTATTTAAATGCGTTTGTTTATTTGAAAACACTGGCCTAAAGATAATATGGCCCGTACCCAGAATGGGTTGTTACCCATTAGGCCCGGGCCTTATTATGCTCGGGGACATTATCTAATGAGAACAAATCATAAACGTATTGTCGGTATTTTGAAACTACAAGAAAGCAATGCTTATGCACCATCTATATTGACACACAATCGAAACCACGTATCAGATATTCTAGAACCAACTTCCTCGCCGACACATGCTAAAGCTTCATACGTGTGTAAATTATGATTTTGATTCGGACGCTACTGATGTCGAAGAACTTACACAGAATGAAATGTTATTAAAAATTAAATTAAATGCTAGAAGTGACGTGGCTACACCATCTCTATTGGACGAGTTACAAAATGGACTGCCAGACAGAACTTCTTCGTATATACGCCCCATACCAGTTTGATCTAATTTTCCCCTTCAAACAAGATTAAATAAAAACCAAAAAAAGTCTACTGAAAATTTATCAGCTCCAGGACCTTCTGGAATCAGGAACCCTTCCTTACACTCCAATTACAATAGATCATCATCTGAAGCATCGCTGGATATTGAAGAACTTGTTCGTGACCAAAACAGGCGTGTCGTAAATATTTATGATCCTTACAGTGATTCCGATGAACAAGCATACGATTTGGTTCAAAAAGGAGAACAGGCACCAAACAAGACCACATAGTTATGTAACACATATGAGGATGATTCCGACGATGACGTGGTACTGGCAGAGTTAAAATGTAAAAAAACATCCTTTCAGGAACTTCTTCCTACTCCAAATTTTGCGGTCACGAAGTCTCAGCCACGGCGCAAGGCTTTAAATTACATAGGTCAAAAAATCGTCTAAGATTTATTTGATAAAAAACAGGATGAGGTAGGAAAGAAAGTAAAAGGAAAAAGAAATAATTCTAAAATAAATGCATATATAAATAAATCAAACAAAAAAGGAAGTAAAAAAGTGACTAACAATAAAGAAAACAAAAGTGATAAGCCAAATGTCATGAAAAAGAAAAAGACCAAAGACATTAATGATATTTGGTTTTGTCATGGGTGCAAAATGGAAAGAGAAGAGAATATGAGAAGCTGCATAGTTTGCATAAAATTGTATCATGAAGAATGCGTAGGACTGACAAAACACGACCTCGATTATTTGTCCTGATTGTATTTAAATTTGTAACGCTATCTGCGTTAAAAATTTAAGTTCATTATCTTGTTTCACTCAGATGATTTTTTTATTTGATCTCAATATAGGTAAGGCTGATAGAATCACATTTTGTCTGATATATCAGACAAAATGTTTATTAACATGACAGTCATGTTAATAAACATATTAGTTTATTAACATGACTTATAAGTCATGTTAATAAACATACCAGAGCAGTTAGGGTATAGTCCTTCGTTAGAATTGATCGTTCAAGATCACACGGATTCTTATATATTATATTTTCATATACGTCCGTATAATAAGGCCCATATTAATTATAAATTAAAAAAGGAAGCGTTAATAAATTTTTATTTAGTATTTAGTTTATGTTTCTAAAGTTAGGTTAAAACTGAGGCAAATGCTTTTTTGTGTTATGGTTGGTTATTAAAAGTGAAATTTATAGTTGATTATTTCATAAGTTTAAAAAGGCCCACTATCATGATTTTTGGGAAAAGAACTTATTTCTCTAGCTAAGAAAGTTATGCCGCAGGCGACCTTATTTATACATTTCACCTTCAAAGCACGAGGTAAGAATCGAACTAGTCACCGCATGATTAACGGCCGACCCTTACCACCGAGCATCATCAACATCATCGCTTCAGATATAAACATAGAGAACCTATAAAAGACATCGAGTATATAGATAGGGCTGGCGTAGATACAACGTATTATAAAATATATTGGCCTATAACTTCTGAGATGCCTCACTGATTCGTTCTAGCCCTGTAGCCATGGTAAGTTATAAACATTAATAAGTTAAACCAAGTTTAATCAAAAGGTTTAGATTACGAGCGTAAATTTATCTCATTAATATCCTTTGAAGACACAGAATCATTGAAGAATATTAATAATTATACGGAGCTGGATCTAATCTAAGCAAGCTCGGATTAGTCTTAGTCTATTTTGAGAATAATTTTGAATAAGTAGATTTTGACGTGATAACGTCTTATAAATCTATGAACGCCTGCTGCGCGCACGTAAAAATATTATGTACTGATTGTCACGTTCCGCCTGGTCCGAGCGTGCAAGCAAGAGCGCAGAACAAGCGATAGAGAGGCACGATTGGCCTAAGCGTTCGGCTAGTCTTATGACGTTATCACTTAAAATTATAGTCCGTAAACCGACTTTACAGACAACCATTTTTTGAGGCCACGTCCGCACTCTTCAGCACAGCCCTACTCGTATGTGTATTGAAATGCCCTGTAGGTATACTTTTCTGCTTCCGATTAAACTATGCACCGATAAAAAAGTCGTTTAGCGATCTCGTACGGTCTCTCTGGGGAGCCGTTAAAGGGGAGAGGACTTTACAGAATAAACAAACCATCGCGTAATCTATTCGACTCGCTTCGTTGGTTCGCAAATAGTTGTCATGTCATGTAATCGTAACTCTATCTTATAATTTGTGGCTGTCTAGAGTCAAAAGTGTGAATGAGAAAAAAGGATAGATAGATATATAGAAAACTCTTTATTTGTACTACTATAAGTAAAACATGAAAGAGAAAAGATACGAGGAATAAAAAAATAACATTGTTGTACAAGGCGGTCTTCTCGCTTAAAGCGATTTCGTCCAGACAACCTTTAGGAGGAGGATTTATTTATTTTGAGGACAAGGTTTACAATTTCTAATATTTTTTTTGGTGTATTTCTTTGGCTTTCAATTCAGATTCAAGTTATAGTCGGTAGTAATTTAAGCTGGATATAATCGTAGATAAAGCTATTACTTATACTCGTTATTATTATTATTATTATTTAAAACTAGTGAATAGTAATAAGGTACTAGAACGGCTTTTCGGTATGCTTTTCAAGATTTGCCTTGCACAAATGTGCGTAAACAAATTATTTACTCTCTCAACAAGTAATGTTATAAAAATACACGTTCATTATAATTTTGTAATAAACGGGTTTAACGTGAGACTCATATTGTTCCGGAAGCCTTTTTCAAACTTTCCGCATACTTACATCATCATAGGATTTAAAGGAAAAAACAAAAGGAGAAAAATATTATTAACAATATATTACTGCATACTTTGAAATACAGAACTGAAGACAAAAAAGTTAAATAAATTATTAGTATGATATTTTGTGTTATATTCGAGTGATTCGTCACTCTCGAAGCGCTATCTGGCGGTCTTTTAGGGTCAAGGGACATATGGCGGGGCCATATATGGCATATAATACTGGACCTTGCACAATGACTGCTCATCACTCGACTGTATACCCTACCTCAGTATAAGAGGAAAGCTTCTTGTGTGTTGAGTATCAAGCTTGAACACTTTGATAACATTCGTTTTGAACTGCATGTAAGCGATGATGATGCTTACGTTCGCATTCCGATCCAGAGCTGTCGTGAAACATTCGGACTCTGTTATCATCTTGGGGAAATACCCATATTGGGTACTTGCCCAAAGGAAAAAGATTCTCTGAGCCAATAAATAAACCATCAATAGGACCAATAGTATAAGTACCTACCAATAATTTGCGTAAGTGTAAGGCGGCCAACTTTTTCAAAATTTAATGCGGGACTTTTTGTCGATCGATATATTATATACGGGTTTGAGGCGAATGTCAGTACACATATCAAAGTTTACGTAAGTAATTTATTTTAAAAATCGTATTTTTCACTACTGCAACTGCCCATATTAAATTTAAGTACAAGCGGAGTTCGTAGAGTTTCTAGTAAGTGACGATTTTTCGGACGTCCAAAGAGCATCCTATAAAGAAAATACTTTTTCGATAGGTGCGTTCCTGTACTATATGTGGAAGAATAATAGTAATGTGAGATATGCGGGATGCATTCAACGTTTCATGGGACTATTTTACTAATTATTGTAAAGCGGGATTACATCTTGCATACGGGACGGTCCCGCAGAATACGGGACGGTTGGCCGCCTTACGTAAGTGTAAAGTGATCGCACCGATAACCTTGCACGATTGCTGGAGGATACATTTGGGTCAATAAGAACAACATACCATCGACTACTTGTTTATTTTGTGCATCGACACTACGCGCGTCAAAACCAAGATAACCCATCCGAAATCTCCTAAACATGCTAATAACAAATTGTCCCAGGTAAATCAGATTGTGATGTCGCACACTGGACATGGAATTAAATCATATTTTCATCACAATATACGAAAAACTACGTTTACGTCCCTATCTCGATGTTAGGGAGTTTTGTTTCTCCCTTCTGACTGATGTATTGAAATCTAGAAGGTTAAGGGGAACTTAACGGCCTTACTTATAAACGCTGCTTAAATTTAAATAACGCCACTTAGTACGGCGCAGAACATTTTTCCTTTGCGCAGTACTAAATAACGTCACTTAAATTTAAATAGCGTTTATACGAGTAAGTAAGGCCGTAAGACTTTGTCAATCTACATACGCGATGTAGTTCGAAGCAAATATCGGACCTAGGTTGGAAATACTCAATGGGGCAGTGGTATTTTTTTAATGTGCCGAATTAAGTGGCGAGTTGAGCAAGCTGTCCCCTGATGCATTATGCTTGCCCATGACAGTTGTAAGGCTTTACCTTGTTTTTGATTCTCTCTCCCCGAGTAATTTCACTGGCTACGCTTCACACCCTTACACAGTAATGCTTGCGTAGGTACTATTGCTTTGCGGTAAATATCTGGCACTGCGGTGGTATCTACCAAGACGACTCTTGCACAAGAGACCTACCATTTAGTAAGTCGGATTTCATCGCCTTTTTCACATCACGATGGCGGAGTGACTAATTCTTTACGTCCCCTCAGGTAAGAGAGGAGGAGAGTAAAAATAACTGTTTTACTAACGAATAAATCCCATATAAAATTCATAGCCATTTTGAAAATTTTGATTTATCTATACTTATATTATGACGTTGGATGCAGGCCGCTTCCAACCGGTCTTTTTGGAAAATTATGGGGGAGGCCATGTTCAGCAGTGGACGTCCTACGGCTGAGATGATGATAAATAGTATAAAGAGGAGAGTTTTGTGTTTTATATGATTGTAACTCAAAAAATACTAGACTGATTGCAAAAATTATGTCACCATTAGCATGTTTCATTAGCACTGAATAACATACCCTAAGTATTTTATGCTTTAATTCATCATCATCATCCATCACCACGCGGGTTAAACCACGGAGTGCTCACATATAGTGCGTTCGAATAGGTCCTTCGTAAGCGTTTTGAGCGAAAATAACGCTAAAACACTCACAAGGGGCGTTCGAATTGGGATTCTGTGGGTGAAAATGTCGTCCATGTCTCTTTTTGTTCAGCGTTCGGTAAGCTAAAAAGAGGAATTTTTGCCACCAAAAAGTGAAATTTTGACCCACGTCCGGAACATGGTTGTTTTTGATCGTTTTTTGACAGCTATGTATTTGACAGCATAATTATGCGATTTTAGGTCTTATGCTCAGTTGAGCGTTCGAATAGGGTGTGAGCAAAAGTGGCAAAAATAACGTTTTTGAGCTTTACGAACGCTATAACAAAAGAGCCATCAATGACAACGCCACCAATCCTCTAATAAGCTAAACGAACGCACCTATAATAAACATAAATAAATAGAAAAAGAGTATTCGCGTAGGTATATGTATCTAGATGATATTAATGTTTCAATAGTAGATGTTGTTTTCATACTGTAGAAGAGAAGTAGGTTTCTTTTTTTGCATTTTGTTACTATTTCAAGCAAAAACGATTTTAATTATATTCGGTATGTAGATGCGGCGCTGGAATAACTACAGGATACTATTTCTATTACTATATCTATACTATTTTCTACCGACTTCCAAAAAAAGGAGGTACTCAATCCGACTGTTTATTTTGTTTTAATGTTTGTTACCTCATATCTTTCGATAGGGTGAACCGATTCTCAAAATTCTTTTTTTGTTTGAAAGCTGGTGCTTCCCGTGTGGTGATCCCAATAAATTTCATCAAATTCGGTTTTGTAGTTTTTGAGTTACACTCTAATAACTGATTTTTACCACAGTAATAGATTGGAAGTAGGTATTATTTTTTCAAATTGCACTTGTAATTATCATCTGAAACCGTAGGCACAGCTAGTTTTAAATGCTTATTTACTTGAAACATACGTAACATTAATATATTTGTTAGCTGCTCAATATGGCCTAAATAATGCGAATAAAATGCAGTGAGTTGCAGAATGACATCATTGGGCTTCAACAGGTTGCGCCCACGCATCAAGTACTGGCTTATAGGTTATAACGTATACTAGATATTATGTTGGTTATGAGTTAGTATTGTAAGAAAGATAATAAAATTATAAATAAAATTAAAAATATTATTATTAAAAGCTGGTACTTACCTCGGGCAAAGTATCAGCCAGGTTATTCAACGAGGTAACGTTGCCAGCTTTTTGGGCACTCTACACGTAGACAGGGGCAGGGACTTAAATGCTGTTCTTTATCTATACTAATGATATTATAAAGAGGAAAGATTTGTATGCAAGTATGTTTGTAACGAATTGGCTCAAAAAGTACTAGACCGATTTTTAAAATTCTTTCACCATTGGAAAGCTACATACACCCTGAAAAACAGGCTATATTAGATTTATCATCATCATTATCATCCATCACCGCGCGGATGAAACCGCGGAGAGCAGCTATAGTCTATAATATATCTATAATTTTGAGATATTTTAGTGAATTAGTTTTATTGTAATAGGTAGATTTATTTTATATCAGTAACTTTGTAGGTACTTACATAAAAAGTATTACTTGCAATAAAACAAAGTTCGTTATGTTAATAATTCTGGTCATAAAAATAGTGTTTAAAGTATGAGTTTCCGTTTTGTTTTGGCCAATTTAATTCAAAGAGACAATATTTTTTGATGCTATAAAATACATACCTATATAAGGTATACAAAAATAATATTTGTTCTTTTACTACCGACTTCCAAAAAAGGAGGAGCTATTCAATTCGAGTGTTTTTTTTAAATGTTTGTTACCTCTAACTTTCAAATGGGTGAAAGGATTCTCAAAATTCTTTTTTAGTTTGAAAGCTAGCGCTTCCCGTGTAGTCCCATTTAAATTTCATCAAATTCGGTCCAGTAGTTTTGAGATAAATTCCAATAACTGAATAGCATGGAAGTCTGTATTAATGTTTTAAAATTGTACTTGTTTTCAACTGACTTACAAAACAAAAGGAGGGGTTCTCAAGACGACGCGTTTTTTTATATGTATGATCACGCATAACTTTTTACAGAGTAGTCCGATTTTGATAATTCTTGATCTGTTTGTTAGAGTACACTTCCGACGTGGTCGCATTTAAATTTCATCAAACTCAGTCAAGTAGTTTTTGAGTTACAATCCAATAAGTAGTGTTTTGCCTATCTTGATGATATCGTAATTGACGGCGAATTACAATCGATCCTGTAAGTAGCAGGGGTCACTACAAAAGGTGTAATAGTGTTTTTACCAAAAAAAAAAGTAACCGAATTCAAGACTAAGAAGTTACTATTATCACAATATTGTATACAGCGCATCCGTTCTGCGTTCCATTTTTGTGGTTAAAATTTTTGTTATTTATATTTGTAAGTAATTGCCATAATGCTAAACTATCCCACTATTGCCACCTAAACAAGCTTTCCCCCCAAGTATCTGTCAGAGCAAAGACATTTAGGTGCGAAGACGAGCGAATCTTTCTATATAGGTACTATCTATATATCTATATATATATATATATATATATATATATATATATATATATATATACTATCTATCTATATATTTTAAAAACAATATTGTAACATACAATTTAAAATCTCATTAACACATTTATCATCACATTAATTAAAAACAACACAGTGAAATCTCTACATTGGACTACTCAGTGCAAAAACATGACATCATACAAAATTAACACATAAATCTTACGAGACTCTACTAATGAAGACAAGTACTCTATGTAATGCCAATAGTGTATCGGAGATATGAACTCATGTTTTCAAATTACATTGTAAAGTAGCCGAATCCAATTAAAAAAAAATACTGTTATAGTTATTAGTAGTTGATATTAGTTCTAATAGGCTGCGGCCTAGGGGCGGCACCGTATCCATAAAACCACGGCTATTCTCTGAACATCACTTTATGGTGTGTAATAAATGTATACACTACGTAGCTGCACCCCACGGTTTTGCCCAAATGGTGATGGATGATGATGAAAAGTATCATATGTGTTATTTCAGCGCCTCTTCTATATACATAACAAATTTCATTAAAATCCATTCAGTAGATTTTACGTGCAAGAGTAACAAACATCCATACATACAAACATTCGTGTTTATAATATTAGCAGGATTAAGTATGATGATATGTATATGTGTTAAATATATTAAAAAAGGTTACGTGTAAATTCTTTATTTACAATAAATAAATATGATAGGTTCTTAAAAAGTTAAGGCTAATGTTGTTTATTTAGATGATAAATATTGCATAGTTTATACATATCAAGTTCAAATGAAAATATTATCTTGATACATTTGTGAGTTGAGTAGGTGATGAGGCTTTAGTTTTTGAACTTACTTTTCAAATCTTCTGTCACTGTGATGGTCTGTGACTTTACAAAATATATAGCCTACGTTCTTTAGGGATAATGTAGGATGCCAATGCTGAAAGACTTTTCCAATCGGTCCATTAGTTTCGGAGCCTATCAATTAAAAATAAACAAATCATTCCTTTTTATAATACTTTTTCATTCCCCCATTTAGGAAAGAGTATTTTTGCTGTTCGATATCTGAGTGCAAAAGCTGTTTTGATCCGCTAGCTAGAGGATAAAATAAATTGAATTTAGAACACTAAGTGTGCACTAAGTTTGCGAATTCAAAATATTATTATACCTATTTACTTCTACCTCCATGGTGCCGAATTTATCATACAACCTTTTTAAATTTGTAACCTTTTAACTCAGACTCGGAACCTTCATGGTGTAGGTATTTTTTTTTAATTAGCTTAGCGCGCCATTTTCTTTTCACATCATATTGATAAAACCTTAGGTTAAAAACAAGTTGTGTTAAGTATTATTTGTTATAATTTAAAGATTATTCTGTAATACTTACCTTTCAGAATATTAATACCTAAACTGAAATAAAAGTTGTGATTGTAATTTTTTTTTTTTTTTGCATTTAATAATTTCCTCGCTAAGGTGGGATGAAAGGTAACGTGTTGCACTCGAGTGCGAAGATTTTTCATCTCGTGCTCTTTCTCTCGCTAACGCTCAGTATTCTAATTTTTGGAATCTATCGCTTACTCGGTCATCAAAATTGAGCACTTGGTTAAAAAGCAACTTTGTACTCTTGTATAACAAATAACTATTAATAGGTATACCTATACCTAGATCTGTGATTTGTCATGTGACTAATAATAACTAATAACTATTCGTGTATTAACTGTTATTGGCATTAAGTTTGTAATAGTATTTTTGTAATTTGTTATATTGCTGTTGGTGTTTTATAAATAAACAAATTTGGTTGTTGATGTTCCCAGTTATTAATCTGAGTAAACGCGTTGTTTCAATTTACCGGCCAGATGTTTGGGATAATGAGATTTCAAGGAACGCTAATGTTTGTTTTATAACAGAAGTTTCTGTTGGAATAATTAATTTTGTTTGTCCGTATTATTTGGATAGCACGTTGTCTGCTTAGTATATACACCGTTGTATAACCATACTCAGTGCACATAGTTTGATGGAGACAAAAGAAATTAAATTAAATGAAAACAATATACCTAATACAATAGTATTTTTTTCTCTAATATCTATTACAATTTTTTTAATCAAAATTTGGAACTGACTTCAACACCAATAAGTGCGAAATAACTTGTTGAAGTCGGTACCATGACAGTTCAAAAGTACCTTTTATCACAATATTGTGCGCATGGTACCGACTTTAACACCAATAAGTGTGAAATAACTTGTTGAAGTCGGTACCATGATAGTTCAAAAGTAGGTACCTTTTATCATAATATTGTGCGCATGGTACCGCCTTTAACACCAATAAGTGTGAAATAACTTGTTGAAGTCGGTACCATGATAGTTTAAAAGTAGGTACCTTTTATCATAATATTGTGCGCATGATACCGACTTTAACACCAAAAAGTGTGAAATAACTTGTTGAAGTCGGTACCATGATAGTTTAAAAGTAGGTACCTTTTATCACAATATTGTGCGCATGGTACCGACTTCAACACCAAAAAGTGTGAAATAACTTGTTGAAGTCGGTACCATGATAGTTCAAAAGTAGGTACCTTTTATCATAATATTGTGCGCATGGTACCGACTTCAACACCAAAAAGTGTAAAATAACTTGTTGAAGTCGGTACCATGATAGTTCAAAAGTAGGTACCTTTTATCATAATATTGTGCGCATGGTACCGACTTTAACACCAAAACGTGTGAAATAACTTGTTGAAATCGGTACCATGATAGTTCAAAAGTAGGTACCTTTTATCACAATATTGTACGCATGGTACCGACTTCAACACCAAAAAGTGTGAAATAACTTGTTGAAGTCGGTACCATGATAGTTCAAAAGTTTTTTACTTATTATCACAATATTGTGCGCATGATACCGACTTATTATTTGACTTATTAAGTTAAGACTTTCACACTTTATGGTACCTATTGAAGTTTCAATTTTTTGGTAAACATTATGTTTCATTTTTAGTTACTCTGGCTACTTGCGGGATCGATTGTCGTTCACCTTCAATGATATCATCGTCATCATCAATATAGTCGTAACACCTTTCAGTTTCTGGAGTGTGACTCAAAAACTGCTTGACTGTATTTGATAAAATTTTAATAGTACCACCTCGGAAGTATACTCTACTAAACAAAAAAAACAATTTTGAGAAGCGGTCTACAAATGGGCGAGAAATCGCCTAAAATACCCAAAAAACATACCCAAAGAACATGATAATCTCCTTTCACTTTGGTCACCCATAAAATGAGAACGTTGTTTGTTGGCGGTTTGATCTGAGGATAGATTTTATCCTGGGACTTATAAAACTTTTCATCCTCATCATCCATCAGCACACGGGTAGAACCGCGGGGTAGATAGTATTAGATAAAAAAAGAAAACCATCCTCTGAATCTATTTTCTAGTTGTAATCATTCGTTCCACATCAAAATTATATTCAATAGATAACTTAGTTTTTTTTTTAATATAATATAATAACAGTTGACTTTGTTTACTACTTCATATACTCGTACTTAAATAAATTTTCTTCCGTTATGATGTAGATGTAATATTTTAGGTTTCAGGAACCTAACAAGCCCCAATATATACGACATTTTTTATCCTGCAAAAATGTAACCTTGTAACTTTCAAAAATAACGAGGTTTTCAGCTGTAAATGCTTATTCCATGATTCCCTCCTTATTTTCAACTCAAACAATTTTAAACGGATTAAATTGCGTATAATTTTATATTATTTTATCAAGAAGTTTTCGAACACTTTTCAGTGAACATGGACTACCCGTGACTATGTTCACTGAAAAGTGTTCGAAGTTGTTTGATTTCAATGCAAAATAATCGCGAAAGACTATGGTTATTTTCTTATTAGATAATTTCTAATACTTCTTCTAACTTCAAGTTGAAGTCGATTTTATTTCAATTTATCAACGTTTCAAACATTGACACAAGATCGAGGTGACGGGTGTTGATATATATCACATATTGTTAGTAATTCGAATTTCAATAGTAAAAAAAAAGTAAAAATAAAATAACATTTTTTATTTCATGTAAAAATAAGTCACAAAATAAATACAAAGTAATTGGAGCGCGCGGTTAAAACTTAAGTACTTAGGTACTTTTGTATATGGTTGAAGCCTTGTCTACTGCTTTAGTATACACTGTGTTGCAGTGTCTTCCGCAAAATATAGCACAATTACAAGATACAACCTAATTCCAGAATTGAATGAATATTTTACAATACATTTGTTCGCTTTTAAAGTTTTCAATAAATTAATTAACTATATGTAGCTTGTACTCGTATGTGTTGTTTCTAATATGTTTTGTGTAACTAGTGCATTTTAACAATAGTTGAAGTCAGTTTCATAAATTATTAAATATTATACTATTGAGGGCGAATATACCTACACCAATGTTGTCAGTGAACTTGTAGAACATGGGCGGGCCAGCTGACTGCGGATCCGGTTGGGCCCATGACTTTATTAGGTAGGATCGACCCACGTCCGATTGAGAACCTAAATTGTCAACATCACAGCGGTTACAGTCTCGCCTTGTTGTGTAGTTACGTACTTAACGGAAATGTATCACGTATACGGAATTCTATATAGAATGTCTACGAATTGTGCATGCTTACTAAATTCAAAAGGAAATGCTAAACTAAAAAATAATGAATTAATAAACGTTCTCACACTCATGACTATACAGGGTTATTGGTTAGTCGACCTATTCCCGTTAAGGGCGTGTAGTTTACATAGTTTCTGACTGATTTGACTATGAAACATCCTATCCTAAATCTTACCGTTGTCGAGATATTTGAATTTAATTGTTTTATTATTTATTAGTTTTTATAAGTTTAAATCATCTACATCGATACAATTGACTTATATATATAAGACATATTTATTTTCATTAAATTCAAATATCTTGATCGGTTAGAGGATAGGGTGTTTATAGGGTGTTTCATAGCCACATCAGTCAGAAACGATGTAAACTACACACCCGTAACGGGAATAGGTCGACTAACCAATAACCCTGTATATATAATATGCACTTGTGTACCTTGTGTAGCGTGAGGCATGTACTCAAAACTATACACATTTAAATGCGTTTTTACATTTTCTACGCATTGTCTCATTTATGTTGAGATAACTGTAGATATGTTTTGTGGAATATTACATGTAAAATTATTTCTACTAACTAAAGTATGAAATAACTTGTCGAAGTCGGTACCATGATAATTCAAAAGTACCTATTATCACAATATTGTGCGCATGGTATCGACTTCGACGAAGTTAATTCACACTTTTTAGTGTTGTAGTCGGTGCCTTATACACTTTATACAGGTACAAACATTTTTTCATCCTTTTTTTAAGGAGGAGGCATATGTTCAGCAGTGGACGTCCTACGGCTAAGATGATGATGATGATGAATCAATACGTGTAATTAGAGGTAGGTACCACCTAGGTAGGGCTCGCGTAGCTTAGAGATTCTGTTGATATACTTTAATCATTATACCTTCATCAAAATACATTAACGGCCGTTTTCAATAACCTATCTATCGCTGGTTTACTTTACTAGAGATATTTGACACTATTTGAATGAACGTTATGTCAATTTTTTATTGGTAGTAAGGAAAACTATGGATAGATAGAATATTGAAAACGGTCGTAAGTTGTTTAATAAGGATAATCCTTCAAATCTTACTTGAAAAATTAATGATTAAAAAAGATTAAAACTATAAAAAGTCGGATAGCAACAAATAAGTTGAACTCACTTTTATTTTTCCCGAACATTTTAAAAATTTTGGTTGTAACATTATGTTATAGTAGGTGCGATTATAAATGCATACACCGTAAAACTTAACTCTCCTTCGGGCAAACAAGAAATCACTGGCTTAAAGCCTCCCTTTGACGGCTTTGATATCATCACATGCCTTAGAAACTACATCGAGGTCAACCATAGCCAGGAAGACCCTACAAGGTTAAACGAGTTAGTTTTTATCAGCTACCGTTACTGCATCGGTTAATCTGACGTCACACACCACGGTTATGTACCTTTGGTATCCCATCTTACGGGATCTGCCAATTATTACCCATGCATGGATGCTACAGGATATCGGTAATTATCAAGTAGATTAAAAACATTACCTTTACAGCGATAACGGCTTGATATATACAGCGTGTACCAAAATTGCGTAGTAATACTGAAGGGTGCGATAAAGGCTTGATATATACAGCGTGCGTACCAAAATTGCGTAGTAATACTGAAGATGTGCATATGTATAGTCAGGATTCACAATTGACAAAGTATTGAAATGTAAAACGCTTATATTTTTTTCAAACAATGTAAAAAACTATTATCCTATTATTTTCCAATTTGAAATTCGCCTCCGTCTCCCCACACTCTGCATGCGCCACATCCCAGCCAAGGCCCCGATTAGGCCCATTGTCTAGTCTACCTTCTGGAAGTCATCACCGTCTTTGGCCCAGTTTGTCAGGGATGTACCTGGTTGAGTATTAGAAATACTTTGGTTACTTATAACTCGGAGTGTTTGCTACTTCCTGGGACGCAGGAGTTAGGCCCCAATCATATGCAAGCTTCTGCGCGTGCTTTTGGTATTACCTACCTACTACTTGTTTTTTACACGATGTATACAGGGTGTTTGGTAGAGGGACCGACAAACCAAATGAGCGTGTTCGGGGGACCACTTGGAGAATACAAGTAGACCAAGTGGTCCCCCGAACACGTTCATTTGGTTTGTCGGTCCCTCTACCAAACACCCTATATAAGGAACGATAAACACGCACTATCATTAATCTATGAATGTGCCTGACATTTTTGTTTAAGCTTTGTCAAATCTAAGCCTTTCATAAATAAATATATAAAATATAAAAAAAACGATATTAAAAAATATTTAGTGACACTTCCAAAATCATTGTTTTCTTTTCAGCGGAAGTGTCACTAAATATTTTTTAATATCGTTTTTTGATAATGGATTTCCGCAAAGTAACGCCTGAATCAATAAATTATATAAAATATCGTTTAATCCGTAAATATTTTGTAGTTCATGGTGATTCGTAATTGTATTCTTCAAAAAAATTAAACAGTATAATTCAATTTGAAATGATCTGGTAATTCTTACCTCAATACCTATGTTGGTAAGGGGTTGTTCCACAAATCCCCATTAACATTCCCCATCAATAGGACTTGTGAACTTTTAATCCACAAATCCCCAAGTCTATGGCGGTTATATCCCCAATAGATATTTACTACACGTACACTTATATAACAAACATTCAACACCCGCGAACACATATTTCTGTTCATCATACAAATAAGTATTTGCTTGGCTAGGAATTGAACTATGGTTCCCGAGCTCTATGTGCACGAAAATTTGTCAGTGTAACGTCATCGTATCGTTGACGTTTACAGTACAAACTATAAGTTATCTGTACCACAGTTGTACTAGATAAATGATAGTTTGTCTGCAGTATACGTCAACGATATTTACGTTACATTTTAGCAAATATTTGTGGTAGGCCCACTGAAGCCAACGTTACTACCAACTGAGCTAACAGTGTTAATTTGACGACTTCATCCAATATATATACCAACAACACCGATATTTGATCAAAGAGTTTGACAGTTAAATCCCCCAAGCGGCACTGTGCCCGCGTGGTGGATTATGGCCCAACTCCTCTCTCTGAGAGGAAGGCTTGTTGGAAGGCTTGCGCTGCTGGGCACTTGCAAGTTACGTCATGCTCGCGCAAAAAATTCTATCACAATTGACTTTTTCGGGAAAAAACAGTCTTTGCGTTAATCGCGTATTTCTCCGTTCCAATTTCACTGGAATTCGTTTCTTCCGCGCTTTCAACCTGAAGAGGTAACAAACACACACGCTCTCTCCCTCACTCACCTTTCGCACATAAATATCATTAACGTGGCTCGTCTAGAAAATTGCATTTCGGAAATGGCTCCCAATGAGTTTGTAACTTGAAATAACGCTGCAAATAAACAAAGAATCAGTGAGTCAAGCTCGGACAGCGGTTACGCGTTGTGTCACACAGACGAGAATAACTTGCTCGACCCCGATGGAGAGCGCATGGTTTTATTGTTGACTTTCTGCTTGTGAAATAACGAATACTTACCTACTTAATATTTAATCAAAATAAATATTAAGTAGGTAAGTTTTCCTTTATACGAGTATATGATAATGTTGGTAGGGGTGGTTTAGAAATACCCAAAAAATGTCATCATCAACATCATCCATCACCACGCTGAACACTACACCCACTACATGACCACTACATCCATCACTACACCCCACGGTGAAACCGCGGAGTGTAGCTAGTTTTCTACCGACTTCCAAAAAGGAGGAGGTATTCAATTCGACTGTTTACCTCATAACTTTCGTTAGAGTGAACCGATTCACAAAATTCTTTTTTGTTTGAAAGCTGGTGCTTTTCGTGTGGTTCCATTTAAATTTCATAAAATTTGGTTCAATAGTTTTTGAGTTACACTCCAATAACTAAATAGAATGGAAGTTGGTATTAAATTTTTCAAATTTTGTACTTGTAATAAAAAGGGATCCTCGGTCAGAAGACGTATTTTACGTATTTGAAAAAGATAAATACTGAAGTGCGACGTAGCTTTGTAAATCATCCCATTTTCTCGAAAATACCTAATGTCTTTCTTTATATTAATTCTTGATCACGCATTAATAACAATATAATCGTAATTTTGATTAGATTTTAGGGAGACCAAACATTAGAGAAAAATTACACATATAGAGAAAAAATCACAACGGCATTCAATCCGTGTCACACCATGACCACTAGGCCACCGATACTTACCGTACGAGCATCGAATTTCGAGCGGGTTCGAATCCCGTCCGAGGATGTGAATTTTTCTTTATAAAGTTTTAATAAAACCGTAGTTTATTCTGTGATTGGTTAAATACAAAATCTATTTAGCAATACAATCTAAAGTAGTGTTTAAAAACGCTTTAACCTTCCGTTATCGGCGGAATCCATGAATTTGATACTACGAGTACTCGTACTACATTTATCTGGTGAACTATTGAACTTTGGTACCATTTCTCACGTAGAGACAACATTTTGTGGTAAAGTTTGATATCAATCGAATTAGAATGGACCATCACTAAGCAAGAATACGTTATTTTCTTTATTACAATAACTTACATTTGAAAGAATTAGAGCAAGGGCGAGAATCATGAATGTTTACACAAAGCAATTTTTTATGTTCAATTCGGTAATCGTATCTTCGAGTCGAGGAACTCTTTCCATCTAAATGACCCTTTAGCGTAGACTTTACAATCATTAGTTTGTTTAGCCGTACAGGTAACTCTTATAAATCCATATCCTCCCAGATAGATGTCTTAACAGCTGATTAAGAAATACAATAGCAGTAGGCAAGCCAAATTACTTGAGTAGGACCATAAATGACATGCAAAACGTGGGTGTTAATACATCTCTGGAAATCCCATCGCGGATATAAAGACGTGCTGGTGATATAGATCAACATTTCAAGAGTGTTTTCCGGGGAAGTACTGCGACCATACCTATTTCTTCCATGAAGTAGTAATGTGCGCATTATTCTATTTCAGTTTCATTGGTATGGTTGCTGGTGAAATGACAGGTATATGAGACTTAACAACTTAATGTCTCAGGGTTACGGGTTCAGTGCAGTTTGTCACTTGTGACGGAATGCATCTGTTATAATTGAACACCAGATGGGTCTCGTGCTTGTACTGTAACCAAATGACATAAAAATAAGATTATGATAAGCATGTGGCGCATGGTATATAAATTATATAGGTACATTATATATTATTAGTAGGTAGGTAAGTAAATTATATAGGTATATAGGTACTAGCTTCTGCCCGCGACTTCGTCTGCGTAGGATTAGTACTTCCAATAGCTTATTATCTTCATTAAGGCTATATCTGTCTTTATACCAAAATGTCAGAAAATATTTACATGGTCAAACGCAATTGCTATAATGGTATGTATTAAATAAGTGAATTTAAATACTCAGTAAATCTATCAGTAAACACTAATAATAGAATACAGTACCTACCTACGTACATACAAATTAAAAAAAACACCATGGAAAAAAAACTGTCATCACATTCATCACCCATGAAGGTATTTGTGTTAGATTTCATCACCCTTGACGGTCGCCAAGCACGTCTAGTGTATCGGGCTGTCAAAATCATAGCGTACTTTTGACTCAGCTATCAGAAACTGACACAAACTTTGACAGAACTGTCTAATTATTACGATCTTGACGTACGCGGAGATTTTGTTATTTTGACTATGCTTTGCACAAAAATATTACGCTTTTACACCCGTGTGGTGATAGATGATGATGATGATGAAAAGTGTCCTATGAGTCAATCCAGCGCTTTATCTACCTCCATACCAAATTTTATCAAAATTGGCCCCGCCGTTTGAGCGTGAAAGAGTAACAAACATCCATACATCCATATTCACAAACATTCGCGTTTATAATATTAAGTAGGATTAGTAGTACGTCCGTGCTTTAAGCTGTTTACTAACATTACATCCGCGTGATGAAAAATTAGCAAGTATACAAGTAGTTTTACTTGTAGGTATACTTGCAAATTTTTCATTACTGTTTAGTAATATATAATAGTAGTTTATGCAACTGTCAAATAATACCTAATTATATGCAGTTGCATACACTACTTTATTTAATCTCATGACATTTTTGCTACCTAAAGTTTTATCCAACAAAATATTACTCCAATTCGTATGTACAAAATAGCGCCAAAATGGAAAAAAGTCTTCTTCTTCTTCTTCTTCTTGTTTGTATGGCTTGTGCGGCGTAACCACAATTTTGCCAATATCAGTGGAAAAAGTCTGTTGGCTCGGAACCAGCGCGTTGCGCGTGCAGCGCGCTTACCCCAGATAATGTGTACTTAAATTGAATTGAAACCTCCTTGGTCGGGACACATTGTACTTTAATAATTAAAAAAATGTTTTAAAGCATTGTTTTTTTAAGAGAATAATGCTATAATTTAATTTTTTAATTTTCTTTAAGAAGTATGTAAATAAAATATGCCAATAAAAGTCTGTATTTCATTTCATAATTAGAATATTACCTTATGAGATAATATAAATAACATTATATAATAACAGTAGTATAGTAAGTAAAATAGTAACAGTATTAAAACTCAAAAATATTCATTCAGTAGTTTAGTAATTAATATTGTCACTTTTGCCTATTTGTTACATTGTGTGGAATATCTGATACCATGAAAGCAATATTTAACTTTTAATCTCTTTTGTTGTATTTTGGCTAAAGTTATATAGCAACCTAAAAATCTTGTCGTATGTAGCGTCTTTGTTATAAGTGATTTATTACGCTACGGAGCGGCGGTATCTCGATATTTTATGGATGGTGAAAAAATATTCTTAGTACAAAACCACTAAAGTGGAAAAAAATACATGCCGTCGTTACATTAGGCTGTACATTTTCAGTTAATACTCAATACTCAATATTTTATTGCAGACATATGTAGGTACATGGAGTTCTTAAATTAACATGTTTAAATATAAAGTAATACATATGACCCTATTTGGGTATGGCAATAGTCGGAACGGAACGATCTATGTTCATTATCACTGCGGTCCCAATTGGCCATAATCGATATTAGCGCGATAAAAGTCGGTCCCTTTCACCGTGAGCGTGATTACGATGGCCCACGCTACGTCATCGATGACGTCTTAACTGCCGCCATATTGACGATTACATGAACCATGCTCTACACCATAATCGTCGTGAGCGTTCTGTCAAAAGTGACAGGTGTTTGTTTATTTCTACAATGTATTTACTGGTGTCCCTTCTTTTTGATGTAAAAGTTGTATAAGTCGGTCCATCCATTCCATTATTTCTTTTTAATCCACACACTACATAGTTAACCTTCACACTATGCACGATATTATTATGAATTTGTTTTTCGCGCGCAAATGGTTCGTTATTGCTGGGTACAAGGGTGCGTTTTTATTTGTCGTCCGACGACGTCCGATGACGCTCCGATCGTTTTTATATGCCCGGAGCGATCGCCCGATCATCATCCGGAGCGTTCTTATATGTCACTCGACGACGCACCGGTCGCCCCACGAAATTGGTGGATAAATATCGCCCTGACGTTTCATTTGACAGTTAGGACTTGAGCTTTGTTTGTTTTTAGGTTACTTTTGTATTCCGTAGACTTATGTTTATGTTTGTTTTAGTTGTGTGTCGTGGAAAAAGATTATAATTGTTGATAAATTTCTTCCGAACGAGTGAGACATTTTAAGTAGTGTAATGAACACTACTAACTAAACTATTTTAACCATTTTTAATCTGATTTTTATAGGTTCATTGCGTTTCGTGGGCTCTGACTGCTTACCGCCGAATTTTTTTGATAGTATTGTTAGACTTAAGTCGTGACTTAAATCCTCTAATTTTCACGATAATTAGGAATTTACACGCTCATGCAACGCATTCCTCTCTACAAATATCAAAACTTCAATTAGTTGACGTGTCGGCGATTTTGACAGTGACAGATATGATACAGAGCCGTTCTTAAAAGTCGGATGAGGAGCGTCGCTCTGCTTGGAGCGATCGTCCGTCGTCGAACGACAAATAAGAGCGCACCCCAACTCTGGTCCGAATTAACAACACGCTTACAGTGCCACGAGCTGTCAAAATCGCGATATTTGTCTCGGACCAGCTTTGGTAGACGATAGCACTGTGAGCAAAATTATCGCATAACGGACCACGGCTTTTGTCGAAATTATCATTGAAAAATTCTTCTAAGTTGTAATAACATTTGGATTCTAAAATACCTTTTAAGTTATTTATAAAAGTTACTTCTTTTTCGATATCTTTTAATTCATTTGGCAATTTATTAAATATTTTAACGGCCATTGATTTAGGGCCAGAGCTGTGTATTTGAGAGCTGTGTAGTTAGCCGTAGTCTATGTTTAGATACTCGTATATTTATGAAAATTCATAGCATTCATTAAGCTCATATATACGCATGTGCACCATGATTAACCCCCATGTGTCGATGTCATTATAACAATGAAATTTCTATTGTATCTGGAGGTTTGACTCTTGATGAATTATAGAACGTATGAATGGAATAATCACGCTAAAACAATTATAACGTGAAAGTAATCACGCACTCATACACTATAGGATTCTCAGTGTCGTGTCCACAGATACACACATTAGCATATTATAAACATCAAAGATTCGAGTCTCTTGAGATGTTTTTGCTCTTCACATAAATACTTGGCCCGGTCAGGGATGGAATTTTAAATCTCCGAAATGTACCCCACATTTTCGGAGGCAGCATCACGATCACTAAAGGTGCGAGTTGGTAGCCGGCTACAAGAAGCCGCAGCAAACGACGTGTCGCAGCGACACTACTGGTTTCTATGTATTTCTATGAATGGTATCATTCGTAGTTAGCGACACGAAGCTAGCGTCGCGTCGTCGAGCGGCAGACGATACTATCGCTCGACCGCAGATCAGTAGTGCCGCATTCCCTCGCGGGTACCAATCTACCTAGTAAAACAACTGAAAAGCTTTTAAACTGAACCTTTGGTGTCGCTTTTCAAATGCATCTGCAGTCGGGTTTGAAATCATGACTGCATCGACCTGAAGCCACAACGTGGCGCGGTGACATGAAACGACGACACGTCGTCTGCTGCTGCTACGTGTAGCTGGCAACCAACTTGCGCTTTAAGACTCTAACGGGGCCGTTTAACATTATATCACGTTAAAAACTGCCCACCCGCGAGCTAAACTGCCCTTTTTACTTTTGGGGCACCATTCGTACTTTTCTGCTTCATTAAAAACTTACTTATTCTAATACAATCTTTACTATTTCACCTAAGCATTGCTACCATGCCCTTGCAACTTTCTTTGCTTTCACCTGATTGCTTAGGTGAAGTAAGACCATAAAAGCAAGTGAGCAAGTTTCATGAAAGACATTTTCATATGCTCTCTCTCTCAACTTTATTTTTCCCATTTACAGAGGCAACGAACGACGTAATATCAGGCGCGACCATAGCTCAGGATGGTGGCCAGGTTGTAATGGTTATCCAAGGACCTCAGGGTACGGACGCCAGGAGAGAAGAACTCCTTCATGCTAAAGGATCCGATGATACTGCTCTATGGCTGTATTATAACCAGAAGAGTAATAAAGGTCAGTGAAACAAGTCATAGTAATATATATTGGCGCAGGCCAACTGCGACGAGTCTGTTGTCGGTGGTCTTCCTACATCACCTTACCCTACCTTAGGTTACGGTCGCCATGAGAGAGTTGCACGCAGTTGCATGCAGTTGAACTGCATAGCACTGCACAGGCGACACCGGTTCGTGGCTGTAGTTAATTAAGAATAAAGCTCAGTGTGCCATGACTGCTAGGCCACCTTTCTGAGCATCGAATTTTTACCTCTCTAGTTAATTTTAAACCGTCGCATGGGAGCGGTTTTACTGAACAGGTTGACAGCCTTTATACAACCGAAAGAAGATTTAACATTGTTGTGGTTCAGTTTGTGGATGTTTGATAGAATCATCTTAAATTTAAATTATTTGGATGATTAAATAAACTACTATGAAAATACGTAAAATCTAAAATAAAATAGGAAGACTAAAATGTATAAACCTAGTATTATTGATATTGTAATATATTTAATATTGGTTTGCTATTTTCAGTGACCCTTGAAACTCTTCATGGAGGCCATATCAAGTCAGTATCATGGGGCCTAGGATCGCACCCTAAGGGACCCCTGATCTTTGTAGCCACTTCCAGAAGGGTCAAACTCTACACCGGTTGCTACCCGTTGCACTGGCACTCATTGGCCGGAAAATACGACCTTCTGGATATTCTGTCAAGTCAGAAGCTGAAATTGGTGAGTTTAGTTCTTGGATTTTAATTCAAACGCATATCTAAGATTGTTTTAACACGTTTTTGATTCTATATCAACTTATAAAACAGAGATAATTAATATTATGCATCACCCACAAACTAATTAAGGATGCTTCCTACCAGGAAGCATCCTTAATTAGTTTTTATCTCAGTTGTGAAAAATTAAGACCATCAAAGCATCAACATTCATACAATCCTTAATGGTCACCCACTCTAAAGTCCAAAGGCTTAAATTTCATCCACTCCAAAGACGTTAGACGTTCTCAGCTCAAATTAAGACCAATAGAGAAAAAAACATAACCTAATTTTTGTAGGTTTAAAATTCCTCAACGGACTAGATAGGTGCAGATAATACCTTACTGATACGGTCTTTAAACACACATGCGAACACATTGAATGAGTCAAATAGATACCATAATACATACATTCACTTTAGACCCCAGAGAGGTCCTGCGACGCGTATAAACACCCATCACAAACACCACATTTTGCCAGCCATGTTTTGGTTTCATGTAAAAGTCTAATGCCAACTTATTCCTTAGTCAGCTTTTACGACATTCATGTGTTAGCATATGGAACAGCTCAATACTTAATCTGGAAACTGCATCCACTACAGTATTAGTTCTGTTACTGTTTACAGCAAAATCAGCCATATGCATATGAGCATTACCTCGAAGCTAATATTAGACAGGCCGGTTGGTGCGGTTGGTAGCGGCCTTCTGAGCTGCTAGTGACGGGTTCGATCCCTGGACAGGTCAAACATTTGTGTGTATTAACAAGTCTGTTTGATATGTGTCTGGGTTTGTACATGTATAGTATGTAATGTCAGTCATCAGGTCACCATACTACAGGCTCTACCTAGTTTCGGACCTGAAGACCTGTAGATGGATGATGTCAAAAATCAATAAAAATAGTCTATGCTTATTCAAGTTGGGACTAGGTTAGGTAGGTCTTTTAATAAATGATGTATATAAGAGCAAAATTAAATAAACGTGTCCTTGATGCTTTGATTTAATAAAATTGTTTAATCTGAAATAGACATACTCGTATATAAAGTCTGGAAGTCTGAAATTGTACAATAAAAGAAGCATATGTTTATAACACTAATTACAAATTCCTTGATCATATTTATTTATTTCTTCAGTACCACGAAGAAAGCTCACCAGTAGAGATTTACGACAGTGAAGTAGCAGCCTTAGACTCTCTCAGCTGCAATCTCCAAAAAGAAACCATGAGGCCGCCATCACTATTAACCGTTGATCAAGAAGACCAAGAACAAGCACCTTCGGACGTTATAGAAGTCAGAGACTTCATCAAGAACGAAGAGAGAAGGAAAAGAGAAGAAATGCAAGCGGATCAATACAGGGATAACTTTTTAGAAAATGATCCTAGGACCAGCACATCGCCCCCCAGAGGAGATATACCTTCGAATGCAATCGAATCTTGTGATGGTACGTAAAACATTTGCCAAATATTTTTTATGATTAGCAGTTTTAGGCCTAGTAGGTCCTTGCATTGTGCTGATTTTTTGGGGTAAGCCACTTAGTAGATCCGCGAATTGTGCTATATTTTTGAGGTTAGCCACCTAGTAGCTCCATGCATTGTGCTGATGTTTTGGGGTTAGCCAACTACTAGAACTGTGCATTTTGCTGATTTTTTAGGGTCGTGCCAACTACGCGCCTAGGAGAGTTCTTTTTAGTGAATCTCTGTAGTGAATATGATGCGGTGAGAAGGATAATGTGTAAGAAATATTCAAGGCAAGGGCAAGTGCCTAGCAGTTCAGAAATTGTGCCTCAGGCACTAATAAGAAAGTACTAGGTACCGTGTTTACCGTGAAGGGTGATAAATCATTCTGTACTATTTCACTAAAATTTATACTTTTATTTCCAGTTCCTCAGTTCACAATCACTAATAGAACAGTGTATTTCATAACCTTCTACTTCACAACACTAAATACGTTACAAAAATGTATCTCTTAGCTCAGTTAGTAGTAGTGACCCTGCCTACGAAGCGCGTTGTCTCAGGTTCGATTGCAAATAATGCTGTGATGAGCAGAAATATTTGTTCTCGGGTATTGGATGCTATGTGTGATTATTGTGTATCCATGCCTCCTGTGACATAGGGAATCCTAGTGCGTAAACGTATGTTTTAAATATGTAGATACCTAATTTTATTGTTAAAGATGGTAAAATATTCATTGTGTCTCTATCAACGTTAAAGAAAAGAATGAAAGATGGCAATGATTTAAACTACCCCCTTAGCGATGGAGCTATTAGTAGGTACTTGCTTGTACTTATACATATATACTAATTTAATTCCTTTAATGTACAAAATAATTAGATGTCGTGCCATAACCCGTAAAATGGTCATTTGATTCATCTTCTCTGTATAATGAATGATACGCGATAGTGTGTGTGTAATTAAATACAGAATAGTACGTATACTTATTCAAACGTATACAAATTAAGAAATAGGAGTAAGTATCATGTAACTTACTCGTATCTATAAACCCCATGGTCAGGTGTGGCCAAAATGCGGAATTCATATTTTAATAAACATATTGTTACTTACGGGATTAAAACCGTGGTATTCATTTCTAATGAGCTCATTAGAAATGAATACCACGGTTTTCATCCCGTAATTATATGTTTATTGAAAACAACCGTGAAAGTTTAAAAACTGTTCATATTTTCAGAAATCCAGTAGCATTGCTACTTTATTTTTGAGTGCTTTCCTTTTGGGTGATCTCTTACACTTTTGTCCAGGTAGTATCACTACCAATCATGCAACATAATATAAAACTAATGCTCGTACTAGAGCTAGCTTGCTTTTTCTATATTATCCAGTAGTGAGGTATGCAAGTTGTGGGCCTGATACTTGCCGCGCTACCCAGAAGTAAGAGTTGAAGTTTTGCGTGGCACTGCTACCATTTATATTTTTACAACATGGTGTAACTTTATGGATTTGATGATGGATTTATGGATTGTTGATGCTTATTAACTAAAATAATTAACTAGTAAGTAGTTTATCAGTAGTCTAGTTATGCTGGGCATAAGCGGAGTCGCGAAGCGATGCAAAAGTTCAGTAAAAAACAAGTATTATGTTAAATATTAAGGCCAAGTTAATGCATAATATATAAAAAAACACTCTCCGGCGGGGAACCGAACCCCGGTCTCCCGCGTGACAGGCGGGGATACTGACCACTATACTACCGAAGATTTAAGACTTAAGGCTAAATTACTGACATGTACGCGTGCTAGTATTGCACAGTGGTTGTGTAACATCAGAGACGATCTGCACGAAAGTTTCCCGCGTTGGACTTACGGGTAAATTATACTTATAAATGAATAGACAGTAAAGAAGGGGTCTATCCAGACCGAAATTAAAACATCTATAGAAGCATACCTATCTGAAATAAATAAATGTTATAGAGCTTATAAATAGTTCCATACGATCGAGTACAATAAGATTATACCGGGGTTGTATTTAAGTGCTTATTATTATTAGTATTCATATGACACCACAGATTTCTAATCACAGGGCTATTATGTATCTCAGCATAGATGTAAATAGGGCGAATTCTGTGTATCTCAATTGCTAACAAATGTTGATTGAAATCTTGAAAAATGGTCGCTTTATGTAAGTTTTGACAACTCCATTAAGCAATATTGTTAGGAGGTCGATGACAAGAGCTGACAAAAGTGAAATAGAATCGGCATTTTTTCAGATTTCAATCAGCATTTGTTAGCAACTGGGATTCATAATAGCCCTGCAGTTACATTACGTTTTGAAATCTGTCACCTAATAAACGTATATTTAATTTACTCACATACCACATTCTTCAGATGGTTTCGTTCTGTCTTCAGGACATTTATTTACGGAGCATTCAACAAATGAATATGTCTTCTATTTCAGACGAAGTGATTCGCCAACTAAAACTACTCCGTGAAACCATTGAGATACTTCGGCATGAACTGGCTGAGCAAAAAGGAACTATAGACGATCTGCGGAAGCGGCTCGCTCAATGTTGCAATAGGATTCCTGCCCCATTACCCGCCGAAAGATGCTCTGGCAGCTCATGCTATCCTGGTTATTAATTTCATCTATATTTGTCACTGGTTCTATATTTTGATATTATTCTAATTAGGTTATATTTTTCCGGTTGTTCAACATCGTTCTAAAATTGTTTTTCAACGTAGGTATTTTTTATGTGGATATAGAATTGTCTTATGTTTTTTTGGCTGGTTCTCATCTTCATCTCAAGCATAATATTTCAATCCAGATTTAGTGTCATGTTTATTTTAACTCTGCTACACTACAATTTAGAATTAGGCACTTCGACGACGCACCAGAAAGGAATCCTAGGAGACTTGCTGAAGCAAACCCTTCATTGTTTCAATACATTCGTTTTTCCATTAAATAACTATTTACCTTTACATGGTATAATTGGAATAAAAGAATTCGTACATTTCGCTTTCCAGTTTAGGTCACATTTACTACAGTCCGTAAAGCCACTCCAGCGAAAGTGTATCAAAGAAATGAGAACTATAGGGGATCAGTACATAACTATCTTCATGTACCTATAACAAACATTTAATACTCGATATTTGTATACTATTTCTCATATCCAGTTTCTTTAGAACAGGTACAGCTACAGTCTAGACTTCTAGACAGATTGTATCTACTTATAGAAATTATATGTACCTATAGATAGTTAAGCGCCGAGCAGAATGCTTATCGTTAGAATGTATTTGCAGTTATAGGTTAGGTATAATTTAACATTACACACTCATTAGTTCATGTTCCCCTAGTACAGACGCACACGTTTTCCACCGGATATTTCTAGTCCGGGCTTCTACAGCGTCCTTCACACACACATACGTATGCATTATCCGTTTTTTGTGCGTTCCACGTTTAATTCATGTAAAAACTTTCAATAAATTCCAGCCATACTAACAATTCAACTTCATTAGCTAATAAGATCATCTAGCATTTATAATTACCAATGTATAAGGTAAATCAAGCAACTTGTGTGGGTTTTGATTAAATTACTTGCGTGCTTTAACACCGGGTTTTATTTCTGCGATACCTATTAGTATATTTGACTAATGTCTGCCTACAGAGTTTCGAGTCTCACCCACGTTCGGTATTCGTGAATAAATGAAAGTCAAGTTGCTTGATTAACCTTCTTATTCGATGAATAGACGCTAATTTTGGCGAGGACGGAAAATCAGTGGGGACCAAACTCTGTAGGCAGAGTACATTAAAAGTTTAATTAGTATTAATGATGATCGTCCAGTCATTACAAAAGGTGGAAAAAATGTTGTGGCAAAGCTGTTATAAAAGTTAGAATGATGCAACTTATTCTTAAGTTTGTGTCAATTCAGGAAAAAACGTTACATTAAAAGTTGTTGATGCATTTTGAAATAACTGTTGGTTAAAATTTTCTTTTTGACACTTTGGAAATGTAGTTTGATAAACAGTAAATATAAGAAAAAACGGTATTAAAAAATATTTAGTGACACTTCCGCTGAAAAAAACAATGATTTTGGCCTATTTGACTGTCGGTCTAGCGCTCGACGAGTCAACATCTTCTGAGGATGCCTCGTGTAGAGGCGAAACACGTGTCGAATAGTTTTTGGTTTATTTGGGTTTTCTTGTGTGTTTTTTATTTTGTATTAATAATAATAATATAATAATAATAATTTTTTATTTGACTTATTTCTTAGACAGTAGGTACTTACAAAACATTGGACTATATAAATATGCACTGTTTCCAATTGGTGAGATAGTTGGTGCCTGTTGTAGTAATAAAACTGTATTACAGGCAACAACGCCCTCCGTTTCTAAAAGTCACTGAAGCATTAAGTAGGTATAAGAACAGTTAGTTTAGGTAAGCTGTGACAACAAACATTTATCTAATATACAATAATCAAATCAAACGCGCGCGAGTCGGTGTGAGTGTGTGTGTGAGTAAGTGTGTGTGTGTGTGTGTGTGTGTGTGTGTGTGTGTGTGTGTGTGTGTGTGTGTATGAATATGTGAGTGTATATGAATATGAATATGAGAAAGAGAGAACGAACAAATAACAAAAAATAATTATTAAAAGAAATGCTTAAGGCCCTAAAGTAAAAGTTTAGTAAGATTTTCTGTCTCTTTATAGTCTAAGTTCAGTAAATAAGTCAGTATTTTCTGTTTAGCTTGAAACAGTGAGAGAGGATAGATGTGGAGGATTTGATTCAGCTTGTTATAAAGCCGGCAGCTGAGTTTTTTGTATTGTCTACTAGCTAGGACTGTCCGAGTAGGATTTGATACACAGACGCGATATCTCCTTCGAGGGTTTTCATCTAACTCGTAATCATATGTCAGGTGTCTATGCTTTCGCAGTATAACATTGAGGATGTAAAGTTGTCTAACGGTTAATACATTTGATTCTTGGTACAAAAGTGTAGAAACCAATCAGATATCCCAATATCTGATTGGTTTTTTCCCCATTACCTTTAAAACTGCCCTCTGTGCACGTTCTAGCTGGGTTAGAGAAGTGGGACAAGCACCACCCCACACTGTACAGCAGTATGTGAAAAGGGATTGTGCTAAAGAATAATAAACTATTTTCTTAGTTTCAAGGTCCGCTACATCTCCCAGTTTTTTAAAAATATACATAAGTTTCCTCACTCTAGATGTTAAAGACTCTATTTGGTATTTCCATTTCAGTAAACTGTCCATGTGAACTCCAAGATATTTTATATGACTAGTTCTTGATAGCACTGGACAGTCACAGGGGTAGTATGATGAACGGCACTTGTGAACTGTTATGGAGAAAGATTCGTCCGGCTGTGTAGACAATTTTGATGAAAAAGACATAAATTTAGATTTGTCAATATTGAGAGTGAGCGTATTAGTGGGCAACCATTCCATCACAGTGTTGAGTGCGTCCTCTGCATAGCGCTTAGCTTCAGTCCACGTTTCTCCATGAACTATGAGAGCCGTGTCGTCCGCATAGGTAAAAATTTCACAATGGGGTATTTGGAGGTCACATAAATCGTTCACATGTAACAAAAAGAGTACCGGTCCGAGTATACTACCCTGCGGAACCCCAAAACTAAGGTATTCGTCGTTACTTAGGTAATTTTCAATTTTAACAGACTGTGCGGTCTGTAAGATATTCGTGGAACATTTTTAGTGCTAGGCCACGTATTCCTAGTCGTTCCATCTTCAGAAGTAGCGTTTGTATAGAGACAGTGTCAAATGCTTTAGAAAGGTCAAGAAATATTCCTATCGTTTTCAGTTTGTTGTCAAGTTGTCGTACTATAGTATTAGTTAGATCCATTACAGCATCTTCAGTTGAAACTTTTTTTTGAAAACCATATTGCCTATTTGATAGTATATTATTTTTATCTAAGTATTTAATCAGTCGATGGTTAAGTAATTTCTCGAGTATTTTAGATAAAGAAGATAAAACGGAGATAGGCCTATAATTACCGACACTGTCCCTATCGCCACTTTTGAAAACGGGGTGCACCATAGCTTTTTTAAACGGCTTTGGAAAGGTACCGGTTGATAGGCACATGTTGAAAACATGTGTTAGGGGTGGGACAAGGGGATCCCGCGCTTCTATTATTACTTTAGCTGGTATACCATCCCAACCAACCGCACAGTCCGGTCTAAGGCTCATAATGATTCGCTCCACCTCTGCACAGTCTGTTTCAAAGATGGCCATGGAATCCATGCCAGAGCTAGAACTGTTTGTGGGATTAATGTTATGATTTGCGGTCACAATGTTACAAGCTAAATTCTTCCCAACATTAACAAAGAACTTATTTACCATGTCAATAGAAGACTTAGGGTCTAAATCAATATTTAATAGATGTTTAGCCGAACTGGTTTTTTGTTGTATATTAGCCACTTTTTTTACTGTTTGCCACGTTGCTTTTGGATTACCTTTGGCTTTTCTAAACTCATTCTTATCAAATTCTCGTTTTATGCGTTTTAAAAGATTATTACAAAAATTACGGTAACGCAAGTAAGTAACCTTCTTAATTAAATTGTCGGGTTGTTTTTTTAATGTTTTATGTAGTTTGTCTCGGTTACGTATACACTTTAGAAGTCCAGGAGTAATCCATGGCTTAATTATCCGCCTTCTACAAGGGATTTTAACAGAGTAAGTATTTTTCTTAATAATATTCATAATTGTCATTACTAGGTATTCGGCCGCTTTATTAGCATCTTGTATTCGGTACAGTTTAGAGAAGTCAAAAGTCCTTAGTTCAGCGCTAACGACGGTGTAATTAATACGCATAGTGTTGTTAAGAGGCTTCTTAAGTTTATTATGCATTGAAGTACAAAAAAGTACAGGGGCGTGATCTGTTATGATGGTATCTAGAACAAGCGTTGTGGCATCTGTGTAAGTTTTAAGCATCACGTGGTCTAAACAATTAGCAAAATGTGTGGGAAATAAATGAGACGGAAGCATAGCGTGAGACGCCGTTGTATTTAAATAGTCATTTAGAATTATTCCTATTAAGCAGTTTGTGCAGGAGGGAGGGTGGTGCACACCCCCAAATAGGCCAAAATCATTGTTTTTTTCAGCGGACGTGTCACTAAATATTTTTAATACCGTTTTTTGATAATGGATTTCCGCAAAGTAACGCCTGAATCAATAAATTAAATTAGTAAATATAAGCTGACACATATTATGTAAGTAGGTAAGTATAGAAAGTGTCCCTAAGAAGATATCACTGTGATGCGCGAGATATAAAACCACAATAAACAATTTTAGGACTTCATTTTTAAACACAGATTTATTATCATGGTCTATGTAGCAAATAATTGTTTAGAAATAAACTGCCAGAACATGGCGCTCGTTGAGATATTATGATCAAGATAGTTAAAAGATGTTTGAATTGAAAAAACAGTAGGTAAGTACTAATATATATATATATATATTTTTTGACAAAGCTTCATTGCCTTTAATCAATATTTACTCTTACAGCAAAATATAACTTAGTAATCTGGAAAGTTATAAAAACTCAAGGTCCCTGCGACTAAGAAAGCTAATGAAAAAATCCACGATTTTCATGAAGAGAACTGAAATTTAGCAGAATTCTCATTTACATGTCTGAGACAGAGAGCTTCATTTGAATTTTACAAAAAGCTCACTTCTAAATTTTTTTATTGTGTGTGTATATTATCTGAGGGTGGATCAATTCCAAATGTTATTATATAAGTTTATAAATTGATATAGTCAAAAAATAAATCAAGTATTGAGATACAACGACAACGGATTCCCTTAGATTTGTTTGAACTGTTGAATCTTATAAACAAGTATGTGCCCACCGTAAACTAACGTAGCGGAGAAGCGCTCGTACCGGGGCTCGTCTTGGCGATCTTAACTGATCAACAAGTTAAGCAACACTTGCTGCGGTCTGGACTTGGATGGGTGTGTGCTAGTGGCATTATTCAACTGAGCGTTCCCGTGCTTCGGAGGGCACGTTATGCCGTCGGTCCCGGATGTTTGTCTTAGGACAATAGTCGTTAGGCTATGTCGAAGGCCTTCGGGCGGCCTGAAACTTCTACACTATCCACCAAGCCGCATTGGGCCCTCCTGGTAGATTATGGCCTAACTTCTCTCTCTAAGAGGAAGGCTCGAGTCCCAGCAGTGGGGTCCCAACAAAACGAGCTGATTATAATTATGATTTATTTAAACAAACAGGTGAAGTCATAATTGAGGAGAGAAGCGAGAGAAGCGTCTCTGCTTTAACTGCCCAAAATGACTTTCGTCCGTATGATTGTTAGCTTGTATGTACGTCTTCCTGAACAGGTCGCATTTTTCAACAAATCTTGACGAAACTTGGTATGTATGTCTACTATTCAATATTGACGATTGTTGAAGTTTGCTGCGGCGCTATTTAGCGTCCGATTTTGATAAAATTTGGTACACAAATTAGGTACCTGACTTTGAAGAGGAATGTCGAGTATGAACATAATAGGTCATATGGTTGCTGAGATAATAGTGCAGTTTTATATATAAAACTGGACGATTTTTTTATATATTCGGCAATAACATTTGGTACCAACAAATATAAAATCACTGTGCTCGCGAGGTCTACTGTTCGCAGAACTACTAGTATAGAAAATGTATCTATACTAAATGTATAAATCCCCACTTGATTTAACCTTTTTGTAGTACCCAGACTGGCGTTTATAAAATCTGAAAGAAAATACTCTTTCGATAGACTCAATAATTTATTGAACAACTAATGAATACTTCCAGTTTCTCCCATAGAATTTGTGTAATTTCCTTAGTTTCTCCATCTGCATCTAGATTCACTAACTACCCGCCAGGGGCGCTTTTTTTGACACAATACAAAAACCTGTCATTTGAATTTCGATAATCACGGTGAACAGTAAAACAAGCTCTCACCTCCAGTTTCTGGAACGATTGTCATAATTTTATCAGCTAACAGACGGAATACTGACCGCTGATTGGTCACATATCGCGTCATAGAATACCATTGACCAATAAGCGTTTAGTATTTAGTTGATCAACTAATCAAGGCATTGACAAACGTTCTAGAAATTGGGGGTGAGACTAGAACCTGTTATCATCGATGCTGATATTTGTATTTATCTAGGAATTGGTCCCATATGGTCTGGAATAGAAAAAAGAGTTGAAAAATAAATTACTGGAATCTGAAGAGTTTCACCTGGCCAAGCAGTACACTACGTACTTTCATCTAATCATGTTTCTAGAGGTACTGGAGCGCAGAAGTTCATCTGCCGCGGTAGATTGCCCATTTGTAAAAGATAGGTTGAAATTACAATTAAGTGGAATGATATACTCGTATGAAAGAACTTTACTCATAAGTATGAATTTTTTTTTTTATGTAGCAAAAGTTTTTAGTACGAACTTTAAAACCTTAAATATGAAATCTATATATTGCTTGAAGAATCTCTTGAGTCTTCAGGCATGTGACTATATTTATATTTCTATCTCTATTATCGTATCTATATTTGATTCTTCAGGCAATATATATAATCATGAAGTTGCCGGAAAATACCTGTACATAGTCTAGATGATTTCGAATTCCATTTGAAGGCAAAATAGTGATTAAATTTACAGCATGGTGGTAAGAACATGTTAAAAGCTTGTTGTCAAAGACTTACGTTCCGCCAGCTGTCCTATAGAGCCAGTTTTCATTCTAGGACTAGTGGCTATCTTCACCCACATCAAAACTGACTACTGATAATATTCAACACTATAAGAAAAACAATAGTAAATTTCAAAATTGCTTGAACCCTAAAGATCATATTCATATCTAACAAGGCATACGTCTGTTGTGTGAGTGAAATCATAAACACCACTTTTCAACATCATAAATATGTTTATATACACCCTATTTGTATAATTACTAAAAAAAAAATGGGCGGTACAAAAGTGTTAATACATTGTAGATATGTAGTCAAATTTTTTTATTACTTCACAGTGAAATAATTATTAATTGTTAAAGTTTTCGAAAATTCCATCTAAAAGTATGGACACCATCTTAACAAAAATACTACATGCCTATGTACAACTTACTAATGAAAACACATGATTCGCGTCAGTGAAAAAATATCTCTCTTACTCTTTCTTACACCCCCCACCCGAGCGTTCGGTGTGAAAGAGATTGTCGACTTTCGGCTTTCGTTCGTTCGTTTTCGGAAGAAACAAAGGCCGCGCGGTGGCAGGGCGGAGGGTGCGGGGTTGGTCCGGTGGCCAGGTCTAACGAGCTAGGACGCGAGTTTGCCGAATGTTATGATTATGAATGATACATTTCTATGTAGGGGTGTTAAGTTTCATGCATAAACCGCGCGCATGTAGTATATCTTAATGAATAGTGGAAATGCCTAGAATAAAATTTGTAGGTGTGAATCAATCTAGACGTTTGACCAAATATTGATGATAATGTGGGATTTTTTTTTTAAAGTTGTTTTAAATATTCTTCCCATGTATGTATTAAGTACCAGCAGCATATAGTGCTGTTTTTTTTTGGTAATTATACAAATTAGGTATATAATGTAATTAAAATAAAGAACCTTTAAAATGACTAGTTATTACACAAGAGCAATAAGTGTAACGAAAGATATGAGGTAATGTAAATGTAATAAACATAAAAAAATACAGTCCAATTGAGTTTTTTGGAAGTCGGTAGAAAATGACGCTCTGTTGTGAGTTTTGCCTTGAGTAGGAAAACTTGCTTAGACTTGTATTGAAAACTGGATTAATTCCTATAGAAATAGTTTTAATGAGAAACACGTGTAATAGAAGCGAACTTCAAGAAGATCGTAAGTGAAACCAGGGTATCATTCTGTTCCATGTAAAACTGCTACATTAGTTTGCGACTAATTATTTTATTGCTTAAATGACAATTCAGGTGTGGAGTGCAGAAACACAGCAACTAGCATCGAATGCGGCTCCTGTCCTCCTGGCATGGAAGGAGATGGGAAGAGATGCAGGCCGATCGCGTGTAGCAGGAGACCTTGCTCTGGTGGTGAGTCACAGTAATCCATAGATTTATCTACATCTAATAACCTTTCTAGTAAGAGATAAGACTGGTCGTCAGTTGATCGCTTGACTTAATTCAACAGTCAACCTGAAGACACTTGATACCCTGACGTAGTTCTTGTATAGACTCGAGCTTTAATTTTGTGAATCGTTTACGCTTATCACGCCTGACTCAGACTACATAGCGGTTGACGCCTGACATGGTTCTTGTACCGCTTACACACCCATCATGCCCGAATAGGATTAATAATGGGAAATACACGGCTGTGTGTGTCAATGCTCGTGTGTGTTGGGTCGTACTTTAAGGGTCTATTCACACGTATACCACAGCCACACTCCTGTTGGTCGGGCGCATATTTTGTATTGAAAATGAGTAGTAGAATTCACACGTACCACATTTTGCCGTCATTATCGACTGCGTGGATGGTACCCACTATATCGCAACCACAATGGAGCCACAACGCAACCACTAGCGACACCGTGACGTTTGACGCCACGATAGTTCAAGGCGCGCACGCCTGCGCTCTTCCTTCATTCTGCGTTGTACTGTGGTGGCGTGCTTCCTCTATAAAAAACGGAGTCGACCTGTGTCTGCACACGACGTAACCACGTCGCAACCACTAGCGACAACGCAACCACATCGACATTTTGTCGGTACCACAACCTAACTGCAAAAAGCTGCAGCGACACTATTCACACGTAACCACTGCTTCACCACATCTTGTCACTGCGATGTGGTGTGGTTGTGGTACGTGTGAATAGACCCTAAGAGTAAGGGTCATACAGTTTTGCTGAGAAAAAATCGTCATTATGTGCAAATATATTTTCCAGTTGAACGATGCATAGAGACTGACCAAGGTTACCGATGCGAGAGGTGCCCGGGAAGGCAGACCAGTGACGGGCAGACTTGTCGCTCGGCTTGCAGTGCCAACCCCTGCTTTGGAGGACGTAAGTCTCATATTAACTGATCGAATTTGCACATTTCTATTCTAGTGTATTCCATCCGGTTTCACTAGTACCTTAGGGTAAGTTTTCTTCCCGCACCTCACACCAAAGTACGCAGGTAAGACGCCGTTGCTGAACTGTGACTTAAACGGCTGCTATAATCCCGATATCTCCATATTGGATTTTCATCGAATCAACAGCGAGTTAAGCGTCACAGTAAAGGTCTATTAGGTAGGTAGTAAAGTAAAGGTATACCTACTTAATAACACGTGATATTTATATTAGTGTTAGAAACTAAAAAGTTTTAAATAAATATTTATTTTAAAATAAAAACCTGACGTCGAACTTAACTAATACGAGGACAACAAATTTTACATTTATTTAAAACTATCAACTGCCCGCGGTTTCGTTCGCGTAGTAGGCCTCCCATCTTTTCTTGGCTTTTCTAAGATATTCATAAGAACCTTCTCCTGACAATAATTTACACAAAAAAAAAGAATTGAAAAAGAAGATTGTTCCATCCGTTCTCAAGTTATATTTATATATATAGTTAGATAATACACAAAATGCAATAGAGTCTTAGATAGACTCGGAGGTATCCGGGCGTTTCCTACTTTCAGGAGCCCTTCAGAGCAAATAAAATTTCCCCGGGTTCGACTGCACATTGCTATAGAATGATAAGCACTTTCCGCTTTTCTAGTAGTTTTGGCGGATAGTTGTACTGGTAGGACATTCGCAGACTCCGCCTGGGAAAGTATCACACCTTTGCCAGTTATTCAACCGTGAAGCAGTAGTGTGCAAACGTGACCGCGTTTCGCTGAAGGGCAATATGTTTCCAGCGAAATTACAGGGCAAGAGATTTACGATCTTACATCTCAGGCTGACGAGTGAAGTTGGTGCATTGCCACGTTTTAAGCTCTTATAGTTTAAAATTCTGGATGGCACTGAACTGTTATGGTTCAGCATAATGCTTAACATCAGGCAAGCGACTTGCTTCATCACCGAATAACATAAAAGCACTAGAGGTCATAAAATTACTAACTGCTTTGTCTGTAACTACAGGTGTTCCCTGCCACGACTTACCGGATGGATCGTTCCGTTGTGGATCCTGTCCTTCAGGATTCCACGGCAATGGACAGGACTGCTATAGGCTCTCGTGTCGAGCAACCACCTGCTTTCAAGGTAGGCTGCTAGAACCTTCATTACTTCTTAAATATCAGGTTTATTCTTTTACATTATATACCGAGTTACGAGAAGAGCATCTCGGGCCTGATGCTCTACGGTTGTCAATGTAGCTTTAGTGAACTAACGTGAATCTTTGCGCGGCACTACACCACGGATGGCACCCTCTGCTGGGTTTACTCGACGACTGAGTCTTAAAAACCAATCGGTTTTTAAGACTCAGTCGTCGAGTAAACCCAGGATTTTGGGAGAGAGTGTAGATCACTTACATGAATCCAACACTCTCCTACCACGTATGTACCATATACCATGTCCATCAGTTACAGTAACACACTCCTTCTCTCCCCCCAAGTTTATCCTTCATCATCGTCTTCGTTCTCAGCATACAGAACACCGCGATGAATATCAGGCTGTTTGATGGCGTAGGTAAGTAGCCATGCATATCGGATGGATATGTATGCTATAAGCCTTGACTTACAAATATGCTATAATACTGCTTGATGATGGTAGTTAGATATAGACGAAAGGTCAAAAATACACCAAGAAATTAGTCTTCTTCATTTTTATGCAGTAAGAAATACATAGATTAACTATATCAACCTATTATAGCATAACAGAATACCAAGACAGTGGTGATGTGTAGTTCATCACTAGATGTTTGATACTTTATCAGTCAATACCATATCTAAAGTAATTATAACGAGAAATAGTTCTTTATGTTCTTCGTTTGTCTGTATAGTACTATTTTCAGGAGTCTAATGAAAGATAGTATTTTTGTGATGAGACTCATCCATGAATTTTCTTTTAGGTGTAGAATGCACAGAAACAGCGTCAGGGCCACGTTGCGGTTCATGTCCTTCCGGATATGTGGGTAACGGCCAGCAGTGCCAGCACGTGTGTGACAGGAAACCCTGCGGAGACAGGAGGTGTTCGCCCAAAGCGACCAGTCCGTTCTACGACTGTGAGAGCTGTCCTAAAGGATTTGAGTCCAATGGTGGGTATATATTTATTCGTTTTTATAAGCTTTAATCGTTTACATAGACTTATTGATTAATTTTACGTACAATATTGGCTACTGAGGTTCTAAAGCATCTTATTTTACATGTAAAAATCAAATAATAGTAATAATAAGACTTACACATTTTACATTACAAAATTGAAATATCTCGAAAAAGGTTAGATTTAGGATAGGGTGTTTCACAGTCAAATCAGTCAGAAACGATGTAAACAGCACGCCCTTAACGGTCGACTAACCAATAACCCTGTATACTTGTATTTGGGTAACACGATTCTTTCACAATTCTTTCACAAGACCAAGATATGCTAGTCTAAAGCTGCCAGGAGGTTAATTTTAGAATTCGCCTTTATAAGTTAGCCTATTTCACGTTCATCAATCTATCCTGCTGCTACTGCAATTCGACTCCGAAAGTCGTGCTATAGTTAGGTACCCGAAAAAACATTCTAGTATTACTATAATCAAATTAAATAATATAAATCATATAAATATCTCATCATCGTGATCTATCGAGTTAGCAGAATATAAAGATTTGATCAATCGCTGGCGTTAACAGAAACGTAACTGCATCTGAACTGTATTTCGATAGCAGAAAAAGAAAACGTCTAAAAGTCACCGCCCAGCTTCGACTCGATTGCAATTTAGTTAGTTGAATCGGCTCCTTATCCATACCACGTCTATGAGAGCTGTCCTATAGAACTTGGCATTGTAATGGTGTTCCTTATGAATTCATCATCATCATTATCTCAGCCGTAGGACGTCCACTGCTGAACATAGGCCTCCCCCATGATTTTACAAAAGGACCGGTTGGAAGCGGCCTGCATCCAACGTCGTCCTGCGACCTTCATCAGGTCGTCTGTCCACCGTGTCGGTGGACGACCTACGCTGCGCTTGCCGGTCCGTGGTCTCCACTCCAGAACCTTTCGACCCCATCGGCCATCTGTTCTGCGTGCTATGTGCCCTGCCCACTGCCACTTCAACTGGCTAATCTTCTGGGCTATGTCGGTGACTTTCGTTCTTCTACGGATTTCCTCATTTCTGATTCGATCACGTAGAGAAACCCCGAGCATAGCCCTCTCCATAGCTCGTTGTGCGACTTTGAGCTTTTCTATAAGGCCCATAGTAAGAGACTGGTAGCACACATTGGTCGAAGACTCTTGTCTTGAGGCACTCAGGTATTTTTGACGAGAAGACTTCGCGAAGTTTCCGGAACGCTGCCCAGCCGAGTTGGATTCGACGATTGACCTCTTTCTCGAAGTTGGACCTGCCTAGTTTGACTGTCTGTCCCAGGTAGATGTACTCGTCAACAACTTCGAGAACTGAGTTCCCAACTGATATTGGGGTAGGTACAACATGGGCATTAAACGTAATTTTCGTCTTATCCATGTTCATCTTAAGACCTACCCGTTGGGAAACTCGATGGAGGCCTTCGAGCATTGTACTGAGGTCTTCCATGGATTCTGCCATGACTACTATATCGTCGGCAAATCGATGGTGAGTGATGTATTCGCCGTTAATATTGATGCCAAGTCCTTGCCATTCCAGAAGCTTGAAGGCGTCTTCCAATGTATTATAAATCCTTATGAATTCATAAGGATTTATAATCCTTATGAATTCATAAGGAACTAATGAAAACTAAAGAATGTTCTATGAAAATAACTCGAGGTAAGGCTACCGTCGCCAATCGACATCAATATCAGAACTACTGCAAATGTATCCACCCGTTATCAATTTGTAATTAATTATCACCCTTAGTCAAGAACTGAAGATAAAGACTGATTACTGGAGTGTGCGAAATCTTTTTGGAAAGCTCATTTCACATTTTATTAGTGTGGATAGGCCGTACTAGCTTCCTACCGTATCAAATACGCTGCATCTACGCAAGAATGTCGCTGTACGAGACTTGATTGGATTAACTTGGTGTCGAGAACACAGACTGTAGGATACTCGAGATGTAGCTGATGTATTTAATACAGCAGCTTGCTTTGCGCTAGCAGATCTAATTAGTAAACATTTTTTCAGGCTACACATGCGTAGACATAGACGTATCAAATACGCTGCATCTACGCAAGAATGTCGCTGTACGAGACTTGATTGGATTAACTTGGTGTCGAGAACACAGACTGTAGGATACTCGAGATGTAGCTGATGTATTTAATACAGCAGCTTGCTTTGCGCTAGCAGATCTAATTAGTAAACATTTTTTCAGGCTACACATGCGTAGACATAGACGTATCAAATACGCTGCATCTACGCAAGAATGTCGCTGTACGAGACTTGATTGGATTAACTTGGTGTCGAGAACACAGACTGTAGGATACTCGAGATGTAGCTGATGTATTTAATACAGCAGCTTGCTTTGCGCTAGCAGATCTAATTAGTAAACATTTTTTCAGGCTACACATGCGTAGACATAGACGAATGCGATCTCATTCGTCCCTGCGATGAGTTGGTTTCCTGTCGGAACGAAGAAGGTGGATTTGTCTGTGGTGCCTGTCCGCCGGGATATGAAGGGAGTCAAGGGTGGCGGGGAGCGGGAAGGGAAACCAGACGGGAACAATGTGTGGATATAGACGAGTGTGCTGATGGTCGATTCAGCTGTAACAGAGGACGGCTCTGTGTTAACACTCCGGTGAGTTACACTTCGCTAAATTAGGCCAAAAGGTATCCGGTTTTATGGTTGTGGTTCGTTTAGGGGATTATGTTATAATATTGCGTTAGTAAATGTTACATAATTAAAACTCACGTTCGTTATAATTTTTTGTTTTTTAATTTATATTTTTTGTGTATGGTCACCAATTTCTCCCCCGTGTGTGGACCGATTCTCAAAATTACTTTTTGGTTTAGTAAAGTATACTTCCGAAGATGGTCCGGTCTGGAAGAGATCGCTCTGAGCGATAAGACCGCCCATTGTAACACTTTTAATTTTAAGTAAAATTGTGAAATATTTTTGATTGAATTTTTATTTTATTCTTATGTCTTTATTTGTAACATATTATATTTGTATTGTGGTTTTTTTCAATAAGGTATTAATCTATCTATCTATCTATCCTATTTAAATTTCATCAAATTCAGTCGCCTATTTTGATGATATCATAATTGACGGTGAATGACATCGATCCCGTTAATTACAGGATTAACTTGCTAATAGCAAGGGTCACTAAAAAGGGTTTAAATATTTATTACCAAAAACCGGAACCGGATTCAACACCAAAAAGTGTGAAATCGGTAGGTACCATGGGCAAAACCTTGTGAACTTGAGGTACTTTTGAACTATCATGGTACCGACTTCAACAAGTTATTTCACTTGTTTTGGTGTTGAAGTCGGTTGCGTTTATTGGGATTTTTTTAATAAAACGCGATTAACGTGAGACTTATACGTTTTCGATATCACGATCGATAATCTTTTCGGCTTCCGGAAGCCTAGGTACTGCAGGATCCTGCGTGCGGTGCACTCTACATGGTGTTCCACCTCGCACATCGTGATATGAACAACGCGTAAGTATTACCTTAATCCCGTTTTATTATTACAAAATTAGTTAATGTTATTGTCTCTTTCCCTAGGGCTCATACACATGCGTGCCTTGTGGAGGCAGTTACTACATGAACACCACTCGTCCGTGCTACGACGCCGGAGAGTTGGTTAAAAGATGCGACCCTGCGGAGTGTCGACGGTACAACGCCGTCTGTAGTTTTGGATACAAATGTGTTTGCGCTGTAAGTACATACTCTATCAGCTTATTTCACTTAGTTGTGTCACTTCATAAGTAAGGATATATAAAAAAAATCGAACAATTGCGAGTCGGCCTCGAGCACGAAGGTTTCCGTACAAATATCTATAAATCTTCCATACAACAGACATTATTTTTTATTCCGTTTTACGGAAACCATTGTGCGCTAGTCCGACTCGCACTTGGCCGGTTTTTAAGTCTTTTTTGTTATAGCGGCTACAGAAATACATCATCTGTGAAAATGTCAATTGTCTAACTATCATGAGATACAGCCTGGTGACAGACGGACAGACAGCAGACCGACAGACAGACAAACAGACAGACGGACGGACAGCGAAGTCTTAGTAATATGATCCCGTTTTAATCCTTTGGGTACGCAACCCTAAAAAGCATCGAATCGGACATCCTATTTTTCCGCCTAATTGTTATCACCTCCTCTGCCTAAAAGATCTAATATGCAGTAGTTTTATGGCTGGAGCAAGAATACGTACCCGTTAATAAAACACCGTATACAGGCCTAGGCTTGACCCAAACAAATTTGCGTACTGTTTAATAAAGTGTTAGGATTACGGAAATGACGTCACAAGTGTTTTCATTCACCAAAACTAAGAATGTATACTATTTAATGTATACTCTGCTCTACGATTGTAATTAGAGTTAGAGCCGATCAAGTGGAGCTCAATATCCTACATTTCATCATTGAAATTAAACAGTTTTACGAGAATTATATTATTTTCCGTCTCTGTTCCGTTCTATTGTCGGTCTGTTTCTGTTATTACAAACACTTTTCAAGAGTCGTGGTCTCTGGGATAATAGAGAGAAAATCCTTGAAGTAAAAAACCCTCATTTCAGACTGGCTGGGCGGGCAACGGTACAGTCTGCGGCCCAGACAGAGACCTTGACGGCTTCCCTGATCATAAGATTCCTTGCAACGAACGTACCTGTGAAGCAGACAACTGCCCTGATGTCTCCAACTCGGGACAAGAAGACGCAGATGGTGACAATATAGGAGACTCGTGTGACGTCGACGCTGATGGCGACGGGATTCCTAATCTTCCGGTATGATTAACTTTGACTACAGAGTTCAGGCAATCTCTGTCAGACTAAAACTTGCTTGTTAAGGAAGTTACGTATTCTTAAGTGTTTTGCTCTGGAGTAGAAGACGTAGATGCTGACGGAAGAGGAGAATCGTGTGACCTAGACTCTAATGGAGCTTGAATAGCAGAATCGTATGAACCAGATGGTTATGGAAATGGAAAAGCCGAAACGTGTCACCCAGACCCTGATGAGCTGAAAGATTTCGGCTCATGCAGTGTCTGGGGTGTGTATTAACTTACACTGTCCAGTCCATTGTCTCAACGGTTTCATGACTTGCTGGGTCACTTTTTTACCAAGTACTGACTCTGCTAGTGCTGTTAATGCTAATTTCAAACGTTCGGAATGTTAGATATTTTACTTTCAATTTACCTCTGTATATTATTTACTAATATGACTATAATTTCATATATTCTCAGGACAACTGCCCCTTAGTATCTAACCCGGACCAATTGGATCGCGATGACGACCGCAGCGACAAGCGCGGAGACGCGTGTGACAACTGTCCCCGACGTTACAACCCTGAACAAGAGGACACAGACGGGGACGGAATGGGGGATGCTTGTGACGCAGATATGGATGACGATAGTACGTAGCAAATGAGTTCTCACTTTAGTTCAAATGGCGATGGCACGAAAATAATTTAAAAAGTAAAATTAATCACTGCAACTTATATGTTTCCATAAACTTTCTTGCATATACTATAAATGACATAATCACTAGCAACATATTGGGGAAAAGCCACTGGCTCCTGAAGCCACAGGTCACATCTCGGGAGTCTATAGATTAAAATATTTGAAACACCCACCATAGTTGCAGCATCATACCCAGAGCTTCATGCTGTATGTCGACAATACTCTGCGTTTGCCATCTCAAGTAATTGCTTTTTGTGTGTTTGCCTATTGATGTCACATGCTATAGTGCCTGTCGTACCTTAGAAAATTCAGTTTGCTGACTATGTCGATTTCTAATACCAAATATTCGACTCACCAGGCTGTTTTATGCACAAGATGCCTCTCACTTAGTAAGTTGGGTTTGGTGGCCTCTTACAATTTTCATCTCGAAGAGCCATTCTTTAGTGGAGCTCTGCCCACGGAACAAATTAAACATTTATAAAATAATATAATGTTCGTTTACTTGTCTCATAAGTGCTAGCTCGTTGAAAAATAAAATACCCTATTAACCACCCAGGAAATAGCTTAACTCGTCTGTACTTTAATTCTGTGATAGAGGTTAAATCGTACGTAGGTAGATTCTGCGCTCGGAAATAAATAAAATCCAGTAGTAGGTAAGAATTTTTCTCACCTACTACTGGATTTTATTTATTTCCCATAAACAAACGTTGGCAGACAATATTGAGCCACACTAACACTATTGATGAGCCATATTGTTCCTTCAGAAATTCCCAACGAATCCGACAACTGCCCCCGCAAATATAACCCTGGACAAGAAGACATTGACGGAGACAGAATAGGTGACGCGTGTGACAACTGTCCCCGGGTACGGAACCCTTCGCAAGAGGATGCCGATAGGGACAACGTAGGGGACGCTTGTGACAGCGACGTGGATAGAGATCAGTGAGTATTCTGTCTAAAGTAGGTATAGCAGGTACCACTCGTACTACAAACACATCATTTTGACGCCAAATATCACTATGAAACCTATCACTACATTTCATCACCATTGACTGAATTTGTGCTTGTAGAAAACGCGAAATTTGTCAAACGAAACTTAATAGTTTGTTTGTCGAAGTAGGCCTCCAGTTCAATCCCTGGCCGAAGCAATTATTTGTGAGAGATGAGCAGAAGCTATTGTCCTCAGTTCTAATATCTTTAGATGTTTTCTATGACTCCTGTGGCACAGGGAATCCTAATTCTAATCCTAGTGTGAAAGTTTAAAAAAAGGGCTTACATAACTGAGATATGTAAGCCTATATACTATGTACACGTATACCATGATATCATAATAATATACCATTACTTTTTTATGATGTCGTTAGAGGCGTATACAAATACCAACATTTGTCATGTGATGTTAATGGTGTCACTCGTGTAATGTAAGGCTTCCCCTTTGCAATCTTATTTTTGAGATCATTGAGTGTTTTATCGTATGGACGTAATCGCATAGTAAAAGTATCGATAGAATTTTATTCCACTGAGAAATTTTCATAGTGTCTGTCGGTGATAGCAATATTTTTACTTACATTCCTCGAACGGACGCGTGCTGCAACTGTACCCAAGATCTTCCTATAGCATAAGCTACCAAACTAGTAAAACATTACACGAACTTGTAATATCCTTATCTTTTGAAAATTTCACTATACTCTTCCACAGAGATGGCATCCAAGACGGTCTCGACAACTGTCCGCTAGTCCCGAACAGTGATCAACAAGACGTCGACGGAGACCAAAAGGGCGACGTTTGTGACGATGATGACGACGGTGATGGCATTCCTGACGAAAACGACAACTGTCCGCTTGTACCGAATAGGGACCAGAGGGATTCTAACAGTAAGTTGCTACGATGGTCATAGGTTCATGATAACAACAGCAATATTTATTTGATTCTAACGAGGATAAACAAGTTTATATCAGTAGATATATATTCACATTATCGACACCAAGTAAACAAGAAAACGAAACATGTGATCTTTGGGTCGGTGTTCCTGGAGAAAACGAACAGAGCCTTTATCTGCTTGAACTGAACAGAGGCCTGAAGGGTTCTAAAAGCTAATGAACTTATATAAAGTGGGTCTGATAGGAAGGTTTTGCACGTTAACCGTCCGTCAAAGTCTGTCTAACTTTTTTTCGATATGTAATGATTAGTAAGTAAGTTAAGATCTTTATAGAATTTCTATACAAATTAAATTACATCTTTTATATCACTTTCAGTTTTCATTTTATCCATTGTCCTACACAATACACTCTCATCTCATTGCAAACATTATTTCTGATTACAGTTAGCGTGCTTATCCGCTTTCTTTATCTCAGCATGGAAATAACGTTTAATAATCGTCAATTTGAGAGGCATCCGTTAAATAATTATTTGATTAGGTATCACAATAAAACCGGTATTCTAATGATTAAGATTTTCTAACCAATCACAGATGACAATGTGGGAGACGCCTGTGATAATGATTTCGACGGAGACAAAGTTAACAACGAGATTGACAACTGCCCCAACAACTCGCGCATCTACCGTACTGACTTCAGGTATAACATACGGAAATTATTAATTATCCGATTAAAATAAAGCATTTAATAATAAAATTACTGTGAGTACTGAGATGTTTTTAAATTCGTAGTAGCATTTTCCACGTGTGGGAGCAATCATCTGTCAATCAATTGATAGAGGAGGCAAGTGACTGTTGGTTGCATTAAAAATATTCAACGCTATTATTGTCTCACTGTTGCAATCACTTTTGTTCTTTGTATGCCTGCACTACTTTCACCTCCGTCAAAGTTTATAAAAGCCCACATTTTTAGCTTAAATAGATATGCAAACATTACGACTTGAATATAGAATATCTGAACAGCCCACTCGTAGAAATTCACATGGTAATTCAAATATTTTATTTTATTTGGCGCCACTTACTCATATATTTATTATAACGTTTAATACTGTTTAATTAATGAATATGCTTTAGCGAATTATAATTTTCTAATTATGGTCCGCAGAAATTACATGACAGTACGTCTAGACCCCGAAGGAGAGTCCCAACAGGACCCTAACTGGGAGATAGCAAACGAAGGCGCAGAGATAGTGCAAACACTAAACTCGGACCCCGGCCTGGCTGTGGGGTACGATTACTTTAGTGGGGTCGACTTTGAAGGAACTCTGTTCGTCGGCACGCAAATTGATGATGACTACGTTGGGTTTATATTCGGGTAAGTTTTATTTTCGGTAATACGCTAGACTACAAATATACTAAAAGAGACTTGTGTATGAATTTGTCTTGTAATAGAACAGCGTAGTAAATCTCATCTCATCTCATCATCTGTGTACTAGATAAGGTCTACTCGTACCATCGATTCTGCCACGACCACAATATCGTCATGAAACGGAATGAAACACTTATTGTTAGTAATTTCCTCTAGATTTCTTCCACTCGTTCCCATATTACTCGTAGAGATTGGTAGTTTCTATAGATTGTAAAAAAGCGCATTCCACTGTGCTCGTCTTCTAAGTAGAGGTTAGTAATTAATAATAACAATCTCCAGGTACTTCGTGATATCTTCTTACAAACAGTTTGTGTGATTTAGAATTAAAGAGACCAAAACGCATAACAGCTTTGTTATTGATCTTTTCGTCACAAGACACTGAGTTGTGTTTTGACAGCTATATTTGAGAGCCAGTCGGCTGTCTAGTAGGTCTAGTGCGATACCATCAAGCAAAATAATGGTAAAACTCATTCGATCAATCCAAAAAACTACTTCAGGTTTGATGTTTTTTATCATTCTTTCCATTCCAGAGACTCGATAATTTTATCATTCTTATGACCTAATCTAGCTACGCAACTTACTCATGCCCTGGTCATAATCAGCCTGTTGTGTTTTGAATTAAAACTGTACTCAAGAAATTAATGTCTGTCTGTTATAAGGTTTGATCTGTTTGAATAATTCACTCTATGAATATAGTCAGCACACAGTTATCAATCTTTGCCTTCCATTTATGTTTTATTTAACTATCTACCATTTAAGTAGCATTTTAATATAATTAACTCTAAAACAGATACCAGAACAACAAGAGGTTCTACGTAGTGATGTGGAAGAAGAACGCACAGACATATTGGCAGACCACTCCGTTCCGTGCAGTCGCTGAACCAGGGATACAACTCAAGCTGGTCAACTCCAAGACTGGACCAGGGAAGACCATGAGAAACGCGCTTTGGAATACGGACTCTACTCCTGATCAGGTAAATGAACGCGTTGGAGGCGAAAAATATGTGGTGGTGGCTAGTGACTTCTTTATATAATAACATGTCAACACGATGGTACACCCCAAAAAGAATACAATATCACTGATCATCTGTTACCATAGTCTCATATTATTATCAATTTACCTACTTACGACTTTCTTCTTCTTTCTTTATTGCCTTCGTCGATCGATTTTACTCCCACAGCCATTTTTGGAAACAAAAATAAGAATGGCCATGAATTGGCGGCAAGAATGCGATTCATAGTCGAGAGACTCTCCAGCATCTGTGCATTTCATACAGTAAAAAAGCCGTAGTTTGACAGATTTCTGGAGCTGTAAGTGATTCTACTTTTAGATGAACACTGAATAATCAAAACTAAGACTATACACCCTTTGACAATGAATTAAGCGATATAACTTACTTAAACAATATATTTCAGGTGACTCTCCTTTGGAAAGACCCACGTAACGTTGGGTGGCGTGAGAAGACAGCTTACCGCTGGCGTTTACTCCATCGTCCTAAGATTGGTCTCATCAGGCTCAAGATATACGAAAACAACAGGCTGGTTGCAGACTCTGGGAATGTGTACGACTTCACTCTGAAAGGAGGACGGTTGGGGGTCTTCTGTTTCTCTCAAGAGATGATCATCTGGTCCAACCTCGTGTATAGGTGCAATGGTAAGTACACCTTAAGATCTTAATTTATGATTTTGAAATGTACAGTATAGTACAGACTTTGATAATGTCTACCATTTCGCACTGGAAGAGAGACGATTCTATTAAGAACTCCTCACTCAAAGCTTCTGTTTCTGGAAAAAATATCTACCCATACTTCGAGCATAACAGTAACTTCCGTGTATGATGGGTTGACATTATCTGAAGTCACTTGAGCAACAGAGAGATAGAAGAGTGAAAATATGTATGACTATGTCTATGAAAGCATGACAATTACCTAAAGATATTCTATTTCATCCAGCCATGCGATTCTCTAATGATTTGTCGATGCGCTCGTCGACGAGCTCACCGATGTCAGATACTTTATGAGATATCGCCCTTGTACATAAGGTTGTTTTTCCAACGTTTTTTGTCATCTCGTCATTTGTTTTACGGATGTTGTCAAAGATGCAACGATGTTTGCTCTTAGAGAATCGCGAAGATGATTAATATGATGCAACATCGCGTATAGTAAGTTTCCTCTAATTGCCTCTAGAAGCTAGATTCTAAGTTTGTAGACGTACACACTCTAGAAAGGTCTACAACTTCACATAAAAGATAAAGAGTTGTTCGCTAGAATGAGTCACCAGGAAGTATACTTCGTTCTCTTTTATGATAACAGGTGGTGAAGATGATAAGATCTCCGTTATAACGGAGAATTTCTAATAGATGTTGTTTTAATGATATGTTTTAAACAGACAATAAGATTTCGTCATTATATCATGATCTGAAAATAATAAGATCTTATTGGTCGTTTCAAGCACATCTCTGTGATCAAATTTTTATTCTTATATTTAAATATTTTTGTTTTATTGAATTGGATATTATTCGTGGTTAATCATATTAATTAAACTTAAAATTATACTCTTCGGATTCACAGAACTTGTTCCATGGGGAAATCTTCACTAGCACATAACTGCTTTAATTTGGTATAATATTATTTTATTTTGTTTTACAGATAAAATCCCATCTAATATAGCAACAGAGTTGTCGACAAGAAACCACTTCGAGATTGACCACGACTTTTTCTACGCTTAAACAAAAACTTACTATTAAACTAAAGTGTATGTTTTCAGTTTGTATATAAATAAAAAAAAGATTAATATTTCTTTAAGTATATGTAAGCAATAAATATTTCGAATAATTAGCCATGCGTGCCATTTTGTTTCTACTTTTGTATAGTTAAGTTTAACATTTTGAATACAATGTTTACAAACAAAGGACTTCTTTTTTCCTACTTCTTCAAATTAGGGCAAATCCCAAAGCTTGTACTGGAAAATAAAAAAAGTAGAGCAATAAAGGGCAGCATGTGTAGGTACATCTCATTAGTACTTGTAACTTTGTAGTTCGGCCCTAAACAAATTTTAAATACTATTTTGCTATGCTTACGATTAGCATAGCAAAATAAAATTTAAATGGGACCACACGGGAAGCACCAGCTTTCAAACAAAATATAATATATAATAGAATTTTGAGAATCGGTTCATCCAGTCGAAAGCTATGAGGTAACAAACATGAAAAATAAAATAAAAAAAATAGTCGAATTGAGTACCTACCTCCTCCTTTTTGGAAGTCTGTAGAAAAATAATAGTTAAATGACAATTTGTAAGTGCCCCCATAAGCCCTCGTAAGTAAGTTAAATGATTTGATTTGATTTGATTTGAGTAGGTATTATAAATTTGAGAAATTATATCTATTCATACACAAAACCGGTGGTACGCAATTGAAGAATTTGGAGTGAAGATGGTTTGTATCCGGAGTTGACATATAGGCTACTTTTCTCAAAAGGTTTGAAGCTATAATAGGCCTGGGGTAACAAGGGTCGGCATTTAGACGGCCACTTGGCCACGGCTTGTGCTTTCGATGAAGGTAAAATCGTGATGACGCCTACAGCATGGTTGTAGAGCATTTCTGGTGTCCGAGGGCCAGTCGCTATTCTAGGTCCACTGTGATACATTCGACCGCATCATCACTAACCATCTAGTGAGATAATGATCAAACACATTGGTATTCCGTAGACCAGTGGAGATCGACCAATCGGTCTTTGGACATATTGCATGTTTTCTTCTTCCAATCTTTAGTTGAACCATGGAACATTACGAGAGGTAAACGAAATAAAAATTGTATGAACACATTTTAAGTAATGATATAAGTATATAGTAAAACAATTTTACATACACGTATAAAAGAAATAAATATACCTATTTAATACCTATATAAATATATCAGACTATTTCTGAAAAAAAATCAGATATTCAAGGTGTTAATGTGGCAACTTGATATTGCGAAGACCAAGGTCCTTGGTCGGCCTTGGTCCAAACAATATACTCATATACTTACTATAATACTGCCCGCTACTTCGTTCGCGTAGTAGGCTCGGCTTTCGGCCTCGCCGTAACCTACCATGTGTTCTTGGTATTTTTAAAATGAATAAACTTACAAAGTGTTACATACATAAAATAAAAAATAAAAATGAATGAAATCAGTGAAGCCATTCTCAATTTATAGCGTGACCTGGAGAAATAGGGGTTAATTTTTTATATTCCGTACCCAAGATGCCCCTGGAAGATACCCCTTGGGGTGCCACGGGAAACTGAATTTAGACCCGTGGCACACCCAGGTCCTGATACACATACATCTGTGTAGGTATGAATATATCAATTCTATTCATGTAGAAATAACTACATGATGAATCTGATTCACAACGGCTTACCAAAGAACATTAAATTATTATATGGTAATTAATATAATTAGGAAAAAATGCTTGTTAATTGATTCTATAGCTAAATAAAAAAAGACGTGTGGCACTCGGATACTGCCGCGGTAAAGCTATTGCATAGCTGTTTTTATCAACTTATGCAATTATAATTATTTAACCAATGCCATCTAGAGGCGAGTTGCTGAACTAAAGAGACAAGCGTGATATTTCAAAAAGTCATTAAAAGTTCTGCTATTCATCGATAGATGGAGTCGGAGTGGGGGGTGTTAGGTTATTTTAATTTAAACTAAATTAATAATTAATAAATTAATAATTTTAAATTAATTTAAAACAACATTTCTGGATTCGGTCTCCACGCTCAAGGCCCGCGATAGAAGCTATGCAATAGCTTAAAAACGTTTTATAGCAATTGTAACAGCTTTCTTTGAAATTTTTGGAAAATATACATTAGTAAAAATTTTAAGTTGCCTGTTTTAGTGCCCTGAGGGTGGTAGATGGTCTGCGGCTTCTGACAAGCCTCCCTAGCTCATCCCAGGCGTGCTCAATCGGGTTGATATCAGGACTTCTTGATGGCCAAGTCTTCACGCTGATACCAACCTTTTGAATATACTCTTGCACGACCCGCGCCGTGTGTGGCCGGGCATTATCATGCGTCAGCATTGATCCATCACCCATATATACTAAAGAGAGTGCCATTTTCTATGGCCACTAACACTGTGCGACCTTCTGAAGATATGCCAGCCCACACATGGCATGTACACTGCCTCCACAGTACTGGACTCTTCCTGAGAAGTAGGCTTGAAGGTATCGCTCACCAGATCGCCTGTAGACACTTCACCTTCCATCAGAAGTGTAAAGTGAGAATCGAGACTCATCTGTAAAAAACATTCTTGACCAGTCTTCTTGTTCTCACTGTATGTGCTCACGGGTGTATCGCAGTCTTGCTACTCAATGCACTCTCTCGAGTTTGGGGCCAGTTCGCTGAGAGTGGGGGAGTTCGCTGGTTTTCGGGGATTCAGGTTTGCTTCAGTCAGTCTTCTTCTCACTGTACTGTCACTATTGTGGACTACATTATTGTCAGTACAGTGAGAATTAGTGATTTTATTTTTGACATTAGTAATAGTACTTCGGGACTGAAGAAGCTATTGCTGGACTTCAACTGCATTTAGGTGGCGATTTTTCAACACAGTGGAAACAATATGACGGTCTTCTCGGGCACTAGTACACCTGGGTCTGCCTCAAATGGTTTCCAGTCTATTAGTACCTTCGCTTCACCTTCTGAACCGTTCGTAATGTCACGTCCACCATTCTCGCAGTACGACGCATACTGATGCCTAGCTCCAGAAAAGTCATGATCCTAGCACATTCTTCAGGTGAAAGAGGCATGATAAATAAGTTTATGTGTTGGTTGTCTAACTTAACTTTTGTAACAAGACACAACTGTCAAGAAAAATTACAAAACAAAAATAGAAATAAAAAAAATGAATGGCTAAATTGCAATTCAAAAGGATTAATTTTGATTTTAAACATTTTTCAGCCATTTCTTAAAAGAAGGTCCGACTATGAAGTTTTATGTACAAAATTAAACTCTTTTTCCGAGTCCTTTTTGATTCGAAAGTATATCTTGTGTAGGTACTTAAGTTCTTGCATTTTTTATTTTTGCAGGTTGTACATTAGAAATAATAAGCCAGATGAATATGTAGGTAATTTAATGCAAAATTTTATTATATGTTCACATTTGCACGCCTGCTTCTAGGCTGAATACCTAAACTATGTTAATACTATTGTATTCTTGCAAGTAAAACTTTCATTTTATTTGAAGATATTGTTGACTGTGTGTTTTTCAGACATCTGGCAGGACGTATATAGCTTTTATAATCAGTGTGAATACCCAGTAAAGTTTCTATTTAGCAACAAATGGTTTTGAATTTAATCACCAAAAGATAGTCAAACTAAACTTGGTGTGCACTTTGACAGAACAGGTTTTCGAGTGATATGTTATATAGCGTATGTTATATTTATTACCAAGTATAGATTTACATCTGTTCTCACAAACTTGTGCGCGTTCGGAAATTGTTTGTTACATAACTTTATTTGAGGTTTTTTACTGTATCCAAGATCATTCAATTATGCCAACGTAAGACGAAAGGGTAATATAGGGAATAAAAACAAAATATTATTATAATATCACAAATATATTTTATTGTTTTATTGTACATATGTTTACATAACACAGACGAAGTAGACTATCACTCTGAGAGATGAATTAAATATAATTAAAATCCCAATAAGGACGATTGATTTAATCAAAACATGTGCTAGAGATAAAGATTGATTAAAGTATTACAAAATTATGATAAGATTGTGCTCGGGCTCGGCATATCAAAGCGTCATCATTCCTACAAATAATTGATTTTTATTATAATTTTATGGACTGATAATAAATAAAAAAACATTGTTATACACATTTTTGTTTACGTTATTATATACAATTATAGGTACTTTTTTGTGTATTCTTCATATAACAATCTTTTATAACCAGTGTGAATGTCCAGTAAAGTTTTTGTTTAGCAAGAAATGGTTTTGAATGTAATAATTAAAAGATAGTCAAACTAAACTTGGTGTGCACTTTGACAGAAGAGGTTTTCGAGTGATATGCCAGAGAGTATGTCATATTTATTACCAAGTATAGATTTACATCAGCCGTGCGATTCTCTAATAATTCGTCGATGTGCTCGTCGACAAGCTCACCGATGTCAAATACTTTATGAGATATCGCCCTTGTACTTATGGTTGTTTTTCCAATGTAAGAAACATTGGAAAAATCACGTCATTTGTTTCACGGATGTTGTCAAAGATGCAACGATGTTTCCTCTTAGAGAATCACGCAGCTGTTCCCACAAACTTGTGCCCAATCGGAAATGGTATGCTTTAGAGGTGAGTTTGAGACAATACTTAACGAGGTATATTTTTTAATGTGTCAACTGCCATAGATAATATATAGAACGGGGCGTACTAACTAGACACGAATAGCCTGAAGATGATTGTATCGAACGAACGATGTCATCAACGTACGTGAATGCTGTTTTTTTCTCATGCTTTTTTCTTCTGAATTTCAAATACTACAAGTACATTCGTCATAAAACCCATGCCGAATTTTTATTATTATAATGTAACATAACTACAAATATTGCTTCTTGTTATCCATCTTCGTCGAAGAAGTCGGACATGCTAAAAAGTTTTAATTAAATCTAACAACATAATATGCCTATACATTCACACTTTATTCAATATGTTTTTACGTTACAGTCATCTAATAAATATTCTACATTAAATCATTTCATTGACTCATGATCAGCAATTATATACAAAGAATGTTTTCATTGTACTGAAATTAGAATAAAATGATAAATTTGCACATAATATTTGGTATAATTGAACACATTGTGATGACCATATTTTATTATTATCGTAAAGTATATAAAAATAATTGAAATTAAGTACGTACGTATTGAGATAAATAATTTCGTTATTTTCTAAAAAGTATTAATGTAAGAATAATTCATTTAATAACCGTTATAACAGTTTAATAATACAATACGGAAAGTAAAACATCAAATCATTGATAGTGCTCACTTAAATATATTATTTCATATAATAAAACATTCAATTACTAAACATGTAGTTTTTCAATTCCATCGAAATAAAATCAAGTAGAAACGATTTTCTTATACAACAATGTATTTCATATGTTATAACAATATTACATTATATTAACGCTATGATTACCATCAGTTCCGTTTCGATGATTAACCATTTATCTCTGACAACAGTATTTACAAAATGAGCACTTAAATTTGTATTGTCGTTTGTCTTTCCCTTAGCTCTTACAAATACGTCTGAAGCATTCATAACTCTGTACAAGATACTCTTTCATAATTCATCATAGATCTTAGAATTGTCTACTTTTTACATTACGACATTTATTGAGGAATTCATTGATTGAATTCTAGAACTTAATAAATTTACTTTAAAATACGAAACGACATGCATTGGACCATGTATCTACAGATGAAATTTATATTAGTACATATAGAATAACTCGTAGCGTATGTACAGCGAAATTGAAAATTCGTCTATTAGATAAGTATAAAACAGTTGAATGCATATATTCTGTTAAGATGTTGTCATTCATTTTAAATATTATGAAAGATTTTTACTGATGAAGCGTTGCTAGTAAACACACACGTCTTAATTACTATGAGTGTTATATTTCTTTTGATTAAGAATAAAATATATTTTAAAATGACAATCATATCAAAAACAAAGCTTTATTTATTGTACAGTGTGTACAGTGTCAAGTATTGATAAAGATATGATAATAATTTAGAATTGGATTCAATTCAGTCCATAGGAAAGATATAAAGATTTTTTTATTACAAGTACAGTAGATAAATAAATAAGTACTATCAGAAGTGCAACAGGTGTAAGAAGTTCCAAAATGCATTCTCAATACAACGGAATAAGATCGTCTCAAAATGTTCTTAACTTTTACAGTACATTTGGTGTTATTACAATTACAATTACATATAATACTTTATAACGCTTCAGTCCTTATTGCAGAGTTTACTACAAATACGTCTAAACTACTGGCATTTTAACTATCTTCTTTAAAAGCTTCAGAATGTGTTAAACCGCTTCATTTTACCTGAGTAAAATAAATAAAACATTGATTAACAAAGTCAAGTATTAAACACGCTTGTTAATAATATGAAAATGTTAATTACATAAAATCCCACACATAAATAAACTATTATAAATAATAAATATCAAGATGAAATCAAATGCGAGTGTAATATGAGTATACTTAGCATAAAAAAATTGCATTAGTAATGTTTTTTATCACATGAAAGGGCAAAATCGAGTCGTCCTTTAGCACTTCTCTACTTACCAGTGCCGCTGTTTATAGACATAGACATAAATTTTATTGTGCCAAAAAAACAGGTTACAGAAAAAGGAAATAAAAATATAATTAAGAAAATGAACTGTAGGTTTTCGTTGACACAAGCCGGTCCCAACTCAGCATAGTGCCGGTTGTAAACAACCGACGCTGGTCTTCCGTTGGGAACGGCAGGTGACGTCACGCACGGACATAATACACTGTGCGTGATTCGACATCGACAATACCATACACTCCACACTAAGGCTACGTTCCGGGAAGCGCCGTCAACGCTCAAAACTGTCGCGCCCCGGTTTAGCGTTCCGGTTAGAATGAATGCATGCAATGTTCAACCCAAGCGGAACGGTTACGCGGTCACGAAAAGCGCGGCAACTTTTCTGTCAAAAATCGATAGAATCCTATACATTTGATGCTTGACAGTGACAGCTCGTAAACGACCGCGAAAACCCACCTACGATCTGCGAGCGCTGTGAGCGTTTTCGGTGACGACATCGATCATCATAGATGACGTATCGAGTTCGCTCACGATGACCGTGGGCTTTTAAGGGAATGGGTGTGCGAACGCCGCGGGTGATTTCAGTCGTTCCCGGAACGTAGCCTATATGCGCTAAATACCCATTGTTATCTGTGATTAAACTGGTTCAATGTCACTGTCAAAGAAATACTATCACCATAATAATGGTCTGTGACAGTCTGTGATAATCACTTCGTACTTCGTAATGTACCTATTTGTCGTTAAACCAATAAATTACCATTATAATAGCATTGTGATATGATACAAGACAAAATATAATGTTGGATAAAATTTAAATTTAAAATTATTTATTATACGGATCTCCCTTGTCAGTAGTGGACATAGCAGCTGTTATTGTTATTACTATAACTAGTACTACTACGAGTATAGTCACCGCGTTACCAACTGAGTCGTAGGGCTATAAACGTCAATAGGGATAGGAATGTGCAACGCGTCCTAACATGTTATCGATAATCTGCTACCTGCATTCGATCCTCATTAGCGCTCGCTTCTGATTGGTCGTGTCACCATGCTACCGCGCTGCCGTCGTTGCAAAGTTGTTGTTTTGCTGCTATAAGTATTTGTGACTTGTGATTTTATGACAACGGAGAGTATCCATCGGTGGATAGAATAATAGAAAAATACCGAGAGCTAATGCCGGATTTTAAGTGCGGAAATATTTAAATGAGAAAATTTTTAAAAGAGATTGGATAAAAAACGCCGAAGGACGAAAATACTTAATTGAAAGAAGTGACATTGTTTGTGCTAGAATTTTTGAGAAAATAAGACAAATTATGGAAAACTAACGACCAGAGGCCGCGATTCTATCTCGATGAGACATGGGTTAATCAGAACCGCTCAAGAAAACACATGTGGCTTGGAAGCAATGATGAAGGCGGCTTTAAGAATCAACCAGTAGGAAAAGGGCAACGGCTCATTGTTTGCCACGCTGGATTTGCAAAGACTGGTTTTGTACCGAATGCGAAATTGGTATTTAAAGCTGTTAAGTCTAATAACACTGACTACCACATCGAAACGGCTTGGTTCTCTGACCTATTAAACGTTCTCGAAGAGCCTTCAGTTGTCATCATCGATAATGCAAGTTATCATTCCATGCAACTTGAAAAGATACCGACATCAAATACTAAGAAAGATGATATCCAAGAATGGTTGAAGAAGAAAAATATTAGTTTTGACAAATGTGAAATAAAAGAAGAGCTACTCAGAAAAGTGAAGGCTAGCAACCCTCAGAAGATCTATGTCATAGATAACCTAGCAAATGAACGGGGTCACGAAGTGATAAGGCTACCGCCATATCACTGCCAATACAACCCTATATAACTTATCTGGACTCAGGTCAAAGGAGAAGTCGCTGCGAATAATAATACATTCAAGATAGCAGATGTTGAAAGCCTCTTTCACAAAGCTATTGATAATGTTACACAGGAAGACTGGGTCAAGTATGTGAGGCATGCCGAGGAACTTCAAAATCCTGACTTACAGAAAGGCATTATAAAAGATCAAGCACCATTCATAATCAATCTACTATCTGATTCTATTCTTATCGATATGCGCCATCTTACGCACATCACTATGCGGCTCCATAAGACCCACAAGTGCGAGCGAGATAGACATAGTGAAATGATTTATGGCCGCACTCTCTTGGTAACGCGGTGACTATAGTACTAATCAAATATTGAAGATATTGTAAAATCCTTTTGCCATTTCTCCAAAATTTGTTTTGGAGTATAACATACTATGAGTGCGTGATTACTATGTCGTAGCTTTTGAGGGCCAGCTGCAGTTTCTAAGGTTTGTCGATCCTGTCACTACTGTTTTTTTTATCTGATCTTTTTCAATTATGCTGGTTTTCTGTTACACTTATGAAAGAGTGACAAAAATAGGCAGATACTTATGATACTATGCAAAATTATTGTTTGCAAGTAAGCCCTTTATCCTTCGTATTGGATAACACTAAGAGTGGTCAAAACACGATCCTATGAACACAAGGGAGGCCATCCATTTGATGATATCAGCCAAAACAGAATGTCTATAGGCAGATTGAGAGATATCTGAATACTAAAGTTAATTTACCCTGTTGAGTGGGAATTTAAACCTAGGACGATTGGAAGCCTCGGTGTTAGATTCTGGTTCACATAGTTGGCAGCCGTAGCTATAACCAGCGCAATACGCATCAGAAACGTAAGCACATGTCCTTGGGGCGCGACCAGGGTGCGATAAGTCCAGCAATATATGATTTCATTTCGTTGAATGTAGTTAGATACTTTGTCCCAATCTAACACGAAGACGAAGTAGTTGATGGAAAGGGATGCAGTATTTTTGGAAATTACGGACTGTTTTAGTATTTAAAAACGATCTCCCCATCATACAATGAAGATCTAATCATTTATCCTTGAGCACCTCACGACGCAGACAGGTTCTCTCTCACACGCGTGACAGCAGTAGTGGTAGCTGCCACCAGGGCTTCAGTACGTACCGGAAACGTTAGCACATGGTCTCCGGCCGAGGGCTGCGGTCAGGCTGCGGTTGCGGCGGTTGGTCGATGGAGCGTTGGCGCGGTAGTTGGGCCGAGTCCAGCACGATGGAAGGTCGAGGTGGCAGGTTCTCGCTCACCATATGTGACAGCGATAGCTCCGACGAAGCGTTCGTCTCGCCTATGGTTTTACCGACATACACATTTACGGAACAACTATGTGTTATGTGAATTTTGTTAAGGAATATATAAGTAGACATGTTGAGTTCATAATGCCGATATAATGAGACCTCAATATAATGCTGCCAACTCACAATAGTCTGATGGCATTTGATATATCAATAAGCTTCTAATGCATATTTTCTTGACCACCGTGTCACTACTTTTGAAAGTTGTATATTATTTATTGATAATGGTCAATATGCATAATAGGGAAGTTTTATTCTGTCAGTATGAGCTATTTAGCGGATTTTGAGCTAATTATACAATATAGAAGTTAAAATTTATTTCATTATGTTATGGGTCGGCATCATATCGTATTTCAGATGAAAAGCTCAAATAATAGGAAATTCTATACTGCGACCTATTTAACATAGGCTGCATGATGAACTCAATAAATACCAAAAATTGAATTCAGGACTTATGAAGTTGTTACAAAAATGCGAGTTAAATGCCTTCACCATAAGAAAGAACATCACCACAAGCGTCATCGTAAGCAACATAAAAACCATTCACTTATGATGAGTACCTGAAGGCTGTCTCGGTACTGGAAGTGACACCTCTCCGCAGGAGTCCTCTCCGAGTAATGGCTGAAGTGGAGACGGAAGCTCGCGGCTGTCTATTGCTGATGATCTTCGCAGCGAATGTCTGAATATAACACTAATATTATAGCGGCGAAAGTTTGTGAGTGTGTGAAATTTTGTTGCTTCCTCACGCTCAAATTCTAGACTAATTTTGATGAAATTTGGTGTGGAGGTAGATGAGGCTAGTTTTCGTCATCATTATCATCCAAAACTACGTGGGTGTAACCGCGGACCGCATATAATTGTAAGAACAAATGTAAAAAAATAATATGCCATTTTAATTTAATAGTTTGATAATGTTATGGATTTGGTGCAACTATTAGGTGAATGCATGCGTAATTATTAATAATTATATAAGACCACTGTAATAATTAAAAGAGTTAAAAAAATAAAACATTATCGTTATTTCATTGCTATCTGCATTTTAAAATAATTAGAATCTCAGATTCTGTGTCAGTCTCTTGACAACCACAAACGTACCACAATAAGTGTGGTGTTTGGTTTTCTCCGAATTCTGATTTGCTGTTATACCCAGATTCAGCATTCTAAAACCACTGAGAGTTCATCATATTTTACACTTTCCTACTTGAAAATAGTATTCCTCAAACATTTCTAAAATCTAACCGTCACCTGCAGACAACTTACCTTTGATGGGTCAGTCTTCTATCACCAACTGTGAGGAGGGTTTTCGTCTGCGGTGGGACACTGTGTTCTTCGTTCCCGCTGGTGTTGACACACACACTGATGCTAATACCGCTGACCTCCCCTCCGGCACCCTCTGCCTCACCTCCCTCCTCCTCCTCGTATCTGTCCAAGACAGACCCCATTTCTAGGCTGTGTTTGAAATATATTAATACAATTGCTTCCAATGGTCGATGAGACGATCACAAAAAGCAATTCTTGCAGATCCATTTCTAATGGCTTTGGAACTTAAGTAAACATGAGTTAAGCTTATAACTAATCAGTTAATAAAACAAAAATATAATGTAGTTACAGACAAATAAAAAAAAGTTTCAACCTACAATTTTGACGTCCAAGGAGAACCCACATAGAAGTTTCTGGAATAATAGTACATCAAGATTTATTTTTATATTTATGTAACATATAGGTTTATATTTATTCACATCCTACAGCGATCCAGCATTGGAAGTAGGAAGTCGTAAACCTCCAAAGTACCACCAAATCTTCAACAAGAATTTGCAAGTGGAGTGTTGTTTTTAGTTTATAGAACGATTGTTCATCTTCTGATCAAATTTCATAAGCTGGTATTTCATTAAGTTAGGTTGAGACCTTGAGAGGTATGCTCATACCTAATGACAAGTAAATCAAGTGGATGCTATATGATATTTTCATAATCTAAAAGCACATCGCAGAAACCCACCACCTGGCATCAGTATACCACTCACCGCCTCTGGATAAGGTTCTCCATGATGATGTAGTCGTCTTCTTCAGCTCCTCGCAGATGCTCTTTCTCCATGAAGAGTGCGAACTCAGGGTTGGACATCTCGCTCGCGTGCCGACGTCGAACTGAAGGTGAAGCAGCACGGGCGGGGGACAGTAGACGCGAGGTGATGGGGGTCCTAGAAAGAGAAACAGACATAAGTAAATTTCAAGTTTTCAAAATCTCAAACAATACATAATCCATTAAGGATGCCGATAGTGACTGCCACCCAAATATAGATATCAACCACAAACAGGAGCACTTGATTTAAAAAGAAACGATACGATGGCTATGAAACTCACAGCCGCATGGTCAGGACATATTGAGAAGAAGATAGTTGGACGCAAAGCATCATGAAGTAGAACTCACGACATAAAATATTCCGAAGCAGACCGAAGAAAAGAGACTGTATTGAAGAATAGCTAAGTTAAATGCTAAAGATGGATTTTCGTGACAAAAAATTGCGAAATATAATATTTATATTAGACTACACTGTATTATAATTGTAGAGAACTTCACAAACCTTTATAGCGTTACAGGAAGTAAGAAGTAAAAAGTTTCACAAAAAGAAATAAATATTTTATTCGTTTATAAGCTAAGAAAAAAATCAAAGATCCAGTAGGTAGGATATATAAGGTATTATGTGTGATCCACGTTTATTAGATGTTCATATACTTACTATCATTACATTAAACCGCGGGGAATCGATGGATGCATGAAGCGTCCGGCTGATAATGATTATGATACTTACGATGGATATTGACTATAATAATACGTAGAATTTCAAACACAAACTAATCATCACCATCAATGCTAAAGGTTGTGAGCGCGTGCGAGGGTAAGTTAGTGAGTGAGAAAGTATGTTTTTCACTCCTTCATGATAAACAGCTGAACAGATTTGAAATAGTGATGGCCTATACTTAGAAATAACATTAGGTTACTTTTTAGGCCGTTCAAGGGAAGCACTTACGTATTGTACTTAGTTCCCGCGTGTACATGCTGACACACATTTCGTGATCGTACTTTATACGACGTACATTTATTTATAGTACAGTCAGTAATGTATAGTACAGCATACAGTCTTATAATTAAATTCATCAAAATTCAGGAAATAAAGCAAAATATTTATTTCAACAAGACCGTGACTAATTTTGGTTTTTTAAGATCACAAGCTATAATTTCGGCAATCACATGACCAATTATAATGCTCATACTCGAAATTCCTCTTTAAAGTCAGGTGCCTCATGTATGTACCAAATTTTATCAAAATCAGTCGGTAAACAGCGCCGCAACAAACCTCTCCCGTTTTAGAAAAAGTACAACTCAAAACTCAATGTTTTGTTTTGAAGAGAGCGAAAAACGAACGTCGATGTTGAGAATTTTACCTTGGAGTATGTGGAGGAGAGAAAAGCCCGTAAACAGTCTCCAGCTCATCGGTGATGCTGGTGTACTCGTGCATTGCGAGCAGTAAAGACCTCGGAGCACCCCCGACTCGGGACCTCCCTGAAGCGATACCAGTAGCTCCTCCCGTTGCTTCCCAGCCTGATGTAGGACCTGCCGGAACGTGATCTACTGTATTCGTGACAGGCGGATTAGATTGGCTATTGTTGGTAACGGTGTGACAAATGCCAGCTGAGGCGATGGTAAATTTCGCACTGCCATACCCGAACAGTAGCAGACTGGAGAAACATAATCGTATTTCCTCCAATGACGTGATGAATTCACGATGACATTGGAGCATCATCGCGAATAATGTAAAAAACATGGAAGCCAGTGACAAGAAATCGAGGGATTTAGGAGGGATATACATTTTATTAATGAATTTTTGTCGACTTATTAATATGATGCCTATGATATTTTTGCGAATTTGACTCAAAATCACTGCAAATTTGTAATTGGTAACGTCTGATACTTAGGTAAAGAATATTTTTTGCGAATTTGACCCAAAACCACTGCAAATTTGTAATTGGTAACGTCTGATACTTAGGTAATTATGATTCAACCACAAACAATATCAACTACAGTACAGTAAATACAGTTCTAGATCTAAATTGAAGGTTGCTTTATTGGTAATAAGAAAAACGATAATATAAAAGTAGATTTATGCAGGAGATTATGGCTTCTTTAGGTATTGCTAATTGGCAAATAGACAAAACATTTACATGGGGTTCAAGTTATACAACCAAGTACTGGTTGTATAACTTGAACCCCATGTAAATTTGTTAATAATCACTAGTATAAGTTATACAACCAAGTACCTACCATTGATACATGGAGTGCCACTTAAGTCACAGAGACTTGAGATTACATTCAGTAATATATATATATATAGTATTTATGATTATCTGAAGGTACGGGTAAATATACCAATTATTATAGTGGTAGTGTACATGTGGTGTAAGTGTCGTGACCAGATCATAGAACTGAACATTTCATGAACCACCATTTACGAGTAATGAAATGATCAATTAAATATTACATTGTTTGTTGACCTTTTTATGATATGGATTGGCCAAACCAGTGAATAGAGATTGTTTGACAATTTATTCAACTAAACGCAAGAGAATTTCATAATCTGGTCAAACATTGTATGATCATACCGTAAAATAGTTACATTTATTCACCACTAGCGGCGCTGATGGCGCATTGTAATTGTTTGTGCGATGCATCATAGCGGCGCTACATAATTCTCTTGTTTTAAATGGTTTTTTAATACAGTTGCTGAAAAAGTGGCGTATTGCAGGGACGTATAGCGTTCTATTACATACTCGTGCTTTTTTTTTACCTTTCCCGAACTCGTCCGTTCTCTTTCCCAACTGTCAAAATAATGTCTATTAAAAAGAAAAAACAAACAATGATGTTTTTACTAAAAAAAAATCATAGAAGTTTTTATGATTCGTGCAAATACGTATATTTCTGGAAAGAAGCTACTAATTTGTTTCAATATCAGATTTAATGATTTGATTAAATGAGTTAGGTTTAATTTCATTTCATCTCATTAAATTTCATTTTCATTTCATATCAATAAAAAAATTCTACTGAAGACTTGGCTGTATGGACATAGTTCCCTTTGCCTACCAGAATGGGTGAAGAAAAAAAATCTCTGCTTATATTCTACGGTTGGCGCCATTTCCCAGAAATTTTCTTTGCGAGTTTATTTTATTAAATTGCTTCATTTTTTCGCAACTGTATTAAAAATAGTCGTTCAGTACACGTGCGGAACCGTCATTGCAACTTGTTCCGACTGTCGACCCTCGCTATCGGCTGCGCCTCGGTTCGGGTAGACATTTGTCAGAACTCTTTGCAATGACAGCCTTTCCCCACTTGAAATATACTATTTTTTTTCATGCCTAGTCTAGGGCAAAGCCATATATAGGTTCGACGACGAGCGGAGCGAGGAGTATCAGGTAACTTGATACTAAAACGAAGCCAGATCTGAATCGCTTGTTTTAATTTAGTTCCTCTTGCATTTTATGGAAAATAAAACAGTATACCCTACATTAATGACATGGTCAAACGTTGCTGACCAAATCGTAACACGTGGAAAATGTAATGATCTAGTCAGTGACAGTTGACTATTTCATGTAATGTTCAATTCTATGATCAGCAGGGCTATTATGTGTCTCAGTTGCTAACAAATGTTGATTGAAATCGAAAAAAATGGCCGCTCTATGTCACTTTTGTCAGCTCCAGTCATCAACTGACTAACATTTTTGCTTACTGGAGTTGTCCAAACTTACATAGAGCCGCCATTTTTCAAGATTTCAATCATCATTTGTTAGCAACCGAGATACATAATATCCCTGCTGGTCACGACATCTGCACCAAGTAGAACTGACCCGTGACGGAGTTGTGCGTAGAGCCCGCGTCCACAGCCGAGTTGTCAGGCTCAGAATGCGTCTGGCTGTGCTGCCGGCGCGGTGCGAGGTGCTGAGCTGAATGGTGCCCTCCCATGCCGCATTCGTTTCCGCCTTCCGACCGTCTGCATAGTCACCACTCATTACCATCATGGATATTTAAATCTGTTTACTAACTCCTTGGAGCCCTACTAACACAGACACAGGTGTGGGAAATTGATAGTTTTGTTATAATAACGCTGCTTACACTCATTTTACTGGAAAATATGGGATTACTCACGTAATAATTGTCTGAAAGATCCGACTATTGTTTCGATCATATCATGTGGTATTTTTCAAGAAGTGTTCAAGGCGAGACGTCTTAGGCCGCGCGCTTCCGAAATATTTCTTGAAAAATACCACCGAATTTAGTCGAAACTATAGTCGGATCTAGAAGACAATTATTACGTGTGTAATCCCGTATTTTCAGCAAAATTCTCAATTGTTTTAAATCCGTAGGGCGTATCATGAATCTAGTGACTAGTCAATGTAATTATATACCAAGACATTGATTAATAACCATCTGTGTTTATACGAACAACTTTTCATCAGAGATCTCTCGTTATTTGCGAATCCGCTTTTCTAAAAACCCGATAAGGAATGGAAACTAATGTTGTAACTTTTAAAATATTTGACAAAAGTTGTTGGTTATGAACATTTGATTTTTAATTAATGTCAGAGTGTCTATGTATACAAAGTCATCATCTCAGTGTACATGTGAAAATCTTTTCGGAAACACAGTTTGCTTTTAAGGATATAAACTTAAAAGGTAAAGTGTGAGATATGATTTCGTGTGTAGGTATTGAGACTACTCATTTTTTATAGTTATGAACATAATTTAATGTATTAGAAGACACGAATTAAGTGAGTAAACTAAACTAACTGATTAGAATACGGTGGAATTGGCAATGACCTGAACGTGAGTCTTACCTTTTCTTCAGTTAATTCAGATCATTATATAGCGTATCAAAACATCCAAGATATAATTGTGGTTTCGAGAGATTCATAGACGTATTAAAGACAAAAAAATAAAAAAAAGAATGAATATAAAATCGTAAACAAAAGACATGTCAGTCAAGTTTTAGAACAAATTTAAATTTAGAGAAATAGGTAAAATTTTGAATTAGTTAGTGAATTAGAAGTATAGATTTAGGTGTAAAGAATAGATGCTAATAATTAGCTATAAGAAATATGTTTTCAGAGTGTATCGTCGAGTAGAAAACCAAAGTGCTGTTAATAACGTTTTAAAGTGTAGTGAGTGAGTGTCCAAGCTATAGTACAATCGTGATAATATTTGATTCAGTATTTACATATATTGCGCTACAACTAACTACGTTCTAGCATTACAAGCAAAGCCAACCGCCAATGAGTCTAATTGACTTACTGTTTCCACAACCGTCTCCTAACAGATGCCAGAAAGTAACAAAAAATAAAATTAAAACAATCATGGTGATGATAATAATTGGTTATTCAACAAAATTCACAGTTGCCGCCTATCTCGTGAAAAAGGAAAATCATACTCATGGAACGTTTCGGGACCCCAATGAGGAAATGAACAATGGTAATGATCGTGGAAACGAAACGATCATGCTCAGAAAACGATATGGTTGTAGCGAGCCTGAATCCAATCTTAACAACAACGGCTACCAAATATTATTTCGCTCTGGTTGGCAAATAACTTTCAAAGTCTAAATCCAATTTCAATAACGTTCCTTTCAGATATTAAGGAAAACACATTTAACTTACAAATAAAGTTACCAGTTTCCAAATCAACAGCTTCAGTTACTATTTTACATTAATTCGTCGTTCACGATCTAAGCAATCATTTAGTTAGCACCTAATGGAGCGTTGGAACGTTGTCCATGAAATTGGATGAAGATTTTTAATTGTGGTAAAACTTAAACACATTAATTTTGCCTTCATCATGCCTTAATAGGTATGGAGGAAAAATCATTTTATAACATTTATCAACGACATGAAACTGAAACTTTGGCCCACCAAGTACGTTACGATTTCCAGAGAAAGGTGCGTTATCTATTGTTTTTCTATTGATGGAAACTGCAGTGGTAATCTATCTTCTGTCAGCAATATGTATGTCTATTGTTTATTATATTATGTGATAGGATTACTTCAAATGATTAATGTACCTCCTGGTGTTGGCTGTACGTCGAGTTCCGGCGGAAGTGGTGCGCGGTCGGTGACTATTCAGATCTGCGGGTACCTCGCGTACTTCCGGTAGGAATGCGTCGTCTGTAGTAGACGGAACTAAAGAAGAAAGCTTGATTATTGGAAATAACAGTCACAATATTGTGGATTAACGGACTAATACATGAAAAATGTTCTATTTACTGAAAAAAAACACATAAAATAAAGTGAGTTGAAGGTCAGTATCGGTACAGAAACTAATATATTATTTAAATTCTTAAAGAAAATATCCCACCGCAGAGGTATTTCAAAAGAATAAAATTGTGTGTTAGCAGACCTTTCTTTTCATCGCTAGGCCCCGTCTGGTTGCTGTCAGATGACCGCTGTCGTGCCGGCGTGATGGGTGGTTGAGGTCTGACAACGGTTACGTCAGGTGCAGCTGCACTTGCATCCGAAGACGAAGTGACCGACACCGCATCGGGATCCTTCTCGATGGCAATATCCGGCCCTGACTGGGGGAGTTCATCCTATGGGGGAAATTCACACTCAACACAAGGTGCTTGTAAAATAAGAGAAGCTACAGTATAAACAAACAAAAAGGTAAAAATTTACAAGGTTATTGCTTTGTGAAGTTGTTTAAATGTACAATTACTTGAAAAAGCAAGTGATAGTGTTATTGCTTATAGCGCAGGTAACACAGGCATTGAGATAGTGAACATTATTAAGTACAAGTAAGTTTTATATTACAAAAAACGTCAAATTGAGCTATGTAGATGTTGCAAGAAGCAAACAAATATTTATTTTAAAATTTCTTAAGTACAAATGTATAAAAATCTTTGCACTTATATCTACAGCAGTAAATAAAGCTACGATAGGAATAGCATGAAACTTTGAACATCTCAAGTAGTGCTGTCGTGCGCGACGCTAATTGAGCTTGGACGACCCTTCATCCACATTGATGGAATTAATTACACAAATGAATCACCTCAATCAAGGATGAAAGACCGCCCTAATAATAGGTGTAGTTAAGTGTACCTAAGTGTGCCATACTTACTGGTAGGTTCGTAATCGTATGCTATTAAAACACAAACGCTGGTTTATAACGGACGGCGATAAAACTAGTATAAGGTGGATCTAACTTCGCATTTTGCTGCCCAAACAAACGGATGGAAATGCAAATGAACCCACTGGCAGACGGGCTGCTTTAAAACACAAAGATGCATTTATATTCGACTAAGCTTGTATTACATTTTCATATGAACGCTTAGCTAGTTAACAATAGTAGTTATACCTTCATAGTAGTGTAGATATAGCTACTATGATTTAATCTTGTTAATTCTTAATTATTTCGTAGGCTTTCGCGTTTCCTAATCATTAATTTGAAAAAGGGATTTTAAACGGATTATTTCGCGATTTTCGGATTATTTATATTTTTCTCCAGATGTTTTGCGTTGCGTTTCGTTTTACTTTTTAGTGATCATGGTATCGGGTAGACTACATGAGTGTTGTCTGGCTTTCCTCTACTTAATTAAAGTTATTTTTGTCTACCTTCTATAATACTTTTTTTTTTTTATACCGAACTGGGTAGCACTTGACCACTATCTCACCTGATGACAAGTGATGATGCGATGGATAAAAAAAAAACTTAAATAAAAAATAACTTAAAAACTTAAACTTAAACTTTAACCCTCCATATACCGTGATAATTAAAACTAAAGATTTATAAATGAAACACACGTACATTTACGTCAGTGGTACTCAAAGGATTAATCAAAACGTTCCCAATGCACGTAATAGTCACTCACGGTATTCAGAGGTTTGGAATTGTCGTGGTGGCTTGAGGATTTCATACGTATTTTGTTTTCGTCTTCCGTCTAAGTATATAAAGTGCCCTCGACAAAATCTGCCTCGAGAACAACATCTTTATCAGAACTTACTTATTAGAACCAACAAACCAGAACCCAGACTACACCATCCTTCGAGCCGTTAAAATCGGATTTTGTCCATGATGGCCTTTATCATGGACAAAATCCGATTTTAACCTCAAAAATCAAGCACTTTTTTGTATGAGACTATTTACAAACTTGTAAAAAGCTCATTCATAATTTCATATACTTAATAGATTTACAATCATACAATCGTTGTTCTCAAGATTGTGCAAGATTATATCGAAATAGTCAAAGAAGAAATTACATCAGTATAGACATTAGTTTATCTCTGTAATATCCAGATCTACAAAAACAGTTCCGTAACGGCTCTTACCTGGCTACTTATTTTAGGATATTGAAATTGCATACAAATCGATGACTTAGTATAGCTACGAACCCAACATGGAGGACTTCGAGAAGGGCTCTGTCTATTAATGTTGCTGTGCCAAAGTTAAACAAACAGTATGTTGATGATACTTTTGCCACCCTGCCCAAAATCAAATAAGCTGAATTTCAAACCACCCAAATTATAGAGTATAGGAATACCCATCAAATTTACTATGGAGCCAGAGTTTAATAACCGTTTAGCTTAAACTCCTGGGACGCAGCACAATACTGCATGACTTCGATTGACTGAATGCACGATCAGGTCGCCAAAGGAGAAACATAATCGTCAATCGTATCATAATCGTAAACAACAGTATACTAATTGCAGCTCGTCTGCCAAAACCCTCATGAATGTTACGTTTCCGGCTACGAATTTCACAAATTTAATTAGCAATCTAGCGCGACTCCTGTTTGTGAACATCAGGCGTACATAGTTGGGTGTATAATTGTATAGACGAGTCCATGAATACGGAATACCATACAACCTCACCTTTGCAATTAGTAAAGTTGCAATGGCGAAGTGCCAACTATGAACAATATTTCGGATGGTCTTTTGTTTTAGCTACAAATTTGTTTTCTGACTTTCAAACACTTCTTGTACCCAGAGGTGTGTTTCAAAAGCTTTTAAAATTTGACCAGTTTTCCACAAGATACGAACAAAATTTTAGCTTCTAACATTTTGTTATAACAAGTAGCTAGGGAGAAAACATATTCTGTCTAGAAGTGTTTGTATTTTGCATAGATATATGAAGATTTTTATTCAGATTTTTGTAACATGTATGTAGGAGAAGCTTGATCTCGAAGTTGTAGGACTTTTGCAGAGTCCATCTGCGGAAATACACACCTTTGCCAGTTATGCAACTGTGAAGCAGTAGTGTGCAAACATTACTGTGTTTCGTTGAATGGAAATATTTCCAGAAAAATTTTACAGAGCAACAGCTTTAACATCTCATATATATCACGGTGGCGAGCCCAGTGCATAGCTATTGAGGTTTTGAACTTCTGTAGTTTAAAATTCTGAAAGGCACTGAACTGTTATGAACTAGAATGACGCTTATCATCAGGCAAGTCATTAATTCGCCTTATCAATGACATACAAAAATCGAATGTAACTATATTTTAAGGTACATATCACATTATTATGGTATCACCTTATATGTGATAGACATATCACAATTATGTTGCATCACATTATATGTGATATGATATCTCAACGAAAACACATCAATCGATCCTCCAACTCTAGGTGACACGTGTTCGGGCAGCATTATGCACAGAATAAGGTAAACTGGAAGCGGCTTACCTCGGAGGGCTGCGAGGCGTGCTCGTCTTCCTCCTGCACGGGCCCGGGACGCGCCGCGAACCGCGCCGCTGCCGTGTCGCTGTCCGACAGCACCTGCCGCCCAGCGCCCGTCAGCGACATCGGCACGGGCTCATCCAGTGTCGGCGTTATCGCTTTGTCGGTGATCAGGAGGATCTTTGGAAAAGTTTTCGTTGCACAACCTTCGTATGTCTATTTTGTGTTGCAAATATCGCTCATATGCCAATAGTGCCAACACTATAATTCTTCACCTTGTTATTTTTAGATTTGTAAATGTTAAACAGTCTTTTGTTTAACTTAACTGTACTTATGATTGACTCCGTAAGTATACGAAACTCACGTACCTACTTATCGGACTTTTTTATTTCAATTTAATTCAAGTTAAGAAGTAAATGTTAGAAGATTCTACTATAATTAGATTAGCCTGATAAGCAAGAGAAGTTTGACGTCTGCAATAGCGCATACAAAAATCACGCTCCAATTTGAGTAAATATTCAGTACGCGAGGCAGACAAACCGATTTAAGGAGCACTGCAACTCTTATCGCATTTCTTATGTTTCCAACGACAAAGCGTAGTTTAGCCTAACGGAAGCTGAAATTGCCGAACTCACAATTCAAGGTACCATCAAAATGTACTCCAAAAAACCGTAAAGATTTTATTTCTAAGAATTGTGTGTGAACGACATTTTCCGCATTCTCGACACTGAATAAGCTACAGCCAGAGAGGATACATTATAAGACACATCTAGCAAAACATAAGTCAGTGTACTTTGACGTCATTTAGAGGTTGAATTTCAGAATGTGAATTATGATTTGTTACCCTTTGGGTGATTCGTGTCCAATTAAGGAGCAAAGTTCAGCAATCTGGGAAATGGTGATGTGTCACTTTAATTGGTTGACGAAGTAAGCGGATTTAACAGATATTTGAGCAACTTTGGTTGGCATTTTACATTAATTGGTTTAGTGAGTAAATCTGGAATATTAATTTATCAATGGGATTATACCTCGCAATAGTGTGTCGATGCTTTTATTGGAAGGTTGATCTGGATTCATTTTACTTTCTACATTAAAATATTTTGTTACATTAGAAGTAAAATAATCGCGATACTAGTTTCAAGAAATTGTCACTAATCCAACTCAAATGACGTCCAAGTTTAGTTTAATTAGTAGATAAACATATTTTCAGTCGAGTAGTAAGTACAAAAAATTTGAAAAATGTGAAGGTTTTTAGTAACGGGGTACATTTATATCAAACACGTCAAAGCTAATTTGAACCTGAAGAAATTACGGATGTCACAACAATATACGAAATTAAGGAACATCAATGAAATAAAAATAATCCACATAGATACCCATAACTCCAAAATCAGAGGACTTCGCGTCACTCCAGCAAAAGTGAAGTCAAAGTGATGAAGAAGTGAAGTCTAAATATGCCGACGCGCTTGTAGACATGCTGCGCTCATGACTTGTATGCAATTTCACTTCATCAAACACGAAATAACTGTTATATCCAACGTTTGGGATAAAAAATGGCAACACCCAACAGTTTTCATCAATTTATCCAAATTTATTGGTTTATAGGTATGATAAAATTAGTACCATCAGAACCAGTGAGTTTTTTTCTATGTATCTAGGCTAGGTACTTAGTATTCAGGTTTTGTAAGCAAAAATGAGAAGTTTTTTCAATAAACGTAGTCAATTTTAATTCTACACCCCTGGTATAATTTAAGATCAAATATCTCGCAAAACTTCACTTGCACATAGCTTCATATAGTGCTTTACTTTTGATACAGTAAACACCTAAACAGTCCTTTATCATTTCTTGTCTAAATACACATCAATTACATATGTAGTGTATTTAGTTTATTTCCGAAATAGTTGAAAGAAATTTGATTTAACGAATTTCTTCAGGTAAAAATTGCCGAGATCAGTAAACATAAACTACACGAAAAGTACTACATGCTACACAAAACATTCTTATTGTAAAATCACAACATGAAACATTAAATATTACAATATTACGGTCTTTAAATTGAGTCCCAAACCGATCAGCTTACTACGCCTCAGACCTCTTTGTACACAAGCAAATCGTATTTTGCTCGAGGAATAAATTAATTTTCTCAAGAGACAGAAATCTCCATTCCAATTCGTGAATAAATTATTTGGTTTACAAATAACATATCGTGTTTTCTATTTGATAGGCTATTATGGGATTTAGCGATATTTAATCATGTTACAATGAATTTGAATGAATTGTATTTAATGCTAAGGACAAAATGTAACGCAGAGTCTGGAACAGTTTTGATTTGATTTCAAAACTTCTGGACCTTGCCTAACAAAACTGACATTCTCACATTTAAAAATGTTATTTATTTATTTTTAAATTTTGTCACATTTTCATTAGAATACACCAGACAATTTTACAGTACTAAACTTCACATTTAACTACGAATCAGCTGTAAACCAGACCATATGGATATAGAACAATTATTTGACTAAGTATTGGTAGACTAGTATTAGAGATCAAGCCATCTACATCCGTAGAAACGAATCAATTTATTTCTTCGGCTTACGAGCAGACATAGGAACGGACATACTCACATGAATACAGATCAAACGCGTAACCCTCTTTATGGGATTCGTCGTAATTGGGCAAAAGGTAACCACCTAACTAGAAGGTATATAGAGCGGAATCATAAAATACATCTTACCTCAGATCTATCGCTAGCAGTTCTAAGTCTACCAGGTCCCTGGAAAGTAGGAAGAGGTGGTCCCAGGGTGTCCGTAGACCCTCTGTTGACCAGAGATGGATGGGTAGCCATGAACCGGTGTATTACTGCGAGGTGGTTCATTGTCTGCTGCGCTACGTCTTCTAACTTTCTTAACCTAAACTCTACGCTCTGAAATCAAACAATTTACATTGATTTTCAACTGACTCCAAAAATATTGTGTTTTTTATATGTTTCTTACGCAGTTTCTGAAATCCGCCAAATTTTGAATTGATTTTGATGATTCTAGGTAGGACATACTTCAGAGGTTATCCCATATTTTTTTTCCAAATTGATTCAGCGGGGTTGAAAAAAAAAACATTATAATGTCGGTTAGGCACCGATTTATTAAAATTACATTTTAGCTGGGTTTATCTATTTTACAACATTCTTTTGTTATTTTATTTCTTCAATAATAGAAAGGAAGTATATGTTTATTTTTTAAACTGTATATTATTATTTGAAAAACATTTAACTTTGTATTTTTGATAATCACATTACTGACGAAAAATGAGGTAGAAAACCTATTACTTAATCGGATTGTTACTTATAAATAATTGACAAAATATGCTTGACTACTATTATCTACATGAGCAAGTTTCTTTGAGTAAGTTCTCATCATTTGTGATGACCAAGCACATGACTGACGAAATGTGTCTGAACGTACACAACTAACCCCTTTCAGGATATAAAGCTATTTTAACTTATACATGTTGAGTAGTTACCTGCATTGATTGTATTTGACAGTTAGCCTTCTGATTCAAGTCCTCCATTTTTGTGGTGATATGCTCTACTCTATCAGTTGTGTTTCTCACTCTCTCTTCTATAGAATTTGATAATTTCACTTCCTGTAAATCAATTGAAAGTTATAGCGACTTTTTGAAATCGGAACCATTTGGTATTTAGTGTTATCACTCGAAATATAAAAATACATAAGTTAATTATTTGTAATACGTTAGTACATTCAAAAATATCTGTGTTCAGGATCCCTAATAATTAATATTATATTACTATACTAAATAACTGGCCACATCGCCAGACGTGGCGACAGCAGCTTGGAAAAGCTCATTGTGGTGGGAAACGTGGAAGGGAAACGCTCACGAGACCGGCCTCCGACCAGGTGGTCTGACCAACTTAAACAAAACACCAACGTCCCGCTTTTACACCGCGGTGGAGATGGCCACAGACCGGAGCCGATGGAGACAGTTCGTTAGAACCAAGGTGCTGCCATGATGATCACGATCCTCAGTCATGAGTGAACGACCGAAGAGAGATACTAAATAGTAATTAGATGATTTATAAAGCATTAACGCCTGCATAGCGAGACCAAACTATGCAATTCAGAGATAAAACGGCCTCAGACGGCATTCTTCCGACAATCCGTGTTAGGCGATCCGTTTTTAGCCCAAGTATGGGGACGGAGCGACATCTATTGAATATCTTGTCAAGCTTTATTCAACCGAGTTTAAACAAACACTTAACTTTCATATTGATGTCGCAGCCCTTCATATTTTTTTATGTATAATATGTTTAATTAAGTAACGTCAACTGTTCCTAATTTTTATTATATGATTTTTAAATAGCGACTAATTAATTGAAGAAGTTGATAGTGAACTGTGTAACACACTTGTTTTAGACACAGGATATAAACCATGTGCGTAAAGTTTTGAGTTCTGACCATAATACCTATATTTTCGTGTGCAAATGTGCCGAAATATCTAGAACTCAAAACATATATAATTGTAAATATTCCAATTTAAAAAAATAAACTCTTGAATTATTGACCGTGTCAGTTTAAAATCCTATTTTGTATAAGATATTTTCTTATAGTTTACAGTTACATCGGATGAAATTAGGTACATTCATCCGACACTAGTTGACTTGCGTTATTTGTTCGATTTACTTACTTGTTCCCTAAAGTATCCTTCTACACATTCCTCCTCAAAATCATACAGCCTCTCCATGTCCTCTTTTTCCAAGAAGAGCTTCAGCCCATTATCATACTGCAGTCTTTTGTGAGATACATTCCTGGTGACCCACTTGCACGCGTGGTATATGTGGCAGAACGTTATTAATGGCGGCGGCAACACTGGCTTCTGTTCATATTCCATTACCACTGTGAATCTTTGGAACATCCATACCTGAAGTGTTGGAATAGTTATTAAATTATCTATTGCAAACGCAACAATGGGGCATGGTCGTGAAGACTAACCGTCCCTTAAAAGAAAAAGAACAAAAAAACTATTGCAGAATGAGGGCTATAATTTGAGTCTGGATTAAGGAAAACGCCATGAGAAACTTGTACGATATGATTTTAAAAACACTATAACGCCACTATAATGCTTAGCGCAGTAAAACATTTCGCAATTTTATAGAAAAATCATATTTTAAGATGGGATTCGAACCCGAATCTGCTGGCTCCCCGAATCAGACAATCTATTGAATTCCATCAAGAATCCGTATGTCTACCTATTCTTATGGACAAGCCAAGTGTAACCAAGTTCCTTGATAACATCATAGACAGTAGGTATATCACACTGAGTTTTTTTCCTTCTGTATCAGAGTCAAGTCACAGTAACGTAAAAATAACACCTCAAACTACACTGGAGCAGTTGTGCCAGCGATCCAAGGCCATACTCCGCTATGTGAAGGAGTTAGGCTGGCTTGAGTAAATGCCGGCAGGGGGGAATGCACAAAACACCCCAAGCGGGACGTCAGTGCAGGCCTCATCGCCCCCAAAATGAATAAACATAAGAAGAAAAGTAACGTAAAAAGTCTGTTGTCAAGTACTGTCTGTCACATTATAGTAAAGCGGTGCATGCATTACCACTTACAACGGCGAATGACGAGGAAAACATCAAAACAAAGTTTCATGTTTTTGTACACTTTTCCTACACTCGTGCACAGCTACGAACACTTAGCGGTTAATAATCCACTATTACACGTCAATACTCGAAGAAACACAAGGAAAATTAAACTAAATCAACCATATCAATTGGTAGTAATTCACTTGTTCAAAAAAACTAAACTACCGAGCTAAACATTTATCATGGTGGTCCTAATTAGGTTAACAATAAAATCCATAATCATTTAACACTTAGAATGACACTTCTATAAATAGGATTATTCTATTCAATTTTGTGTTATTTTAGGTTAGTTTAGCGAGCACCAAGTTACGTGACAACTAAACTGTCTAATATATGCCCACAATTGAAGAGAAATATCTAATTATTGTGCTGTCATTCGAAAGTGTTATATTAATTTGGATTTTAGCCTAAACAAAATAAGTACTGCCATAATTTAGAGATTTTTAGTTAAGAGCAGTTCAGCTTTTCTCACCATCCCACATGATGTGTAGTTGCTTGCGTTCATAACATAACCCATGACTTGAATTCTACTCGTATAATGTCATCAAACATTACCATTTGTCAACCAGTGCCTTGTTATTATGGATAAAAAACCGCGTCACTATACAATTTCACTCAAATCAAGTCAAGTCAAAATCATTTATTCAATTTAGGCACTTATGATCGTCAATTTTTCATTATAATGTACTTTAAAGATTCTACCGCCGCGTTCCAAAATATATAGAGCCTACCGAGAAGAAGCGGCAAGTAACTCGGGGTCATTCTTTTTATATAGATGTTTACAATGTTTCTACTTAGGTACTACAAATATTTTATGGGTGGCAGAGTGACAGCTTGCCAACTCTTTTAAGGGTTCCGTACCCAAAGGTTAAAAGACCCCTATCAATAAGACTCCGCTGTCTGTCCGTCTGTTTGTTTGTCTGTCCGTTTGTCACCAGGCAGTACCTATCTCTTTATACCGTGATAGTTAAGACAGTTGAAATTTTCACAGATGATGTTGCCGCTATAACAACAATTACTATAAAACCAGCCAAGTGCGAGTCGGACTCACGCTCGATGGGTTCCGATCCATTTATACTTCTATACTAATATTATAAAGAGGAAAGATTTGTATGTAAGTATGTTTGTATCGAATTAGCTCAAAAAGTTCTGGACCGATTTCAAACATTATTTCTCCATTCGAAAGCTACATTCACCCTGAGTAACATAGGCTATATAAGATTCATCATCATCATCATCATCCTTCACCGCGCGGGTGAAATCACCGAGTGCAGCTAGTTATCTATAAAAACGACAAAAACAATCTATTGCTATCTATATCTATGCGGGAATTAATGATAATGGTACGGAACCCTTCGTGCGCGAGACCGACTCTCACTAAGCCGATTTTTACTTGACGTTATTGACATAACATCGTGCTTTAACAATGTGAGTATTTTGCATGACTCTTGGGCTTCATCTCACACACTCTAAGATGTGCGGGGAAAAAGTTACAGGGCGGTTACCCTCTGAGGACAGATAGATACTTATTTATCTTACGGCACTCGTTGACGTAATGCAGGAGATAGCTAGCCCTTATTTAAACGTATTATAGAAGATTTACGGTCTAGGAGTGGATACACTTATTATAGATTCGCATAAACATGTACTTGTACCTACAGGACGGACATTTGGGCTGAGGCCCAGGCTGAAGCAGTAAGGGTTGCCTCATCTCAAATGTCACCTGTTTATAAAGGGTTAAAATGTAATTTAACAGAAAGCTCTAGGATAACACGTATTTTTTATTTGCATACAAAATAACATCTAATATTATTGGGGGAGGCTTATGTTCAGCAGTGGACGTCCTACGGCTGAGTATATGATGATGATGAACATCTAATATAATGATTTACTTTGATGAAGGCAATTAGTAGCCATATGGTGATAAAATAAAAAATGAATGGATAAAAAAGACGATGTAAAATGCAATATAACAAAGTATACCTATTTCAATTTTCACTCAGGGATACAACAAAAAAATTATGTACTCGTATATATAGATAAACACAATTTTCCCTTGATTTCCATAACCCCTTCCTGAGTCCTGAGTGGTCCATACGCAATACGGGATCTTATAATGCCATCATTATAATAAATAAAAATAAATCATTATTAATAAAGTATAATTAATTAATTTCCGTATACTACTGAAGGTTTCGCTGTTCCGTAACTCTACCTTATTAATTGTGTCTTGTCTTGTCTATATTTAACTTGAGCTCGACTCGCACTTAGCCACATTTAGCTATTTCTTTTTATATTACATAGATTGTACTAAGCTTGACACTTGTAGGTATCTAAACAAAAATATTTTAAAGAAAATACTTTACCAAAATTGTTTATGATATTTTATTACTTTACCTGTAATTCTATATTTTACTTTATTTTATTTTAATTTTTTGGAAAACACGTCATACAACACATATTTCGTAAAATCTCATCCGCCTAAGAATTGAGAATCAAAATTGATAATCCTTTAAAGGTAGGTAGGAGAAAGATACAGACAGACAGATGGTGAACGTAGGCTAAAGTAGGGTTAAGAACTAGGTAAAAATAGGCTTCCCTTGCCTCGTGCTGAGCCCTAAAACTGCAAGTCAGTGCGGTAATATTGAACGTCCAAAATAACCTTTAAAGAAAAAGAATCATGCATGTCTTTGGGGACTGCCAATAGAAGTGAAAACAATTCGTATTATTTTTAAGATACACAATTAAAACAATAAAGTCAAAAGTCAAAGTCAAAGTCAAAATCATTTATTCAGTTTAGACATCAAAAACGCACTTATGAACGTCAATTTTTCATTATAATATACTTTAAAGACTATATATATAATATATAGCCTACCGAGAAGAATCGGCAAGAAACTCGAGGTCATGTTGCCTTACAAAAGAGAACATTATAATGGTATCAGTAGGGCAAGACACGCAACACTTTGACATCTTAGTACACGAGTAGATAGATCCTGGAGTGATCAGTCCCAAGCTGTTTTATCCTCCAAGTAATCCGAAATTTTGTAATAACCTTTTTGACAGAGTTTAGTTTTAATAGTAATTTTCAACTTATTAATAGGCAAATCTCGGATAACATTGGGAACTTTATTATACAGGGTGTTTGGTAGAGGGACCGACAAACCAAATGAGCGTGTTCGGGGGCCCACTTGGAGAATACAAGTTGGCCAAAAAAAACCCCGATACCCCAATTTTATTTTTAAATAAATCAGTTAGTTAGCTCTGTTTTGTATCCAATTTTGCTTTGCGTGGCCTGAAGGTGTATTAGAGACCAAATTTCGGGGTCGGGGTTTTTTTTGGACAACTTGTATTCTCCAAGTGGTCCCCCGAACACGCTCATTTGGTTTGTCGGTCCCTCTACCAAACATCCTATAGAATCGTATACATTGTCCCATAAAAGAATGACTTATTCTGTGGAGACGCGTTACATGTACGGATAGCTTGTGCTTATTTCGCGTGTTGATGAAATGAGCATCACTCCTTTTATCAAAACTGCTAATGACCAGGATAACTGCTAATGAATAGGTAGTCGTGGAAACCATTCCCGCGCCTAAAGCAGTGTTTACTTGAAAACTACATTATCTATGACAAAGCGTTTGGTGACGCGTGTTACATGATTTTTTTATCACCCAAAAAGTGCTCAACGCGGATAAAGAAGTTTTCACTTGAAAAATATCATTTTTGTTGTGTTAGAATTATTATCCTTGCGCTTTCTAGTAAATTTCATTTCATCCTCCCATTTCATGTGTGCTTACTGTTTTCAATATCAAATGTTTCAACAATGAGATCAAAGTAAAATTAAACTGCAATTAAAATTAAACTATGGATAATGAAGCACCTACGAATTCTCATAAGAACGTCACATCTTTCTGTGAATCTTCGAGTTGATAATCATGCAAATATTAATGCTTGTTTCACAATCACAATTTCAATATAATAATGGACTATTTAAGTTCTAAGGAAGTTTACTTTAGGCTAAGAAATTGTACTGTTCGTTAGTTTTGGGGTTAGGTAATGCAATTAGACATTGACGAGAACGGCAAGCCCAAAAAAGCCCCCCCTAGGGATGTATGTATGTAATTAGAGATTAATAAGATATAATCGAAAGAGGATGTAGAAAGGTACAGATGAGAAAGAGATCATGTACCTGTAAATTTTACTGATTCTGAAACAAGCATCATAAAACTAAATATAAAAAGCAAAATAAAGAGCATAAACCTGATGCGAGACTTCATTGACTTCGTTAAATATATTGTTAAAAACGGCTATCAACAGGTTTATCAGGAGGATATTGGCGATGAGCAGGTATATCGTCATGGCGATGGGCGTGATCCACCGGCCGGTGACGCATTTCCGGTCGTTCACGTCCTTACCGCAGGGCGGGTCGATTTCCGGTGCGAACACCTCGCCGTATAACATGAAGTACGGTTGGAAGAATACCTAAAAATAACGGGAAAACCCAAATGGTAACAAAATAAAAATAAAATAACGAAAGTAAAATTACTATATTTTTAAATAAATCCGCTGTCCATTACGTTTCGATAACTCAATATGTAAATGATTAAAAAGATCACATGCTCCAATTTCAACAGTGCATTACGGATTGAAATAATTTAAATAAAAAAGTGTCACAAGTAACTAATAAACTAAAACCAACGAAACTAGCCCTTACGACAAAAAAAAAACAGTCTGCATTGTAACTACTTAAATTATAACGAGGGTTTCTATAACTGAGAAACAAATCATTTTGTTAATGATACAAATATCTTTATAAAAGTTTAGTATAAGATGTATGTCAAAAAGTGATCTGTTAATCAGAATGATTTGTTTCTAGATACAGAAACCGTAAGAACGGTGCCGTGTAAAATAACTCTACGATAATCAAATCGTTTCCAAATAAAATCTCGCAACAGGTATCCACAATACAACATCTAGACTGAATAACTACAGCCAACTAGCCGGCGCCATTTGAATCGCGAACCTGGTGGGACACGCCGTTAACCTCAATGAAGATGTTATTGAACACTGCGATGAGAAGATTAACGAGCAAGATGTTGGCAATGAGCAGGTATACGCTCATCACCAGCGGTGGGACCCAGTGACCCACGCGGCACTCTTCGAGCCCGGGAAGGCCGCAAGGGGGAGCCATTTGCTCGGCGAAAACTTCTCCATACAGCATGAAGTAAGGTTGAAAGAATACCTGTAAATGTTAGTACGAAAAGATGGTACAGTTGATTAATAGATCCGCACAGATTTTGTTAGACCATACATTAACAATTATTTCAACTAAAGTAGATGAAAGTGTATGTAGATGAAGTTGTTTAGTTAGGCTTAAATTAAGAATTATTTCGCAAGTAATCGTAGTATGAAAGAATAAATTACATATTTAGGTATATGAAAATGTCTATGCAGATGTAAGTGTTCAGTTACCCTAAAATTACCAATGTTTTGCAAGATTTGGTAGTGATACTTGTGGTTGATGAAAGTGTCTTACATGTAAGTGTTTAGTTAGGCTTAAATTGACAATTAATTCGCAAGTAATCGTACCACAGTACGTTAAAGAAGAAAAATATATACTTAGGTATATGAAAGTGTATAAGTAGATGATATTGGATAGGTAGATGAAAGTATATAGATAGATGTTGTTTGATAGGTAGGAGACAGAGTATAGGTAGATGAGTGTGTAAAGGTAGATGATATTGGATATGTGGGAGACAGAGTATCGGTAGATGATATGGAATAGGTAGGAGACATAGTATAGGTAGATGAAAATGAATAGGTAGATGATATTGCAATACCTGGTGAGATAGTGGTAAACAAAAATTAATAAATATTTTTTGAAACAGAGCCGTACAAACACATTTTATTATACAAATATAGTATTAGTTTGAAAATGTATAACAATTAGTACATTATAATAAAACTCCTAGAAAATGATATGACAAATTTGAGAAAAAAAATCACAAGTGATCGTATTAGTGTGAATGATTTATTCTGTTTTCTATATGATGATAATGATTGCACAAATTTAACGTAGACTGTACAACGCGGTCACATTAACTAGACGCTTGATCATGTGACGTCATTTCGGCGCTCAAGTACGGTGTGCAAAAATAACCGGCCAAGTGGCCTTTATTAAGATCGAGTAAAATTTTATTAAAAATTAAGTTTGTTAAATGAAAAAAAAAATATTTATTTATTTTGAAAAGTAATATACTACTACATATTCTGTGAAAATTTAAGGTGTCTACCTGTTACCCTTATTAATATTGAGCATAAAAATAGGAAAAACACACATTTGTTGTACGGCTACCCAATTAATATTTATTTATTTTGCATTTTTCGACAGGAATGTAGTCGATTAGTACGTTTTTCAACCTGATCCACCGGTATGGAAAAACGTTTATTTTTCTTATCATCCTCGAAGAACTGTAGCACTTTTAACACGAGATTTCTCCCTTCACTGTGTATAACTTTCCCCATGTTATTCTGGTTTGAACACAGTTCAAAAAACTACTAACTAGTACTAAAAAAAACTTAACAAAACAAAAACACAAAACACGCCAAATTTAGCAAGAAAATTAGCCAAATTATCGACGCGTGTATCGGTAACAAAGATGCTGACCGTACTGACACTTGCCGGGCGAGAAAAGGGAATGCGGGGGGAAGCGGCCGGGGACCCGCATTCCAGCGATGCGTCGAGTTAATGTGACCGCGTTTGTACATAGCTAGATGTGAAATTATTTATTTTATTCTTATACCATACAAGAATATAAAAAGTTTAAATAATTGAAATGAAAATATCACGAAAGGTTTAAAAATATATAGAATTGTACTCTTTTAAATTATTTATTTCGATTTAAAGTTCATAAATAGTACTTACTAGCAATAAGTTACACCTTTAAAAAAACTTGAATATGAAGAAATGAGTGAACTTAGTTAAATTATGTAAATAGTAGATATTGCAGTTCACCATACCTCTCTAATCAAATGCCAACTGGCTTCTTCTTCAGGATGCAATATCGCTTGTCTCGCGACCCCAAACGACATTAGCACCACCAGCAATAGCACCACGAAGTATATCATGTTCTTCACCATCTTTCCCATCATCGTGACTAAAGGACCTGTTGGTAAAAACAACTATTGTAGGCCATTCCGGTTGAAAAGCCTATTGGAAAAATTAAAGTATATTGTTTCAACCTATTGTGATGAAACTAAAATGAGACCCACTAATGGGGGATCCCTATAATCTGTCTAACCACAGTTTACCTTACAACGGATAGAAATTTGACATAACGTCCATACAAATAGTGTCAAATATCTATCTCTAGTAAGGCAAATGACTGATAGATAGATTATTGACACCGGTCATTAGAGCCATACCATATTAACCAAAAAATAATTTAAAATGCATGTTCTCGAAAAGAGCGTTTTGCAACAGCCAAATCATGCGTTATTAAGTACTTTTCAGTTATTTTTTACTCCGTCTTCAGCACAAATCAAAGAGTTTTATTTCAGAATAGTTACAACCAAAATCTGTAAGTTAATTGACAGCAACATTAGTGCAAACGGAATCCAACATCGAAACAATTTAATTAAAAAGTTTATCCGCATATTGTAAAAGTTTGCGGGAAGTGAATTTTACGTCAAAGGTAAGACGACCAAACTCTATTGACAATAGACATTGAAAGCTCGCTTTAAATTTCCCGTACTGTTATCGCCACATTTTGTGTGTTTAGCCACAGAATACTTAACAGTAGGTGATGAAGGTTTAGGTCAAATAGTTTTATATTCTCCATAATAACGTTGTATAAGGTTTCGTGACCGTACCCAATTTATTCCGTCTGCGGATCGTATGCCTTAATTATTTGAGGTCACGGTTATACCCAGCTCGGTTTGGAGTATTTCTGATAATATTCATGGGCTTGGACGTGCTATTTGTCCGTTTGCGAGCTCGTAAATAGGCGACGACTCGATTTGAAAAGGCAATTTATGATGTTGATAGATGTTTGATGTTTATGAAAGGAAGGAAATTACATCGTCTATACAAGGACTTAATATTAAGCAGTTGATATAACCTAAGAGTAGAGTCGGTTATCATGGTAATATATTTGAGAAATTTAACTACTAATACTGCGACTAATACCTAGTACTAATAATAAGTAACTACTAATACCTAGTACTGCGACAAAACTTCACGAGGTTTACAGGCTAGTTGCTAAACAAATGTATTTATTTTTAATGTCGTACTTTAATAAAAAATAAAAATAAAAAGAATAGAAAAAAATAAAAAAGACCCCAGAATGTGGTCGAAACTAAAGTCGGAACGATCCGATAAATATTAAGTGAATAATCCCATATTTCAAAGTAATAAAGAAAAAGAGAAAACCAACAACAATATCCGAAGATTGACCCCACATAATGATAGGTAAGTATCTTCAAATACCAGAAGATTAAGTGGATGAGTTTAAGACGTGGCATACATATTATGTAGACTGGTTGCGACTAAAACCTTTTACAACAATAAATAATAGATATCTATATATAAAAATGAACCCCTATTTTTTCTGGTCACGCTTATAACTCGAGAACAGCTTTACCGATTACGCAAATTTTTTTTGTTGTGTTGATTGTCAGGAGAAGGTTCTTATGAAAGAAAAACTAAGAAATGATGGGAGGACGTGGCAAGGCCGAATGCCGAGCCTACTACGCGAACGGGAAGTCACGGGCAGTTGCTCGTAATAACAATAAATAATCTGAATCTGAAAGATAATAATCATTGGGCTCAAAGGTGTATTCTAGGAATGGATATAGATATCTTTATCCTTACCCGAATTCAACCTACTGCTAGCATATTGATTTTGGTTCAGGATGATGATGTTAATGGAACGTAGTCTTTAGTAACATAAATATAACTCAAACAAATACTAAAGTACTTATCAATGCCTAAAATATAAATATATTCAGGACCATAGATACCAGTAGATAAGTTTGATGAGGTCTAGCACGCAGTCCTCATGTAAAGAACTGGTGAAGACGTCTCACGCACTTAGTTCTGACATCTGCAGTGGCTTACCTTGTAATGTAATAAACTAAAATATCTTACCTAAGTACTTATTAACGCCCAAAATGTTTAGTATCCTCAAGTACCAGTAGATGATGTCGACGCAGTATATCACGCGGCCTACGTCCATAGAGACGGTGCGAAGCCTCAGGGTTAGGCCCACGAGGAAGAAAATAATAAAACCTGCGTCGTACGTGTTCCACATATTCCACGCCCATACACTGAACTTATGTCTGTAAGAAAAACAAAGATATTTAACTTTATGCTATGGACTAAATTAATAGTCATAATACCCTGTTACATCCTAGGGGTCATATGTTTCCTATCATAACTATAAGAACTATACAATGTAGGTATATATGTTTGCAAATAATTGAGTACGACTACCTAATGCATACTATGGCGATTTTTTATACCGCTAGGCGGCATTAGGTTAGGTAGGTTCAGATGAAGACCTGTCAATCGTTGTGTTTTTTCCCTTTTGAATGGATACGTACGTTTATACAATTGGCATTGCTCAACTTTAGTTAATATTTAAAGTTACATCAAGTGAGTAGTCAGAATTAAGTCCCAGTCACATAAATAAGTCACTGGTCTGTCTATGACAAGTTCTAGTAAAGGGTTGGATGCATTATTGAAACTTTGTAAGGCGATTGACGAGGAAAACACAAAAACGTTTCATGATTTTGTACACTTTGCCTACACTCGTGCACCGTTACGAACAGTAATAACTCACTAACACGTCTGTTCGAGCCAAACTATGTACAAACTAACGCCATCTATTACTAATGTTGAAATTCGATAATAGATGGCGCCAGTAGAAAAGTTAACACACGCAATAGTTTGGTTACAAGACATTGCATACATATTGGGCGGGAAATTCAAATATAACCAGCATAAGATACGTATACAAGGTGTTTTATTTTACCCTTTGCGTTATCTATAGTTCGAACACGTAAAAACTCGAGAAACACATATCTAGGAAAAATAAATTAAACACAATTAACAAATATCCATTGTTAGGCCTTTTTCCCGCCATCTTTCAGGAAAAGTGTTGATAGCTCCACATTTACAGTAGCGTGAGCGTGAGTTTTATTCCCCCCATAGACTAAAATATATACATTCCCCCTACAGTAATAGCTGGTAGTGCCATAGGGAATTTAGAATCTGTATACATTGCCGTTACCCGCTGTACCTACTATCAATTATTATTTCAAAAATATACATATAGGTAGAGTCTGTGCAAAAAGAGAAGCGTCGTAGGAATTGGGGTGGCGATTCTGCTTACTATATACTGCTAACTTACTGTTTTAATGTTAGTAAGTAAAAAATCTGAATAAAATTGCTGCTGATTTACTGTTTTATAGTTTTATCGAGTCGAAGTTCACGCTCAAGAATTGCGTGACTGACAAAAAATGGTAAAATTTCGCATTTCTAATTGTGTTCTCACTAAAATCTACATTCGTATAGCACGTAGAATGTAAATTCTAAAAATAGAATGATTTTATTCAATTGTGGGTAGTTTTAGATCATTTAGACTAGTTTCTAAAGCACGAAGTTACGAGACGACTTTTGCGCTAAACATAACCACCATCGACGAATCATTAGAGAATCGCACATTTAAGCAAATTTAGCACTTAAGAAAAGTATTCGACGATCTCGCCGATGTCAATCAAATACTTTATGAGATATCGCCCTTGTACATAAGGTTACTTTTCCAACGTTTCTTGTCAACTCGTCATTTGTTTGACGGATGTTGTCAAAGATGCAACGATGTTTGCTCTTACGGTCGTTTTCAATAACGTATCTACCGTCGGTTTACCTTACTGGAGGTCTACGAAGAAATAATTGTCAGAAAGCATAATTCAGAACAAATTCCACACAAAAAGTGGCCCTTTAAATCAAAACAACGTATGATTCCAAATACAAATTACTTCCGAGGTTACAAATAGACATGTCCGGTGATTGGTTTAAATTCAGAAGGATAGCAGGGATTGGTTTACACGCGTGCTGCAACGTCTACAATGACAGCAGAGTCATAGCGGCGTGGACGATATTATGCAACAAGTGGACTGGACCAACTTAATAATAAATTAATCGTAAATCTCGTATGTCTCGCGAAATATGTTAAATTTATTAAGTTTTTGTATAGAAGACATTAGAAGAGATTCTTCGCAATGTAGTAAAGAAAGATTATGAAACATTTTAGGCTTATACACTTTACCAAAAAAAAATAAGTCGTTATTTGCCAGCTGGATGTTTTTCAGTGGTCACAGAATACCTTCATTATCAATTTAGAAAATTCAATCAATTTATAGAATTACTTTAGAAAAGCACTGTGTTGATATTACTGACAAATTAATTAGCAACTCAGCTAAACCACTTTCAAATTTGCAGATGGTGAATTTTCATTAGCTTGAAAAATTAAACGTGATTTAATTTGACCAAACAATGAACTGTTTTTTAATGCTATATAGTTACCTATATTACATACCAACTGTAGGCAATCGTTTATTGTTCATTGTCTGTAGTATCTCTTTAGAGCGTAAACGCTTTGGAAGCGCCAATTCGCGTTTTTGCTGAGTGTTTGAAGGGTCACATAATAATGATTGATATAGTATATTATGTCAATTATTCTTACCTGATGTACTAGAACATTATTTGATTAACAAGTTCAAGTTCCATAGACTACATTTAGAAATTGTTTATTAGTTTGTTATTGCCGAGCGGTTTCTACACACACACGTTTTTAAAATCAATCATAAACTCGGTCGCACCAGTCACGAATCGTCAGACGTGTCTGAGGCCTCTTAGAGAGAGGTCAGAGGACGTATCGCTCTGACGCCCGCACTTACACAACCAAAACTTCCTGATACTTATTGAGGTAACATTTCTAAGTGGGATTCTAACAAATAATTTTATATGACATCTAGTGCATCAAAGGTCAGACACAATAGAAATTTCATTGTTATAATGACATCGACCCTTGAGAGGCTAGTATTTTACTATTAACCAAATTTCTTATGCTTATACTTGGTATCCAGGAATCCATGCTGGAGCTGGAAACTGGTAGCAGGAACTATGTGATGGTTAATAGTAGACACACCGTGTTTGGGATCGTATAAAACGTCTTCGCGATACTTTTTTTCTAGCTGGTGACCAGGACCTGATGCTGGATCCAGAAACTGGTATCAGGAACTACCTGATGGTTGTTTTATTTGCTATTCTCATCTCTTTTTGGTAGGTACATGAGTTAAATCTTACTTTTTTCTAGTCTATGCTCTTGTAGATAACATGTACTTGATTAATAATTATCATATTATGTTAATTAATGTCGATATTAAAAATAAAATGTGTCCTGCGTGATTTCACCTTTTTGACCTACGTTTATTTGTGACATAAAAACCAAAGTAGATAAAAAAAGCGCACTATTTTGCTCAAGCGGTAAGGCCACTGCCGCAGGGCGCGCTAGTAAGTAAGTCGCTAATGTAAAATACCTAAACTCGCGCAGCGCTGCGCAGAATAAAGGCTCTTAAAGATGTTGATGTTTCTTCGGGACAAATCATCAGCATAAAAGATAAATATGATATTTTATATAACATAATTTAAAAAAACAGTAGGTACTTACTGTATCAACTGGTAGGTAGGTTTTGTGTAACATGGTCCATTATTTTTTTATTATCTATAATTGTATTGTTTTCAGTCAAAATTAACGTAGTATAACTATGCTGGTTTTCACAGGCAGTCATACTCTTGTTTTTCTAGCTTAAGTGCAGCTAGGCACTTATTTTGCCGCATTGAATCAGCAAGCAAGCGTGAATAAAACATAACAAGCAAAACCATTGCACATTACATACATTTCAATATTTAGTCCTGAAGAAAAAAATACATCCTAAATTAAATAAAAATTTACTGACTTTATTTTGCATAGTATTGACCATCTCGATTTGTTAACGTATTTGAACATCTTTGAATAATTTTATAATTTTGCTATTATTTACTAGTAAAAGTGATCCCTGGACATTATAATCGTGTATTGTTTCTGCACCACTTCACAACGAATGCTGGCATGATGATCCACAACTGTAGTTTTCAATGATAAAAATGAAAATAGACGCGAAGATTTGAAGTGTGCTCGCTTGCAAGCAAAATGTCTGACTGATGACGTACTGAACACGACTTTTAAGCCCCGCCTACTTGAACACGACTTTTGTTGGGTCATTTTTTTAACGCAGTTACAGTTCCTGACTATTATTTCTTCGTAGCTGGAGGTAGATATTTGACACTATTTGTATGGACGTTATACCAAATTTCTATCGGTAGTAAGGAAATCTATGGATAGATATAATATTGAAAACGGCCGTTAGAGAATCAAACGGCTGAAATGGCAAATTTAGGGATTGTCATTTACAAGCGTTACGAATTTGGACTTAAGCATGAACAGTGTAAAACTACCATAATTTACATTACGGAAAAAATTGATTTTAGTTCTTTAAAATCTGGATTATTTCACTGTAACACCACCACATTCGATTTGCACAGTCTCTACTATCAGATCTGTTTCTAAGAACCACTCAAATTATCATGTCATTATGCCTGGAAAAGTAATAATGCAAATCAAATACGAAACAGGTTACAGAGGGGGAACTCATCTTTCCTTGACAACCTTCGCAGTAATTTTCTCATGATTTTAAACTTTTGATAATGAATTCGCCCCGGGAACCTTATTTTCATTTAACCTGTAGAAACTCTTTTTTTATTATATATTTATGTTTTATTTAAACACTAAAAATTTTGGAGTAATTGTATTATCGCTTTAATTAACACTAACACTAACACTATAAATTATGTCATGATTGTATTATTGTTTTATTTAACACTAAATAATACTCGTACATTTGGCATACTGTACGAGTATTATTGCTGTATCAAGCACTTATAACATTATAAATTGTGGAAGAATAGTAATATTGAACACCAATATTTGTTACCACAAATATTGGTGTGGGTTTTCTAATATTGCTTTATTTAGCACTAATATTATAAATGGAGGAATAATTTTATAAGTGCTTTTAATTTCATACTGGCGTCTCATACTCTTTAAATTTTATTTAGTTGAAATGGATAATATTATATTCCATCGTCGCTGAAATCTACCATCCAATCGATCATAACAAATCTGTAGGAGCTGCACTGAATGCAGACGAACTCTGTATAAGCTGGGATGATTGAGGGGCCGTGATTGGGTCGCGAGGGGAAATCGGAAATGCTGAAACTTTGAGGAAAATTGAATTTTATATACCTACAAGATTAGGGCTTAGGCTTCATGGCTGATGGAATTAAAAAGAAATAATTACATTTACACACTCATCACTCCCTGTGTCGCGCAAAGATAGATAGATAGACGTATTGATTTGTGTGTCCATGGACACACAAATCAATACGTCATAAGAACCGAGTCTCGAGAACAAACTTCTTATCACACAAATATTTGCCCCTGTCAGGAATCGAAGCTGGGACGAAGGCAGTGATACTATCATGTGAGCTAACGGTGGGGTTTGAATTAGATAGTACTAAATAAATAAATAAATATTCCACAACTATCACACAACGCCATCTAGTCCCAAGCTAAGCAGAGCTTGTGTTATGGGTACTAGACAACTGACAAACATACTTGTATATTTCTAAATACATAAATATTATAGATAATTATGTATTTAGTACTACTACTACTAACACTATAAATTGTGGAATAATTGTATTATAGCTTTAGTTAACACTAAATTATTGTAGAATAATTGTATTATTGATCTATTTAACTATAAATAATACACTGTGGCATAATTTAATATTGCTTTATCTAACAGTAAATAATACAGTGTGGCATAATTTTATTATTGCTTTATCTAACAGTAAATAATACAGTGTGGCATAATTTTATTATTGCTTTATCTAACAGTAAATAATACATTGTGGAATAATTGTATTATTGCTATATTTAACACTAACATTATAAAATGTGGAATTTCCGCCTATCATCAACGTTTACAACCCTACACTACACCCTTCTAAGTAGTTGAACCGCACGTGCCTTTGAAGCTTGTCAATGAGTGGCGTGATCCGGGATGTTCGGGTATGTGTGATTATTGTTAGGATATTGGTAACATTCGGAAACATGTAATTTGCTCAGGCGTAAAATTTTATTCGTATTGTAAGTTATTTCAATTACTTAAAATCAATAATAACTAATTCAGTATGATTCGATTCTTTATTAATGGATTCTGCGACTTGAGTGTCGCAACTTTGCCAGTACTCTAGTACATGATAGTTTCATAAACTGTATGGAAAAAAAAAACAACTTAGAATATAGTCGGTGATTAGATTTGGTAAGTTTATTGGAAATGATAAGGTAGACTTACTGTAATAAATTATGTTATAACGACCAAAGTTGGTCTTTTAAGGAATTAACGGTCTTAATTATAGTCGCTGCTTAACTTTAAAATGTAATTTAGTACAGTACAGAACAGTTTTCCTTTGCGCAGTACTAATTAACTTTATCTAAAGTGAAGTAACGTTTATAAGTAAGGCAGTAACTAATTTTCCATCATATATATAGAAAATTAGTAGTCATTTTCGGCAGGTTACTGATTTAGCGTATTAGTTTTTAGTACAGTCGTCCGAGATTTTTTTACTTCCGTTCCCCACACTAATAAAATAGACAACATATAATAATGCCTTGTAAGAGTTACAAATGTGACTCTATCAGAGTCATGGGCTCCTGATGTAAAAGCAAATGGGACTCAGAATAGAGTCATTGGACAAGTAAAGTGTTAAATTAAAAAACATACATAAGTAAAGGTGCGTCAACACGAGCAATTTGAATGGCTCAATCTTGGGCAATATCCCAAACAATTAAATAATTCTTAGACAATTGCTTCCCTTATTTAGCAATATTGCAACTAATTGCCCTATAATATTCCCTGTTGCTAAATACCGTTGACATGTATTGGCGAATACACAGCAGTTATAGAGAAGTTGTTGTCGCTCAGTAATCAGTATATAGCTGTTACTTTAGTAACGATTAGCAGTAATCACTACTGGTTTAACAGCTATACACTATATATAGTAGTAGTAGCTATATAGCTTTACTGCTACTACTACAGCAAAAGAGTTCAATACGACAATATTTCGGAAATAATTGGAAAAGTTGAATAGTGTAAATGGTAATGTAGGGTGTACGTCAGCAGTTTTGCTCTATCTTGCAGTAATTTTTGGTTAAGGTTTACATTTTTTTAGTAAACTAGGTAACTTTATTTATTTTACATATCTCTTGCTCTGTAAGTACACCCTTACACCCCTGAATGCCGGGGTGTATGACTATCATTACAGCATAGGTTATGGAATTTGAAAAAAGAACTGTCATACTCATACTGCACGAAGAATATTTTTAAAAAGTTAATCTTTTTTTTCTCGGTATCGATTAATTACTCGAATCGGAATCTAGACAATTTATTTTATAAAGATTTTATTTTAAATATGGAACTATTTGTTTCCACATCGTATGTTAGATGGAATCGATTTAAAAATCAAACTGGCCAGCAAGATTTGACGCGCTTGCGTGCGTGAAAAAAAATAATTAATTTTATTGTTTGAGTTCTTTTTCAAAAGTTTTAAACATGTCTAGTGACGAAGACATAGATCTAACGCCCGATTTTATTAAAGAAAGGGCAAAAACAGTTGTCGAAAATATATTACCGCCGAACTCGAAAGAAAGATATTTAAAGGCATACGACGAATTTATGAAATGGCGGTCAGAAAAAAAAGTGAAATCTCTTTCTGAAAGTGTTTTTATATCATATTTTGATGAATTATCTAAGAGGCTACAACCTTCCAGTTTATGGTGCTTTTATTCCATGCTAAAATCTACAATGATGACAAAACATGACGTGAATTTGAAAGATTTTTCTAAACTTACTGCTTTCTTGAAAAGGCAGTCTGGCTTTAAAAGCAAGAAATCGAAGGTATTACTGCAGAAGAAGTACAGAAATTCTTAAATGAAGCTCCGGATGAAATTTATTTAGCAATAAAGGTACCTACGTATTTACTTAATAAGTTACCAAAATATTTCACAAAAATACTATGCGAATTTGGTGCCTTTAATACAACTTATGTCTTTTTTACAGGTTGTTCTAATTTTTGGGATATCGGGAGCCTGCAGAACCGTGGAATTGACAAACTTGACAATAGAAAATGTAGAAAAACATAACAAATTACTACTCATAAAACTGCCTAACACGAAAACTAAAATTGACCGGTCATTTGTTGTGCATGAAGAATTTGCAAATTATGTTGAGAAATATCAAGCTCTTCGGCCTGAAAACGTGGATACAAATCGTTTTTTTCTTAATTACAGTAAAGGAAAATGCCACAGACAAGTAATAGGAAAAAACAAATTTACAGGCATGCCAAAGCAAATAGCCACATATTTAAAACTGAGTAACGTAGAGTTATACACCGGGCATTGCTTTCGCAGAACATCAGCGACTCTATTGGCTGATTCGGGAGCCAACCTAACTCTGTTAAAAAGGCACGGCGGCTGGAAGTCCAGCAAAGTGGCCGAAGGTTATATCGAAGATTCGATGGCAAACAAAAGCAAAATTACTTCTAAAATATAAGAAAATATAAACTTGTAATCACCACGTCAAAGCACATCATCTGAGCCATTTTTTAATGAAGTACCAGTCAACTGCCGCCATTTACGATGCAAGAACCTCAAGTCACTCAAACTCAAGTCTTATCATCACAAACTCATATTCAAACTATAAATATTCCTAAAAAGAACGTGACCATATCTCTTACAAATTGTAATAATTTTACTATTAATTTTAATTAAGTACACATTTTTTTCTTCTTAATAAATGTTCATTGAAATCTGCTGTCTTGTTGTTTACTAACCTCACAATCGATATGTAAAGCAGAGTATTTATCTCGGGCGTAAGCATCAATTGCATACTCGGGTTAATTAGCGCCTTCGCTTCGCTCAGGCGCCAAAAACCTCGTATGCAATTGATGTCATACAGCCCTTGGTTAATAATCTACTATTAGTACGTACTCTCGATAAATGTTACTTACTTTTATCGATACATCTAAATGATATAAGAGCTACAACGATGTAATAAAGGTAAATTAGTTTATTAATAGTTGAGACAATTTTGCTGAAACGACGCTGTGATGTTACAATTGACTAGTATTGCCCAGATAAATGCAATTGAAATGGCCCGCGCAAACGCAACTTAAGAGGTAGGTACTTACCTAATAGCAACAGGTTCGGACGTCACAATCTCTCTTACTTTCTCACACAAGAACGTTATAATGTAACAAATGGAATAAATCTCCGGCCAAGATGGCGTCGGCTCCATCTTGACTAATACTGTATACGTAAACATCAATAGGAACAATATGTAGGCTATCTGAAACAAAAATAAGAAAAGACATGATTAGTACATTATTATCTTTATTTCGTTACATAATATTTATCATTCTATTTAATTTTAATGTAAATATAGACTTTCTAAACTCTATGGTCCGCCATGCACTGTGTTCTACTTGTAAAGCCCTTTCAATCGATACCCATTACCTATAAAACAATTATGAAGTCTGGGAGTCCACAACCGTGCGTTTCCGACAGCACTGTCTACCTCACACTGTGTTTCCGAACAGATACGACTTGGAGTTCTACAAGAAAAGATCCTATTCCTTCCTCAAAGGCCGGCAACGCATCCTCGAGACCTCTGGTATTATTTATGTCCGTGGGTGACGGTGTTCACTTACCATCAGATGAGCCGCCTGCTCGTTTGCCAACCTATCCCATCAAAAAATACTTATTTTGTATAACTTATATATGGGGGTCTTCAAAACACGAGTGCATAGGTATCTTCTGGGTAAGCGCGCTCCATCATCGATCGCATCATCACTTAGCATCAGGTGAGATAGTGGTCAAATGCTAACCAGTTCGGTATAAAAAAAAAGGGAACTTGGACTAACTTCAAACAAACACTCATTGGCTTAGTGTTGCTTAACAACGCCATCTATTGTCAAGTAGCTTTCGTATTGCTAACCTATCCCATAAAAAAAAAATCTGGCGTTTTGTGCCGGCGGTCACCTTAGATTTGGATTGTGTCATAGTGTCTTCTACTACTAGTCAAATCCTTTCATTTGATACCCATATTGAGAGTATCATAATGATGAATAATAATTGTGAAAAAATTGTCATTTATAGTGGCGCCTATCATGGATTTTTTGGCGGCCATATTGTTTTGTCATAACTAAAGGTGTGTACCAAATATGAGATCAATCTGTCAAGAAGAAGGGGTACCTACAATTTGAATAACTAAATTTGACCCAATCAAATAAACAGCAAACAGGACAAGCCTACGAATGGGCAAGATAAATAAAACTTTACATAACAAAAACTCCCGTCTTCATTTTTATCTGACAAAAGCGGGTATACTCGCTCACACATATCGAAGTAACAGTGTGATTCGAGCAAACATCGTTGCATTTTTGACGACATCCTTAGAATAGTAATTGACAACGGATAAACAACCTTGTCAACAAGACGATATCTCTTATTTAACATACGGAGAAAAGAGAATCACACGGCAGTATTTTGAGTAACCTCAATCAACGATACGGCAATGAAGAATTGATCTTGGTCACGAGCAGACTCAATACACACGTCTGTAATACTCGTAGTCTTATAATATAATACATTATAGTATAATATTAATGCGAACGTGAGTGAGGATGTTAGGACAGGAGTGTGGGTGTGTTTTACTCCTTCGCGCTAAAACAGCTCCTAGGATTTGGTAGGAATTTTCGAATATGATAGGTTATACCCTATACCCTATAATATCCTTAACAGATAGGCTATATTTTATCCCTTTTAACGGGTAATTCTTCATTTCTTATTTTACTCATACGAAGTACATTCTCAAGAATTACCATAGACAAAGTAGTTATCAGTTTTCCACCAGAACAAAAACTAAAAGTAATCCTATCGGTAGATTTTTCCCTCCCAAACCTGACTACCTCGCACTTACGGAAACCTAACCTCATTTCATTCATCCCGAGTCAAATTCGACGTAATTGAGTTTCTGATAATACATAGACCGATATACAACAGAAAGCGTATCTCGGCTCAACAATAACGGGATCTATGAAATATTGCGCCATTCATTAGTGGGCGGCTCGGTCGTTCGGCCTCCGGTAGGGAAGCGAAATAAAAGAAATAAAACCGTATATCGATTATCACTTAGCGATGCGAACGAATGATCTATTGTTCCTGGCGGGAACTTAATTGGTATTACAGGCATGGAGGGCCGTGAAATGGCAATTCAAAGGGGGTTACTGTAACGAAAACCTGTCTGTTGTGTTATTTATGTTAATACCAGTAGTGCTTTGCGACTTTTCCTGGATTTCGTTTGATTATACAGGAAAGTTTTTCCGTAAAAGTATAGATTTGTTGATAATTACTATATTGTTAATTTTAATCTTTTATCGCTTTGTAGATAAACGATAGTACTGATTTACAAGTGCAATTTGAAAAAAAATATACCGACTTCCATTCTATTACTTTGGTAAAAATCAGTTATGGAGTGTAACTCAAAAACTACTGCACCAAATTTGATGAAATTTAAATGGGACTACACGGGAAGCACTAGTTTTCAAACAAAAAACAAAAAGAATTTTGAGAATCAGTCCACACCATCGAAAGTCCACCTTTTTGGAAGTCGGTAGAAAATTAAAACGTCGTTTTAGTGCTGCAATATAACAAACACACACAAGTCGGGTGAATAAGAAATTATCCAATAGAAACAGTTTCCCGAACCGGAAAGCGGTGGGTATTCATTGCATTTTAATCTGTCCGCATCTGGTTTACGCTACAACAAAAGATTTATGAATGAACCAGGGGCTTGCTGATTCGGACGGGCTAAATGTCATTCTGGACACTATAAGGTTTCTCTAAATAAAACTTTTTGACTATGTCAGGGACAAACTGACGCATTTCATAGTAGGGAAATTTTTAATGGAAAATGATTCATTATTTACATGTTCAATAATGGATCGATGGATTTTAATAGTTATGATAATAATGTTAATGATCTCCATCCATAGACATTAAAGATCACGATTTAAATACTATGGATAAGCTGCCGGTAATAACCACGATCTTACTGATAAGAATTTAATTTCTCATACCAACTGTACTTATTTTGACTTGATATATTTTAAAATGTTAATTAAATTAAATTAATTTAATTAAATTAATTTAATTAAATTAAATTAATTTAATTAATTATTAAATTTAGTTAATTTAAATTTAATTAATGGTCGTAAAAATTTTATAAATATGATGAAACTTGCGATAATACATTTAACAATAAAAATAGCTAAGAATAAAACTTTACCTATAGGTATAAGCTAGTGAAATCTCACTCAGGGATTTTTGTGTTTCTTTCATAACATCCCTAGAGACATTAATAGCTAAAAGATAAATTCAAGCAGGCTCTAAATATATTTATATTTGTGCAAATCTGTTATAATGCATGATTAATAATATAATTAGCACATTATTTAGAAGATACAGATGCTTGAAATACTCAAATTTTTATGATCTCAGATTTAATGGAATATAGCAAAGCAATTTACCTAAGTAATATATTATAAAAATCTATTTGAATACAATGATGGTACGACTTTCCATTGACTGCCGCCGAATTAAGGGGGGAGGGGGGAGGGGGAGGGGGGAGGGGTTTCCCTCCCCCCTCTTCTAATAATAAGCACGGGAACCCCCCCTTTTTTACTTTTTTTTTAATTTTCCTAATTTTATGGATTAAAATTAAGATAATATTTTTTAATAGATTGGCATGAAATAGGGGGTTGAAGGGGGGAAGGATAGGGTCCTCCCCTCCCTTTTTCACCATTTTTATTACAAGGTAATGCATAGTTTTTGAGTTATGCTTATTTTTGTAAAATCATGACCTCACGTTATTTAACACTTCGCTGATCTAATTTATTGTTTTGTTGGATGTGTAACTGACTTTTTAGCGTTGGTTGTCGCAGTTTCAACCTAACCTAATTTTTTTTCGTGTGGTGTTCTTATTTATAATGTCGTTAGATTTCTGTATATTGTTTTCTTGTAAAATATGCATACCCACGCTGCTCTCAGACGATGTTGGAGACGCAGGCGGCAGTACCGACACGGTACTGAGAACGGCGCGGGAACTACCAGCTACTGGTTTTGATGGCACAGTCATGGGCACAAGTGGCTCACTAGAGTCCAACACTTGCACACACGGGGGGCCTGCAGAAGAGCTCGCGACAAGTGGCTCATCAGAGTCCAACACTAGCACTACACTCGATTCTACAGACGGAACGGCACCACACGAGGGGCCTGAAGAAGAGCTCGCGACAAGTGGCTCATTAGAGTCCAACACTTCCACTACACTCGATTCTTCAGACGGCACGGCAGAACACGAAACCTGGGGCTTCGGAGACGCCATGTTAGTAGTCAAATGTTGTTTACCGACAGGAGTACGAAAACGCGCTCAACTGCAAGGAACACAAAAGATGACTGACTGACGATGACAATGACAATACGAAATGGCGTCAATTTTACGTTTCGTTTCACAAACCGGCAAGAGATGGTAAATACTACCCATTTTAATAGCTAGTAATGAAAAACAGCTGAAATAAGTACGAAATATAATTATTTACGTAAAAGTAATGAAAAACAGTTGAAATAACTTCAAAATATAATTATTTACGTAAATTTATATAAAATAAAATGTTACCGAATGTACCACAACTTAACTGTAGTTAAAACGAAACGTTCAATTGCGAGAATTCTACATAATCTGTGGTATGGATTCACGTAAATATTGCAAAAATAATTGATTTTCAATAATTTTTTTCTCAAAAACTACGCGTTTTCTGGTATTGAAACTTGGCGTGTGTTCATATAATAACGTGACCTTTCTGTGAAAAAAATATCAACCCTCAAACCGACGTCAGGCAATGGAAAACTGAGCCTACAATGATTCCTAGTTTCTTACTGTTTTTGGGTAATTGGTCAATTCATTTTTGAACTCGGCAGTAGCGACTAAAGACTTTTAACTAAGTAATTTTTTTTGTAGAGTGTAGAGATATATTTACAATCATACAATTTTTTTAGTTTAATCGGTTCATGTTTTAAAAAAAAACACCCATTTTAGTGACACTTGCTACTCAAGGGATCGGTTGTCATTCACCGTCAGTAAGGACATCATCAAGATAATAGAAAATACTTTTCAGTTATTATAACTCAGAAATGCAAAGAACCCTTGACCGAATTTGATGAAATTTGAATGGGACTATCTCGGACGTATACTCTTTCAAATAATTTTGAGAATCTGTCTACAAATGTAGGAGAAATCGGTGAACATACATACAAAATATACAGTCGAACACATAACCTCCTCCTTTTTGAAGTCTGTAAAAATGATATGGTACTCCTACACTCGTTTAATACATATGTATGTATACTGTAGGTATATTAAATAAATAAATATACTTGTGAAGCTTTTAAACAAAAAATATTAATCAACGTACGAACTCAATCTATATAAGCATATCCAACGTTCGATACGAACTGGTCGCGGATAATCGGACGCAACAAGTAGGCAATCGTCCCGCCAGCTCTGTCTTGTCTTTGCTGCTGGTCGCATCTGGCTGGATTTCACCGCATTGCGTACATTACGTACATAAATATTGAATTACGATCAACTATATATTAATAAACAATGTAAAGTAATACATCCGTAATCATCACATTGTGTTTTTGTTTTTAAAAGACATAATATAAACGTTACAATATAGACTAGACACGGTCAAGTACATATTAAGATTAGCTTAATTAAAATGACTTGTCAGACTCTTTAAGCCTTTTAAATAAATAATACATTTATATCAATCTACACACTTTATAAAACTTAAATTATATTAATAAATAATCTTAATTATATAAGCCTTATCTTAAACTTGACAGTATACACTATTTATAAATGCGCATTTTTGGCAATCGTCACATTAATATTGCGGAACACATTTGCGGCGCTCAAGCACGCTAAAATGATATTGTGATCATATTATAAATGTTTATCAGTTAGTTCGTTTGTGTTTCGTAAATCTGACTAACAATATTAATTCAATGACTGCTAATTATTGGAAACTGAGCTCATAGATATCATAGACGCTTTTGAGATTTGGTGCTGGAGAAGGATGCTGCGAATACCATAGACAGCCAAACGCTCTAAAGTCTCAATTCTGTCGCAATTAACAATTAAGGACCGATTGTCTACCTTATGTCATTGTCGTATAATGAGCTATTTTGGTCAGATCGCCAGACGACAGCAGCTTGATTAAGGCTCGTTGTGGTGGGAAACGTGGAAGGGAAACGTTCACGAGGCCGGTCTCCGACCAGGTGGTCTGATCAACTGAAAGAAACACCAACCTCCCGCTTTTACACCGCGGTGAAGATGGCCACAGACCGGAGTCGATGGAGACAGTTCGTCAAATCCAAAGTCCTGCCGTGATGACGATCCTTAGTCGTGAGGGAACGACCGAAGAGAGAGAGCTCATAATGTCCGTTATATTTATATTTCATGAAATTGGTTCAACTTTGCTCACCTGACATAATTACGCTCTGGATTAACGCGATCCAATTTGACTGTGACCCGTAAAGATCCTTTAGTTGATAATTAAGCGAATAATTTGGATTTTAATGACTACCTACGGAGTCAGGTTTACGGGGATTAAACTTATTTTAACTGTAACGCTCGAACGAATGTTTAAGCTTAAATGCATATAATTTTATGATATTTTGGCAATTACAGAGAAATGTTAAGAGGATTGAATAGCTAGTACTTTCCAAGTTTTTTTAAGTTCTAAAAAAATAAATTTATTGTACTTTGAAATACTGAAATAATCTGATAAAAGTAGAATTGCTTCAAATGTCGGTTAACTCTACATTAGAAAACTTTACGCGTATATTCCAGGCAATTGGTACGTAGTTAAGACGCGGTCCAACCCCAATTTTAAAATAATTTACGGTGCTTTACGTAAGGTTGAAAATTGCTTGTTAGATTGGACGATGTAATGCGAAAATGCGTTAATTTTGTACGTTTTCTTTATATTTTTCGATATATAATAACACAATTGAAAAAACTGCTGGTTATTACTTTAGTACTATACGTTGGCTATGTATTACCTAAAAAAAATATAGTGTTATCGCTGAAAATTTTGAGAGTTTGAACGTGAAAGTTTATTTTTGTGGACCTATTCAGGATTTTTTTCTGCTGAAAGAGAGTTATATTTATGAATTCTATTCGGTTATTACTCTGTTCCTATTCCTTTTCTAACCTTTGTATTTTTTTCATATTATACTATCGATCTGTTTCGTTACAGTATGTGTTTAAAAATACAGCTTTTACTATTATCAGGGTACGAAGTCATCTCAGTAAAGCGCTATACTATGAATAAGTATGCACTCTATAGCTTAGTATCTTTTTAGCTCTATAGCTTATTATCTTATCCCCTCATGTGTCGATGTCATTACAACAATGAAATTTCTATTGTGTCTGGCCGTTTGACTCTTGATGGATTTTTTATATTATACTAGCTGCATCTCGCGATTTCACCGCGTTATAGATCATTATGATGACAAGTACAATTTGAAAACTTTAATACCGACTTCAATTCTATTCAGTTATTGGAGTGTATCTCAAAAACTACTTGACTGAATTTTATGAAATTTAAATGGGACCTCACGGGAAGCACCAGCTTTCAAACAAAAATTTTGAGAATCGGTTCCCCCAGTCGAAAGTTATAAGGTAACAAAAAAAATCGAATTGAGTACCTTCTCCTTTTTTTGGAAGTCTGTAGATAAGTATCCCATACGTCAGTGGTTCCCAACCTTTTTGGTCTGGCTACCCCTATGACCTATCAGGAAAAATGGTTGTGCCTACATCTACGTAGGCACACTTGTGCCTACTATTTATGTAAGTACATAGAAATTGTGATTAGGTCTTGTAATATTATTATATTGGGTTGGGTTGGGTTTAGGTCTTGCTCGTGTCCCGCGTTCCCGCCAAAAGTGGCAGTGACGGAACACCCCGGGGTTTTGGTGGGTATACGGACTCCCACATAACCACCTACCTCCCCGTGGTAGATGGTATCCATAAAGGATTTCAGTCATTCGAACATTGCACACTTGCGTGCAGTTTTGTTTCACAAACTTTTCTAAAATCATATAAAAATTGCATCATGATTACCCCTGCACAATAGCTGTTTTACCTCCGAAGGGGTAATTACCCCAAGGTTAGGAACCAATGCCATACGTTAATCCAGTGCTTCATCTGTTTACATACTAAATTCCGTTTCTGCGTGATTGAGTTACAAACATGCATACTTCCGAACTTTCACATTTATAATCTTCTTAGGATAATATAATATATCATGTCACACTCAGTACAAAGTGTAACGTGCTTACTAAATCCAAAAAGGCCCGTAATACCCACACACTCGTTAAGCAATTTTCGTGCGCATTACCCCGTTATAATAAGCTTGAAAATCATTAAGGCGCGCTCGTACCCTGATTAGAGAAAAAGCAGAATTTTTAAACACCTAGTGTAACGAAACAGATCGATAGAATATTATGATAAAAATACTTAGGTTAGAAAAGGAATAGGAAAAGAGTAATAACCGAATAGAATTTATAAATATAACTCTCTTTCAGCAGAAAAAAATCCTTAATAGGTCCGCAAAAATAGACTTTCACGTCCAAACACTCAGAATTTTCAGCGATAACACTATATTTATTTTAAGTAATACTTAGCCAACGTATAGTACTAAAGTAATAACCAGCAGTTTTTTCAATTGTGTTAGTATATATCGAAAAAATTAAAGAAAACGTACAAAATTAACGCATTTTCGCATTACATCGTCCTATCTAACAAGCGATTTTCAACCTTACGTAAAGCATCGTAAATTATTTTAAAATTGGTGTTGGACCGCGTCTTAAGGCTCATACGTTTGAACGCGAACGGACGATCGCTGAACGTTATTTATTGAATAATAGTTCAATTGAAACAAAACAACTACATTCATTCGTAACCAGTTCGTTCTTTCTTCTTCTTTATCTTATGCACTTAATTTTAATGCAAAAATATACTTTTAGACCAACACTAAAAGTAAATATGTATAAAACAAATCAAATTTAATCGAACCATTTATATGTCACACACATTTCCAATTTCACATGTTGAGAATAGTTTTTATGTCAATATATTAAACCTGCAAGCAAGCGTACAAATATTCATATTTATTTCTACATAAAATAATTCAAATTAATTATAACTAGTGGCTTTGTGACCTGTAAACCACGCGAGTATGTCTTTGCATAGCTTACACTGAATAAATATTCACCGCGCAGCTTAAAACAACATTCTTTAAATTTAAAATCGAAAAATTTACAAACAATGAATCGTCAAAACATTCTGTATAAATATCGAACCTGCTCACAAAATGTTCACGAGAATCGGTTGAAAAGAAAAAAAAAGAACCTGTAGAGGAGAACAGCCGGCCATTCGGACAAACGAAAGCATTTTTGCCTAAGCTACTGTAGAGACGCTTCGCTCGTGCTTCACACTCGTTCGGTCAATTATGTCATACATAATAGATTATAAATTCAGATATTTTTTCATGCTGTACAAATAATTGTTCAGTAAGACGCGGTCCAACCCCAATTTTTTAATAATTTACGATGCTTTACGTAAGGTTGAAAATCGCTTGATACTCGTAGATTGGACGATGTAACGCAAAAATGCATTAATTATGTACGTTTTCTTTATATATTGCGATATATACTAACACTATTGAAAAAGCTGCTGGTTACTAATTAAGTACTATATGTTGGCTATGTATTACCTAAAAAAATATAGAGTTATCCCTGAAAATTCTGAGAGTTTGGACGTGAAAGTTTATTTTTATGGACCTATTCAGGATTTTTTTCTGCCGAGAGTGAGTAATATTTATGAATTCTGTTCGGTTATTACTCTTTGCCTGTTCCTTTCCTAACCTAAATATTTTTTCATACAATATTAACGACCTGTTTCGTTACACAAGATGTTTAAAGATTCTGCTTTTTAGTATTATCAGGGTACGAGCGCGCCTTCGTATACAGTCTGGTTTTGTGAAATGTTATTTTTAAAACTTTGTCTTAACTCTTTGCGTCCCAGAGACGTACATATACGTCAGTTTCATTCATAAATCTTTTGTTTTAATTATCACGGTATAGGAAGGATTAATCTAGAATATTCAAAATAAATTCTGAATCCTCCAAATCCTTTGCATAACCCCAATATTAACTACAGTAAAAGCTCCTTATTCGCGCTTCCTTTATTCGCGTTTTCACTATTCGCGGATTAAAAAAATGCGACCCAATTTCTATATTCGCGGCTAAAAATTTCTTTATTCGCGGATCTAAAAAGTACATACACAAAAATAAAAGGATTCCAATAGGTTAACCCAATTTGGCCAAGGTCCAACCCAATATCCTTTGTAAATGCCGTCAAATGGACTAGTAAAAAAAGTAAAATAAATCTTATTACAACTTTGCCTAAACTATGTCACAGTAGATATATAGAGAACAGTACGGAAACTACCTTCAATCGTTCGAAACGACCCACTGACATAAACATGCGCATCGACGAGACCCCTAAGGGGTTCTCGCGGTGCCGTCAGTAGTGAGTGTTACAAACTATTTTTACATCATAATCTTTTTTATATAATCTAAAATACGAAATGTCACACTTGACTGACTTGCTATGTGTTTTAAAATTGTAATAGTGTTCTTGATGATCGATCATAAATCATAATAAATTCGTAAAACATAACACAAAATACAAATCTTAGATGGCGGCTGCAATAGATTATAATATTATTATGAACTATATCGTACTGGGTGACGTTTTTATGGTTTTCGAGGGCGTTGAAGCCGATAGTGCTAACAAAATTGAAATCGAAGATGGCGGCTGGGCGAAATTATCAACTTTTTTGGGCAAGGTGGAGTCAATAATTTGTAATTTATGAAGAACAAAAATATTTTTTATATAAGTAATTTTTTTTTTAATTACAAAGTTCAAACTCATTTTTGAGGTTGAAACGCAGTACGGTTCAGCCCGAAAATGAGTGACAAACACCCGAAAACAGAGCTCATGAGCACTGCACCCGCACCACGTGCAGCGCCTTCCACCGCGGTTCACGTACGCTTCCGCCAAACTTGTAAAAGGTTATGCCATACTGATAAGTTAGTGCAGTAAACCTACAAAAAAATCTAAGATCTACAAGTGGTTGTGTGTCAATACTAAACTGTTTTCCGTATTTTAATCTGTCCGCATCAGGACAAAAAATAACAATAGATTTATGACCGAAACTTGTCTCTAATGAGGCTTGCTGATTCGGACAGATTAAACTACTCGTATCAATATTAACCGACGCCACCTACACCTACACACCTACATACATTTTATTTGTAAACTAGAATTAACTAGATTTAATGTCTACAGCAGAACAACGAATGTTTTATTATAAAAAAACAATACCTTAAAACATTATACAAACAATACAAAGTGACAACCCTATGGCTTCAATGGGGCATAATTATTTGATCAACTAAGCTTAGTGTCCATACTGTTGCATCTATATACTGTGACTATGTTCTTATATGATAGGACTTTGACATAAGCTGCCTCCGCGCCGCGATCGGTGTTTTTGAGAATGTAAACAAACAGAATGAAAGAAACCTTATTGCTCAATGAATAAAGTATATTTTAAATGTTGCCGTTCCGTTCTATGGTAAAAGCCGCTTTGCGCGCTTTATTGTTTCGTCTTTCACATCACATTCGTTACAAAAATTGTGATCGAGTAACACGTCTCTACCGCTCTTTTTCTAATTAATAATATCAACTAATAAAATGAGAAACTAGTTTCCACACGAACAAAATATGTGTTGCCCTAAGTGAAAATAGAAATCCTTGATCGTTTACGCCTTGGAGAGTCATTTGCATCCATATCACGCTCATTCAATGTCAACGCGTCAACTGTAAGATCGAAAAATAAATCCGAAGATTTAATAAGGTCGTCTGTAGGTTCAACTTCACTGTCAGCAAAAATTTTCGTGAAAACTTTAAATTAAATTAAAGTGATTTTTATAAATATTGTTTTTTTTATATTAAATTACCATTCCGTATTCACGGTTTCTGTATTCGCGGCATATTTATGGAAAATATACCCCGCGAATAAGGAACTTTTACAGTATTTAATTCCTTTCGTATTTATCATTAATCATATTAAATCCATATAAAAGTAAATAAAATTCACAAACAGATATATTATGCATAATACAATACAATACAAAATACTTTATTGTTCACCAATATAATAATCCTATTACTAGTAAAACTAATTATACTACTATTAAAATTACTAGTAAATAACAGCGTTTTTGTTTCAATCTTTATTACGTGTTGGTTTAACGGTGATGTGATTATATTTGGCATTTTTGACCGAAGCGCGCAATTAGGACGTTATTTTCATGTTACTTTGATAGCTAGCTTGCGACTATTTGTATCAGCCTGCATAGAGCTGATTTGCTGACAATGCCATTCGCCTTAAGCTGTTGAATTAATCACTGGCACTTAGAAGCGTTCTAATCTCGTCAAAGTACGGGAAATCCAGTGAAACGACGGTGTTCCATCATAAGCAGTGAATTCGAAATGATGGCGTTCATCATCAAAGCAATTTTAATATAACCTAATTTGTTACGCTGACGGCAATATTTCACGCCGCGTGACCTTGTGGGATACCATCTGGATCAATTTACTAGGACAGACCTATTTTTACTTATAGTTTAAATACATTTATTTATTTTTTCAGTTACTTTGCGGAAATCCATATAAATGTGATCATAACAACAAAATATTTACCAACACCACTCGTTTTAGCGTTCGGTGAGTTAACCTCTTAAGTTAGTAACGTGTCGTTCACGGGAAACAGTACAAACTGCCATTTATCTAGGGGAACTGTGACACAGAAAACTCATAGTTTGTACGCCGAAACGTGACGTGTTGACGCTTTCAATACGAATACTTTTTCGCAAATTGTTTGTGCTGGTCTCTGGTCTCCTGTAGAAGCGTAGCAGGTGTTGGAGATTTTTTAGTAGAATGGGGTGCACACTGAATCTCCGCCACAAACATTTTTCTAGCGGAAGTGTCACTAAATAGTTTTTATTATGATATTTTATTACATTATCGATAAGTATATTGAGATAAATAGAGTTGGCTGATATTTCAGTCCACTCCCGGATATTCCGCAACCACGACTTCTTCCTTCTCCCCACCTTTCTTTTTCCAGAAATGTTTCCCATATTATTATTTGTTTATTGGATAAGATATTACAATATACGTACACGCTTATATATTATGTTCCATTTTATTGGATAATATTACACCCCTTTCTGACAATAAAACCATTTGAAACATATATTAACAAATACGACAATAAGAAGGTATTACGGATTAGGAGGGAATAACATATTTACTGGTACGTATACAGAATTTTTGAAGAAAAAACAGTTTTTTACTGTCGGGTGTATAAATTTAGTACTAAAGTACGAAACGCTTTCTCGGCGCTTTGGCGACGGAGCGGCGGTCGGTAGTAATACCGGCGGACGTGACGAAGCGAGTGAAGAGAGCGTTAAAAATTCAGATAGTTCCTCAAAAATCGCAAATAAACAGAATTACGCTGAATTTTTGAAGAAAAAACGACGGGTAAGTCGTTCACTTTATGATAAACGTGCATATACTTCTATATCAACTATAATAAAGATACATTATCGATAAGTATATTGAGATAAATAGAGTTGGCTGATTATTCAGCTGTACACTAAAAAACCAGACAAGTACGAGTGTGACTCACGCACTGGGAGTTCCGTACAAACCACTATTGCATATAAAATAAAAGGATAAGTCAGATTAAAGAACAAACATCATTTTGTAGTGACGTCACGGTCAATTCTCCTACAGCACTGTATGTATCTAAAAACAATTAAATGCATATTGGATTTTTTATTTACTTGAGACGATTCTTCTTGACAATTTCACGATTATAGGTCAAGAGGATTACCCCATTGTGTTACGTTTTGCTCTTGAGCCTGAAACAGTTGTTCAAGTTGCTAAATAGCTTTGTTCGTTTTATTTGTTCTTTTGATGTAGACAGCGCTTTGGTAAACGTATACCTAGCCGCAATAAACTGTTTTCATCAAAAGTATTTTTTGTTCTTTGTCTATGTTTTTATACTGTGCCTACTTAGCGTCAAATTTAATCGTCATAAAAACGCAGCTCATTGAAATTTGTAATTTGATCGCAGGTAAAACAGTCAATTTTATAATTTGTAGGTTCATGTTATGGTGTGCACTATACTATTACCAGGTTTGGCAGTTGTATGTATTACTGTTTATACGATAGAGCCAAAAAACCTTATTTTTCGATTTGTGATACTATATCAAATATAAAAAAAAACGATATTAAAAATTATTTGGTGACACTTTCGCTGAAAAAAAACAATGATTTTGGCCTATTTGGGGATGTGCACCACCCTCCCTCCCGCACAAACTGTTTAATAGGAAGAATACAAAATAAAAAACACACAAGACAACCCAAATAAACCAAAATGATTCGACACGTGTTTCGCCTCTACACGAGGCATCCTCAGGAGATGTTGACTCGTCGAGCGCTAGACCGACAGTCGTTAGTTACTGTCGGTCTGCACACCCCCAAATAGGCCAAAATCATTGTTTTTTTTTTCAGCGGAAGTGTCACAAAATATTTTTTAATATCGTTTTTTGATAATGGATTTCCGCAAAGTAACGCCTGAATCAATAAATTATATCAAATATTCCTTTACTTGTATTGTGAGATATTGTTTCAGGCCAAATTTAATTATTCTAAGACAACGGGACACTCTACAGGTTTTAAATTACTGTCAAAATATGTAGCGTAAATGACCGTATTTTTTATTGCGTGGAAACAAAGGACCACAGATTATTAGGGACACAGGGAAGTATTTGATATTAATTGCAATTCGATATCTACACGCGTTTATCAGAAAATACATTACGACAGACATAACAAACGGGCAATGAAGTTAGCCTATACGATTTCTTTTATGATTTGAGATACTGAACCCTAATGTGGATGGAAACCCTGAAATATAATAAGAGAATATTCTCTAATATTAAGTTCAATACTTTAATTCGATATATTTTTTTTTCATTTTTATCATCTCCATTATACTGTTCTATTTAAACATAATACACACTTAACAAAATAAATAACTTTTAAATTAATAAACTTAACTTAATTTATATAATTTCCCAGTTTATGTATAATAATAAACTCTTTATTAACAATATCATATTCAGTACGCTTGATCTATGTAGTTTTAGTTGACCAACCTCTGTGTGCAAAACCAGTATCGAACTAAACAACACGTAACAGTTAAATCTTGTCAAACTACCCTCAAATACAAAATGTTTTTGTATCGTACGACCACAATGATAATATAATGTTTAAGCTATTCTCATGTAAGTGAAATATTTTCTTATGAGAAATAAAGCTATCTCAAACCATAAAGTTACTAAACTATACTATCCAGCCTAAACCAAACGTAATGGTTTTCTGTATGATTATTTATAATCTTAATTGTTCACATACTAATTTTGTGGTTGAGTTGGGGCGTCGCTTGATAGAGAGAGGTCGGGATCCGCGTTCGGGGCATTACGTGGCCCAACGCATCTCGCTAGCGATCCAGCGAGGTAATGCCTCCAGTATGATGGGTACTTTTGGCAGCGGGGTCGGTAGCGGTGGACTGAATATTTAGTATTAAGGTTAAGTTTTTGACTTAGTTTATATTTAATAACTATTATTATAATATTATTACTAGTATAGAGATAAACTCTAAACCAAACCACACTTCCTAAGAAAATTTCAAAAGTTGTCACGTGGTGACCCTACTTTCAGATCGTTATGGGATTACTCAAAAACGAACGTTTTGCGAACGAAATATCTTTGACTAAGCACAAACTAAATGAAACAATAAATACATTTCCGTAAAGTAATATACTAAGTACGATAGAGGTATGGGAATATGCCTAACTGTCCCCCTACACTGTCCCCTCAGGGAGACAAACGGTAAATAAAAATTAACATCCGAGTTACAGATAGGTGGAAAGATGAAACGTTTATAGATTTTAAAAGTTTCACCTGTAACCCTATCGGTACAGCTGGTGGTATTTAAGTGGTGTTAGGTACATCAGCCATAGACATATCATACTATACATACATACCTACGTATTATTATTCGTTTATTGGATAAGATATTACAATATACGTACACGCTTATATAACATATAAGCGTATATATTCCATTTTATTGGATAATATTACGTCCCTTTCTGACAATAAAACCATTCGAAAAATATATTAACAAATACGACAATAGGAAGATATTGCGGATTAGGCGGGAATAACATATTTACTGGTATGTATACAGATTTTTTGAAGAAAAAACAGTTTTTTTACTGTGGGGTGTATAAATTTTGTACTAAAGTACGAAACGCTTTCTCGGCGCTTATGCGACAGCGGTCGGTAGTAATACCAGCGGACGTGACGAAGCGAGTAAAGAGAGCGTTAAAAATTCAGATAGTTCCTCATAAATCGCAAATAAAACAGAATTACGCTGCATTTTTGAAGAAAAAACAGTTTTTTACTGTCGGTTGAGTAAATTTAGTACTAAAGTACTCCTTTTTTATTGCAGGGCCGTCGAGTACCGCCGCGGGTGCAACTAACGACGTATAAATTTTGAAGCTGAGGGCAGAAATCAGAAAGTTATAAGGTTCGAATAATTAAAATGGTCACCGCTAATGAAGACTTTTGATTGAATATATTTTCCGTATTAAATTTTTAACGCTTTCTCGGCGCTTTCGTGACGGAGCGGCGGTCGTTAGTAATACCGGCGGACGTGACGAAGCGAGTGAAGAGAGCGTTAAAAATTCAGATAGTTCCTCAAAAAATCGCAAATAAAACAGAATTACGCTGAATTTTTGAAGAAAACGACGGGCAAGTCGTTCACTTTATGATAAACTTGCATATACTTCTATATCAACTATATTAAAGAAATATTAGTCCATAGCAGTCGCGGTGCTGATAGTTAAACTTTCAAATTCTGCATGGCATGCACGGGCATCCCCAGAAATTTCCCTTGCTGTAGCGTCATTAGAACTTGACAGTAGTAGTGCTTTCTTACTATCGCATCGAGGCAGAAACCGATAAAATAGAAATATCTGGAACGGTGCGGTGGGCCCGATTGGCACCTCTCAGAAAGCACATAAGAAGGGATTTGGAGTGTTATCTTCTTCTCTAATGGTAGATTCAGCCCCAAAAACCATCAAAACAGTGATTGATCGCAATTGGTACTTTTCATACAAGCAAAACACCAAAAACAATAATAGTAACTCACCGAATCGGCCCAGAATTTAGTGATAGGAGCCGTGAAGAATTCGTATATCTTCTTCCTTAGCCTTAGCGGCCTCATTCTCTTGTCTTCGGGCGCGTGGTACTCCGGCAGTTCTCGGTAGGAAGGCTCCCAGCCTATTTTACCAACTTTGCCATTCTGATCGACACGGGTCTCGCATTCGGCCCCTGAGCCAATCAACGCCTGCTTGAGTCCAGACAAAACGTATCAACATTACAGAGATAGTACACACCCTAGTATAATATAAAAGGAATAAACATTCAGCATGATGCGAGTGTAAGACAAGTGTTAAAAGTAATGCGCAAATATTTCGAAGTAAAATAGATGATACGGTTAATAAATACAAACACGAAGCTCAGATTACACAGATAACGAAACATTCAAACGAATAAATTACATGTAAAAGCTATACAATAACAATTTTGCCCGTTCACAAGCACAGTTTTTAGATTACAAAAGAGAAGAGACAGAAAAAACGGTAAAAGCGTCGAATATTGAATAAAATTTTATCACAGAAACAGTCTCACATAAAAGTCGGAGATTAAAACAGCAAATCTAGCTACGTACTACTACGTCGGCGAAAATCGAAGTTTCTAATAGAAGTTTTATCGTCAGCGATTACGGCTCACCTCAAGCTTTTTATTTTAATTGAAACCGTTAAAGGGGCTTGTGAAGTTTTGAGGACGAAATTTTCTTCGTTATATGTTTATGTTAAATTGGCGGAACGATATAAATTCTGTGTGGGATAGCGACTCCGCACGTGAGTGGCAATTCAAGGCAAGCCATAAACGGATAACGTTCCCTATAAAATTGAGCTCGAAGACACTGAAGGGGTGAATGAAGGGGCTCCTGCTATACATGTAACACGAAAGCCTACGACCACGCAAACCATACAATTGAAGCCATTATAGACGGATCACCTTAACAACAGGTCGATTGGCGTGCATGTAATACGAACACAGTTGCTTGCTGGTATATTGCACGTATTTGTGTGTGCAGATTTTGGATTATTGGATGTGATAATCTCGCGTTTTTTCAAAGCAGTTGGGCATGAACATTAGAATTGCGGAACTTCTTAACAATAAAATTTCCGGTATTACAGTTTGTCGTCGCATTTCAGGACTTGAATATTCTCTTTGAACTGCTTTTTCATTATTGTTGTTGATGTTTAAGCAATACATTTACTTTTTAATGTTATTTTGACGGTTTAATTTAGGCGTGTGTGCGTGGTGTAATACATTTACATACGAGACATTTACTATATTGTTGATTTTTGCTAGAGTTAGTCTTAATAATCTTAGGCCCACTTGCACGTTTGCTCGGGTTGAATAAACAAGTCTACGAGTTTGTAAACTTGCGTTAGTCATTATACATTTTTAACTCTCATTTTGCCTTGCATGACTATAAAAGGTCACCGGTTTTGCTAAACTGCCATTTGTAATATTTAGATGGGAACATTGAATTGTCTATGCGCTTATATTGTAACCTGACCAATAATTAATGAATAAAAAAAAAGTGAAACTTATATCTATCTCTTTGGCACTACAGTACAATGTATATAGACTTTCTTGTTTATCCTTTGTTGTATGAAATTTGAAGACTTTTTATTCTATACGTATTGTCTCGTGTCATTTCGTCCAAAGAGTACATTATACAGCAAAATGTAACCACAATTTCTTTTGACACAAAACTTAACCTTCCTACATTGCTTGGTTAAATATCAATAAATAACCTTAGATTTACTCCTAACCTTTAATGGTGCAAGATAAATTAATTATAAAACCCCGTTTTAGCAGTCGACCCTCAGTTATTGAAAATAACTCTGGAACGTGCAAGTGGGTCTTATAAAAATAATACAATAGTATTTTTTACTATCCATCGTAAGCAAGATAAAGACTGATTCATAAATAATTGCGATTTAACAAAGACTTTCTTCATTACATTGAATTTATGCATGTTGAGAGCAGTTCCTATTCATTTTTAAATAGATTAATGTAGATGTGGTACGCTTTCTGTGTTATGTATTTTTTACGAAAGTCACCAAAATCGGAACAAACTCCTGAATACCGGTATCAAGGTTCTATAGCGTACTCGGATCCGAAAATATAAATATTTCCGGTATTACATGCCCCAGCTGCGAGTGAACTATATTTTATTGATGTGCTCACTGTACAACACATGATCCACCCATATTCTGTGCATCTTTATGTTTCTCTGTGTGGTTTGTGCTTTTGACAGGCGCGGTGTGTGTTCGTATCACATTGACAGGCAACGTTAAGGCGACGGTCTACCTTCTCGGATTTAGACTGTTGCCCCGGCGGAATTATCTTCTTGATAGAAAGTGTACGCCGTTTCACAACTCCAACCTACATGTGTAAGAATACGTTATTTTATTTGAAAAAAATTGTCAGCAATCGGGAAAACATTATAAATTATATAATTTTCATAATACTACCGCCTGAACACCGATTACACCATTCGTTTAAAGTACAACCGCATGCTCAGCGGTCACATCGCACAAAGCTAAATATATGACCCCCGACGAAATAAACAGTTTCTATAATCTACTGGGAACAAATCTACTTTTTCTGCAACCTCCCCAGTACCGAGGCAGAATATCTGCGACGTTTGCTACCGGGGCCGATATTCACCCCGGCGAACAAATTACCGGGCCGGTGGAACTTTTTGTCTAATTCGGCACAGTGCTTATATAGCCGGCCACCTGTAGGACTAATCCGGAGCGTTTTTTGGTTGCTTACGTTGACGATAAGAATATTTTTCACAAATTATTCGTACTACGGCTACTGTTAGCTTCGAAATGAGTCTGATCACGATACCGATTTTTTGGAAGCAATTTTTTGCTTGTTTTCCCTTCTTATATTGACGTCGCATTTTTAATGTTTACTCTAATGTTTAATTGCCAGCTAAGTAAGTTCGAAGGTCTTATGATGGGTTTCACATAAACATCTATATATGCTTCACCTCTAAGCAATCAATCAGATCAATATGTAATTTTATGTAACGACTTGCAACCGAAAACTTGAGACGCGACAGGTCGGTAGTGGCTGGTACAAATTGACTAGTGTCGGGGGTTCTTTATATAACTTTTAATTCATACGTTAGTTAAAGAAAATCTACACTTTAGAGTGCTGACATTTCAATTACAAAAATCTTTTCTATTTAATTTTGTAATGACACGATATATATATAAAATATTTACCACAAAACCGTTACCAGTTAACAGCACTGTCTTATTATGTATGAGTTTAAAAGTACGTAACAATATATACACCGGTCCCCGTCCCTTCGTAAGCAAGATGGCAAGCAACCAAACACAAATTACCTCTGCATCGTTAGGATCCTTCGTGCTTCTATCGTCCTCAATGCTTTCATTCTCTAGATGCTCTTCCTCAGTCTGCGGCATCAGCTGCAGTTCTTCTTTCGACTTGAACTCCAGTTGGAGAATGTACAGCGGGCAGAGCAGGCTCAGTATTACCTTCAGACAAAGCCGATGTGCCAAAACGAAACGGTGGTACTATGTCACTCAAGCGACATGCTCTAATGCGGTCCGAACCCGATAATCTTAGGGAGTGGTTTTGGAGAGACCAAGTGCCAAAATATCTTATACACAAAGTATTTATCACGATCAGAAAAATCAGGATCAGCCTATGCCTATAACGGGCATTCCTCTCAGACGGAAGAGTGTTGACCATTTTCACCAAGCGGCCTCATTGCGATTTGGCATATACAGGGTAGTGGCCAGTTCTAGTGTAAGTTGGTGATAACCGTAGCAAGATGCTCTTGATCCAGTGACACGATTACGAACGACTAGGCTTGTCCTGTTACAAGAGCTTCGAGTGTTTATACGTTAATAATACTGCTCTATAAGAATTGAACGTTAAAAGTTGAGTTTTTATGTGAATTCGACAGTTTCCGTCGTAATTTTCCATGATACACATACAAAATTAATTAAGAAATGTTTCTACAATGTCGTTAGTCATGTAATGTTTCTTGTTTATGGAAATATGATGAAGGAAACACTCGTAGCATGTATATTTTTTGCACTAATAATTAGTCAAAATGGAGTAATGAACATAAAAAGTAAACGGAATGTAGACATGATAGATTATGGAGTTCGGGCCTAGATCAGGAATCAAACGCCGATTAATGCAAGATAGATGGAACTTTCTTTTAACTTTGGGGGTAATTGGCTTCATGAAGATGTCTGTTTGTCTATGAATCACATAATGATTACAAAAAAACTGTGATACTTAACTCGCATTATTTATTTACCTTGCTTAATCGGCGTCCAATTTGCATGCTGAATTTAAGGAAAAAAATATGTAAAAAAGCGACTCATTGACACACAGACATCGATATATTTTTACATAACGGTCCATCGTCTGTTATTATCTAAAGTTATTTTCTAACACTGAATTTCTACTATGAACGTGCCTCAGACGTCGGAAACAAGGGAGAGAAGAACGCATACATCGCAAGCGCGCTTCGCATTGGTTGAATTTTACACACAAAAAACTCGTCAGGGATTTTGCTTACGCGTGCAAAGGTCATAAATTGTGAAATCATTACCGAGGTTATTGCTTTTTTATCAATATTTGCTTTTATTTCTGAGCCTTGTTTCTTTTCGTCTGATACAGTGCTAATGACTAGTCTGTGCGTTAATATGAAAAAGAAAAGTGGTCGAATTGCAAGGGTTTTAGGAAGCTTACCTTTAGGTTAGTGTTTTTTCTTGTTCTGAGTCCTCCCATCCAGAGATCTGCGAGGATGATCTGTGAGCAAGGATGGGCTAGAATTGCTCTGTGGTTGGCTGTGACAGCGAGACTGAGGCAAGTTTGTCCCGACCAGTTCTGGAGTTCGCATGTGAGGAGCTGTTGTGCTTGGTCGTCATCTTGTCGGTAGCAGTAGTCAAGTAGTTCCAACGCTGTGAAGAATAGAGCTAATTGAAGAGGAAGTGGATACGGTAATATATACTAATAAGTACTTCCACAAAACAATTCTCATTACAATTAGAGTTATTTATATAATATACAGTTTTATAGTCTCTTTATAGGTACAGTTGAGCTAGTGACAAGGTAAAAATTACAAGAGTTAAGAACTAAAGATCTCTGAATCTAGAATGACCTGTGTAGTAACACATATATGTATTGACAGATATTTATAATTATAGTAAGAACATGACAGGATAGATTAATAATAAAACTAAAACAAACAAATATAGCTACTTAGGTACTCTATACCTAGGCAAGAAAGGTAATCAAAATGAAAGTCTTCATTCTGTTTACTGTTAAAGTTTTCTATGGTATGAAACGAGCACGCGAGTGACCTGTAGAAAAATAATCACCGCTAACACTCTTTGGAGATTAAAAGTGTTACCGATTTGATATCTACTCAGAAAACAGAAGACTATTATATTATATATGAAATCAACACTTATCTAAAGGAGGTTATAGTTCTATGGAAACACTTCGGGTGGAAGATCATTCTAGATTAGGCAATATTGTACGTACGCGGAAGAACCACAGACCGCAAAAAGTACGTTGCAAGTTTATTTAGAACTCATAATTTCTAAATTTGTCCCGTAGCCTTATCTCAATTTTTAGCTAAAAGTATAGCTATTGAAAATCAATTAAGTTTAATTTCACTAATAAACGTATTTAGTTCTGTTAAAATAACTGATTGAAGAATTGAAGACGATTCAAAAGAAACTGCAAAACAAAAGATCAAACACTGTTTTTCGAAAATTCTCAAAAAGTTTTACCTATTGATTTTATCAATTATAATAAAAGCCAAGAGTAAAAAGTTAACGAGTTTAGTGCACTACGAAAGCAACTTATTCCTGTCCCAAGATGATACTGAATTATGAATTTTTACCAGCTGTCTTTAAAATCAAAAGTTAAGACGAGTGCTTACTATAATAATATCTAGAAATGCGTACTCGCTACGAGCTAGACATTAAACTACTAAATTTATTCGCCGAATATACATATCAGATATAGTGTAAGTAATCAAAACTTTTGCAAGTACACCAACCGAAACTTTAGCAATATTAATTTTACCAAATCTTTGGGTAAATTTATTTGACAATAAAAACTTGTGCATCACTTGATAAAATAAGCTCGGAGATTGTTTTCATTTATGAAGACAAGCTCATAAAGTAACATACTTTTCTTGATAAAGTCAGAATTATTTACATGAAAACATTATGCCCCAGGAAAATAAAAGTACCTTGTCATAAAATAATTAATGTTGATGTCCCTAGCCTTAAACGTCGTAAGAACTTGAATTATTCAGTGATATGGATTATTGAGTTGGACTAAACAGAAAACAACGATGTGAGGAATAATTGATACTATAGTCATTATAATAGACACACCTTTCTACGTTTAATGAAACCTTTCCTTTTACACTGTTACGGACATTGGACGTAATACAAGAGTGAGAAACTAGATATTCATCTTGTATATATTTATTTTGAGCACTCGATTGATTTTGGCTGAATGCAATTTGCTAGCTACATGCATGGAACTGTTTTGAAACATCGAGTGACCTTAGCCTTGCAAGTGAGTTCGTGGTCGATAATCAATGTACACACATCAACACTGTCTAGGGATATTAGATTTTTATTTTCATTTCTTTGGTTTTCAGAAAAACTACTCTGAATTAGGAAAAAGTTTATATGTGGGATTAAACCTCCTTGTTCCATTTTCAAACGGACATTGAAAAAAAAAACTAAAACTTATTAAAACAAAAGAAAACGCGGGAACACGCATTTGATTCAGTTAGCAGTGCTAGTTTTGTGTTGAGATTTGTTTAGAAAAACATTAATTAACTAACGCTATCAATTGTTTTAGTGATTTTTACTGTTTGTGTCATCTCGTTGGTGCCATGCAACGTCGACATTTGACGAGAGACGAGATGATAAGAGCGGTAGGAATGTTGGAAGCTGGCGCTATCCAAAACGTTGTTGCGGAGACTCTAGGCACCAGCCAGAATGTGATATCAAGGCTCTGGTCACGTTATCGTGATACTGGAGAAGTGGCGGAACGGCATGCTGGCAGAATTCGGATGACCACCCCTAGAGAGGACCGTTTTCTCCAAAATACCGCCAGGACAGAACCTACTCTGACGGCAATGGAAATGGTACAGAGGCTCCAACAGGAGCATCAGCTGTTGGTTAGCGACCAAACAGTCAGAAGAAGGCTACATGAAGCTAATCTTCATTCTCGCAGGCCAATTCGTGTTCCTGCTTTGCGACGTGGCAATCGCGGAAGGCGACTATTGTGGGCCCATGAACACGTGTTATGGGATAATGAACAATGGTCGACAGTGCTCTTTACGGATGAGTCTCGGTTTGGATTTCATCCAGATTCGCGAAGAACACGCGTTTGGAGAGTTCCAGGCAGGGAAAGCCGTCTCCGGCATCCACAAGAGGTTCATTCGTACCAAGCAGGAACGATCATGGTATGGGCGGGAATTCGTATAGGCGCGCGAACTGATCTCGTTTTTGTAAGAGGCAACATGAATGCTCAGAAATACCGTGATGAGGTGGTGGAACCTGTCATTATTCCGCATAGGGTGCAAATCGGCCACCAATTCGTACTCATGCATGATAATGCCCGTCCACACACGGCGAGGCTGGTATCAGCCGCCCTTCAAGACAACAACGTCACGGTAATGAGATGGCCTGCGCAGTCGCCCGATATGAATCCCATCGAACATGCGTGGGACATGTTGCAGCGAAGGGCTATGCACGCCCTCCCTCCAAATCTGGACACAGAAGAGCAACTTTTCCTGCGCCTGCAACGAACCTGGGAACGCATACCACAGCAAGACATCGACACCTTAATTCACAGTATGAATAACCGATGCCGAACTCTAATTAACGTGAGGGGTGGCAACACTGATTATTAAGAGTTAAAATGTCTAACTTTCTGTTGTTATTTTTAATAAAATTATTAATTTTATTAATTAATTTCACTCATAGACTTAGCGCCATTTTTAGTCTCTTTGTAATTTTTTATTTATTTAAATATTTGATTATCTAAAATGTTTTTTATTTATTTAATTAAGTTGGTCATTAACTGAGGTTTCATTCCATATATACTTCTCTGAACAAAATATTTATAGTTTATCAAAAAATTTAAGAAATACAAAATATCCCTAGACAGTGTTGATGAGTGTACCTATGACATAAAATCGAAGTATTAAAAGTAAAACGTCAAATATTTCAATCGAACTACCAATACTGTAGGAACCGCTAATTGGAAATTCATTATGCTAACAACCATTTTGTTGACATTTCCATAATTAAGACTTGGATAACCATTATTACATTGATAACATTTAATTAATTTGATACGTATTTAGCCTGTTTAGTTATCAATTATTTAGATTTAGATGAGTTAATAACATGTAGTATATATAAATATTAACAGATGGTTAAACTGATATTTGATGAAATTTGAAATAACACTGACTTTTTCATCGAGTGTAGGCCTGTCATGAGGAACATTACTTGGATTTTGTCCATATGGTGCTCACCTCAACAGATGTAAGCAGTGCTAGAGTTTTAAAAGGAAGTACTGTAGGAATCATAAATTAATACCTACTACATACACGTTTATGGCGTCTTCTCCATAGACACGTATCCCAACATCAATATCTTGAACCTCGTCTTGGGTCAAAATACATAAAAAAGTGTATTGCCTAACTAGTACCAGGCGATCATCAACTAGAAAGAGGTTAAAGTACGCTTCTTCTGTATTTTCTCCTAATCATTGCTTACCTTTATTCTCGAACTCCTTGCCATAATGCCTCAACTCCTCGTAGACCTCGGTTTCCATGTCATCCTCAGCAGCTTCATGTGCCATTGCCTTGTACAGTTTGCAAGCGACAAGCGACTTGGCAAGGGCCTCCTCTCCGTGCGTCCACATAAGAAGAGCCATCTGGTGGCGCTTCGTGAGCACCGCCCACATCTAAGAAAGCAATGTAATTATTGCAGTATCTAATCATCACCACAAGCTGAAGCCAGATTTGTCTAGATGTCAGACCGTGAGGCGTGATCATTACAGCTGAAGCAAGTTCTGACTAGAAGTTAGGATTACTTTCAATCGGGTAAGTCATAAAAATTTCTTATATTTGGGTTTGACTTTCGACCTATATGTGAAAATTTGGGAACCCATCAGCTAATCCCTAAAGCAAATTATCGGGTGGTACTAATCAAAAAAGTAAGTAAGTAGAAAGACTCGTTTGCAAGAGCCCATCTTGGTCAGTAACTAGATAGGTAATTATTTCAGTGCGAGATATTCTGCCTCCAAACAGCGTGAAAGTTATATAAGATTTGAAAGACAGTGCACAAACTGAAATTACTAGGCGAATAGATATAGATAGACTTTGGGAAGACGAGCGAAGTAGGTACAGTGTCATAAAGATTTTGATGAGGCTAGAATTATTATGGACTGCCGAATTACGTATGCATAGCCGCATGATCTCAGATAAACGAATTGTCCATCTAGTCACTTTATTTGTACTTGTAAAGTAATAACAAATAAACATTAATAACAAACAGATTTACTTTTCCAACAATGTCTTGACACGGCTGTGTAACAAGCGGCACAATAAACGTGCATAATTTTAGATTATTTTGAATTAGTTGAGGTTTTTGGCTTGTTATAGGTTCATGCTACGCGAGTGGTTTGTCCGCAGCGGGCACCCGCTCGTTGAATCACTGCTAGTGCCCAAAGAAAGCGACGGTTTCTTTGGTGATGGTGGTTTCCCCCTTATCCGAATTTTTCTGCCGACATTTATGCGAAGGATTCCCAAATTCGATACCCAAACACTGCGATTTATGTAAATTCCTAATTATTCAAACTAAAACGCAGCAAATGAAATGTTAATTAGATACAGCATACATTTTCCGAATGAATAAAAGACATCCAAACACCTGACAACCTGTAGTTTCATCTTAGTGTCTGCGATATTTTACGAGCGGATTCTGGCTGGAAAACTGTTCGTGTAACATCAGCCTTAAGTTAGTCACAGAAACCGAATAATAGTCATCGCTTGTGACGTATTGCATCTGTTATAGGCAGAAATTACTTTTTAACACCAGCTGAGCTTCTAGCTTCCGTAACCTTAATGACACTAAAAAACGCAAAAGCTTGTGTGTAAAGGGAAGAATGAAGTTTGCAATGGAATAATTATAAGTTTCTCTTACCAGTAACTCATTAAAAGGATAGTCGAAGAGCGCCATCTCGCTGGTCACAGGCATGAACCCTGTGATGAGGGAGAGCCCCCCAGCGTTGTGGCGGGTAAACGACGCGCTGTTTCGATGCACGTTCACACTCTTGTTCATCACCTTGGCGTAGATTGGACGGAACTTGCGCCGTGTGTAATAGCACCTTTACAAAATGTAATACAACTAGAGTAAAAAATATATTAGTAACCGACAAGACACTCACCTTAGGCATCGAAGACATCATCTGATATGCTCGTAACCCGGGTCGACGTATTCGATACCTAACGTGCTTTCGCGGTTGGTTATAATTTGATATGTGTTAAAGTTTCCAGAATTTCAGAACTACAATATGCTGATGTTTTCTAGTTAGTATTATATGGTTGAAAACATAAACAGGTTCTATGTAGATTGTGAACTACATCTTCTTTTCAGTAGAAGAAAGTTGAGTTGATGAAATGACTTCGAAATCGTCTACTCCTCTTTTATTGCTTACTATATTCGTAAATGATGACTTCAGTATGACTTCGATCTTTGATTCCTGCTTATTCTGAACTACTTCTGTCAACTACTTTAATGTCATATAGCTTGGAATGAAAGTGACAATGTTTGACTCTAACTAATTACATCCCAAAATCGAGAAATTTAATTAATCGACAAACGAAATTAACGTAAAACGAGACCTCAACAATGAACGTGAAGGATGAATCAAGATATCTATAACCATATTGTAAAGTCGACTGGAATTCGGTAGGTAAGTTTATACATTTCATAATTTTCAAAATTACGATATATTACTAAATGAAATATAATACTTTATTACTATATGAAATATGATATATATTACTAAATGAAATATAAAACGAGACAGTTTTGAAACGTGTATGTTTATATTGCAGGCGCCTGTAATTTAAATTAATCTAATTATTGCAATTACAATGGCTAAGCAGGCGTTAAAAATTATATTATAAAAACGAATTATTTTTACTAATTGAGATTATTTTTTTAAGAAATTATATGTATTAGATTATATTCTAAATGTCGATGAGCGATTCTTACGTTTTTTAGTTTTATGCTGATATATTACATATTAATTTACATATTAACAGTCTCCTCATTATAGAATAATATTTATCTATTACCACCTTACTTTACATGAAAATCTTCATATTCTACACAAAGGAGTTATGTGTTATTTCAAGCCAAAATAATATCTTAAACTTTCGCGATTCAATATTGAAGCTTAACAACTTTAAAACGGATTAAATCATTAACAAATAATATTAAATATACACAATTCAATACGTTTAAAGATGGCTAATTTCATGTCTAAATGTTCAGAGAGATCAGACGTGCGATTCTCTAATGATTCGTCGTTGGCGTTCGTCGACGACCTCACCAATGTCAAATACTTTATGAGATATCGCCCTTGTACACAAGGTTGTTTTTTGTCATCTCGTCATTTGTTTCACGGATGTTCTCAAAGATGGAACAATGTTTGCTCTTAGAGAATCGCACGGCAGATTATAGTAGGGCGCAGTTGCCTTACCTGTAAGCACCTCCGATGAGTTTATTGATGACGAGCCCTATATCATGCAGAGTGTATACGTATCCCCTCGGCAAGTGAGGTCTCACGTCCCTCAGGATGTATCTCAGGGTATTGCTCGGGCCGCTCTTCGTGTTGTACAGCTCTTCTAAGCGAGGTATCGTGAGGAACTTCCTCATGGAGACTCCGTTCTCTAGCAACAGTTTGACGAAGTCTATACGGTCGTGTTCTAGGGCCTGCATCATTGCCTCGTCAAGAGCACCTGAGAAAAAATAATCATAATGTAAGCGTCAAATCTTTGAATGTTCCGCTTCCTTTGAATCATCGTCAAAAGTCGACTATGAGCAAAAAATGAAAAAATTTATTTGCCTAAGCAAAATAATAAATATATTATTTAAATATTATAATATAATATATATATATATATATATGTGAAAATTATTGACCTACTTGCGGCTGTATACAAGTACAATTTGAAAAATGTAATACCGACTTCCATTCTATTCAGTTATTGGAGTGTATCTCAAAAACTACTGGACCGAATTTGATGAAATTTAAATGGGGCCACACGGGAAGGACCAGCTTTCAAAAAAAACATTTTAAAAATCAGTTCACCCAGTCAAAAGTTATGAGGTAACAAAGATAAAAAAAAATATACAGTCGAATTGAGTACTTCCTCCTTTTTTGGAAGTCGGTAGAAAATTGGGTATTTTCAAAAACTTTGCCATTTTTTTTAAAACAATGTAAAAAATTATTTGCCTACGCAATAAATATTTAAATTATTATATATATATATCTGTGAAAAGTTATTGACCTACTTTGCGGCTGCATAAGAGCGACAAAAATTATACAGAAAAGATTATATTAATTTAACCCCTACGTGCCAATACAAATATTCATTAGGCGGTGTTTAGCCCTAATTCTCATGAATTTACCTTGTTGTCGCGCCCATGTAAATATAATTTGGAAAACAAATTTGTTTACAACCTTTCGAACCACAAATTAATTATTTCCCATCAAAAAATAATAAATTAAAGACCTACATGCAGTATGTTTAAATTGCTATACATTTTTAACTATGCACAAATGGAGTTCGCGCTATAGTAAATAGGTCAAATGCTTAAATAGAGAAAAAATAAAGTTAAATAGTTGATATTATCTGTTAAAACAAAAGAACTCATTTCTACAGAAAGCTCAGTTTATTTTTTTAATTTTGGCATAAAATACGCACTTATGAACGTTAATTTTTCACTATAATGTACTTTAAAGACTCTACCGCGGCGTTCCTAAATAAATAGAGCCTACAGAGAAGAAGCGGCAAGAAACTAGGGCCATTCTTTTTATATACCTAGATGTGTACAATGTTTCTACTTAGGTACTACAATTATTACATTTTATGGGTTGCAGAGTGACAGCTTGCCCGAAGTGGAGTATTCCAAGCATCTTTATCTTCTAAATAATGTCGGACTTTATAATAAGCTTTTTTTTTATTAAAACGTTTTTTACAGTCAACTTGAATTTGCCCTCGGTAAGCTCAGTTATGTGTTTTGTGATTTTATTGTAAAAGCGCACACAATTTCCTAGGAATGACTTATTAAAGTTTATTGTAGAAGTGACAGCTGCCTCGGAGGACTAACGGTCAGATTAGTTAGCGAGTGAAGCCGCTGGCGGGTCAGCTATTATGTATATATACATAAGAACGACTCGTTAGTATTAGATTACTAGCTTGTGCCCGCGACGTCGTCTGCGCAGGATTAGTACTTCAAGTAGCTTATTATCTTCTCCAAAGCTATATCTCTCTTTATACCAAAATGTCATAAAATATTTACCTGGTTACATTAGTAAATTTCAGTACTTAGTAAATCAATCAATACACACACTAACAACAATACAGTTACAATAAAATATTTGTATATAATTATATACCTACGTACATACAAATATTATTTATAATTTAATTATTAATTATAACCACCATGGAAAACCTGTCATTACATTTCATCACCCTTGACGGTCGCTGAGCACGTCTAGTATATCGAGCTGTCAAAATGATAGCGTGCTTTTGACTAGGGCTACGTTCCGGGAAGCGCCATCAACGCTCACAACTGTCGCGCCCCGGTTTAGCGTTCCGGTTAGAATGAATGCATGCAATGTTCAACCCAAGCGGAACGGTTACGTGGTCACGAAAAGCGCGGCAACTTTTCTGTCAAAAATCGATAGAATCCTATACATTTGATGCTTGACAGTGACAGCTCGTAAACGACCGCGAAAACCCACCTACGAACTGTGAGCGTTGTGAGCGTTTTCGGTGACGTCATCGATCATCATCGATGACGTATAGAGTTCGCTCACGATGACCGTGGGCTTATAAGGGAATGGGTTTGCGAACGCCGCGAGTGCTTTCGGTCCTTCCCGGAACGTAGCCTAAGCTATAAGAAACTGACACATACTTTGACAGAACTGTCAAAGTACGATCTTAACGTAGGCCGAGATCTTGTTATTTTGTCTATGCTGTGCCCAAGAATATCACCTACGTTTTTTATCTGCGAAGTGATGGATGATGATAATGATGAAAAGTATCTTGTGTTAATCCAGCGCCTCATCTTCCTCCATACCAAACGTCCTTAAAATTGGCCCCGCCGTTTGAGCGTGTTAGAGTAACAAAGATCTATACATCCATACATCCATACTCACAAACTTTCGCGTTTATAATATTAGTAGGATTTATAACAGACAACTGTCATCCAGTCTACCCGTGACCATGTGCACTGAATAGAGTTCGAAACACGGGATAAAATAATATCAAATTATAATTATTAATTAAAAAATACGGGATTACTCACGTAATATTTATCGGATAGCTCCGACTATAGTTTCGACCACATTCGGTGACCTTTTTCAAGGAGTGTTCGGGACGCCCGCGTCGATGACGTCTCGCTTAGCACCCTCAAAGCCCACCCATCAAATTATAAGTGATTTAACCCGTTTAAAGTTGTTTAATTTCAAATCAAAAGAATCGCCAAAGCCTAAGAAACCATGGTGTAAGTACTTCAGCAGTTATCGTAGTTTCCTTACTTGACCCGACCTTGTTAAACTCAATTCCAGTTACGATGTTTTACCGCTGTTTCCTAGGGAATAGTTCAACTTGTGAACTCTCATTAGCCTTTTATTCCTGGTTCTGCGAAGAAAAGTTAAGTGGTGTAATCTCTTTGAACAACATAGTTTTTATTTTTTATAGTTACAAAGGCGAAGTAAGGATGCATACAACCAACTTATATTAGTTTCCTTTAAACTTCTTAAGCAGTGGGTTATCTATCTGTGCCACAATTGCACTAGATAAATGATAGTTTGTACTGACTACTTCAACGACACGATTATGTTGTACCTACGCAAATTTTCTTGCTAGGCCCACGGTAGGATCAATGTTCCAGAAATTCTTATGTCTAACAGACCGTGCGGTCGACACATAAGGACAATAACGTAAGGATTCTTAAAAACGATGATAATTTAATTAATTTAAAGTAATACGGCCTGTTAAGCGACATTGAAGTCCTTGAAATTTATTTAGTAAGCATTGGTGATCTATAAGTATTTCTATTTAAAATGAAAAAGAAGGTGCATTACATGAGTTATTTTTCATACGGCTTTTAAAGCTATAACGCCTGCTTAACAAAAACAAATTTTGTAACTACAGAAAGAAAATTTTTATATCGGATTGGTGCCTCGGTGGTCATGCAACATAGTGTATACATGCACGATTAGTCAGAAAACGCAGGTCGACTCCCGTCCGTAATTTGAAAACCGTTATCTTGTCGGACTATAGATTTCTATAGTTACCTCGATGGGCCTGAAATATGACTATGATAATTTCAAAGCTCGTAGATCTCAGTAGCTTATTTGATTAGTCATCCAAGAGTAAATTTTCCGGAGCAGTTGAATTTTGTCTCTTTATTATGCAATCAAGTGACCAGACGAGCAAGTCCGGTGCCTGATAGTAAGCAATACGCATGCATCTGGGTGACACTGCTACGTAACAGTTGCAGTGTCACCCAGAGCTAGAACTATAGTTTTGTTGAATGTTTTACGTCACTGGAATCATTGCCCTTCAAACCCGAAACAGTAATGTTTTCAGACTACTGCTTAGCGGTTGAATACCTGTCAAAGGTGTGGTACTTCCCCAGGCGCACTTTGCAGAAGTCTTACCGTAAAAGTTAAATAAAATACCACAAACACTTTCATTTCCTTATCAAAACGGACTTTACGCACGTAATTAGCCAACGTTATCGACTCGGTTTCGGGCATGTCCGATGCCCATCCTCAGGGAGTTTACGCTGCAAGATCCTCCGTCCTGCATCCGAAGCCTAGGTTGATAACGTCGGCTAATTACGTGAGCAATGTCGACGTATGTGTCAAACACGCGAATTTTCAAACTTTCATTTCCTGTTTGCGTAAACCGAAAATATTTTTGTAGGTGAAAAAGGCAAGTAATAAATATTGGACGTGGTAACAACAACACAAATTCCAATGACATGGGCTTAAGGGATTTATAAAGGGTTGAAACAAATTTCAGAACGTTACTGTAGTCAAACAAGCTTGGTTCTGTACAGGCGAGAGAGTGTGCCCTCGCCGCTTGTTTGCTTCGAACAAACAAGCAAACAGCCTACGTGAAACAATCAGCTGTGAACATTAAGTACATAATTCTACACTTTGGCTTTAGTACAGTATCAATACCTGCGTATATTATAAGTTATGAATAAACATTTTTTGTAATAATTATAATAAAAGTAAGTCTCAATAAATTGTATTCTATTTATTTATGCTTCTTTCATAAATTAAACACATCTATGAAAGAAGCATAAATATATAGAATTCATAACATTTTACCTTGAGAACCGATTTCGGTGATTATTTTTTATTTGAAAGCTGGCGCTTCTCATGTAATCCCATTTAAATTTGATCAATAGCCTATATCTACTCTATTTTTAGGGTTCCGAACTTCATGAGGAAAAAATAACTCTTGTTCCTTATTAAGATCGGAATCCTAAAGAAAGAGTAATTTACCTGTTGGTTATTTTAAAGTGATCCAATGAGTTATTCTTTTAATTTCCACGAATTTCTATTTTCTGCCTGGGTGGGACAATAATTCTATACGATAGTATGATGACTAGATTTTTTTCGGCTACATCATTTTAAGGAAGAAATACTTTGTTTATAAAAACATTTATTAGTAATTAAAAATTGAATAAAATAATAATAATAACTATCTAATCTATAAGCCCCATGGTGGGGGGAAAAGTGGCCAAAACGCTGGCGGCATTGCCACGCTGGATGGCAATGCTAAGTTTTTGCCCAAAATAGGCGCCAGCATTTCGGTCACCCGACGCCTCAAACAAACGTTTCGCCAGATCCCTAAACAAGTTGAGAGCGGACGGCCCCCATGGGCCTAAAGTTTCGACCCCAAACGGCATAAACATGTACATTCTGTCTAAAAATTCTACTTTGTTTATAATATTAAATTATATTTGTATTCTTATATATTTATCTAACTTTCAATTCAACCACATTTCACGTAGTACTAATTTTATACCTTTGTCAGAGAAATAGCAGGTCAATCTATAATTTTAATTTAACATCAATTAACTATCTCTAGTGTATTATCATCGGGTTTGGATATAACAATGTGATATTTATGTTTATTTGTTATATTGTAACTTGTTACTCTTGTATCTATACATATAATACCCCCTTCCTTACCCCCTTTCCTTCCTTCATCCTTACATCCCCCTGGGATATAAGGAGTGAAATTGAACTATTTTTTTTTTTTTTTAAACTTTTTGTTTCTCTGTTTGTGTGTTCGTCTGTCTGTTTGTACGGACTATTCTCCGAAATGACTAGACCGATTTATGTATGGTGTATTAAGTAGTATGTATTGTGGTAGCTTATATCCCTGGTCAACATATAGGATACTTTTGATCCCGGTAAATTAAAGAGTTCCCGTGTGATAATTAAAAAACTGTAATTAACCGTATCCCGCGAGGCCACGCGAGCGAAGCCGCTGGCGGGTCAGCTAGTCTTAAATAATTATGTCTAGGATTTTCGAGAATGACCAAATAATACAAGAATCCGTTTTTATAAATTCAACGATACAATTTCTAGCCGATAAAAGAGAAGCTAAAAGTTATGAAAATACTAATTAAACATAAGCAAATCCAAAATCTCTACGGGGCAAATACACCAGAACGTTTATAACTAAAACTAACTTAATTTTCCAAACTCTATGTAAAGTCAAGAAATAGTCAACTCCTATTGTGCGAAATTTGATTTATATATTCAGATAGGTAAACTTGCAAGTTTTTTTAAATAGACACGAGGCAATAAAAACTCTTTATATCTTGTTGGCAGTTGGCAAGTAAATGCTCGGTAGTATTTAAACTTGCATGTAACTAAGAGAGGCATGTTGTATACCCTGATGTGGTGGGATTGAAGGTGTGTACCACATTTTAATGGAGTGTGAGCGAAGCATTGCGCCGTCAACTATTCAATAGTGAGCATGTTCTATGGCAAGTGGGGGGCTGCAACAGTGTGTTGTCAGACCCTGAGTCATAGGATGCCAGAGCGTTGTTCGATGTGTTTTTTTTATATAATGGTTAATCAAAGTGACTTTCTCTCGCTGACGGAAAGCGATAAACATTAGTGCAGCCGTAAGCTGCATGACCTGAGAGATACTTTTTCACACCCCGCTTGAAAGACCCAGGGTCATAGTTGCAAGGAAAAACGTACGCCGGCAGAGCATTCCACAACACGACAGAGGTAGAAACTGCAAATTTTTTTTGGTTCGTGGTAAGAAGTTTTGAACAGTATATGGATGCAATGCTAGGCCGGAACGAGTAGTTCGGGATCGGAATGGTGAAGAAGGAGTAAGATTAAAAAGCTCTTCAGAACATTCGCCATACCATATGTATGACATTTAATTAAAACCCTGAACAAAAAAATTAAAAAACCTATACCGTTAGTCTAGTTAGTAGCGACGATGCCTTCGAAGCAAGAGGTCCTAGGTTCGATCCATTGCTGGTGCAAATGTTTTTGTCATGAGCAAAAATTGCTGTTCTCGGGTATAGGATGTTTGTGATGAATTGTGTGTTTCCATGCCTCATACGACACAGGGAATTCTAGTGCGGGGCTGTGAGTGTGGTGAATGTTACGATAATTTTCGTGATCAAGCATGTGTATAGTAGAGAGGGGAGAATTATCATGTTGCTTTCGTATTAATAAATATATCTTTTTGAATATCGTGCCGCTTCGTATAGTTAAGTAAAATATATTACTATTCTTCTGCGAACAGTAGACCTTGCGAGCACATAGTCTAATCAGCGGCAATTTATCGCAGTACTTCACAACCTATTATCTCGGCAAACATTTGACCAATTATGCTCATATTCGAAATTTCTTTATAAAGTCAAGTAACTAATGTGTGTACCAAATTTTATCAAATTCAGTAGGTAAATAGCGCCCGCTGCAAACATTCCACTTTTTTAGGAAAAAATCGGGAAAAGGGATTTAGGGAAAAACATTCGCGATTTTTAAGTATTATCTTGAATTGTATAACATACTTACTAAGTTTCGTCAAGATTGTTTAAAAAATGCGACCTGTACAAGAGGGCCAACTTACTATCTAACAAACATACGGACAGATAAAAGTAAATTTAGCCAGTTAAAACAGAGACGCTTCGCTCGCTCGGTCTACTATTCTAGATTGACTGGCTTTTTCTCATCATCCTATCCACGATTTAAATCAAATATACACCGTACGAACAAAAAAAACTAAACTGCTATTTCTGTAGTTTAGTTATTGTTTCACCATGTTTGGTCCTTGTCCACGAATGTATTAAAAACGTCTGTTTATTTGGAATGGCGAAAAAGTTGGGGCCCATCCTATGGGAAATAAACAAAAAGTTACGAACAGATGTTCAAAAGTTTTATACGCTTTTCGGAAGTTTTGTTTAGGTTACCATGTGGGAAAAGACTCGCAAATGAAGCTACTACGGTGAAAATAAGCTTGAATCAAGCTTCACATTTGTCATCACATGTGGAGTAATGCCCATTTTCACCATCAATCCCTAAATTTAAGGAAGCCCCTAAGACTTTTTAAGTGACAGTTTCCTTTTCACCACCAACTAAGAGACGCCTAATGTCTTAAGGGAACCCTTAAAAATAAGAACCCGACGTTCGGCCTCTTAGCGCTAAGTGACAGTTTGCTCTTTATACTCGAATTTAACGTGCATAATATTACATCTGAAATGGGAGAACTCTTGGAGAGTAATATACCTATAAGCTATTGAAGCCATGGACTTAATAAGGAATCCATGGTTATTCAGGCCGCCACCCATTTATCGCGATAGACCGAATTTGTTTCCCAAATATGACGATCAGCATTTCATGAAAAGGTGACAGGAAATGTGTTATTTTAATTAGACAAAATGATTCAGTTGTTAGTTGGCAAAATGTCTTCATTGAAAAATCTGTCACTTAAGTAAGTGTCTCTTAAGTAGGTATCCCTTAAATTAGTGAAATTGTGAAATTGAACTTAGGTAAGGATTTGTTTTATTTATTTATTCATTCATTGCATCATGCACTTATACAATATAGCACAAATACATACCCTGTTAGGGTGTAGCAAACAGAATTTAGTTCATAAAATATTTCTTCTAAAGTCTACATAGCTATATTATTAATTATATTATTTATTCCACTGTACATTATTAGTTAATTATGTTTATATAAAATATAAAATTAACTGTCACAATTATAATTACTATTTAGGGAATCCCGTAGCTTAAGAGCCCCTTAGTTAGCGCGCTTTAGCGTTAAAGCGCTTGAGGTTTCGTTGGTGAAAACGGGCATAAGACTCTTATATTTTATAAGTGCAGTGCCAATAGTATGAAATCATTAAAACCCTGCACCATGCAGGTATAATATGTATATATATATATAATAAAATAAAGGACATATATAATGCTGGAATCGTTAACTTTTTTGGTATTATTTCAAATTATTATTTTTTGTCACACTATGCTCTTCAGCATGAATCCGTCTTGGCAAGCAGCACCGCAATGCTTAATTTATAAGACGGCCGTATCACCACCTGGGTGATCACCGGGTGAGCCGTCTGCTCGTGTCCCATCTATTTTTCAAAATATACCTACTCAACAAGCCTGGGTTTACGGTGTAAATAAGCGTATTCCGGGAATACGGGCCTTAGACCGTGATCGTTCGAGGTCGACATAAAATTTTACCCAATGAGGATAAGGTTCTTTATACTGCAATCACAACACTCGTTTCCATGGAAACTTGACCTCGTATACGCTGAACTTCTATTTTCTCCTAGTTTCCTAGTTTTATTAAACTGGATTAATAGAGAAATCAAACATAAGCTACTTACAAAGGACAGCAACGTACTGAAGGGACTTCTATGTGACTGTAACTCGATTATTCTAAAGATATATCCCAGAGCTCATGAATGAGATTAAACTTGATGTTCCACTCAAATACACCAGATTTCATGCACCGTTCCTGGGGGCTCCAGGAACGTTCAATAGGCTCCTACTCCCACCTTTTCGTAAAAACGAAACTATCCTAAATCAGGGGCCCTACTCCCACCTCTTAAAGTAGTCAACCTTACCATTAAATATGGTACCACCACGTCAATATACCAAGCTTAAAATAATAATGCATTATGATAGACTTTTTGATGACGTAGTATTACTCGTAAATATCTCAATTCTCGTACTTTGACGTGACTTTTGACACTAAGTTTCATTGTTCCAGTGTTAATTTTTTGAAGATCCGTACTTCCATCTCTTAAAGTAGTCATATTGCAACCTTACCATTAAATTTAGTTGACCGTTGTGTGTCTGTGGGAGTTCGATAGTAAGTATGATAATTCTAAGCTTATTACAGAACGCTCTTGATTTATGATAGTTTCGTAAAAGGTGGGAGTAGGCCCCCAGGAGCTTTTTGTAATAAGCTTAGAATAATCATACTTACCCCACCGACACAAAACGTTCAACCAAATTTAATGGTAAGCTTGCAATATGACTACTTTAAGAGATGAGACATGACACGGATTGACACTTAGTGTCAAAAGTCACGTCAAAGTACGCGAATTGAGTGAAATATTTGATACTACGTCATCAAAACGTTTATCGTAATGCATTATTATTTTAAGCTTGCTATATTGACGTGGCGGTACCAAATTTAATGGCAAGGTTTAAAAATGACTACTTTAAGAGGTGGGAGGCCCCTGTAGTATCAACTAATTATAGGTAGAACTCTTACCTATTGCGAGCAAACGATAACTTTAATAAACTAAGCGAGCGAACTGAACTTGACCTTTTCTATACCAGTGCTTCATGAGCGAGGCGACGGCTGAGCAGTGGATTCTTCCTAGCAGACGGCTAATGATCGTAAAAGGTTTTATATACAACACTTTTTTTTAATGTATTAATTTGCTATTCTTTAGTCATCTCTCAACTATTCTACTTCATTAAGTTGTGTTTACACGTGTTTAATTGTTATTTTACTGTATAATCGTGAGAACCTGTAATTGGCTTTCTAATGTTATTTTAGTGAATATTTTTGTTGTATAAAGTTGTTTTTCCAAGTGTTGGTTTTCCAATAAATAAATACAAATTAAAAAATAAATTATTTTTTCTCCAAGAACACAACCAATACTGTTGTCTTAAAGGACGACAGTTTAAGAAGTATCTATTTGACCCTGGAAGATCCGAATCCTGTATGAATGTAGAATAGTCTATAGATAACTTACCTGGAGGCCATTCCTGTCCATATACGAAGATCTCCGACCTGGCAATGTCCACTCGGTTCCACGTGAGAGACAGGGAGAGCTGCTCGCTGGGTGTGAGGTGCTGAGCACGGAACAACGCCGTGAGGATCACCTGATCCAGTTCCTGGATCTCACCGCCTTCTGCTCGTTCTTGGATCCGGAAAACCGTGATCTGCAGAAATACCATAGAATTTTTAAATGTTCTACATATTGCTTATATATATTATTACTCGTAGTTGACCCGCCAGTGGCTTTGCTCGCTTGGCCTCGCGGCATAGTTAATTACAGTTTTTTTAACTATCCCACGGGATGTTTTTAATTTACCGGCATCAAAAGTGTCCTATATTTTGACCAGGGATATATATGAGCTACCACCATACAAAATTTCATTTAAATCGGTCCAGTCGTTTCGGAGATGAGCCTGTACAAACAAACAGGAACACAGAGAAACAAAAAAAAAATAAAAAAATCTAAATTAGTTGCATTCTTGCATCCACCTGACTCGGTTTTTAGTATATTTTTTTCAATATACCGTAATTCGACCTCTGCAGTTTTATTATACTGTATGTATATAGATATGATAGTACTTGTATAATATATGTATGTAGTCAAATTTAAGTGCATTAAAAGTAAGTTTGAGCGCTCGTATGTAAAGAATAAGAATACGTATGTATACGTAAAGCTTTTTTTACGACCTGCATTTCAATTGGGTTATACATGCCTGACTATTCCTTCACCGTGAAGTGCCACCCACAGTGCCCAATATGCTGACGTGAAGCCTTTACATCAGCATATTGGGCACTGCGGTGGTACCTACCAACCAAGACTGCCTCTTGCTTATGAGGCCAACCACCTATTATGTCAGTCCCCCTTAAATCGAGAAGATTAATCTAAAAGCAAAACTGGCTACCAACATCTAGAGAGGATGAACGGATATTAAATATTATTTATGCATTTAATTACTTAATTAAAGAATATATATATTCGTGATCGTATGCCCAATGTGTTACCGTCAACCTTCGCAAGGGAGCGTTTCGTGATGGCAGACAGTTTAAATAACTCGAATGGATGGTAGCGTCATATTAACATAACAGGCGTTAGGCAACCTCGAAGGCCACTTACATATTAACCAAACCGCACTGGGCCCACGTGGTGGATGCCTATGCTTCTATAACTGAGATGAAGGCTCGTGTCTTGTACTGTGACATCGTAATGGTCTAATTATACATAAGCCTCTTATCTCGTTCATCTACATTCGGAACCACGATAATTAACAGCAACCTAGATAAAGGTCAAACCTAAACAACCTGTAGGTACCTACTTGTCTAAATTAAATGATTAGCAAAGCCTACGCTTTTGTGTGAAAGGTTAAAGTTATTATAAGCTAAGCCCTGCGATTTCTAATTAAAGATTTTAATCGAAATTGCCATCGTAAAGGGAAAAATAGTACGGCAATTTGCGGGCCATTTGCTCACCTCTCCAAATATTGTGGATCACGGATGAATGATATGATCAGGAACCAATTCCCTTCTGAGTTATCGTGGACCGAAGCAATCTTTTTAGCATTAAGGTCTGCTTTATATTCCGAGATAAGCCGGTATTATCTATGAATGAAATGGATTTTGTTCTTATTGTATTATTTCCTCCGGCCGCCACGCTAACCCGTTGTTAGAAATTAAAACGAATACTAGCCGCGCATTTTTAGATGTTTGATATCTAGTTCACTAATAGTTAAGGTTAAAAATGGTATAAAGTTTAGGAACCTGATTTCTTTTCAGAGTTCCGTACCTCAAAAGAAAAAAGGAACCCACATGTGATCACTGGCCCGCTCCGTCTATCATTCAGTCCGTCTCTCCGTCTGCTAAGACTATTTTTCTTAGGAACGCGGATTGGTATCAAATTGAAATTTATATAGAATACTCGGGTTTACTCGCATTTAGCTGCAATGTTTCTGAAATCACAATTTTAGCGATTTCATAAGGGAATCAAAACCTATAGGTTACGAGTACTACGTCCCGTTGACCTGGAATCGTAAAATTTGTCAAGAAGCAATTTCTTATAGCACATATATAAAATAAAAAATCTCAAAACCCGTAAATACGTAGTCTAATAACAGAAAAAGCGAGTTTACTATTTCAAACTTATGCTTTGCGAGACCAATCATTGCGATTATTGAGAGAAAATTACACATCCTCCCCATACGACGGTTAAAATCTAATAGCGAGTTAAAATTCGATGCTCAGGCGGTATGATCTGGTATCACTCGGTGACCTAGTTGGTCATGGTAGACACAGATTGCCTGAAAGCGCCGGTTTCTCAAGAATAATAAGGGTTTATACTCGTAGTAACTACGAAATTCTAACAACTGGACACAAAACTTTAAGACTGAGACAAAAGTGTGTAGATATCCTTTTTATTTTTGTTCATGAGTGACACCAAAAGCCAGTCAATATACCTCACCTAATAGCGTACAATTTGTCGCGTTTTCTCCCTTGAAATGCCCTGAATAACGCTACTAATATTTCCGCATTATGGCACGTACACTCGCACACATACACGTAAAGGCCGTTAAATGAATATTTTATTGTCGCAAAAGTGGGTCGTAATACTCGAGATGCCCAGGCAGTGTGAGAAATGTCTCCTCATTTAGGTGGCGTTTAGAACAATGTGACATAGACCCTAGCATTGTTTATACATATACTTTATTCTGTGTCCACGCTAACAAAGTAAACACATTTGTGTTTTTCTAATAAACAAGTACAATTTGAAAAATGTAATACCGACTTCCATTCTATTCAGTTATTGGAGTGTGACTCAAAAACGACTGAACCGAATTTGATGAAATTTAAATAGGATAACAGGGGAAGCTCCACCTTTCAAACAAAAAAGAATTTTGAGAATCAGTTTACCCAGTCCAAAGTTATGAGGTAACAAACAAAAGAAAAACAGTCGAATTGAGTACCTCCTCCTTTTTAGGAAGTCGGTAGAAAAAGAAACGAAATAAGTTTACCGCAAAATAAAGCGCATAAACGTAGACCTAATTATTTTGGACTTCGCTGAAATTCTAATATACACGTAATTTGTATAATTACAAAAAAAAAAAAACAGCACTATATGCTGCTGGTACTTAATACATACATGGGAAGAATATTTAAAACTACTTTAAAAAAAAATCCCACATAATCATCAATATTTGGTCAAACGTCTAGATTGATTCACACCTACAAATTTTATTCTAGGCATTTCCACTATTCATTAAGATATACTACATGCGCGCGGTTTATGCATGAAACTTAACACCCCTACATAGAAATGTATCATTCATAATCATAACATTCGGCAAACTCGCGTCCTAGCTCGTTAGTACATATTATTATTCATTCTGTGCGCTCGGGCATTCTCGCAAGACCTGGCCACCGGACCAACCCCGCACCCTCCGCCCTGCCACCCCGCGGCCTTTGTTTCTTCCGAAAACGAACGAACGAAAGCCGAAACTCGACAATCTCTTTCACACCGAACGCTCGGGTGGGGGGTGTAAGAAAGAGTAAGAGAGATATTTTTTCACTGACGCGAATCATGTGTTTTCATTAATAAGTTGTACATAGGCATGTAGTATTTTTGTTAAGATGGTGTCCATACTTTTAGATGGAATTTTCGAAAACTTTAACAATTATTAATTATTTCACTGTGAAGTAATAAACAATTTTGACTACATATCTACAATGTATTAACACTTTTGTACCGCCCATTTTTTTTTGGTAATTATATAAATTACGTGTATATAAATCTGAGCCGCAGGCTCTAAGTTCGATCCCTAGACAGTTTAAACATGTGTGTTTGACCTGTGCCTGGATATGTAATATTATACAAAGGCAAGATTCGTTTCTTTGTTTGATGTGAATAGTCTCCTAAACTACAAGACCGATTTGAAAAACAAGTATACAATTTGAAAAATTTAATGCTGACTTCCATTTTATTCAGTTATTGGAGTGTAACTAAAAACTACTGGATCGAATTTAAATGGGTGGTCCCATTTAATTTTCTTCACGGGAAGGACCAGCTTTCAAACAAAAAAAGAACTTTGTGAATCAGTTCACCCTATCGAAAGTTACGAGGACACATCAAAACAAAAAAAAAACATACAGTCGAATTGAGTACCTCCTCCTTTTTGGAAGTCGGTAGATTATTGCACTATTAGAATGGTAAATTACTCGTATCCCTGATGAACAGACGCTATATATTCTGGTTCATCATCATTATCATCGATCACGGAGCGCAGCAAGTATGTACATGAGTGTGTATATCAGCCATCTGGTCACCATAGTACAGGTTCTGCCTAGTTTGGAACCTGAAGACCTTTGTGTGGATGTTGTCCCATATTATTGTTATTATAATTATAATAATTCGTAAAAAGCAGTTGAGCGGTTGAGTATCGTTACGAACGGATATAGGACACACAGCCGTGCGATTCTCTAAAAGAGCAAACATCATTACATCTTTGACAACATCCGTGAAACAAATGACGAGATGACAAAAAACGTTGGAAAAACAACCTTAAGTACAAGGGCGATATCTCAAGTATTTGACATCGGTGAGCTTTGAATCATTACAGAATAGCAGGGCTGGTCAATGAAATAACCCTACTTTTGGGCTTCGCCGCAATCGGATGGGAAAGGTTTAGCGCTTCTACTTCATCCTCAGTTCTAATCTTAGACCGTCTATGCGTAATAGATAACCTCTAGGTTTTAACTCGTTTGAAGGTGGCACTTTTTCTTTGAGATCAAAAAGCCAAGATTTCACGACCGCCCTTAGTAGGATTATTAATCGGGTGGAAATATGTACTAGATACTGGGTGCTACTATGGCCGGTTAAACTAATTTTATCGAAATCCCTCCAGTGTTATCCGTTGAATCTGAATTAGGTCCATTCCGTAAGTATGTAAGGGGGCGTCACTACATAAAATAAAAACTGTAGTGGTCGAACTTCTGTACGATAGAAAAATGCTAAAAAACGTCTGTTGCTAAAAATGCTAAAAATTTTATGTTTGTCTGTCTGTATGTACGGGCTAATATCCGAAACGACTGGACCGCTTTAAATGGCAATTTGTAAGGTGGTAGCTTATATCCCTGGTCAACATATAGGACACTTTTGATCACGGTAAATTAGGATTCCCGTGGGATAGTTAACCGTATCCCGCGAGGCCACGCGGGCGCAGCCGCTGGCGGGTCAGCTAGTGTATGTATAAAATGTACGGAATCACGGTTATGGATGAATCAAATATTACTTTCCCTGTCTCACGCCTCTTTGCAATGGAATTGCCTTCGAACTCTGCTCTTGTACTGGGACTGACATGTAGACGTTTTTGTACAAACACTTCAGCACATCAAGATACCGATAGTCAATACGGCACCGCTGGAGAGACTCAAAAGTCTACTTAAACCAAGGAATTTGTGACTAATATTGCATACTCCATGACTTAACCACGCGAGTAACATATAAACATAAACATTCCATTATGTTCCCACAGCTGGGTCTCGAGCCATCCTCTCAGAGATAGAGAGAGCGAGAGAGAAGTTGGGCCATAATGTACCACGCGGGCCCATTGCGGCTTGGATAGTAGCCTATCCTTTGATGGTCATATCATGTTGAAGTTTTCAGGCCGCCGGAACGCTTTCGACATAGCCTAGCGACTGTTATCCTAAGACAAACAACCGAGACCAACGGCTTGACATGCCCTCCGAAGCACGGAGAGTGACATACGGCAATTGTTATTATAACAAAATTAATTAAATTATTTTCAAAGGCACGTTTGAAAATAATATTCATTTACATCTCTCATATTCGGTAAGTAGGTCCTTATTACCCCCAAATCGGGCTTGTAGGTGACCAATTAGCGATCTAGGGTAATAACGTAGCTAGAAAAGCCCTAGGGCGGTAAGTAATTAATAAAAAAACACAAATGGGGCTTGTAGGTGACCAATTAGCGCTCTAGGGTAAAAATGTAGATAGAAAAGCCCTAGAGCGGTAAGTCATTAAAAAAAACACTTCACGTTTTCAAAAAGTTCGCGTACATCTAACCATCATACTGGCAATAGACATCATGCATTCAGCCCAATGACAAAAGAGGTCGCTTCGCTATTCAGCCTTGTCTTCGCATGAGTATAATAGTCATCAATTTTATTTTTGTAATGCCGGTTTTTTCTACTTACCTCACAATCGAGATGTAAAGCAGAGTAGTTAGCTCGGGTGTGAGTATGCAAGCAATGCCTTACAGCCCCTTGGCTACTAATCTACTATTACTTCTATGATAACACTAATCTCTATTCTAAACTCTAAACTCTAATCTTAGAATCATTGGAAACAATGACTATCTATGGGTTCTACGAGTCCAGATGCACGGCGTTTAGTGAAGGAGTTGTCCAAACACAAGATATAAGATATAGATAATAAATTACAGGTAATAAGAGAGCTAATGCTTACCTCAGGACAACGTATTAGCCTGGTTATTCAACTAGGTAACGTCGCTAGCTTTTTGGGCACTCTATATGACTTAAATTCTGTTTTTTTATCTACATATCTATAAGTTTGCAATGTTTTAGCTAAATAGATATTATTATAAAAGGTATTGTTGAGTAGGTGTTTAAGATAATTTCAAGATCTGTGGATTAGTGTATCTCAATTTGACATTTATTTCATATCTTGTATTCATTTAATCTCTATCTAAAACTGAATTTATTCACGTATTTGACAATATTTTAAAATAACATTTGTATTTACATATACACACCCACATGTCAAAAATATATATGTTCATACAAATAAATGTGTGATCTGCCCGAGGATCGAACCTGGGACCGGCGGCGCAGAAGGCAACCGGCAGTCAGGTAGACTTGCTAATTTGAGCAAGTTAAGTCAATTTTGATTTAAAAAGTATGTTTGTGTCAAACTCATGAAAATATTCAAACAAACACTGGTGACATTCTCATAGAGGAACCCCAACCTTCCTCTATGCATTCTCCATAATATATTCAACTTTTCAAACGCACACTATCGCCAGGGCAGTATTATCCATAAGGCGGCTTAGGCAACTGCCTAGGTGCCCCGCACCGACTAGGGACCGTGGCCCTGTGAGCTCCTAGCCAAAGCGGGCCACTCACCAAGAAAAAAACGTTTCATCTAACATTTTTTATGGAATTTTATACTTCCTCAATACTATACCTACATCCTCAATAATATACATAGTAGAAGTATCAACCTGTTGATGGTCCGGGAAAATAATAATGACGAGATCCTTTTTTTGTTCCATTATGGCTTCGCATGGTTTGCGCATATAACCAGTCCTCAAGTTATATTTTTCATCTAATAATTTGCCCAATTCGAAAGTGGTCAAATATAGTCCATCATCCGTCATGGTCCGTCATTTGTTCCTAAATGAAGTCTAAAAAATATCAGCAAAAATTTAAAGGAAAGGGGCCCCGAGAATTGCATTGCCTAGGGACCCCAATAGGGATAATCCGGCCCTGACCGTCGCTCCATTTACAGCAGGAGCAAATATTTTCAGTTATATTCGTCCCAACCTTTAAAGCTACTTTTCATTCAAATATTCCAAGTCCGTATACGTGTACATGAAGGTATTAAACTGAATATTTTATTGACGCGCCGATTCCGTAATACGAGTAACGGAGAACGTCCGCTGTGCAATTTAAACCCGGTAAGTAAAAGAGGGTTTATGTTTTTTAAATGCATTTAAATGACTACTGAAAAGTAATGTGACTCGGAGTAAGCATCACGCTTGCTTTGTGATAGTTGCAGTGCCACTTAGAGCATATAACTTGCTAGAATGGTTTGCGGTAGAAAATATAGCACTGCGGAGGTACGGCTGAAGAGATTCAGCCGTACCTCCGCAGTGCTAGATGGGAACGAGCGAGGAGGGAAACAAATGATATTTAGGTATTTATAGGTTAAGTATACATATTGTTAAGTGAGTCGCAGCGGAGCTTGACTTGGCGATCTTACGTTCTCTACGCTTGCTGCGGTCAGGAGTTGGATGGGTGACCGCTAGTAGTATTAGTAACTAAAGTTATTGGTGTTGTACCTACTTGTTTCTGCTGTATGTATCATTTTACATTATTTGCTGTGGTGTGGTTGATCTCCAAAATAATTATTCTCTTTCTTTCTTTCTTTCTTTCTTTATTTCTATTATACAACTTAGCACTTCCGTGTCTCGGAGGACACTTTAAGACGTCGGTCCCGGTTGTTAATCTTAGGACAACAGTCGAAGGCCTTCGGGCGGCCTGAAAACTTCGGCATAGGTTGGCCACTAGCCCATATACCAAGCCGTACCAGGCGTACGTGGTGGGTTATGGCTTTGACAGGAAGGTTCGAGTCCCAGCAGTGGGATTATGAAGTAAGTATTAGAATACAAAGCAAGTCAAATCAAAAGCATATACATATGTAGGTAATATGTTTATCTAAACCATGAAAGTACCTCAGTTTATATAGAATCAAAAGTTTATCTCAATATTATTTTTAAATGGTGCTGCAAATGCCATAACAGCAACAGCCGCGGGGCGATAGCGCCCGGACAAATAAGTAAAACACGAAGATGGCCTCTTGCACAAGAGACGTACCAGTCTAGTCCTAGTATATCAGTTTTCCACGCGTATTACGATTCTCATCCTGACATTCTGCATAGACGTTCGTAAAAGTTCAACAAAATTATAAAGTACTATTAATATTATATATATTAGGATTCATATATGAATCCTTGGTAATATTAATCCTTGGAAACGAAGTCGCGGGCAGTCGCTAGTATATATAAAAACGAACCCCTATGTCTCCTGGTCACGCTATAACTTGAGAACGGATGGAATAAGCTCGCTAATTATTTTTTGTTTTGTTAATTATTGTCAGGAGAAGGTTCTTATGAAAGAAAAACCAAGAATAGATGGGAGGTCATGGCAAGTTCGAAGGCCGAGCACATATCGCGAACTAAGTCGCGGGCAGTCGCTAGTATATATAAAAACGAACCCCTATTTCTCCTGGTCACGCTATAACTTGAGAACGGATGGAATAAGCTCGCTAATTATTTTTTTGTTTTGTTAATTATTGTCAGGAGAAGGTTCTTATGAAAGAAAAACCAAGAATAGATGGGAGGTCATGGCAAGTTCGAAGGCCGAGCATATAACGCGAACTAAGTCGCGGGCAGTCGCTAGTATATATAAAAACGAACCCCTATTTCTCCTGGTTACGCTATAACTTGAGAACGGATGGAACAATTTTGCAAATTATTTTTTGTAATGTTAATTATTGTCAGGAGAAGGGTCTTATGAAAGAAAAAATGAGTGGTTATTGGAAGGCCGAAAGCCAAGCTTAACCCTTTGCGTCCCAGAGACGTAAATATACGTCAGTTTCATTCTTAAATCTTTTGTTTTAATTATCACGGTATAGGAAGGATTAATACGCAAACGTAGTCGCGGGCAGTCGCTAGTTTGAATAAATACATGAGCGTGGAATTCCTAGACAAACAGATATTTGAGATCAAAGTGGTCAGTTGGACATAACAACAATTTCATATGTAAGGGCCTATAGTATGCAGTCAGTAGGTACTACTGTTTCTAAAAGAACAAAACCTATCCGTAACGAGAACAACACTGATCTGGAATAAAACAGATAGCTTTTCTTATTGCTCTATATTATCTTATACTTGAATATTCCACTCGAGCGGAACTGCGGGGCGCGGCTAGTATTCATTAGATTAAATTGACTCTAATCTACGTAACCCTCTACTGATAGAAATGAAAAAATCCTAGAGCTTATCTGCAAATGGAAAAAAATTACAAATTTCAAACTTTCGTGGACAGAATTAATCTTTTAATCAGAAGATCTTTTGAACTTCAATTGGATTTTTATCTTTGGATCTTTCCTAAATTTAACATAATATTATTTAGTATTTTTTGAAATTTATATTTTACTTTGCCTGAACTGTTAAGGTTAAACTGAATCGGATTACGGATAAAATATGAAATATTGAATTGATTTTTATTATATTAGTAATGTTTAAAACTCTAACGCCTGCATAGTGAAACCAAACGTTGAAATTTTAGACAGATAAATTATCATATAGTACAAATTAAGAAATAACATTTGTAACATATTGATGTTACATATTGATGTACGAAAGTAAAGAGCTTGTAAAAAAACCCTTCTATTAGTCGAATAAACCTATAGGTACAAGCAATTTTATATATTTGAGATAGCAAACTATCGCGAGTTTTGTCCATAATTTATTTTTTAGGAACTTAAGACGGATAATTCATCATCATCATCATCATCTCAGCCGTAGGACGTCCACTGCTGAACATAGGCCTCCCCCATGATTTTCCAAAAGGACCGGTTGGAAGCGGCCTGCATCCAACGTCGTCCTGCGACCTTCCTCAGGTCGTCTGTCCACCGTGTCGGTGGACGACCTACGCTGCGCTTGCCGGTCCGTGGTCTCCACTCCAGAACCTTTCGGCCCCATCGGCCATCTGTTCTGCGTGCTATGTGCCCTGCCCACTGCCACTTCAACTGGCTAATCTTCTGGGCTATGTCGGTGACTTTCGTTCTTCTACGGATCTCCTCATTTCTGATTCGATCACGTAGAGAAACCCCGAGCATAGCCCTCTCCATAGCTCGTTGTGCGACTTTGAGCTTTTCTATGAGGCCCATAGTAAGAGACCACGTTTCAGTGCCATAAGTCATCACTGGTAACACACATTGGTCGAAGACTCATGTCTTGAGGCACTGAGGTATTTTTGACGAGAAGACTTCGCGAAGTTTCCGGAACGCTGCCCAGCCGAGTTGGATTCGACGGTTGACCTCTTTCTCGAAGTTGGACCTGCCTAGTTTGACTGTCTGTCCCAGGTAGATGTACTCGTCAACAACTTCGAGAACTGAGTTCCCAACTGATATTGGGGTAGGTACAACATGGGCATTAGACATAATTTTCGTCTTGTCCATGTTCATCTTAAGACCTACCCGTCGGGAAACTCGATGGAGGCCTTCGAGCATTGTACTGAGGTCTTCCATGGATTCTGCCATGACTACAATATCGTCGGCAAATCGAAGGTGAGTGATGTATTCGCCGTTAATATTAATGCCAAGTCCTTGCCATTCCAGAAGCTTGAAGGCGTCTTCCAATGTAGCGGTGAACAGTTTCGGAGATATAACGTCTCCCTGTCTCACGCCTCTTTGCAATGGAATTGCCTTCGAACTCTGCTCCTGTACTCGGACTGACATGTAGGCGTTTTTGTACAAACACTTCAGCACTTCAATATACCGATAGTCAATACGGCACCGCTGGAGAGACTCAAGCACTGCCCACGTCTCGATCGAATCAAAGGCTTTCTCATAGTCCACAAACGCTAGACAAAGAGGCAAGTTATACTCTTCGGTCTTCTGTATAACTTGGCGTAGCGTGTGGATGTGGTCTATGGTACTATAGCCTTTTCGGAAACCGGCTTGTTCCGGAGGCTGGAATTCATCAAACCTGCGACTGAGACGGTTCGTTATGACCTTCGAAAACAGCTTATAAACATGGCTCAAAAGCGAGATGGGTCTGTAATTTTTAAGTAAAGTGTTGTCACCTTTCTTGAAGAACAGCACCACCACGCTTTTGTTCCATGCTTCTGGCGTTGAACCTTCGAGTAAGACGGTATTAAAAAGCTTCTGAAGGACTTTAAGTACCGGTGTTCCACCCGCTCTCAGAAGCTCAGATGTGATACCGTCGTCACCAGGCGCCTTGTTGTTCTTAAGCTGTTTCAAGGCCATTCTAATCTCGTACAGGCTGATGTCCGGGATATCTTCGGTATAATGTCGGGTCAGCTTGGCTCTTGGGTCTTTGACCGAGCTGCTAACAGGTTTAGCGACCGAGGTGTATAACTGTCCGTAGAAACTCTCGACCTCTCCTAACACTTCCGCTTTGGTCGACGCTACACTGCCGTCTCCTCTCTTCAGCTTCGTCAACTGGCTTTGCCCAATAGACATGTCTCTTGCAAACACTTTGGAGCCTTTTTTCCGCTCTATCGTCTCTTTAATACGGTTTGTATTAAAGATCCGGATGTCGTGTCGCAAGGACTTCCATATTCGTCTATTGAGCAGCCTATATGCTTCAGCATCATTCGAAGACTGCAGTTTCAATGAACGTCGTTCAGCCATGAGGTTGAGGGTATCGTTGGAGAGTTTCTGTGGCCTATCTGTACGGTGGGGTTTAAAGTACTTGGAACCCACTGTATGGACAGTTTCTACTAACCTGTTATTGATCTCGTCCACTGAAGCGATGTTCTCAAGGCAATCGAAGCGATTGGATAGCTCAAGTTGAAAGCTCTCGGGGTCTTGAATACGGGCACGAGTGGGTCGGAGCGTAGACTTCATCAGACGAGACCTCTCCAGTTTGACATTAATATTCACCGTGCCTCTTACCATTCGGTGATCACTACCGGTTTTAACCCTGTTGATCACGGAGACATCAGTGAATATTTGCCTTTTGGTGGTCATAATGAAGTCAATCTCATTTCTCGTGGAACCATCGGGACTCAGCCAGGTCCATTTCCTGTGAGGTGGCTTCTGAAAGAAAGAGTTCATCATAAAGAGTCCCTCTTTCTCCAGGAAGTCGGCCAACCTCTGTCCCCTACGGTTCCGTTGTCCATAGCCAAATTGCCCCACTTTCGACTCATCCTCGCTTCTCTTACCCAACTTCGCGTTGAAGTCCCCCATAACAACTAGAAAGTGCGTTTCAGAGGTATGTATGGCCCGACTAATGTCCTCATACATATCCTCCACCTCATCATCCGGGTGCGACTTCGTCGGTGCGTATACCTGAATGACCTTCAGCGAATATCGTTTGGATACTCTGAGTATTAGGTATACGACCCTATTGGAAACGCTATCGATCTTAACTATGTTGTTAGTAAGGGACTTGTGGACGAGAAACCCGACACCACCTTGGGACTGTTGGTCGCCCTCCCGGTGGTAGAGTAGGTTACCTGATTTTAGGGTTATCGTGTCCTCACCCGCTCTACGGACTTCAGATAACCCCACAATGTCCCAGTGTAGCTTACTCATTTCTTCTTCCAGCTCATATATCTTCTCGTCTGTCCTCATCGTGCGTATGTTGTGTGTTACCAGGGCCAGTCGTCGTCGTTGGGGGTGGTAGCCGGGCGTCTGCCGGGGATTCTTAGCACCCCCTGCCCCACCGTTACCGTGGCCGCTACCGTAGCCAGGAATAGCAGGGCTGCCGGGGACTGGGGGCCTGGTTCTTTTTGTCCAATCCATAAGGGGGTTTTTGCCAATACTCGCCACGCTTGGCAGGCGGGTTGGCGAGCGCAGTTTTTGTGTGTTTGACTGGGAAGGTGCTGCTGCCCACCTTCTGATTTGTTATCCCTTAGCCGCTTTCTACGGCACCCACGGGTAGAGTTGGGGGGGGTGCTATTCTAAGCCGGCACCGCCACGGCATTAGACGGATAATTACCGTTTTTTAATTTTCCGGTTGATAGCGTACGTATACTAACCGGTTCCTAAACAATAATTGGATAGTAGGCGCTTCGTTTCTATATGAAAGTTAAAAGAACTAGAGAAATCCTCGGACTGATGCCTCGGTGGCCTCGGTTAGTCAGAACATGCGGGTTCGAATCCTACCCAAGGTAATTTTTTGAAAACTTTGCTTTCTAAAATTGCAGAAAAAAATGTATCGTAGAAAGTTAATGCAAGGTTGAAAAATATATTATAGTCTAAAGCTTTTATAGATTCGCAGAACCATGTAAATACGATGAGGATCAGTCACAGAAGGAATATTAGTATTCAGGCTTAGTGTAAAAGGGCTCGGCTTTATTCCATTGTCCTACGTAGGATTATGTCTCGTTTGTGACTTTCAACTTTTCTCTCTACTAGTACTATTATTTATTCTTTGACGCTATATCTAATACCTTATTAAACGAACAATTCTTGTATATAAATGTACTAGCTGGTGTCCGCGACTACGTTTGCACAGGATTAGTACTTCGAGTAACTTATTATTTATCCAATGGCATATCTATCTTTATACCAAAATGTTAAAAAATATGTACATGGTCGAACGCAATTGCTACAATAGTATTATTTGAGTACATTTAAATACTTAGTATATCAATCAGTAACCAATAATAATAAAATAAAATTTATCACCATGGAAAAATACTGTCATTACAGTTCATCACCCTGAATCTCGGAAACGACTCCAACGATTTTCATGAATTTAGTATGCAGAGGGGTTTCGGGTGCGATAGATCGATCTAGCTAGGTTTCATTATTAGAAAACGTCGTTTTATCCGTGTTTTCAGGCAATGAAAAACGACTACAGCAACACTTATGCTACTTGACAATATATGGCGTTGTTAAGCTAAGGTAATGTGTTTCGCCCCCGAAGGGTTCCCGCATTGACGTGGCGGGGGGGCTCAGTAGCCGTGGCTTGGATCACCACGGTGAAGCCAAGAGGAACCCAGGGGCCACGCCGGCGTTGGGGTGCGCTGGCCGGCTCAGGCGGGGCCGCTCCTATGGGCTTTGGCCGCCAAGTCCACATAGGAGTGGCGGGGTCCGGGCGCTTTGGCGCAGACTCGAGGAGGTGGGGCCCGGGCGCTTTGGCGCAGGTCGAGGAGGTGGGGTCCGGGCGCTCGGCGCAGACTCGAGGAGGTGGGGTCGCGGGGGGGTTATCCTCTGTGGCTGACGTAGCAGGCGGTGGGGCTACGTATCCGACCCACCGCAGGGAGATCACGGGCGTCCAGACACGGGGAAGTCTGGCGCCCATTGTTGGCGGGTTTGGTCTCCGAGGCAGTTGCGGCGCGCCATGTGATCTGGCGTGCCGCGAAGAGAAGGGTCCGGCAACGGACAGCCGCGGCGGGTTCGCGGTCGTGTGTAAAATCTGTCCCGCGTTCCCGCCAAAAGCGGCAGTGACGGAACACCCCGGGTTTTGGTGGGTATACGGACTCCCACATAACCACCTACCTCCCCGTGATAGGTGGTATCCATAAAGGATTTCCCCGGGACAAAAAAAAAAAAAGATAATGAGTGTTTGGTTTGAGGTTAGACCAGGAAAATCAATTGTTTACTTACGAACAAAACTCGGTCATCCAAGTACCAATAGCTAACTAAAAATCCTAACTAGGTATTTTACTAAATCTGTGTGAAACTTTTAACAGCCTATTTTAGTCGCTTCGAATGGGGAAAAGCCGTCAGGGAATCGCGGGAAATGTGATCATTAATTTCTGGTTTGTTTCTCCGACAGAGTAGAACCTTATTCCATGGAGACATAGGGAGTTAATGTGAAGATAACACTTCGTGGAGTACGATGGATGATTGATCTTATTAATCTATAAGAAATGTATTGTGTTGTAGAGGTTTAGAAAATAATTTTCGTACACTACACTTTTATTGTTATTGAACATATATGTATTTATGACCGGACACTGAGAAGTATAAGAACTATGAACTTTATGGAAATGTTTTGCTGATTGGTCCCGTGAAGCCTTTTGATCCCTATATGAAGTAGGATCAATTGGCATAAAACATTTTTGGTATTTTAGCATTTTTTTTCGCTGACGGTACATTTCCCCAAAATCTATGAAAGCAGTTCCGAAATCTCAAAAAGTTATAGAAGATATTTTCCTGGGAACGTTTTCTGCAACTATAAAGGCCTATTCAGACCTGAGCGTTATTCGCTACCGCTATGGGTAGCGGATAATACCACGCGGAACTCGATGGGTAAATAGTATGGAGTTCCATAACTGCAGCAAAGCTTGTACCGCCTATTGAGGCGGTATTTTCTCTTGTTTAGCGAAACTAGTTCCGCCGGGTGATGCGGGATGCATGTAACGAGAGCGACATATATGCTTCTTGCCCTCGCCTGATATCGCCTCCTAACCGTTGCCAACGGATATCTCTACCGCGCGCAGTAGCAATATCCGCTTTGGTGTAAACAGTGAAATTAACGCATAACCTTTCGGATTTCTCTATCGCTCGCGGTAGCGAAAAACGCCCAAGTCTGAATAGGCCTTAACGGTTAATGTATAGCTGCCCTTACTGCTCCGTAAAAAACCTTCCTGTACTAATGTGTTGTCTCACATTATAGTCTTCGTCACATTTAAGAGTCTTGCTCTTGTTATATTATTAGTATTCTTTTATTTCTATATTAATTTATAAACAGAACTATGTACTCAGATTGTTTTATGACGTTTTTGATATAGTACATGAAAAAGCAAAACGTGCGTCGGGTTGGCACCTGCATGCTTGTGTATAGCACGACATCATACTTTTATCCCCGGAGAAGTCTGCAAAATATAAGCTCCCATACTTCAATAGTTATATTATTAATTATAAATGAAATCTCTAAACGAGAAAAAACATTTTTACTAAAATACAAAAGTAAAGTTGAGGTATAAAAGAAATTAAGAAAATAAGTCCGAGCGCAGCGCCTTGCGGAACTCCCTTGTGGCTACAGCGTTCATTAATTGCTAACGAGCCGTGTCCAACAATTACAAGGTTTCATTATTACGTGCACCTTAGGTATTGTAATAGTTATTTATGACACTAGTGCGATAAATTGGTTGTTTTTGCTGAGTAGACGAATGTCTACCCGAGAGCACACACATTGCAGTTTCTGGAAAAGTAGGTTGATTTCTGCGAAATCTATTGTATTACTTAGTGACTGCCCGCGACTTCAATCGCGTAGTAGGCCTTCTATCTCACCATAACCTTCCATCTTTTCGTAGTTTTTCTTTCATAAGAAGCTTCTCCTGACAATAACTAACACAAAATAAGAATCAGCGAAATCACTAAATCTATTCTCAAGTTATAGCGTGACCAGGAAAAATAGGGGTTCATTTTTATATATATAGAAGATTGGCCAAATATGGCGAAGGGCGAGTCAACGGGTTAACATAGTCAAGTTAAGCCTTCGACTTCAACATCATCATCATCTCATCGGCCTGCATCTAACGTCCTGCGACCCTTGTTAGATCGCCTGTCTACTTTGTCAGTGCGCTTGCCGGCATGTCTCCACTCCAGAACCTTCCGACCCCATCAGCCATCTGTTCAGCGTGCTATGTGCCCTGCCCACTGCCACTTTGACTCATGTTCTGGGTTATGTCGGTGACTTTCATTGTTGAGATAATGAAAACACGAAAAAAAACTTCATCTCACAACACACAACGTTTGCAACAGTGTCGCAATATCGGGAGTTCATTAAAATAAATACCACGGTTTTCATCCCGTAAGTAGCAATATGTTTATCCATTTCACAAGTTTGTAAATACCAATATCCGTACATGTGTCATACGTTTCTCAACATATTTGCGAGAAAACTGTACAATAAACCGTATCTCATAGTTACCAAGTATTTTTCACCTTCGTGTCATTAAGGATTTTTCCTACGTTTGCTGCAGTGAAAACTTAATTTGAGAATGATTTGACTCATTAAATAGCACTTTCGCGATTTTTCCGGCATGAGTTAATTTATTACGATTTGAGCTCTATTCAAGATATCAGGTAGAGTAACACCATTAAACAGGTGAAAAATATATAATAAATGAGTAACTGAGATACATAATAGCCCTGCTGCAGGGCTATTATGTATCTCAGTTGTTAACAAATGTTGATTGAAATCTTGAAAAATGGCAGCCCTATGTCAGTTTTGGCAACTCCAGTAAGCAAAATGTTAGTAAGTTGATCACTGAAGCTGACAAAAGTGACATAGAGCGGCCATTTTTTCAGATTTCAATTCACATTTGTAACAACTGAGATACATAATAGCCCAGCTGGTTAAACAAACACGAAATTCTGAACCAAAATAGACGAAACCCCGGATTTACGATATTAAATATCATCACAGGGAGAGGTTGACAGAGTTTCCCATAAACAAAGTACTTGTTGAACACGAGCACACTGTGTTGCGATTGCCAGTATTACCACCATATCGCCCGGAAGTGAATCCAATTGGAAATACGAGTATAAGGTCTCAATTGAATAGCTATGAAGCCGATAGAAACGGCTGATAGTAACAGTCTCTTATTGACGTCATTGAGAGCACAGATAGTGGAAACAAAAGAATTAAGATGATAAACTTTTTATTAGAATGTGTCATTCTGACAATATGTATAATAACTTGATTGAATCTTTAGTAAGTATTACACATTTTAATGTTAGTACTAGCGCGGCCGGGTGCGCAAGTACTCCATGAAGAAGTGTCCCGGACGGCCACGAAACCAGTCGAGATATTCGACTTAACCTAAACCGTCAAAATAACATTAAAATATGTATAATACTGTTTATTTTGTAAACTACATCTGTAAATTAAAAAATCGTAAACATGGTTTATACATGATCTTTTTTTATTGCACTGGGTACATGTTCACACGACTACCCAGCGCTCGAAACTATTGGGCTCGCATTACATCCCCTTTAAAACTAATTAATATAAATGCTACTATCATGGTTTTAGTATATTAACACTATGGATATTTTGTGTGCAAATAAATTTATTATATACGAGTATTATATAATTTTTCGACATTTATGCTTAAGACTGCACTTATAGAAAAACATTGGTGTATTTTATTCAATTATGCAAAAAAATTGGGGTTGGACCGCGTCTTAAACAATTATTTGTTTAAGACGCGGTCCAACCCCAATTTTAAAATAATTTACGATGCTTTACGTAAGGTTGAAAATCGCTTGTTAGATTGGACGATGTAATGCGAAAATGCGTTAATTTTGTACGTTTTCTTTATATTTTTCGATATATACAAACACAATTAAAAAAACTGCTGGTTATAACTTTAGTACTATACGTTGGCTAAGTATTATCTAAATCTATCATAATCTAAAAAATATAGAGTTATTGCTGAAAATTCTGATAGTTTGGACGTAAAAGTTTATTTTTGGGTACCTATTCAGGATTTTTTTCTGCTGAAAGAGAGTTATATTTATGAATTCTATTCCTTTTCTGACCTTTGTATTTTTTTTATAATATACTACCGATCTGTTTCGTCACACTAGGTGTTTAAAAATTTTGCTTTTTCTTTAATCAGGGTACGAGCGCGCCTTAATAGCTCCTAATACAAATTAGTACTAGTTGTAATACTACTAGTTATAAAACTCCTAACCTACCGAACTGTTATTTTTCGTTTGACAGAGATAAAGCTCTACGAATTTCTACGAAATTATTGACTGTCTCTTTCCGAAGGTCGATGTGCAATATTTATCACCGGGTACTGTATCTTATATTATTTAGAAACCCCAACACAACCTAAAAAGGTAATTTAGGTTTTTAGAGAAACACTCAGTGACGGATTGAGACTATTTGGACCATGTTTGTAAAAGCTTATTTTCCCGGTCATCATAAAATAGGTGTCAATAAATCAATAAAATAAGACTCCCTGCGAATTAAGAAGTGTACATATTTATATTATATTAACGGGGCTTAATCGCGTTAGTAATAGTATTTATTTACCTCGACGTTTCGATCATGTTGCATTGATCGTGGTCACGAGCGGGCTGAAGAGGCGGTTGTCATTGTCTTTAAGTATGGAGATACTCTTTTTAATATACCCCCAACAGTTGTTATAAAAAAAGTATCTCCATACTTCAAGACAATGACACCCGCCTCTTCAGTCCACTCGTGACCACGATCAATGCAACTTGATCGAAACGTCGAGGTAAATAAATACTATTACTAACGTGATTAAGCCCCGTTAATATAATATAAAAATGTATTCAAATCGCGAAAGTTTAAAAAAAACAAAAAAAGAAGTGTACCTACAGTTATTATTATATGATAGGTACGGTGAGAAAGACCCAAAGAGTAGAATAATATATCGGGATAGACCGCGGCACGTGAGGTTATTCTTCTTCTTTTTTGACTTAAGATTAAGTCATAGAAGAAGAAGAGTAACGTTGGAACGTAGACTGCCGCCTGCGCGTTAGAAGGACAAACGTTGAAACGTGAGGTTAATCAGAGTTCGAACTGACACGGTTGTATGATCTGTCAAGTACTGTCAACGTTGCAGCACTAATCTCCTATTATTTTTTTTGTATAGAAGTTTCGTATGTTGTGCAATTTTTATCCCTCAAGTTATTTAGGTAAATAGCTATTAGGTAATAGTTGCATCAAGTGAAATTTGTATTCGAGTAGTCAGAGTCAAGTAGTCAGAGACAAGTAGTCAGAGTCAAGTAGTTAGAGTCACGTACATAAGTATGTCATTAAGTCACTGTCCTGTCTAAGTCACTTTCTAGTAATGCATTGGATGCATTACTAAAACTTTCTCGCGCAATTGACGAGGAAAGCCCAATAGGAACTTTGCATGATTTGTACAATTTGCCTACGGCCTACGCACTCGTGCACCATAACGACCGTAACGGTTAATAATCCACCATTACTTTACGCGTAAAAACTCGAATAAATAGAATTCTAATTGCCGCCTGCCTGTCTGCGACTTATTATTATTCGTAGCTGTCTGCCTATTTTGGCAATAAACATACATACATAAAATGCCTCACACATACATACATAGAAACCTCGAGCAAAATCGAGTAAGTCGATAGTGTCAATTGCACAATTGCCGTTTAAATTTGTGAACGTGATGCTTGCATTTTTATATACATACATACATACATAAAATCACGCCTCTTTCCCGTAGGGGTAGGCAGAGACCACGGATTTCCACTTACTACGATCCTGACATATCTCTTTCGCTTCATCTATACTCATCAATCCTTTCATACATAAGCGTCGGTTTAGGGTACTTTTGACCTGGCCTTTTTTCAGAACGTCTTCAATCTGATTTCGGAACGTTCGCCTAGGTCTTCCCCTTCCAACACTTCCGTTTACTTGTCCCATGTATACCTGTTTAGTCATTCTCATTTCATTCATTCTCTCCACATGTCCAAACCATTTGGCAATAAAAAATCTAGAAAAATGACACGAAATCAATGGCATCCATTGTCGCGCCTTGTCCGGTCTATTCGAATTCCCAGTCTCGCGCACTCTGTAGCTCAATTAATGGCTAGTACGACAATACAACCCATCAGATAGAACATTTTAGTTTCAGCGATTTCGCACAGAATGTATAATACGTAAATTTGATGGAATTCATCACAAATCGTTTGAGATTCAAATGTAACGTAGTAGGTATGTACTATATCTAGAGTATACATAAGGAGGGGATTGGGAAGGAGGGGAGGGGGGAGGATGGAGGGGGGAGGAGGGAGGGGGGAGGAGAGGGGAGGAGGAAAAAGAGGAGAAAATGGGGATTGGGCCTCCGGAACTTCACTTCGGGGTTATGTAGGAGTGTGGAACTTCCCCGGTCGTGCCCGCCCATTCGCTGTGGGGTTAAAGCGTTTCACTACCACCAACAAAAATATTCTAAAAACCGGAGAATACTGGATTAAACTGAAACACCTGTTTATGCAGTATTATAACGCCCATTGTTTCTCAGAAGCTTTATTTGGAGATACTGCCTGAGCTGTTGAAAGCAATTTACTTCTAAGCCTCATTACTTATGAAATCACGTAGTAAAGTCATGAATACAAATTTTACCTACCTACTAAGTAGGTAGGTATTTTCGTACAATACGAGTTGCTGCTTTGTCTTAATAAGAACATTTGGGATTTTTCTCTTCTTCTAAGAAAACTCTTTAAGATATTATTACGACAGTGATTTATGTCATAAAACGAGAGTAAATGAACACATAAAATGTAACGTACGATACACATAAAAAATCTATCATAATCTTGATGCTCTTCAATTAGGACTCACAGTTTCATCTAAAACGAAGTGAATTCCCAGGCATAAAATGTTTGAAATTAATTATACTTTAACCTTTAACTGGAATAATGAAAACATAAATAGCGTCGAGCGCTAGACCGACAGTGAGAAACTCTCACTGTCGGTCTAGCGCTCGACGAGTCAACATCTCCTGAGGATGCCTCGTGTAGAGGCGAAACACGTGTCGAATCGGTGTTGGTTTATTTGGGTTTTCTTGTGTTTTTTTATTTTGTATTCTTCCTATTGGAGGAGGGAGGGTGGTGCACGCCCCCAAATAGGCCAAAATCATTGTTTTCTTTTGAGCGGAAGTGTCACTAAATATTTTTTAATATCGCTTTTTTGATAATAGATTTCCGCAAAGTTACGCCTGAATCAATAAATTAACTTAGAAACGTTTTGTATATTATTGTTAAATATGTAATACTTGGGGATTTTTATCCGCATACATATTTAGAACTTTTAAACTTTCGCGAAGCAAATTCATGATTTAAGAGAATATCGGGAGACTACGAGTACTGCACAAAGTAAGTACATTGTAAATACGGAAAGTCTACTCGTGACCACGGTCGATGCAACTCGATCGAAACGTCGAGGTTAGTCAAAATTAGGTTATGACATTCACCTGTACATAGTATTCGTTCTCAAATATAATGGGTGTCCATAATATTTGTATATTTATATTTATTACATATAAACCGCCATGTTACAACCCAGAGCAAGCATATATATTATCAAGTACAATCTGAAAAATATGAAACCACCCGGATCGCAAACGGAGCGCGACCATGACTGAGAACATCGTGCAAGAAACTCAGCGGTCTTGTCTTTTAAATTTTTTTTTGTATCGACAATTTCTTAAAGTATATAACAAATGTTCGTTTATTTTTAGCTCCAGTGTGTTGCCTTACAAAAGTTCAGTTATTGGAGTGAAACTCAAAAACTACTTGACCGAATTTGATGAAATTTAAATTGGACCACACGGGAAGCACCAGACCAGCTATCAAAAATTGGCCCTTGGCGGCTCTTGATGTTTATAAACCATGTCCCCCGATGCAGAGGTATTATAAAGGCGTTATAGTACGATATTTAAATTTCGTTTAAGTTTCTTTAACCTTGTTGTTAACACAACACACGCAACCATAACAAGCAGTTGTCAAAACGTACGACAGCATTACTAGAGATGCCTGCAGCGTGATACTGGGAACAGACCATCGTCTGCTCATCCTGGTGCCATCAACCGAGCTTCTTGAATAGACAGGCATCAGCCTTTATGGCGTGAAGCTGATCCTATGTGTGTAAAGCTGATCCTAGCTGTGCCTATAATTAGCATTTAAATAAAATGAATTTATGAAATCAATAATCATACACATTGAGTATACTAGTACTTCTGCGAACAGCCGTGCGATTTGGTCGTCGACGAGCTCACCGATGTCAAATAATTTATGAGATATTGCCCTTGAAAATAAGGTTGTTTTCCAACGTTTCTTGTCATCTCGTCATTTGTTTCACGGATTTTTGAAAGAGGCTCAGTCCCCACTCGGCCCGGTTTCCACTCGGCCCGAAGAATAATATCAAATACTCCACTACCGATTTAGTACACAACGATATTTGCACATAGAGAATTGCACGGCAGTAGATATCGCGAGCACAGCGGCGGCATATTTTTAGCAATACTTCACAAACTATTATCTCGAAACCACTTGACCAATTATGCTCATATTCGCAATTCTTCTTTAAAGTCAGGTACCTAATGTGAGTACAAAATTTTATCAAAAACGATCGGTAAATAGTGCCGCAGCAAACTTCCCCCAAAATCAACGACAACCGAAGAATGATTAAATAGTAGAACATGCATACTAAGTTTTGTAAGGGTTGGTTGAAAAATGCGACATGTACAGGAGGACCAACACATAACCTAACAATCATGCGGACAGATAGAAGTCAATTTGGTCAGTTAAAACAAAGACGCTTCGTTCGTTCGGTCAATTACCTATTTAATGTAAAACCGACCTGCAACCTTTCGTTTTACCTCTGTAACTTGTTATTTATTCATCTAGTTAATGTTCTACAGTATCGATTCCGGTTTTATTTCCGGTTGTAAATATGTCATGAACTCACCATTACCGTCATAAGTACATATACCTACATAATTTATTTTTGGTGATAGTTATTTCTATTATATTCGTGGCTGATTGATGAGCTTCTAAAGATATTTTGTTAAAGATTATATTGTGTGTATAGAAAGTGTTGTATCTATGTTGTTGATATAAGCTGTTGTCACAGGTCATGGTTACTAGGTTGGATTATTTTTAAAAGCGCAATTTTCACGTTAAATACCTATGCCACATTGTGTGAAACGTGATATTTACCATGTATTGTATTTAAAGTAAGTTTACTCGTGAACATGGCGCATGCAACTGTGCCGAAATATTGAGCTCACAATAAATACAATACATGGTAAAAATCCCGTTTCTAACGTTAATTCTTGCATTTGTGAACATGTCAGTTTAAAAACTTAGCGAACAATATTTTTTTTTAATTATATGTATTTATTCATACCATAAACTTAGCTTAGTTATATAAAATATAGGTTATCCCTTCTAGGGTCGATGTCATTATAACAATGAAATTTCTATTGTGTCTGGCCGTGCGGCGTTCAAACACGTATCAAACACGTTAAGTTTTTCATTGAGATTTATAACTACAGACTGTTTAGTATTAATTGTTGTTTCTATTAGATTATTTTTACAATACATTTTTATGAATTTAATTACATTGAGGTTTTTTTAATATACAGGGTGTTTGGTAGAGGGACCGACAAACCAAATGAGCGTGTTCGGGGGCCCACTTAGAGAATACAAGTTGGCCTAAAAAAATCCCCGACACCCCAATTTTTTAAACTTTTTTTTGTGAATTTTCTCGTTTTCTCCAATATTGTACCTATTTACTACCATAACATTTGTAAAGTATGTTTTAGACCGGATGTTTTTAGTTTTTACAAATTTTACACATGTTATGGTGGTAAATAGGTACAATTTCTGAGAAAACGGGAAAAATCATAAAAAAAAGTTAAACATATTGGGGGGTCGGGGATTTTTTTTGGCCAACTTGTATTCTCCAAGTGGCCCCCGAACACGCTCATTTGGTTTGTCGGTCCCTCTACCAAACACCTTATACAAAGCATACAATGCTTTGGGTATGTACATGGATGAGCTCTAACTCCTAACTAGGTTGCCCTGTATTTAGGATATAATATGTATAGCAGTTCAAGGCCACTCAGAATTTTAAAAAGACATCTTTACAAGAGTTCATCAGAATGCACTGCGCTTATCGTTCTAAGATATAACATGTCAAATCTCTTGCCATATAATGTTGCTGGAAACATTGTCCTTCTACGAAACACAGTAATGTTTGCACACTACTGCTTCACGGTTAAATAACTGGCAAAGGTGTGATAGTAACCCAGGCGGTCTCTGCAGGAATCCTACCACTGCACACATGCAACCCCTTAGCCGCCTTCTACGGCATCCACGGGAAGAGTTAGGAGGGTACTATTCTAAACCGGCACCCCACAGCGAAAATTTATTCATGGCATATTATGAAGAATATTTTTTTCGCATATTTTACATTATTTAGATGACAAAGGCACTTGGAGCCCCCCGTATCTGCCAATTTGTCATCTCCTAATTTAAAAAAAAAGCCTTAGAAATTCATGCATTTTCGGTATTAGCTATAATTATTTTGAAATGCGGCAGTCGTTTATAGAGTGTAACTTGATAGTTGACGTTCTTAAGAGCATCCTTGATGTCTAAATTTGATACTTAATTGATTTCCATTTCAATTGAAAATTTGGCTCAAACGCCAACACGAGTCCAAATATTGGCAAAATTATTTTTTGACTCTTTTTTTCTCTTCTTTTTTTAGTGGTGTGAATACCTAGGACCTACTGAATTTTTTTTAGTACTTCTAGGTATATCTTTACTATTTCAATAAGCATTTATACTGTTTAAATTTTTTTACCCCGAACCAAAATGTTTGGCAGTTCCTACCTCTGTCGTGTAACTAAATTATGGAATGCTCTGCCGGCGTACGTTTTGCCTTGCAACTATGACTCTGGGTTTTTCAAGCGGGGCGTGAAAAGCCATCTCTCAGGTCATTATAGGGGTGGCGATTAGTGTAGCTTATGACTACATTAATGGTCATTGCTTCTTGATTTCATCTCCGCTTTCCATCAGGCGAGAGAGAGAGAGAGAGTCACTTAGGTAAACCGATGAACAAGTACAATTTGAAAAAATTAATACTGACTTCCTTTCCATTCAGTTATTGTAGTGTAACTCAAAAACTACAGGACCAAGTTTGATGAAATGGAAACACACACGGGAAGCACCAAATTCAAACAAAAAAAGAATTTTGAGAATGGGTTCACCCTATGGAAAGTTATGAGTTGTTATGTTGTTATGTTTGTTACAAACATTAAAAAAATACAGTCGAATTGAGTACCTTCCCCATTTTTAGAAATCGGTAGAAAAACTGTTTATGTCAATTTGATGTTCTTAAGCTTTCAGTAGGAATTTCTAAGCCAAGAAGAGATTACTTTTAAAAGATAATTTTAATTCGATATTTCTTCATTCAATTCAGCTGAATGAACTCATTCGAAGTTCGCCATTTGAAAAAATCTCTACTCAATATAAATACCTTCTGGTATTGATAGCTAAAAAGTTTGAAACTTTTGAAAATAACTTCTTAGTTTAATTAAGTACGAGAGCTTTTTCTTCAAAAGACATGATTTTCTTTGTCTCGCAAATAGGAGTACCCATTAGCGAGAAAAGAAAAAAGCTTGTTAACTGCCAGAAAAATGTAGTTTTAGAGTCACTTGCTTTGAGTTTTCTTTAGTTTTTAGTTCGTAGTATTCGTTAGTTTATTTTTTCTTTTATCAGATACCATGCCACTAAGATACAAGGTCCCATTTTTGGGACTCGAGTTTTCCTCTCAGAGTTGGGCTATGGTGCACACCGCGGGCCCAGTCTGGTTTAGTGGAACTTTGATCTCTAGCGAGCTTTGAATTGTTGATCAAAGTTTGCGAGCCATGAGATGACATAAAATTTCAAATTCACGATTCCAAATGTTCAAGGACAGTGAACAATTATTAGCCACACTGATCTGAATAAAAGTATATTATGCAATTAGTGAATAAAGAACGGATTTAAAGCGAGGGTCATAGATAAATCACGAGCAAGTGAAGGAATCTAACGATTGAATCACGATCGCAGGGAGTGATTCGTGATGATTGAATCACGACCGTAGCGAGTTATTCAAGTGTTGGAATCCTGCGGTCGTGATTCAGTCGTTAGAATCCTTCGCTTAATCGTGATTCATCTATGGCGCTCGCTCTTTAAATCCGTCCTTTATTCACTAGTTGCATAATATACTATTTCTTATGTATGTTGAGTAAATTATTCGGTCGACTCTTATTTAAACTAAGCCAGTTAGACGAAACAGACAACAGTGAGGGCTTACCAAGTTCTTCTTCCTCGTACACTGCAAGAGCTCCGTGTAAAGACATTCGGCTTGCTGCAGCCCCACTTCGAAGGTCTTCTGGATGGTGCCGATTAGGTAGTCTCGCATTGACTCCAGGATTGTCTGCTCGCCCGTTTCTGATGCGTATCTACGAAAGAAAAACGGAAATAATACTCTAAATGTAATTTTAGACGAATTTAGTTGTAGTATAACACGCAGAGAAAGGTGGTCCTAGTAGTCTATACTTCTATACTATATAATATTATAATGGCGAAGATTTGATTGTTTGAATTTAATATTCTCCGAAACTACAGGACCGATATGAATAATTAATTCACCATTAGAATCCTTGATGAACGTAGGCTATATATATTTTGATTCATCATCATTATCATGATCCACCACCTCGCGGATGAAACCGCGGAGCGCAGCTAGCATATAAATAAGAATAAATTATGTTCTCTAGAGATAATAATGAATGAAATAAGATACGATTTCTAAACACAATCTTTAGTAAAAAAAAGAATAAATAATTTATTTTAGAAATATTTGGGTTCATAGGCTTCCCTTGTAAGTCACCTTTCATCAAAGACCACTATTAAATACCAGTTTATATGGAAGTCTTTGGACATCACCATAGTTCAAATTTTACATGGAAATCAAACCTTAATTCCTTTCCATATGCGGTACCAATTAGCTTCCAGCTTGGTTTATTGCGTGTCTCAGTTGACGTGTACAAATAAAAAAATATATCAGAACTATTATTTTGGAAGCGAGACGATGAAGTGAATTCTGTCGGCGATGTCCCTTTATTGGAAAACACAAATAAATAACGGTGTCAATATAGGCACAACTGTGGCGTTATCATAAATACCATTTTCAAACGTCGGATAGGAACTGAAACTTGGTTCACAAAGCTTCTTAGAACATATCTGTTAGAACTCCACCATTATAGGAAAATGACAGTTTTCTTCAACTTTGTTGCTTATTAGTTTCCACGAGTTTTCCTGTATGAATTATAAATCTGGGATCTTTATGAAGCCATTTCTAAAGTCAACTTGATAACGTGGATCAGTATTTGAAAGACAAGTTGCGAAGCTCGACTTGTGATTTGATGGTAAATGCCATACAAAAGCTGTACTCAAACCTATTATTTATTCTATGCTCACGCTTAGCTTCACTATGAACGTGAACTTCTGGAATACGTCCGTTGAACTTGTTTGGAATCGGCAAGATTATTGCAGGTACAGTACAACAAAAGTAATGATTAGAGAGAGAAGAGAAATTAGTAATGACTTACATACGAATTTGCTTTCAATGTGCGAACGCTCCCGCGCAAGCATTGCTAAATCTTCACAACTTTTCATCATCATCATCATCATCATCATCTCAGCCGTAGGACGTCCACTGCTGAACATAGGCCTCCCCCATGATTTTCCAAAAGGACCGGTTGGTAGCGGCCTGCATCCAACGTCGTCCTGCGACCTTCATCAGGTCGTCTGTCCACCGTGTCGGTGGACGACCTACGCTGCGCTTGCCGGTCCGTTGTCTCCACTCTAGAACCTTTCGGCCCCATCGGCCATCTGTTCTGCGTGCTATGTGCCCTGCCCACTGCCACTTCAACTGGCTAATCTTCTGGGCTATGTCGGTGACTTTCGTTCTTCTACGGATCTCCTCATTTCTGATTCGATCACGTAGAGAAACCCCGAGCATAGCCCTCTCCATAGCTCGTTGTGCGACTTTGAGCTTTTCTATGAGGCCCATAGTAAGAGACCACGTTTCAGTGCCATAAGTCATCACTGGTAACACACATTGGTCGAAGACTCTTGTCTTGAGGCACTGAGGTATTTTTGACGAGAAGACTTCGCGATGTTTCCGGAACGCTGCCCAGCCGAGTTGGATTCGACGATTGACCTCTTTCTCGAAGTTGGACCTGCCTAGTTTGACTGTCTGTTCCAGGTAGATGTTCTCGTCAACGTGTGTTGACGAGCACAACTTTTATTTAACCTTAATTATTTAGAAAATGTTCATTACAAACATACGTTATACATTTATTATCATGAAAAACTCGGGATAGGTTTATATAAACACCCATATTTCGATAATGTGATGGCGACATGGTGTTAATCTTTCAGATGCTCAGACTTGTTAGTCCTGTCACATGATAGTACCTATGATGACGTTCTGATAGTAAAAAAACATGTTGTTGGTCTCATGCCATAGAACTCCATCCCTTGATCGGGTTAGCATTTTTTTTTCGGAAAAGTTGGCAAACGAGCAATCGGCTCACCTGATGGTAAGTGATACCGTCGCCCACAAACATGCGCAATACCAGAGGTCTCGAGAATGCGTTGCCGACCTTTGAGAAAGGATGATAAGAAGGAAGAGATAGAAGGGGTTAAGGTTGGAGGGGGAGGGGAGGAGAGGGAGAATGGGGAAGGGGGAATCGGGCCTCCGGAACCTCTCACAAACCGACGAAACGCAATAGCAAGCTAAATTACTTCACGTCGGTATTATGTGGGTGTGTGGTACTTTCCCGGTCGTGCCGACCCATTCGGTTGAGAGGTTACAGCGTGGCACTATCACCGAAAAAATTCAAGTTTAATACATACAAAGGTTCAACTTTAAGCAGGTGTCGACTTGGAGGAATGTGCGAGATTGATTTATATTGTAACTGTACAAAAAGGCACCATATGCGAGGGCTATAAATGTGTTTCCTAATCAATGTAACGTGAAGAGGTACTTTATTTAAAAAACCTTCCATACTACACGTCATAAAACGTTCCTTTTGCTTTTACCAGGGGCCGTAGCACAAACAATTTGCGAAAAAGTATTCGTATCGTAAGCGTCAACACGTCACGCTTTGGCGTATTAAAAAGAGTTATATGAGTCACAGTTGCCCTAGATACATGACAGTTTGCACTGTTACACGTGAACGACACGTTACGTTACACTTACGCAGTTATTCGTGCTAGGCTCACAGAAACCACTTGCCAAGAGCATCTCCGGCCACGCTTAGTACTGGGTTCTGTAGTATTTTGCAGTTTGCAGTAGTCGTTCTATTATGTAATCTTATTATATTGACAAAGTTTAATCGAATCTCGCTAGAAATATGTATAATAAATGCAATTCGGTTGTGGAATTCTCTTGCCGTGGAGATTCGCAAAGCATCTTCCTTAGAAAAACCTTTAAATCCAAAGTTTATCAACATTACCTTTCCTTGCAAAATAATAAACCTAATTGAGCTATTTTTAAGTATATATAATGTATGCTATTTATATGTGTGTATATATGTAAATGTAAAGTTACAGTATATAAATAGTTTATTATTTATTTATATTCCACCTTAAATATCTGTTCTATAGAAACTATCAAGTTCTATATAAAGCAATACCAAACACAATTCCATATCACACAAAGGTTAGCTGGAAGAAAATGTTAATTAAGCATTAAGTTCGCCTATGTACTTTAAGTTTTGTGCAATAATGAATTTTCTATCTATCTATTTATAATAAATTTTCACATTCTACAGTATATCACGTCAAACACAATAGAAACTTCATTGTTATGAGCCGCGAGGACCACCGAGGGGCATTTTTTTTGCGACTAAAAGTACCTACCTTGCAAGCCACTGCCAACGATTTTTTTAATATTACCACGCGATGAGACGGGTAACTCAAGCATCTTAAATAAGTCATTACGCTTGCTTAAGACAGTTGCAGTGTCACCCAGAGCTAGAACTGAAGTTTTGCGTAGCACTGCACTGCATGCATCATCCTAAGTCTTTGGATGTTGAGTCTCTTTCGTTCTAAAGTTTCAGTCGCTACAGTGCCCTTCACACCCTAACACATTAATGCTTTCACACTATTGCATTTTGGCAGAATATCTGACTGCGGTAGCACAGCCCTCTTGCACAAGGCTTACCGCATAGGTCGTGTTCCGAGAGTGTCTGTGAGCCGAGCACGAAAATCTACGTGTAACGTTATCGTATCGTTTACGTATTCAGTACAAACTATGAGTTATCTGTGCCACTATTGTACTAGATAAATGACAATGTTTGTACTAAATACGTTAATGATGCGATTACGTGACACGTAGGTAAATAGATTTTCGTGCTCGGCCCACAGTTCCCTTATAAGCCTACGACTATCGAGACCGAGCCCGATACGTCATAAGTGACGTCACCGATAAGGCGCTATGCAGACGAAGGGGCGGGCCGGGGCGGTCAATTTGCCGCGAACCATAGCGCAAAGGGAATCCTATACACCAATGCACACGGAGGGCAAAAATACCGCGCCGCGCCGTGTCGTCTGCATAGCGCCTAACGCTCACGTCGCGGCCATATCACTTACGAATGGAAGGTGGGTGTTTGCGGTCACTGTCAAAATATCAAATAAGTATAGGATTAGAATAACTATACCGAAGTATAGATCCTTTCGATTTTTGACAGAAAATTTGGCGCGCATTTCGCGACCGCCTGAATGCTCCATTCGGAAGTATTGGATCGGCAAACCGGGGCGCAACTGTTGTGAGCTTACTGGAACGCACCCATAGCGTTCGATGTTAGTAATTTTAAGCGATACTTAACTAACCTGGACTAAGGTACATGCCAGTAATCATCAATCCAGTCGGATTTTCAGGTAATACTTACTTATGTACAAAAGCGATGAGGTCCGCCGCTCTGCCGCTGCCATCACAGACCACCACGGGCACCGGGGGGTTGTCTGTGACGTACTCGAGGACGGCTCTCACGGTGTTGGTCCCTCCTTCTATCACGAGGCACACCACTGGTGTTGAAGAATGTGTATCTGCGAAGAAAGATGAAACTTAATACGACTCTTAGCAGCTAAAAAGTACACTGTGGCTATGGGTCTTTACAGTTTATATGTCTATTTATTTAAAATTTTAACCCATAGGTTTTATCTTATATATATTTAGTTTATTACGTTAGATTAAACTATAATGGTCTTTTTAAAGTATCATAAAATATATTATAATTATACAATACTAATATATTGATATATCAAACTTACTTAATAACAAATTTACTTAATCCAAACTAATATCCTATTCCTATTATTTTTAATACTATAAATGTGAAAGTTTAGATGGATGGATGTATGCATGGATGTTTGTTGCTCTTTCACGCTCAAACAGGCCTGTTGGTCTAGTGGTTAGTGACCCTGACTGCTATGCCGGAGGTCGTGGGTTCGATTACCACCCAGGACAAATGTTTGTGTAATGAGCACGATCATTTGTTCTGTGTCTGGGTGTAATTTATCTATAATATTTATGTATTTAGAAATATATAAGTATGTTTATCAGTTGTCTAGTACCCATAACACAAGCTCTGCTTAGCTTGGGACTAGATGGCGTTGTGTGATAGTTGTGGAATATTTATTTATTTATTTAAACGGCTAGGCTAATTTTGATGTAAGTTGGTATGGAGGTAGATGAGGCTTAGGATTGACACATAGGGATACTTTCATCATCATCATCATCCAACACCACGCGGGTGAAACAGCGGATTGCAATAGTATTATAAATGCGAAAGTGAGTTTGTTTGTTACGCTTTCACACCTAAACGGCTGAACGGATCGTAATAAAATTTGGCGAGGAGATAGAGATTATATCCCATGGAAGGACATAGGATACTTCTCATCCTCATCATAATCATTAATCATCACCATGCACGCGGGTGAAACCACGGGGAATATATCATCTCCACGGATGGATCTCTCTCACCTAATTGGATTGCAATTCTTGGCCGCTCTTAAGAGATATGAATTTCGTCAGTTTAAGGCCTATTCAAACCTAGGCGTTATTCGCTACCGCGAGCGATAGAGAAATCCGAAAGGTTATGCGTTAATCTCACTGTTCACACCACAGTGGATATCGCTACCGCGCGCGGTAGAGATATCCGTTGGCAACCGTTAGCGGGGCGGCGGAACTAGTTTCGCCAAACAAGAGAAAATACCGACTCACTAGGCGGTACGTTTCGCTGCAGTTATGCTGTTCGCTGAATAACGCTCAGCCTTGACCAATCTCTTGTTGGTTTTGAGTTCAAAAAAATGTTTTTCACCTAATTACGTGATCGATTTCATTCACCGTTAATGATGATATCATCAAATCATCACAAGTACAATTTGAAAAATTTAGTACCGACTTCCATTCTATTCAGTTATTGGAATGTATCACAAAAACTACAGAACCAAATTTGATGCAATTTAAATAGGACTGCACGGGAAGCACCAGCTTTCAAAAAAAAAAGGATTTTGAGAATCGGTTCATCCAGTCAGTCAAAAGTTATGAGTATCTCCTCCTTTTTTTGGAAGTCGGTAGAAAATAAACACTTTTCAGTTGTTGGAGTGTAACTCAAAAACTTATGGATCGAATTTGATGAAATTTGAATGGGACTATCTCTGAAGTACACTCTACCATACAAAAAAACTAATCAACAAAATAGGTTCATAAACGGCGAAGTTATCCGCGAACAGAATAAAATAAAATAAATATATACCTACGGTCAAATTCAGAAACCTCCCCCTTCTTTGAAGTCGGTTAAAAAGTTTGATATGGTTAATGGTTTGAGTGAAATGGTGAGTATATGGCTCCTGTCTGTATCTTTTTTTGTCTGCCCTATATCTTTGCACCTTCACATACAGCCGTATCTTGCTCATTGTTATTTTATTGCCTTACCAAATGCCCCGCTCATCCCCTACCTATATTTACGAGTGTGTATACTGCAAATTGAAAAATGTTTCAGGATAATGTCCCGCAGCAACAGTAAGTCTATGAAAGACGTGAGTGGGTCGTAAATGCCCTCGTAAACGCCGCTCCGGGAGTACTTGGTCAGAGTACCTACTCTAATCTTCGAAAGAAACACAGTTTACTTAGTGCTGGGCTACTTGTCGTGCTGGGAATGTTAGTTTTCTGCGTGTAGGGTTTAAAAATAGAAAAGTGACTTAGTATTTTACTTTCTTTATCAAGTTTAGATTGAGGTATTTGTGTAGGAAAACTATTATATTCACAAACATTAGATACATTTGAGGCGATCTACCCTCTTCCGTACTCGTTTGTTATGCGAGGCACCACCAGGTACTATTTAAACAGACAAGTACGAAAGAGGGTAGACCGCTACGTCTGCTCGTAAACATCGACCCATCCGCAATTCCTCAGTTCATCCGTAATCATGGCGCTTACAACAGTGACGAAATATCGGAAATTCAATGAAAATATACATGATAACTAAATACCATTATGAATATTTCTAAGAAAACTATCTTGATAAGGACTAGGAAACGCATATGTGGCAGTTTGCGTTAGCACACCGCCCGCCTTTCCTCGCCTACACCTCAATCGCCTCTACATTCTCTACTTACATATTCGCACGCGATGGTTTTGCCGTCGGTACTATTTCGCGCGTCGCTAATTGCCGGTAAGTAATCTATGTAATATATACTGTGGACAATATACGAGTAGGTGCATATTGTGAAAACTTCTTATGGTGTTAGCTTTAAGTCCCACGTTATAGGAGAGCACATAAAGCGCGGTTGCCTAGCTAGAGACAGTGCCAGAGGCAACCGCACAGCGAGTTATGTCCATATTCTTTAAGACTTATAGGCTAGAACTTGCGAGATATTAACCGTTATTTTTTCAGACCAGCGGTGCGATTCTCTAAGAGAAAACATCGTTGCATCTTTGACAACATCCGTGAATTTTCTGGAATTTAAACCAATCACCGAAAATGTCTATTTGTAACCTCGGAAGTAATTCGTATTTGGAATCTTAAGTCGTTTTGGTTTGAAGGACCACTTTTTGTGTGGAATTTGTTCTGAGTTATGCTTTCTGACATTATTTCTTCGTAGCCTTGTGTACAAGGGCTATATCTCATAAAGTATTTGACATCGGTGAGCTTGTCGACATATCATTAGAGAATCGCACGGCAGTGACTGTGAAGAATGTAATTTCCGGAAAAAAACAAGCGAGCGAGTCTTAGCCAGAATAATTATGTATTTAGGAAGTTTCTGTACTTGGAAGCTAAAGAATGTCGCATTGCCCGACAGGTGAAGTTCAAACCATATAAAACTAGAGTAGTTATGCGCGAGCCCATATATTAGCGGCAACTTTTCGCAGTACCTCATAACCTATTATCTCGGAAACCACTTGACCAATATGCTCATATTCGAAATTCCTCTTTAAAGTCAGGTTAGTGTGTGTACCTTTTTTTTTAAATCAGTCGAAAAATTGCGCTGCAGCAAACTATATTTTTTTAAGAAAAGTAACTAAAAATCACCAACGACAAAAGAAATATATTAAATAGACACATGTATATTCAGACCAAGATTGGTTGAAAATAGCAACTTGTACAGGACGGGAAAACGTACATGCAACCTAACAAACATACGGACAGATGAAAGTCAAGCGAGACGCTTCGGTCGATCGGTCAACTACGTTGTCATAGTATCTCTTTTTTAAATGATCAGAGATCACTTGTCTAAATCATCACTATTCCGTATTCATAGGAAATTAGTTTAGAATTCCTGTAGAAGGAACTGACATGAACGTGATCGAACGGCTTCGTAGACTAACATAAATAGACGAAACGTGGCTTCTCGGTGTACGTGTACATATACTTGGTAGTGACAGATATTTACCTACATGCTATTCAAATTAATGACACTGTAAACATCCAACGGCCTATTTCAATAAACTGAATAGAGCTATTACCACTAACTACTCGACGATAACTATTTATGTTAGTTTCAAGCAAATTAACCGCTGTTAAAGGCCGTCAATATTGTGTCAAAGTACTTCAAACGAAACTGATTCCATCGTACGGATTTGACGTTTTGGTATTGGAGTTTGATTGATTTTACGTTTAGTTTAGCTAACGAGTATTTGGAAAAGCTTATTTTACTAATAAATAAATAATTAATTACTGTTTTATATCAAATCACGCCAAATCCGTCTTAATACTCGTATTAATCTTAATCCGTTCTGACCTAAATAACTATTTAATGTGCGTTTGTTATATTTTACAGCTAATTTCGTGAGCAACTTCTTTACGAACTATCGTCAGTTTAGCTCAATTTTTAACACATGAAGATCATGTCTGGACTTATACTTTATTACTCAGGTACTAGCTGCGGTCCGCGGTTTCACCCGCGTATAATAAAGGGTAAAATGATGATGAAAGTACTTTACGACCTATTCTCAGACCTTCCAATTTTACAAACTTATTAATTAGGTACTACATATTTACGGTTTTCGGATTTAACATGTGCTATAAGAAATAGCTTCTTGCCAAAATTTCATGATCCTAGGTTCTCGGGAGTTCCTACTCTATAGGTATTGACTCCCTTCTGAAATCGCGACATAAATGGTCATATATTTTAATCGCGTTGACTAACAGGTTTATATTTTTTACATCTGAAAGGGGTCGTAGACCTGAGTGTTTGGTACCAATTTTGAGTTGATACCTCTACCTGTTCCTGAGAAAATAGATATGATAGATAAGATCTTGATAGACAGGCAGACGGACAACAAAGTCATCCTATAAGGGTCATTTTTTCCAGTCATTCCCCGCTGCACTACCAAGCTGCATTACTGGTAGTGCAGAAGTGTACGGTTTTTTGGTACGGAACCCTAAAAATTTGTTTTTACATATACTAAACTATATCCGAAATCGGACGACTTATTGCTTGTTAAATAAGATTCCAAGCATTAGAGAACTTTTCAGTCTTCATTAAACCATATTTATAGGAAGCTTACAAAATAGTATATATATATATATATATATATATATATATATATATATATATATATATATATATATATATTAGCTATTTATTAATATTAATTTTAATTAGAAATAGGAACAAATTACTTTTGTATGAATATTTTTTTAGAAAAATAATATAAATAACTCTTGGCTAAATAATTACATTAACACATGAAAAAGAAAATGTTGCCTGAAAGTATAATATAGTAAAATTTGCTGCAGCCAAAAAAATTTACGTATAGTACACAGGTACACATTCATCACATTTCACGTGCATATAGGTACATAATGCAAATATGAATATACATTATTATGATTTAAAGCCTTCTATAGTAGATCCAACCGTTTATCCTCTTTTTGACAGATCTAATTTGTCAGTTAAAGTGTTGTGACCAAGTGATTATAGTGGACACGATTTCGATTCATTTTTCTATCGAGTCTGTGCGGAAAGAGAATAGTCCTAGGAATGGCGCCATGACCATGGCTATTGGCCATCTAGAAATACGTCAGCCAATGGGGAATGTTGAAAGGGCGTGGACAGGCCGTCATGGCATGGCCATCTAGAAACGCATCAGCCAATGGGAAATGCTGACGCATTTCTAGATGGCCATGCCCAGATGGCGAGGCCACGCCGTCCGGTTACACCCGTGTAGTTTCCAAGGTAAGCTATCAAATTCTGAGTTATAAGTTTTCACTTCTATCGGCAATTCCTATGACTGCCAATTTTTTTGTCTATGGGTAAGCAGTAGTATTTTATCAAGGTAGTAAAACTCAATGGTCCACCGCCGTTTTGTATTTGTCACTGTCACTCGCAACAAGACGCCCGTGCTAGTAATTATTTGCTGAGTTTTATATTGGAACTATAAAATGCCGAAAGGATCAGTGCTGAAAGGACAGACGAGAGAAATGGTGATCAAGCTTCGTAATTACTTTGAAGCAGAGTATCAAAATGGCGGCCCGCTTTTACCATTGTCGCAAGTGAGAGAGCGCGTTGCGGCCGCGTTAGGTATTAGTGCATCTACGATTACAAAAATTACTACCGAAGCCTACGGAACAAGCGGCATGCAGGAGAATAAGCTTCGTACGCCGAAGAAAAAACGCCAACCACGTCGTGTGACTTCGGTTGACAACTTTGACGCAGACGCTATACGCCGTCATATATATAACTATTACTTACGTAAAGAAGTTCCAACACTTAAAAAACTTGTTGCTTCTTTGCGTGAATGTGATTTGTTCCGAGGTCAAAAATCGTCATTGGTAAAGGTCTTGAATGAAATTGGATTTACTTATAAAAAATCGGACAAACGCAAAATATTGATGGAGCGTCGCGACGTAGCTTTTGCTCGTTGCGAATTTTTGAGCGAAGCCAAAAAAATTACAGATTGGTCAAATGTTGTTTTCACTGACGAAACTTGGCTGAATGCGAACCACACAGTGTCTAAGAGCTGGACTGATGACACCGCTGCTTCCACTACCTCAGTACCGATGGGAAAAGGAGAACGTCTAATCATTTGCCATGCAGGGTCTGTGAAAGGATTCATGCCAGATGCTTTGTTGGCCTTTAAATCCAAAAAAACAGTTGAGTACCACGAAGAAATGAATTCTGAGGTTTACGAAAGTTGGTTTAAGGAAATGGTACAATCATTGGAAGAACCGTCAGTTATTATTATGGATAACGCATCCTATCACTCACGCCAAATTGATAAAATGCCGACCCAGGCCGACAAAAAACAAGTAATCATTGACTGGCTTCAACGACATGGTGAAAATGTTGATAACTCCTTACTAAAAGTACAATTACTAAATATATTACGAACAAAAAAACACTTCCCAAAACGATATGTGATCGACGAAATAGCTGCAGAACATGGTCATTGGGTTCTTAGACTTCCACCCTATCATTGTCAATACAATGCCATTGAATTAATATGGGCTCAAGTTAAAGGACACGCTGCTAGAAATAACACAAAACCCCCATTCACGGCAAACAAAATGGTAAATTTATTAAAAAATGCATGTGTGAAAGTAACTGCGGAAAGCTGGCAAAATGTAATTCAAAAAACACAAGAAACTATAATGGCAGATTGGGATAAACACGTGGCGATAGATTATATGAGTCAACAATTAATTATAAATGTCGGCAATAGCTCGAGTGACAGCAACGATGAATCTGATTTTGATTAATAAATAAATAAAAATAAAAGATTAGATTTCGTTTGCTTAAATTGGAATTGGGGTTGCTCAAACTTTACTATTTTCTGGTACCAAACGGCAGACTTTAATGTCTGCCATCCCCAGCGAGCAACACGGAAGGGAGTAGCCTTAGCTAAAAAATATTGTTCAAATCTTTCTGTCATTTCTTGCGGGAGGGGAAGTTGCACACTAGCGCAAAGCCGCACTATTACATACAAAACATACCTGTACCGATCCATTGCCGATCATACTCACACAACCAAATCACTAACACATAAAAAATAAAGCACCATTCACAAATCTAGCCCCGCCCTCACCCCACAGTATATTATCAAACTCCATGGTCCATGCGGACTTGTACTTTGACAGAGGGGAAACGCTGTGTATGCCTACTCCCTTCCGTGTTGCTCGCTGGCCATCCCAGATTTAACCGGTAACAGCTTCGTCAAGTATGACTTGTACTTGTAATCATCATAGTCATCATAACCTTGTTCTTTTTTGGATATACACCAGGAGATAAACACGTCTTCAAATAATGCTGTATGTTTTCCTGAGGCGCATCAATATAACGGTTTTACATAAAAATAAATCCGATATTATGTGCCGAGAACGGAAAACACCCGTGTAAAAATAGTTCATAAACAATATCGATATCTCAATCGTAACTTCGTAACATCACTATGTTGATAGCCATAGAACGTAATTTTTTAAAAACGTTTGTTATTTTATGGAATTTATAAAAAAACTACTGCACTTATGGACTCATTTTGTGAAAGATGATTATTATACGGGATCAAGGAGCAAATTTAAGCAGTTGTCATATTTTTAAAACCTCGCATTTATAAGTTAACTTTTGCGTAACATCGTCATGTTACGTTCTATTGGTGCTGTCAAAAAGAGGATAAACGGTTGGATCTACTATAGTACAGTAAAATAAACACCTTGTCCACCTTTCATCATTAGGGTTGCCACCGCAGGAATAACGTATCGTAATCAACGTGGCCACCGCATATGTTGCGGTCAACCATGACAATTCGTGCCTTTCTGTGGTTTGGACGTGTAGGTATAAGAAAATGCGAAGCATGTTATTTCACAATTTTACTACTTCATGTACTAAATATCTATTAAAAACACTATTCATGTAGGTAAGTCCTAATCCTATTAGATGGGCAAATAGATTTTGTGGCAAATTTAATATATACCCACAATTGGTATATATTTAATTTGGCATTCCAAGTATTTAAGTTCCTTGTTTTTTTTTTTATTTATAGTTGATAGATAATACTTTATTGTTACACAAAACATTACATGGAAATATTAAATTTAGAATATATAAAGATAGTGTCACAATGGGCGGCCTTATCACTAAAAGCAAACAACAAAAACATTATAGAGATGGGCGCGTCGCTAAAACATATGCAAACATGGCAATATAGATAACATGGTAGGTAATGTAATCTATAAATATAATTTATATATTACACATTATAATGGCATTCAAATGTTTCGTTTTTTATAGAATAATATTATGAATATATGATGTTTTATTCTTTATTTTTTATTACACCACCCTAAGTTTGTAGTAGTAGTAAGTAGAATTACCGTCTGATTGCGCCAGCTAAACTAGATATACAATTGAGCTCTCATAAAAGCTAATTATCTTATGTAATGGCCATGTATTAATGATCTAGTCATCATCTTTAAAAATTAGAGAAGTATCTGGCATCAACACACAAATTCGAAACTTCTCTGAGGTAGAATTACCTCTGGTATTTCAGGATTAGCATGAAATCAAAGATCTTGAAGAACTGCAGAACTGATTTCAATCAAATCTGGTCATAATAAGCGGCGCAGTTCATAAACTGTTTTCTAATTATACAAAATGGCATTGAAATCATCCGATTTCATGATTACTTGTTTCGGAGATACCGTGTCATGGGTATAGAGACAGAATATGCCGAAGTGTTATTTCTTTCCTCTGCCGGAAGTTATTATATAAGGTATTTGTTAATTAGTGCACAATATTGAAGGGGGTGGTTTGGAATCGATAACAGCCGGGCTATTATGTATCACAGTTGCTAACAAATAAATGTTGATTGAAATCTTTAAAAATAGCGGCTTTATGTCACTTTTGACCACTTCATTAAGCAAGAATGTTAATGTAAAGTAAGTTGCTGACTGGAGCTGAAAATAGTGACATAGAGCCGACATTTTATTCGATTTCAATCAACATTTGTTAGCAACTGAGATACATAATAGCCCTACTGGTCATGAAAGTGAAAAAAAATATGTTTCACTATTATTATCCCATATTCACAGCTCCGCGAAAGAGCCGCTGGCGAGATATACCTACTCACTTAGAATAGGTACAACGACGTACGAACCTACCTACTCGCTAATGTTTACACAGCTGATGTCTATGCCTAAACCTACTGCCTATACGGCGGCGCGCCCGGGCGGGGCAACGTACGACGGCGACGTTGCAATCTATCCAGGCAGGTTTCGCTTAGTACTGTTATCAATTCTGTGATGTAGCGGCGCCTTCTTGCATTCAGTCTGCCTATGATTCTTTCGCGGGACGGTGAATATGGGTTCATAATAATTAAAAAATATACAGTATCTTTTTTATTTCACTTTATAACCAGTTACCGATCCCAAACTACCCGTTCAATATTGTGCACTAGCTATAATTAACAAAGATCTTAAATAGATGCTTACAAATTAGTAAATCACTTTTCTTTAAACATACGATCACAGAGTCACATCATTGAGATGGACTATTAATTTACTTTGAGGTGTTTCAAGTCTCCGCGTTGATCTATCCAAAGATTCAATGGTCGTTAAAAATGTTTGCGAGCGTAATAAAACGTGAAAAAAGTAATAGCGTGAAAAACCCACCTGTCTGTGTGTCACTTTTATGTTCTATCCAGCATTTTTTATTATTCACCACAATAAATATGGTTTGTGACTTTTACGATGCGTTTTATGACAATGTTCGTTCTATCCAAAGGAACCACTGCCGTCACTTGTCATTATCAATACTATGTATTTGATCTTGATTAATTGCCCTGGAAACCTGTGGCAAAGTAAGTAATTATATCTATAAGTAGAACGTTTTCCCTACTAGCGTTGGTTCAGGCAGGTTTGGCGCGAGACGCGTGTGTGTAGGGATGTCAACATCGCCACAAAACAAGTGCATCTACGTTTTGTTGGTAGCCTATCTACGCAACAGAAAACAATGACATTTAAAAATTGCCATCCCCGACTGCTCTGCCGCCACTCGCGTAATAATTGCTGACAAGCGTCCTCCGCCCCCACCACACCGCCTCTTCCCACTTTTATCGCATATTTATTGCGATGACGTTCTACTTACTGGGGGCCGCGCGGTCTAAGTAGGTACTTTGCCTGCGTAAAGATCACCTGTCAACATTTTTGAATTCCTGATTGTGGTACGTAATGCTAGGTCTTTTCGGCTCTAATCATCTCACATTCCCCTGCCGAGCATATGCCTCTCCTAATCTACGTCACTGAGCTCTCTAATAGCTGATAGTTATCTTGTGTGTTTCGTCCCTATACTTTGTCATAGGGATATATTTAAAAATCTAAGTCATATATTACCGAATTTACTCATAATTAAAGTTGTCAAAACAAAAACTAGAAAACTATAAAAAAATCGCACATACATGGGGGGTGATTCGGGTACCCCAAGGGGTGTTCTATCTCTGGACTTCCGTTTGCCACAATTTTCCAGGACATACAGTAATATTGTGGTTCTTAGGCTTTTATTATGATAATAGGTACTTTTGAACTATCATGGTACCGACTTCAACAAGTAATTTCACACTTTTTGGTGTTGAAGTCAGTTCCGTTTTTTGGTAAAAAAATGTCTTGTTTGTATGCACACTGTTGTGAGATTTACGCAAGTCCCTAACTGAAGTGGCAGAGGGCTGTTCATATCTGCCTCAGAACCACTTTTTATTTCAACCTTTTTATTGACCCTTGCAAATTACGGCCTGAAAATTGATTCATAAACGACGAAGTTAACCGAACAGACATAAACAAAATATACAGTCGAAATGTAAAACCTCCTCCTTTTTTGAAGTCGGTTAAAACAAACTAAAAGTTGAATTACCCAACTACGGAAACAATGGCCGCACATTAAACTAATGACGTTTCACGCTGAGCCGTTGAGTAGTGACGAACGGATATACATACATACATACAGGTGAAACACAACCATCCTTTCATGCTTCACTGCGGTCGGGTAAAAAGTGCCAAATGTATATTTGTAAGTAAAGTAAACCGTCGATAATTAGAGAAGAAAATTTAGAAACCGTTACTCTCAAAACTAAACCTCTTTTATATCATAAGTAGAGATGTAGATTGCCAATTCAGAAGCCCAGATAACGCTGGTAATCTTACCAATTATAAAGGTGGATTGAGATTCTGTTTCAGATATATTTTAGATTCTGAATTTATTCAGGTAACGGCCTAGGTACGAGCCAAGAGATTGGGCAGTGCTCACGTCGACCTTTTATTTTCCGATGCTTTTATCTACGTGAAACTGATTTCAACTGGTTTCGCAACACACAAATAAAACTTGATTTTTCGGTAACGTTTTATATACCAGCTTTTGCCCACGACTTCGTTCTCGTATGGTATTTTTTCTAGATATGATTTATTACTGTAACAATACATAGCTATTTTCATGACTAACTATTGCCCGCCACTACATGTTATATTTGACAAAAGTTCAAATCAACTCCATCCTCGTTGGTCATCATGCGGCCAGACACAATAGAAATTTCATTGTTATAATATAACGACTCTTGAAGGGATATATATATATATATATATATATATATATATATATATATATATATATATATATATCCGGAGATCCGGAGAAGCACATACGATATATATATATATCGTATGTGCTTCTCCGTATGTGCTAAATTTAATTACGATCCTTTAAGCCGTTTAGGCTGGATACGGTAATTACGTAATTTAAATAGCCTAAATTAACCCTAAATAACGTAATTTAAATAGCCTAAATTAACCCTAAATAACGTAATTTAAATAGCCTAAATTACTTCTTATACCTAACATCAGCTATCTGCCAGTAATAGTCCCATAAAATCGGTCCACCCGCCGCCTTATTGTCTAACTTGAATGAGAATGAAATGTCACTTCATTCTCATTCCCATTGATGGTGCCAGATGTTCCAGCTTGCAGGATTTCGCCCAGAATGGGATTCAAATGTCAAAATTAAGCCCATTCTCTTTGTCCGTAAAGATAAACAATAAGACCGCCGTTTCAGAGATTGGCCGAAACAAGACATACAAAAAAATTTACATTGATTTTTTATGTAAGTAACGTATATATTTAAGCTATATAAAAGGCTGTTAATTTGGAATTACTTTCATTTTTATCTTTCTGTATTGATATAACCTGGGACTTGTTTCTTTTCGGACCACCCCAACATCATCCACTCAACAAACATCTTTTCACTTCTACTCCCTTTTATATACCCATGTTACAAGGTCTAGAATATTGACAGTACTGTTTTTATCAATTTAAAAGACTTAAACAAAAATCACAAGTATGCGGTATATAAAGTAAACAAATAGAATATCTTTCCTTATTCTCCCTTTTTGTCAAAAGGTCAACCTTCCAACCATTTCACACACAAAAGGTGTCGATGTACACCTATTGTAGTCTATAATCATTGACTTCATCTCTCAATTCACAGAGGTATTTCATCAATTCCAGCACAAAAGAGCTGTCCACCTCAAAATCCGTCTTTATGACTGGATTGCTTTTATATTGTGAGCCTGACTTGAGGTTAAGTCTGGCTCGGATTACGGACTAGCGGACTTGTTGATTGTTACACGTTTTTTCGTTATTTGAGGGCCACTATTTTTATCCTTATAATAAATAGTGAGAAAAATTTGAGTTATTTGTCTGTCGTTGTTTCAAATTAGAAACAACTGACTCATAATGTAACTTTTAGCATACTATATACAGCACTATAGCGTACTATAGTTAACGTAAGTAACTTTAGGTACTCACTTCAAATGGATCGAAATCTATTAGTAAATACTACGATTTTTTTCAATAAGATATCTCGTCAAAAGTGTTGTCAAACTATTATCCCTGATAAGTAGAGTTATGTAAAGTATGGCAAAAGGGACCGTAGTAGAATAGCCAAGGGTCATGCTTCCTAAAATAGCGTAGGGAGTAATCTGAAAAATAAATCTCATGGAATGCAGGAAAAATGTAATCAGAAAAATCAATATCATAGAATTCGGGGAAAACGTAGGGAGTAATCTGAAAAATAAATCTCTTACAATTCAAGAAAAACGTAGGGAGTAATCTGAAAAATAAATCTCATAGAATTCGGGAAAAGCGTAGGAAGTAATCTAAAAAATAATTCTCATAGAATGCAGGAAAAACGTAGGAAGTAATCTAAAAACTAAATCTCATAGAATTCAAGAAAAACGTAGGGAGTAATCTGAAAAATAAATCTCATAGATTTCAGGAAAAGCGTAGGGAGTAATCTGAAAAATAAATCTCATAGATTTCGGGAAAAGCGTAGGGAGTAATCTGAAAAATAAATCTCATAGAATGCAGAAAAAAACGTAAGGAGTAATCTGAAAACTTAATCTCATAGAATTCAGGAAAAACGTAGGGATTAGTAATCTGTAAAATAAATCTTATAGAAATCAGACGAAGGGTAAGTATAATCCATAGATAAATTCTATTTATAGGGAATATAATAGACTGAGTACCCTGTGAGTCCTTTCGTAGCAGTCGGTTTTGATGACATTGATGGCAGGCAACATAAATTCATAAATTGTTAACAGAACACTATGTCGGCCTCGAACATGAAAATATCGTAAAGGGGTTCGAAGCTTTTGGCACAGTGGTAAACATATTTTGCGGGAAATTTAGGAAAAACGTCAAAACAACGGCACACTGTGAAACCTATGCATATCGATAGAGTAATATAGATAAACTATTTCCGCCTTATTTTAAAACGCGGACTAAAGATAGTCTGTAGTTTAAACCATGGTTCAAACAAATTTCGCAAATTTTAATAACATTCCATTAAACTACGGCTTAAACTCGGAACTTCAGACTACGTTTTATAATAAGCCGAGTATTTGTCATATGGCAAAATCCTAAAGCGCAAAGTTATCTAGATAATCCCTGTTTAAAACTTGAAAAAAATCCGCTTCATGACTTTACGTCTTAGGACACTGTTTCTTTATATTATTTTGTTACAGATCCTCTATAGACAAACAAAATATATCCTATAGGTCTCGCAGTGAGTTTGAAAATTTTTCGGAATTTACCAAAAAAGTGCGGTCACCATCACAAGGTTGCCAGCGTCTCGTTATGATTAAGGATACCTGTAGAAAGGCGTAGTAAGTAGCCTAAAATGTTTTTAATATAACTAATAAACCGAACGAACTATAGCGTTCATAATGACAAGGGTCCTGTGTCATTCAAAATCTTTGTGTTTATTTATTTATTTATTCAGTAAATTAGAGTATGTAACATTACAGTTTGCACCAAAGCGTTACACACAGTCAAGTACAATATATATATTAGCAATTGTTTACACAGTGTTCATGAAGTAACAGAACAAACACAATTTTATATTGTGCAATTAACAAAGATTTAGTCGTAAACGTGCTAGCTATCTACCTCTGGTAATTGGGACCTAACTTTGGGACATAAATTAAACAATTGTGTCAGCAAGGAGGATATTTCAGCGAGAGTGAAACTTTTTTATGAAGTGGCAACATTCACGTGTATATTGAGGGTTTAATTAATTTACGAGTTATTTGCAAGGCATTGTCAGTGTTTTAACTCTTTTTTTTTCTTTTATATTGACTGTCATAACGTATAAGTATATTATGTACTTCTTTATAAGGATAATTTCACTAGAACTCACACAAATTACCAAAGTTTAACTATTGGTATACTAGCTAGTATACTGTACTTTTAATCATCATCATGCAGCTGCATTTACACCCGCGTCGTGGTGATGGATGATGATGATTAGAAGTACACTTACGTGTTAATCAAGCGCCATATCTATCTACCTACAAATTTTGATCTAAATCCTTTCAGCCGTTTTTTTGTATTGCCGTGATTGAGTAACAAACATTCATTCAAACTTTCATCAACATACTCGTACTTATATAATACCAACGGCTTCGCTCGCGTGGCCTCGCAGGATACGGTTAATTACAGTTTTTTAACTATCACACGAGAACTCTTTAATTTACCGGGATCAGAAGTTTCCTATATGTTAATCAGGGATATAAGCTACCACCATACAAAATTTCATTTCAATCGGTCTAGTTGTTTCAGAGATTAGCCTGTACAAACAGACAGACGAACAGACAGACAGAGAAACAAAAAAAATTTAAAACATCTAAAATAGTTCGATTTCGCTCCTTACATCCTCCTGACTCGGTTTAAGCATTTTTTTCATTGTACATAAATTCGACCTCTACAGTTTTATTATATGTAGTATAGTATAGATTAAAAACGAGTAGCTCTGAGAGCTGTCGACCTCGCGAGTTTGTCTTTCCATAGCTTAAACTGAATAAATCCGCGCACCTTAAACTGCCTACGCCATCTAGTTTAATTTTAGGATACTAAATACATATGAAATTAATTTTATTTTGACAAAAACGATAACTGGATAAGACAGAGGGTTCCGTTGAAACTAATAAGTACTTAGTTACCTCTAATGAAAATATAAGTTTAAAGACAAACTACACTTTGTAGTTGATCAAAAATTACCCTTACATCGATATGTTTGTACGTAATGTTCTATTCTCCAATTGCAAACGTAAGTTTACAACTAAAATAATATATGCGATTTAATTTTATGTAACAACTTAAAATATCACATATTATTTTTATTTTATTTCATTTAAGCAAGGTAGCACAAGTACAGGAAAACCACATTAATAATAATTTATTTCACTAATAGTAGATTAGTAGCCAAGGGCTGTAGGGCATCAATTGCAGCCCGAGATATAGCGAGGGCGCCTATAGTTCGAGGGTGCAACTGATGCTTACACCCGAGCTAACTACTCTGCTTTACATCTCGATTGTGAGGTAAGTAGAGAAAAAAACCGGCATTACAAAAATAAAATTGATTACTATTATACTCATACGAAGACAAGGCTGAATAGCGAAGCGACCTCTTTTGTCATTGGGCTGAATGCATGATGTCTATTGCCAGTATGATGGTTAGATGTACGCGAACTTTTTGAAACAGTGAAGTGTTTTTTTTTAATTACTTACCGCCCTAGGGATTTTCTAGCTAAATTATTATCCTAGAGCGCTAATTGGTCACCTACAAGCCCCATTTGGGGGTAATAACAACCTACTTACCGAATATGAGAGATATAAAGAAATTTACATTTCTGCTCTACATAAACATAAATACTAAGCTTGTCCAAGCTTACTAATAATTGTCAATTATCTACTTTTTTCAGGCATACAGTTTATCTTAGGGTAGGTTCAGCACGACAATTAAATTGCAACAATACAAGGCATATTTCTAAGCTTAGCCTTTATGTATAAGTAGGGCAAAATTGTAAATTCTCTTAGTCAAATAAATTATTACTATTGTAGTTTTCCTGTACTTGAGCTACCTTGCTTTTTCCAAATCGTATAATTCTAGGTAAACTCAATATACTCTAAGGTTTATTTACTGGCGATTGACAACATAAGCGGCTTAAATAGTCTTTTAGTTTTGTTTGCGTTGACTTAAAATACTTTTTACGGCTCTATATCCTACTAAGTAATATTATAAACGCGAAAGTTTGTTAGTATGGATGTCTGTGTGTATGAATGTGTGGATCTTTGTTACTCTTTCACGCTCAAACGTCGGGGCCAATTTTGATAAAGTTTGGTATGGAGGTAGATGAGGCGCTGGATTAACAGATAGGATACTTTTAATCATTATCATCATCATCATCCATCACCACGCGGGTAAAGAGTGTAATATTCTTGGGCACAGCATAGACAAAATAACAAGATCTCGGCCCACGTTAAGATCGTAATGATGACAGTTCTGTCAAAGCTTGTGTCAGTTTCTGATAGCTTAGTCAAAAGCACGCTATTATTTTGACAGCTCGATAGTCTAGACGTGCTCGGCGACCGTCAAGTGTCATGAAATGTCATGACAGTTTTTCCATGGTGATTAGTTTTATATTTGTATGTACGTTGGTACTGTAATTTATTATTAGTGTGTATTGACTGGTTTACTAAGTAGTAAAATTTAGTCATATAACCATTTAAATATTTAATGACATTTTGGTATAAAGATATATTTGGCTTTGGAGAAGATAATAATTAAAAAATAAAAAAGCTACTCGAAGTAGGTACTATAATCCTACGCTGACGACGTCGCGGGCACCAGCTAGTCTAAATATAAAGTTATCACGTAATAATTGTATCATAGTCTATACTTATACAAATACTTATATCCATATACACTGTGATAGTTCTATGATTTTTATCAAGGATTTTTTCGATTATATTTGGTCTCGTACTTCTGTACATTTGCCATGCCTCGAGTAATACCTATAATTTAAATATTAATAGTGGCATCAAGTTGGATTTCCATTCAAGCAGAGTCAAGCCGCAGTCACATAAATAAGTCAGTATTTAAGTCACTGTCCTGTCTAAATCCGTTCTAAATCTGTGGATACATTACTAAAATTTTCTATGGAGATTGACGAGGAAAACGCAAAACAACGTATCATGATTTTGTACACTAGTGCACCATTTCGAACACTTTTTTAATTTTAATAATCAACCACTATTTTACGTTAACACTTAAAGAAAAACAAATCTAAGAAAATTTAACAAATCAACGATAATTTTGGGCATTTTTCCCGCCATCAAAAGGTAAATTTACATGTTAGAATATATATATGCATAGCAATGTACTTACCTACTTACTCTTGTGGTTAGAAAGTTATAAATGTGTACAACTGAGCAAAAAAAGATGAAAGAAAACCGACGTAGGTATAGTACAAAATAGCGACCGCAATTTCTAATGCCTTTCCTTTCCCTATTTAAAAGTTTCAAAAGAACAGACGGAATCAGCGCCGAAAATTCCTGAAAAGATTCGTCGGAATTCGGCTCGGCCAACCTAGACCTAGTTCATACAAAAATTACTTATCTGTGCCGCCAACCGTTCGAGCGCGCATTTATCGCCGGAGCGAGGCGCGGGTAGCGGGGGGACGTCGAACAAGTCCCCGCGCTTGCCGCGACCCCGCGCGACCGAACGGCGAACACGCTCCAGTGACATGCGCGCCGCGCCGCTTGTCAAACGTCGCAAACAAAATGTCGGACTACAATCACGTAGTATTTCCGCGCAAATTACTCAAGAAATTCATTCTTTTGTACAAAGATTTGACGTGTTTGTGGGATCGGGAGGTGCCAGAGTATAGGATCAAGATGAAAAAGCACGCGGCATTGTCGAAGCTTACCGAGCTAGTGCAGGAGTATGACCCTCACGCGACCCGCGTGCATGTGTTGAGGAAGATCGACAGCTTGCGCGCCTGTGTGCGTCGCGAGTATAAGCGCGTGGTCGAGAGCCGACGTCACGCCTCTTGTGAAGACGAAGTATACAAACCCAACTTGTGGTATTACGACTTGTTCTCTTTTGTCTTTAAAGATGATGAAGCTAATAATGGAACACCGGTTATAGATCAAAGCGCTGCTGCAGTAAGTATACTACTTATCTAAGTAGGTACCTGTAAACAGAAGTTTTGTACTTTACCTACTTATTACTTAAGTGGTTCAGTGTACTTAGATAAAAAAAACATTATCAGAGAGCATAGGTACCTACGCATAATCACTTTAAAATTAAGTTACAGTATGGTTAATTATCTGAAATTTGTTATCTACGACCAGAAAGTGTTTTGAAATGTTCTTCTTATTAAATATCAATAAAATTAGTATTAGATAAGCTCGATATTTGTGGGGGAGGCTATGTTCAGCAGTGGACGTTCTACGGCTGAGATGATGAGGATGGAGCTCGCTAAAACTCAAAAACTGATTGGCTGAGTTGTTATTTTTGTTTTGTTTGTTCTAAGACAGAGGTGGTTTAGGTATAAAAAATATCATCAAGTGACCCACATTAAAAATTTTGCATGCTATGGACGAAACATGGCAAACAAAAACAACATTACACTTATACTTATTTATTTTATTGTTAAGCTATCAAGTGAGACGGGCAAGATGTACGCCTGATGGTAAGCGCTAACGCTTTCCCATTACCGTGCAGTGCCAAGTAGAACTTAGAACTGCGAGTACATTTGATTGGTTCTGCATTGTGCTCGTCACCCTTAGACATTGTGTTTAAGGCACTTACACCTAGTGTAATCTAAACTATACTATTATTAACCGACATCAAAAAAGAAGGAGGTATCTCAATTCGACCGTATACTTTTTTATGTGTGATCGCGGATAACTTCGTTGTTTATGAACCGATGATAATTCTTTTTTGTTCGTACCATGTAATACGTATGTACCACGTTGTTGTGGTACCATGTAGATTTCGTCAAATTCGGTGAAGCAGTTTTTTAGTCGCACCACAATAACTGAAAAGTGTTTCTATAATTTGATAATATTACCTATCAACATTGACGGTGAATGACAATCGAAAAGTAATAAAGTAGAAAAAAAATTTTTTACCAATACCATGCGCACAATATTATGATAATAGGCACTTTTGAACATCATGTTAGGTACAATGATGTTCAACTTCTCGACCGACTTCATAAACAGGAAATAACAACAAAAAACAGAAACAAATAAACTCAAAAACTACGGGACCAATTACAACAATTCTTTCCCCATTAGAATGCTACTATATTATACTAGCTATATAAAAAAGCAATTATTTAGTTAAATGTATAATAAATTAATAATTCATATTCAAATTGGACACATTTGTCCAGTTAATGCAAGAGTAATATTTTTGGAAGGAACATTTTATGGAAAACACTGTTTTAGGCTTTCGCGGTTGTTTACTAAGTAACTACTAAGTAAGTACTCACGGGATGTGGGTACACCACAATTTAGTTGCTTTTGGAGCTCCCGATATCCGACACAATTCCATTTTATTTATTTATTTCTAGAAATTTACAAATACCATTACAGTTACTTATTATTAATCTGTCCGTTTCAGCAAGACTCATTCGAGTTAAGTTTCATTCATAAATCTATTGTTATTTTTTGCGCTGATGCGGACGGGTTAAGGCGCGCTCGTACCCTGATTAAAGAAAAAGCAGAATTTTTAAACACCTAGTGTAACGAAACAGATCGATAGTATATTATGAAAAAAATACAAAGGTTAGAAACGGAATAGGAAAAGAGTAATAACCGAATAGAATTCATGAATATAACTCTCTTTCAGCAGAAAAAAATCCTGAATAGGTCCACAAAAATAAACTTTCACGTCCAAACTCTCAGAATTTTCAGCGATAACACTATATTTTTTTTTAGGTATGACACAGCCAACGTATAAAGTAATAACCAGCAGTTTTTTCAATTGTGTTAGTACATATCGAAAAATATAAAGAAAACGTACAAAATTAACGCATTTTCGCATTACATCGTCCAATCTAACAAGCGATTTTCAACCTTATGTAAAGCACCGTAAATTATTTTAAAATTGGGGTTGGACCGTGTCTTAATGCGATACAGTAAAAAACTAATCAAATTAAATTATTTAAAAATAAATACCTCGCCTGAAACGTATTCAAGTAGAATTTCTGCGTGTCTATCGACTGGAAATGTTTACTCAGCTCGTCTCAGCGCGAATGGATAATTTAGCTTTTCTATACACGCCTCTGGGATATAGTCGTATATTTTGCAAGGTTCTTTACGTTATAAATCAAAGATGGTAGCGGGGAACACCCAAAAATAGCTATGCTATAATATTATGATTAATAGAAAATATACTAATAAAAAAAATCTTTTTAATAATAAAAGAAGAATACATTTCTTAAATGTGTGTTTCTTGATGTGTGATGGATTGTTAATCGTAGTGTTGGAAATGATGCAATAGTGTAAACTTGTTTGTGGTTTCCTCGTCAATGGTTCAATCAGTTTTAGTAATGCATCCACCGCTTTACTGAAGCATGACTCAGACAGGGCAGTGACTAACATGATAGACATCTGCAACTGTAACTTGAGTCTGCCTACTTGAATGATATTACTTGATGCAACTAGATATAAACACAATGGCAAATGTACAAACGTACGAGTCCACTTATAAAGAACAAAACCCGGCCAAGTGTGACTCGTACACCGAGGGTTCCGTATATTTAGAAAACATCTAACATTATTGCTCTAACTTTGCCGTTCGATCTCTAGACACTGTTATTGCATCAACCTCAAATAATAAATACGCTCTTACGTAATTTATGTTATTTTTTTTCTTTACATTAAGATGCTACAGCATCTCATCTTCAGACATTGTTTCTTGCCAATTTATAAACGATTTATTATTATTCCTTTTATTCAAAATAAATCACGGATTTCATCCGGTCCTTTACAAAGGCATAAGTGGGGCTGTAGCCAACACTTAGAGGCCTGTTTGGTATAAAAAATACAAAGTAGTATAAAAAAAACCAGAAACTTTTGGATGGATGGTGACATGATAAATCTATTATATAAATGGGTAAAATGACAAGGCTATTTAAATGATTTTATTAGTGATAAAAAGATAGTGGGCTATGGAAGAGACTACGGCACCTGCCAAATTCAGTCCCATTTTAAAATTTTTGGGCAGGTGGTGACTTGCCACCCACTACACGGGCCCCCCATAAAGGCCACCATGAATGGTGACAGAAAGGGCAACGTTGGTGTGGCTGGCTAAAGGGTGTCGAGAGGTGTGCTGCGGTTTCACTGAAGCGCTACTACCGGCGTTATGCCCTTTAACACTTCCACCCTTGGAGCTTTTTGTTACTATATAATTTATTTTTTAATATATATATACTTATTATTATTAATTTTATTATTTTAGATCAACGGGAAGTACCCTATAGATTTTGATTCCCTTGTGAAAACGCAAATTATACGAAAATATGCGACATAAATTATCATATCTTTTGATTGCATCGACTTACAAGATTCTTCACAGCTAAAAGAAAACGTAGACCCGAGTATCTATCTATACTAATATTATAAAGAGGAAAGATGTGTATGTAAGTATGTTTGTAACGAAATGGCGCAAAAAGTACTGGACCGAATTCAAAAATTCTTTCACCATTAAAAAGCTACATTCACCCTGAGTAACATTGGCTATATAAGATTCATCATCATCATCATCACCGCGCAGGTGAAACCGCGGAGAGCAGCTTGTTATGTATACATTTCAGAAACAGTGTCTTGACAGACGGACAACAAAGTCATCCCTAAGGGTTGCATTTTCTTTTTGAGGTACGAAAACCTAAAAAAGTGTTTAGTTTTTGATATTGATAATGATATTTATTGGTAATAAAGAATTACATGAATACAATACAAAACTATGCTATTCATTCATAAGATTATTTGTTAAATATACAAATATTCAATTTCAGATTATTGCTATGCACTCATAATAATAATATGCTATAATAAATTGTACAAAAATAAAATAAAAATACAATAGTAGTTTAAGTTACACAATAGTAATAAGATTCCATGTCAAGAATATTGAAGAATATTCATAAATTCCCTTCTGTTATTAAATCATTTTTGGAATGAATTCCTCGACACTGTACGGTGACATGTCAGTCAGAAAACTTCTCAGTTTATTATTAAAAGCACGAAGAGCAGTTCGTATTGTTTCGGGAAGGGCGTTGAACACCTTCGCACCACTACAATAATTTTCGTACACTTGTCGGATTTGGCTTCAAGTGTTAGTAAGTAAGTAAGTAAGTAAGTAAGTAAGTAAGTAAGTAAGTAAGTAAGTAAGTAAGTAAGTAAGTAAGTAAGTAAGTAAGTAAGTAAGTAGTGAGTAAGTGTATTTTAAGAGTACTTACATGGATGGAGCTTTTGTGCCGCGATGTATTTCTCCAGTTTCCTCCTCAGCACGATTTCAGCTCCGTACCGTCCGACTGAACCGTTATCCACCAGCAGAAAGTAGGCATGTCTGTTGTTTAGCACGGCTAGTTTTGATCTGAAACAAATTTATACCTTTTTACTAACTGCTTATACAATCTACGCGTCGTCTCCGCCCGTGCTAATGGTTAATGATCTTACAAAAGCACTTTCCTAGATATAAGTTAGCCTAAGCATCACTTAAATACCTATAGATGCTTGGAATACTCCACTTCTGGCAAGTTGTCATCTGCCACCCATAAAATGTAATAATGCTAGTATCTAAGTAGAAACATTGTACAAATCTATATAAAAAGAATGGCCCCGAGGTTCTTGCCGCTTCTTCACGGTAGGCTCTACATATTTTGGAACGCGTCGGTAAAGTATCTAAACCACATTATCTACACTATAATAATTATAAAGAGGAAAGATTTGTTTGTTTGAATTAAATAGGCTCCGTAACTACAGGACTGATTTGAAAAATTCCTTCACCATTAGAATCCTACATTAACTGTGATAAACATAGGATATATAATATATTCAAAAAAGTTATAGAGATCCGTATAAAAATTTCGATAATGTACCCCAAGGTGTGAAAAAAATACCAAAAAGTCTCTAAATCGCGTATTCTGCGGAATCTATTGACGATAGAGAAAAGTTATGAACCTACTACAGTTTATACCGGTGCCGTGGCGGTGCCGGCTGTGCCGTGGCGGTGCCGGCTTAGAATAGCACCCCCCCAACTCTACCCGTGGGTGCCGTAGAAGCCGGCTAAGGGATAACAAATCAGAAGGTGGGCAGCAGCACCTTCCCAGTCAAACACACACAAACTGCGCTCGCCAACCCGCCTGCCAAGCGTGGCGAGTATTGGCAAAAACCCCTCAATGGATTGGACAAAAAGAACCAGGCCCCCAGTCCCCGGCAGCCCCGCTATTCCTGGCTACGGTAGCGGCCACGGTAACGGTGGGGCAGGGGGTGCTAAGAATCCCCGGCAGACGCCCGGCTACCACCCCCAACGACGACGACTGGCCCTGGTAACACACAACATACGCACGATGAGGACAGACGAGAAGATATATGAGCTGGAAGAAGAAATGAGTAAGCTACGCTGGGACATTGTGGGGTTATCTGAAGTCCGTAGAGCGGGTGAGGACTCGATAACCCTAAAATCAGGTAACCTACTCTACCACCGGGAGGGCGACCAACAGTCCCAAGGTGGTGTCGGGTTTCTCGTTCACAAGTCCCTTACTAACAACATAGTTAAGATCGATAGCGTTTCCAATAGGGTCGTATACCTAATACTCAGAGTATCCAAACGATATTCGCTGAAGGTCATTCAGGTATACGCACCGACGAAGTCGCACCCGGATGATGAAGTGGAGGATATGTATGAGGACATTAGTCGGGCCATACATACCTCTGAAACGCACTTTCTAGTTGTTATGGGGGACTTCAACGCGAAGTTGGGTAAGAGAAGCGAGGATGAGTCGAAAGTGGGGCAATTTGGCTATGGACAACGGAACCGTAGGGGACAGAGGTTGGCCGACTTCCTGGAGAAAGAGGGACTCTTTATGATGAACTCTTTCTTTCAGAAGCCACCTCACAGGAAATGGACCTGGCTGAGTCCCGATGGTTCCACGAGGAATGAGATTGACTTCATTATGACCACCAAAAGGCAAATATTCACTGATGTCTCCGTGATCAACAGGGTTAAAACCGGTAGTGATCACCGAATGGTAAGAGGCACGGTGAATATTAATGTCAAACTGGAGAGGTCTCGTCTGATGAAGTCTACGCTCCGACCTACTCGTGCCCATATTCAAGACCCCGAGAGCTTTCAACTTGAGCTATCCAATCGCTTCGATTGCCTTGAGAACATCGCTTCAGTGGACGAGATCAATAACAGGTTAGTAGAAACTGTCCATACAGTGGGTTCCAAGTACTTTAAACCCCACCGTACAGATAGGCCACAGAAACTCTCCAACAATACCCTCAACCTCATGGCTGAACGACGCTCATTGAAACTGCAGTCTTCGGATGATGCTGAAGCATATAGGCTGCTCAATAGACGAATATGGAAGTCCTTGCGACACGACATTCGGATCTTTAATACAAACCGTATTAAAGAGACGATAGAGCGGAAAAAAGGCTCCAAAGTGTTTGCAAGAGACATGTCTATTGGGCAAAGCCAGTTGACGAAGCTGAAGAGAGGAGACGGCAGTGTAGCGTCGACCAAAGCGGAAGTGTTAGGAGAGGTCGAGAGTTTCTACGGACAGTTATACACCTCGGTCGCTAAACCTGTTAGCAGCTCGGCCAAAGACCCAAGAGCCAAGCTGACCCGACATTATACCGAAGATATCCCGGACATCAGCCTGTACGAGATTAGAATGGCCTTGAAACAGCTTAAGAACAACAAGGCGCCTGGTGACGACGGTATTACATCTGAGCTTCTGAAAGCGGGTGGAACACCGGTACTTAAAGTCCTTCAGAAGCTCTTTAATACCGTCTTACTCGAAGGTTCAACGCCAGAAGCATGGAACAAAAGCGTGGTGGTGCTGTTCTTCAAGAAAGGTGACAACACTTTACTTAAAAATTACAGACCCATCTCGCTTTTGAGCCATGTTTATAAGCTGTTTTCGAAGGTCATAACGAACCGTCTCAGTCGCAAGTTTGATGAATTCCAGCCTCCGGAACAAGCCGGTTTCCGAAAAGGCTATAGTACCATAGACCACATCCACACGCTACGGCAAGTTATACAGAAGACCGAAGAGTATAACTTGCCTCTTTGTCTAGCGTTTGTGGACTATGAGAAAGCCTTTGATTCGATCGAGACGTGGGCAGTGCTTGAGTCTCTCCAGCGGTGCCGTATTGACTATCGGTATATTGAAGTGCTGAAGTGTTTGTACAAAAACGCCTACATGTCAGTCCGAGTACAGGAGCAGAGTTCGAAGGCAATTCCATTGCAAAGAGGCGTGAGACAGGGAGACGTTATATCTCCGAAACTGTTCACCGCTACATTGGAAGACGCCTTCAAGCTTCTGGAATGGCAAGGACTTGGCATCAATATTAACGGCGAATACATCACTCACCTTCGATTTGCCGACGATATTGTAGTCATGGCAGAATCCATGGAAGACCTCAGTACAATGCTCGAAGGCCTCCATCGAGTTTCCCAACGGGTAGGTCTTAAGATGAACATGGACAAGACGAAAATTATGTCTAATGCCCATGTTGTACCTACCCCAATATCAGTTGGGAACTCAGTTCTCGAAGTTGTTGACGAGTATATCTACCTGGGACAGACAGTCAAACTAGGCAGGTCCAACTTCGAGAAAGAGGTCAATCGTCGAATCCAACTCGGCTGGGCAGCGTTCCGGAAACTTCGCGAAGTCTTCTCGTCAAAAATACCTCAGTGCCTCAAGACAAGAGTCTTCGACCAATGTGTGTTACCAGTGATGACTTATGGCACTGAAACGTGGTCTCTTACTATGGGCCTCATAGATAAGCTCAAAGTCGCACAACGTGCTATGGAGAGGGCTATGCTCGGGGTTTCTCTACGTGATCGAATCAGAAATGAGGAGATCCGTAGAAGAACGAAAGTCACCGACATAGCTCAGAAGATTAGCCAGTTGAAGTGGCAGTGGGCAGGGCACATAGCACGCAGAACAGATGGCCGATGGGGCCGAAAGGTTCTGGAGTGGAGACCACGTACCGGCAAGCGCAGCGTAGGTCGTCCACCGACACGGTGGACAGACGACCTGAGAAAGGTCGCAGGACGACGTTGGATGCAGGCCGCTTCCAACCGGTCCTTTTGGAAAATCATGGGGGAGGCCTATGTTCAGCAGTGGACGTCCTACGGCTGAGATGATGATGGATGATGACAGTTTATACTGGACATCAATATCTACAAAAAAGTTTGGTATACGATATAAGTATCTAACTATTGCAATGGTGTCACAATAACTACTTTTTCATGTTAAAATATGCAATATAACGCCGGTACAAACTAGGCCACATTGTTCGTACCTTGGTATTAATCCTGATCTACTCTAATAATAAAGAGGATAGATTTGATTGCTTGTTTGTAATGGATCTCAATTCGTGAGGAATGGCAACGGATTGTGTAGCAAGCCACCACACGATCCCTCTGGCAAGAGTGTTAACGACTAAGAAGAAGAACGGTAAAAACTACTTAAACGATTCAATAAAATCTTTCACGAGTAGAAAGTTACATTATGCCTGAGTAACATACGCTATATTTGATTCATCATCATCATCATCGGGTGAAACCGTGAAGCGTAGCTAGTAATGAATAATTGACGTTCGTTTTTGATGCCTAAATTGAATAGATGATTTTGACTTGGACTATACTAAACAATTGCCGCCTTATATAAAACCTGGACTGAAGATAGTCTCGAGGTTAAACCATGGTAAATCAAATTTCATATATTAAATCAGTAGTATCAGTAAATCGGTTCAGGTGCTTCTAAGTTCAAGAGTTTTGGAATGCAAAAGTTAATAAGTTAAATAATCACGCATCCAAATAGACTATGACTCTAGATGTATAATTGTGATTGAAATCAAACAACTTTGAATCAAATCCCCACTAATATAATTCCCACTTGTCTCGCATATGCTCTAAGTTGTCGCAGCTCAGGACAGAGCGACATAGCTCAGCCGCTTTTCGTGGCAGTTTCCGCTATGCTGCGACAAAGTGTTGGAATAATATTCCGCCGCCAATAAGGAACCTGCAAAGTATTTATAGCTTTAAAAACAAACTTAAGATTTTCATTTACCAGCATCAAAAAAGTGAGGAATGCTTACGGAATGACACCAGTGCATTGTAATAATACCTATAATGGATGTGTATGTGTGCGTATAGTTATTGTATTACTTATATAATTGTAGATATATAATTTAGTAGGTTAATCGTGATTAAGTATTTCTAGAATAAGTGTATAAAATCATAATTATAATGTAATTATTAGGAAACTTTAACTTTGAGCCGTCTAAAGGATACATGTTAATGTTAACTTTGTGGTACGTCTACCCTGTATTCGCGTGGTATCGTACGTGACGTCGCCTGCCGGTCCCAGCAGAATACCAGCGCTGATTGTTTACAATCAGCATTATGCTGAGTTGGGATCGATTTTATGACAAAATTATAGGTGTGTTACTGTCTTTAGTCTTAATTACCTGCTGTCCTGATCTTATTCACTTGTACACCTGTATTTTGACACAAATAAACATTTCTGTATTTCTGTATTTTTGTATTTCTGTAATCCAAATCAAAACATATATTTATTTCCTCCTCACAAAAGGTTGGTAAATAACAATTTAATACCGACTTCCATTCTACTCAGTTATCGGAGTGTATCTCAAAAAATACTAGACCAAATTTGATGATGATTTTAAATGGGACCACACGGAAAGCACCAGCTTTCAAAGAAAAAAAGAATTTTGAGAATCGGTTCACCCAGTCGAAAGTTATGAGGTAACAAACATAAAAAAAACATACAATTGAATTTAATACCTCCTCCTTTTTTTGGAAGTCGGTAGATAAAACCTAACTATGTGAGGGAGGGGGCTGGTGCCTGCTGGTGGGGGAAGTATTTAAGATTTTTTTAAATAAAAAAACCTGTGTCACAGGTCACTCCTAAACGATTCAAGTCGCGTAGGCTAAGTTTATTTTATATAATCGTTTTTTATTTTATCTACTTTAATCTCGACGTTTCGAACAGTTTTCTGTAATTATCATGATCTCGGGGGACTGTCTGTTATAGAGTTACGAAAATAGTACATTTAAGTCATAGAAGAATAGTACCTACACTATGGAAAATGGCGGGCAAGTTTTTTTTTTTCACACACCAAATGCAAGGTCAGTGAACATACAGCCTACTTCTAAATTATAAATTTGGGTCATAAAATGCAAATATTATAATATTTTCCGAGTGTAACAAATTATTGTAAATTATGAATAATTAGATAATATTTTTTTTTTCAATGGCAATAATCTTTTTAGTTACTAAAAAAATAACCGTATTACCCGGTAAATTTAAAATGCTCTGTTTACTCGCCTATAACTTACACTACGGTGCTAATTTAACTTTGTAGGGATAATTATAAGTAGGCACGTAAGTTGAACCAAAATGGTGGTTGTCCGCGCAGGTATAGTTATGGACAAATGTGATAGACGAATACATGCTCTGTGTCAGTTGAAGATTCAGAATCTCTGCTATCAGAATCTCTGACTGGGTTATAAATTCTTCCGTCATATTATCGATGACGTGGTCTCTTTTGACGTAAGGTTCATTATTTGTATTGACGCTATTGTACCTATAATTACTACATATAATAATTTATGTTGTTTTCTCTTAAAAAATATTTATCAAAAACAATTCCACACGCCTATCTCCTTAAAGCTATTGTACCTATAATTACTACATATAATAATTTATGTTGTTTTCTCTTAAAAAAATATTTATCAAAAACAATTCCACACGCCTGTCTCCTTAAAGTTGGTTGTGGTCTTATCATTTTCTTGAAATTAAATTTAATGATCACACATTTGATAAATATATAAATATTGTTGGCGTTGCTATAGTTACGCACGTACTCTCGCTGGACCTCATACAGCACTTCGATTGAGACCCGAAAATGTGATCTCCGCATAGTTCAACTTACGTGCCGCGATCTGTAACTCTTACGGCCGTCAGGTTGGCCAACCAAACGCATTGCAAACATAGGCTAGTTTTACTTTTAGTAACTGACATGTACCGCCTCTGGTCATGCGATAAAAAAACTAAACCAGTGCAAGTAAAGCATAGATAAATACTTTCCATAACAGCTGTTTTCTGCTTCTAAGCAACTAAGCCGCTTTATGCTAGATTTTGTATTGCAGGCAGGTATGATAGAATGCAGCGTAGTTTAAAGTAAAAATATATAATACTTTAAGAACGTTATAATGTAGTAACTAAAAGTGCAATACATTAGAAAAATGTTTAAAATAAAATATATCATAATGCACCGTACTCCGGCCAGCATCCCGCAGAAATGTTTTCCGTGTTAAGATTTACATACTGAAACTTTTGCGTTGACTTTCAGGTAATATTTTTTGCCTCAAGTCAAGTTTAGTTAAGGAAATATTTAAACTTATAATTCTAAACTAGCTGACCTAAACTTTCAATCTTTCGTTTATATTTCATTTACCCGGAATTATTGTGTAATGAAATGTAATGCAGTTATTCTTTTCTATTTTTTTTTCCAATATCCGCGCGTACGGAATGCTTTATGTTTCTTTTCTTTTTTCTCTTACAATATCTATTTTTAAATGTTTTAACTTACCTACCTTTTTCGTCTTAAGAAGTAAGCAAGTTAAAATATAAAGTATCTAATACAAACTAATGTATAATAATAATAATATTAACATCAGGCGTTATGGTAGTCAAACGCAAGCCTATTTACTTATAAAAAAAACCGGTCAAGTGAAAGTTGGACGGACGTATTGAGGGTTTCGTATATTAAGAGAGCGTCCTAACGTTATTGCTCTCCTGTACTAAAAAACTTTCTCCCAATAAATGGAACCGACTTCAACACTAAAAAGTGTAAAATATCTTGTTGAAGTCGGTACCATGATAGTTCAAAAGTACCTACATATTATCACAGTATTGTGCGCATGGTACGGACTTCGACAAGTTATTTATCGAAGTCCGAATTAGTTGGAATCGGTTCCATTTTGTGGTAAACATTTTTTTTCATCCTCGTTAGTGACACTTGCTACTTACGTGATCGGTTGGTCATTCACCGTTAATTATGATATTATCAAGATAGGTGAAACACTTTTGAGTTATTAGAGTGTAACTCAAAAACCGCTAGGCCGAATTTATCCTATTGTGTTTATTCTAATGTATCCTATGTTCATCAGGGTTAATGTAGGATTCTAATGGTCGCAGCGGCACACACTATCAGGGGAAATAGGTGATCTCTCCCTGCCGAGCGTGGTGATCTCCATGCTCAACAGCGAGAGAGCGTGGCAGGCGGTGGCCACCTTCTGCGAAGCGGTGATGAGGCAGAAGGAGGCCGCGGAGCGGATCAGGGAGAACGATGTCCGAGCTGACCCGCTCCGGCGCAGACGACCGGGGGAACGGAGGAGACGGTTTGCACGTCTCCTCCCTCCTCCGTAGTGGGGTCACTGGCGAATAGTCGGGGGACTCTTCGCCGGTTTGCACGGCCCTACACGTGTAGGGGGTGACCTTGGTGAGCAAGGTCATCCCTTCACAGGCGCTGAGGCCCGGTTAAGATCAATCCGGGCCTACCGCTGGGGCGAGATGGTGACTGCCAGCGCGACCCTGTCTCGCCCCACCTTGGCGGAGGACTGCTCACGGGGGGTTTTTAGTGGGTCTGAGCCCCACACGCCCCCTTCCGTCACCCCCGTGGCGGAAGGGAAGTGCACAGCTTTTCCGCCCTCAAAAAAAAAACATTCTAATGGTAAAGGACTTTTCAAATCGGTCTAGTAGTTTCGGAGCCTATTCAATTCAAACAAACAAGTCTTTCTTCTCTTTATAATATTAGCGTAGACAGTTTTTCTATCATCGCACTTGCACGACCGCTATAAGTTTTATTTTATTAAAGATCTATCTAGCAAGCCCTAAGCAAATCTTCAATGTCAGAAGGCCTTCTCAGGCAAAACAAGTAAAACAAATGCAACACAGTAGCGAGGTTGTATGGCTGTATTAATCGTGTATCGGTGAACAAGAACACATCCGAATAAAATATTTTGGTAAAAAATATTACACATAAAAATATTGGCGATTACTGTTTTGTAAGGTCAAATTTAATATTTTAAGAAGAATAAGGATACGTTCATTGTGCAATAATAATATGTTACAAACTCATACATATATCTATATATTTTTGCGTTCTCTAATATTGATTTAAATTCGAGAGGGCGAATTCTCAACCAACTTCTCTTCAGTCTTAAACCAACAATGTTGCATCTAAAATGTTTTCTAGCAAAGAAGTTTATGTTTATAACCACTGGGCAAAACTATGCCCCGAAGGAGCCTAGCTGTGACCAGCGTAGTCAGGAGGATAGTTGCACCATTAACACGCAGACAATGACATGGCACTCTAATCCATACGTACCCAAGTAAATCAAACCGAGTAAATACATAACTTAACAGACAATAACGAGAAAGAACGATGGCAACAATAATACAAATGAAATTAGAAATCCTGAACTCTGCCAGATGTAGCTACAGTTGCAACTAATCAACTAATTGGACAAAGCGAAAACGCTTTTTGCTCTACAAGTTTACATTTAAATAACAGCGAAGTGATGATGTAAGTGATTTTTGTAGCCGGATAAACTAAATCTATGCGACAGGTTGTCCATTTGCCGGTGGCAATCTTATATACAATATTTTACCTACTTGCCAAAGAAGGGTAATTTAGCGTTGATTTTTTATTAAATACCAATAAAATCAGATCTAGCAAATAACACAGAACAAACACACAGTTTCGAGTTACGAGTAACAATGAAAGTAAAAATAATACGAATGAAACGAGAAATCTTGACCCGCAATGATGTGCACAGTGGGCACAGTCGCAACCAATCTAAGTAATTGGACAAAACAAACAAGCCTTTTGAAGGATAAATAAGTAACTAGAGTACACAGATGGAGATGTGGTTCAAATTGGCCGGATAAAAAACCCATGTGATGTGGATTGACTTGCCGGATGCTAACATGTGATAACTAGCTACTGTCCGCAACGCCGTCACCGTAGAATGTAGCCATCGAGATCCCTTGGGTTACCCGTTGAATAGGGATAAAAAATCCTGAGTATAAGCTATCTTCGTTCCCAATCAATTCCAACTGTTTTAGCGTGATGAAGGTATCAACACAATCAACAAAGGTACGCACTTACGGACTCACAAACTTGCGCATGATAATATTGTGTTAACGATCGTGGGTCCAATGTGGTACCTATAAAATTAAACTTTACTTAGCTAGTAATATGTTTCTGCATTATAATTATAAGCAAGTATCATACTGGAAAGTGTTCCTTTTCAGCAACTTCTATAAACGTACTTTTATCACATTCAGAATTTTATTGCCAATCTTTGTAGAATAAAAAAGTGTGCAAAAAATATATTAGCTAAAATTAATAAATTAGCGAAGCATTTAAATATCTCATATTACGGAATCAGACATAATTATTTTTATCAGGTCAGATAAACATTTCACACTATTTTAGATATCCATATAATTCATATAGTCGTAAGTTACGTCTATTTCGACTTAACAACGAAACACAACTAAACCTAAACGTTACGGCCATAGGGCTATAATTTGGGTGTGAAAAATTATGCACTTTCCGCGTGTACAAAGCCTTTCTAAACATAGAATAGTATATTATGCACCGAACATAACACAACACACCTAAAGATTAAAAAGATAGATTGAAGAAAAAGAAAGATAAGCTGTAAAGTATACAAAAGTATCATCGAAATTGCCGGAAATCTATCACAACCCTAAGACCAAGACTCTAACAGAAGCAGTCTTTCAGTTTGTACAAGGAGGGAGAGAGCCACTTACCGTTATTTGGTTTTACAGACTTGAAACCACTTGGTCTAAAATTGAGATCAAGTGGTTTAAAGACATCAAATAACCATATGAAAATGTAAAGAGTAGAGACAGTGAATATGCTTCTACTCAGAGTGCTGACGTTTTCTAACTAACCTAATACAATATCTATATATATTATACATATATATATTTATAAATGTACCCCTATTTCTCCTGGTCACGCTATAACTTGAGAACGATCTCACTGATTCATTCTTAGTTGTGTTAATTATTGCCAGGAGAAGGTTCTTAAGAAAGAAAAAGCAGGAAATGATGGGAGGTTATGGCGAGGCCGAAGGCCGAGCCTACTACATGAACGAAGTCGCGGCCAGTCGCTAGTCTATGTATAAAAGAATCCCTATTTCTCCTAGTCACACTTTAACTTGAAAACGGCTTTACTGACTTCATTCATCTTATTTTATAATGTTTTCTAAAACCTTGTTGAAAGTTCTTAGATTAAAAAAAATAAGAAAATTGCGCAGAAACTAAGAAATTTTAATCTATATATACAAAAATTAATGGTGGTACAAAAACATTGTGATCACCATGGGAAATCTATATTACCCATGGTGATCACCATGTTTTTGTTCATGAATGAAAAATCAGGAAAATATAGGTAATGGCGAGGCTGAAAAGTCTAGCCGCGAACAAAGTCGCGGGCAGTCACTAGTATTATATAAATCAAAGTCGCGTTACACCATTTATAATTCAAGAACGGCTGGACCCATTTTAATGATATTTGCGTTTTTCGACATGTCTTATCTCGGGAAAGGACAAAGGATAATTTTCATCATCATCGTCATCCATCATCACGCGGGTGAAACCGCGTTGCGCAGCTAGTTAATCATTATTATCTTACATCATATTTGGCTGGACAAGTAAAAAGTTTTGATGAAACCGAGCAGTATAAAATGTAAATTAATAATTGTATGGAATCTTGAAATAATAGGAATTGTGGGACCTATAGAAAATAAATATAATAAAATATAATACGAGTAGAATGGTCACCAAAGTTGGTTGGTTACTAATGGCAAGCGATAAAATATTGAAAGTACAGTCATTGTAACGTACCAGAGCGAGAATAAATATCATATAAAATACTCTACGGAATAATATTTTATTGTATGTTACCGTCGAACCTACAAAAACGAAAGGTTATTAAAAAGTTTAATAAATGATTACATTTCTTTGTCTTTTAATAATTTATTTCTCTTAGCTTTCTTTTAGTATAATCATGAACTCGACTTATTACATCCAGAGTTGTAGAAATTGTATATTTAAAATCTAGTACAAAATTATCTAATATTGTATTGGATTGTTTTACTTTATCGCACTGTTAGTGAAAATTAGAGTGCACAAACGACGCTCGTATATTGAACTCGTTGTATAACAATCTACTATGTACTATACTATACATTTATAGTGTTCAATGTTAAGAATAATTTTATTGTTTTACTAGCGTAGCGACTGCCCGCGACTTTGTTCGCGTAGTAGGCACGGCCTTCAGCCTCCCATCATTGGCTGATTTTTCTTTCTTATAAGAACCTTCTCCTCACAATAAATTAACACAACTAAAAATGAATCAGTGAGATCGTTCTCAAGTTATTGCGTTACCAGGAGACATAGGGGTTCATTTATATATATATTGTTTTAGGTTAGTGAAAACGCTGACAATTATTTTATGATTCATTCTCGATTCATCTGTTTGCAAAAGAATCAGCTTTGAAATGAAAACGTCAGTACCTCTGAGTAAAAGCATATTCACTGTCTCTACCGAAGAACCTTCTCCTGACAATATTTAACACAGCACAAAATAATTAGCGAGATGGTTCCATCCGTTCTCAAGTTATAGCGTGACCAGGAGAAATAGGGGTTCATTTATATATATAGATTTTATTAGATTACTATATATATATCGTATTAAAAATACACACACATATACATTGGCATATCATCGAAATTGAATTATTATTTAGTGACGACTCTGTCAGAATACCAATATAATCCCAAATAGAAACTATTATAATAGTCAGTGATTTTATAAGATGTTATGTAAATATTTGTGTTGACCCCAACTGACCTAGGCAACATTACAAAATCAGCCACACCTCGTCTAGTATCACATCACGGACTTACCCCATTAGGGGTCCTCGTTAACCCTTACTTGTAACCGGGTCACGTATCCAAACTTGCCCCAATGGCCAATTACGTGGGATAACACATTTTAAAAAGAAAAGCTGTTATCTTGCAAGCTTGCCTATTTTTTAATGATCCTGACGACTCTTGGGAACGCGACATCTGAATTCTATTTTGTAAATGGTGATTGGTATCAAAACGATATTAATATTTTTTGACTCAGGCATTACTATGGGAAATCCATATTAAAACCACAGAATCCTTTCTATTTACACAAACATGTATGGGTATATTTATGTTTTAAACGATTATAGATATATATATATACAGATATATACATTAAAATAACTAAATAGTGACATATCACTTTATATATAACAACTTCGTAATATATATTTGCAATAAACGATTTGATTTGGTTTGATTTGAAATTACCCAGCGGAAGTGTCACTAAATATACCTTGTAATATCGTTCTACGACATTAATTATTGATTTGAAAGACTCCCTTCTGCAACAGTTCATATTGTGCCATTTTTAAGATGAAATAAAGCATTTTCTACTGACACTATAATATTATAATGTAAAAGTTTACAAAATATGTTTGGATACAAAAAAACACAACTATAGATACAAAATGTTCTATTTTTTCAGGATTCCGAAGCAGAGGAAGAACAAGAGCCATCAGAAGAGGATCACCAGGAACATAATGATTCCTACGACCATGAACCATATCCAACCGAGTACAGTATACCTATGAACGTGGTCGAGATAAACGAGCGAGCGTCTTCCAGCAAAAAGCATCAGATTCCTATAGAAGGAGAACTATATAAGAGCAAACGGTCCAAAGCCAGCACTGAAGTAGATGACGAGTATGATGCTATAGGTAAGACAGTGAAATCTGTATAAGCAACATATTGGATTGCTGTTTTTGCCCCTCACCAGTCGATTGTCAATATAACAATGAAATTTCTATTGAGTCTGGGTCGTTCGACTGATGAAGTATTAAGACGATTGCTTAGCTAGTACTTGTCCATACTAAAAGAAATACTTCTTAACATTGTCTGATTTTTTTCATGTATTCAACACATTGTTTACTATGCCCGTACGTTTTTATTTAAGTTTACTTTTTTTATTACTTTAAAAAACTGAAATCATCAAAACGTACGGTAAACAATGTGTTGATTACTGAAAATAATATTTCGCTGCATAGAGTCATACAGGTGTGCTGTTTGCAAAATACATAGAGGAAACCAATCCCGCAAAATAAGACCCAACAAAGTGGTTTGCAAAGTTTAGTAGGTACCTTAATTATCAAGACGGACAGTTTGAGAAAAGTAGTATTCCCCAGGAGCACATGAAGAGGTTAATTAAACGGCGAATCAAACGCCCGCAAAAGACCAACATCGTCAAATTACGAGTATACACTGCAATTATCTTTCCCATAAAATTTAATCTTTATAGTTCCGATGATCAAACCAAAATATTCTTTATAAACATCATTTAACTACAGACAGTATTCAAACTTTCAGGTATTAACGTTGCAGCGAAACTGCGCTACCTTCCTGCTAACATGAGGATCCTTTCGGAGAAGCTGATCAATGACGTCCTTTTCCAAGCTCAGATCAACGGCCTCAACTCCTCGACGAAGATCGTCACCACAGACCCTTTCAAGCAAGAAGGCAGTTCAAGTGCAATATGATTATAATCCTAAACTAACGTAGATATATTACATGAGAAAACTTGTCGTTGAAATAAGTCAATATGTTAAGATATTTTATATATAATATATAAGAAACCGAGTGTTTTAGATCTTTTATTGATATACCTACTTGTACCTTAAGTAAGTAATTGTAACTATAGTAATCAAAGCACTTTAAAAAAGGCATCTACATTTAGTATTAATAGTAAAATTAATAGTAAACTTTTAAAAGTATACTATTTTAATTATTATCCTGTAAAGTTGTCAAAAACTACAACCTTAATGAATGAGTAGCTTTACAGTTTCGTGAAAATATATTACATTGAAAATCATACACATACTCGTAAATAATTGATTGACTGATTTCGATATTTTTTTATGATTCTGCGGTTGTACGAAGTTCGTCGGTTCAGCTAGTGAGTAATAAAATATATAAAAAAAATATTAGTTCATATTTAATAACAGTCAAATACCTTAAGTTAGATGTAAGTTCAATTGTACTATATATTGTCGGTCGGCGACAGGCGGACCGCGGTCCGTATCCGGACGGCGAATGGTTAGGGCTTGGACTTGGTAGGTACGCTCTTCGCATTAGCTGTTCCCCGCGTGAACCACATTTAAAAATACTTGCTCAAGACCGTAGGTGTAATTTCTCAGATTTTTTTACCAAATTGCGTGTTATATATTTTATAATAATAATCTTATCTTGCATTATACACATAAAAAAGTCCAACTTGTATAATGTACCTTGTACATGTTATGAGTATTTTTCTGGACCTCGATATAATTTTCAATACTATCCTGGACCCCATTTAAAATTACTTGCCGACCTCTGTTATAGATGTGCGATGATACTTCAAATATTTCTTATATATTATTTCAGGGCTTTTTTCTATAATTGATTAGGTACTTACTTTTTTTAATACTAACTACAAACATGAAATTTTAGCAAAGTAAGCATCCATTAATATTACGTAACTGCTTGACCTGATTACGTAATATTCATCAAATACAGTATAATATTTTATACTACACCTGCTCGGAAAGTACCTTGATACTTTATCAAATTTACGGTAGAAAGTACGTCATTGCATATCGAACAAATATGCGGCGAGAAAACGCATCTGAGCGGGAGAGAAAAGTGTATGAAAATCCATTTCTTACGTGGTTTTTCTTTTTTAATTTTGGGTAAGACTATGCGCTGGTAACCTAAATATCAAAAGCCAAAAAGTTTTTACAGTGAGTTTTTATCTCCAAGTTCGCAAAATGACACTGGCCACTAGCTGTGTGTTGGATGGTGTCAAACAATTTGAAAAAAGAACATGTGACAATTGCAGACGCCATTGGCGCCATTTTCAATTTGTGTGTTGTTTGAGGATTCAGTTTTCGTAGAAAAGTAAAATAAAACTATCAAAATGATAAGTAGTGATAGTGATGATGAAGATTTTTTAACTCCGCCGCAGTTGAAGGAAACAGCAAAAATACTAATTGATAACCTTTTACCACAGAAATCAATTAAAAAATATAATAAAACTTATGACGATTTTTTGCAATGGAAAAGTGAAAAAAATGCGGCATCTTTTTCTGAAACTGTTTTGCTAGCTTATTTCAGTGAAAAAGCGCAAAAATACAAACCAAGTACGTTATGGTCTATGTACTCAATGTTGAAAAGTACTATATTGACAAGAAACGACATAAATGTTCAAGAATACAAAAAACTTACAGCATTTCTGAAAAGAAAGTCGGAGGGATTCCGTAGTAAGAAATCAAAAGTGCTTACTACAAAGGATGTTTATTCCTTTTTGCAGAATGCTCCAGATGACAAATATTTGTTGATGAAGGTAAGTTTATGAACAAAATGCACTGGTTTAAAATTTATTACGTACCTATTTATGAGTAGAAATCTACTAGGTTTTCATGTTTGATATTTTTGTTTACAGGTTATTTTGATTTTAGGAGTAAATGGGGCCTGTCGTTCGCAAGAACTTGTGGATATGACAACAGACGATATCGAAATCCTCGAAAATGGAATAATCGTCAATATTCCTAACACAAAAACCAAAATTCAGCGATCATTTGTTATATCGGGCTTATTTTATGAGATAGTGAAGAAATATAACGAAATTCGCCCCAGTGACCCCAAAACCAATCGGTTTTTACTACAATATAAAAACAAAAAATGTACGAAACAAGTAATTGGGAAAAACAAAATAAGTACTGTGCCAAGAGAAATAGCTTCGTACCTTAATTTACTCAATCCACTAGAATACACTGGCCACTGCTTTCGCAGAACTTCAGCGACTATTCTTGCCAATACTGGTGCTGATTTAACCACAATAAAACGTCACGGTGGTTGGAAATCGTCCGCTGTTGCAGAAAGCTACATAGAGAATTCCGTAGAAAACGAAACACGAATAAATAACCAAATATCGGGATCGATTAATGTGCATCAAGACTCATCTCCTCAACCATCAACGAGCGCGGCGATGCCAGATGCCCCTCAGCAGCCAGTTGCCCCTTTGGCACCACAGCCTTCTACGAGCGCAGTGCCAACAGCACAGCCAGTTATTCCTCCTACATTATCGCAAACATCTCAAACAAACATTAATGGAAAAAGTGTTACATTAAGCTTCACTAACTGCAACAATTTCAATATAAATTTCAATTAGTAAAGATTTAGTTTTTTATTTTCCTCGTAGGTGTAGTATAAAGCACTATGTATCACTCGAGAGAAAGTGCGATTCCCGATCTCGGGTGTTTTAAAGCCCTCGCCTACGGCTCGGGCTTCAAACGACACCCTCGACGGTAATCGGTCACTTTCTCCTCTCGGTGAACAATGTACTATATTGTAATTATGTTTTCTTTTGTGTGCACTTTATTCTTCAATCCGTCCGCACCCGCCCACTCAGAGGTATATCGAGCCTCCTCTGATCTCCTGGTACTTTGATTCCATCTCGGAAAATTTAATTAGAACTATTGGCACTTTGTCTCTTTGAAGACCTAATACCGTTCCTACCTAGGTGACTGCAAGCGCAATAGGAATTAAACGCAACGTTTCTAGAGGACAGTACTGTTAGATTTTTTTACACGCACTTTTTGTGCGGCACTGCGCGGCGCGGTCTGCCAGAATTACACGGATTTTATGTGCGCCGGACTTTTTGCGCGTCGTACGCGTTACTGCATATAATTCCATAGGTTCTATTTTCACGGGCTAAAAAGTGCGTCACGGATAGTCAGTCGTCTGTGCTGCACCTTAGTTACTTATTTTGTCGTAGCCACGGGCCAAGAAAATGTGTAGATTCAAAGCTCTAGTCATTCATTGACCGAAGGAGCTAAGCGTCTGCTTTATCTGCCAAATTGACTTTCATCTGTTCTTCACGATTTCACTTTCATGTTTGTTGTATGTTGGTCCTCCTGTACAGGTCCCATTTCTCAACCAATATTGACAAATAAGGTATTCATGTTTTACTATTCAATAATTTTTTTTGTTGTCGCGATTTTAAGCGGGCGATTTGACTATTTCTAAAAAGGAGGGTAGTTTGTTGCGGCGCTATTTACTGACCGATTTTGATTAAAGTTTGGTAAACATATTAGGTTCCTGTGTGTGCTCGCGAGGTCCACTGTTGCAGAACTACTAGTGATTAGAAGAATCGTATAGAAGATCATAAATGAGTGATATTGTGATATCACATACACATTTATGCTAGGTGGTATCACACTAGTGTGGTATCCTAGCATAAATGTGACCTTGAACCGCATTATAACTGACTAACAAGTAAGATAGTGGTCCAACACTAGTAGGTATATCAAATGTAACATAGAAACTTCCTTATTCACTAATTGCTATACTATTTGTGTCTTGAAGGTCTTACCTTGGTGAAGCCATAGCATGATAGGGGACATCTCGGCCCTTTCCGATGAGGTCATTAGCACCTTCCACGATACCCCACGGCGCGATACCGATGCTAACTACTCGACCTGCTCTTTGTGACCTCTCCAGCTGCAATGCGTCTCCTACTTGACGTGTTACACCTGGGGAAATAATATTGACGTTAAACGCACGTTATGAATTCAAAGTTAGATACAGATTCCACGCGACACACATGATCAGCCCATTACGTTCCCATTTCCGGAACACAAGTCTTCGTCTTAGAGAGAGGAGTTGGGCCATAATCCACCAGGCCGGGCCCAGTGCGGCTTGGTGGATGGGCTAGTAGCCAACCCATGTCGACGTTTTCAGGCCGCCCGAAGACCTTCTACATAGCATAACGACTGTTGTCGTAAGATAAAAACCGAGACGACGGCTTAACGTGCCCTCCGAAGCACGGAGATACGTGTAATGTTAATTATATCTGTCGGTGGTCATGAATATCATAGAGTTAATAAACTACATAAAGAATACAGGACCATTTCAAAACCGTTAAAAAGTTACATTATATAAAATCAATATTTACAAGTATATTTATAACTACTTGTGCCTAACAGACTGAACAGTGGGCAGGGCACATAGCACGCAGAACAGATGGCCGATGGGGCCGGAAAGCTCTGGAGTAGAGACCACGGACCGGCAAGCGCAGCGTAGGTCGTCCTCCGACACGGTGGACAGACGACCTGATAAAGGTCGTTGGACGACGTTGGATGCAGGCCGCATCCAACCGGTCCCTTTGGGTCCTAAAATTATGGGGGAAGCTTATGTTCAGCAGTGGACGTCCTACGGCTGAGATGATGATGATGATGAACAGACTGATTCGTCAACGCAGAACCTAAAGCACTGTAGCACGAAATTTTGGCAATTGATGCCAAAATTTATGGTGGTTTAAACTCACTCTCATATATATATTAACTGCCATTCATACAAGTATTACGAAATAATCGATAAAGATGGTTTAAACAAGTGTCATGGATTCAACTGCGGATCATATTACGGACCTGAAAACATTTATTTCTTGATTATTTTTCCTAGGGTTTCAAATCCATATTATATTATGAATTGGAAATAATTCTCTTAGCTGATAAAGTCTGTTTCCTTTTCAGAAACTAAAAAAAGGTCCATTCATAGCCACTCGGCTATGAATGGATTTACGGAGATAGATTACTTTCATCACAATTGTATTGATCATCAATCGGGTGAAACACGGGGGCACAGCTAGCATGCCACTAAAAGGGAAAACGTTTCCGACAGTGTTTACATTAGACCCACCCTGCTTCAAAGGGCATGCAATTAACTACCACTTACGTGGAAACCAATTAAGCCACTATTTCCGGGCGTTGATTACTGTAAATAAGAACTTTCAAGTAATCAAGAGCCAGATATAAAAGGATGGCGGGAACAATCTAGCAATAGCTATTATGGGTACCTATGGAAACTTGGTAATTTATTTTTCCAAGTAGAACATTTAAACCAAAAAGTTATACAAGTATTAATTAACTATAGGTACTTATATTTACTAAAGTTTTAAAGTTATACAAGAAAATTTTAGAGATACATTTCGTTAACATACAATTTTATGAATCTATTTATATGAATCTAATTATATGATGAATAAATTATATCGTCTATTTTGTTTAATTTTCCAAGAGTTGAGTTTCTTCGCGGTTTGACGCGTAATAGTGTAGAATAATTAACCGTTAAGAGTTCGTAATGATGCACGAGTGTAGGGAAAGTGTATGAAATCATGAAACGATGTATTTGTGTTTTCCTCGTCAACAGCATTAAATGTTTTAGTAATGCATCCACGCTTTAATAGAACGTGACATGGACAGGACAGTGACTTCATGACAACATTTTAATGCGACTATGATTTGACTGACTATTTAAATACTTATCTAACTGGATGCAACTAATGACAAATAAAATTTACTAGAGGAATGGCATATGTACAAACGTACGAGTCTAATAATAGAAAAAAAAAGATCTTTTATTTTATGAACACCATTACTTTTGAACCATAAGGCGCTTTGCAGACGACGGGGCGGGCCGGGGCGGTCAATTTCGACGCGAATGATAGCGCAAAGGGAATCCTATACACCAACGCACACGAAGGCAAAAAGACCGCGCCGCGCCGCGCTGCCGCCAGTGCCCGCCGGACACTGCAATGGCTGCGCGGCATATCCGTAGCTACGTAGCGGCGAGGGCAGCCGCGGGCATCGACGGTCTGAAGCGGCCTTTGTTGCTTCGCGGTCAAGAAAACCGCTCCGCCCCATCGTCTGCCTAGCGCCAAAGTCAATTGTTTATTGTTATTATATATTATATAGTAGTTAATCAGCCTCAAATCGCATTCATTCACTGCTGGGAATATGCTTCCTCTATTTTCTATGCGGGTAGTCTCTTCATTTCTCTTTGTTCATTTCACTACACACTAGTACTCGTACGCTATGGAATTTGTTTAGTTTTTTCTTACCAGTATTAGTGCCTCCAGTAAAAATCCAGGCTCCAGTTGTTTTTGCCGCCTTCAGCAGTCCTTTCCGTAGAACTTTCTTGAGCTTAGGCTGAAGGTCGAAGTTGGCCTTCCCGCCCTGGATGGTGATGAGAAGCTTTGGCCTTTCCAGTTGCCATTCTCTCGTTAGAAGTTGTACTATCAGCTCGGGACGGGTGTCGTGGGAGAGTCGAACATACTAGAAGAAAAACATATTAAGAATAAAAAAGAAGGTATGATCCCTATTCTTCAAATTTTGATATTATTATGCGACATTAGAGTTGAAGCAATCTTGAAACTTGACGTGGTTATAATATACTAGAACTGACTTTCACCCCACTACTATTTAGAATCAATAGATCATGCATAAGTTGCTGTCCTGCAGTGTCACGAAATTCAAGACTCGTCACCTCGATAAGCAAGCCTTTTACCACATCTCAGTTATGGTGTGTGATGGCACGGTTGAAGGAGAGCTGCAGGAACATGCATGATTCGAGACAGCTAACTGGACAAGGAGATTAAAGAGAGGTCCCTACCATCCATCATCCTGCGGATTACATCACGTTGCCTTCAGAAAAAACTTAAGCACGAGGTAGTGATGAATATGGTTTCTGGAGTGTTTCCAACCCTTAGTAGTAAAGAGTAATCCTGATCTATAATCGCTACAAATGTGGAAACTGTACGACATATCAAAACAAAAGTAAATTATCAAAAAATAGAACCGACTTCTACACTAAAAAGTGTGAAATAACTTGTTGATGTCGGTACCATGATAGTTCGAAAGTACCCATTATCACAATATTGTGAGGATCCCTCTCCAAAGCTATGAGTTCCTATTAATATCTAAACGACAGGGTATTTTACCCTTTTACGTACTTTTATAAATATATTACCATCAACACCATCGGCTGAAAGACTTCCACTGTTATACATAGGCCTCCCTCTTAGAACGCCGGTTTACCTATCCTTTCGTCTGTTGCTCCATGGTCGCCACTCAAATACTCTATTTGCCTATCGATTGTCTCGGTTCGTCCTTTTGCAATAGACAACTCTTATGTCTTCCCAGTCAAGTCTCAAAATTCTACTTACTTGAGCCTTAGTAGGGTGTGGGCCACCTTGGAACTCGACTGTTCCGTAGGCATCGGTGGGGGCAGCGTGCGTATGTCTGGCAGGTACCCATGCTTCACCAGGAGTTCCTGTAGCCGTGCTCGTGCCATGGGCAGTCTTGCTGAGCCCACACCAGCACCTGGAAATGATAGGATAATTTAATTGTTTTTATAAGCGTAAGTGACGAGATTATTTTTTTATTGCCGAACAAAGGCAGACGGCCCGCCTGATGGAAGATGGTCACCGTTGCCTATAGACGTTTGCAACACCAAGGGCTTTGCCAACGCGTTACAAGATTACAGTTGCTGTATGGCCCAGATCTTCAAGATAACTATACCATGATAATTCAAAAGTACATATTATCACAATATTGTGCGCATGGTTTTTTTTTTATAAGTAAATAGGCTTGCGTTTTACTACCATCACGCCTGATGTTAAGCGATGATAAGGTCTACGTTGGAGCACGCTTACCTAGAAGGAACCGATTCACTCGTGATTTGAAGACACCCAGATTGTAACCTTCGGGGAACACCATTCCGGCAGCGAATTCCACAGACTAGCAGTTCGCATAATAAATGTAGAATCAAAGCGCTTCGTACGGGTTTTCGGAATATCAACCATAAAGCGGTGACGATTTTTTGTGCCCGCTCTGGCAGTCCGATAGAAAAATGCGCAGGAGGGAATTAGATAGTGCAGATCCGATGCACACTCTCTCCGAACCGGTACCGGTACTGGTACCGACTTCGACAAGTTATTTTACACTTTTTAGTGTTGAAGTCGGTTCCATTTTTGATAATAATAATTTTTCAGTCTTTTTAGTGGCCCTTGCTACTTAGTGGATTAGCAAAAACATTGTGTGTAAAATCGGACTACGGATTTTGACTTTCATCCCCTTTCCCAAAGGGAACCGTGCTGAATTTCGGGATTGAAAGTGAGTACCCTATGCCCTTGTTTGAACTCAGATCATGCAAAGTTTAATTTGAATTCAATCAGTAGTTTTGACATGATGCGTGACCCAGATACAGACAGACAAAAATTCAATAAATACAGTTTAGGCTTCAATGACGGTTAAAGAAAAAAATATGATTTGATATGTTTGTAGCGATTTTACATACGAATATAAATGTATCTTCTTCTTATTTGCTTAAATATGTAACATATATTCTAAATGTAGTTAAATAGAGCCTCTCCTTTTGTAACTCTTTTCTCATCGAGGTAGGTAGGTAGGTAACACTTCTAAAAAGTATGTTACCTATCTTATTTTAACTCGGCTAAAAAAAATACCCAATACCTATTTACCCGAAAAGTAGTGTAAATACATAGTTTGCCTAAGTGTGCTAATGTTTATTTTACGTACGTATACCTAATATTCGTAGTTATATCGAACTATTGCCATCTTCTACTGTATACGCTGAAACTTGTCTATTCTATTGTCAACCTACGATCTCAGAAGAACTCAATGTACGTATACGTACTTTTCTTGAGATTTATTCATAGATAAATATTTATTCATAAAAAATACTATAATTATGAAAGATTTACTTATTACTGACAGAACATTGACAGTTGACAGCGTCCAATATGTTTTTAAATCTTCTGCATTTTGTTACAATTTCCTAATTTTAATACTTATAACAAATAATACCTACCATACAAAATTATCAAGTGCTTCGAGTAGCTGAAGAAATTGGCAATGGCCGATAAAGTTTCAAAAGAGGACCAGCATTCCACGAATACGAATAAGACAGAAGACCAAACACTAAATCGACGCATACAGAAACGGGCCCCACCGAAGCGTCGACGACGAGCTACCAAGCCGATCGCCAAGCGTCGTCGGCCGAAAAAAGCACAAACTAGAAAAAAACGCGACCGCTTATCATCAAGATTTTTCAGCAGTTTCTCATCAGTACGCAGCTATCCTACTACACCCTGTCCTCGCTGTGGACATCGTTGCTGCCGCTTAAGGTATTATAAATAGGTAAATTATTAGTCTGAGTTTTTGTTTATGATAGGTATTATTAAAAACTTATAAAAATTGAGTTTTGTGTTTGATTTGTTATGTCGAGGATAGCAAGGATAGTTATTTTCACCAGATATGAAAAACCCGAGAGGAGAGGCCGAGGAAGAAAATCTTCGAAGAGAAGAGATACACAGATACATAGATTATTCAAAAACGCTAAGGGTGTGAGAAGAGCAAGGCTGCCTAGAATGGAAAGGATACCTGAAGGTGGAGGACGTTGATTCAATTAAATAATGTATAGTATATATTTATGTATAGGTTAATTATGTATAGGCCAAACTAAGCAGAGCTAGTAATATAGTGATACCTGAGGACTGATATACATACAGACCCAGGCACGGGTCAAACAGAGATGTTAATGTCACATAAATGTATGTTCGTCTGGATATCGAAACCGGGACCAGCGGCTCAGAAGGTAGGTTTGCTATCATCTGCGCCAACCGACCAGTTGAATCGAAAGCCTCGATACAGTTTTAAAAGTACTTGTCTCTAACTTTATTATACACCTTGTACCTTACTGTTGAGAAGGTTACTTTCAGAACAGCACTAGGTTAGAAGAATTCCGGCTGTACTTGTAGGTTATTTAAGAATCGACGATATGTCAATAGATAGCTATAGGCCTGAAAGCATATTTATCTGGCCTGCAGCCTGCCTATAGTGATAAGTAATTACATCTCGAGGGCATACTTCTTAAGGATAAGACATATGGTTACATAATGTTAATTGAGATCGAGTACTTTGAGAAAATACCGAGGTGCCATCCCTTACTTTTCCCGGAAGAATGGCAGGTAAGTGCGGCTCATATTCGATCTGTCTGTAACTCTTCCGGCACAGATAGAGACTGGCACATTGCTATTTTTTCAAAGTAGGTACCAACATGATTTTCCCCTTGAATGGACAAAATCTATTTTTGCCTTGAATGCATCTTTTAGCTACCATACGGGGGCAATCCAAAAAGCCCAATGATAACAAAATCAGGGGATATACAGGGTGTTTGGTAGAGGGACCGACAAACCAAATGAGCGTGTTCGGGGGCCCACTTGGAGAATACAAGTTGGCCAAAAAAAATCCCCGACACCCCAATTTTTTTAACTTTTTTTTGTGAATTTTCTTGTAAAGTATGTTTTAGACCGGATGTTTATAGTTTTTACAAATTTTACAAATGTTATGGTGGTAAATAGGTACAATTTCGGAGAAAAAAGGAAAAATCACAAAAAAAAGTTAAACATATTGGGGGGTCGGGGATTTTTTTGGCCAACTTGTATTTTCCAAGTGGTCCCCCGAACACGCTCATTTGGTTTGTCGGTCCCTCTACCAAACACCCTATAGATTGGCGTTGTAGTTTCGAATCTATCCTATACATCTAAAATTAAATTATACCACTGGATAGCTAAAGGATCAAATAATTCATTACGATAAACGAGAACAGTGACGCATCGCGCGGGTAGAGGAGGAAGCGCCATTTTGAGGTTATTTTACTCTGATAAACGTATTCACGTACAACACAAGGCCGTGTCCATGACACAGCCACACCAATTTTTTTTTCGTATGAAGTTTTATCCTGTACATTCTATAACATAACTGACCGAGTGAGCGAAGCGAGCCACACATCTCTGCTTTAACTGGCCAAATTGGCTTGCATCTGTCCGTAAGTTTGTTAGGTCATATGTTGGTCCTCAGAACAGGTCGTATTTATCAACCAATCTTGACGAAACGTGGTATGCATATTCTACTATTCAATATAATTGTTTAGTCATCGGTGATTTTAGAGTGGAGGGGTAATTTTCCTAAATAGGGGGGAAGTTTTTGTAGCGCTTTTACGTTGCAGTTAGTAAACACATTAAGTACCTGACTTTAAAGAGGAATTTCTAATATTAGCATAATTAGTCAAGTGGTTGTCGAGATAATAGATTGTGAAGTTTAAAAACTGGACGATTTTGGTAATATTCGGCAAAACCGTTTGGTACCAACAACATATTAAATTTTAGCAAAATTGGTCAAGGTCTTGTCGAAATAAATATTAAGTAATACTACTTAATTACTTAATATAAACTTTTTATGAATTTCAAAGACGTGTCTTTCTTATTAGTACTTCATAGTATCAAGTCAACATTTCGCGAAGTCTACAGCTTACGCTGAGCCATTAGTTTTAGATCTCAGTTTGCCATACTACCGATAGAAATTTGACATAATGTCCATATAGATAGTGTCAAATATCAATCTCTAGTAAGGTAAACCGACGATAGATAGGTTATTGGTACCGGCCCAGTAAGACTCCACCGTAGGGTATACTTTAGGTAACAATGCTATATAACCTTGTATGTGTCTCAATACGAAATCGTATCATAGTGCGCGAAGGTACAATCAAAGACTAGTAACAACGTAACTGACCATTTGTAATAAAAAAAAGAAAGTATGACAGAAGAGAATCTCTTTGTAAACTAAATAGCTACCTAAAGAAATCTGTAGTTAAGACTGATATGAAAGTTATTGCTGTTTTAACAAAGAATAAATCATACAAATATAATATTTATTCTGTACTTGTTCAGCTACTGTTATCGTTAACTTTACACGGCCAGCGACAGAATCGCGTTAGTATCACGTCCATTTTGCGAATATGTCATTTAGTATTACACTCGAAAGGTCGCCGTGTGCGCGGGCTCTAACGCTGGAGTTTTAATGAGTTCTCATTAACTTAAGCTAGGTGTCGTAAATTTTAGGCACTTAAAGCAAAGGTGCCTTAAGAGGCATGGCTCAGGGGCCTAACTATGAGCTCTTAAAGCAGGACTTCTAGAAAACTGTCCGGCTTATTCGTACCATGACAACGTTAAAGCAGGCCTGGCCACTGGCCAGGCCTACTTACTCGTACTATTCAAGAACCGCTGAAAAACCGTCCACCTGTTTTTTGTTTGTATGGACTCTCGTTAACATGTCGCTCTAAATCCGCTCAGTTTATCAGCTTACAAATGTATAGACGTCTGCAATATTGGTTATAGTAAACTATTAGAATGTCAGAGAAAATATTACTTCACGTTTGCGAAAACAATGTTCAAATAGTTCACCTAAATGAGCGTCATGGTATGATTTCATTCAAAATTGTTTATGCCAGGTTTAAGAACTGCACGGATCTTGCATGGTTTTTATGAAGCTGATAGTAAGGCCCCAGTGCATCAGCAAAACTATATAAATAAAATTTATATAAAAATAACTTTGGCTGGATAGTGTTAGACGCGACATTATTGGTATCGTGGTATGAATTGAAATCACGGCAATAAAAATGTGCGTACTGAAACAGGACTAGTTATTCTTCTGGATATGAAAAAAGAAAAGCGGGGTTTCAATTACACTTTTTTATATTATTTACATTTTTTTAAAGCTATTGCATAGCTTCTATCGCGGGCCTTGAGCCTGGAGACCGAATCCAGAAATTGCGTAACGAAAATAACCTAACACCCCCCACTCAGACCGGCACAGCGGTGATACTTTTTAGTTTTGGCATCTATCGATGAATAGCAGAACTTTTAATGACTTTTTGAATAAAACGCTTGTCTCTTTAGTTCATAACCTCGCCTCTAGATGGCATTGGTTAAATAATTATAATTGCATAAGTTGATTTGGCATCTATCGATGAATAGCAGAACTTTTAATGACTTTTTGAAATATCACGCTTGTCTCTTTAGTTCAGCAACTCGCCTCTAGATGGATTTGGTTAAATAATTATAATTGCATAAGTTGATAAAAACAGCTATGCAATAGCTTTACCGCGGCAGTCTCCGAGTGCCACACGTCTTTTTTTTATTATTGCTTTTGTTCACAGACTCAATGGGTCCGTAACTTACATAATATATATATATTTTTTTATAATTACTAACGGAATACAGGACATTTTTTTTTTCTTAACTAAACTTATATAATACATTTGTGAAGGCCTGAAGTGCACTTTGAAAACTTACTTAGCCTGAAGGGCACAATACGATAAGAGCATGAAGGGCTCAAAATTTTTTTTTTATTTCTTAGGCTGAGGGGCACATACAATTTAAGAAGAGGCGAGAGGGGCATTTTTGCTTTTTTTTTGTACACAAATAGACTTTTAACTAATTTCTAAATATCGTGCATACCGAGAGCATACCGGCTCCCGCAAGTAGCGCCCGTTCACGAGCTTGACACGTGTGCCAGCCATCGCCCTCCTCAACCATATTTGAGGGAAGAGGACGACCCGCCACACGAAACCGCCGCGAGAAGTAGCTTTTTAGTGAGCGTGAATGCTCAAGGTATACCACGACATAATACAAAAGCCGTACTTGTCTAATTTTTTTTTATAACTAATTTTTATTTAAGTCGGCTTTCTCCACCCGGCCCAGGGCCTCCGTCACATCCACTCAACTGCGTCACATCAACTGCGCCAACCGGCCAGTTAAATCGAAAGCCTCGATACAGTTTTAAAAGTACATGTCTCTAACTTTATTATACACCTTGTACCTTACTGTTGAGAAGGTTACTTTCAGAACAGCACCTGAAAAGGTTAGAAGAATTCCGGCTGTACTTACTTGTAGGTTATTTAAGAATCGACGATATATGCCCATAGATAGCTATAGGCCTGAAAACATAATGTATCTGGCCTGCAGCCTGCCTATAGTGATAAGTAATTACACCTCGAGGGCACACTTCATAAGGATAAGACTTATGGTTACATAATGTTAAGTTTAAGAAAATACCGAGGTGCCATCCCTTACTTTTCCGGAAGAATGTCAGGTTAAGTGCGGCTCATATTCGATCTGTCTGTAACTCTTCCGGCACAGATAGAGACTGGCACATTGCTATTTTTTCAAAGAACCTACACGATTTTCCCCTCGAATGGACAAAATCTATTTTTGCCTTGAATGCATCTTTTAGCTACCATACGGGGGCAATCCAAAAAACCTAATAGTAACAAAATTGGAGGATATAGAATGGCGTTGTACTCGTAGTTTTGAATCTACCCTATACATCCAAAATTTAATTATACCACTGGATAGCTAAAGGATCAAATAATTCATTACCTACGATAAACGAGAACAGTGACGCATCGCGCGGGTAGAGGGGGAAGCGCCATTTTGAGGTTATTTTACTCCACCCGGCCCTGGGCCTCCGTCACATCCACATTCCGATCTTTTATGGCCATCTGCAAGTTGTAGTCGCGGATAGTATTTGGTGACGCAGACACCACACCCGCACGAAACGGCTGATGGCGTCTTCTTCGTCGTCGGCGTAGTAGGTGAAGGTCCTGTTGTGCCGCGAGACTGCAACCTGACCAACCGGTCAGGGTCTCCTTTTCTTCCTGAGTGTGTACTAGGAAGAGGGTGTTGGGGAGGGTGCTGGGTATATGCGCATCTCTGTACCTTCTGTGCTCCAGGGACCTAATACGTGGGGCTGAGGAATATATACCTGAATATATTTCCCTCAAAGCGTACGCGACATCCATGGGATTCCGACTCCTGATTGAAGGTAGCTATCAGGTTTGAGCCACAGTACCTTAGCTCGAAGAGGTTCTCTCTATCGATATAAGGCAGTTGGTTGACGTCTCCGATGAGGACAATTTCGCGAGCACCTGCCAGCCGCGCTGCCATGACAATGGCTCCGAAGTGGTTCACGAGAGCTTCGTCTACCATAAGGCGAACGACGCTCCTACCACTTCGGATGCCATTCACGAGTACAGAAGCCATGGTGCGCACTTTGGTTTTCACCAAGTCGCCTATGCGGTACGCTAGCTTCTCTCTCAGGTCTTTTGCTGCTTCGGTTGTCGTGGTGATAACCACGTCCTTGTCCACATTGAAGTTTCTAACCACCCATGTTGTTTTACCACACCCCGGAACCCCGTTGACCCATCGGATCTCCAGTACCTCCCAGCTTTCCCAGGACTTTACCTCGACTCCAGGGCTCCCTCCCATATAGCCATTTATAGGATCCTATCGTCTAGCATTATCCTGGTACAGCGGGCGATAACCACGATGGGGTCGTTCGGTGGTGTTTCGTACTTAGGCTTTCCGAGCCGCTCCGTCTCATCTTCGTCTAGGGCCACGAAACCACGCTCAGAACTGTATGCTGCCATATACCGACCTTTCATCGTTCCTTTGATGACCAGGGAGGTGTCGTTATTGTATATGGCTGCATCAGCTTCCTCGAGCCTCACCTTTAAAAGGCCTTCGTTTTCTAACCTGAATATATTATTTACTATGTATACTTTGTACACCGTTTTCTATGGAGGTTTATGGGCAGATTTACGTATTTCTTTTTCTATTCCCCAAAAAAAGTGATTTTACCTTCCAATGTAGTTTAAGGTCCGACTTAAATACTGAATTTGGTCTCTGATGACTATGTTTAAAAAATCTGTTGACATGTCCGGGTTCTGGGCTCAAAATTCGGAGTTTTCACGCGCCTTGTCCAGGTTGTCAAATTTTAGAGATGGCAACCCTACCTGCCAGTCGTAACACGTATAATAAAAGTCTGATTCACCTTACTAGAAATACTATTAAAACCATTAAGGTAAAAATAATTGAAGAAAACGTATCGTCAGGAAGTTCCTCAGGTCCCGCATTAACTACCCGTAGTTATTAGTAAGAGTATTTTTATTTTGTCCAGAAGCAATAGCAGATATAGTAAGAAATAAAAATAAATAGAAGAACTACGAGTATTATTTTATTTTTCTCTCTATAATTTAATATATTATATTTTATTATAATTTAATAACCTCGAGCCTCGGTGGCCTAGATGGTCATGGCGTCTGACACGGATAGTCAGAAGACGCGGTTTCGAATCCCGTCTGAGGATATGAATTTTTCTCTCTATAAATTTCAAAGAAGTACTATGCATAATAATAAAAATGTTAAGTATTTTGTTTTTATACTACATTGTTTGTTGTATACTGAACAGAACTCTAAGTTTAAGAGCAGTAGAACTCATTCTGAATGTGTTCGTCCGGGGTAGTACTGTCACCATACCTTTTCTACCAGGCAGCAGTAATGTGATTTGATTTGAAGGTATGGTTGCTGGTGAAATTCCTGTAATTGCACATGCGACTTAACAACTTAATGTCTCAGGATTACGGGCTCAGGAGGTTCGGCACTTGTGACGGAATGCGTCTTCTAGACATAAGTAACCACTTAACATCAGATGGGCCTCGTGCTTGTACGGCTTCCTAATAACATATTAAAAAAAAGGTTTGGCGACAGCCCCACTTATGCCTTTGTAAAGGACTCGAAGAAATCCGTAAAATTAATAAAATAATAATAAATATATCATTAGGATAAAAAATCAATTTCCAGGGCGCTCTGCATCCCAGTGCGTACAGGTTGGCTCAAGATGTCTGATGTTGTCGCCGTTATTTATGAAAACAAATGCAGAGCCACCCGACCAGGCGGCAGAAGAACCGATAAACCACTGTGAGGTGAGTCGAAATTACAGCTTCTGCACTCAGAAGCAGATAAATTTATGGTAGGATTGGTAATACCCACCAAACAGAAGTAAGGCTATTGTTTGAGTACTAACTGTCGTGGTGGTCAGTGGTGATGCGGTCAAAGGTGGTATCACGCTCGACCTAGAATAGCGTCTGACTGGCTCTCAAGGACAGCTGCCGGAACATCGTTAGATAGCGACAGATGTTCAAACTTGAGAGTGGTAGCTAGCCAGGCGGACACTAAAAGTCTCTACCACCATGCTGTGGGTTTCATCTCGATGTTACCTTCACTGAAAGGTCAAGCCTGTGGTGATATGGATCCTGTAGCCGTCTAAACGACGGCCAACTCTTGTTACCTATGAGCTATCATGTAGTGCAAATTGTACGAGTATCTAAAAGTGGGTAAAATTCTAATCTATCTAATTTAGTCCTTGGAAAATGTAAGCAGTTCACCAGCGTTTTAAATTCTAAGTAACAGTATAGTTCTTATAAACACATATACACCATTGAATATTCTATAATCTACTGATGCTGATGGTCAACATATCACATAATAAAATATTAAAATCAAGAGAAGAAGTTGGTGATCTCTCTGTCAACATATATCCGTATTATAAAATAGTAACAAGTACAATTCGAAAAATTTAATACCGACTTCCATTCTATTCAGTTATTGGAGTGTATCTCAAAAAGTATTGGACCGAATTTAATTTAAATGGGATTGGATGAAATTTAAATGAGACCACACGGGAAGCACCAGCTTTCAAACACAAAAAGAATTTTGAGAATTGTTCACCCAATCGAAAGTTATGAGGTAACAAGCATAAAAAATATACAGTCGAATTGAGTACCTCCTCCTTTTTGGAAGTCGGTAGAAAAATATGAAAAAGGAATAAACAGTATAGATTAGGCTTTGTATTGATCAAATGGAAAAATGAAGAAGGGTTGTAGAATTGAAATATCTGAAAGTAAAAAATGGGCGGTCTAACATTTAATATTTGGATATTTAAAATTTAATATGTAATTTGATTTACACACAATTGAAACGCTGGTGCAAGCATCCACTCGCAACATAGCTTATATTGAATTATTATATGTAACTAGAAAATATTACGTCATTTTTGGATTAAAAATTATACGCAAAACTACCTGTAAAAACCTACCTACCTACCTACCTGTACCTTCTATTCTACCGACTTCCAAAAAAGGACGAGGTACTCAATTCAACTGTAAGTTTATTTATTCTTTATATTTTTTACCTCATAACTTACGATAGGGTGAACCGATTCTCAAAATTCTTTTTTTATTTGAAAGCTGGTGCTTCCCGTGTAGTCCAATTTCATCAAAGTCGGTACAGTAGTTTTTGAGTTACACTTCAATAGCTGATTTTTACCAAAGTAATAGAATGGAAGTCGGTATTATATTTTTCAAATTGCACTTGTAAACTTCACATATTAGGTATCTCGGTAACCACTTGACCAATTATGCTCAAATTCGAAATTACTCTTAAAAGTTAGGTACCTAATATAAGTAAAAAAAAATTAATGACTGTTTTTATTGCAATATCTACCGAAGGTTTTTCTCACTTCTCACTTCGGGCCCTCTTTTGCGACTTTGATTTATCGTCCTATATGAAAATGAAATTAATATTGACTTATATCAATTTGCTTTTCAGTTATGTCGTAATAAAACGTTGTCTACAGGTAACACCGGAAATGATTTACGAATCACTGCGCACACTCACAATGTGGAAGCAAGAAGTTTCTACGGTCGCGATCCTGCACCATATGAAGGTAACTTTGGTGAATTAATCTTACATATATTATAGACGAATATATACATTTATTATATATCGAAGCGCTCGTAGCGGAGCTTGACTTGGCGATCTTAACCAATCAATAAGTTAAGCAACACTTGCTGCGGTCAGGACTTGGATGGGTGTGTGCTAGTGGCAGTATTGCGCTTCCGTGCTTCGGAAGGCACGTTGAAAGCCGTCAGTCCCGGTTGTTTGTCTTAGGACAACAGTCGTTAGGCTATGTCAAAGGCCTTCGGGCGGCCTGAAAACTTCGACATGGGTTGGCCACTAACTTATCCACCAACCCGCACTGGGCCCGCGTGGTGGATTATGGCCTCCTCTCTCTGAGAGAAAGGTTCGAGTCCCAGCACAGGGAACAAAATGGGCTGATTATGATTATGATATTATAAACACGAAAGTTTGTAAGTATGGAGGTATGGATGTTTGTTAATCTCACGCAACAACTACGGAATGGATTTTAATTAAATTTGGTATGTAGATAGATGAGGCCCTGGAATAACATATAGGATACTTTTTCATCATCATTTTCATCATCTATCACCAAGCGGGTGTAACCGCGGCTGATGTTAAACACCACGTTTACCCATAATAGTTGCAGTGCTACCCACACAGCATAGGACTGCAATTTTAGAAGCAATAGATAAATCTTCCACTTCAAAGCACTTCTTGCATTTCAAAGTGCAGCAGCAAATACCTTTCTTATCTCTATTTCAAAGACTAGTCCCCATTAAAGATAATGCTTGTTAGTATTCAGAGCAAACACTCAAACACATAATCGTTCGAACAACCAGTGATATGCTCGTGATATCAGACTCATCGATATTCAAAGCCCATTTGAGTGCTAAGCTTAAGCTAATAGCGTCGGCTTTCTGTCTCGGTTACCATAAAAGCTCTTTTACTCACTAACTATGACTGAGTCTGCGGCTTCAGCTTCATGCCCTTCATCGCCATTCCTACAAGTGCTGTTAAAACAGTATGTGTAAAGAAGGGTTTACTAAAGCCTGATACCATAGAGTAAGTTATGAGTTAGACAGGGAGGGGCTCATTGAATCCTGTACATTTAAGAACTGCATTCGTGAATTGACCTATAATTCCTCTGAAAAATACTATGTAGGAACTCACTCGTAATGGCTGCCATATAAGACACAAATGTTTTATTTCATGAATGTCTCTATTCTTTAATTATATACAAGGAGTTGTTCCAATTTTCGTGGAGTCGAGGACAGTTTTCGTATTACATGCACCGGTATACCCAAAAGTAGATAAACACCGAAAAAGAGTGTACCATGTTAATTTTTTTTGATGGCTTTGTTAACTGGCTCGAAATAAGAATTAACGCTCAGAAATAGTTATTTGTGTTACAAAGAAAGGAAAGGAACGAAAAGCAAAGGAATTCAATATACGCCTCCCGAGAATAAGTCACCTTTGCTTCGAGTGACACACACACGGTATTTCACCTCTGAGAAAAAGAATTAGCTCTTTCTTTTTCTTGACGAGAAACTCGTAAGTATAAAAATAAAACACAAATAATTATGATGTGGCGATATTAAGTGTTAGCTCAGAACCAAAACTGTCAACATTCTAACTTTAATCACCATCTGGCTCTCAATACTCGTAGTTTCACAGTAACACGCCTATAGCCGTGTGATTCTGCACGTGAAAATATAATTGCATCTTTGACAACATCTGTGAAACAGTAATTGAATTGGCAATGAAAAAACAACCTTGTCAACAAGGGAAATATCACTTATTTGGCATTTAGTGAGCTCATCGACGATTGCAACGACGAAACATTCCTTAGAGAATCACGCGGCAGGACTAACAGATTTAAAAAAATATCTTTGGCCTCTACATCGAAAAAGAGATCGAAGTAAAATCGATGATATTTTCAAAATATCCTTCCTACTAATATTCTGAACGCGAAAGTTTGTGAGTATGGATGTGTGGATATTTGTTACTCTTTCACGCTCAAACGGCGGGGGTAATTTTGATGAAATTTGATATGCAGGTATATGAGGCGCTGGATTAACACATAGGATACTTTTCATCATCATCATCATCATCATCCATCACCACGCCGGTGAAAAAGCGTAAAATGCTTGGGCACAGCACAGACAAAATAATAAGATCTCCGCCTACGTCAAGATCGTAATGATGACAATTCTGTCAAAGTTTGTGTCAGTTTCTGATAGCCTAGTCAAAAGCCAAGGGCACCTGCGACTACGTCTGCCCAGGATTAGTATTTCGAGTACCTTTTTACCTCCTCCAAGAACATATCTACTCGTACCTTTATATCAAAATGCCATAAAATATGGACATGGTCAAACGCAATTGCTGTATTATATGAGTAAATTTAAATACTTATTATATCAATCAGTAATCATTAATAATCGCCGAGCACGTCTAGTGTATCGATGTGTAAATTGACTTGGCTTTTGACTAAGCTATCAGAAACTGACACAAACTTTGACAGAATTGTCATCATTACGATCTTGACGTAGGCGGAGATCTTATTATTTTGTCTGTGCTGTGCCCAAGCATTTTACGCTTTTTCACCGGCGTGGTGATGGATGATGATGATGATGATGAAAAGTATCCTATGTGTTAATCCAGCGCCTCATCTACCTCCATATCAAACTTTATCAAAATTGGCCCCGCAATTTGAGCGTGAAAGAGTAACAAAGATCCACACATCCATACTCACATACTTTCGCGTTTATAATCCTACTAATATTATAAATGTGAAAGTTTAGAATAGTTTAGAATTAGATGGATGGATGGATGGATGCATTTGGATGTTTGTTGCTCTTTCACGCTAAAACGACTAGGCCAATTTTGATGAAAGTTGGTATGGAGGTAGATGAGGCTTTGAATTGACACATAGAATGCTTTTCATCATTATCATCATCATCCAACACCACGCGGGTGAAACCGCGTATTGCAGCTAGTATTATATATAATAGGGAAATGATGATAAGAAGTCGCCTGTGTGAGTTATGTAGTACAAACAGAATATTTAGAGTAACCAAATAGTAGCTTCTGTGTAAAGGCACCCGGCCCACAACCGCAGGTGGAGACAGTTTCCAGGAACGTGACACGAATGAAGGCGAGCTTTGACTGCGTACACAGTTTCAGGTTTCAGGCGGTTCAGTTCAACGCTAATTGACAAGGCTAATGATCAAACCAAGTTGATATACCTTAACTGTGGAAAATGTACTTTAACTACGAGAAAATAGAGTTATTTACTTATATAATTGTACCAGTAAATATGATTGTACAGAATAATACATACAACAAATTAGGGGGATGTTTTTTAGATTTTATTTATTAATTTTTTTATTTTGAGACCTGGCGCACTGTTCATCATTAAATTTATATATTGAAATTGAAATTGTCTACTAAAATGAGGAATAATGCCCGTAGATTCACACATCATACATCAATATTTAAGTTTGCTTTCTTAACCAACAAAAACCCCACGTTAGGGATCGAATACGTTGACCCGAGTTTCGAGAATCTGATCAGTCAATTATAATAGATTCATGTGTCTAACTCATGCTAAATCCAATACAACAATTTGCTTTTCTTGTCTATTGCATGAGTTGTAAATGCTTACATTAAATTTAAGTTAAACTAGATTGTCGCAAATTTAGCACTAGAAATAAAGTTATGATAACTATGCCAAATTGCCAACAAAGGAATATTTTAGGGAAATGTGAGCGTTTTACAATAAAACTTCCTTTTACCATAAAACCTGAGCTCACGAAAATAATATCCAAGTCGAATAAATACCTAACTTATGTAAAAGTTCAATTTCACTGAATAAATCAAGTAATGACATTATTCAGAAGGCAGAGATACTTGGAATATTTCACCTCGAAGAAGATGTCAGCTGTATTCAAATAAAATTAACTAAAACATTGTTACAAATTATATTTCATAATTACGGCCTCGAGATTGTTTTCACTCCACGGTAGTAGCTCTGTTTATTTTACAACGTGGCAGTAGATGAGTAATTAACTGTCAAACCGTCTCTGATGTGATTTAAGAAATGATTTGAATTTTGAGTGACATCTATTCCAACGGAATAGGGTCATGCCCAAATTCGAATCATGAATCAATTTGCCCCAGACGGCTCATCAAAGATTACTTATCAAACTGTTTCAAACAGATTATCCCCAAATCACAAACTTCGTATTGATTAATGAGACCACTTTGTAACCATTCATACAATATAGTAAGTCAAAGTCAAAGTCAAAATCATTTATTCAATTTAGGCATCAAAGACGCACTTATGAACGTCAATTTTCATTATAATGTGCTAAGACTACCGCCGCGTTCTAAAATATATAGAGCCTACCGAGAAGAAGCGGCAAGAAACTCGGGGCCATTCTTTTTATATACATAGATGTTTTTACAATGTTAGAAACATTGTAAAAACATCTATGTATATAAAACTTAGGTACTACAAATATTAGCTCCAGTGTGTTGCCTTACAAAAGAGAACATAATAATGGTATCAGTAGGGCAAGACACGCTACACTTTGACATCTTAGTACACGAGTAGATAGATCCTGGAGTGATCAGTCCCAAGCTGTTTTATCCTCCAAGTTTTAAACTTATTAATAGGCAAATCTCGGATAACATTGGGAACTTTATTATAGAATCGTATACATTGTCCCATAAAAGAATAACTTATTCTGTGGAGACGCGTTACATGTACGGATAGCTTGTGCTTATTTCGCGTGTTGATGGAATGAGCATCACTCCTTATATCAAAACAGCTAATGTTTTTCTTTACACACATTAGATTTTCATAGATAAACTGAGAGATACCAGTTAGAATGTTTATGTCTTTAAACTAATATTATACATTCATCCATTATTGGAGATATTGAATTAGAAGGATCTAAATCGATTTAGTTTTGAACTTTAGTTTGTGCAAACAGCTTTAATGTTGTCTTAGGGTCTGCTAAACTCAGATTCTCTGTTCATATCCAACTATTTGCAACTATTTGATTGTAATTATAACTGCAATAAACACGCACACACATTAACATATGACATACATGCATGAACCAACAGTAAACGTTACTCTGCACAAACGATTGCTAGATCCGAAACTAAGATAAAAAAAAATGAACACGGAAAGGGCCTCCATTTCTTGTCCAGGTAAATCACACAGTAAAATTTGATTTTAATTTTAATTATATAAAAATTTGATTTAAGGCGCCCTAGTATCCCGATAATAGTAAAAAGCAGAAACTTTAAGCATCTAGTGTAACAAAACAGATCGATAAGATTCTATGAAAAAAAATACTTTAGTCAGAAAAGGAATTGGATAGGTAAGTAATATTTACGAATTTTAACAGAATAGAATTCATATATATTACTTCTTTTCCACAGAAAAATAAATCCTAAACACGTCCACAAAAATAAGCTATCACGCCCATACTCAGGGAATTTTCAGGGATATGATACGTCATACGAATTTATAAACACGAAAGTTTGTATAATTATGGATATAGGTATGGATGTTTGTTACTCTTTCACGCAAAATCTACCGAATGTATTTCAATGAAATTTGTATGTATGTAGATAGATGAGGCGCTGGAATAACATATAGGACACTTTTCATCATCATCATCATCCATCACCACACTGGTGAAACCGTGTGCTGCATCTAGCCACTATAGATTTTTAGGTAATACTTAGCTAAGGTATAGTATTAAAATTTTAACCAGCAGTTTTTAAACTGTATTAGTTACATCGAAAAATGTATAAAACATGTACAAAATTAATGCATCTTCGCATTACATCGTCGTATCTGAAAAGCAATTTTCAACGTTACATAATGCATCGTAAATCATTTTAAAATTGGGATTGGACCGGTGCCTTAAAGAAATATATGTATACACATTTTAAACAAACTCAAAAGTTCCTATTTGTCGTGAGAAAAAAAACACACAAAAGCTCTCGAAGGTATTCAGTTGCATTGCTAAAAAAGAAAATAATATAAAGCCGACTTCCTCAAGTGTTCCTTATCGCTGCGGCATCCATTAAAAATGCCTACTTTCCGTACTTTCCCGAGCATTTTGTCTTTGAACGTCGGTTCTATTAAAATTTTAAAAGTTCCAGAAATTTCACGAAGTGCGTCGGGTTTGCTCGTCAACAAAGGCGTGTTACAAAGGTCGCCCGAGGACCAATTTATTACTTTCCCTGTTTAAGCCTTTTTAACATTTCAACGCTTTCCTTTTTAGCGTTTTGTTCTAAGATTAAAATGTAACGCGGAATGTTGACGATTCACTTAATGAAACTTTACGTTTTATTGTGAAAGACAATATTGTATATATATGGATATGATATGAAAGACAATATAGTGGAGAAATCATTTCAGTAAATATCTGGTTGTGCTGGTACCATAATTAGGCAAGATTTTAGTTGAATGGTATAAAAATTAATATATAGCAGTATGCATATTTCAATTATTAAATAATAAGTAGTAAAGTATTTATTATAACAAAAGTATTAAATAATAGTATTTAACCACTGTTTTAACCGCCGGTTGTGGTCGAAACTATATATTCGAACATATCTGAAAATTATTGCGTGAGTATTTTGCAGTAAAATTAGCGTCAACCGCGTTAGCTTTTATAACAAAATAATACATAAAAAATATTATTTTTAGGTACTTTAATTTGTATATGGTCTAAAATTTGTTTAGATGGTATTTTAGTGATATTAAATATATATTGTTTTATTATTGCAAAGGTTAGAAAGAATAAATAATAAAAAATGAGATCAAGAATCACATTCATTAAATGAGAAAGTTTGTATGTATGGTTGTTACTATAATTCTATATATATATATATATATATAAATATGAACCCCTATTTCTCCTGGTCACGCTATAACTTGAGAACGGATGGAACAATCTCGATAACTTTTTTTTTGTTGCGTTAGGTATTGTCAGAAGAAGGTTCTTATGAGAGAAAAACCAAGAAAAGATGGAAGGTAAAGGCGAGGCCGAAGGCCGAGCCTACTACGCGAACGAAGTCGCGGGCAGTCGCTAGTTAATTTTAATAACGGATTTGAATGAAATTTGATGACTGGTCGCATCTTCTGCGACTAGCGATTGCGACATCGACGAAGACTGGCAAGCGTATTGTGTAAAGTTCCTAGATAAAATAATGTGGTTGCTACTTCATAACCGACGTGTTATACTGCTGTAACAGATTGTTTTATTAATTAACTTGCTGCTCTCCGCGGTTTCACCCGCGTGGTGATGGATGATGGTGATGATGATGAATCTTATATAGCCTATGTTACTCAGGGTGAATGTAGCTTTCCGCGGTGAAAGAATTTTTGAAATCAGTCTAGTACTTTTTACAGCCAATTCGTTACAAACATACATATAAATCTTTGCTCTTTATAATATATTAAGTATGATAATTTATTAGACACTAGTTGCGCTCCGCGGTTACACCTGCGTGGTGATAAGTGATGATGAAAAGTACCTGTCAGGTATTAATCCAGCGCCTCATTTACCTCCATACCAAGGTTGCCAAGTGTCATCCAAATTAATTCCAATCCAACCGTTTGAGAGTGAAGAAGTAATGAACATACAAACACACTCACAAATATCGCCTTTATAATATTAGTGTGATATGTGTGGTAGATCTCTTATCCAAGAGGCCGTCTTGGTTGGTACCACCGCAGTGCCAGATATTCTGTCGCGAAGCAATAGTGCGCAAGCCTTTCTGTGTTAAAGTGTGAAGGTAACTGTAGCGAGTGCAATTAATTGGCAAAAGAGACTCAAAAACCAATGCCTCAGGGTTACGAGTGCAGTACAGTACGACTGCAAAACTACAGTTGGAAGCTCTGTAACTCTACTATGAGTTGACAACATAAATGTCATCTATAGTCTATACTCGAACTCGCGTACCTATTGAGCTTGTGATTGGCGTACTCGCCGTCAATTTTAGTTCTACAATTGACCGCAAGGTGGCAATCTTTTTTTTTCTCACATTTTTTTGCATCAGTCCATAGCGAGCATCGATTGGAGTCAATGTCGTAAACTCATGGTAGGCCTACAGAGTGGCAATGCAACTGTCATTGTCAAGCGTACATCAGGCACACGGCTTGCCCGTCTTAAGACGCGGTCCAATCCCAATTTTAAAATAATTTACGTTGCTTTACGTAAGGTTGAAAATCGCTTGTTAGATTGGACGATGTAATGCGAAAATGCGTTAATTTTGTACGTTTTCTTTATATTTTTCGATATATACTAACACAATTGAAAAAACTGCTGGTTATAACTTTAGTACTACACGTTGGCTAAGTATTATCTAAAAAAAAATATAGTGTTATCGCTGAAAATTCTGAGAGTTTGGACGTGAAAGTTTATTTTGGTGGACCTATGCAGGATTTTTTTCTGCTGAAAGAGAGTTATATTTATGAATTCTATTCGGTTATTACTCTTTTCCTATTCCTTTTCTGACCTTTGTATTTTTTTCATAATATACTATCGATCTGTTTCGTCACACTAGGTTTTTAATAATTCTGCTTTTTCTTTAATCAGGGTACGAGCGCGCCTTAACACTTAATTGCATAAAATAAACGAGTTTATGACATCGTGACCGCGCCCTATCACTATGATTCGAAAATGTATCCCTATGTTCTTTTTTATATGAGAAACGGGAATCATTATATATATAATGATAAATATAACCAAATATAATAAACAAATATATAATATTTGTTGTCAGAGATGCTACCCCGTATGTCAGGATGAATCGGCGCTTCTAGAGGAGCTGCAGGAGAAACTGAACGTAGCTGCTATTGTCGGTAAGATCTTAGCTATATATATATGGTTCAATTTCATACCGATGCGACGTAAGAAAACGTATTTGCTGTAAGTAGCAAAAATGGCGTACTGAACATACAGCTGGCCTCTGAAAAAAAATCTGCGTCGAAAGGTCTGGGTGTCATATCGCTACGTCGACAAAAATTTTGGAAATAGGGGTATACTTTTGAAGAGTTTCCTTGTTCAATTTGCTGTAAGTATCTCTATCTGAGTAACCGTAAGACGGTTAGTCAAATAGAGAGTTAAATTCGATGCCCAGGCCAGAACTTCGGTGGCCTAGTTGGTCAATGTCGTCTGATACGGAGAGTCAGACGCGGGTTCGAATCCCGTCCGAGGATGTGAACATTTCTCTCTCTATAAATTTCAATGTTTGAGATCGCTGAAGCAGGCTTTAAAAAGTAATACTATAAAAATTACAAGGGTTGCGATGTCAATACGAAACTTCAAGTATTACTAAATAATGCTTCTTTCGTTTGGATAGTACTGTCAAAGCTGTTCAATAGATATCGCTCCGTCCCCGTGTAAGACGGTTAGTCAGAAAGAGTGTTTTGTTGTTTGCTGTAAGTAACTAAAAAAACGATGTTTAACACTCTTTTACTTACAGCAAAAGTGCAGTTTATTATTAAATATCTGATATAACTTACAGCATTCTTATGCCAATTAAGTGGTATCATCAATTTTTTGAGTAAGTCTCTTTACACACCTTTAATGCTGATGATTTCTGATACTTGAAATACTTAATGAATCACGCATTTACGGAATTTATTAAATATTTCAAGTATCAGCATTATAAATGTCTGCAAATATACGGAACTTAGCTATCACCAAAGAAGCCGCAAAACTACTTACGACGTTCTTCAGGTCTTTAAAATGTAAAGTCAATTGCTGTTAGTAGTGAAAAGCTTACTCGTAATAATTATAACAAAAAAAAATTCATTGCTTTTCATAAGTATTATTTTAACAAAATTGTGTCCCAAAAGTTATCTATCTGTCAAAGATAATTTAAAAATTATAAGATTTTTTCTAACTTAGACTTATTAAAGATTTTTGGCTCAGGTGGAAAGTTGGCTTTTGGCTACTTACAGCAAATACATTTTCATACGTCGATACAGAAATTGGTGATTCTGTGTGCAGGTTTAAGTAGGTAGTCATATATATCAGGTAACGGTATGCTTCATATACAGCATGTAACAAAAAGGTGTTGTAATACTGAATGGTGTTTAAATATTACTAGTCAGGATTCACATGGCAAAGTATCAAAATTTAAATCTTATAATTTTTTGTACACAACGTTTTAAAAATATGATCCGAGTTTTTTTTGTTTGTTGGGTCAATGCGCTCTGCAATCTCCACGCCTCCATTCATCTCCGTCCTTCGTCCCTGCATGCGCCCTTTCCCCGCGCCCACCCCAACCCTGGCCTCTGTTTACCTTGTCTACGTTCTGGGGGTCATTGCCTTCTTTCGCCTAGTTGTTCAAGGATGAACCTGCTTGAGTATTAGAAAAACTTTGGTTACTCATAACTCGGAATGTTTATAGTATTACTTTTTAAAGCACTAACACCTGCTTTAGCGATCTCAAACATTGAAATTTATAGAGAGAAAAATTCCATCCTCGGACGGGATTCGAATCCGCGTCTTCTGACTCTCCGTGTCAGACGCCATTGACCAACTAGGCCACCGAGGTTCGGGACCGAGCAACGAATTTTAACTCTCTATTTGACTAACCGTCTTGCGGGGACGGAGCGACATCTATTGGACAGTTTAACAGTACCATCCAACCGAAAGAAGCATTATTTAGAAATGCTTAAACTTTCGTATTGACAACGCCTGCTTTAGCGATCTCAAACATTGAACTATATAGAGAGAAAAAATCCATCCTCGGACGGGAATGTTTAGGTACTACTTCCTATAGTAGTTAGGTCCCAATTGTATGCAAGCTTCGCGTGTGTTCTGACCTCTGTGACAAAGGCAAATGTCAAATTTGAAATATCTCCCACGCTACGCCTGCCCACGACGTTCACGACGATTTCATGCAAGTGCAATAAATAGCATTGTAAGTGCGGAAATGACGTCACTTATGACTTCACACTCGCCTACCATTTGCCCGCTCACACAATTTCGAGACACTTTTGAGCGCGAATAGTGCTTATGGCTACTTGAACCGCACTAATAGTAGCTAAAAAAATTTTGTCTTTTTACGAGAAGATTGGTTGAACTCGCTTTTAAGAACAACGAAAGTCAGCTCCTGGAACGCAATGTATGGCGAGAGATGCTTAAGTTGCCATTACTGTATGCTGGGCGTTTGAACAAAAACAATGACTTGAAACTATCGTATTATTTAATAAAATTGAAAGCCACAACAACCACTGGGAACGAATTATATTAAATAGTATTATCTTTCAGGAATAGTGAGTCATAACGCATATAATGATACCTGGTCCTTAAGTAGTAGTTTACGCAATAGGCGGCTGACCAAAAACCACGTGACCTTGTTTTGGAACACCTACGCTGACACCATGAGGCCTATTACCAGGAAAACAAACTGTGTGAGTATTCTTATATTGTTAAACGGTTATATAAAACCTGTCTGCAAACAGAACTAACCAACTGGCGAATGACACTAGAGAGCCAATAATCTCATGCTGAAGTAAGTAGATAAGTGCAATGCTAGATAGAACTCTGGGTGACATTTATCGGATCCTATTCTTATTCTATCTGGGGGCGGTATACCCTGCACTGAGGTCTTGCATGGGGTGTATTGTGCATTTCCCCTCTTTTTTAGATGGATAAATGCTGTGTTTCTCTTCCACCAAGGGGACGACGGAAGGGGTGTGTGAGACTCAGACCCACTAACCCCATCGTGAGCAGTCCTCGGCCAGGGTAGGGCGATATGGTGTCGGGATAGCATTCACCATCTCACCCCAGCGGTAGGCACGGATTGTACTTAACCGGGCCTCAGCACTCGTGAAAGGGTAATCTTGCTTACCAAGGTCCCCTCTTAGACGTGGAGGGCCGTGCAAGCCAGTGGACAGTGAGCATTTCCCCCTGCCAGTCTTTACATAAGCTATCCCAGCTCTTTAATGTAGTGAAGGAGGACTTTGGGTTGCTGGCATGGCCGCTCCACTGCCGTAAGTTTGTTGGTGGTGTCGAGAATAGCCATGTAGTCCCGTTATAATTCTTATTTGTTCTGTTCATTACGTGCTCCAAGGTCTTATCTTCACGGAAGCAGCTTCTACACAGTCTGATCTGTTGCTATCTGACCCTAGTCTAGTTTTCAGCCCATGTGCTACTAAATATATGTTTGCACTAACGATCTAATCGTGAAAGTCTAAGTTTACCATATTATTATGGTTATAAGTTAAGAGATGGTTGCAAGGTTGTGGTACGATGGAACTGACGTACCATTATGGGTAAAAGTCTCCATATAAATATTAAAAAATATCGATATTAATATAAATATTTAGTGACAATTCCGTTGGAAAATGCGGTAGTAGTGTTTCGCCTATACACAGCGCATCCTCAGGAGATGTTGACTCGTCCAGCGCTAGATCGACAGTCGCTAGTCTAGCACTTGACGAGTCAACATAGGTATTGCTTTAAACTGGATTTCCGCAAAGTAACGCTTGAAACAATACATTATTTTAAAATATCTCGTGACTCAGCAGGAAAATTCTTTAATTCATCAGGCTTGTCACTTGTAACAAGAACTGTAGTGGGCGCCTTAAGATTTATCTTTTTCAGAACATGTAATATTGTGAACAGTGCCTTCATCTGACAGTTGCAGTGTCACGCAGAGCTTAGAACTGCAGTCTTGCGTGACACTGCACTGTGCTCGTCACAGTGCGCCTAGGCATTGTTTTATGAGCCACATTTCCTCAGCAATTTCACTTGCTAGTGCCATTCACTTTCTTAGAAGTCAAAGTCAAAGTGATTTATTGCATTCATGTGTATACAAGGTGACATAAACAATACAGGAACATACATGAAACCCTACCCCATATACATTAATGTTTGCACATGCAGTAAAATAGCTGGTTCTTCGGTGGTACCGACAACTTTTGTACAAGATGCCTAATTTTTAGGGTTTTTTGAAAAAGATAACATCCTTTTCAACTTCTGTACATCATAACAAGCTACTATTATCCCACAAGTTTCTTGAAACTAAAACCTAATAAGAACAATACATCTGAAAAAAGATTTTTTTGTTTACCAAATAATACTTTCAATTAGATAAACAAGCTCTATATTTCGTAGTGAAGAAAATGAGAACGGCTCCCGTGAGTAAATAGCGTAGCAATTACATGTTCAAACATGAAAATGCAACTTCTACCCGATCTGGGTCTGCGCGTTTCCCACCGCAACTACAAATATATCGAAGAAAATATTATAAAAACTTAGTTGCACCGTGCCGTTTCTCTCGCGTGGTGAGGGATGATGATGATGATGAAAAGTATCCTATGTGTTATTCCAGCGCCTCATCTATCTACATACCAAAATTCATCCACAACCGTTCAGCCGTCCTGCAGGCCTAGACAAAAGATGTTTCTGTTATCGTTAACGCCAAACGACAACTTCAAAATGTATGGCGTTGACATTACCTATGGAAAAGTCACGTGACGTCACGCTAAGTTCGTAGACGGGACCCGGAACGTTCTGTCTGTAGCGTGTTCAACACGCCTGTTTGAATTTTGTCTAGGCCTGCTGGCGTGATTGAATAACAATCGCATTTATAATTAGTAAGATGATATCAAGACTAGTAGTTTTGCGAACAGTAGACACCGACAATACTGTCGGTCTAGCGCGGACCGAGTAAACATCTCCTGAGGATGCCTCGTGTAGAGGCGAAACACGTGTCGACTCGTTTGGTTGATTGGATTGTTTTGTGTGTTCCTTATTCTGTATGCCTACTTCCTATTTGCATTTTATTAGGTATGGTGGTGCACACTGCATCTCTGCCATAAGTATTTTGCCAGCGGAAGTGTCACTAAATATATAATTTATAGCCCAAGAGCCCACGACGGCCAGACCTTAGTTATTTTATAAAAGCTGAAAGTTTTTCTGTGCATGTCTCCTATACCTACAGGCGAGAACGACCAGCGACTATAGAGTTTGGGTTGTGGTTACTTGGGCAGATAACGGGTAGTAAAGGTGAATAAAATAGTACCTTAAATCCGTTAAAGAATAAAGCTTAATTTTTTTTATATTTACTTCGGGATAACTTTAGAAATCTCTGTATATTAAACTGTTCGTAAGAAACTTCTTGAAGACTTTGATTTACATGTGTTTTGTTTTTACAGCAACCAGCCAATAAGAACGGGAATGAAAATCAGACCAACACGTCAAATGCAAAGACATATATCAACATCGAAGATCATGACTTAGTTTAAAATAAAACATTAAACTATATTATATATTGTAAGAATGCCTTTTCATAAAAGAAATGCTATCTGCCATATTTTGATAAAAGGTATCTTAAAGACAAAAGTGCTATGTATAATCAAGGGCCATTATTAATAAGTATATATAAATGGATCCTTGGTATAATCAAGTATAAGTAATGGCTCTGATGCGTAGAGTAATGTAATCGACAGGGCTATTATGTATCTTAGTTGCTAACAAATATTAATTGAAATCTTGAAATATGGTGGCTCTATGTCAGTTTTGACAACTCCAGTAAGCAAAAATGTTGTAAGTGGTTGACTGGAGCTGACAAAAGTGACATAGAGCCGCCATTTTTTTCAATCGACATTTGTTAGCGGCTGAGATACATAATAGCTGATCTTACAGGATAAAAACAAACTTTAGGCTTTGTATACATAACATGAATTGATAAGATATGTTTATGATTTGTGACTGGCACCGCAATACGCTATATATAAGTGTGTCCGTTTCCACAACCAAAGTCGTATCTCAGCCATTCCTCGCTGCACTACCAAGCTGCACTACTGGTACTGCTGAAGGGCATTTTTATACCGGCATACCAGCTGGTAGTGCCGTGAAGAATGACTACCATAGCTCTTGTTTTCATTTTAAATATTGGTTCTTCAAAGTGACTCTCTCGCTTGACAGAAGGCTAAGATGAATTCAAGAAGCGATGACTATTACTGCAGCTTTAAACTACGCTAGCTAACCGCCACCCCAATGACCTGAAATATACCTTTTCACCCCCCGCTTCAAAAGTCATGAGTGTTTTTAGGGTTCCATACCCAAAGGATAAAACGGGACCGTATTACTAAGACTCCGCTGCCCGTCTGTCACCAGGCTGTTTTTCATGTACCGTGATAGTTAGACAGTTGAAATTTTCACTACAACACCAAATACTAAAAAACCGGCCAAGTCCGAGTGGGACTATACATATATAAAACTAAATATATAAAAACAGCAAAAGCATGTCAGAGATTTATAGATAATGGTACAGAATACTTCACTCGCACTTGTCGGTTTTTTTGTTTCACGTCAGAAGTAGGAACTGCCAAACTTTTTGGTTAGAAGAGATTCTAATTAACGGCAGGAATGACAAATGCGTCTTTCTTATAATATATGTTATCGTTTTACAAAATAGTTATCAATAGATGTCAGGGTAAGGACAATCTTCAATCCCTAAATCTCATTGTCTCTGTCTCAGCCTCATTGTGCGTCGTCGGGAATCATTATGGACTTCGTCTCCAAAGAGAATAGAGAACCACTCCGAGCTTTGAGTGTAATAGCAGACGTTATAAAAAGGCTCGTTTCCTTACGTAACACTCATTTAGCCCGCGCCGCCGCCGGCGACAATGATCGTATAATACCGTATATATCCATTGTTATGAACATGAGAGCTTAGTAAGGGGGAAAGCGGGAGAGGTTGAAATAACACAATTATGGAATATGCCTTTCTTGCATTACCATATATGAGTGCTTATTTTCAACCAACTTCTAAAAAAAAGAAGAGGTGCTCAAGTCGAAGCGTATATTTTCTACCGACTTCCAAAAAGGAGGAGGTACTCAATTCGACCTTTTTTTATGTTAGTTACCTCATGGCTTTCGACTGGGTGAACCGATTCTCAAAATTATTTTTTAGTTTGAAAGCTGGTGCTTCCCGTGTGGTCCCATTTAAATTCCATCCAATTCGATCAAGTAGTTTTTGAGATACAATCCAATAACTGAATAGAATGGAAGTCAGTATTACATTTTTCAAATTGTACTTGTTATTCAAATTGTACTTGTATCAAACAACGAGACCGACTTCAACATTAAAAATATTATGATACACACACAGCACGGTGGTAGAGCACTTACGGCGTCCACCTTTCATGGTTGCCTGGAAGAGATCGCTCTGAGCGATAAGACCGCCCATTATGACACTATTAGTTTTAAGCATTTAATTGTTGTAAGATATTTTTGTGTACCTATACAATTGTATCGAAATGTACTTATGTGTAATGTGGTGTTACAGTAAAGAGTTAATCTATCTATCTATCTATCTAATATTGTGATAATGTGTACTTTTGAATTTCCACGGTAGTTATTTCACGCTTTTTAATGTTGAAGTCTGTTCCTTTTGTTGGTTATAATTTTTTTATTATTATACTGAGCCTCAAACGTATAATTTTATATAGACGTTTATCGATCAGCCAGCAAATGAAGCTGCGTGACATCTGAGGGCTTCACATTACGTTTAAAGCGGCTGCATCCAGCGACAAAAACAAATGTCTAAGAACCAAAATTCTCAAGCGCTTGACGCTAGTGCATGTTTTCCGTGGCTTAGGTGTACCTGCTGCGCCGTAATAGATACCAAATTTCAAAAAGACTGTCTCGCAGAGCTAACATCCAGAGCACATATAATTTGGACTGGCGGTGTCCATATGCGACTTACACGACGGTGCACGACAGCAATTCTGGAAGAGAACTGAGACCGTAATGAGAATAATTTGCGAAAAAGTATTCGTATCCCAAACGTCAACGCGTCACGCTTCAGCGTAATGACTATGAGTTGTCTGTTGCACGTGATGGACACGTTACGTTACACTTACGCAGTTATTCGTGCTAAGCCCGCTGAGGTTGTAATGATAATTTTTGCAGCGATGAAAGCCAAGGGTGATAAAGGTCGACTATCAAACCGCCACTGGATCGTTTTCTACTTCGAGTTTGAGCTTTCCATGAAGGTAACATCGAGATGAACCCACAGCATGGTGGTAGGCGGCACTCCTAGTGTCCGCTTGGGTAGCTAACAAACTCGGTATTGAAAAGCTGTCGCTATAAGCGCCTAATAGTGTTCCGGCAGCTGCCCTTGAGAGCCAGGCACTATTCTAGGTCTAGTGTGATACCTTCGACCACATCATCATAGTATAAAGATGCAACAGTATGGAAACTATGCCTAGTTAAGCGGAAATAAACTTATACGTGACCACTCGTCTTGACGCGGTCTCACTACTGACAGCACCGCGACAACCGCTTAGGGGTCTTGTCAATGCGCATGTTTGGTTGAGTGAGCTGTTTCGAACGTTTGTAGGTAGTTTCCATACTGTTTCTCTATATTTATACTGTGACATCATCATTGAACACCAAGTGAGATAGTGGTCAAACACTGCACTATCAAGTATAAACAGTAGCAATATGTACTTTAATTCCGCTATCGCTTATTTTCTACATCCTTACCAGCACCGGTAGCGTGTGTCAGCAGAGTTGATTGTTATTGCCGCACAGCGCCGTGTTCACATACCATTGCAAGAACAATGTAACCAATGCATGCAACGAGAGCGTTTGTTTGGTAACATATTTTTATAATTAGTTTTATAATTCTGTTATTCTTTATTTGCACTTAAACACATTACTCATTAATAGTTATATTATATTAAGCCCCGTTAATATAATATAACTATGTGTTCAAATCGCGAAAGTTTAAAAATTACTATTACTCATTAATATTTAGAAGAAAAGATTTACAAAGTTGATCTTATAAAGATGTTTCACATCTTTATCCAATAATATATAATCCTTATCCATCTTCGGCAAGGGGTTACGAAAGTAACTCACATAACAAATGTATTATATAAAAGGAAGCAACTGCATTTAAAAAAAATATAAAAAATTATAATCAAGTTTATTTATATATACACTAGCGTTAACATTATCTTCAGCGTATTGCGTGTTTTATGTGAACAGTGGGCCGAGGACGAAAATCGGATTATGTGTACCGTAATCGCATCTTTAACGTATTTAGCACAAACTGTAATTTATCTAGTACAATAGTGGCACAGATAACTCTTAGTTTGTACTGATACATAAACGATCCGATAACGTTACTTATAAGCAGATTTTTGTGCTCGGCCCACTGGTAAATTTTATATGTTTAATCAAGTATATAATTATGTTTAAACATATAATAACAGCTCTTACCTTTACCACGTTGTAAATAAACACCAAAAGCTCTCAATATCAATTCGGAATTTTATTCTTCATATCGATTTCATAGTTTACAAGTACCTAATAAATATTTTCTCTAACCACTATAACCACAGAATTAATAAAAGTATTACTCTACCGCCTAATAGGCACGCGGTAGCGTTGCCAGTTTTGGCGAAACATTCTATACACAGTAAAAAATTAGAGATTCTGAGTTGTTAAACTTTTGTGAAAAGTATCTAGTATAAGGAAGCTGTATAACAATAGTAGATTGCTGCACCAAGCAAAAAGTAGATATTATTGCACCGAGTGCTTATTTGTGCTGGAAATAAGCACTCAGTACAATAATAAATTACTTAATGCGAGGTGCATATTCAGGTTTTCTTTTAACTACATGAAGAAAAGTGGGTAAAAAATAAAACTGAAGAGAAATTTCTATTCGATAAAGTTCTGATACGCTTTCATGTATGCGGGATTTTGCGGCAATTTTCAATAACGTTTTTGCTGCGCTTTGAATTGCTTCGTTAACTAGGGTATTTATTTTCGTATCACTTGATATATTTTTTTTATAAAATTACGTATTACAATGATTGCGCTCGACTTAAAAAATAAAGGAGGTTCTCAAATCAGCTGTAGGTATATTTATGAATTTTGGTTACGCGATTAGTATTTTTTGTTATAAAAACTAACGTGGTTTTCACTCATTATTAATTAGAAATACTCACGTAATATTTATCGGATAGGTCTGACTATAGTTTCGACCACATTCGGTGGCCTTTTTCAATGAGTGTTCAGGAAACCGCGTCGATGACGTCTCGCCTAGCACTGTGTCGAAACTATAGTCGGACCTATCCGATAAATATTACGTGAGTTATCCCATATTTCTAATTAATAGCGATTAGTATTATTTTATATTATTAACATTAGCCAATTATGATTTTTATTTGATATTTTTTTTTACTTACTGTCAAAGCTGTTCAATGGATGTCGCTCCGTCCCCGTAAGACGGTTGGTCAGATAGAGCAGGCGTTGGTGCTTTAAAAAGTAATACTATAAAAATTACAAGGGTTGCGAAGTCAATACGAAAGTTTAAAGTATTTCTAAATAATGCTTCTTTCGGTTGGATAGTACTGTCAAAGATGTTCAATGGATGTCGCTCCGTCCCCGTAAGATGGTTGGTCAGATAGAGAGTTAAAATTCGATGCTCGGACCCGAACCTCGGTAGCCTAGTTGGTCAATGGCGTCTGACACGGATAGTCAGAAGTCGCGGGTTCGAATCCCGTCCGAGGATGTGAATTTATCTCTCTATAAATTTCAATGTTTGAGATGCCTAAAGCAGGCGTTAGTGCTTTAAAAAGTAATACTATAAAGATTATTTTTTGTATTGTTTTTGTGGTAGGCCATACTTAAGAGGTGGCCCATATTACAAGTGAGCTAAGGTGGTCATGAGTTTCCTACGTTTTTCAACACATTTGCGAGGAAAAAACCAAATATATATTGCTTTTACCTCACAGCGACAAATACTACAAAAAAATAAGTGACGATTATAAGAAATGGCCGGAAAGCCTACTTCAAATTATTATTTTAAGTGGTTTAATGCAAATACTTTAATATCTTAATTTGATAGTAATAAATATTTGATTTAATTAAGGACTGGTTATTCCAGAAGTATATGTGGATTTTCAGCGGCATAAAACCTCTTTGTTGCTACTAAATCTAGGACTATTAGTTACCTTCAACGACGAGATTGCCTGTTAATGCAGTTACCGTATATCTAGTACTAGTGTACCAACTGTTGCAATGCAATCAAGCGTGGCTTGTAAATGAAAAGTTATATGCGCGATTTCAGTCAATATCATAGTATAAGTAGGGGCTTTTTCCAACATATGCCAGCCCCATCGTATCTTAAGCATAAATACTACAATTATTGAGTACACTTAATGTCGCTTTTGCAACATCCAATGCAGGTGAACGTAGAATATTTGCAAAATGGTATTCAGGTGAATCTAATTTTAGATAGGTATCCCAATATTATTAAAGAAAAACGCCATCCATTTATCTGCTTTTTCTCGAACAGTGCATAAGTAGATGGTGAACATCTTCAAGCGTGCCGCAGTTTACAATTTGGTGACCTAAGTAGATTTTTTCATTACACAGCGTGTAACAAACAAGTGTAGTAATACTGTAAGGTTTGCATATGTACCTAGTCAGGAATCACATGGATAAGTATTAAAATTTAATACGCTTACAATATTTTTCATACACAGTTTAAAAAAAGTGTCCGTCAATAAAGTATTCACATTCGTCCCCATACCCCCCATGCCTCCTGTACCCCGTGCCGCACCCCAGCCCAGGCCCCGCTTAGGTCCCTTGTTTACCTAGTCTACGTTCTGAAGGCCATTGTAGTCTTTGGCCTGGTTTTTCAGGGATGAATCTGCTTGAGTATTAGAGAAACTTTGGTTATTGATAGCTCGGAATGTTTACTACTTCCTGGGACGCAGTAGTTAGATTCCAATTGTATACAAGCTTCTGCATGTCTGGTAATAATGCACCTTTTTGTTACACGCTGTATAAGCAAACTTGTTTAATAATTCTTTTATTACACTTGATAGGCTAGTGTTGGACCACTACCTCACTTGTTGGCCAGTGATGATGCGGTCGAAGGCGAAGGTGGTACACACTAGACCTAGAGTAGCGACTGGCTCTCAAGGACAGCTGCTGGAACACACTGTTAGTTAGCGACAGGTTTTCACACTTGAGGTAGGTAGCTAGTCAGGCGGATACCAGAAGTGCCCTACCACCATGCTGTGCGGGTTTCATCTCGATGTTACCTTCACCGAAAGCGCAAACCCAAAGTGGGGATTGATCCCGTGGCCGTTTAATCGACGGCCGACCGTAGACCCTGGGCTAAGTATCATCGCTTCAAAATATACAATATATTTGAGAATATTAAATACCGTAAAATACAATTTCATTACACTTTGACAGTCCTATATAAACACAGACGTTTGCCAGCACCGACATTAGAATAATAAAGGAGCTTAAGAGATGGCAATTGAAGGTAGGCAGGTGCACCTTCTGCGAGTATTGCAAACTGTCCATGAATTAAATGAATAGCAGTAGGTCCCCTGTAGCTTCGATAGCTGAGTATTGAATTAAAATACTAAAAATGCCCCTAAATGTTAAGGCGCGGTCGTACCCTGATAATAGTAAAAAGCAGAATCTTTAAACATCGAGTGTAACGAAACAGTTCGATAATAATCTATGAAAAAAAAACTTAGGTTAGAAAAGGAACAGGCAAAGACTAATAACCGAACAGAATTCATAAATATTGCTCGCTCTCTGCAGAAAAAAATCCTAAATTGGTCCATAAAAATAAACTTTCACGTCCAAACTCTAAGAATTTTCAGCGATAACACTATATTATTTTTTAGGTAATACATAGCTAACATATAGTACTAAAGTAGTAACCAGCAGTTTTTTCAATTTTGTTAGTATATATCGAAAGATATAAAGAAAACGTACAAAATTACCGCATTTTCGCATTACATCGTCCAATCTAACAAGCGATTTTCAACCTTACGTAAAGCATCGTAAATTATTTTAAAATTGGGGTTGGACCGCGTCTTAACTGTTGCTCGCTTGATATTTTACAGTTCCAAATCCCAGGATTCCTATGGGGATGTTAGTTTCCACTCCACTTTAGATCTCACGGATGCACACAGTGTTTTATATTTTTATAACGTTTTCACGTAGATAAGCAATTTCGACAGGAACAGGCTTTCACTTTTACAACCGACTTCCGAAAAAGGAGGAGGTTTTCAATTCACCTTGATTTTTGATGTGTTACTTAGTATATTTATCTAGTGAACCGATGTTGATGCTTCTTTTATTTGAAAGCGGCTGCTGCGTGTGGTCCCATTTAAATTTAATCAAGATCTGACTAGTAGATTTTTTTGATAATAATTTACTATAGACATCTAGTATACTTAATATAAGGGGTAAACATTTTCTTTTGAAATTCTATTTAAAAGAGAAAAGTTATTAATATCTATTTAGTATACGGCAGAGGGCTTGCGAGCGCACAAAATGGCGGTTTTGTTCGTCGGCGGTTCGTGTCCCTACACCCCCAGTTCCCAGCAGTTTCTATTTTTTATATAAAAAGCCTACCTTCAGGGAAGTCCGATGACTGCAAAGGTGATGATGATAATAGCATAAAGACAAAGTAGATAAATTTTGACGGCTCTGTTAGTTCACTTAAGTATTCTTAAGTTTAAGATTACAATGATTAAATAATGACGACATATTTGAATGTATAATGGAATTTTGTCTAATTTGTAATAATTTATATAATATTTTTGATACTAATGAATGATTGATTGATGTATGTTTTGTTAAATCTATAATTATGTAAATTTGACCTACATGTAATAAATTACCATCTTAAAATATGCAATTGGAATATGTTTGTGACATGAAATTAAACTTATTAAGTAGGTACTATTGATTTAATTAATTTTGTGAGATAAATGTAATTGTATTTTATGACGTTTGGTCTCAATAAACCATTTATTATTTATTTATTATTCACCTGCGTTCTGAGGTTCGATCCCGGGGCAAATATTTGTGCGATGAGCAGGAATATTTGTTCACGGGTATTGGATGTTTTGATGCGTTATTGTGTGTATTCGTGCCTCTCGCGACACGAGGAATCATAGTGTGAAGGTGTGTATATCTAAAAGTTATTTATTACCTATCTAATGTTAACGAGTCTTTGCATTTTACACAAAAAGTGACACAAAATAATTATAATCTAGAAATTTTCATTTATGTTCAGATACCATGATATAAAAATGAACCCCTATTTTTCCTGGTCACGCGATAACTTGAGAACGGCTTTACCGGTTTCATTCATCTTTTTTTTTAAGTTTTCTTATACTTAGTAGAATATTCTTACTTTAAAAAAATAAGAAAAGATGGGATATTACGGCGAAGCCGAAGGCCGAGCAGTCGCTAGTAATAAATAATTAACAATACTTTTGATTATTAATATATATATATATATAAATAAATATACATGTAACATCTGTTACTTGATAAGTTAAATGTATAAAATATAGGCTTTTTGTTATTAATAACATATCATGCGTCAGTCCTAAGTAAGATAGTTTTATTCTATGTCTTAGCTTAACACTATTTCTTGTGGAAATATGTATGAATATCCTACCAACACTACACTGTGAAACTATAAATGAGAAAACCCGTTCATAAGTTTGGGTATTACTGCAAACTTGTCGCTAAGCTACGTCACAGATGGAAGAAACGTTCAGAAACTGAGCACAGATGTTTGAACAACTTGGGTACTCTTTGTGCAATATTCTTTAACAGAACTTTTGTTAAATCCACAGAGGATTTAACAGAAATTATGTTAATGAATATTAAGTCGATAAAATACCACATGTGTTTCCACTATTATGGACCTATGGAGGTTCGTTACTCAATCAGGCCAGAAAGTCTGAACAGATTTGGATGAAATTTGGTACCTAAGTAGATAAAAGAGGCGCGGAATAATACAGGATACTTTCCATCATCATTAACATGCAGCTAGTATTTATATCATACAGGGGTACTGGTAATCAATTAGCATCTTTTTAAGAGCATATTCTGTTCATCAAAACAAACATCTTTTGTTCTACGACTTTCAAAAATACGTATATTTTTCTTCCATACAAAACTTAAAAAAATCAATTTGACCGGTCTAAACATAATTAACACTATGCCGACAAGCCCCGGCCGGCGGCGGGCGGGCGGCGGCGGCAGCGTAAGAAAGGAGTTGAGACGCGGCAAGTCAAGGTCGTCGTAGCTGTGCTACGCTACGACGCGCTGTTAACTACATGCATGGCTACACGTAGATGAATGAAGTGGATGCGATGTAGAGTTATGAAGTGTAAGAGAGAAACCCAAAAAATTTTAAATCTTTTTTTGAGAATTTGTTTAGTTTTGGGAAAAGTTCTAGAACAAAAGTTGTTTGTTTTGATGTACAGAATATGCCCTTAACAGGATGCTAATTGATTACCAGTAACCCTGTATAGTTAATCAGAATCCTTATATTCGTTCGCATCAATGAACGTGCTTTTAGAAATGAAAATTAGAAAGTCTTTAAATAAATATTATACAGAGCATAATTATGTTTGTTAACTAAATAAAATGAACACAAACTATGAGTGACCTTATCATTCCAACCGCTCCATAGATTGAATCCAAAACTATTAGGTTATTATTATTACTAAAATGGAGGAGGCATATGCTCAATGGGGGAGGCCTATCTTCTATGGGGAAGAGCTATGTTCAGCAGCGGTTGCCTTGCGGCTAAGGTGATGATGATGATTAAATGATTAAAATATATACTTACTGGTAACAATTCGCTTGTGCAGAACACGAACCTAAACTAGCGAACTAAAATCAACATTTTCTAAACTGTAGTTCTTATTCCGTTCACACTAAAATCCACATTCGTGTAACACATAAGATGGTAATTCTAAAAATATGATTATTGTATTCAATTTGAGAATTGAACAGATACGTGAAATTTAATATCATTGGTAAGTGTTAAATAAATTTGGATTTTAGTGAGAACAAAATAAAAACTGTCATTATTTACTCAAAACTAAATTTCAGATCGCTAGCTTAGTTTTGTGTTTGCACAAACGAATTGCTACAATATCATTTCAAAGTTACATCTGTAACAAGTAATATGACTAATCATATTTGCATTGAGAAATTGCACGAGACCACCTAAATGATAAAGATGCTTGGAATACTCCACTTCTGGCAAGCTGTCACTCTGCCACCCATAAAATGTAATATTTGTAGTACCTAAGTAGAAACATTGTACACATCTATATAAAAAGAATGGCACCTAATTTCTTGCCGCTTCTTATCGGTGGGCTCTATATATTTTGGAACGCGGCGGTAGAGTCTTTACAGAACATTATAATGAAAAGTTGACGTTCATAAGTGCGTCTTTGATGCCTAAATTGAATAAATGATTTTGACTTTGACTTTGAATGAAATTTTTCACTCCATCATCGCCGGTCAAAACAGCAGACAGATACATGATGCGTAAATTAATTTGAATTGACATCGATGCTTGCTGTTTATTAATATAGTATATATCCATAGTGTATGATTGTAAAAATGATTTATTGTGAGCCTTTACCTCTAAAAGGAATAAAAATACGTGACTTATATAATACATAATCCCTTGTTTAATTATAAAAATATAAAAATAGATTTATTATCAAAACCGACTATACTTACGTAATTAGCCGAAGCCGCAAGATCGCGGCGACCAGTGTGGTCGCGTAAACTCTCTGTGGATGGGCGTCGGACATGCCCGAAACCTAGGTCGACAACTTCGGCTAATTACGTGAGTTAAATCGGGTTTGATATTAAATAAATATGTGTCAAACTCACAAGAATTTTCATATTAAAAATTTACATTTATTTATTCATTAACCAATAGGGATTTTATTTTACACCGATTGGGATTTGTGGATTTTTCTCCCAAATTCACATTACAAGCTCTATGAGACTTTATCGGTTTCGGGAACAACCCATTTTAATGTGTCTAATTATATATATTCGGCAAAGGTTACAATGTAACGCGCGCGAATATGGCGCGTTATTTCAATGCGACTTTCTTCGCTATTTGCATTAGTCCGCCTATAAGCGTTTTATGGTACTGAGGGAAACCTAAACCACCAATGCTGGCGCCATCCGAGTCAATGACTGTTACCTTCGCGCAGTCTAAAACTCTGACTCTAGGGCTAGCCGATGCCCTAATCCGCGCAGGGCTCGCGCAATGAAATATGGCTCTACTTCTAAAGACATTTACAAAATTACTATACGTAATTGACGCCGTTTAACACGGAACTAAAATAGCTACCAAATACTTACATACAGAGTTTTTTTTTTGTCAAACTACCCTCATTAATTATTTATTATTTAAATTACACCGCTGAGCAGAGACTTCATTATCTTCTTATAAAATTAATCGCAAAATTGGAAAATGATTTAAAAACTTTGTAGAACTATAAAGAACTAAAAACTAGCCTGCGTATTTTGTTTCTAAACTATGTAATTTAAAAGTACATCACTGGCTAGCGGTCGCACTAAAAATAACATATTCGAGAAACAAAGACAGAACAAATTTCAAGTTGCTTATTATTTTATAGAACAAATTCGGCAAACCAATTTTTCATAATACATGGTCAACTGCTGGATACAGACACACGTGTCCCATCAGCGGAAACATAACGCACTGATTTTATTTTGAGACATTTAATACAAATAGCAAGAGAACAAAGTTCCGCAATAAAGCCATGTAGCAGCATTTATAACCAATTAATTTAGCCACAAAATTTATAGTGGAAATAGTTTCCCACTTTTATGCGCATAGATGCCATAAATATAGCAGTTACAGCACAACTCTAAGCTTACAAAATCCAAATAAATGGGACCTGGGGGTCAATTCTGAAAGCCGTGAGATGTTGCGATATTATGTCACAACTTTAGGAATACATACATGCATAATATACATATATATATATATACTACTACAAGTTACGGATGTTATGAAAAAACTTTAATCATATAAGTATACTATGTAAGCAATATATTTATGTTATATTAAACTGTTTTCCATATTTATTCAGGCAGTCAATCTCAAACTTCCGTCAAGTAACTTCTATTGTTTCTACTTAAATTATATGTAAATCTCAAGTTGTGAAGTTAAATTATAATTGACCGAGTGAGCGAAGCAGTAATGCTTTAACTGACCAAATTGACTTTCATCTGCCCGTATATATGTTAGGTTGTTCGTTTGCCTTCCTGTACACGTCGCATTTATAACCAATCTTGACAAAACTTGGTATGCATCATTTTCTACTATTTTATATAATTTTTAGTCATCGGTGATTTTGAATAGGGGGAGGTACTTTTCTTAAAAAGCGGGGAAGTTTGCTGTGGCGCTAATTACCGACTCTTTTGATAAAATTTTGTACACACATTAGGAACCTGACTTTAAAAAGGAATTTTAAATAAGAGCATAATTGGTTAAGTGGTTTCCGAGATAATAGGTTGTGTGTGAAGTACTGCGAAAAATTGTAGTTCGTTGGTCTTTCAAGGAGCCTCAGTGCGCCATCCTAGCAGTACCCATCCAAACAGTCAGCAGAGCGTATCAACACATACATTTCCCCATTCATGTTCTTAGTATCAGCACAGCATAATTATGAGATGACTTATGTGTTATGAGCAATAGTTTTGGCGAGTTATCTTAGTTCGACTACTAACTAAGATAACTCGCTACAACTTTATTCAGCTTTACTTACAAATAGTGATTTAAGAAGTTGTACTTTTTCCTGTCAAAATATAGTTATAATTCGTATCAATTTCACCATCCATGTCATGGTCATGTCTTCCGTCATCACCGATATGACTTTCTGCAGCAGATAACTATGAGTAAAATTGCTGGAAAAAGAAAGGTGGGGAGAAGAAAGAAGCCGTGGTTGCGGAATATCTGGGAGTGGACTGAAATATCAGGGGCATCTGAGCTATCCCGTCGAACCAAAAACAAAATGGACTGTGCCACGCTGATTGCCAACCTCCACTAGTTGGAGAGGTACTTTAAGAAGAAGATCAATTTCACTCACATGAGTATGAACACTATAAAGTCTTGTATAAACGTCGTGCTTATGCACAACACTGAGCATATATTGCCCTATAAAACTTCAGTAGATCAATTATATTATTATGTTCTACCATTTTGCTTCACCTATCAAAGTCAAAGTCAAAGTCAAAATTATTTATTCAATTTAGGCATCAAAGAAGCACTTATGAACGTCAATTTTTCATTATAATGTACTTTAAAGCCTACCGCCGCGTTCCAAAATACATAGAGCCAGCCGAGAAGAAGCGGCAAGAAACTCGGGGCCATTCTTTTTATATAGATGTTTTTACAATGTTTTTACTTAGGTACTACAAATATTAGCTCCAGTGTGTTGCCTTACAAAAGAGAACATAATAATGGTATCAGTAGGGCAAGACACGCTACACTTTGACATCTTAGTACACGAGTAGATAGATCCTTTTTTTTTTTTTTGTCCCGGGGAAATCCTTTATGGATACCACTCACCACGGGGAGGGAGGTGGTTATGTGGGAGTCCGTATACCCACCAAAACCCCGGGGTGTTCCGTCACTGCCGCCCTCGGCGGGAACGCGGGACAGATTTTCCACACGACCGCGAACCCGCCGTGGCTGTCCGTTGCCGGACCCTCCTCTTCGCGGCACGCCAGAACACATGGCGCGCCGCAACTGCCTCGGAGACCAAACTCGCCAACAATGGGCGCCAGACTTCCCCGTGTCTGGTCGCCCGTGGTCTCCCTGCGGTGGGTCGGGTACGTAGCCCCACCCCCTGCTACGTCAGCCACAAGGGATAGCCCCCCCGCGACCCCACCTCCTCGAGTCTGCGCCGAGCGCCCGGACCCCACCTCCTCGAGCCTGCACCAAAGTGCCCGGGCCCCCCTCCTCGAGGCTGCGCCAAAGCGCCCGGGCCCCACCTCCTCGAGCCTGCGCAAAAGCGCCCGGGCCCCACCTCCTCGAGCCTGCGCCAAAGCGCCCGGGCCCCACCTCCTCGAGCCTGCGCCAAAGCGCCCGGGCCCCACCTCCTCGAGTCTGCGCCAAAGCGCCCGGACCCCGCCACTCCTATGTGGACTTGGCGGCCAAAGCCCATAGGAGCAGCCCGCCTGAGCCGGCCAGCGCACCCCAACGCCGGCGCGGCCCCTGGGTTCCTCTTGGCTTCACCGTGGTGTACCTAGCCACGGTTACTGAGCCCCCCCGCCACATCAATGCGAGAACCCTTCGGGGGGGGGAGTAGATAGATCCTGGAGTGATCAGTCCCAAGCTGTTTTATCGTCCAAGTAATCCGAAATTTTGTAATAACCTTTTTGACAGAGTTTAGTTTTAATAGTAATTTTAAACTTATTAATAGGCAAATCTCGGATAACATTGGGAACTTTATTATAGAATCGTATACATTGTCCCATAAAAGAATGACTTATTCTGTGGAGACGCGTTACATGTACGGATAGCTTGTGCTTATTTCGCATGTTGATGGAATGAGCATCACTCCTTTTATCAAAACTGTTAATGTTTTTCTTTACATACATTAGATTTTCATAGATAAACTGAGAGACAACAGTTAGAATGTTTATGTCTTTAAATTTCTGTCTAAGGGAAACTCTAGGAGACAAACTGTAGATCGCTCGTATAGCCCTTTTTTGCAGTATAAAAATAGAGTTAATATCTGCAGAACATCCCCAGAGCAGTATGCCATAAGTCATAACGCCATGGAAATATTTAAAATAAACTATTCTAGCTGTGTCTACATCAGTTAATCGTCTAATTTTTTTAACAGCATAAGCTGCTGAACTGAGCCTACTAGACAATTTTTTAATGTGGGTTTACTAGACAATTTTCATTGCAATTTAGCGTCTATAGTAATTCCTAAAAAGACTGTTGACTCCACAAGGTCCAACCCTGTTCCATTCAATTGTATATTGGATTCTACTTGTCTCACATTTGGTGTCGAGAACTTTATACAATTAGTTTTCTTCTCATTGAGGAGAAGATTATTTGTATTGAACCAATTCACAACTTTAGCTAATGCATTGTTAACATCGTCATAGTTTAATAACTGCCTTTTAATTTTAAATAACAGTGAAGTGTCATCTGCAAACAATACAATCTCGTGATTCTTCTCTACATAATAAGGTAAGTCATTAATATAGATTAAAAACAAGAACGGCCCTAGTATTGAACCTTGTGGAACGCCCATTGAGATTATAGAGCCGGGCGATTTTTTACCATTTATGTCAACCCTTTGAATTCTACCATTTAAATATGAAGTCAAAAGGTTGAGAGCCATGTTCCTAATACCGTAGTGTTGTAATTTCCTGACAAGTATATCATGTCGGACGCAGTCAAATGCCTTAGATAAGTCACAAAAAACACCTAAGGCATCTTGAGAGTTCTCCCAGGCATCAAACACATCTTTTATTAGTTCTATACCTGCGTCTATAGTAGAGCGATTCCTTGTAAACCCAAATTGATTTTTATGGAAAATTTTGTTTGCACTAAAGTGAGTTTCTAATTGATGTAATATGATTTTTTCGAAAATCTTACTTAGCGTAGGTAGTACAGAAATAGGCCGAAAATTTGTTGGATCAGTAGTACTACCAGATTTGAATAAAGGAACCACTTTACTGTGCTTCATTAGGTCAGGAAATACACCACTTGCAACACAACTATTAAACACAGCTGCTAGATTGGGTGCAATGACATCTATAATTGAAGAAACGGTTTTCACAGAAAGACCCCATAGGTCTGCCGTTTTTTTTGCATCTAGACTTTTGAAACTGCTTACAATATCTTTGCAATTAACTACTGAAAATTTAAAAGTTGTGTCACATTCAGTTACACTTTGTTTAAGTAAGATCTCAGCAGAAATGGAGGAAGATTTTAGAGTTTTGGTTGTTAAAGAAGGAATATTAGTGAAAAAATTCTCAAACTCGGCCGCTACCTCCAAATCTGCTGTTACATCTTTATTAATTTTTAAATTAAAGTCTCGATTACGCACTGTATTTCTACCAGTTTCACTGTTTATAATGTTCCACGTCATTTTTATTTTATTAACAGAATTTTTGATCTTATTTCTTAAATAAATAGATTTAGCTGAGGAACAGGCTCGTTTAAATAACTTAGAATAACGTTTGACATATTCCAAAAATACAGGATTATGATTATGCGATTTTTCATGGTACAATTCATATAACTTTTGCCTACTTTTATAAATTCCTGGAGTTGCCCATTCACTAAACTTAGCTTGATTACCAACAGATATTGTTTTTGGTACAAACACTTTGCCAAATTCATCACTGATAAGATGGAACAGTGAGTTATATAATATATTTGGGTCATTGTGACTGGTCAACTCTGGCACTTTCTGGGATATATTACTTCTTAACAATTCTAGGCGGCTTGCATTTATTGGAACAAAGCTAACATATTTGCTTTGGGGTTTGTTTGTTTTTCTTGGAAACACTGCTAGTTGACCACAGTGGTCTGATTCTAGATTATTTATAATGAAATTTTTAATAGGTTTGAGATTAGTAAATATATTGTCTATGCAGGTGGAACTTGTGGCTGTTATCCTAGTTGGTTCCAAGAAAATATTGTACATATTATAAGATTTAAACAGTAACAAAAATTTATCCACTATCTGATTATTTTCTAGCAAATTAATATTAAAGTCTCCACAGATAAGCATTGATTTATTTGTATTATCCAGGTGACCGATAGTGTTATTTAAACTAAGTGCTACCGTACTGTGGAGGGCCACCGTTTAAGCCACCGCTCCAGCAGGCCTAGACAAAAGATGTTTCTGTTATCGTTAACGCCAAACGACCACTCCAAAATGTATGGCGTTGACATTACCAATGGAAAAGTCTCGTGACGTCCCGCTAAGTTCGTAGACGGGCCCCGGGAATCTGTAACGTGTGCGGAAAAACGCCTGCTTGAATTTTGTCTAGGCCTGTGGTATCTTAGAATAACAATCGCTAGGTCATGTTGGCCTTCGGACGGCCTTCAACACAAACTTACTCTGGGTTAACTTGGATGATTATGGCCGTTTACTCTTTTCACTGAGATAAAAGCTTTTGACCCGAATGCGACCTGTTGGGCTGCTTTGACTTATGACAGTGTGATGTCGAGTGAAACGACGTCGTATATCGTGTGAAAAAATTAAGACTTTTGAATCAAAACTTTTACATATTAAAATATATTATTCAAAGACAAATAATTACGGTTTCAATAATTATATCGACTGGAATAATATTATGCGTACTTTGGTGAATTGTGTTTGTATTAAATAGTAAAACATGAATTATACGATATTATTACCCGATCGACAACAGACCTATCGTGGGGTCCTGAATTGGGGTGCTGAACACGTAGTTGGTACAGACCTCTAACTTTGTCCGTGTACATAGTTATAAATTGTTTGGCTGACTAGTTTATTATTATGTATTATTAAACACGGTCTCACATAATATGCTAAGTTTAAGCAACTATACACGTTGAGTTAGACTTCAATAATAGTAGCGATAGGATAAATGGGATTTATCATATTAAAAAATTATGGAATAGCACGCCGTATGTATTATTGGTTGTGAACCTAAAATGGTTTATATAGGGTGTTTGGTAGAGGGACCGACAAACCAAATGAGCGTGTTCGGGGGACCACTTGGAGAATACAAGCAGATCGTTCCAAGGATCAGTTTCCCCTTTTATTCGCTATTTTTTTTCTCCGTTCTAATAAACACTTATAAGTTATAAGTAGTACAAATCGTCCCTTTATCTAAACTAATGTCGAATGGTCTTCAGGACGAGTTTTAGACTTCGACGACCCACTGGCTCTACCATGAGTTGTCAACATAAATGTCATCTATAGTCGATACTCGATCTCGCCTACCTACTAAGCTTGTGATTGGCGTACTCGCTGTCAATTTTAGTTCTACAATTGACCACAAGGTGGCACTGCTCTTTTTTCATACATTTTTTCGAGGCAGTCGACAGCGAGTGTCTATTGGTCAATGGTGTAAACTCATGGTTGGCCCACTGGCCCTTTTTCGTGCTAGGCGCACAGAACACATAATTCATGTGACGTTAAAGAAGTGTTAACAATAAAGGTGTACTCACACATGCTCGTCCTTTGCGCTGGGCACGAAACACCTGCACTCTCGCTTCTGGAAAGAGGTCTCTATCCAACTCCGTGTTGTTTTCTGTAACAAACAACATCATACATAAATTAATTAGTCATGATTAAGTTAACTTCCTTTCCTGATTTTACTACAAACCTTAGAATAACTACCTACCTATAGAAAATAGATACATGCGCTAAATATAAGCAGTTTATTAGAAGCCTTCAGGTTCTAATTGTCGGCACTGTCGATACAGCAGTATATGACTTTTTAAAATATTTTACAATAAACGCAAATTTTTGGTACTTTTAAACATTTCATAATTTTCTACCGACTTCCTTGAGGTAAATCTAATGCGTAAAATGAGTACCTTATACCATGTATTATTTGTGAACCTTTGTTGTATTGGCCAACATAGGTACCTACAATATTTGCTATATTTGTTTTCTAATTATGTCCATATTTTGCGACGACGAACATAAATTGTATACCTAAATTATGTTACCTCGTAAGTGACAATTTGTCTTTGAGGGTAATAAAGTTCTTTAATCCTTTAATCCTTTCCAAAAAGGAGGATGTACTCAATTTGACTGTATTTTTTTGTTTTTTTTTTATGTTTGTTATCTCATAACTTTGATAGGGTGAAACGATTGTCAAAATTCTTTGCTTGTTTGAAGGCTGGTGCTTCCCATTAAAATTTCATTAAATTCGATCCAGTAGGATTTGAGTTACACTCCCATAACTGAATGGAATGGAAGTCGGTATTAAGTTTTTCAAATTGTACTTGTATAATTTGATTCAATGTATCGAACACATTTTTACTAATCAACCATCCAAGTTCTATGTAAAACATTTTACTAGAGTATATAACGTTTGCGTCTGTGTGCATGACGAGGCAAGTAAACACAGCACACATAGCGAATGTGTAGCGTGCATTTTGAGAAGACGTTGTACGGAAACTTACCTTCTATAGGTACCTACTTAATCTAAGCTACTTGTTATTATAAGAAAGCAGCTTTGAAAACAAGTGCAATCATTGTTACTTATCTAGTTCCAATTCAATTGGTACTAATTACATAATAAATTACGGATGTAATAACCATATTAATTAATGAAGCAACGTTCTAGTCATTAACGTGCTAAATTCAATTAGTAATATCGTTATCAAATTCATCAAGTCATCGTCGTAACTAATCCTATTCAAAATACCCAGCATATTGTCCCGGATTATCCCTATTATGTCTTTATAATCCTCTACCGGCGCCGCGAGCACAAACAATGTTTGATCATTTCTGTAACGGACCTCCGGTTCGAAATATGACGTAATCATTTATATATACTTAGGTATAGTATTTACACTGAGAACTTTTCTGTTTACAACAGAATGTAAAATAAGTACTTAAAGCTAGTATATATGTGAACAGTAGACCTCAGTCTTATCATTCATCTTAATCATTAAACATTATCACTATCATTAATATTTTGAAGTGAGAACTTCTTATGGGATAGTAAACCGATTCGTTACGTAACGCGTTACGGCGCCAGTCTGTCTGACTTCCCTTTCTCTCACGCATCCTCTCTCACTCTAACCCAAAGCTCTAGATTAGTTTCAGTTATCACTTCTGTCGGGCATCCCGAGACGCACACCTTTTTTCTACCGACTTCCAAAAAGGAGCAGGTACTCAATTCTACTGTTTTTTTATGTTTGTTACCTCATATCTTTCGATAGCGTGAACCGATTCTCAAAATTATTTTTTGTTTGAAAGCTGGTGCTTCCCGGGTGGTCCCATTTAATCAATCAATTTATTTCATCAAATTCGGTACAGTACTTATGGAGTTACACTCCAATAACTGAATAGTATGGAAGTCGATATAATTTTTTTCAAATTGTACTTGTTGTTCAAAAACGTCATATTCTTGTTCGTATTTCTTGTTTTTCTTCTAAGTACAGACTGTTTGGCCTCTACATCTTTATTATAAGCATAGATAGAAGAGAAATTTACATATCGTTCAAAATTCATAACCTACAAAATCACTGCCAGTGGAAAGAAAACGTTCCCAAAATGATGGCGGTGTTGCCACGTTGAATAGCATTGATTATTATTTGTGCAAAAAGACGCCAGCATTTTAGCCATGATTTGCGTCAACGAGTCATTCTGAGAGGTCTTTATGATTACTATCAATATCATTATACATTATTAGCCCTTTTGTATAGAGATCTTCCGCTGATCCAGCTGCTGCACTTTATTTCGTGTTCTGGGAGTTGTTGCGTATTATTTATTATTACCAATTATTAATTTAATTCGATCTTGTTCGTGCTATTATTGACCGAGCGAGCGAAAAGTCTCTGCTTTAACTAGCCAAATTGACTTTCATCTGTCGGTCTACCACGAGTTTACAACATTAACACCAATCGATGCTCACTATCGCCTGCCGCTAAAAAATGTATGGAAAAATGAACAGTGCCACCTCGCGGTCAATTGTAGAACTAAAATTGACAGCGAGTACGCCAATCACAAGCTTTATAAGTAGGCGAGATCGAGGATCGATTATAGATGACATTTACGTTACCAACTCATGGCAGAGCCACTGTCCGTATGTTTTTTAGGTTGTATGTTGGTCTTCCTATACAGGTTGCATTTTTCAACCAATCTTGACGAAACTATGAAATACATGTTTTACTATTTAAAAGGTTTTGAGTGGGGAGCGGGGCTACGTTCCCTTAAAAGGGGGCAAGTGTGCTGAGGCGCTATTTTCCGACCTTCCGACCGCGATTATGGAATCGGTAAAAAATGTACACACATTAGGTATTAGGTGGTTCGCTTTAGACTCGCTTTTAGCCGCGGTTCCCAGCAGGCCTAGCGCGGAAATTTGCGTAAGTGTACGTATCTTTATCGTATCGTAGACCTACGGTAATGAGTATTGAAAGAATCGTGCTATCTATCACTTCCATATCGATTAATCCTTGCTATACCGTGATAATTAAAACAAAAGATTTATGAATGAAAGACTAGGTACTATATACAATTCTATATGACATGTTTTTTTCTGAGTGATGAAGACTTTTGTACGTAACTACCTATAAAAGAAAGATGGTAAAACTAACTAGCAATCAGTTAACAACCCATGAAACAGTAATAAAGTGGATAGTTTTTGTTACCGTCATAAGTTTTAACAGTCGTTTGTTTGAGTGCCTGAAGTTAGGAACAGTAAAAAAACGGCTATAACATGATAACGGTAAGTTTGCTCAAACATACAAGATTTCTTTGAAGCTTGAACGATTTCACACAATGTATGTATACAAAGGGACAGTTAATACTAAGAACTCGGGTCTTAGAGTATTCCCAGTAACCAGAGTAGGTATATATACTACACACACTGGTTTACTATAATAGGGCTGTCAATAGTCTCCTATACATATACGAATATTGTCATAGTTCGCAGGAAAAGCCTAAAGATCTTTTAAAAATTGATTTTCTTTTGGATTTCCAGTTAATCCTATCCTAGTAATATTATAAACGCGAAAGTTTGTGAGTATGGATGTATGGATGTGTGGATCTTTGTTACTTTTTCACGCCAAACGGCGGGGGCAATTTTGTTGAAATCTGGTATGAAGGGAGATGAGGTGCTGGATTGACACATGGGACACTTTTCATCATCATTATCATCATCATCATCTATCACCACGCGGGTTAAAAGCGTATTATTCTTGGGCTCAGCATAGACAAAATAACAAGATCTCCGCTTACATCAAGATCGTAATGATGACAGTTCTGACAAAGTTTGTGTCAGTTTCTGATAGCTTAGTCAAAAGCACGCTATTATTTTGACAGCTCGATACACTAGACATGCTCGGCGACCGTCAAGGGTGATGAAATGTAATGACAGTTTTATCCATGGTGATTAATTTTATATTTGTACGTCAGTCCTGTATTTTATTATTAGTGTTTACTGATTGATATACCAAGTATTGAACTTTACTCATATAATACTATTATAATAATTGCGTTTGACCACACTGAAAAAACGTATCGGTTAAAAATAAATAAAATACTGCTAAAAATAACCAAGCGTGTTTGTTAATATAGAACCTGCAACGTTGACAGTTAAATATAAATAAGCCAACTTTGCAATAATTACTTATTTAAAATTAACCATGTAAGTTGATTAAAATTACTTCCGTATCAATAACCGGTAAAGTTGGCTATCTTAGCCAATTTTATTTTGTACCTACAACCAAGTTTAAACGGTAGTTTCAGCAAAGTTAGTTGGTATTCCTAACTAATGTATACGGTAAATGCAGCCGGATTACTTAGTACTTTCAGCAACGCTAGTTGGAATTCTTAACCAAGGTATACGGTAATGCAGCCGGTTTACTTAGTACTTTCAGCAACGCTAGTTGGTATTCTTAACCAATGTAAAGGGTAACTGCAGCCTATTTACTCGGTAGTTTCAGCAACGTTAGTTGGTATTCTTTACCAATGCATTGGGTAACTGCAGCCTGTTTACTCGGTAGTTTCAGCAACTTTAGTTGGTATTCTTAACTAATGTGTACGGTAAATACAGCCGGTTTACTCGGTAGTTTCAGCCACGTTAGTTGGTATTCTTTACCAATGCATTGGGTAACTGCAGCCTGTTTACTCGGTAGTTTCAGCAACTTTAGTTGGTGATCTTAACTAATGTATACGGTAAATACAGCCGGTTTACTCGGTAGTTTCAGCCACGTTAGTTGGCATTCTTTACCAATGCATTGGGTAACTGCAGCTTGTTTACTCGGTAGTTTCAGCAACTTTAGTTGGTATTCTTAACTAATGTATACGGTAAATACAGCCGGTTTACTCGGTAGTTTCTACCGAAGAATCTAAGAATACAAACTAACGTTGCTGACATTGCAGACTGCAGTCAATCTGATTCCTCGGTACTTTCAGCAACGTCAGTTAAAACACAAATAATCAATCGATAATAATGTTTATTAATTAAACCTAATAAAATGTATTTATCTAATCTATATACATATTCCTTCCCTCACTTTATCCAGTTTCGTTGGTCGCCAGACTTTTTCGGGAGGTTTTCAGCCGCATAGTAGTTACAGACAAATGTGATTGCTTAACTGACATGTAGGGTTATATTGGTGGTTTCTTAGGATTCTGCAAAAAATACATTATTACACGTTATTACATATAAAAACTAATTTTTATAGTATTTTTTTATAATTTATTTATATGTAAGTATATAAAAACACGTGTACGATACATTATCCGAGGATATGGATCGAATCATTGATTTTGAAGTTGCTCGGCGAGATTGAATATGCAAGGTATAGAGCATGTCTAACTAAGTACTTCCTGCATATACATACTAGGTTGAAGTAGTATCAAAACTAAAAAAGCTGGTGTATAGCTGGCTTACAGACCTTAAAGTTATCACCTTTATCGAGTGTGAAAAATATGAAAACATGTAGTACAACCAGATAGATACACGCAAAAATATAATACATATATATTTTTTTTATGGAGAACTAATATTGTTTCTTATGCTCAGTGTTCAGGGCCATACGTACCTAACAGACGAGCTCTATAGTTTGCATATTGAAGCTCTTTCGTAGTAGGCCTCTTAGTATGAGTCCGTCTTAATCATTCCTATTACTGTAGTTTCATATATATTCTGTCCCAAAAAAGTTGAAACGTGCAATATACTAGGAATAGTTCAGAGATAATATGTTATGCTAATGTTAAACACTATGTTGTGGGTTCATTTTACAAAATGTCCGAGTATGAAAGTAGAAAGATAAGTATAAGCACTCACAATATACTCTTCAAGCTTCCAAACCACGAGGAGGTTCTGTACCTCCTCGTTCATTTTCTTCTTCAAAAAGGTATTTAGTTAGTAGTAGAAGTTTTGAATAGTTTACTTGCTGATGTAAACTATTCAAAAATTATACACCAAAATAAAACAGGAATCAGAATTAATAAGTTCAAGAGTGCACATGTAACGCGACGTCCTCTATCGAACACTTGCAACAAAGCAATGTGCGAGTACGAGCGATTATTGGTAAATTAGTAGTTTACTCGGTTAGATGTATACGAGTTATCCTATTTGAAAATAGATAATATGGTTGCTAAAAATCTGCTATGAAGTTACATGTTTAAATGTAAATAAGTGTTCGGCTAAATTTAAATAAATGTTCTGCTAAATATAAATAAGTCTGTTCATTTATAAACAGCAACATTACTCACGTTAATCAATAACCAACTACAGTTATTTACTTCATGACAATAACTCTGTTACATTTAACAAAGCTACAAAGTTAGTTACAACCAACTATCGATATGTATATCTAACTACATAAAATTATTTACACATAGCTCGTATGAATTAACATATCTACTTATTAGTTTTTGAACAAGTTCTTTATTGTTTGAAGTAAACAATCAAGTTATTTAAAGTATATTAAGTTATTTGTTATTAATAGCCAATAATATTTTGCAATATGTGCATGTTTACTAACTGCCAAGTTTACTTACATAGTTTTAGTCAAGCATTGGTTAATAAATTTAAACTTTAACCGATTTAAACATAACCGAGCCAAAAAGGTCCTTTGCAAATTTTTTTTTCAGAGCATGTATTTATTTTATGACATTTAGGTATAAAGATAGATAAGGCTTTGAAGAAGATAATAAGCTATTCGAAGTACTAATACTGCACAGACGTAGTCGCGGGCACCAGCTAGTAGAACATAAACTTAATAAGATATGAGTTACTTACATGCTTTATTTTCATCAGAATGGATAAATACAACGCTGAACAAGTGCCCACAGATGGTTTGTATTTCTTTTTTCTTATAGTATTTGCCTCGCATCCAATTTAGACCAATTGTATTTTTTCATTGTATTTTCAACACATTTCTTATCTTTTCTTTCCTCATTCTGACGTTTACACACATAAACCCCCGCACTAGGATGCCCTGTGTCGCGGGAGGCATGGATACATTACCACATCACCATAATTTCTGCTTTTAGCACAAATATTTATCACGGGCCAAAGTCGAACCTGGGCTGGGACTTTGAGGTTCGAAGGCTGGAAATGCCTGAGCTAACGAGGGTGTCGTGTAATACCAATACTGAATAATTGAAGTTCAGCGAGGCCTGAAAATTGATTGACCGAGCGAGCGACGCGTATCTGCTTATCTGGGTAAATTGACTTTCATCTGTCCGTAGTTTGTTAGGTTGTATCTTGGTCTATATATTTAGGTCGCATTTTTCAACCAAACTTGAAGAAACATGGAATACATGTTCTACTATTAACATTTGGTTTTTGAGTGGGGGAGTTACTTTTCCTAAAAAGAGAAGAAGTTTGCTGCGGTGCTATTTACCAACCGATTTTGATAAAATTTGGTACACACATTATTACATGGTTGGCTATAGCCACCTAAATAAATTTTATTTAATTAAATTTAATTTCATTTTTATTATTTATTGTAATTTATATTTTTTTTCTTGTACAATGGATCTCGTGTCTGATAAATAAATGATTATTATTATTATTATTATTTTTATTCAAAAAATTTCACGGGTTTAACCCGGCCCTTTACATAGGCATAAGTGGGGCTGTAGCCAACACTTAGAGGCCCGTTTGGTATAAAAATACAATGTAGTATAAAAACAGAAACATTTTGGATGGATGGTTACATGGTATATCTATTATAAAAATGGGTAAAATGGGCATGGCTATTGATATGTACTTATTAGTGGAACGGGAGATAGTGGGCTATGGACGAGACTACGGCACCTGCCAATTTCAGTCTCATTTAAAATATTTAGGCAGGTGGTGACTTGCCACCCACTAAACGGGCCCCCCATAGGAGCCACCATCAATGGTGACAAAAGGGGCAACGTTGGTGTGGATGGCTAAAGGGTATTATTATTATTATTATTAGGTACCTGACTTTAAAGAGGGGTTTCGAATATGAACATAATTGGTAAAGTGGTTGCCGAGATAATAGGTTGTGAAGTTTATAACTGGACGATTTTGGAAATTTTCGGCAAGAACATTTTGGTACCGTCTGCTTAGACTGCGAAAAATTGCCGCTGTAAAAATAAAATAAAAATATACAAAAAAAATATAAAATACATTCTAAAAATAAAAAATATAAATCCTAAACATCAACCTATATGCTCTACGGGAGGTCTACTGTTAGTACTGGAGTAATTTGTATAGGCACATCAATCATATTCTCGTCATTTTCATTATGAGATGACATTATTCTATACAGGCATGACAGGCCTGTTGGTCTAGTGGTTAGTGACCCTGACTGCTATGCCGGAGGTCGTGGGTTCGATTCCCACCCAGGACTAATGTTTGTGTAATGAGCACGATCATTTGTTCTGTGTCTGGGTGTAATTTATCTATAATATGTATGTATTTAGAAATATATAAGTATGTTTATCAGTTGTCTAGTACCCATAACACAAGCTCTGCTTAGCTTGGGACTAGATGGCGTTGTGTGATAGTTGTGGAATATTTATTTATTTATTTTATTTATTTATAATATGGAGAAAACTTTAGTTCAGTGATCGCATAACCCTATCCTGTCCATAGGTGTGAGTGATTTGGGCATGTTGCCATGTGTCGCTGTTTGGACATAAAGCCTGCAGTCCCAAGTGGTCGGGATTGGATTATGACCGAGAAGAGTATGATTTAGGGCCAATTACAACCAGGCGGCCGAGGTGGAACGTTCCATTACACGCGGCCTAAAGCGGAAGGACCGTCTTTTGCATTTTATGATGTGAATTTTTGTGGTGAATTTAAAATTCTCTGGTCTTTTTAAATATTTAATCAAACCGGGAAGCCGGACCGGGAAGGAACCGACTTCAAGACTTTTTAGTCTATCGACAGTCTTCGACAAGTTATTTTGAAGTGTGAAATAACTTGTCGAAGGTGGTACCATGCGCACGTCCATTATTCAATTTTTAAGTAAAAAGTTATGCACGTAAAACTAAAACAAATTGGAAAAAAAAACCGACTTCCATTCTATTCAGTTATTAGAGTGTACCTCAAAAAGTATTTGACAAATTTAGTGAAATTTAAATGGGATGGAAACAATTTGAGAATCGGCTCATCCAGTCGATAGTTATGAGGTAACAAACATAAAAAAATACAGTCGTATTGAGTACCTTCTCCTTTTTGGAAGTCGGTTGAAAATAAATATACGCGTTGACTTGAGAACTTGACGCACAAAAGGAATTCCACCTACTCTGTTTTGCTTGCCTCTTTCCATTCGCATACCACGGCAGAGTTATGGATCTCTAGGAATTCATATAACTCCACCTTCTACCTGCAGGCATTTTCAATAGGTATGTTATTACTAACTCTAATTATAATATTGTAATAATGAAAAGTAACTTGAAGTTACGCTTTGTTGATAATGATGTACCGCAAAATCTTGTGAGCCCTGAATAATGAGAGGGAAGATATTCGTATAGTCGACCTTAACAATTCATAATCGTTTATTGTTGCGTGTTAATAAAAAACTAAAAAGTATCAACAGCTACTCTTTTAGGCATAAATATTACTTAAATGCGAATTATATAATGGTGAATAAGATACAATGAATGTCAATTACATAATGTCATGGAATTGTATTAGGTAAAACACTGTTTTAAACTACGAATAAATAATAGTTCTTCGTAGGTTTTAAACTATCACCGTTGTTTACTAAAGTTGTATGATTATTAACGGGATATTTACCGTGGTAAGGTTGTGGAATGTGCTCCCGATATTTCGGCGCAGTTACATGCACCATGCAGTCTTCCCGTGAACATGGTGCATGTAACTGCGCCGAAATATAGGGAGCTCACTGCACAACTTTACCACGGTAAATATCCCGTTAATAATCATATAATTGTATTAGGTACTCATTAAAAAAAACATTTTATACTAGCATTTGGTATGTAATAGTTTCATTAAATTATTCTTAAAATGTCTTAATGTCGTAATTTTAATTGTATCTGGCAATTGAATAACACACCGTGCTCTGTAGATAAATATTAATCTGTAAGGGTTTTATTGAATTATTTTTTATGGTTAGTGCTTTTATGTTTTTGTAAGTGGTTCTAGTTAATCCTTAAAGCAGGCTTCTAGAGTTATTCTCTCTAGAGATGTAGAGTTATTAGTTAGAGTATAAAAATAAGAATGAGCACTATCTATTAGGGAATATGCAAGATTTTTTTGCATCAAGCAAGAACATTGTTAAAACCGCTAGGTGCATAAGACATTTCAGCACATCACAGAGGGCTAGTCAAGGATTGCCAATACTTACTGACCATTATTACTTTGTAGCGTTTTGGTGCATAGAGGCAAGGTATACATACTTTCAAACTGGAATATTTTACAAATAATAGAAACAGAGACAATATATAAAAAACGATATTACAAGACATATTGAGTGATGCTTCCGCTGAAAACAATGCTTACGTTATGGCTGAGTTACGGTGTGCACCACCCTCCCTCCCGCATAAACTGCAAACAGGAAGTATACAGAATAAACCACACACAAAACAACCCAATCAACCTAAAACGATTCGACAGTCGTTTCATCCTCAGAAGAAAGACCCGCTAGACCGACTGTCGGTCACTTGTAATAGTATATTTCATTACATGTGGGGAAAGGCTGTCATAGCAAAGAGTTCCGACAAATGTCTACCCGAGCCAAGGCGCAGCCGAAGGCGAGGGTTGACAGTCGGAACAAGTTGCAATGACGGTTCCGCACGTGTACTGAACGACTATTTTTAATACAGTTGCGAAAAAATGAAGCAATTTAATAAAATAAATTCGCAATGAAAATTTCTGGAAAATGGCGCCAACCGTGGAATATAAGCAGTTTTTTTTTCTTCACCCATTCTGGTAGGCAAAGGGAACTTTGCCCATACAGCCAAGTCTTCAGTAGATTTTTTTTATTGATATGAAATGAAAATGAAATATAATGAGATGACGACGCGTCAGTCAGAAGACGCGGGTTCGAATCCCGTCCGAGGATGGAATTTTTATCTCTATAAATTTCAATGTTTGAGATCGCTAAAGCAGGCGTTAGTGCTTTAAAAAGTAATACTAAAAAATTACAAGGGTTGCGATGTCAAAACGAAAGTTTAAGTATTTCTAAATAATGCTTCTTTCGGTTGGATGGTACTGTTAAACTGTCCAATAGATGTCACTCCGTCCCCGCAAGACGGTTATTCAAATAGAGAGTTAAAATTCGATGCTCGGACCAGAACCTCGGTGGCCTAGCGGAAGCGTCACAAAATATTTCTTCTAATATCGTTTTTAATATGGTATGGATTTTCGCAAAGAAACGCCTGAATCAATAAATTATCGAAAATATATAATTTTTTAAACTATCACGGTCTCTTTTACGGCCTTATTATTGAACTTGTAGTAAACCCGGAGTAGTTAAAACATCTATCTGTACATTTTTTGCTTGCAGTAAATGTCACGCGTGAAAGCAAGATAAAGCATGTTACGCCTAATCTATGTTTACGCAACGTTTATTAATAAAGGCCTTAGAGTTTACTAGGGATCACGCTTGCGTAAAATTTACTGAACTCAAACAAAAAGGATTATACAATAAATATCGCGTTTTAAAGAAAAAATACTTACACTATACAATCGAACTTTACGATCAAAGAATTCAAATTATCACAAAAAATATATTTTTTCTTCTTGCTTATTTCCACACGTACCTACCTAATTACGACGGCGGTTATTTTACTACAGTTTTTGTTTCTACAACAACAATAGTATATTATTGCAAAGGGAGCGAAATATGCATATGCAGGTCGAGTATGATGCAGTAATACAAGATAGGTAATTGCCATTACCGCCAAGGCATATTATTATATAGTGTTGTTCTCAAAAGAATGCGGGGTAGTAAAACATACTTTTTATATTACATTCAATTTAAGTAGTTATGTAATAATAATTGTTTCCAAAACAAGGAAATTTACAGCATCTAGATAGCTAGTAATTTTATACATAATAGTTTGTTACATATACTATAAGGATTAGGCTAGTCCAAATGAAAGAATATCATCTATTGCTACTGCATGGTCCTTTTACTGTAGGTCGTTAGCTAAGACCTAATATTTATAGGTATTAGAACTTAATTAATAAGTATTTACTTCGGTCGCTAAATGTAATATATTATTTGGGGCTTTAATTAAAAATTGCTTTATGTTTTCGCCAGTAAACATCTTCGGTTATAAGCTTTTGAATCTGAGCGATTGTTGTTTAGGAAAATTAATTAATTTCCATAGTTTTTGAAGTTAACGCCGTTTTGCCCATAATGTAGATGGCTTTTTAGTTTTAGCAATCTAATTGAGATACGCCAAAAATACTGTTCTGGCGAAAATTTTCTCTTTATTCTCATTTTATAACTCATACAATTTTAAATATACTTTAATAAAGTTTTCTTTTGACTTCGCTGGTTTTCCATTGCCAATTTGGTGTCTGATCTTAAATCTGGTGGGTAAAATTAATCTCAATTTCACTCTCTGAACCGTCGGAACTCATTTTAATTAGGTATTAAATTTATCAAATAAAGACGATTGCCGCCAACTTTCTATTTATCACCGTGTGCCGAAAGACAAATGCGTTTTTAATGTTTATGTCTATACAGCCTCGTGAACGCAATTTGTACTAAGCAAAGAGACTTGGTACGTCAAGATTGATTAAAGAGATCCAATCACAGAGTATTTAATAACTCCAGCACGTCATTTAATACAACATTGCTGGAGCGTTGTAATGTTCCAAATTCAAAAAACGCCCCAGCAATGGAATTCATATTCTTTGCCCGTAAATTGGATACTTCACGTGTTCTTTTTTCGAAAATAATGACAATATATCCATGTAGTTATTTTGGGAAAAAAATATTATAAAGTAAAATAATGAAAACTCTTGATTTACTTTGATACGGGGCAGGTACTGAGCAGCCCGTAAGGAATATACCTAAACATCCAGCAAAATGTCGGACACGGAAGGAGTCTGCAAAAACACATACATAAGTTAGCAAGGACGGGCTTCCTGCCAGGTCATACATTTTAGATCATACAAAGTGTCAGAGCTTTTGCTCTCTGGCGAAATGTTCAGTATTGTAGCGCGTCAGAAATTAATTTATTAACAAAAACGCATTTTAGTATTAAACGATTCAGTGTCAGTCTCCTCGTGTACGTGCCCTGTAAGATCTCAAATATCTAGAAATGATGTTGTTATTTCGCTCTACGGGTCTGGTCATTCCGTGTAACAAAGGGTTATAGCAGGATAGTCTTTTGAAAAATGCCCCCAACGCCTGGACTTCGAAACTATGGTCTAACGATGCCTTTTAAAGGATGTGTACAATGTCTAAAATTTCAACCCCCCCACTACCCCCCATCGGCTACAACACCCAATTGTACCTAAAACTGTATTGGCCATAGTTTCAAGTCCAGACGTTGGGGGCGCTTTACAAATGACTATCCTGCTACCCTTTGCGTTCTAATGAAGAGACTGCTTCATCAAATTGTGAACCTTGTCATGGAATGTCCGAGGAATGAAAGAGAAAGATTTAATTGTTTTATAATTTTAGTATAAAAATTAGATCTAGGTCCATTTATTAATATTTTAGGTTCACCTGCGTATGATGTGGCGAAAGCCAAGTATCAGTTTATTAAGAAATGGGTTTTGAAGATAATTTTACTCGATCGTAGTTATTTATGTTTAGACTACGATGGGGCATACCATGTTGGGAAAAGTCCCTAAAAACATTTATTATAAAAAAAACATGTGTCGTTTCGTAGTCACATAAAAAAGTGTAATCGATTACGTTTCCTCTACTAATGAGTATAGGTACTGAGACAAGAAGCTCCCTATCAGATACAGGATTAAGGATAGTAATCCACTACGCGGGCCTAGTGGGGCTGATAAGGCCTAATGGGGGCTTGGAGAATAGATTAAAAGCCAGTCTAGCGTCGATTTTTCTCAGGCTGTTCAGGTCTCGTTTTGATTGTTGAACTATACGTAAAACGAAACTTTACGAGCGCAGATTCAGTATACAAACAATATTAAATTAAAAGGACTTTCCACTGGGACGTCCGCAGTCGTACTTAAAGCTTTCCGTTAGCGAGGCTATTGTTATATCCGGAAGCCGAGCGCGCTTCGCCTAAAGCCCGATTTACACATCAATAAGGACAGTAGCCGGTTAATAAATCACTCAGTTAAGTAACAAGTAGTAAGTTGTAAGTAGCGTCCAAACGTAAGCGAGTAAGTAGTCATTAGTTACCGTTTCGAGAAAAAGACTAGTCGCGTTGTTTTTTTTACTACTTGTCTACAAATCTATGTACTGTACTAAACTCGCCCGTCTACACGCCGGCCAGTTAAGTTGGCGGGGTGCGGAAGATGCGAGAGAGGGACCTACTTCGCACTAGACTTGCTAAAAAATAGGATCCCGATCTATTCAACTCAACTTCAACTTTGGTTAGGAGCAAGCTTGAGGCCAGCGCATGCGTCTGGAACCCACACCATGTCACCTACGCCCGAATGCTCGTGAAGGTACAAAAGGTTTTTCTAAGGTCGTTGTACAAAAGATTGTACGGCTATTATCCATATCTGTACCCTACTAAGTTTTTGTTGGGCCAGTTGGGGTATAATTCACTAGAGTCGAGAAGACTGATAGATCAGCTCACAATAATCTGTAAGATACTTAGACGCTCGACTGATTCCATGAAGCTACTTACGTTAGTTTGTACGCTATTCGCGCCTGACAATCCGTGGGCCCCAGCGAATAGGCGTTGTCGTCCGCGCAACTTGTTTGCAGTGAAAACAACTAGCACTGTGGAGCGCTCGATGTCGCCGCTTATCCGCACACGCCGCCATCTCAATGAGCTCCTTGCTACCAGCACTGATTGTGATTTATTTTTTGACGATTGGAGAAACATGATCTTAGATATTAGGAAATATTGTGAAAATGTACCTGACCAATGGAATAGTAATGTAAGAAGCCCTGACAACTCATTTGAGGTTGATAACCTTACTTAATTTCATGACTGGTCATCAATCTCAAATGAATAACGAATAATTTGTATTTACATTTATATTGTTTTTATGACTTTGTGAATTATTTAGTATGTGTTTCATTGTTCTAATTTTTTTTTAAATTAATTAATATTAATTTTAATAATTGTGATTTAATTGTAATTGTCTTTGAATTGACGTTATTAGATCAATAAATAAATAAATAAATAAATTCATCAACCACTTACTACTTCTGTCCGAATCAGCAAGCCTCATTCGAGGCAAGTTTCATTCATAAATCTATTGTTATTTTTTGTCCTGATGCGGACAGATTAACTCGCTTGTGTCGTTCGAAAGACAATAACAACTTAACTCGCCGATGTCACATGTTAACTCGCTGTTGTACTTATCGAAGTGTAAATCGCGCTTAAAGCAAACCGAGATTTTGACGTATTATACTAACAGTTTCAGAGACCTGTCATTGAATGATATCAAACATTTCTCATTATTTCAATATAAGCGATGTGGGCAAATTCGGCGAATGGTATCTACGCACCGAATCAAACGCTGGCATACTGGGGGCTAAGTAGTAATAATTCAAGGTAACAAATACGTCAATACAGCAAGCTTAAAGTAGTAATAGATTACGCCAGGCGTTTGATGACGGCATAACAAAGCAATTCACTCAATTCGCATACTCAGATGTGACGTTTTACACAAAGTATAAATGTAATTAATGTTAAATGTATTTAAATTATATTGTTATTTCCATAGAGATTTCAGTGATCTATGGTTATTTTCTACCGACTTCCAAAAAGGAGGAGGTACTCAATTCGACTGTTTTTTTAAAATGTTTGTTACCGCATAACTTTCGATAGGGTGAATCGTTACTCAAAATTCTTTTATTGTTTGAAAGCTGGTGCTTCCCATTTAAATTTCATCAAATTCTGCCCAGTAGTTTTTGAGTTACTCTCCAATAACTAAATAAAATGGAAGTCGGAATCAATTTTTCAAATTGTACTTGTTTTATGTGTATTGGCGGGATTATGATTGTAAGCATGATTATTTTAAGCTTTCTAAGCATTACAAATCGCTCCTGTGGGCGTAGCACGAATAACTGCGTAAGTGTACAGTTCCGTATCGTTCACGTGTTACAAAAACAAACTGCCATTTATCTAGGGCAACGGTCACACAGCCGTGCGATTCTCTAAGATCAAACATCGTTGCATCTTTGACAACATCCGTGAAACATCGACGAGATGACAAGAAATGTTGGAAAAACAACCTTGTGTCTAAGGGCGACATCTCATAAAGTATTTGACATCGGTGAACTCGTCGACGAATCATTAGAGAATCGCACGGCAGATGACTCATAGTTTGTAAGCCGAGGCATGACGCGTTGACGCTTACGATACGAATACTTTTTGGCAAATTGTTTGTGCTACGGCCTCTTGATCGCAGTGTGACTGTCAGACCAGATTTTGGCAGTTACAATGTGACCCAGTTCTTTAAGCCTCAAAGTGTTGGAGCACTATAATTGCCACACAAAGACTGCTTTGTCCCCAATGCTGCACGTAACCATTCAGTGTTTTATTGGTCTGTGTTTTATATTTTCACCTGCAGCGGCATATCGATCTTAACACAATGCTTTCACACTATAGCTTCGAGGCAGAATAGCTGGCACTACGGTGGCACAAAATCTCAGTGTGCACTATAAATCCCAAAGCGAGAGTCACGAGCGCGTGCACAGAGGCGCGGCCGTAGCGTGCCCCTGTTCCTACCGTTTGTTACACCGCGCTCAGACACCGCACGATATTCGCCGACACACCATGCACTCACACTACTCAACTACTTAACTGTTTGTGTTTAACACCAATCTTAATGCACTATTGCTAAATTATTGTATACGTTATTTACCCCAATTGTGCCACTATAGTTAAGTAATTATGTACAATTATTATTACATTGTTTACGTCTGACTCAAAAACGTTCTGGTCCTTAAACTGTAAGTTTTTGATGTAATTGTTACTATAAATAAATACAATAAATAATAGTTCGGAGTGGTAACCACGAAAACGGACACCTGCAAAAGTGTGCGTCATCCCGAGACCATGGCCTTTGAGTTTCTTTTCTCCTGGTAACTTTACTTGCTCCAGTGCCCTTCACACCCTAACACAGTAATAGTTGCGCACTACTGCTTCGAAGTAGAATATCTGGCAGTGCGATGGTAACTTCCCGCTTTTTGTTAGTTATTTTTATTTTATTTTGTATTTTTATTTTATTCTCAGGGTCAATTATTAAGGCTGATATAATATACATAGAAAGCTAATTAAAAGTTTCCACAAATAAACACTGACATTAAATACATATTAAGTATAGCAAGTAGACATCATCATTATAGCAACTACATGTAAGTAAACCTCCACGTAAGAACATAATTTAGGCGTAGATATGAAAATAGGTTGGTACTTTGTGAGAAAAAACAATAGTAACGAAAGAAATTTACAGTTAACAGCCGCTTAAGGCGAAGCGCAGTGTTGTTAAACAAATCTATGTCTATTTCCATTCCTTTTGAAACGTTGTAACATCTGCAAGTTCTAATCATGAATGCAATATTTGATATCTGTTTTTTAAGTATCGCGTACCATGCTTATATAGCCGTCTTATTTTCACTATAGCAGTGTCAGTTAAAAGTCTACCATTAAGTACTATTTTCCTGCAAATATATCTGTACCACTACAGTACAGCCCTTTCCAATTACACGGCGGAGTGCTCAGGGGAGACCGACCTCAATGACACTTCTCTAGAACGTGTGGAATTTGTTGCTACAATTTTCATATTTTGGTTTAGACGGATTACCTGAACAGCTGTGAGTTGTGAGGTAGTTATGTTGATAAGTTCAAGGGATATAAAATTTTGTAAGCGGTATGTAATCTATTTATATAAAAATGAATCCCTATTTCTCCTGGTCACGCTATAACTTGAGAACGGATGGAACAATCTCGCTAATTCTTTTTTTTGTGTTAATTATTGTCAGGAGAAGGTTCTTATGAAAGAAAAAGATGAGTGGCTATGGCGAGGCTCAAGGCCGAGCCTACTACTTCGAATGAAGTCGCGGGCAGTCGCTAGTATTTGATAGAACTTAGATTGAATTTTATTACTGTCTACAAAGCTAATTCATTTGTTCACAACATTAAACTAAACGAGTGAACTAAAATCTCAAATTCTCTTAACCATGGTAGTTTTTATTCTGTTTACACTAAAGTCTACATTCGTATTACACATAGAAAATCAATTCTAAAATAAGATTATACTATTTAATTGTGGGTTTGAAATTCAGTTTCGAATACTACTTACATAGATAAATATCATAGCTAAATATAGATAGCCCTTCAAGGGTCGATGTCATTATAACAATAAAATTTCTATTGTATCTGGCCGTGCGACCTTTGATGCAATAAACATATTACAATATATTCTTTATCTTTAACCACCTTTTCACGTCCCGAAGGAAGCATTACATGATATTGTGTCGTGGCTCGACTCATAAGCTGTATCGGCAGGCTTAATATTAGAAGGCAGTGTATGACACACGATAATAAATAGGACCGAGATGACACCCCAAGGCATATCAGAGAACAGGGGACTGATAAAGGTTATATTATAGTAACTCTACGGCTCTACGGCCGGGTCTTTTAATATCTACGAGTATGTAGTTGACTAATAGAGCGCTGTGATGACCAAAACCAAATATAAATAAAACGCTATCGCACCGTTTAGACATACTGGTCACTGATACACACTTACCACCCTTATTCAGATTTATTGTCTGAAAAAGAGAACTTGCACATACACTCACTCAACACATTAATGTATAACTTGACATGTCGTCATAGTGACAAACTTTTATTTTTTGACTGCAATAAGTTTATTTGTAATTTTAAGTTGACATGGGACAGCATGTACTGTCCTAAAAAATCCAGACAGCTAATTGCTACTTTGGTAGCTTTCAATATTGAGGCAGTTATAGGAAATATAACAAAGAGTAGTGACAATGTTGTAGTTTTTAGTACATGTACTAATAATAGTAATAATGTAGTTATTAATTGTTTAAACTTTTAAACAAGACAACAGAGAAGTGTGCTGACATCTTATCGCTATTTTATCAAAATATTAACCGCTTCTCTGGCAAAATATTAGACATTGAACTTTTATTAGATAAACATAGATTTGATGTATTAGGCTTTACAGAAACGTGGCTAAAACCAGATAAAATGTTATTTAATGTTACACATTTTGAGGTAGCCAGTGCGTTCAACAGAATATCTGCTGAAGGGGGAGGGTGTATTATTCTTTGTAAAAGAAACATAAAATTTAAGGAACGGTCTGACATAGTAGGTTTTTCTGTTGAACGTGTCTGCGAAATTGCTTGTGCAGAACTGGAAAGTCATATATTATTGTGTGTATATCGGCCACCAGCATCTAATTTCTGTAATTTTATGTCCATAATGGAATGTGTACTCAAAGAGACTAACTAAAAGCAATAAATCAATCATTGTATGCGGTGACTTCAATATTGATATTTTGGTAGATTCAACTGATAAAACTAATCTTATCTCTTTGTTTAAATCTTTTAATTTGAATTTTTTGTTCAGTGAGCCAACTAGAGTAACCGACTCTTCATCCACCTGCATTGATAATATTTTTTCAAACTGTAAGACTACAGAAAAATCAGTAATGGTGGGAGTTAGATCAGACCACAATGGCCTCGCTATCAAATTCGAAATCGGGAGAACTAAGAAAAATACCATTATCGAACATAGGCCGTAGTTTAGCAATTTCCTGCTAGCTATACGCTCGATGATAGGGGGGGGGTTCGGGGTAGATGCGGTTGAGCAGTTTCCTGCAACCAGAGAATAGGTAAGGAATAATTGGGATGGTAAATACCTTTGTCGAGGAGCTCGTGGTCTGGTGGGTGCTGGTGACCGTAAGTCCTCGTTGGAGGCGTGCTGCTGTCGACGGCGTGCTGAATGAGCTGAAGAACTATTGTCACTTGGTTCTAATGTTTGTATTGTCCCTTTGGGTTGTGCACTGGTTTACGCGGCGGGCTGAATGCGTGTGTACACACGTGCTGATTTAGGAGTAGTGTCTGGTTGGGCCGAACACACCCTGAAGGTCACTCGCGGCGAAGTCATTCGCGGTGACTCGTGCTGATATAAAATGGCGGTGCCATGCGGTTGCTGCGCGGCGGTACACGTCCGCCGGTCGCGAGTACAAAAAGGTGACTCTTGAGCTGACGCGTAAACGCGGGGCTGATATTGGCGGTTCCCGATTACGCCGTGCGGACGCGACGGCGCCGTAAAGGTGACTGTTTCCGCTTCCTTTCGCTGCTTGCTTGTCGCCTGACAGCTGCAGGACAGCGGCGGGGGAACGCGGGGGCGCGGGTGCGCGCCTTGAGGTTACGTCACGCTTTCGCGTGAACATATTCCCCACGCGGCAAAGCTGTGGTGTGGTGGTCAATCGACAGTCAGGTGGTCGTTCTTGATTTCCACCACTCGGGTGACGCCATCCCTTCATGGGTTCGTCTTGTGGCTCATGCGCCAGTGTAGAGGCGGCACCTGGTCGTCCACTATCAGTACCAGTTCCCCGACTTGAGGTGGGCTGGATCGGGGAGTCCGTTTGGAGCGGGTTTGGATGGTGTGCAGGTAGGGTTTGGACCAGGATCGCCAAAGGTGTTGGGATAAGGGTAGGACGAGCTTGAACCTTTTTGTGTGCAGAAATGGCTCGTCCTCCTACCGAATACTCAGGTAGGGCATTGAGCTGACGTTTTAAAAGGACATGACCCGCGGTGAGAAATTCAAATTCCGCGGGGTCAAAAGAGAGTGGGTTGAGAGGGCGTGCATTGAGCTTGGCTGCAATGTGCGCTAAAAGAGCTGAAAGTGTAGGTGCGATATTGTTATTGTTGGTTGCAAGAAAGTCTTGTATTTCCCTAAGTTCATTTCTAGCGCCTACATAAATTGTACCGCAATTATATCTAATTAACGTCGGTACACCGCGCCTAGAAACAAAACGCTGTAATGCCGCAAGGAACGCTTCCGTGGATAACTCAGATACCGGTTCGAGATGGACCGCCTTCGTGGCTAGGCATGTTACAACACAGAGGTAGCCTTTTAATAGCTTGGTGTTTCTCAGTGTACTGGATTTTATCAAAAATGGTCCAGTAAAGTCCGTCGTGACTTTGCTAAATACGGGCTGAACGTTTACGCGGTCGGCGGGTGAGTCGGCCATGTACGGAGCCTTAGTTTGGACGCGGAAACGTAAACATTGTATACATTTGTATACTGATAACGTCCAGAATTGCTGGCGCAAGGGTGAGTGCAGAATGTCAGCACCTAACTGACTTAAGGTGTTTGCGATGACAGTTTGTCGTCGTGTTGTGTGTGTGTGCTGATTCTTTGTGGGCTGAGTCGGTATTTGTTGGATGTGCCGTCCTAGTCATTGCCTAGGCGGCGGTGAAGGACGCGAGGTAGTGCGCGGTGGAGTACGACGGGAGTACACCATCTGGCCCGTATCAGGTGAGGGACGGCGCCGTGGTACCTCGCGCTGTTGTACCGGCAATAAGCGCACTGGTAGTGCGTAGTATCGTGTACATACCCGAGGCTTGTGACCCTTTACATTACTACATGGGTAGCAATGGTTGTCACCATAGTGAGGTTGCGGGTTCGATACCTGTTTGGGTCTTGGCGCGGAGCTGAACGGTCGTGGGTTCGAACCCTGCGCATAGCGCGGAGGTTGTGGGTTCGAAACCTGCTGAAGTGGGGACGAGAAGCGCGCGGGTATAGTCGCGGAGCCGATAGGTTGCAGGTTCGAATCCTGCTGAGCAGATGACGAGAAGCGCGCGGGTATAGGCGCGGAGCTGAGGGGGTGCAGGTTCGAATCCTGCGTATAGCACTGTGGCTGCAGGTTCGATACCTGCTGAGCTGATGGCGATAAGCGCGCTGGTATAGACGCGGAGGTTATTGGGTGCAGGTTCGAAACCTGCGTATAGCACAGAGGCTGCAGGTTCGATACCTGCTGAGCAGATATTGAGAAGCGCGCGGGTATAGGCGCTGAGCTGAGGGGGTGCAGGTTCGAATCCTGCTTATAGCACTGTGGCTGCAGGTTCGATACCTGCTGAGCTGATGGCGATAAGCGCGCTGGTATAGGCGCGGAGCTGAGAGGGTGCAGGTTCGAATCCTGCGCATAGCACTGAAGCTGCAGGTTCGATACCTGCTGAGCTGATGATGAGGAGCGCGCGGGTATAGGCGCGGAGCTGATTGGGTGCAGGTTCGAAACCTGCGTATAGCACAGAGGCTGCAGGTTCGATACCTGCTGAGCAGATATTGAGAAGCGCGCGGGTATAGGCGCTGAGCTGAGAGTGTGCGGGTTCGAATCCTGCGTACAGCACTGAGGCCGCAGGTTCGATACCTGCTGAGCTGATATTGAAAAGCGCGCGGGTATAGGCGCTGAGCTGAGAGGGTGCAGGTTCGAATCCTGCGCACAGCCCTGAGGCTGCAGGTTCGATGCCTGCTGAGTTGACTTCGAGGGGCGCGCGGGTATTGGCGCGGTTATTACATCGTCATTGGTAGCTAATGACCATGTTTTTTGTTCTAATACTACAACGAGAATCACGTAATAGGCGTCTATTGTCCTTCCATACTGCTCGTTGTAGAATTCCTCCTCGTCGTCTGATAAACCTACGGAGTCTAAAATTATATAATATGCCGCGTCAAATCTATCGCGGATCAATTTTACGCCTGCGGCTCTGGCAGCGAATCCAGGGCTATAGCGCCTAGGTTTGCTAGACCTCAATGATAACGCTTCCAAATTAAGCTTAATAATAGCGATTTGTAACTGTCTAAATCTTGCTACCTGTGATTCAGAAGGCATCGTTAATCGTCGTAGGCGAAGTCAGGCACAAGGACGCAAGCAAAATTAAAAGGAAATAAAAATATTAAAGTATTTAATCGTAGGTGAAATTCCGCACCTCCTTTTTCGGAAGTCGGTTATAATAACGCCTAAATTAATAACGTGTGTACGAAACCTTATGTGAGCTGATGGTTTAATTACTTTATTAATTGAAACCTGTAAGTTCGTTCGGTACTAAATATTTAATAACTGCGCGGAACCCTAATTTACATATAAGTAGTTAACCCAATTATAAATAACATATGTAACCTAATTAAGTAGCATGTCTAAATGATTTATGAGTGTTGAATCACAACAGCTAATTACGTAATAATTTTCACGGAACTCCAAAATGGTGTGCGGATCTCTATTAGGTAAGGATATAGTTCTTGAAATAAAATAAATTGGGCTGAATTCCAGACGTTCGACTATGGACGAATTATGATTATTTAATCTCAAGAACACAAGCAAACCCGTCTAACAGTACTTAGTATAATTTTATAATTAAAATCAACAAAGCACCTGGCGTAGGTAGGTACTTAGCCTTAAGAATTTTAATTACGAACCTTTCTTGCAAACAATTAGTGAACAATCGTATCGGCAGTCGTTCCAATTAGTAACAAGGGTCAGTTTCGCTTGGCAATATGTTTGTTCCTAACGAGTGGAATTTTTTTGCTAGAAGCTTCGAATCGCTAGTCGGGTTAGTTTGGCTTGGCAAATCGCACTGCCGGTTCACTCGTCTAGAAGCTTCGGATTGATTTGTATGACGTAAGGGGATTTACATTAAATCAATATCTATAAGAAGTAGTTTGTAAATTAAATAAGATTGATATCCGTTATTTGGGAATTAAATTGAGTTTATTGTGGGCTGATTTAATGGACTGTATTTAAGGGATAGGGGGTGATAGCATTGGTTTATCCGGCAGCGAAAGAGATTATGTTGCCGGATATCCGCGCTCGTGGGAAATGTGGTTTATCCGGGTACCCGGTTATATCCGGATAACCGGATAAATCCGGCTCGAAGGAAAATATAGTTTCGCAGTTTCCTGCTAGCTATATTTTCCTTCGAGCCGGATTTATCCGGTTATCCGGATATAACCGGGTACCCGGATAAACCACATTTCCCACGAGCGCGGATATCCGGCAACATAATCTCTTTCGCTGCCGGATAAACCAATGCTATCACCCCCTATCCCTTAAATACAGTCCATTAAATCAGCCCACAATAAACTCAATTTAATTCCCAAATAACGGATATCAATCTTATTTAATTTACAAACTACTTCTTATAGATATTGATTTAATGTAAATCCCCTTACGTCATACAAATCAATCCGAAGCTTCTAGACGAGTGAACCGGCAGTGCGATTTGCCAAGCCAAACTAACCCGACTAGCGATTCGAAGCTTCTAGCTTCTCGTCCCCGCTTCAGCAGGTTTCGAACCCACAACCTCCGCGCTATGCGCAGGGTTCGAACCCACGACCGTTCAGCTCCGTGACAAGACCCAAACAGGTATCGAACCCGCAACCTCCGCGAGGCTTGTGACCCTTTACATTACTACATGGGTAGCAATGGTTGTCACCATAACGCGGAGGTTGCGGGTTCGATACCTGTTTGGGTCTTGTCACGGAGCTGAACGGTCGTGGGTTCGAACCCTGCGCATAGCGCGGAGGTTGTGGGTTCGAAACCTGCTGAAGCGGGGACGAGAAGCGCGCGGGTTTAATTATCCGGCTCGAAGGAAAATATAGTTTCGCAGTTTCCTGCTAGCTATACGCTCGTTGATAGGGGGGGGGTTAAGTGTGGTTGAGCAGTTTCCTGCAACCAGAGAATAGGTAAGGGATAATTGATGGTAAATACCTTTGTCGAGGAGCTCGTGGTCTGTAAATCCGGCTCGAAGGAAAATATAGTTTAGCAATTTCCTGCTAGCTATACGCTCGATGATAGGGGGGGGGTTCGGGGTAGATGCGGTTGAGCAGTTTCCTGCAACCAGAGAATAGGTAAGGAATAATTGGGATGGTAAATACCTTTGTCGAGGAGCTCGTGGTCTGGTGGGTGCTGGTGACCGTAAGTCCTCGTTGGAGGCGTGCTGCTGTCGACGGCGTGCTGAATGAGCTGAAGAACTATTGTCACTTGGTTCTAATGTTTGTATTGTCCCTTTGGGTTGTGCACTGGTTTACGCGGCGGGCTGAATGCGTGTGTACACACGTGCTGATTTAGGAGTAGTGTCTGGTTGGGCCGAACACACCCTGAAGGTCACTCGCGGCGAAGTCATTCGCGGTGACTCGTGCTGATATAAAATGGCGGTGCCATGCGGTTGCTGCGCGGCGGTACACGTCCGCCGGTCGCGAGTACAAAAAGGTGACTCTTGAGCTGACGCGTAAACGCGGGGCTGATATTGGCGGTTCCCGATTACGCCGTGCGGACGCGACGGCGCCGTAAAGGTGACTGTTTCCGCTTCCTTTCGCTGCTTGCTTGTCGCCTGACAGCTGCAGGACAGCGGCGGGGGAACGCGGGGGCGCGGGTGCGCGCCTTGAGGTTACGTCACGCTTTCGCGTGAACAGGCCGCTAACAAAAGGTAAACTAGAAAAGCTTAAACAAAATATAGAGTTGAAACTTAGTCTGGTGGAATTCACTTCTGAAGATCCACATGACATTTATAGTACATTATTTTCATTAGTAAGTACAGAATTTAATGAAATCTGTCCGAAGAAAAAACTGCAGCTCAACGGTAGGTTACAATTTGGTGACTGGTCAACTAGAGGTATTCGAAAAAGTAGAGACATAATGTTTGAGTTATATCACAAAAAATCTTTAACTTCTAGTAAAGATTTTCATGATTATGTAAGAAATTACTCAAAAGTTTTTAAGTCAGTATGCAAACGCGCAAAAGCTTTGTTTATAAGGGATAAAATTCGAAAATCTAATGACAAAATTAAAACAGTTTGGAAAACTATTAATACAGAGACCGGCAAAAGTAAATCTTTTAATTCAGAATATGTGCTAGAAATAGATAACCAAAAAGTTTCAGACCCAAGTCATGTTGCGAATTCATTTGAAAATTTCTTTTCCAATATACCACTAGAAGTCACCAAATCTCTTGATTCTTGCCCTTGTGTTGCAGTGGGCTTTCTGAAAGACAACTTCCCGCTCCAAATTCCTGAGTTTAGGTTCCGACATATATCTACTTTTGAAATAATAAAAACATTTAAAAGTTTAAACGTTAAAGCAACAGAGGATTTATGGGGATTATCCGTAAAAATGCTAGAGTCAATAATAGAAGTTATAGCGCCACATTTGATGATCATATTTAATTTATGTATTGATAGAGGTACATTTCCTGACCTAATGAAAATGAGTAAAATCACCCCTATTTTCAAATCAGGTAGTAAGGCCGACCCCTCAAATTATAGACCGGTCTCTGTGCTTCCGGCTTTGAGCAAAATATTCGAAAAGATAATGCTTCAACAACTCTTGTCTCATTTTAATGAACATAGGATTTTACACGAAAATCAGTTCGGTTTCACGAAAAGCAGATCAACAACAGATGCAGGAGTCCAGTTAGTCAAGCATGTGCTGGAGGCTTGGGAGAGCTCACAGGATGCCATTGGCGTATTTTGTGATCTCTCCAAAGCTTTCGACTGTGTAGAGCACCGCACTCTAATTTATAAGCTACACCACTATGGAATTCGTGGAGCTGCTCTGAATCTTCATACTTATCTGATAGGCAGCAAAAAGTTGGCATTAATGGCGTGACATCTTCTGGATCTTTGGTTAGAATGGGGGTTCCACAGGGGTCGATCTTGGGTCCGTTCTTATTCTTAGCATATATCAATGACTTACCACATATGGTTGAGGGCCTTGCTGACATAGTTCTTTTTGCGGATGATACTTCTCTGATTTTTAAAGTAGATAGGAAAGATAGAGAACTAGTTCAAGTCAACAACGCGTTAACTATTGTTTCAAGTTGGTTCGTCGCAAACAACCTGCTTCTCAACGCAAAGAAAACGAAATGTTTAAAATTTTCCATGCCTAATGTAAGACATATAGAGCCAAACGTATTACTCGACGAAAATAAATTGAAAATTGACAAGGCAATAGTCTTTCTAGGTATTAGCATAGACTCTAAATTACAATGGGGTCCTCATATTGATGCACTATCTGGAAGACTGAGCTCAGCTGCATATGCGGTTCATAAAATTAGGCAATTGACAGATATAGCTACTGCTCGGCTGGTCTACTTTGCTTACTTCCACAGCATAATGTCATATGGTATCCTGCTGTGGGGGTCAGCGGCGGACATAGAGACAGTTTTTATATTGCAAAAGCGGGCAGTTCGAGCCATCTACGAAATGGGTCCCCGCGAATCCTTAAGACAAATGTTCAAAGAAATTAATATATTAACTCTTCCATCTTTGTATATCCTAGAAAATATAATGTACGTTCGTAAAAATATAAAGAAGTTTAAAATAAATAGTGATATGCATAATATTAATACTAGAAATAAGGATAGAATAGCTGTATCTAAATTTAGACTCACGAAAACTAAAAATAAGTCCTTCTTAGGCAATTGTGTACGTTTCTATAATAAAATCCCGAAAGACATTACTGAGCTCACTGAAGGGAAATTCAAGTTACGTGTCAAAAATATACTAATGAAAAAAGCCTATTATAAATTGAGTCACTACTTAGAAGACAAAGATGCCTGGAAGCTTTCCACTTCTGCCTAATAGCCAACTATTGAATAAATTTGTTATTTTAATACTACTCATATGTAACCTCAATGTACAAATACTTGAAAAAATAATGGCCCACGAGTTTCTTGCTGCTTCTTCTCGGCGGTGGTTCTTTTCCGAAGACAGCGGTAGAATCATTTAAAAATTTTTGACGTTCATAAGAGTGTCTATGATGCCTAAACTGAATAAATAATTTTTGAATTTTGAATTTTGAATTTTTGACACTTGAAAAAATATAGTGCATAGATATGAGTTCAAAAAAAGGCTTATTTAATATTGCACAACATTTATCTGGCGTCTTGGGCAAACATCGCAAATAGAGGTGCAAGTTGGTAGCCGGCTACATGTAGCAGCAGCAGACGACGTGTCGTCGCTTCATGTCGCCGCGACACGTCGTCGCTTCATGTCGCTGCAGTCATGATTTCGAACCCGACTGTAGACGGCAGGTTTTGTTTAAAAGCTTTTCAGTTGTTTTACTAGGTAGATTGGTACCCGCGAGCGGCACTACTGATCTGCGGTCGGGCGACAGTGTCGTCTGCCGCTCGACGACGTGACGCTAGCTTCGTGTCGCTAACTACGAATGATGTTTCATAGAAATAAATAGAAACCAGTAGTGTCGCTGCGACACGTCGTTTGCCGCGGCTTCATGAAGCCGGCTTTCAACTTGCACCTTAAAACGATAGAAAAAATACTTCGTATTACATTTCTCAGTATGTTGAGCGACATCTAGGTCCTATATTTTTAGTAATCGGAAAAAAGCTTTTTATTAAATTGAAGAACTATCTATAGGTATTTTTTTACTGGCTTCTTTTATTTTTAAACAAATTAAAACTGCGACAAAGTTATCGTGTTTACAGACGCACGCTTGTTCCTGTCATGGCGAGTGCTTCACCCTCTCATACCTAAAAGTGTGCGCTTGCAGCCTGTTAATAGCAAATATTCTCCATACTATACAATTCGTCCTTAGGAACATTTAAAACTAGACCTTGCAATACGGCATTATTTTTTATGTGTAATAATATACAATTATTTATATAATAGCAGAGCACTGCTTATTTGTATCGTAATACACTAATAGTAAGCATAATTATGCAAATACAAATAAGCCGAGCTTACGACGTTTTTCAACACATTTGCGAGGAAAATAAACATAATACTGCTTTCAAGTGCGGATCCACCGTTGTGGGCACGGTGGGCATGCCCACAACCCAAAAATAATTGTGACATTAGACGTCACACTTTAATTGGACAGGCTGATGATATAACCTTTTACAAGTATACGTAACATTAGTACAAGTACTAGCACGTATTCAATTGCATCTTCGCATTACATCGTCCAATCTGATAAGCAATTCTAAACCTTATTTAAAGTATTGCAACAATTTATGTTTTAAAATTGGGATTGGACCGCGCTTTAAGTGTTAATCACTTTGCACGAGTGTAACCTCGTCAATCGCCTTACAAAGTTCTATTTGTAGCCCCACCCAAAGTACAACGCGGCGATCCTATTCGCGGTGTGGACTCAGATCGCGGAAATGGGGGGAGGCTAGGTAATTCAGTTTGTAGCCCCGGAGCTCGCCGGCGAGCTCGAGACAAAAATTATGTCTTGGTTAGATTCTCTCCAAATAGTCATATAGAGTAAAAAATCATAGGGCCCACTTTCAACGATACACACATGTAGCCGTGGGCCGGAAGGTTCTGGAGTGGAGACCATTGACCGGCAAGCGCAGCGTAGGTCGTCCACCGACACGGTGTACAGACGACCTGATAAAGATCGCAGGACGACGTTGGATGCAGGCCGCTTTCAACCGGTCCTTTTGGAAAATTTTGGGGGAGGCATATGTTCAGCAGTGGGCGTCCTACGGCTGAGATGATGATGATGATGACTTATGAAAAGGCAAATATACAAGCGAACGAGTCCATATATAGATGTAATAACAAATTAACGAGCCACCCCAAAATAGTAGGTATATACATATATGTTAGCTCATGCCCCCAGACACGGGTCATATTTCTGACATAAACCGCTGTTTCTCACAGGTGGTCGCCTGTTGAGTCTCTCTCATACCCCAAAAATACATTGTTTTTCTTCGTTTCAGTTCTCGGCTTTCAATGTGTAAGTACCTACTTTGTTATTAAAGTTAGCGAGTTGATATTCGAGAACGTGAGAGATGATCTTGCGTGACAAGGTGGCGTCTTGAGTAAGGTTAATTTTGGGGTAAAACGTAAAGGAGAATGTTTACGTTATAACAGAAGGAAACCTATATACTTGTATACGATACGAATACTTGTACACGCCATCTGTGCTGCGAGGGATTATTTCTTTTTTTGCACAAGAGACAAAAGACAATCCCTTGATAAATATAAAATCTACACGTGAGTAAAAGTATAAAAAAACTAGCTACCTACCCTCCTCAGCTCCAGTCGCGTGGTAATGGAGTATACTGGTGATGAATCAAATATAAATGTAACTCAGAAATAATGTAACTTTCTACTGGTGAAAGATTGTTATCGGTTGCGCAGTTTTTTAGTTTATCCATTGCAAAAAAACAAACAATTAATTCTTTCCTCTTTATTATAAGTGTTGATTAATCTGTCCGAATCAGCAAGCCTCATTCGAGGCAAGTTTCATTCATAAATCTATTGTTATATTTTGTCCTGATGCGGACAGATTAATAATACAATTTAATATATTATAACTTGATGAATACAATTTTCGTCTTAAAACTCAGTGAGCAATATGGATCATCAGCAATAACCATCACACCACGAGTGAAAAAATGATCACGCAAGGAGAAGAAGTTAATCTTAAATTTCATCATTACTATTCAATAGGTTGAAACAATGAAAACTGTTCGATACGTAAATTTGCCTATCAAAATATACTTGTGAATTGATACAGTAAGTTAAGGCTGAAACTACCAACATTTTCCAAGACGAAAATCCCGAGCCCGGCCTTTATAAACTCCCAAAATAGATTTGGTTACGAACTACCCAACACCCCTTTCGAGGAATAGGCTTCTAAATATCAAACTCCTAAAATTGCACACTCTGCTTAAACACTTATGATGAAGAAAAATAAAAAGTTATTTTTGTTTGAAGAAAAGTATGTTATTTTTCTTCATAATAAGTGTTTAAGCAGAGTGTGCAGTTTTAAGAGTTTGATATTTAGAAGCCTATTCCTCGATAGGGGCGTTTTTTGAAAGATTTAGATATATTTTGCGTATAAAATGGGAAAATATAATTTTGATTTCGAAAAAAGTATGACATTTCGAAACCAAAAATCTTTGTGTGTTTCGTCACCACATGGCAATCATAGATTAATCAGACTATATCTAAAGAGTGGCAATGTCGAGACAAAACCGTAACAAAGGCACCAGAGAATGATCTAAAATTAAAAAAAAAAAACAAAAAATGGAACCGACTTAAAAACCAAAAAGTGTCAGTGTGAAATAAGTTTTTGAAATCGGTACCATGCTAGTTCAAAAGAAGGTACCTTTTATCACAATATTGTGCCCAATGTACCAACTTCGACATTCCATTTTATTGTAAATTTTTTTTTCATCATTTATAGTAGACTCTTGCTTGCTTGACCGACAGTATGTGCTTTGACATCCCTATTAACTATGCAAAATATCCCTATTAATGGCCTTATTCATTCCATTCCAGATTTTAACAGCTGCCAAGCGAAACCCAAACTTATCGAGTTTGTAATAATATTTCCTAAAGGCCTATTCAGACCTGAGCGTTATTCGCTACCGCTGTGGGTAGCGAAAAATACCACGCGGAACTCGATGGGTAAATAGTATGAAGTTCCATAACTGTAGCGAAACTTGTACCGCCTAGTGAGGCGGTATTTTCTCTTGTTTGGCGAAACTAGTTCCGCCGCCCCGCTAACCGTAGCCAACGAATGTCTCTACCGCGCGCGGTAGCGATATCCGCTTTGATGTGACAGTGAAATTAACGCATACCCTTTCTGATTTCTCTATCGAATAACGCCCAGGTCTGAATAGGCCTTTAGACGGGAATAACACCTTGTCAATCCCCTGAATACTTTAACCTCATGACATTATGTACGAGCCATACGTATTATTAATACGATCTCGAGGGATGTTGATATTTTTGCATTGAAAATACAAATGTACGCTCTTAAGAAGAAAGTGTTTGTATAAAAATTAATTAATTGTAAACTTTAAAATTGTATATCTATTATTATTATTATTCACATTATTTATTTCCTTTTCTTAAAATTACATTTTTTACAATATTTCATTTTACATTTATATACAATAAAAAATAATAAATAAAAAACATTGTAAAAAACCTAATCCTAGATTGCCATCGGCAGCGGGGCATGACCCAAACTACCAGTGGTTAGGGCTGCAGACTGAGGAACCTCCTGACAATACGTGCCGTGTCCGTACCAGAGTTTCCCTTAGACAGAAATTTAAAGACATAAACATTCTAACTGTTGTCTCTCAGTTTATCTATGAAAATCTAATGTATGTAAAGAAAAACATTAGCAGTTTTGATAAAAGGAGTGATGCTCATTCCATCAACACGCGAAATAAGCACAAGCTATCCGTACATGTAACGCGTCTCCACAGAATAAGTCATTCTTTTATGGGACAATGTATACGATTTTATAATAAAGTTCCCAATGTTATCCGAGATTTGCCTATTAATAAGTTTAAAATTACTATTAAAACTAAACTCTGTCAAAAAGGTTATTACAAAATTTCGGATTACTTGGAGGATAAAACAGCTTGGGACTGATCACTCCAGGATCTATCTACTCGTGTACTAAGATGTCAAAGTGTAGCGTGTCTTGCCCTACTGATACCATTATTATGTTCTCTTTTGTAAGGCAACACACTGGAGCTAATATTTGTAGTACCTAAGTAAAAACATTGTAAAAACATCTACATATATAAAAAGAATGGCCCCGAGTTTCTTGCCGCTTCTTCTCGGTTGGCTCTATGTATTTTGGAACGCGGCGGTAGGCTTTAAAGTACATTATAATGAAAAATTGACGTTCATAAGTGCGTCTTTGATGCCTAAATTGAATAAATGATTTTGACTTTGACTTTGACTTTGACTTCAAGAAGTACTGCCTTCTGTATCTGTCCCTTGATCCAACCGTCTAGCGAAAGCCTCTTAAGATGTCGGTCGAGAAAATTATTATTATTATTGTTATTTAAATTAAGATTGTATATATATAATTACTTGTAGCATCGCTTTGGTAGTATACTGTTAAGATGTTGCAAATGGCTAAGTAAATAAATAAAAAATAAAAATAAAAATAAAATGTCTAATCCTAATTTAACCAACCTATAATATTTAAAACTCTAACACCTACTACTGCTCCAAAATCTAATTAGCATTTTTCTGCCGCTCCTTGACCCGGAACGTGTTAGCTGAAAAAGGGTGGCGAAAATAAACTCCTCTTTCGTTTTAGCTAGACACAGACTTTGTCAAGGTTATATGGGTACTGTAGAATAAACTAAGTTAACAGTACTGAATCTTAAACATATCTTATAGGTACCTTTAAACAAGAAATTCTTGTATCACTACATATAATAAAAGTCGTAGAGTATTAAGAGTGTTATTATATGTAATGAGTAAGAAAGAGGTCGAATTTCTGTACAAAGAAAAAAAATGCTATAAACCGAGTAAGGGGGATGTAAGGAGTGAAATCGAACTAATTAAGATTTTTTTTCTAATTTATTGTTTTTCTGTTTGTCTGTTCGTCTGTCTGTTTGTACGGGCTAATCTGCGAAACTACTGGACCGATTTAAATAAAGGTATGTACGGTGGTAGGTTATATCCCTGGTCAACATATATAATACTTTTGATCCCGGTAAATTAAAGAGTTCCCGTAGGATAGTTAAAAAACTGTAATTAATCGTAATAATAAATGGCTCCTGCGGTTTTCATGAAATTTTGTATGTAGGGGGTTTTGGGGGAGATAAATCGATCTAGGTGTTTTTAGAAAACGCCGTTTTATTCGTGTTTTCAAGATAAAATGCTACAATATAATTTTTTTTTTTAGAACGGACTAATGCTGTTTGCCTCTACCGGCATTTACAGCGTCACCGGACGGTTGGCGAGCGCAGATGGCACTCAGCCAGATGCGGGCGCAGAGGGCGCACCGCCTAAGGCGAGCGTTGAAGACGCTTCGCCGCAAGGAGAGGAGTAGGCGACTTGCTCAAGGGCACCACTAGGGTACGGACCTCGGCTTGGGCCGTCGCCAAGAGAGAGGGGAGTAGGAGAGAATCGCCCCGGTACATAAGTGTACCGTTGAAAGTGGGCCCTATGAATTTTAACTCTACGACTATTTGGAGAGAATCTAACCAAGACATAACTTTTGCCTCGAGCTCGCCGGCGAGCTCGGTGTTTGACTGTGTTTACCACTAAATCATAACCTTGTGTACCTCGCCTCCCCCCATTTCCGCGACATGGGTCCACACCGCGACCAAGATCGTCGCGTTGTGCACTCATGACTGTACTTTGGGTAGGGCTACAATAAGAAACTTGAGTACCTCGCCCACAGCCGTTACCTGGGCCGGAGTCTACATCGAGGCCGGGGCCGCGGTGAAGACTCCTGCCCGCACCGTGTCTGGGACTACATAGAAAACCAGTGTTACCTCGTCCACAGCCATTTGCTGGGCCGGAGGATACATCGCGACCGGGGCCGCGGTGTATACTCCCACCCGCACCGTGGCTGGGACTACAATCGTGTGTGTGTGGATTACCTCAACTGCGACTGGGGCTGCGAAGAAGATCTCGGCCGGAGCCTACAATGCGATCGGGATTACAGCCCTAGTCGGGTCTACAACCATTACCGGGGTTCCCTTGGGACGACGCTAAAGCTGCCGAAGTAACGGCTGCGATGGGGTCGTCCGGGTCACCCAAAATATGCCTTGGACGGCGACGGGGGGGAAGGAAGTGAGGATCGGTTATGTCAGTGGAGTAGTTCGCCGCTTCGACCACGAGGGGATTCGAGTGGTGGGGAGCTTTGTCGAAGTGGCGGCGGAAGCAGTCTTTCATATACTGCGTAATAGAGGGGAGGGTGAAATCGCAGTGCAGTTCGGCGTTCCGCAAGTACCACGGAGCGCCCACTGCCCTGCGCATAAAGCGATTCTGAATCACTTGAAGTTTGTGGAGGTCGTGTTTCTGAGCATGGGCGAACGCTACAGATGCGTAAGTCATAATTGGGCGGATGCAAAGTTTGTAAAGAGTCGTCTTATTTCTAAGAGACATTTTACTGTTTTTGCCTATGAGGGGATTAAGACGACCCATAATGAAGGCCGCCCTATTGCAAACAATCTGGATGTGTTTCGCGAAAGTGAGTTGGCGATCAAGGGTGACGCCCAGGTATTTGGCAGATTTAGCCCAAGGGATGGGTTCGCCGAATAGGACTATGGGTGACGGCATGAGATTCCGCCGGGTCTCAGTGAAGTACACTGCTGCACTTTTGCTAGGATTTACTGCAATCCGCCATTAACGAAACCATGCACCGATTACGGTGATGGCTCGTTGGATGGCGCATCTCTGCCTGACCTTGAACCAGCCAGTAGAGTAGATTGCAGTATCATCCGCAAACTGAGCGATCTGAACATTAGGTTCAGATCGTGGGATGTCGCTGGTGTACAGCAAGAAGAGAATGGGTGAGAGTATAGAGCCCTGAGGGACAGCTGCGTGAATGGGCTGCGGGGAGGAGAGCGTTCCCTCGGTGCGATAGCTAAACGTTCGATCCCTGAGAAAGTCTTGTAAGATGAGTACAAGACGGTCTGGCACACCCAGTTGGTACAGCTTGAATATCAAGCCGTTGTGCCAGACTTTGTCGAACGCTTTCGCTACGTCGAGGAAGACAGCTATGGTCCCTTGGGGCTTTGGTTTCTTATTGAAACCGCCTAGGAAGTGCTCCGTTACGCGGTGCACTTGTTGGACGCAAGAGTGTTTGGCTCTAAAACCAAATTGCTCATCGGGAAGAAGGTTATTGGACCTAACGTGGGACCAGAGTCGGTTCATAATGAGCCGCTCGTAAATCTTCCCCAAAGAGCTGAGGAGACTTATTGGACGGTAGCTGGAGGGCTCGGCTGCCGGTTTGCCTGGTTTGTGAATACCAATGACAATGGCATGCTTCCAAGTGTCTGGGAAGGAGCAGTTGCTCATAGCCGCAATGAAAATGCTAACTAAGAGATGGACTAGTGGGACTGAGAAGTGTTTAATCACCTTGTTGCTGATACCATCAGCACCAGGGGATTAACGGGTCTTGAGGCTCTTGATCAGAGACACTACCTCGGATGATTTTACCGGTGGGAGGAGTGGGAGGTCAGAGATGGACATAGAGCTTTTACGTTCGACTTCAGATTCCACCGAATCGAGGTGTTTCTGGTCGACGTGATCTACATTTAGAGTACACTGAGCCTCAAGGCTATCAGCTAAACACTCGGCTTTGTCTTCGTCAAGGAACGCTATGGAAAGGGGAGGTGGCCTAATGAGTGGAGGCATTGTCTGTTGTCCGTCAGATTTCAGAGCTCGAGCCAACTGCCAGTATGCCTGGTGAGTTGGCTCAATCTCTGACAGTTTGTCGTCCCACCTTTGATCACGCAGCTCACTCATGCGTTTCCTTACAGCACGCTGTAAATAGCGCATGGTGGCTTTGTTCTCTGGGGTTGGTATCGAGTCATACGCCCTAGTGGCGGCGTTCTTAGCTGTCAGTAACCTCCTCGCACCCTCGGGCAGTTCGAAGCGGCGACCATCCGCCACTTGGACCTGCTTTGAGGATTCACCTACTGCGGTGCGGAGGTGGTCACTGAGAGCCTCGATCGCAATTGACACGTCTTCTACTGTCTGTATGTCATCGGGGATTCTATCGAGAGCGGGTGAACTGATAGCTTGGAGTGATTCCCCCAGTTGCTTCCAGTTCACTACCGTTTTAGTGTTAGGGGTTATGTCCGTCGGGTCGGGGCCTAATTTCAACAATACAGGGCGGTGGTCTGAAGTCAGTTCGTGTAACACTTCTATAGAGCGCAACCGGAGGGTGACGTTCTTGAGAAGTGCTATGTCAAGTATGTCTGGTCGTTGGTTGTCAACATAGGGATATCTTGTGGGCTCCAGAGGGGAGAGAATATCAAAGTTTAAGTGGCTGACCAAGCCTTCAAGGATTTTACCATTACTATTGTTACTAGTACAGTTCCATATGACATATGTTTACTGTTAAAGTCACCGATCAGAAGGACGGAGCTTCCTAGAGAGAAGAGGGCTTCCAAGTCTGTCTGTAATAGTTCTTTACCAGAGGGGAGGTAACATGAGGCTATGATGACAAGTTGATGACCTGACATCGCTAGAAAGCAAACAGAGGCTTCTAGTATTCTAAGTGGTGGAGTAAAAATTGGGATACAGTGCAGAGCTCTTTTGTAATAGATGAGAGTGCCACCTTTTGGGGTGGCCACTCTATCATTACGAACCAAACGGTAATTTGCAAACCTAGGGTTCGCTGTACCTGGTTTCAGAAAGGTCTCCTGCACGCATAGGATATCGACCTGATGGGTCTTACAAAATTCATGAACTTCGTCCTTTTGACTAGAGAGGCCGTCAGCGTTGAAAGTCGCTACGGTGACTGAGTGGGGCTTAATTCGTTTCGGTGTACTATCCATATTGGATGATACCTAAGAAACGCTGGGGTGGGCGTAGCGCCTCACTGCGCTGATTAAACCCGCGTGTGTGAGCGTGGCTCGCAAGCGGTCTTGGTCGTTTGTAGCAGTACGAAGTTTGTGCGCGAATGCACGTACTTCGTCCACGTCTATGACCATCGCGTAGTCCATGACAAGGGCTATGTCGGCCGCCAGGTCAGATTGACCTGGGGCGTCCATGAGCCCAGCCATTGGAGGCCTAGAGACCGGCGGTTTGGGCTTAGGAGCCGGCGCGCTGGCAGAGGCCTGCGGGCGGGCGGGGGTGAGGGGGGCGCTTGCTTGTACCATGCTCAAGGGCTTGGACCAAGCGTTGCGCGCGGGCACGGGCGCGGGTACAACAGGTGTTGCCTGCGGTGCGGGTGTAAGGTTAGGCTTAGGGCCGTTCCCTTGAGAGCGGGTAGTGACCGGGCGAGGAGGGGGAATAGGCCTCCTAGCCGGCCCACTGGATACGCGGGGTGCCTTAGGGCAACTGCGGTAGTTGGCGGTATGTCCCTGTGTGCCGCAGAGGACACAACTAGGCGGGTCTGCTGAGTCCCTAGTGCGAGAACACTGGGCTGTCCCGTGATCCCCTAGGCACTTGACGCACCTCGGGCGGGCGAAACAGAATCGGGCGGCATGACCGTATAGTTTATTTATTTATTGGAAAACCAACAGCTTTAACACAACAAAAATATTCACTAAAATAACATTAGGAAGCCAATTACAGGTTCTCACGATTATGCAGTGATATAACTCTTAAAAATGTGTAAACACTGGAACCTAATTTAGTAGATGAGATGACTTAAAATATGAGATAAAAAAAAAGTATTGTATATATAACCCTTAGATCGCTAACCGTCCGCCAGGAAGAATTCACTGCTCAGCCGTCGCCTTGCCGATGAAGCACTGGTGCAGAAGAGGTCAAGTTCAGTTCGCTTGCTTAGTTTATTGAAGTTGTTGCTCGCTCGCAATAAGTAAGAGTTCTGCCTATAATTAGTGGATACTACAGGAACGTTCAATGGTGCATGAAATCTGGTGGATTTGAATGGAACATTAAGTTTGATCTTATTCATGAGCTCTGGGCAATCAATTACATTGCTCGTGATTTTTAGAAAAAACACAAGGTCTGCAATTTCACGTCGTTTTGAAAGGGGTAGGAGATGAAACTGTTTACAAAGTTTATTATAATTATCCGACGAGTAAGGAATCCGCAAACGATAGCAAAGGTACTTAAGAAATCTCATCTGGATCCGCTCAATCCTTGAGATGTACTTGTCATATTGGGGGCTCCAGATTTGTGACGCGTACTCAAGATTGCTCCGGACAAAGGTACAGTAAAGAATTTTAAATGTTTTTGCTCTCTTGAAATCAGCAGAAGTACGCATGATGAACCCTAGAGCTCGTGACGCTTTGCGGACAATGGCTTCGATATGATCGTCGAAGAGTAGTTTTGAGTCATGGACTACTCCTAGATCTGTAACTACACTGCTCTTTTTGAGTAGCTGGCCTTTTAGTGTGTATGATGACGATTTTAATTTTTTTTTACGCGTAAAGGTCACCACGGAACATTTAGACGGATTAAGGTCGAGCTTATTGAGTGCACAGTAGGCGTCAAGGCGTTGGCAGTTATGACACTGGCCAGGCGCTTTGTTTCGGAATGGGGGTTGAACGGTGATCCCCGAGAGGTTCACTACCGTTTTAACATTAAAAATCGCTTTGCTCTCTGGCGTGCGATTGAGGATGACCAATAGTAGGTCGTAGGGTTTGCGGTCCTTGCCACTGTACATGCGGTGGCATTCGCGGACAGGGTAACCTTGCGCCTTCAAGTCGGCGAGGACACTGTCGGTCTGGACCTCCTTAGGTACGCCGCGTATGACAACGCGTAAGACCTTCTCTTCTTCGAGAGCATAAGTGTGAAAACTTATGCTCTCGTTTTTGAGTAGTCTAGTGAGCGCCCTATGGTCGCTTGGGGTAGGGACTTGGACTTTGATACCCAGTTGGGTTGAGCGGGCACTGGTGTATTGGATCTTACGATCCGTCAAGAGGCGTGAGACCATGTCCCACTTCGCCTTGTCCTGAAGGAACAGAGGCGGCGGCGGTTTCTCGCGTCTAACTGACGCTCCTTGAGAGGAGACGTCGCATTGAGACGCGGCGATGCTTGCGGGAGCATCGGAGTGAGCGAGAGGGTCGCGGGAGGTGGGAGCGAGAGAGCCTGATGGCTTCGCTCCCGGGGCGGTGCAGGCCGCTTTGGGTAGCGGGGAGGGAGCCTCTGAGGCGGCTTTGGGGACGCGCTTTCTCTTTCCGACGGTAGTGAACCCGTCGTTGGAGATGTTGCCAACAGAGTTAGCGCGGGAGCGGGAGAACTCTACATCCATCTCATTCTCCGATTTGGATGCCGAGTCGTAGGCGCGTTCGTACTCAGTCCGAAGGACTGGAGAACGATCGCGGGGTGGTAGAGGTGCGCGGGGAGCGCGGGGCGCATAGGGCGCAGGGTCGGGAGAAAGAGGGCTTTCTAAGGGCTTGAACGCCGAAGAAACGAAGGGCCCCCTCGGAGGGAGAGAGCCGGAGGAGGCAATTTGAGAGTCCGTGAAGCGGGGTCTCTCCTTAAAGTCCCTATTGGACTGGAGATACTCAGAGAGCATGTCCGGGTAGCAATTTGAGACCCACGAGGCGAACGCCTGAGGCGAAACGCCTTGCGGGAGGCTCATAGCGGGGGAGGGAGATAGAAGAGACATCTCGAGGGGAATACTCGAGATGCGAGTGAGGGATGAGTGACACTCCCGCCGGGTACAGGCGGGAGAGTGAGTGCCTAGGTGTCCCTACTGTGTGCCCTCTGCCAACCTTATTGTGCAGAGGGATGTGTGCCTAAACGCGAGGCCCTAGCTGCTCCGGGGGCGAGGAGAGAAGACCGAGTAAAACCCGGCTTCCAACCAAACACTTGCCCAGAGAATAAGAGAGTAGGATAGGGTAGGGTGGGAAGGAGATACCTGCCGTCGGCGAGGGGAGACCCCAAGGCCGGTGAAGGCAGGCCCGTCCGGTTTTAGCCGTTCCCTCCCACGCTCAGGAGGGAAAGGCTTGACGCACCGGGTCCACGCCCAACTGGATGGCGTTAACACCGCAAGGATCGTCCAGAAGACCACGTGAAGCGTGGATTTGTTTGACTCGAACTTGAAAATTGAAAATTGAAAAATTAAAAAATCGAAACAAGAGATCGCTCTGAGAAGAGCGGTTTTGATTTGACTATAGGTGATTGACGTGTCGAAGCGCTCTTACAAGAGCGCGCTTCTTTCTCGACGCGAGCCGAGCTGAGCCGAACGCCTCCGTGCGCCGAACGGTACACGAAGCGGTGGCTTGACGTCGAATCTGCACACAGAAAATCCACTATTAGCGAAGTCCAACACTGAATCCTCTTCAATCGAAACGATACAGGTAACCGGCACTAAAAGCACAAGCACTTTTAGGCCGATCGGAATATTCTCGGAGAGCTCTTGAGCGCACGTCCGTCCCACTCGAGCGCGCTGACCGGAATCTGGTAACAATATCATTATGGCACTAGGACCATCTACTGTTTTACCGACACAGCAATACTAAAAATACTTGACAATAGATGGCGCTATTAAGCAACACTAAACCAACGAGTGCTTGGTATGAGGTTAGACTAAGAAAATCAATTGTTTACTTACTAGCAAAGCTCGTCGTAGCTTATAATGTAATTAGTTATATGCGGCAATAAACGTAAGCATATCACACAAGGAGTCTTTTATTAACAACGTCAAACCCTAAAATTTCTTGTAGGATGACACTCGCACATCTCTACGCCGGTTATCTGAGACCAATATAATGCATCAAAGGTCGCACGGCCAGACACAATAGAAATGTCATTGTTATAATGACATCGACCCTTGAAGGGTTAATGAAGGAATAATAAAAAGGGATAATAAAGGAACTTGCAAAGTTTGTATAGTTTTAGAGATAAATTAAAGAACTTTATATTTGAACACCAAAAAATGAAGCCTTTTATATAAATGACACCAGTGCTATTTAGTAAATATATATACAGACACCTAGATGTTTATAATTATTATTTTCTTTATGTTTTTTGTAATATTCTCCTCATAATATTTGTTGTTTTTTTTATTTACTTTGCACGTCTAATATTTTATAACATTAAGTACCTGTTTTATTATAAGCACCATTGTACATAACCTAACGTCCGTTACGCCCGTAATGTCACCACCAGTCTCAACGGAAGACCAGCGCCGGTTGTCTGCAACCAGCATTATGCTGAGTTGTGGTTGATTCGTGGCAATACAACTCTAATACGAGTAGCTACTACTTGATAAGAATGAATATTATCTGTTTTGTTGTTTTGGTATGAATATATGTATTTTCTTTCTAATGTTGAGACAAACCATTGAATTGCTCATCACGCTACTGAGCTCTGCGTAAGTATACAATAACTTACTTAAATACCTTTTTAATTTAAAAACTAAAGCGTCTATTGAGTTCTAAGGCAACGGTCTGTAGAACACGTCAATCTTCTGTGTCAATTCCTTTTTATCTGTCTACAGGAGGTCTGCACACATACATAATATAAAAGGATCCATTTCAAAGGCACAAGTGTTGACCCTTTTCTGATTTTCATATTTTTACTAAAGTGGAGAAAACCTAGATATGCAAACACATCTCAGATCACAAGAGATCATATCGGACAAAGGTTGATTATTTTGTTGAACGGTGAAAGAAAACACCTTTGGAATGTTTACAGTAAATGGTGGGTATTTGATGTAAAGGCAATTGCTTTTAGATTTTCTACTATAACTATTTTTATTTTGAATAGCTATTTTTATTAACAAGTACAATTAGAAAAATTGTATACCCACTTCCATTCTATTCAGTTATTGTAGTGTAACTCAAAAACTGTTTGACTAAATGTGATTTAAACGGGACCACACGGGAAGCACCTGCTTTCAAACAAAAAAGAAAGAATTTTGAGAATCAGTTCACCCTAACGAAAGTTATGAGTTAACAAACATAAAAAAATATATAACATTCGAATTGAGTTCCTCCTCCTTTTTGGAAGTCTGTAGAAAATAGGGTTTTTAGATGGTGTATCTAGATAAAGAGCACTTTAAAAAACAGGTATTATTTTTCTAACAGCTGTGCACAAAATCATTTTATTACCATTTACCTGTTAAGAATTTACAATTACTGTAAACAACAAACGGAATTTTATATTTTATTATAGACTAAGTACCTATGTTATGTAATATTGTTAATAGATTCAGTACCTAGTTATACCAGGCGCACGGTACAGACTTCTTCGTAGTATCGCCCACGCAGTATTGTTCGGCGAGACCGCCGTGAATCGTCAACGCAGCACTCTCGTGAGTGGCTAGACGTCTCTAGTTAAGTTAGATTACAGTCAGTCTGTTGCTGGCTTTTGCTTCAATTACACGTTTAATTAATATCTTTGTGTTTTTAAAAACGTCCCTCGGGTCCGTCGCAATTCGAGTACGTGTACAATTTCACCACATTTCTAAAAATGTACACTCACTCTTCCCCCGGTCCACTCGCCTCATAACAATGGAGATTTTATCGTGTCTGGTAAGTTTAACTATTAAACGTTTATAAAATTTAATACAAATGTAACAAATATGAAATTGCTTATTCTAGGAGCAGGCGAAATCACAAAATATAATATGCATTCTTGAACCACGCGCATTGACAACCACCTTGAAGATTTGAGCATGTATAATTTCTCTCATGTTCCATCTCTGCAACAGTTTTGAAAATAAATTCCTATTTCACGAAAATGGCGGAAACGATATTACGGAACCAGTAGTAACTCGGTACGTGAACGACAACGGTACCAGTAGCTGAAGCCATATTGCTTCCGGTAACGCTGAGGTAGTTTATAAGTGCTCTTAGCTTGATGGCACAACGTATCAATAAATTTATATGATCGTGCCGATATATATACGAGTACCTATATAATCTCTCTTTTATTTCTCTGTTCGATCGCTTGGTCCAAGGGATACTACGCCACAGAAATGAATATACCCTTCCTTACTGGATGCTTACAACATTTATAATGAAAGGCATCAACTGCCAAAGTCACCGACGACAAAAAACCATATTAAATATAGTAAGTGCATACCAAGTTTCGTCAAGATTGGTTGACAAATGTACAGGAGGACCAATATACAACCTAACAAACATACGGAAAGATGAAAGTCAATTTGGCCAGTTAAAGCAGAGACCCTTCGCTTGCTACGCTCGCTTAGTTTGGGCGTGTTGTGGCTTAAAATCTCAAATACACGTCAGAAAATAACAAAACGCATGGTTCCTGCTTACTAGCTAACTGACAACTAGCTTCACCGGCCACATGAAGCCAGTACACAAGCCAGGATAGTAAAAGCAGTGGTGGGGGGCGCAACTAGCCTAAAAATAGAACCCCATCCTATTAAAAACTGTCCTGGCTTGTAAACTAGCTTACTGGCTTAAGCACTATCTTAGAAATGAAGCTAGTTCTGTCTACACGGAGTCAGAAGTACTAGCTTGCTAGCTTACTGACACTGTCTTGCTATCCTGGCTTGAAAAGCTGGCCTCGTGTAACCCGCGCATTTGTCAATAATAGAGTTATGAAGATTATATGTATCTACCGCTTACGATATTTAAGTCAAAACGTTCCCGATGCCAGTGTGTCCAGAAATTTAACGCCTTCCTATAATTATTTAGTTCTTCTTACTATTTATTGTCAATATTTAGGAGAACGATAAACATTTTAATATACATATATGTAACCATATATCTCAACTCAATTATACAAACGGCTTACACAAATCTACAGGCTCAGGGAATAAATAACATTCCGAATGTGGTGGAGGCCTGTAGACGCACGAAATATATCTCTGCCGCGCCCCTACCCCCGGTGAGTTTATGCGTATATACGACGGAGAGTAAGGAAGTTCGATAAAGTAACTGACAGCTACGAATTATCCGTCTTTATACTTGTTTTATATATTTTTAATACAGTTGCTCAAAAAGTGGCGTATTGCAGGGACGTATAGTGTTCGGGATGTGGGCTATTACATACTCGTGCTTTTTTTTTACCTTTCCCGAACTCGTGCGTTCTCTTTCCCAACTGTCAAAATAATGTCTATTAAAAAGAAAAACCAACCATGAAGTTTTTACTAAAAAATAATTATAGAAGTTTTTATGATTCATGCAAATTAGTATATTTCTAAAAAGAAGCTACTAATTTGTTTCAATATCAGATATAATGATTTGATTGAATGTGTTAGGTTAGGTTTCATTAAATTCCATTTTCATTTCATATCAATAAAAAAATTCTACTGAAGACTTGGCTGTATGGGCAAAATTCCCTTTGCCTACCAGAATGGGTTTGGGGGCTTATATTCTATATTACATATTATACTCTACGGTTATTATACGGCTTATATTCTACGGTTGGCGCCATTTTCCAGAAATTTGCTTTGCGTTTATTTTATTAAATTGCTTGATTTTTTCGCAACTGTATTAAAAATAGTCGTTCTGTACACGTGTGGAACCGTCATTGCAACTTGTTCCGACTGTCAACCCTCGCCTTCGGCTGCGCCTCGGCTCGGGTAGACATTTGTCGGAACTCTTTGCAATGACAGCCTTTCCCCACTTGTAATGAAATATACTATTATGTATATATACATTCTAAACTTGCATGACTTAGTTTTTTGCAAATATCTTATTCCAGCTTTTCTGTAGTGGTAACTTGTGCAGAGTCCGCCTGGGACAGTACCACACCTTTGCCAGTTATTCAACCGTGAAGCAGTAGTGTGCAAATATTACTGTGTTTCGTTAAAGGACAATGTTTCCAGCGAAATTACAGGGCAAGAGATTTAACAGCTTATATCTCAGTATGACGAGCGCAGAGCATTGCCATAAACTCCATAAAGGGTACGTATTGACTCTTAATTGACTCTTGTTTTACAGTTTAGAATTCCGCATGGCACAGAACTGTTGTCGGCAAACTTGACGCTTAACATCAGGCATTTTAAATTTTAAGTATAAATGGATGGACCAATGACTAATGGATACAAATGTACAAGTAAATTCCTTTTATTCGATACCCACCATGACAACCCCTCTTTAAGAACCCTAACATCCTCCACTCCCAACCCATTTGACTCAACAAACATAAGAATATATTGTTACTGACTCGAACCACCCTTCTGGAATATCTATAAATAAATAAATAAATAATTACTATTAAATATGAAATGCCTCCAAATATCCTTAATTATGTGATACCAGTACGGGTTTTTTATAATGATTCATCAAAGTGAATCCCACTCGCCTGATGGAAAGCGAAGATGGAATCAAGAAGCGATAAATTAAAAATAATGCAGACGTAAGCTGTACTAGTCGCCACCCCTATGATGACCTGAGAGATGCTTTTTCACGCCCCGCTTGAAAGATCCAGTGTCACAGCTGCAAGGAAATACGTACGCCGTCAGAGCAATCTATAATTTACTTACACTACAGAGGTAGGAACTGCCAAACTTTTTGCTTCGTGCCGTTCGTGGTAAGAAGTTTTGAACAGTATATGGATGCAATGCTAGGCCGGAACGCGTAGTTCGGGATCGGAATGGTGAGGAAGGAATAAGATTAAAGAGCTCTACAGAACATTCGCCATGAAACAAAAGGTTGAAAACGCTTGGAAAAGCTATATAGTTCTGAGCTCATTTGAATTTAAATGTTGCTTATATTTTACTGCCGTTCTTCAAACTTTACGATTTGTGTTTACTTGCCTAAGTATTCATAACAAGAAATGAACAAAGCATTAAATCTGATTAAATTTGAACATTCGTGCTAGAAATCAAAACGTCCCTATTTTAATTAGGAATTATATAAAGTATTCGTCAAGTTTCTTAAGTTTCAAGAAAATTAATTTCCGGTTTTTAAATATTTCTGACATTTAAAGGCTGTTGATTAACTTTCATTGCTCTCTCTTCTAACAATATTTCTTAAGGATATCTTTAAAAGGATAGGAGTAAATAATTATTTTTAATCGGGAGTGTTTCTTTGAATCCAGAGCGAAGCGAAGGGCTCTAGAGTAGAATCCCGAGCGTAGCGAGGTATCTTAAAATATATCAAAGTAGATTGGTACGTCACTCGAGCTTAGGATAGTTTTGCTCCCATGGTGAAAACTCAATTTTGTATCATGAGTACTTCTTTGAGAAAATAGATAAATGCAACTTACTAATATAAATTTTATAAATATAAATTAAAGTAGCTCGTTTATTTATTTATATACATTTAATTTAAATTTGAATTTGAGTATGCAATACGATCAAAGAAATATATTTCGGGCGTATTTTCATTCTTACTGAATAGTTTTATTTATTAGTATATCCGTCAAAAATTTGTGGGTCAAGTATTTTGGGATCCCACTTTTTTTATTTGAAAGCTGGTGCTTCCCGTGTGGTCCCATTTAATATAACTAAATAATAACTGAATAGAATGGAAGTCGGTTTCAAACTGTACTTGTTTAAGCTTAGTTCAAAAACTTCCACCATCACTCCCTAAAAATGAACCTACTGCTGGAAGTATTTATCATTGAAATTACTCATCATTCCGCTGATATTACACACACCCTGTCCTACTTTACTGAGTTGATTAGCGGACATGCGACCACCCTAGGAGGCTCTATGACGACCCTTGAAGGGTGACTGAACTATCACGTCCATGACACGCCACTCTTGTTAATAAGTACACTAATCTAACACTTGCCAATCTTACCATAAACTAGCCGAGGACGGAGACAGAAGCTGATTTAATGGCTCCAAAGGCTCTAGCACAAACAATTTGCGAAAAAAAAAGTGTCGTATCGTATGCGTCAACCCGTCACGCTTCGGCGTACAAACTATGTTATCTGTGTCACAGTTGCCCTAGATAAATAATAGTTTGTACTGTTCACGTTACGTTACACTAACGCAGTTATTCGTGCTAGGCCCACAGTGTGCCATTGTCGAGAATTACTACAGCCCACAGAAAGCGGCGCATGCCTGTTGCGTTCAGTCAGCGCAGCAGTATCCAAAGTTATAAAAAAGTCTTGAATACATAATTGTATTCAATACAAAATCCCCTTCTCATAAGATTAGCTGAAAGATTAAGAGGAAATGGTCCATTTTAGACATGACATGACAACATTTTAGTTACACATTTTTAATCCATCCATTCTTATATTCAAATGTCTGCCATCGATACTACTACTGTGTGAAAGGACGGATGAAGTTTTAACTTAAGTAAAAACACAGAAGACATGCATGGCAAGAATCGTCTTTCACTATTTTAATGACTGTATCGCGATAATCAGATACCTAGGACTATTATGTATCTAAGTTGCTAACATATGTTGATAACATCTAGAAAAATGGCGGCTCTGCTTGCTGTAACTTGTGTCAGCTCCAGTCATCAACTTACTAACATTTTTGCTTACTGGAGTTGTAAAACTGACTTAGAGCCGCCATTTTTCAAATTTCAATAAAAAAATTTAGCAATTGAGATACATGATAGCCCTGCCGTTAAAGAACGCGGAACGTGTGGGAATTTATATGTTGAATTTATAATTTGACTTTTCACTAAGAGGTCACAAGGGTCAACCGTCGATTAGACAGCCATGGGATCGATCCCCACCTTGAACTTCGGTGAAGGTAACATTATGATGAAATCCCAAAAAAATCTTCCGGTGTTCGCCTGGCTAGGCCTGGCTACCACTCTCTCTAGTTTGAAAATCTATTGCTATAACAAAAATGGTCAAACCCTAGAGAGTATCACGTGTAAAAGAAATTGAGAATGGGATCACACGGGAAGCACCAGCTTTCAAACATAAATGAATTTTGAGATTCGGTTCACCCAGTCGAAGTTATGAGGTAACAAACTTAAAAAAAACAGTCGAATAGAGTACCTCCTCCTTTTTTTGGAAGTCGGTAGATAAACCCGAAGTTTATGAATAGGTAAGTGCTATGTCAACTTCTTCAATATTGAAACAGCTAAACGGACTATATCTGGTCGGGAAGAAAGACATTTTCTCGTTAGAAATGGCGTTTTAACATCGTGATAATCTATATATATAAAAGCGAAAGGTCACTCACTCACTCACTCACTCATCACGAAATCTCAGAAACTACAAGTGCTAGGAGGTTCAGACTTTGCATGCGGGTTCTTTTTAGGACGTTGGTGCTCACTATGACGGGATTTTATGAAATTAAACCCCTAAGGGTTTTTTTTGGTTGATAGTTTATATGAAACTTCATTACTGCGAGTGCTAAAAGTTTAAAATTTTGTATACGGGTTCTATTTTGGGACCTATGTACTCACTAAGACGGGATTTTATGAAATTCGACCCCTAAGGGTTGTTTTTGGGTTTGATAATGAAACCTCCAAGACCAAGCGTACGAAGACGCTGGCGGGTCAGCTAGTTTACTATAATATTAAAGAGTGTTTTAGTGGAACGCGTAGAAGTTGTGGAAACGTGTCTCTCTAGTTTGAAAATCTGTTGCTATAACTTGGAGCGCATAATTTCTAACCATAAGTGAGATAATGGTCAAACCCTAGAGACTATCACGTGTAAAAAATAACTGAGAACTATATTCATGAAACATAAGCGTATGTTCGACTTCTTCAATCTTGAAACAGCTAAACAGATTTGTATCACACTATTACTGTTAACCAGCAAAACACTCACGACCGAATACGTCTCGCCGAGTTTCGAGCATGGCCGATGTTCATCTTCAGGGCGAGTGCGCAGCGGCTCTGCGAGCTCCCGGCGGACACTGATTTGTATCAAGTTTAGATTGAAGTACCCAGGTTGCTTGTTGGTTTTAACGGGCAGTGCAATAACCTTATTTCTCACGGGCGGGTATTTCATACTACTATTAGTTGAATATTCAAATTAGATAGAGAGAACAAAATAAATAAGAACTATAACTATATGTTTCAAACGCAACCTTACTAGGTTCTCTGATCCCTCATCGCTTATCATCTCGCATACCAAGAGCTAATCTAATATCTCTACCATTATACCATAATATGTACTAGTCCGTTAATTATGAAGGTGTCACCTAACTGCAAACATAATTAGTCTTCTAAACCCTTCAGATATATATGACATATATAAAATCCCTTCTTCGTAGGTCTAAACGATATACACTACTAGAAAGCTTCTTGTCATGACCGGACTTAAGAACTTCGCCTTCCCTAGTGATGGACCTTCTCGGACCGTACGTTCATGTTTGTTTAATTATAAGTTTGTTTGTCGGCAAACTTTAACAGTTTAATAACCAAGGCAGAACGCCAATTAAGATGTTCCCTTGTCGGCTTATAGATGTAGAGTTTACGGACGCTAAGCCCAAAGCTGAGTCGATTTAGTAAGAGAGCTGGGTTCGGAGAGAACTCAATTTCTATATAATTTGCTGATGGGGCAGATATGGTTAATAGCGTTATTGTACCATAATGGAATATTCAAGATCAAGTCTGCCACGATAATATCGATGCATTTTCAATTCATACAGCTTCTATGGTAGTACGCGTTGCGGGGTAATCTATTTTTTTTTTTTATTATTTAAAAAAACATTGGAATTTCACACTTTAAAGCAGACCTGATTTTTATTACTTAATTTTTAAAACGTTGTCTGGCACCTGCCAACTATTGCCTCTGCGGTTGGCAGCGCTTCTAATTTGTTTAGGAAATATGATGCTATAAGATTTGCTCATGTCTGTCTCCTGGGACTTTTTTACTTGTCAATAACGAGATGAGCAAGATGCTGAGCCTGATATTAAGCATCACGCTTGCCCATAAAATTTCGGTGCTATTAAACTAAGAGTTCACAACCCTGCATGGTAATGCTCTGCGTCTTCACCTTGAGATATAAGATGTTTCTCTTGCCCTGTAATGTTGCTATAAACGTAATTGCCCTTTAACGAAACACAGTTTGCACACTACTGCTTCGCGGTTAATTAACTGGCAAAGTTGTGATACTTCCCCATGCGGACTGTGTAAAAGTCCTACCATACAATTATACGACCGATATTCATAATGCTTTTGCAAACGCAGAGAATCGACGAGGCAGACGCTCAGGTGAAGTCAAATAAATATAAATATTCCGCAGATCATTTGAATATTTTTTGACATTGACGATATTTTTAATATATATTAGCGTTTTTTTACTTTGTTTATTTAATTACCTGTCAGATGAGTTGAAAAAAAATAACACACATCAGTAATATTAATGATGACAAGAACCGTAATATTTTCTTCACATTGTACAGTTTAAAAATGATTTACCAAAAAATGGAATGGGATTTTTTACACTTTTTAGTGACCCTTGGTACTTACGGGATCGATTGTTATTCCCGTCATAAGGATATCGTCAAGATAGGCGAAACACTTTTCAGTTATTGGATTGTAACTCAAAAAGCACTTGACCGAATTTGATGAAATGTGTAAATAGGACCACCTCTACCAAACAAAAAAAGAATTATTAAAATTAGACTACAGTGTAAAAAGTTATACGTGCTCATACATTAAGAAATATGTGTGTTGACTTAAGAACCTCTTTTCGGAAGTAGGTTGAATTTCTGGGACCAAAATGTCTGAAAACAAGCACATCCCTAGCTTCGTCTACCTGCCTGTTGCGCAGAGGTTGTTCATGACGTAGCAACTATTGTACTATCTGTGGTTGAGCGGCCGGAACCCTTCATCTATGCCTTCGTCTTAGCGGTTGACCCTTTCTGTATTAACATAGGCCTTTAGGGCATTAAGGATATATCCATACATATACCTGAACAATAGCTAGTTGTCTTGATTCTTGACGAAGGTACGAGACATAATTTATATGTGGCATATCGTAACATAGTAATAGATACTTAGGTAAGTTTTAGTGTAGTATTTAGTAGTTTTAGGTATGCGATGTTAGGTAGTTATTGTATAGTCACCCCTGGAGAGTATTTACTTAGGCTTAGAAGATGAGAAGAGGCTGTTGCCGTCTTTAGCCGAGGTTTTCAGGGATGAGCCTGCTTGAGTATTAGAAAAACTTCGGTAGAGCAGCTCATAGCTCGGGATGTTTACTACTTCCTGGGACGCAGTAGTCAGGTCCCAATTGTATGCAAGCTTCTGCGAGTGTGGTTTTAGTATTAATACACCTTTTTATTACACGCTGTATAAGTTTATCGAGGTTTAAAACTCACTGCCGAAAAAAAAAATTATTTTATATGGTAGTAGAACACCCATAACTTTTTACACGGTATTCCGATTTTGATAATTGTTTTTTTGTCCAGTAGAATATACTTCCGAGGTGTATTTAAATTTAAATAAATTCGGTCAAATGGTTTTTTAATAACAATCCAATAACTGAAAAGTGTTTCGCCTATCTTGATGATTCCGTTATTGATGGTGAATGATAATCGATCCCGTAAGTAGCAAGGGTCACTAAAAAGCGGGATTCTATTTTACCAAAAAATGGAACTGTCTCAATGGAATGATGGATGGAATGACCGACTACAAAGTAATCAATCAATCAATCAAATCAATCAAATAATTTATTTGCTAGAACACATGTACAAAGTCGAGATCTTATAAAATATAGGTCACAATGTATTTCGTCTGCTAGCAGAGGTGCAAATTTTCTATATCTAATACTGTCTAAAAAAGTCGAACACAATAATCCCGAAATTCATGTATATTATAAAAACAATTCGAAAGAAGCCAATCTGATAATTTATTTTTAAACAGATTTCCATTCAAGGCCTTAATTTCATCTGGTAAATAATTATATAGAGTTATGCACATATTGTACACATTCCTTTTATATAAATCCTTACGGGCAGGTGGTTGATATAGTAAATTTAGAAACTTCACACTTTTTTGGCGGGTAAAAATTTGTCCACGTTTTTAAAAAAAAAAACAGGCTGTTGTTTCACTAAGGCACAAGCATCTCTAATATACATACACGGTAGAGGAAGTATGTTACATGCTTTAAACAGCGGTCTGCAACTGTCTAAAAACCACGCCCTGTTTATGACTCTGACGCAACGCTTTTGTATTTTAAATACTCTGCCTATGTCAAGAAAGAATACTAAAAAGTGTGAAGTAACTTGTGGAAGTCGGTACCATGCGCACAATATTGTTATACAGTGGCACCTGGTTAATTGTAATCTCAAGGGACCAAGACTGTTGTACCATTTATTGAGGGTTTCCATTAATCCAGTTTTCCAATTAGGCAGGTTTAAAATTTGTCTCACTTACAGAGGTTCCCGCTTATAGAGGTCGAAATGTACGGCTATTCCATTTTTAGAGGGAGAGTAGTCCCTTGTTTTTAGGTCAAAACCTGAGATAGTACTAATAAACAAAGCGTGTGCGAAAGGCATTCTAATGTTTGTAAACAAAAGTGTCAAAACCTGTCCCAACCCAATTAATTTGTTTCATTTATAGAGGGAATTCAGTTACAGAGTACCAATTATAAAGGTAAACATCGAATAAATCCTAGAAATCAGATCTCATTTAACCAGGTTCAAAAAGTCCCATTAATAGAGGTAATTCAAAGAAAAGTACCGGGACCTCATTGCAACTCTCAATAATAGAGGTTCGCATTTATCCAGGTTCCATTTAACCAAGTTTCACTGTAAAAGGTACTTTTGAACTATCATGAACCATCATACCGACTTCAAGTTATTTCAAACTTTGTAGTGTTATTTCTTGTTTACTTTGTAGTCGGTTACCAAATTTTTTTGGTCTTGTGTTTATCACAAATAAATGAATTCATGCAAATACGTACGGTTAACGGTTATAATCTAAACAAATATTACCTATACAAGTACAATTTGAAAAAAAAAAATATACTGACTTCCATTCTATTCAGTTATTGGAGTGTATCTCAAGAACTACTGGACCGAATTTGATGAAATTTAAATGGGACCACATGGTAAGCACCAGGTTTCAAACAAAAAAGTCGTTAGAATTATAAAAAGTAGAGGTTTACTTTATACGAGTATAATTCTAACTGGATGCGTTGTCTCTTAAAGGACATTGTTCAAACATAAGGGACTTTGGGCTAAACGTGGACATTTAACTTCAATGATATTATGTATTAAACTTGATAGCTGTTAACAGTAGTAATCAGGATATAATAATTTGGTAGTAGCAGAAAGGCTACTTTAGCATATTTCCCATATGTAAAGTATTTGTTGACGAGGTTAATTTTTAATAAAACTACAACACTTTTTACAGGTTTTTTTATTATCAATCTGAATTGTAAGTCAAAAGAACATTATCTAGAAACTGAGCAGGAGGATTGATATTGTTTTGATGCCTTGCCCAGCCCAAATACCACATAATGGTCATGACGTGAGCACAACAACCTACTGTTCTTCGGCCCACAATGCAATTACAACAATATTGTATTATTGCTTCCCTTCCTTCATTATTATCATATACTATATACACAAAGTATATTTTACGGCTTATATGCCGGCTTTGTATTTTTGCTCGCAACAATGTTGCATTTTGAGCTCAAGGAAAACCTTCTAGTAGGCTGCTGGTTGCTTCCTCTCTACATACCTCAATGGTATAAGAACCATCATTTCTAATATGCTCACCATAATATGATCTCGCTTGTTTAAGCTGATATGTCCCACATGCAATTAATATCAAGTCGCTATATTCCATTGTGGGGAAATGTACACCATGAATGTTAACATCAATATTAACAAACTGTGAGCGCCTTCTATTTAAATTATTTTGTTCTGCAAAATCTGCTAGCACGTTTTGTCTTGAATAATTTTGATTAATAATTTCAAGAATTGCAGCTGCATCTGGCCTGTCACATACCCTTTGGTGGAACTTGTTGATTAATGCAGCTGCAACTCTAAAATCAGTCATGGCGTGCTTTGAAGCCCTATTTAAAAATTCATGTCGAAGAAGCTTGTATGACATTTTAAATATGCCATTAATAGCTTCCACGACCCAGCGACATATAGTTACAGTTCTTGACTGATTTGCTGCCTGGGTGGATAGCTGAGTTTCACCTTCTTCACGGGATGCAGGTACATGAATAGAATATTGTAATTCTTCTAACAGAGGCACACAGTCTCTGAAGCCCCTGTCTAATATGAAGACATCACCCGGTTGAAAATACTGCCGTAGAGGTTTCGATTCATTATTGAACTCATTTAAAATTATATTTGCATCAGATGATGTGGCCGGGTAGGGGCCCAAAACATCAATTATGTAGCCGTCTGTACAAACAATTACAAATGGTTTCATTAAGTTTCTGTATTTGTGTAGGGAGTAAGTATCCTTTTGATACATATAATTTGAGCTTTTTTGGACATATAAATATGTGCCATCCATGATAATGATTGGCTTCCCTTCACCACCAAAAAGGCCGTTTGGGATTAAAAGATTTCTTTGTGCTATTTCTGTTCTACTTATATGGTTTATTCCCAAGTTTCTTGGGACAAAATCATCATTTAAAATTGTGCGAGCCTCATTCATAAGTCTCATTAATGATATACGAGAAACATTTAATAATTTTGAGATCCTCTCATCTGTGTCTCCTGTGCGCAATTTCATTAAATAGGCAGCCAGTGCCAACTCTCCGTTTTTCCGTGGTAATCTTGGAATATCACCATAGAGCTGCCGAAATTGCTGCTTCGATAACCCAACCCAATAGTACAAAACATCATCTGCCAACGCATCTATGTTGGAGAAATCCAATGTTGGGTTTATTTCATTTACAAATGTTGCAAAATCTTGTATTTGAGTTGCAGTGAAACTGTGAATTGGTTGTTGAATGCTCGACAAATGAACCCAATTGTCATTTTGTAAATGATAAATGCAAATTCTGCATCCAGTAGGCACATAATATTTAAAATCTGCAAATAATTTTATTCTCAGCCACTTTGGGACTCTTAATCTTTCATCTGAACCACATTCAGGGAAGAAGCAATGGGCCTGAGAATCTCCTGCTCTCGTTAAATCGGGCAAATTAATTGTTGCCTCTCTTGAATGAGTGCTCGGTGGTTCTGAGAGTCGAGATACTGCACGACGACTCCTCTGCCAGCAAGGATGGCAAATATGTTCAGATCCCCGTAACTGAAATGAAATAGATTATTTATTAAGACAACAAAAAAAAATATTTTAGTCCATTTGCTTATTCCGATACTTTAATCTTCAGCTAGCTGAATAATGTACATAATGCAAAAATCATGTTGCATTTTAATGAGCTGTTATTATTATATAGATATTAATAATATAATATATTAATGTAATATAAGTATTTTTTTTTTTTTTAAATAAAGAGTGAGCCGAGACGAGACGAGCAGGACATGTGCCTGATGGTAAGCAACATGCCTGCCACATGACAGCACAGTAACACGCAGCTATTGGAACATAAAAGAGTCCAAATCATTACCTAGCACTGCACTGCGCTCGCCACCCAGAGATCTAAGTTGTTACATCTCTAAGCCCTGTAATTTCTCTGGAAACATTGCCCTTCAAACCGGAACACAGTAATGTTTCCACATTACTGCTTGGCGGTAGAATAACTAGCAAAGGTGTGGTCCTTCCCCAGGCGGACTCTGCCAAGAGTCCTACCACTACTTATAGGTATATATTTCAACACATAGTTCTCATTGTGTTCTAGTTTTTTTTTTAACATAAATAAGTAACTTGCTTACCTCCCGTGGTTGTATCCATTCCATGATAGTATTTCTTATAAGTAACTCTCTTTCAGAGTCTGTGCGTAAAATGTGTGACCTTGTTCTCATAATTGAAACCCCGCAATTTACGCACACATGTCGATGGTGACCACTAGCAGAAAGCTCCATATTTCTATTTGTATCTTGCCCGCGGCATTCTTGTAATGCAAAACTCCAGCAAGAGTGACATACTACATTCCTTTCATCAACCTAAAATGATAAGAATAATGTTAACAACGTAAGTAGAGGTATTGTTATGAGTGTATGTATACCCCTCTAAAGGGAACCTCTGTTTTAATAAGAAATAAAAGATTTTGAGTAAAATGTAACTTACAGTTCGTGGAGCAATCCATCGTCTTATGACTAACTGCACTTCTATGAGATTCAATCCATGTCTCCTCCGATCTCTGACGTCAGCGCCACAATTAATGCAACGAGACATCAAGGATTCCATATCATCCGTAGCCGTGCCGAAGTCTTCAGAATTAGTATCAGCGGAGTCCATACGTAAGCCGGGGTCGTCGGGAAAAGCAGGGGTAACGGAATCAATTGGAGGGCCAGAGTCATCATGCGTAGAAGAGTCGTCGATATCCGGGGGCAAGCTATGGTCGTCAAAGCGCATTTTTAAAACTCGAGTACACAAAACAACAAACAATCCGCAAATCCAAAACAACGCAATAACATTTCAAAACAAAACGAAACTTTTTTGGCGTATTCAGTGCTGCCATAGTAAAAATATTGGAGTATCGATCTGAAAAAAAATCGATAATAATAAGATGGCTGAAATCGATACTATATTCTTAATGACTATTTTTTTAATATTAACAAAAATGTATTCCAGACAGTAGTTAAAATAAGTATGACAACGGAGCTCCCTTGAAAATAACAATTAGTCAGATTACATAAGTACAGTCATATTCGGTTGAAAACATTAAATATCAGTCAGCCGTCAAAGAAATAACAATCTCTTTGTTTTTGGTTATCATCCCTTAATGTAAGTTAGACGACACAGTTACACGCGCACTTACTTATATATTATATTTTACTACTACGAGTAAGATACTACTCGACTCGTTGGGTGTCGCCCTCACTCCGAATAGGTATGAAGTGCCAAACCTGGAAAAGTCGGCTGCGGCGCGAGCCGAGATCGTTGCCCTCTCGGGGCGCTCTCACGCGCGCGTTGGTAACACGTCACCACCCGTTGCGACATGCGTAAAGCGGGCGAGCTCGATAGCACTTGACAGAGTGCTTGCACTCGGGTATGTACGTATGGAGAAGTCAGATACATAGTTCGATCTTAGGTTTTTTCAAGTATCAGCAGGCCTACTACGAAGTCCGAGAATTCCTACGTTTCTACGGACGTTTCCTACCTCGAAAGACAATCTGTCGGTTGATAGGATCGGCCGTTTCGTTCGATCCGACCCTCATTCGACCTATAAGTCTATAACTTCCGACCGAGATGTATCGATCCGACTGTTTTTCGTGGTAGGCTACAATCCGATTCAGCTGTCGGTCGGATCCGATCATTCCGAGTTTGTTTTCGTAGTAGACATGCTGGTTGTATGCCATAGCGTAAATATGTTAGGCTTAAGTTAAGTTTTAGGTGAGTCCTGCGCCTCCGCGCCAACCTACACTCTCAGCCACACTCATACACTCACAGCCAGCTACTATAGATGGTTTGAAAAAAATAAAAACAAAACCTTGGCAGTTATAGGAACTGCCGATTGAAATGAAAACTTATAACTTAGAATTTAATAGCTTACTTTGGAAACTACTCGGGTAAAACCGGAGGGCGTGACTGTGAGCATGGCCATGTAGAAATGCTGACCCATTTCTAGATAGCCAATGGGAAATACTGACGCATTTCTAGATGACCATGGTCCCGAGTTTAGCCGAAGACCTCTTATCATTCCCGATCGTGATGCTAGAATTCAATTCACAACCCACGAATAATCTGTATGTGCCGCGCCAAAAGAAGTTTTCACTTCAAAAAAACTGGCCCAGCGTGGTGGATTATTGCCTTGACTCTCTTTGCGAGAGAAGGGCCCAAGTCCCAGCAGTGGGAACATTTAATTTTAGTGGGCTCTTTATGATTTACATTACTTCTTTTATGAATATTGTTGTGAAGAATCGGACAATTTTTGTATCGATTTAAAGATTAAAATGGGCAAAATCGATTTTATCAAAGTTTTTTGACTGGCAATATAATTTGTCAACGAGTTCGGAAATAATGAAAATATCAATTAAAATACTTATATATTTCACTTTTATTTTATTAATCTGGGTACTAAAACAATGTATGATGATTATTTACTAAAATAAATATTGTTTTTGATTAGATCAAATACTCAAGAGCATCTTGTCCACGAATAGCCCAATTTGAACAATGTCCTTTATGATATTAAACGGTACAAGCACGATGTCCACCTGGTGTTAAGTGGTAACGTCTGCCTAGAACACATGTTTTTCGTCAAAAGCAACGATCTGCACTGGCACCCGTATACCCCGGGCCATTAAGTTGTAAAGTCTCATGTGCGTGTAATTTCAAACCAATGTAATTTCAAACTCAAACAAATGAAATTTCAAAAAAATCTTTTGTAGTTCAAGTTAAGGTGCGAGTTGGAAGCCGGCTACATGAAGCCGCAGCAAACGCCGTGTCGCAGTGACACTACTGGTTTTTATGTATTTCCATGACCTACCATCCGTAGTTAGCAACACGAAGCTAGCGTCGCGTCGTCGAGCGGCAGACGACACTGTCGCCCGACCGCAGATCAGTAGTGCCGCTCGCGGGTACCAATCTACCGAGTAAAACAACTGAAAAGCTTTTAAACTAAACCTTTCGTATCGCTTTTCAATTGGTTGATTCCATCTGCAGTTGCCGTCTGCAGTCGGGTTCGAAATCATGACTGCAGCGACATGAAGCGACGACACGTCGTCTGCTGCTGCTACGTGTAGCCGGCTACCAACTTGCACCTTTAGGAATAAAATGCACAATAAAACTAAATGACCACGTGACAAAATTTACTCGACGACTACTTAATAGATCCTTGTTCTCTGTCGGATAATATACTTGAGCTTGGAGATTACTGTGGCTGATGGATTGCCGGACGTATTTCCAGTTGTCCGGTATCCTGATGGAGGTGTATTACTTTGTGAAGTGGTTAATGTCTGTATTAACTATGTTATCCAGCAACCTTCTTCATTAATCTACTTAAGCTGGGCTTTTAAATCTTAATATACGTCATAAATATTTAAACATTTTTAACAACTTAATGGAAAGATGGGATAAAAATCAGTTATCACACTTGAAACAATTTAAAAAGAGACTTATTAGAAACTTAGTAAGTTAAGTCTTAACTTAACTTAGGCCGGTATTCCAAGAAGACGCTCAGCCGTCAATTCTCTAATGATTCGTCGATGCGCTCGTCGACGAGCTCACGGATGTCAAATACCTACTTTATGAGATATCGCCCTTGTACATGAGGTTGTTTTTCCAACTTTTCTTGTCATCTCGTCATTTGTTTCACGGATGTTGTCAAAGATTGGGATCCTCCATTAGAGAATCGCACGGCAGTTGTGGATCGCCACTTGAGCGGAGATTTGACAGTAAATGTCATACAACATTCACTAATTACAAAATTCTGATTCTAATTGTAATTAAACTAATTTTATTCTAATTCTAATATTCTAATATTATTATAGAATCACAACTGAGCGTCTTTCTGGAATACTGACCTAAGTCTTCCACGTTGATACAAAGGTGCATCAGTGAAGTGTCTATGTCGTAGGTTAAAAAAATCATTATAGCTACTTTGAAGATCGGTGTAGAAGTTATTATGGAGTTTAGAGTTAAAGGAGAGAAAAATTGGAAAGCTGTAATCGGGTAGATAAAGAAACGATCAGACGGACAAACGGCCTGACAGACAGGCCGACAGACATAACGATCTTAAAAAGATTCCTTTCTAAGGAAACATAATGAAATGTGATCGTGGCCTCGGATAGACCGGATAGGAGTTGTGTATTACAACAAAAACACAATAGATAAATTACCTGATAACGATGATAACTGAAAAGTGTTAATTACGATAAAATTAATGATTTCTTGGTTTTCGCAATTCGTAAACAATGAAATTAAACAACTTTAGAGGATTACACGAAGCACTCGCAGCGGAGTCGAGTTGGGGATCTTAACGATCAACAATGTTAAGCAACGCTTGCTGCGGTCAGGAGTTGGATGGGGGAGCGTTAGTGGCATTATTTAACTGTGCGATTCCGTGCTTCGGAGGGCACATTAAGCCGCCGCTCCCGGTTGCTCGTCTTAGGACAACAGTCGTTAGTTTAAGTCGAAGGCCTTAGGGTGGCCTGAAAACTTCGACATGGGTTGGCCACTAGCCTATCCATCAAGCCGCACTGGGCCCGTGTGGTGAATTAGTGCCCAAGCCCAGCTCCTCTCTCTGAGCGGAAGACTCGAGTCCCAGCAGTGGGAACATGGGCTGATTATATAGCTATTAAAATTATATAGAATTCAATCACGTAAATTTCGCGGGTTGTGGTTATTCATGTGGTGAACAGTGAACATAGTCACGAAAACTTGTCCTGATCCTGAAAAGTGTTCGAAACGTTTGGCAAATAATATTATAAATTGATGCGGTTTAATCCGTTTAAGATAGTTTAATTTCAAACCTCAAAATCTAACTACTAAAGAATAATTAAATTAAATATAGTATTGCTATTCCCTCGAGGTGACTGTTACACTCCGAACTCATACGAATGTGGCCAATGTATCTTGAAATATAGCGCAAAAGGGCCACAAGGGCAAAAACACAACTATAGACGTTTCCCGATAACCGAGGGTTATTTTCTCAGTTCATTTTACCTTTTACGCGCACAAAAATCACAGACCATTTTCATTTCTCCACCTAAAGCGTGTATTAGCATATTTTCCGTTACTCCGAACTCAAATTTGCATTCTCCGTTCCTGATAACGGAAAACTGGCCCGTAACTGGTGGTGTCAAACGAAGCGGGTGATTGGGCTATCCGATTCCTAATAACCCTTCTGTGTGAATAATTTATTCTGTTGAATAAATGAGGTGATTGGTTATCTGTTACTTTGAAAAGGTTATTTACGTGATTTATCTGAAAAGACATTTATACTACTGTAGCTTTAGGGTTGCCAGGTAGGCTAACTAGTTCAGATTGTAGAATGTGGAAGATAATTGAAATGCGACCTATCCAGACAACATCATACTTTTGTTTTACTTAACAATTTACGTCCGTTATACATTTGCCATTTCTCGAGTTTTTATTTATTATTTCTCAAGTTGTAAATTTTATGATTGCATTAAATGAGATCTCCATTCAAGAGAGTCAAATCACAGTCACTTAAACAAGCCTAAGTCAAAGTCAAAGTCAAAATCATTTATTCAATTTAGGCATCAAAGACGCTCTTATGAGCGTCAATTTTTCATTGACCTTATTTTAATTAATGTACTTTAAAGACTACCGCCGCGTTCTAAAATATATAGAGCCTACGGAGAAGAAGCGGCAAGTAACTCGCGGTCATTCCTTTTATATAGATATTTACAATGTTTGTACGTAGGTACTACTAATATTACATTTTATGGGTAGAATGACAGCTTGTCAGAAGTGGAGTATTCCAAGCATTCCAAGTCTTCAATATAATGTCAGACTTTAATAACCCTTTTTTTATTAAAACGTTTTTACAGCCCACTTGAATATTTCCTCTGTGAGCTCAGTTATGTGTTTTAGGATTTTATTGTAAAAACGCACACAATTTCCTAGGAATGACTGATTAGTATTCGCAAGTCTAAAACTAGGTACAGGTATTTGTATTTCTAGTATTAAAAGGGTGATGAACACTATTTAACTTGTATGTATTTTTTTACGAACATACATTTTATTTTCAAATACAAGCCTGTTATTAAGTCACTGTCCTGTCTGAGTCACGTTCTAGTAAAGCGGTGGATATGTCTTCGGTCAATCATTGGATTGGCCAGACTGCGATATGGCTAGGCACTTCTTGTAACGCCGGCACATCGTGATCTAGCCATTTTATATAAGCTTATTTAATTTTATATAATTTTATTCACCTTTTAAACTAAAAATATCAAAATCGGTTTATCCGTTCGGGAGCTACGCCGCCCCAGTCATACACACACTGACACGTCAAACCTATAAACACTCCGTCGTTGAAATTTATAGAGAGAAAAATTCCATCCTCGGACGGGATTCGAACCCGCGTCTTCTGACTCTCCGTGTCAGACGCCATTGACCAACTAGGCCACCGAGAATCTAGTCCGAGCATCGAATTTTAACTCTCTATTTGACTAACCGTCTTGCGGGGACGGAGCGACATCTATTGGACAGTTTAACAGTACCATCCAACCGAAAGAAGCATTATTTAGAAATACTTGAAACTTTCGTATTGACATCGCAGCCCTTGTAATTTGTATAGTATTACTTTTTTAAAGCACTAACGCCTGCTTAAGCGATCTCAAACATTGAAATTTATAGACTTTATTGAATTTATAGACTCCGTCGTTATTACCGTTGAGGGTTAAAAATAAAAGCATTCCAATTTATAACATCAACTATTTGCCGGTGATCATCATCATCTCAGCCGTAGGACGTCCATTGCTGAACATATGCCTCCCCCATGATTTTCAAAAAGGACCGGTTGGAAGCGGCCTGCATCCAACGTCGTCCTGCGACTTTCATCAGGTCGTCTGTCCACCGTGTCGGTGGACGACCTACGCTGCGCTTGCCGGTCCGTGGTCTCCACTCCAGAACCTTTCGACCCCATCGGCCATCTGTTCTGCGTGCTATGTGCTCTGCCCACTGCCACTTAAACTGGCTAATCTGCTGAGCTATGTCGGTGACTTTCGTTCTTCTACGGATCTCCTCATTTCTGATTCGATTACGTAGAGAAACCCCGAGCATATCCCTCTCCATAGCTCGTTGTGCGACTTTGAGCTTATCTATAAGGCCCATAGTAAGAGACCACGTTTCAGTGCCATAAGTCATCACTGGTAACACACAGTCTTGTGGACGTGTGTCACGGTAGTCTTGAGGCACTGAGGTATTTTTGACGAGAAGACTTCGCGAAGTTTCCGGAACGCTGCCCAGCCGAGTTGGATTCGACGATTGACCTCTTTCTCGAAGTTGGACCTGCCTAGTTTGACTGTCTGTCCCAGGTAGATGTACTCGTCAACAACTTCGAGAACTAAGTTCCCAACTGATATTGGGGTAGGTACAACATGGGCATTAGACATAATTTTCGTCTTATCCATGTTCATCTTAAGACCTACCCGTTGGGAAACTCGATGGAGGCCTTCGAGCTGTACTGAGGTCTTCCATGGATTCTGCCATGACTACAATATCGTCGGCAAATCGAAGGTGAGTGATGTATTCGCCGTTAATATTGATGGCAAGTCCTTTGCCGGTGAAAGCCCAAAATATGTCCAGCTTTTTCAGAGATTATAGTGGATTGACCCATACCGTACCTAAAATACCCCTGGGGGTGCCACGGGAACTTGAATTAGGACCCGTGGCACCCTCAAGTCCATTAGTGCAGTGCTTTTGAATGTATACAACACACATGGTATTAAAAGTACTCGACCAGACAGAAACTAAAAAAAAATTCTTTATACATTCTTTTTACTATGTAAATACACACATCAACAAAGGGATACGTTATTTCGAAATCAAACATGGCTTTATTATTTAAAACCTATTTTGTTTCACTAAATGGTTTTATACACAGATTGAAACCTTGTTTCTTCTTCTTTCGAAATTTTAAATGAGAAACAAATGAAAACCACAAAACAGCGAAATCATCTCAGCAGGCACCTGGTGGTGTGAAGTCACATTTAACTATTTAATCAATCAATCAATCATTTAAAGCTTCTTCGGGTGTAAAGTGAAGAAAAAAGGATTAGTATTTTTTTCTTGTACCAATTGGTTGTGTAAGCTTTTTAGCTTTATACCACGCCATCATTTGAGGGAAGTTGAAATTTTACGAGCAATTGGCAGGTTAGAAAACGGTGCTATTCAATGCGTCGTTACTGAGGCTCTGGGCACAAGTCAAAATCCAAGACAAATTATCCAAGCTGTGTTCACTTTATTGCGCAACTGGGGGTGTAGTATATAACGGCACAAGGATAGATATCGTGTTATCACTTAGAAATAGAATTATAAACGCAACCAAATATCACAGCCACTCAACTTGTGCAAAGGCTTCAGGCCACCAGCTGCTGGTGAGCGACCAAACCGTGTGAAGTCGGCTGCATGAAGTTGGTCTTCAAGCTCGTAGGCCGCTACAAGTCCCAGCGCTACGAAGTGGCAATGGCGGTTGGTGACTTTCATGGTCTCGATAACATTTAACATGGAGTGACCAACAATGGTCATTGGTGCTGCCTACTGATGAGTCTCGCATTGGATTTCATCCAGATTCGCGACGAACACGCGTTTGGAGAACAGCAAGCAGAGTTAGCCGTCTCCGACATCCTCAGAAGGTACATCCTTATCAAGGCGGGACGATCATGGTGTGGGCACGAATACGCATCGGGATACGAACTGAACACATTTGGATTCAGAGCAGCATGATTCCATTAAATACCGTAAGGAGGTAGTGGAACGTGTTATTGTCCCGTTCAGAACCCAAAAGGTGCTAGAATTTCAACTTACGCATGACAACGCACCTTTGCATACGGCGCGGCTGATATCGGCCGCCCTTCTACAACACGATGTTCAGGTATTGGATTGGCCAGCACAGTCGCCCGACCAAACCCAATTGAACACGCCTGGGACATGTTACAGTGAAGAGCATTGAGGGATTTTCCGCCCAATTTGACACTAGAACAATAATTTTTCAAACATTTACAATGAACTTGGGGCCGCATACACAAACAAGATATTAACCCCCTAATTTTAAGTATGGAAAATCGTTACCGCTATGTGATTCATGTCAGAGGAGACAATACCGATCACAAACTATCAGATTTGATTAAATTTTTATTTGTTTAATTCGATTTCATAATATGAATAAAAAGTATTTGTTTACTCCTACGAAGAAATAATAACAGGAAGAGTAACTGCCTTAAAAAAATTACCCAATAAAAGTCATGCTAAATCAATAACATCGTTCACGCCCTACGAATAATAATAAGTCAGGAAGCATAATTCAGAACAAATTCCACACAAAAAGTGGCCCTTCAAACCAAAACGACGTACGATTCCAAATACAAATTACTTCCGAGGTTACAAATAGACATGTTCGGTGATTGGTTTAAATTCAGAAGGAAAGCAGGGATTGGCTCACGCGCGTGCTGCAACGTCTACTATGGCAACTGAGTCGTAGCGGCGTGGACGATGTAATGCAACAAGTGGATTGGACCAAGTCAATAATATACACAATGTTTTTTATTTGTTTTTTTATATCGGTTACTTTTTAAAATTCAGTGAAATTTATGTCCCGCAAAATATTAAGTTTTCGTCTAGAAGTAATTAGAAGAGACTCTTTTTCCGCAATGTAGTAAAGTGAGATTAAATAACCAAAAATATATTTAACTTGCTGGTGTCCGCGACTACGTCTGCGCAGGGTTAGTACTTCGAGTAGCTTATTATCTTCTCCAAGGCCTAACCCTGACCAGACATCCATCTAAAAATACCAAAATATCATAAAATATGTACATGGTCAAACGCCATTGTTATAATAGAAATCCAAGAAAAAAATATACTAAGTGTATCAATCAGTAAACACTAACAATAAAAGACAGGAATTACGAGTACATACAAATATAAAATTAATCACCATTAAAACAACTGTCATTACATTTCATCACCCTTGACGGTATTTGTGTTACATTTCATCCCCCTTGAGTCTAGTGTATCGAGCTATCAAAATACGAACGACACAAACTTAAGGCACAAACAAAAATAAAACTTAAATGTAGGCGTTGAAAACATCGCTGCTTACCCCTTCGAGGATATATAGGCGAAACCATTTGTTATGTTGTGTTTAAAAATAACATGTAAGTATTGCGGGCGATTCACTCAAGACTACCTCTAGATGGCATTGGTTAAATAATTGTAATTGCATAAGTTGATTTGGCATCTATCGATAAATAGCAGAACATTTAATGACTTTTTGAAATATCACGTTTGTCTCTTTAGTTCAGCAACTCGCCTCTAGATGGCATTGGTTAAATAATTATAATTGCATAAGTTGATAAAAACAGCTATGCAATAGCTTTACCGCGGCAGTCTCCGAGTGCCACACGTCTTTTTTTATTTTTTTTCTTCAAAATGAACGGAGTAAGCATATAATGCTGGTTTTCACAGGCATCTAGTCATAATCTTGTCTTTCTAGCTTAAGTGCAGAGAGGCATTTATTTTACTGCATTGGATCGGCAAGGAAATGGAATTAAAACAAAATAAGCAAAATACATTGCTGTTACATTTCAATATTCAGTTCTGTAAAAAATATACATTAAACAAAAATAGACTGACTTTATTTTGCATAGTATTGACCATCTCGGTTTGTATACGTATTTGAACATCTTTGAATATAAATATAATTTTGCTACTACGTACTAATAAAAGTGATTCCTGGACATTTTAATGTTGTATAGATCCTGCACCACTTCACAACACATGCTGGCATGATGATTCACAGCTGTAATTCACAATGATAAAAATTAAAATGTATGCGAAGATTTTACGTGTGCTCGCTTGCAAGAAAAATGTCCGACTGATGACGTACTGAACACGACTTTTAAGCCCCGCCTACTTGAACACGACTTTTGTTGGGTCAATTTTTTAACGCAGTTACTGTTCCTGACTTATTATTATTCGTAGTTCACGCCGCTATGACTCGGCTGTCATAGTAGACGTTGCAGCACGCGCGTGGATCCCTGCTTTCCTTCTGAAATTTAAACCAATCACCGAACATGTCTATTTGTAACCTCGGAAGTATTCGTATTTGGAATCATACGTCGTTTTGGTTTGAAGGACCACTTTTTGTATGGGATTTATTCTGAGTTATGCTTCCTGATATTATTTCTTCCATGGCTTTAATAATTTAACACTGTTATTATAAGAAAATCAAAAATAGTATCATGTAGTTAAAGTCTAAATATCGGCCTTGAAATTAACTTTAATTGTTCCATTTACAGTTATAACTAATTTTTAATAGTTTTCTAGATAAACAATGATATGTTCAAAATTTCTAGACTGTTGATGTGTGTATTTTTGTATAGATTCAGTAAAAACCGTTAGGTATTTGGATATTTCAAATAGATATGTAGATAACACCGTTAATTATCTTTCAGCGCAAATATTTTCAAAGGATTCCAAGATGTAGACTTGAATAATTTATTTTGTTTAGTCAAACGAATTTATTACTTTATAATTTATCTCAAATAGTTGAAATCAAATTAATTTATTCAGAATTTTGACTTAATTGCGAAATGAATATTCATAAGATAAGACGAATTACGAGTCAGCGCAATTTCGTGAAGCTTTTATAACTAGTTGTGATAGTGAGATCAAAAGTTTGTATCGAAAACACGTTTCTGTGTCCAAGAAAATTACTTTTGCGCCAAAGGGACTCGATGTTGGATGTTTGTACCTTTAAAAACAATATTAGAATTTAAACATATCTATTTGAGTCTACGCTGTAAAAACAGACATTTAAGGATATTAATGCTGTATTCTTGGTATACAGTAGATAAATAGATAACACTTTATTCTACATAAAACATGGATACATTTAATTAATATATAATTATTAATACTGTTGTACAATGGGCGGTCGTGCTCATAAGCGATCTCTTTCAGACAACCTTTGGATGGAGAGAAATTATCATACACTAATAGACGGTGGTGTATTTGAAAACAACGTGAAAAAGTAAACCTAAATAATATTAAAATTACATAAACATAACTTAATATAAATAAATAAATACACAAGTATTGTATACAGTAGTTCAAGGCCTAAGAATCCAGCACTGTTCCATGTATGTAGGTAATCGTAAAATTCAATAGAGGGATTTGTATCCCTCAGTTGAATCCACACCAAACTAGCAGTATGCCGCTACCTGCGTTGATGTGTAGCATCTTCTGTTGATAAACATTAGGCGCACAAAGGGACTGACGTTCTTGTGACCCAAAGGTGCGATTACGAAGATTTCCAAGGAGGGTTCAGCAAGTAGACGGCCGATCACAAAAACTTTGACAATTATTATGCATGTGTGGTTTGCGAAAGAGATATTGTAACAACCCCGCTTCAAAGTAAGTTCAGTAAGATGATTGTAAGCCTTTTTTTATCTATTTTAATATTTACCTTATCTGTATAGGTATTCAACTTAATTTTCCATGATTGATTTTAACTTAAGGTCCTGGGATCAAATCGAAAATTTTACATTGCTTTGTTATTTTTTTTATGACCCTTGCATTTTATTGTCATGCAAAAAATATTATTTAAAGTTACAAGGTTACACATTTAGTATTTTTTCTAATATAAACGTGTGAACGTAAGTCATAACTTAATTTAATTAGTCTTGTTAAGTTCAAGAACCATTTTATTCCATCAATATAATTACAACGATATGAAATATGTGTATATTTGATGCGTAAACTTAATATAATCATCTTGGGATCGAGAATTAACCCGTTGATCTCGCGATTCGCCATATTTGGCCATTAATACAATAGATTTCGCAGAAATCAACCTACTCTTCCAGGAACTGCAACGTGTGTGGTTAAGTAGTTTGCCCTTCTTCTCGGGGCAATTTACAAAAATAGCAAAAATATTTTCGACCAATTCGTTCTTAAACGCGGTGGTAGAAAGAAATTATATTAATTAATTATTAATAATTAAATTGTTAAAAAAAATTAATGTTCAAAAACTTGTCACGGATTAACGATTCACTCACTCTGCTCACACAGTTTCTACTAACAGGAAATGTGCGTATATCTAAATACGAAAAATCCTGCTATTGTAATTATTATTATTGTAATCATCGTATTGTTACCAACTTTGTAAGAATCATGAGTATGTACACCTCTGAGTGCTTACACAAGCTTGGTCTTTCATATTCACTACTAGCAGTGCGCGTCTTTCTTTTTTACATTTGCTGTCCGGCCCGGCTGATCCAGGTATAACGTAGAAAAAAAGAAAACTGAAATATAAAGATTCATTTCTTCTACTTACTTAAAAACTTAATTAGGTTTTTTCACTGCAGTTGAAAACCGCGTCAAAACACGTTGCGTGGTTTAGAAGTCAGCGGATATACGAAAGAATAAATTATTTTCATTCATTCATTTCAAAGCCTATACAGGGTGTTTGGTAGAGGGACCGACAAACCAAATGAGCGCGTTCGGGGGCCCACTTGGAGAATACAAGTTGGCCAAAAAAAATCCCCGACACCCCAATTTTTTTTAACTAAATCAGTTAGTTAGCTCTGTTTTGTATCCAATTTTGCTTTGCGTGGCCTGAAGGTGTATTAGAGATCAAATTCAAATAAAACATCCGGTCTAAAACAGATTTTACAAATGTTATGGTGGTAAATAGGTACAATTTCGGAGAAAAGGGGATAAATCACAAAAAAAGTTAAACATATTGGCGGGTCGGGGATTTTTTTTGGCCAACTTGCATTCTCCAAGTGGTCCCCCGAACACGCTCATTTGGTTTGTCGGTCCCTCTACCAAACACCCTATATAAGGCTGATTTAACAATTCATAATCAAAGTCACACGCAAAGACGTCACATCTTATTATCTTACGGGAATGTTTAGTTAAGGGTCTTCTTGTACTCCCCTTATGATTATGATTCGTATTCTGTTCATGTAAATTGAAATTAAGACGAATGGAGAGCTCTCCCTTGGAGTATTATGTATCTCTACTACTCAAACCAGATTCATATTAGGTTTCAGGAACACATATCAATCTGGAAGGAGCAGTTTTCTACATATATAGTTTGTAGTAATGTCTATATATAAATAAATAAATAAAAAAGTATTTGAATTATTTATTACCTTTCTGCATGACAGTTGTCTTGGTGTTCCTGCATAAGCAAGTAGTAATTCTACTGTATTTATTGGTAGATTTTTTACATGTTTGTAAAGCAGTCGGAAGAAAAGTTTTACATTTTTTTTTCTCAAATATCTCATAAAGTGTTTGAAGCGAATATAGCTCAATAATAAGGATTGAAAGAGTCGGCCATCGATGTTTTACATTATTAAACATACCTTAGGTAGAAGTTAGGATGCGACAGTCAGTGGAAAAGCCCAGTGGGTATACGGAAAATTCACGTTTACATCCACCCACTACACTAGAGTGGAAACCTATTAAAAAAATTGATGCAAAGAAATTTTTGCCAAGAAATTATAGAGCAATACATTCATTGCTGAAGAAACTAATTTATTAAGATAAATTTCTTGCATGACAGTTGAGGTAAACTTAGGGTGAAGATGAACTCGTAAGTGAATCCAAGGTATCATACCACATGATTGCATCTACCGCTAAGACCTACCTGTATCTTCCTATAGATTCTGATTTATACCGGGTTACTGTGATCAACCTACAGGGACCGTTCTTCCGCAGTCATAGTCAACAGCTTGAAGCTGCCATTGATAACTACTGGAGCAGATGGTATTAACAGCTCAACAAGTCACAATTTCAATTCGCGGGAAGCGCGCGTGACGTGAAATGAAGAGCGCGGGCGGAGGTGACTGCGCGAGAAATGTAGAGAGCTGCTGAAGAGAGTAGTTAAATAGTACAAGTTCAATTCTTAAGCGATTCTAAAAAGAGTTCAAATTGAGCTCAAGCGAAGGCTTCCGACTGTTGCTAAAGGGACATCTATGTTATTACAAAAGAAACAGTAACTATCTTAATGGTGATTTTTTTTAAGCGGAAAATTTCTTGTTTTTATTTCGCAGAAAGACAGGCTATTCGACTTAATCAGGCGATTCGCGACATTTGTATATTATTATTAACATTCTAGTAAAACAAACTTTAACATGCCTGCAACCAAATAGCAAACTTCATAATACTCGTAATAACATAACCTAACTCTAATAATAATAACACATTTCAAGTTAGTGTTATCTTATAATTAAATACAGTTAAACTTCAAATATATTATAATCTATGTTAGTTTATTTTGCATTGTTATTTCATTTATGAGCAGTCAGAAGGTGTCTAAAAAGGCTCGTCTGGCTGTTCATGGGGGAGTGTTGGTTCCGACACTGATGTATGGTAGTGAAAGTTGGGTGTGGCAGAAAAAGCATGAAAGTAGAATAAATGCTGTGGAGATGAGAGCATTGAGGAGCATGATTGGAGTGAAACGGAGTGACAGGATAAGGAATAGTGTGATAAGGGAACGATGTAGTGTGAATGAGGGTGTAGTGACAAAAATCGAGAAAGGTATGTTAAGATGGTTTGGACATGTGGAGAGAATGAATGAAATGAGAATGACTAAACAGGTATACATGGGACAAGTAAACGGAAGTGTTGGAAGGAGAAGACCTAGGCGAACGTTCCGAAATCAGATTGAAGACGTTCTGAAAAAAGGCCAGGTCAAAAGTACCCTAAACCGACGCTTATGTATGAAAGGATTGATAAGTATAGATGAAGCGAAAGAGATATATATGTCAGGATCGTAGTAAGTGGAAATCCGTGGTCTCTGCCTACCCCTACGGGAAAGAGGCGTGATTTTATGTATGTATGTTATGTATGTTATTTCATTGTTCAGCTCGGTATTCATTTAAATAAGGTACATAACAGAGAGAGAGAGATGGTCTATTGACAATTTTATATATTAGAAATAGGAATGTATATGAATGTAACGTTAAAATAAATAAGGTTGTTTGTAATTAGGAAATACCAGTCTACCTAGGTATTTAATCTTCGGGCCGTTATTCGCTATGACCACTGAAACATAGTACAACATAGGGGGAGGGCGCTGTATGCTGAAACACAGGCGATGAGCCTAGTTCGGCGACAGACACTTCAAACATGTTTTGTGTAACATTCTAGACATATTATATAAGTTCAAAACTATGTAAGTGCTAAAATTATGAAATAAATTATTATTCCTTTTATTCAAAATAAATCACGGATTTCATCCGGTCCTTTACAAAGACATAAGCCAACACTTAGAGGCCTGTTTGTCGGCTTGTGTGTCGTAGTGACAACCCTGCGATTTTTCATGATCAAGTGAGGGTAGGAGAACAAAACACCCGCTCTTCTCGCCGGACTCACCCGCAGTTTTCAATCAGCTCGTGACCAAAGGTCGTCGAGCGAAAGGTACATTTATACCTATATTAAATAATACGTGATAAGTCCCGGTAAACATTTAAAACATGTGTTGAAATCGCGAAAGTTAAAAAAAAAAAAATACTAATACCAATGCTATAACAATTTCGGTTGACATCAAAATTCGGTACACAACCGAACCAAAGTACTTAGACAGCGCAGCCCCGCGTAGAACTTCAGGCGATAAATAGGCGACAAAAGTGGAAAGAGTAGGTGGGTGGGGCCGGAGGACGCTTGCCGGCAATTATTACGTGAGTGCCGGCAGAGCGTTCGGACTTGGCAGTTTTTAAATGTCATTGTTTTCTGTTGCGTAGGAATGCTATCAACAAAACGTAGATACGATGTACACTTGTTTTGTGGTGATGTTGACATCCGTACACGCGTCTCGCGGTAATCAACGTTAGTAGGGAAGACTTTTTAGATTATACCTACTTTGCCAGTGCTATAACAATCTTGGTTGACATCTTGCCGAAGGCACAGAATTCGCCCTATTTAATATATCTATGGCCGAAGGGTTAAACCCCGTCTTGACTTTGCAGTTATGAATTTTTCATATGTAACGTTGCGCTGTTCCTTCTGTGTATGAATCCCTTTTTTTAGACCGTGTACGTTTTAAATAATTCCGTCAGGTTATGATGAATAGAGCCTTTTTGGTGTATACATTACGGAAAAGACGGTTTATGTTTTGTTCAGCCATAAGCTCATTCGCTGTAAGTACTTATACTTTTGCTCTCAGTTACTTTCAGAAGAAGCTTTATTTCTTTTTGGGAGTGCTGGTAAAGTCGTATCTGTTGTAAGAATTGAAATAAATACTCGTATATCATACGAGTGTTTATGTGTACCTTTATTGTTCTATTACTATACATGTAAAAATATTGAGTTAAACGCCTGCTTTAGATTTTGCTTTTTTGGATAGTACTATCCAAGCTGTTCAATAGATGTCGCTCCGTCCCTGTAAGACGGTTAGTCATATAGAGGGTTAAAATTCGACGTTCGGACTCGAACCCCGGTGGCCTAGTTGGTCAATGGCATCTGACACGGAGAGTCAGAAGACGCGGGTTCGAATCCCGTCCGAGGATGTGAATTTTTCTCTCTATAAATTTTAATGCTTTTTTTTCAGTTTTCACTGTTACCCTTGCACTGAATAACAAGATGACTGAGAGCTTCAATAACAAGATCGAAAACCCGAAAACAAACATTCAGCCAATAGAGCCGTCAAGTAATGGAATGTAACTGCAATGGGCAAGCGTAGCGCTTACCATCAGACAGATGACACGTGTCATCACTTCAAAGCATTAAAAAAGGACATACATAGGCTGGACAGCTTTCTATCCCTTTCTAATGTTACTATAAGCTATTACCGCGGAGATAGTAAAAACTGAAACTAAGCTCTCCCCAGACTTTCATCTGAAACATCAGAGAATAAAGGATCGTGTAATGAAACGGTCATAAAACTTTTTATGGGATGGCTGCTACTACCAATTGGTATTTCGCTACGAAAAGTTTTAGGCTGATGTATTAAAGAAATACGTACAGATTGTCTTTTGGCTTTACCTATTTTGTTGTGCGGTTTGATCTTTGCCCAGAAATAAGAGATTATTGTCCAGATTATTCATGTGGGTTCTAAGTTAAGTTTCTTAAAATAAAGTACCTAGATGACCGAGCTTTGCTGGTAGGAAAACAATCTTTATTGGTCTAACCTCAAATCATTTGCTCATTGGCTTAGTGTTGTTTAACGCCATCTATTGTCAAGTTTCAAGTTTAAGCTTTAGTGTTGCTTTGTCGGTAACAGTTTAGTTCTTGTTTAAGCTGGCCCTAGAAGTTTTTCAATGCCTGAAAACACGGATATAAAACGACGTTTTCTAAAAATGAAACCTAGATCGACTTATCGTCCCTGGTTACTAAATTTCATGTAAATCGTTGGAGTCGTTTCCGATATTCAGATTATATATAGAAACACATACAAAAAAGTTTGCGATCACTGTGAACAATCGAAATCTTTTTTTTGTTTTTGAAACGCCTTTGATCCCGTATCAAGGCTTCATGACTGCAGACATTCTATACATGTCTGCAGTTGCTATTGATGAAATTGTCAAACTATTCCGAGTAAACGATGGGCACAATTTGTACTGGTCGATGATATTGCGCCCGCCCATCGAACTTAACGAGTCAATGCTGCTCTCCGTGAATACGCTAGCTAGTACTTTCCGTACTCAAAGAGAAAACTCTTTTCTACCTCTTAACATTGTCCGATATCAGTGGTTTTTTTTTCATGGAATTATCACATTGTGTAGTATGCCCGTACGTTTAGATTTTTTCAGTTTTTTTAAGTTCTAAAAAAGGAAATTTATAGTACTTTGAAATACTCAAAAAATCAAATCAAATAGACATATATTAATACAGTAACTATATAAAACACTTTACAATAATGTAAAAGAACAATACCTACTTATTACATATTATTATTACATTACAACATAATTATAAAGTTGTGCTAAATTTTAGCAGTTTTAACAGCGTACTAGGTCAGCCTGTGTTACGCTGTTAAGGAACTTCCTATAAGGCAATTATTTATACTAAATAAAATTATTACATACTATTTGGCCACTACAGTTGTATGCAAAACCAACTATTCATAACAATATATATATAAATCTAAACAATAATTATAACCCACAGCCTTAGCTGCAAGGTACAAAATTATTACAAGTGGAATGTACAGCTTCAATAACATAGTTTAAAATACTACTAATAGTTTACCGTACACAATGTGGAGGTAGCATACAAAATAATTGCAAATAAAAAGTTCGGATTACACTCATAAACAAACGTGAAGCTAGCAGCAGTTGTGTCATATGTTCCTGTGCAGTGTAACGAATGCCTTTAATTTTTATTAGAATATTGAAGAACTTGAATTAAATAGCCCATTCATTGCGACAAACTAATATATAACATTACGCTACGCGAGCGAAGCCGCTGGCGGGTCAGGTATAGTATATACGAACTTAGTTATCTACTGACACAAACCTGTATCAAGTTTAAATACTATCTACTGAAACGTTCGTAAGTTATAGTAGAACATACAACAAACTTACACACGCTGAATCTGCGCCTAGATCTCGCTTCCCTCGATCGACAACAATATAACGAGTGAACGACACAAGTTACAAAACTCATTTAAAATTTCCCTGAGATAGGTCATAAAATTAATTAGCAAGAAAAACATTTCCCTCCCGGGTTTAATTAATGTTTTTTTACCCTCAACGAACTTTTATTTAACACGGGTTTACGCTTTACGCGTTTTACCCATTAGACCTCGTTTAGCGGTCCAGTTTAAAAGGGCCAATCGATCAACGAAATTGTTTTCGTTTGATTTGCTTGTTAGGTTACAAAGTTGAAACGTGATTGGTATATTGATATATTTATTGTATTTTTTAAATGATAGACTAAAATTTGAGTACTATCTCATACTTGATGTTCAGGGATGATGCGGTCGAAGGTGGTACACACTAGGACAGCGACTAGCTCTCAAGTATAGCTGCCGGAACACAGTTAGTTAGCGACAGGACTGGAGAGAAGCTAACCAAACGGCCACTGGAATGTACCATACCACTAATTTTTTAAAGGCATAGACTCAGTTCTTGCATATGTGCTATTGCAATAAATCCACGAGGTAGACTTGCGTACGTCAAATAGAAAATTTGAGGAGGTTCATATTAAATCCCTTTATCAACGAACTCATATCATTATATTCATTTCAAACTCTTTCTGTACTTGGGCAAAATTTCTGAATATTTAGGCAATATTATATTACTAAAGTCAAATCCTTCCCGAATTCCTTTTTTGGTCAATATGGATTGTTCATTGCCCGTAAGTCCGATATGCGATGGAACTAATTTGCAATACGTCACTTTTTAAGTCTATTGATGTGACCGATGGATTTACTTCTTCTGACTAGTGGCGCATTAAAATATTTGAAGCACACTTTTGCTAGCATTGCAAACAGCTATTCGTTTTAAATCAAGACAAATATACGCCAAGAGGGGAACACACATGATAATCCCGAAGTTTAATACTATTTAAAAACTAAGAATTATAAAATTTGACAATTTTGTTCACATTACTGCTACGACAATTCTCTTTAGCAGAGACTAGCCATTGTGTTTCTTTAAATGTTTAGTATTCTATGCATGGTCTCCAGCTCTCCAGTCCTATATATCAAACTAGCTGGTGCCCGCGACTACGTCTGCGCAGGATTAGTACTTCGAGTAGCTTATTATCTTCTCCAAGGGCCTATCTATCTTTATACCAAAATTACATAAAATATTTCAACTTTTTATATAACAAATATTTTACATTGTCAAACGCAATTGCTTTTACAGTATTATATGAGTAAATTTAATTACTTAGTATATCAATCAGTAAATCTTAATAATAAAATACAGGACTTACGTTCATACAAATATAAAATTAATCACCATGGAAAAAACTGTCGGTACATTTCATCGTCCTTGGCGGTATTTATGTTACATTTCATCACCCTTGACGGTCGCCCAGCACGTCTAGTGTATCAAGCTGTCAAATTGATTTGGCTTTTGACTAAGCTATCAGAAACAGACACAAACTTTGACAGAATTGTCATCATTACAATTTTAACGCGTAGGCGGCGATCGTATTATTTTGTCTGTGCTGTGCCCAAGCATGTTACGCTTTTTCACCCGCGTGGTGATGGATGATGATGACGATGAAAAGCACCTTAAGTGTTAATCCAGCGCCTATTCTATCTCCATACCAAATTTCATCAAAATTGCCGCCGCCGTTTGAGCGTGAAAAGGAACAAAGATCCACACATCCATACATCCATACTCACAAACTTTCGTGTTTATAATATTAGTAATATCGAGAACTACCTGACAATGGGTCTAGACAAAAGTAAACTCGACTCCAAACACTATTATGTAATCTGTTACTCTGTCCGTTGCATTGCAGCTCATTCTTATTCTACAAGCAGACCGAGATTGCACTAACGAAGCGCTGGGAACGTGCAGTTCATATTGCTGTCTTCTTGTTTTTTTTTTATTCAGACTCGTACGTTTTGCGCATTCACCGTTCGTCAATTAACATTTCGATCAAGTAAAAGGTTAGGATAGTAATTTAGTCACGTCCCGAGCACATGTTTAAGTTTGATTGGTCACATTCCTGATCTGATCATATTTAACTTAAGTGTTTGCTTAACTTACTGTGCCCTGTGGCTCCACCTACGCTCGATATATCAAAATCATGGTTCATTCATCAATCAAGCAACAGACGTTGCAATAATGCAACGTCTGTTGCTTGTACTCGTACGCTGTAATTCTTATTTTAAAGTGCTCAACGAAGGGAAAGATCCACTTCAAATTTCCCCTTGTTCCATTCAGCAATCGCGTGAAATCACTTATATCGTATTCATACGAGTTTCTTTTTAGTACACTGCTCGTACTTTTACATTTGACAGCTAATAATACATATGTAGTACTTATAATTAACCGTTAAATGTTCAGTATTAATACGTTAACACACTTAACGTACTAATATATAAATATAATATTATCAAAGCCATACAAAACAAAAATTATTTTATGGTTTCTACCTAGTCTTACGGCCGGTCCCAATAATCTATCTATCGCCGGTTTACCTTACTAGAGTTAGATATTTGACACAATTTGTATGGAAGTTATGTCAAATTTCTATCGGTAGTAAGGAAAACCGTGGATTGGATAGATAGATTATTGGGATCCTCCATTAGACGATTCATTGATGCCTTGAGCCATAAATAACAGCTATAGATTAATTCCTATATATATTGTTTCCGTCGTAAATAAATTTTCCAAGATGAAACATTTTTATTAAAACTTTATTTGAGGAGATATTGAAAAGAGGTAGGTTCTTTATTAGAACTGACGCGAGGTCCATGTTGTCCCAGATTTCGCGCATACAAGAACGTATTTTGGTGAAGTTCTTGCGCGGGTTACACGAGGCCAGTTTCTCAAGCCAGTCGTGCGATTCTGTAAAGATTCGTCGACGAGCTTACCGATGTTAAATACTTTATGAGATATCGCCCTTGTACATAAGGTTGTTATTCCAACGTTTCTTGTCATCTCGTCATTTGTTCCACGGATGTTGTCAAAAATGCAATGATGTTTGCTCTTAGAGAATCGCACGGCAGGATAGCAAGCTAGTTTTATTTAGACGTCATTATATGACGGATATCATATATAGTTCAACAACAAATATGGCTGTACATGTATTTATACGCGAGTACCATATCCACCTTTTTTAATATAAGATATTTGAGTCAAACCCATGAATGCTTGGACTACCTACTTTAACATAAATCACAACTATTATTAATAAAACATTTAAAATTTAATGTTACTTATCTTAGTTTATTTTCATAACCATAACCTCAAATTTAGCGTTTTAAACGTACACCACTATATACCGTTTTATGAGAGCTCTAAATAAAATAAATAAAGCAAAGCTCACCTGAGGCGTGTACGTGCCTGAGCGAAGTTTGTCGACCACCTACCTTGCGAGTATTTATAGCTCCAATGGTGACGGCAGGTTTAAACAATACAGTGGGCTGAGCACGAAAATCTACTTAAGTGTAACGTTATCGTATCGTGAGTCGTGAGACTATGAGTTATTTGTGCCACTATTGTACTATATAAATGCCACTACGTTACACTTAAACAGATTTTCGTGTTCGGCCCACAGTTTCTAGAGTAATCACCACACACACCTCACGCAAAACGCATTTTTATGAATCACAGCCAATAATCTCGCACCTCATACACTCTGTTCGCCGTATTTGTACATTTCTACACACTCAATCACACCATACTCTCCGCACCATAAACATGATATTTGAGAGTAGTGATCGTGGATCCTGCGATACAAGTTCACCTAGTGCAGGACTCTCAAGCAATCTGTTAACCTTTATAAGCAGTACTTATATTTTTTTAAGATAAAGGTTTAAAAATGTTTTAATGTTATTTGACGGTAGTACTAAGTACTAGCACGAACGCAGCCGGGTGCGCACGTACTCCATGAAGAAGTGGCCCGCACGGTCACGAAACCGGTCGAGATATTCGTTTATACCTACCGCGTAAGTTAATCTGTCAAATAACATTAAAATGTGTAAAACTTACGAAGGTTTCAATCAAGTTAAATCTTGTTTATTTTGTTAAGGTTAAAAATTTTATTCTTTTCTTGGTGTATTCTTTGGTAATAAAATATTATTATTATATATCATTATTATTATATAATCGTACTCGAATATAATAATTTCGTAATAAACTGTAACGAATATATTACTACGCTTTATTGTATTAAAGTTAATTCTTTTTAGCAGTGGAACTCTTTGTGAATAGGTTCTACCGGGGTAGTACTGCCACCACACTATTTTCTACAGCAGAGCAGTAATGTTTTTTTTATGGTATACCATACCTACTTATAGGTGATGGTAAGCGATCACCGTCGTCCACGTACATCCGCAATACCAGATGTCTCGAGGATGCGTTGCCGACCTCGAGGAAGGAAGAGATAAAAGGGGTGAGGGTGGAAGGGGGAAGGAAAGGGAGAATGGGGAAGGGGGGAATCGAGCCTTCGGAACCTTTCACAAACCGACAAAACGCAATAGCAAGCTATGTTACTTCACGTCGGTGTTAGGTGGGAGTGCTGCACTTCCCCGGTCGTGCTGGCCCATTCAGCTGTGGGGTTACACTGCATCTGCACACTGCATCTCTGCCATGAGCATTTTTCCAGGAGAAGTGTCACTAAACGTTTCCTTTCAATATCATATTAGAATATACTTACGCAAAGTAACGCCTGAATCAATAAATTTAGAGACGGTTGTCATATTGTCCTTTGTTATTTTATTACTTACTGTGACAGGGTTTTATCTTACAGGTTCTAGTTAAATATTACACAATACAGTTCCTTTCTTTTATAGTGCTAAGAATGCCGTGTAAATAATAATTGAAAACAATTATTCTACTTTGTAAGTAAGTATGCATAGCAATGAGAAGTAAAGTTATACTTCAGCGTCGTAGCACTTCGTCGTAGTCTCGTAGCCTCGTAGCTCTGTATTGCAGAAAAGAGTTTGTATCAGGAAGGTTTCACTTTTTGATTGATGATTGCCTTTCGGCTCTCGGCTCGCATCGTTGCCTAACTGACATAGAACCGTAATTTTTTTTATATTTTTATCATCATTTGATTGCAACTGAGATACGTAATAGACAAGTGGGACCAGTTTTCTGTTTTTGTATGCTTAATATCTATGTGTCAGATATCATATACAATAGCAACGTAGTGGTGGCAGTGTCTGGCGTGAATTTCAGTTTTCTAGCAAGGAAGTAACCTTAAAGTAACTTGTTGGTCCCAACCAGGGGTATAATAAAGGGTCGCTGTTGAGGTGAACCCTGTTTTGTTGTGCGTTCATTCCGTGAGTACGGGTACGCATTAGTTTGACGAATAAGGCTGACCCGACTCATGTAGATCACAACGGTCGAGATGAAAATTTGTCTCGAGATAAGTATATATTTCTAAGACTATTTTAGGGTATTTATGAATTACTCGTAAACATAACCTTACATGCGAATTAATAACACACGTGAATCAATGAGATTAACTGTATACGCGTTTTACTCCTTGAATATGAAGTTTAAACATGGCAAATTTTATGCTAAGTATAGCTATAGTACACAACTCGCACAACGACATTAACTACACTGACAAGATTAAAAGAACACAAAGATATATTAATTCTATTTGCCAGAAAGGGATCAACATATTGAGGAATTGCGGGTGGGTGAATGTTTACGAGCAGACGTAACGGTCTACCCTCTTCCGTACTCGTTTGAGTTACACTCCAATAACTGAAAAGTGTTACGCCTATCTTGATGATATCGTAGTAGACGGTGAATGACAATCGATCCCGTAAGTAGCAAGGGTCACTAACTTTTAGTGTCAAAGTCGGCTGCATTTTTTGCCTATCGTTTTTCTGTAAATCACTACTACTCGCACGAGTGGGTTAGTGTTATCTCCAAAGTTTTTAAGGCTTTTCCCACTTAACGCGAAAACACAACAGCCGGTGCACATAATATTAGAATTAGAACCCAATAAATACAACGTCGATAATAAAGTTAAATTGACTGATCTGTGGTACAAATGTCAACCTTTTTATTGATACTAAGGCACCTGCCTTATCCAGAAATTAATGTATCGAAACTTGAACGGAAATTTGACACTAAATGCAAAATATATACTTAGATCAGCCGTGGAATTCTCAAAGAGCAAATATCGTTGTATCCTTGACAACATCCGTGAAACAAATGACGAGATGACAAGAACCGTTGGAAAAACAACCTTATGTAAAAGGGTTAAATCTCATAAAGTATTTGACATCATTAGAGAATCATTAGAGAATCGCACGGCTGTACCAAGCCCTGAATAAACTATTTGTATACTACAAAGTTAATTGAAATGCGGTTCTAAGATTAAGACCTCGATTCGAGGACTGATACCGTCCGTTGTGTCAGTTAGTAACTCTTAACAAGATCATGAACCCTATCGACATTTTTAGTAACAATCTAACGTTATACGCATTAGTATGACGAATGAGCCCGGCACCGATTCATGTAAGCCGAAAACGGGTCGGGACGAAAAATTAATGTCTATAGATAGAGGCTACTTCAGTCTCAGATATTCTGCTTGACCGTCGGTGCCAATAATCTATCTATAGCCGGTTTATCTTACTAGAGATAGATATTTGACACTATTTGTATGCACGTTATGTCACATTTCTATCGGTAGTAAGGAAAACCGTGGATAGATAGATTATTGGGATCCCCCATAATTGTTTATTGTTTATTGCTTACAAAAACTAGAACCACTTGTACCACATACATGACAAATTGTTATTATATAAAATTTATCTTAAATACAGTTGCATGTTTAAGAAATGGGTTCCAAACTAGGCGCGGCCTGTATCTTGAATACCCGTGAATTTTAGGTTAAAATTATAATTTCTCATTCTAAATCATTGGAGTAAACAGAATAAGTGCTTTACTTTACATATATGTATTTGTATTTATTGTATTCAGTTACGAGACGAGCTAACCCTGAGCCAGACGGTAAGAAATACGACTAGCCATGACAGCTGTAGTGCCACTTAGAGTTTAGAGCACGCTTTTCATCCCAAGACCATTGTCTCGTGGCGGGTAGTATTTGCCTAGTCGTTTCACTGGCTTCTTCTGGCCCTTCATATCGCAAAACAGTAATGCTACTACACTATTGCTTCGCGACAGAATATGTTACACAGCGGTGGTACTAACAAGAGACGGTATCTTAAACAAGAGTTCTTCGACCTAGTAAGTCGGGAATCCTCACCTCTTACGGTTCGAAAGGATATTTATTACTTCATCCCATCACAGCGTAATAAAAATAGTTAACCAGTAGAATCGTGTTTCCTGGAATTATATTTTTACAAGGGCAGCGCAACCTGTAGATTAGACCAAATGATTTTCCGGAATCGTTTATTAATGGCCAAGTCATTAAAATTTAATGATTGATAATACAACAATCACACTCATTGAAAACAAAGAGCTTTGTTATTTGAGTGTAAACGCGCTAATAGATGAGAATGTTTTAAAGGACTGCTCTTAAGACAAGTTCAAATTGAAAAATTTAATACCGACTTCCATTCTATTCAGATATTGGTGTTTAACTCAAAAAGTACTGGACCGAATTTGATGAAATTTAAATGGTACCACACGGGATGCACCAGCTTTCAAACAAAAAGTATTTTGAGAATCGGTAAATACTACCCTATCGAAAGTTATGAGGTAAATTGATTATCTCATCTTTTATGGAAGTCAGTAGAAAATCTTAACAAAGGACCATGAATCGTGGCACGCTCTAACAAAGGGTCGTACCAACCCCATCGCGTTTTATTAGCACGTTCATCCCGTAAGCATACACATTAGCATGACGAATGAGCCTGAACCCGACTGATGTAGGTCGCAAACGAGTGCGGACAAGGAATAAGGGACTCTGGAACAGACATAAACAGTAAACATTCTCAAGCTAAATTTGAATTGTTCTGAAAGTTGTATCATATGAACAAAGCTCTTAAGGCGCATCCCAGAGCAAATTACCTTTAGAATCTGTAGCTCTACCATGAGTTGGCAACATAAATGTCATCTATAGTCGATACTCGATCTCGCCTACGTATTAAGCTTGTGATTGGTGTAGTCGCTGTTAATTTTAGTTCTACAATTGACCGCAAGGTGGCACTGTTCTTTTTTCATATTTTTTTTGCGGCTGTCATTAGCGGGTATCGATTGGTGTCAACGTTGTAAACTCGTGGTAGACCTACTGGTTCTGTGCGGTATACAACAGTCGACTCCCGAACCCTCGTTCGATAGGCGACTGCCAACAGCCGCGAGACCTCTGCGCTCTATAATATTAACTGATGTTAATAACTAATAATGCGTGGAAAAAATATAATAATAAATCATCTGTATATTTTTAATAAATTTTTCATTTCTTTCTTAACGGTCAATTCATTTAACCAAACTAAAACAAGTTGTAGTTCATGTTGCAAAAGTTAATTAGAAAAATGTTGTAGGCTGTAATTGTTACTAAAAGCTAATTTTGTTAACTCATAAAAATCTGTGTTTTTGCCAATGTATTTCGTTTTTTAATAATTTAAAAATTCTCACGTAATATTTTATTTATTTCCTTAATAATATTTTAAACGTAAATTATCCCTATCTAGAGATAATGTTGGAAAAATCATGCTATTTTTTTTTGTTTAATTTCCTTTAAATAACGCGAAGACTCCTTCTTAAAATCAGGTTATGCGCAGCATTTATTATGGGACGCGCCTTAAAGGATAAGCACTATGTTCATACTGGTCTACACGGTTTTCGTCCCTTTCAAATCTGTAATGAATAGAGGGTCTTAGTCGCATTATGACTAGTCATAGTGCGAAGTAGACGTAATAGTAAGATCTACTGAGATATTGTTTACTGCATTTACACAGTAATTTCATTCTGTACATACAACACTACAAAAGAAAAAGATTTATGTGGTCATCAACCTCCTAGCTAAACAGTATCTCTCAAAAAAATTAATGAATTTTGCATGCAGTACTAAAAACCTGCGATGATCTATTTTAATTTATTAGTTCTTATTACATAGAAAAAAAACACTAGTTACTGCCCCAAGTTAACAAGTTTCTATGTAAATCCTTTCCAACACCACCAGAAAAAGTGACATGTTCTCTTTTTGGCACGCCTTTACACCTTTTTCTGAATATGAAGCAAGCCAACAATCGAATATTATATAATTGTTCACTATCGGCCTTATACTTATAAACGCTGCTTAACTTTAAATGATGTTATTTAGTACTGCACAAAGGAAAAATGTTCTGCGCCGTACTAAGTAACGTTATTTAAATTTAAGCAGCGTTTATAAGTAAGGCCGATTATCATTAGTCACTAATATAGAACACCAAAGTAATCAACAACGTCAGTTCACTAATAAGTGTTTAAACACATCTAGCTGATATACATGCACGTAAACTGCAGGTGCGATAGTAAGCCTTACGAGGTCAGTTTCAGCAAACAGCTGCGTACCACTACAGCCTGCACCAAAGTGATTGTTCAGTTATTTCGCATGCTAAGAGTACATTGTAATGTTATTAAAACTCACGTTCATTATAATTGTAAATCGTAATAATAAAACGGGATTATCGTGAGAATTACGCGTTGTTGCCGGATATTCCGGCAGGACGCAATGACTGTTGAAAATTTCTTACTATACTTACTAAATAACTAAAAAGTTTTGACTTATTATTTATTCGTAGAGTGGAATGCTTTGCCGGCGTACGTATTTCCTTGCAGCTATGACCCTGAGTCTTTCAAGTGGGACGTGAAATAGCATATAATATTTCATGGATTACAGTGCAGTGCAGCTTACGGCTGCATTAATGGTCATCACTTCTTGATTCCATCTTCGCTTTGCATCAGGCGAGAAGGAGTCACTTTGAAGAACCATTATAAAACAAGTACAATTTGAAAAATTTAATACCGACTTCCATTCTATTCAGTTATTGGAGAGTAACTCAAAAACTATTGGACCGAATTTGATGATATTTAAATGGGACCCCACCAGAAGCACTTAATTATTTTAACACAATAATTTTGAGAATCGGTTCACCCAGTATAAAGTTATGAGGTAACAAACATAAAAAAAACTTACAGTAGAATTGAGTACCTCCTCCTTTTTGGAAGTCGGTAGAAAAACGCGCGCACCGCTCACTCTCAGGTTCTGAAGAAGGCTTCCGGATGAAGCCAGGATAATCCCGTTTTGTTAATACAAAAAAGCTACTTTGTTATTCATGTTTGGAAACATGAATTCAAGGGTATCTAGCATATTTACATGTGATGTGACATCGTGATGTGTAAGTGCAAAGCTTGTGAGGTCAGATTCAGCAGATCAGCTGAGAAACTGATCCAGCCTGGTGCAAAGCAATTGATCAGTATATGGACTACAATATCTGAGTAATTAGCACTCAAAATATATTTGTTAGATACTAGAGTAAGAAACATATGCGTAGATAATTATACCTACCATGCTAAATGTTGCATCTCTACATACCTGAGGTGCGTGGTTGTGATTGCTTAGCATTGCTTACAAGGCAATATTTAGGAACCAGCAGCATGCCTGCCATAATCTGGATCAACAAGTGATTGGCCAGTTTACCCACAAACGTATTTGTTTAGTAAACACAAAACATGGTCAACATACAATTCTTTTTTTCACATAATATTAGTATATCTAGCAGTTCTAGAGGCGTGCGATGTTCAGGTGTGCTAGCAAATTTTACGAGGTCAGTTTCAGCCAGCAGCTGCGTGCCCAGATCAGCCCGGACCATACGTAATTGGGCAGTTATGCTGACTTCCATAACTGTTAAGCACTAACATGTTTCTTTTTTAGTATACAATTTAGATTGCTTTTATTAAAAAGAGGCAGTAATTCCGTTAAGTTTTCTATTCCAATTTGTTAAGTATTGTTTTATTTAAGAAAAATATCAAACTACATTCTATGGTGCATCTTCTGTACAATGACAATGTTAAATATGTTGATGCTTAGATAATTTATTGATTCAGGCGTCTTGTTGTTAACTTTGCGGAAATCCATTATCAAAAACCATATTAGAAGAAATATTTAGTGACACTTCCGCTAAAAACAATGCTTACGGCCGAGTTGCGGTGTGCACCACCTCCCGCACAAACTGCAAACAGGAAGTATACAGAATAAACAACACACAAAACAACCCAATCAACGAAACACGATACGACACACTGTCGGTCTAGCGCTCGACGAGTCAACATGTCCTAAGGATGCCTCGCAACTCGACCATAAGCATTGTTTTTAGCGGAAGTATCACTAAATATTTCTTCTAATATCGTTTTGATGTTGATGTTTTAATATGAAAATATTTCTTTGTAATAAGTGAATAACTGTTGCGTTATTAAGTGTGAATTATGTATGGGTTTGTGGTAAACCAACCAACTTGAATTAATTCCTACGTTAGAGAAAATTTTTCGTTTAACGAACGACGTTATAAAGAATTGTAATACATAAATATAATAGTGTATTATGACACAAGTGAGCTAAGTTGCTATAAACCAGTCTTTCCCAAAGTGGGCAATAACACTGCTTGTGAGCGCTGCAGGTCTAAAGGGAAGCAGTACGAGACCCAGAAAAAAGGGGGCGTTGTCTAGAGTTTTTTATATTAGAATTGATTATGTTTGTTTTATGTTGAGTAAAAGATCTGTCTGAATACTATATAGTTGCGTTTCAATAATCATTCTCATTGGCAGGTTAACCCGTAAGAGTTAACTTGAGACCTAAGCGTCCTTATGTACTACTGCGCTCAGGTCTCAAGTTAACTCTTACATAATATAGCACACAATTATTAATTTAATTTGAAGTTATAGTGGTTTTGTAGATGAAAAAATAGGGGCGGTATAAAATAATTTATTCTCAAAGTGGGCAGTTGACAAAATAAGCTTGGGAACCCCATCTATAGCTATATATAACTAATATAAAGTTCTAAGAGTTTCATATGACGTTTTCAATACATTTGCGAGGGAAAAGCATACTTATAATGCTTGAAAGCGACAAATATGAAAATTATAGAAACTGGCGAACAAGTATTTTTTCCACGCACCAAATAAATATATTAATATTTTATAACAAAGATTATGAAATTATTCATAATTTCGTAATAATAAATGTTTGTTTGACGTAATTAAATATACACATTTATTTATTCCAAAAATGTACGGCGGCAAAAAATCTTTTTGTTGTTGCTAAAAACATAACTGTATTACCCGGTTAGATTGAAAATGTTCTTTTTACTCGCCTATAACTTGCAGTACGGTGCTAATTTAAGTTTGTAGGGATAATTCTATTAAGCACTATGTTATATGCACGTGTGTTATAGCTTGGTTTATGGCCCTTAAATCGATGTAATAAGGCTCACTTTACGAGCAAGAGTGTTGAAAACATATATACAGTACTTTTCCACCTTATTTCCAAGACAAAGGCCCGAAATGTGTTGTAAAGTAGCATGTGAGTAACTATATTATATTCTGTGTGCACATTTTGTTTTCATAGGTCATTGCCTCGCGAAATGGGTTCCTTTGTGTTTTCGAACCTTAGTTTAACTCTACTATTATTTATTCTGTGGTTTAACATACTGACACAATAAAATATACATAGGTAGGTATCGCCACATTGTTTGGAGGCATAATGTGTTACATTAGCACAGTGCGAGTTTGAACTAATATTTTCTTCTTCTTCTTATTGGATGGCTTCTGTGACTAAATTGTCACAATTCTGCCAGTAAAACAATATTCAGTCAGAACTAATATTTAACGTTATCGTATCGTTGACGTTTTCAGTCCAAACTATGAGTTATCTGTGCCCACTATTGTACTAGATAAATGACAGTTTGTACTAAATACGTTAACAATGCGATTACTTACGTTACACTTACACAAATAAACAAATTTTATTTCTAAGCCCACAGAAGGCTGTAAAGCTGGGCTTTGTGCGTTATATGATAATTGATAATCTATACATATAAAAAGGAACCCCTATTTCTCCTAGTCAAGCTATAACTTGAGAACTGGTGAAACAATCTCGCTAATTCTCTCGCTTTTTTTTGTTGTGTTAATTACTGCCAAGAGAAGTTTCTTATGAAAGAAAAACTAAGAAAAGATGGGAGTTTATGGCGAGGCCGAAGGCCGAGCTTACTACGCGAACGAAGTCGCGGGCAGTCACCCTATAACTTGAGAACGGACAGAACAATCTCGCTAATTTTTTTTTGTTGTGTTAAATATTGTCAGGAGAAGGTTCTTATGAAAGAAAAACCAAGAAAAGATGGGAGTTTATGGCGAGGCCGAAGGCCGAGCTTACTACGCGAACGAAGTCGCGGGCAGTCACCCTATAACTTGAGAACGGACAGAACAATCTCGCTAATTCTTTTTTTGTGGTGTTAATTACTGCCAAGAGAAGTTTCTTATGAAAGAAAAACTAAGAAAAGATGGGAGTTTATGGCGAGGCCGAAGGCCGAGCTTACTACGCGAACGAAGTCGCGGGCAGTCACCCTATAACTTGAGAACGGACAGAACAATCTCGCTAATTTTTTTTTGTTGTGTTAAATATTGTCAGGAGAAGGTTCTTATGAAAGAAAAACCAAGAAAAGATGGGAGGTTATGGCGACGCCGAAAGCCCAGCCCACTACGCGAATGAAGTCACGGGCAGTCGCTAGTTGATAATAATTAACTATACACAGTTTACCCTGCATCTAAGAGATCGCACAAGCAAAGCCGCGTGTGGGTCTTTCTAGTAATAAACATAGTATACCACTAACTTTTATTTCACACGTTTTAAGGTAAATTCAGTTTTCCTTGGAGCTTGAAAACGTTATAATTAAATTAAAAGTAGCGGTATTGAAATCTGTGTCATACCTTTGTTAGAAATTCTTTAGGTGGAATATTTTTAATGAGTATTGTAGCAATACCATGTTTGATGAAAACACTTTTTTATAGTAAGTTAATTCTATAATGGTTTGCACAATTTTTAATTAATGGTTCTGATGTTGTCGCTTATACTTATTTATTTTTATTTGTGGCTCCTCAACTTATTACTGGATCGTTGGGTCTTGATGATAATATTTTTATTTCAATACTAGCTGCACTACGCGGTTTCACCAACATGGTAGTGTAATGATGATGATGTATCAAAATGTATAGCTCAGGGATAAAGTAGCATTCAATAGCGCAATAATTTTTGAAACCGGTCCTGTTGTTTTAGAGTTGTAATTAATTAATGAATAATTAACGTCATATTAGCAACTCCGTTGATCTTGGTAGTGACTCGGACTTCGAAGCCACAGGTTCCAAGATAGCACCCTGACCGGAGCAATTGTTTGTGCAAAATTTTGTGCAGGTCTTGGGTGTTTGAAATGTGTTGTTAGTGCGTGCCTCCCGCGACACAGCGAGATCTAGTGCGAAGGTGTGTGTGCTTGAAAGTTTTTTTTTATAAAGAACATGAAAAAACTTTCACACCTCTGGAAACGTTACAAACACGAGCCCCACCTGATGTTAAGTGGTAATATCTGCCTAAAACACATGCATTTCTACAGTGATGAGCTGCCTGCGCCCGTAACCCGGAGTCAGTCTCAGGTGCCTATGTGTGTGCCTGTAATTTCGCCGGCAACCATACCTTCAAACCAAAACACAGTATTGCGAACATTACTGATTCACGGTAGAAACAGGTATGTTGGCAGACTACCCCGGACGAACTCATTCCAAAGAGTTCTACTGCTCTTAAAAGTTTATTTATGTATTTTCAGATATGGAAGTCAGTTTTCTTTAATGGAATAATTACTTTTGAATTGAGATACTTACTCTCAATTCAAAAGTATCTAAATCTAGACCTTACAATAACACTTTCCACGTCCAATTCCCGTCGCAAATTGCATTGTGGTCGCGATTCGTACGTCCAATTCAGTTTAATTATATCCCTACGGAATATTAAATCAACAATGCTTGTTCTCTGGAATTATTAAACGCTACACAAACTGTTGAACGTTAACGCTTGTCAACTGTACATCGCCTGTTTTACTTAACAAGTTGTTGATACTAACCAAACAAAACAGCAATGTATTCAAAATGAAACAAAATAGACGAGTGATAAATCATCGCTGTATGACATACACGTCCTTTTTGCTCTGTTAGGGTTAAGAGAAAATACAACAAAAACAGCAATGCTTACAAACTTTAATGAGATGTCGTTGGAGTTGGTTTGGTTGGAGCCGAATGCCTGTTGCTGCAGGTTGAAATATTAATCAAGGTACAGCCACCTCGTTGTAGTTTGATGAGGGAGCTAAATTAGATTCGGGGCGGTTATTTATGCTGAAGGGCGCAGGCCCTTTTTATGCTTTTAGGGGATGAAGGGCGCCGAATGTGGTATATCAAATAGCCGTTGAATTTTTTAGAAATGATTATGACGGTGTTTTGGCATGTTCTATGTGACAAAACGTTTGTACTGCTATACAATATAAGCTGAAACCAAGATGTTAAAACACATAATTATACGTAAACGAGATCACCAAGATTGGGCTAATTTTTATTTAGCCCAACAAATATAAACGTATTATTTTATTAGAACTCAGTATTATAAATATTTTTTATTACTACACCAAAGTTCTAAGGTTATATTTTAAGATTATATTTAGCTTTGAATATTGAACCTCAGAACCTCGAAACACAAAGAAAATCGTCTAAATAAGTAACCGAATGGTATCGTAGAGAAGGAACAAGACAGCGTAGGAGACCATATCAAAGATGGAGTGACGATTAAAAGAAGACTGCAGGAGTACTGTTGAGCAGTTTATATTACAACGGCAACTATTGGAAGAAACTGAAGGAGACCTATGCGGACGCAATACAATCTATAAAAACAACTCCACGTGGATATCAAGCCAAAAAATATAAACGATGCAACTAAGAAAACGTAGCCGTCTGATGTAACAGAAGTTGCATGGAGAACTAAAGGGATCAGGAAAGTTGCGCGGTGAAAAGTACTCAGTGTCGCGGTGAGTGCGAGCAAGATAGCATGCGACGCAAGCGCAGGCCACTACCTGAGGTGATACCTTTTGTACATTCCAACTTGCACATTATTCCGAGAAATATAATAGTACGAGTATATGGTTTTATTCCACATAAAGAATTGATATTTTAAGTTTGAATATTATCTTTCAGGCTTAATTTACAACTTAACTTTAATAATAAAAATTGTTTATTTTGTCATGTTCTATTAGAATATTAAGTTCACGCGTGATGCGATGACCAAGAAAAATAGAGATTCATTTTTATAAGTATACCTATATAGATGAAGAGATAGGCCATCTTGACAAAATTGGATTAAAATTTATTTATTTATTTTATTTATTTAGTTTTGTTCAAATTAGCACCGTTACAACGACTTACACTAATCATATAATAAAATGACTCAGTGGTCAAAAGCATTGTAGCTCTTATTAGCTTTATCAAAAATGCATAATAAATAACTATCTATATTACTAAAGTAACACAAGTTATGAATAAAGCTCATCAAATAATTTATTACTGACAACGTCTTGCAAATTTGAATAAAATCCGAAGTTCATATTGAGCTTCGCAAATGAAGTTCTGGAGAAGCACTCGGCAAATGATTAAGGTTTGAATTGCTGCTGGTCTAGATTAAACATTGATCCGGTTACACTGAGATCAAATAATGATGATTGGATTTATAAGAAACTATTAGACTAGGATTTAATAATGATTAAAATAGATTAGATTCGATAACTGGGATTATCCTAATTCTATATCTAATAATACGAAAGTTTTAGTATTTGAATGTTTGTACCACCTAGTGTTTAAATGTTTAGTAAATCGATTCTGATGAATTTTAGAATATAGATAGTTTAGGGTCTAGAATAACACATAGGTAAATTCAATTAAAATCAACTCCTAAAGGCGTTAAAATAAAACATTTTTTTTCGGAAAATAGTATTTATTCGTTCGATTCACTCAAAACTCAGTAAAAATAATGTTAGAAATCAATAATCTATTTTTTTTTTTCAAATTAACTTCTAAGTAAATAAAAGAAAATCCATACTAACGTTAGAACTAGAGGTAATTCAACGTTTTTAATATTCTGGTAAGATCCACTCAAAACTCATTTGAAATACACTCGAAAGTAATTAATGTAACCAGTATTTTTATAAGTTCAAAACTACCGCGCTAGAGCATACTCTATGTATGCAATAAAATTCAGAAGTTGTATGGAAAAAAAGATTCTTAATTCGATTCATTCAAAACTTTAACGTTTAAATAATGAAACAAATATGTATTTCATTATCTATATTAATCTTTACTTCTATACTAATACTAATATTAATATAATAATATTATAAAGAGGAAAGATTTGTAAGTATGTTTGTAACGAATTGGCTCAAAAATTACTGGACCGATGTCAAAAATTCTTCCACCATTGGAAAGCTACATTCACCTTGAGTAACATAAGCTATATAAGATTCATCATCATCATCATCATCATCCATGACCGCGCGGGCGAAACCGCGGAGAGCAGCTTCTAACATAACATATTGTCACGCCTCCTCCAAAGGGTAAGCAGAGGTGTTTTTAAACACGCATGTTCCAGATATGTTTTTGGTCTCATGTAGAAGGAGTAGGGTCTGTTGCCATCTACGGGGCACTTTTCCAGACTCCATGTCACTTTGTCAGAAAAACCTAACAACTGTCAGACCCGGGAATCGAAACTTCAAGCTCGAGATTCAAAGCAGTGCTTGCTCATCTACACTTGCATAATCTCGGAGACGGCTGTACTTACCTTGCCGGGACTTTCACTGGCAGATGGCAGATGCTATGAGGAACAACTTAGGTTAATTTTTATTTTAGAAGTGCCGTATCCCGCGTACCCCGCGGGAAACTGCGGACCATTGTATTTCCTCAACTGCGCAACGAAAACACCACATTTTTGTCTCGTCTTTATCAACTTTCAACACCAGTAATTTAATTTTTAAATCATGTCTCAAGAAAAGTCAACTTACAAGACTAACTTACTAAACCAACTTGAACGATGATGAAGATTATACTACGTGAGATCGACAAATGGATGTGCGATTAACTCTAGTGCGACAAAACTGTACTGCGACTAACCATACTTCGCTTGTACGCTAGTGCGACACAGTGCATCTCGACATTATTCTAGTGCCACAAACTGTAGTGCGATGGTAGTTCCACACTAATTTAGTGCGACAGTACTGTAATTCGACACCATGTTGGATACTACAATTTAACGTGTTTAAAAGACCCAGTGGGAGAAGATAAGAAAGAAATGTAGCACTTATATGCCATACTGCTGCATAAACACTTATTTAAATCAAAAAAGCTTATAAAACCATTTCCAATATATATAGGTGTAATAAATATTGCAACAAAGCATAGTGTAGTTCATTATAATTAATACAATATAATACCAAATAAGCGATTTATGAATTTTCATCCCCTCGTGTGTCAAAGTCAGAAAAACAATGAAATTTCTATTGTGTCGAGGTTTGACACTTGATGGATATATTCATACTTTACTACCTAAGCTGCCTTGTGACAGCTTAATTAACAAACTCGTTTTGAAACAGGCGAATTATCATAATGCACTGAAAGTTTCAGGAACTAACCGCAGTTGCTTGCCAAAGTTCGGTAAGATATTCCGATTGTATGGGACTTAAGGCTGCCAAATAAAAGGTTGGTATAACGAACTAGCTAGCTACCTATATTTAAAATTACAATAAAAAACTGCTGGTTTTCATGGCAGTAGTAATAAATATATTTCTTGACATAAGTCTAAAATAACATTGTATTATATAAAATAAAGAAAAATCATGTTTGGCACAAAATGTAGGCGACTTCAACACTAAAAATATCTTGTTGAAGTGACCATGACAGTTCAAAGTACCTATTATCACAATATTGTGCCCACGGACTTCGACAAGTTATTTCACACTTTTTAGTGTTGAGGTCGGTTCCATTTTTTGCTAATTTTTTTTTCAATTATTTTAGTGACCCTTACTAATTACGGGTTCGATTATATCATCTAATCATCAAAATAAGCGAAACACTTTTCAGTTATTGAAGAGTAACCCAAAAACTGCTTGACCGAATTTGATTAAATTTAAATGTTACCACCTCGGTAGTATACTCTACCAAACAAAAAAGAATCATCAAAATCGGTCCATAAGCAACGAAGTTATCCGCGACATGAAAAAAAATATATACGATCGAATTGATAAACCTCCTCCTTTTTTTGAATTCGTTTAAAAAGCTAAATATAAAAAGGTGAAAGCTACAACGATTTGCATTCTGCACAGTTGGTTTGCAGATTAATATTATTTTTATTATATTAGGAGTTGTACCGAACAAGAACGAGGCCACATCTGGTGTTAAGTGGTAACCTTTGCCTATCACAGAGCATTTCATCACAAAAGTAATTAACTGCACTACGCCCGTAACCCTGACTCATTTAGTTGTTATGTCTTATGTGCGTGTAATTTCAAACCTACCATACCTTCAAACCAGGGGGCCTACTCCCACCTTTTACGAAACTATCATACTTCAAGAACGTTTTGTAATAAGCTTAGAATAATCATACTTACCGTACTCCCACCGACACAAAAAGGTCAACCAAATTTAATGGTAAGGTTGCAATATGACTATTTTATGAGATGGGTGTATGGATCTTCAAAAACTTTAGCATTGGAACTGAGTAAAACTTAGTGTCAAAATATACCTACGTCAAAGTACGCGAATTGAGTGAAATATTTGATACTACGTCATCAAAACGTCTATCGTAATCCATTATTATTTTAAGGTGGCTATAATGGCGTGGTGGTACTAAATTTAATGGTAAGGTTGAAACATGACTACTTTAAGAGGTAGGAGTAGCCTTGATCACAGTCTTGCGAACATTACTGCTTCGCGGTAGAAATAGGGTACGGTGACAGTACCTCCCCGAACGAACTCATTCGCAAAGAGTTCAACCGGTACAAAATGCGCCGACAGGAATACGAATAACAAAACGAAGTGTTACTGAATAGCGACTATCAGCGCGCTCTACCGTCACTGTTACAGCTATTGTTCCGAACGAAATGGCTACACGTAACAATAGAACGAAATCTATACCTGTATTATGATGGTCGATGATGATGATGAATCAAATATAACCTATATAATAAGGACTATATGAATAGATAGCATACTCTGGCAAATAATGACAGGGCATGGTGGGTTCACAGAATAGTTAATAAAAGTAAAACGAATAAAGTTCCCAATGTTATCCGAGATTTGCCTATTAATAAGTTTAAAATTACTATTACAACTAAACTCTGTCAAAAAGGTTATTACAAAATTTCGGATTACTTGGAGGATAAAACAGCTTGGGACTGATCACTCCAAGATCTATCTACTCGTGTACTAAGTAAGATGTCAAAGTGTAGCGTGTCTTGCTCTACTGATACCATTATTATGTTCTCTTTTGTAAGGCAACACACTGGAGCTAATATTTGTAGTACCTAAGTAAAAACATTGTAAAAAGATCTATATAAAAAAAATGGCCCCGAGTTTCTTGCTGCTTCTTCTCGGTAGGCTCTATATATTTTGGAACGCGGCGGTAGTCTTTAAAGTACATTATAATGAAAAATTGACGTCCATAAGTGCGTCTTTGGTGCCTAAATTGAATAAATGATTTTGACTTTGACTTTGAATACTTGTACCGCTTCAAGCTGAAGGACAACCCCTCATGCTCCTGTGATTCTACGAGCGAGGAGACATCGATACATGTCATAACAGAATGTTCTAAGTTTGGTTTTGAACGTTACAATATAGAGCAGGAAATTAATGATAATGTCACTAAAGAAAACATACACGAATTAGTTTAAAATAAAGATGCAAGAGATAAGTTTCTAAATTATTGTATCAAAATGTGTAAAAAAGTGATTAACAAAAATAAATAGGTATGTACGTAAGTCAATTATATATATATTTACTATATACATATATTGACATGGATATATTAAGGCACGCTCGTACCCTGATTAAAGAAAAAGTTGAAATTTTAAACCTAGTGTAACGAAACAGATCGATAGTATATTATGAAAAAAATACAAAGGTTAGAAAAGGAATAGGAAAAGAGTAATAACCGAATAAAATTCATAAATATAACTCTCTTTCAGCAGAAAAAAATCCTGAATAGGTCAACAAAAATAAACTTTCACGTCCAAACTCGCAGAATTTTCAGCGATAACACTATTTTTTTTCGGTAATATTTAGCCAATGTACTAAAGTAATAACCAGCAGTTTTTTTCAATTGTGTTAGTATATATCGAAAAATATAAAGAAAACGTACAAAATTAACGCATTTTCGCATTACATCGTCCAATCTAACAAGCGATTTTCAACCTTACGTAAAGCATCGTAAATTATTTTAGAAATTGGGGTTGGACCGCGTCTTAAGATATAGATATAAAATTAGTAAGGAATGTTTATATAGTATGAAATTAGTAATAAGTATCTGTAAGAAGTACGATAAAAGTTAACACAGAACCTAAGCTCCTGATCTTGTTAGGGTTACTAGCTCGAAAAAACAAAACCTACCGCATTTAGGAATAATGTGGGAAACTGGTGGGAGAATTCGCAAAATCGGTTAGGTGCGTAATTTATGGGTCTATACATTACAAACAAAGAAACAATCGAAATCTTTCCTCTTTATAATATTGGTGAATCGTGGTCTCTATGAGCCTCATAAATAAGCTCAAAGTCGCACCACGAGCTTTGGAGAGGGCTGTGCTCGGGGTTTCTCTACGTGATCGAATCAGAAATGAGGAGACGAACTAAAGTCACCGACATAGCCCAGAAGATTAGCCAGTTAAAGTGGCAGTGTGCAGGGCACATAGCACGCAGAACAGATGGTCGATGGGGCCAGAAAGTTCTAGAATGGAGACCACGGACCGGCAAGCGGTGGACAGATGACTTGATAAAGGTCACAGGACGACGTTGGATGCAGGCCGCTTCCAACCGGTCCTTTTGGAAAATCATGGAGGAGGCCTATGTTCAGCAGTGGACGTCCTACGGCTGAGATGATGATGATAATATTATTGTAGACTACTTACATGTAATGATGACGCATGTGTTATACGATGGTAAAATGGAGACATACATTATACTTGCTGCCTTCCAATCCAAAACAGACATCCAAAATTATACACTTGTATAGCCTAGATCTCTATAAATAATCTAAGTTGTATCGCTCTAGCAATTGAAGCGCGTCTTTGAAGAAACATTATCTTCAGGCTGGCGACGGTCAGACGGCTATAAAAAACATTTTTATTAGAGCCTGTCAATACAGGCCCATGTCCTTAAAAGATCGTATATTGTATCTTGAACACTGAAAGGTTCTGGAGTATTTTCGAGCCATAATGTAATTTGACATAAAACAAGATGAGCAGGCCCTTTCTTTAGAAATATAGTCTTTTAGGAATAAAAGAAGACATTTAATTTGTGACTTATTAGACAAAAATTAATATAGGTAGCTCTATTGTATCTGTATCAAAAAACAAGTACTAATTTAAAAAAATTAATACTGACTTCCGTTCTATTCAGTTATTGGAGTGTATCTTAAAAACTACTGGACTGAATATGATGAAATTTAAATGGGACCACACGGGAAGCACCAGCTCCAGGGCAGCACGGGGTTCACCCAGTTGAAAGTTATGAGGTAACAAACATAAAAAACGCAGTCGAATTAAGTACCTCCGCCCTTTTTAGAAGTCGGTAGATAAACAAGGAACTTAATATTTTAATTACCATTTTCAAAGGTAGTCGACCGGGAATTTTAATGGAATCGTTCAGTTTTAGGATTTTATTAGTCATGAAGAACGGAGTTCACTTACTATAGCAAGAAACATATAGAATATTCAATTTTTTGCGATACGAATTTAGAAATACATGTACATATATATATATATACTTTTTTAGTTTAGCCTTAAGCATATGTTAGGTTCTACAATTTTTTACGTCGTTCGATAAGTTATTGGGTGTCTGTGCACTCTCAAACAAAATGTTTAGTTTACCATAGTTAGTTCTTGGAACACTTACTTTTATTTTGTAAAAGTTCGTCAACACTCCCCTGGCATGAGATTCCGATGTAGAAGAAAAAAGTATTATGTTATATCTTGTTATATTAATAGGTATAATATATACGGCGGAAGCCTGACAATTTAGAAATGCTGATGTGGTCGGCCACGTGGAAGGAAAGAGAAGTAGAGGAAGATCACCGACTCGTTTCACCGATACTGTAAGTGTTGTGTACACAAGCGTGTAAATCCACTATTCACGCATCCATCCAACTTTCTCAAAACAGAGAAGTCTGGAAGATCTTAGTGGGAAAAACCGCTTATGATGACCACGACCCTCAGCCATGACACAACGACGTAGAAGAAGATAATTTTATTTAAACGTGACATATGAGCAGACCTCATGAATTTCATACAATACTTTTCAATACATTAGCGAGGAAAAAACAAACTTCGCTTTGTACAAGTAAAGTAATTCATCCTACTTTACTAATTGAAAACATGAGCCGACTGTTACAAACCCAGTATCAACAAACTGTTTATCGTAAACCCAAAACATTATTCAAATTCATTTGATATGAACACAAAACTTAAATTGCCACGAACTAATCCTCAGCTAAGTTTAGCATAGAGTCAGATGAAGAGTTGAATTATTACCATCAAAGATGCAAACAGAAACGCCGGTTATCCATAATTTATCAATGGCATAACCTTACCTACTAAGCTAGAGGCTACATTAGATAACAGATTTTACACAAGAGAAACGCTCGCAGCGGAGCTTGAATTGGCAATATTAACCACACACGTTGCAGTTCCTGGGAAAGAAGGTTGATTTCTGCGAAATGTATTGTATTATTGGCCGAATATGGCGAATCGCGAGTCAACGAGTTCAAATAAGCAACGCTTACTGCGGTCAGAAGTTGGATGGGTGACCGCTAGTGGCATCATTCAAATGAACGCTTCCGTGCTTCGGAGGCCACGTTAAGACGTTGGTCCCGGTTGTTTGTCTTAGGACAACAGTCGTTACGCCAAGTCGAAGGTTTTGGGGCGGCTTGAAAATCTCAACATGGGTTGGCCAAGCGTCGCTGGGCCCGCGTGGTGGATTATGGCCCAACTCCTCGAGTAAATTTGACTACGATGTAAGTTTTGTCCTATGTAATGTTTTTCGTTGTTTTAGAAGATTAATTACTATACTATACTATACTATATATACTACTATACTGTTGCTATCTCACTACTATTTGTACGTCCTTAGGGGCAAAACATGTTGACATATAGTTTTATTTTGACATCTATGGCATGCCGGTTATTTAGCGGTATTGTTTGTAACACATGTTTTTCTGTCAAATAAATATATCTTTATCTTTACTCCTTCTCTGAGAGGAAGGCTCGAGTCCCAGCAGTGGGATCATAATGTGCTGAATATTTGTGTACACAAAATATTTATTCTATGATACAAGCCTTGAGGCTTGAAAAGCCGTCGCCCTACAACAAAATTAGTAAGAAATTGCATTAATCCTGGCAGTTTTACGACTAATAAAGTCAACAAGTTTGGTACACGACCTATAACAAATTTAATCAAGGAGTGTCCGCAAGCAAGTACCAAGACGGATTACATTTATAGTAGAATAAGATCCTAACTCCCTTGCTGAAAGAGTTCAATATGGTTCCATCATCGACGTACTATTCTGAGTTCAATCGACACCCGGTGCACTGAAAGTGTAGACGGAGAAAGACAGTTGATTGACAGTGCTCGAGTGCTTTTGATGAAGATGAATTTTCCTTGAACAAAGAGTAATTTATCTTCCATAAAGTTTTCTTATAAAAATTGCGAGAAAAGCTTTCGTTAAATAAAATTATCTGGACTACTACGAGTTTTACTAGTAAGTAAACAATGGATTTTCTTGGTCTAACCTAACCAAACATTCATTGGCTTAGTGTTGCTTAACAGCGCCATCTATTGTCAAGTAGCTTTAGTATTGATGTATCGGTAAAAAGGTTTTGCTGTTGTTTAAGTTCATGGCCCAGTTGCCAAAATGATGTTGGAGCAGTTTTTCATAGCCTGAAAACACGGATAAAACGAAGTTTCCTAGAAATTTTAACCTAGCTAGATCGATATACTCGTAGCACCTCCCAAAAAACCCTCTGCATACTAATTTTTATGAAAATCGTTGCAGCCGTTTCCGATATTCACATATATATTTATAAGAAGATGTCCTGACTGACTGACAGAGTCAAAGTCAAAATCATTTATTCAATTTAGGCATCAAAGACGCACTTATGAACGTAAATTTTTCATTATAATGTATTTTAAAGACTACCGCCGCGTTCCGAAATATATAGAGCCTACCGAGAAGAAGCGGCAAGAAACTCAGGGTCATTCTTTTTACATAGATGTTTTTACAATGTTTTTACTTAGGTACTACAAATATTAGCTCCAGTGTGTTGCCTTACAAAAGAGAACATAATAATGGTATCAGTAGGGCAAGACACGCTACACTTTGACATCTTAGTACACGAGTAGATAGATCCTGGAGTGATCAGTCCCAAGCTGTTTTATCCTCCAAGTAATCCGAAATTTTGTAATAACCTTTTTGACAGAGTTTAGTTTTAATAGTAATTTTAAACTTATTAATAAGCAAATCTCGGATAACATTGAGAACTTTATTATAGAATCGTATACATTGTCCTATAAAAGAAGGACTTATTCTGTGGAGATGCGTTACATGTACGGATAGCTTGTGCTTATTTCGCGTGTTGATGGAATGAGCATCACTCCTTTTATCAAAACTGCTAATTTATTTCTTTACATACATTGGATTTGCATAGATAAACTGAGAGACAACAGTTAGAATGTTTATGTCTTTAAACTTCTGTCTAAGGGAAACTCTGGGAGCTAAACTGTAGATCGCTCGTATAGCCCTTCTTTGAAGTATAAAAATGAAATTAATATCTGCAGAACATCCCCAGAACAGTATGCCATAAGTCATAACGCTATGGAAATAACTAAAATAAACTATTCTAGCTCAGTTAACATCAGTTAATAGTCTAATTTTTTTAACAGCATAAGCCGCTGAACTGAGCCTACTAGACATTTTTTTTATGTGGGGACCCCATTGCAATTTAGCGTCTATAGTAATTCCTAAAAAGACCGTTGACTCCACAAGGTCCAACCCTGTTCCATTCAATTGTATATTGGATTCTACTTGTCTCACATTTGGTGTCGAGAACTTTATACAATTAGTTTTCTTCTCATTGACGAGAAGATTATTTGTATTGAACCAATTCACAACTTTAGCTAATGCATTGTTAACATCGTCATAGTTTAATAACTGCCTTTTAATTTTAAATAACATTGAAGTGTCATCTGCAAACAATACAATCTCGTGATTCTTCTCTACATATTAGGGTAAGCCATTAATATAGATTAAAAACAAGAACGGCCCTAGTATTGAACCTTGTGGAACGCCCATTGAGATTATAGAGCCGGGCGATTTTTTACCATTTTTACCAGACAACGCACAGCCTAAACCACTGATCGTAGAGACTCGAAATTTGGAGGGTGTATTATCCTTGATGCGTAGAGATATACTAAGAATGGGTTTTTCGAAACTCTACCCCTAAGGGGGTCAAAAGGGGTGGAAACGTTTGTATGAAACTCCTTTGTTTTTGAACTTAAAGTAGTGAATTTTTTTTATTTACATAGGTCATTGAAAATAAAAATGTTGGACTAATTTTTTTTGGATAGTGATGGTTTAAGAGGTTGAAATGGACGGGTGAAAGTTTGTATGGAAAGGTTTTTGGTTTCCAAAATATAGTGATGAATATTAGCATTTGATAAAGTGATGATTTCAATATTTATTGACAGGGATGACTTCAGGGGGTGAAACGGGAGAATTTTGTTTTTTTTTCAAAAGTTCTTTGTTTTTGGAGCTATAGTGATGAAAATTGATAACTGGATAGGTAATTTAAAATAAATAGTGATGTTTTCAATATTTTTGTCAGGGATGACTTAAGGGATGTGGAAACTACTACATATTATAAAATGTAGAAGGTCAAATTTAAGTACAATGAAACATATGCTAAAAACCGAGTCAGGGGATGTAAGGAGTGAAAAATAATTTTAAATTGTTTGTTTCTCTGTATGTTTGTCTGTCTATTTGTACGGGCTAATCTCCGAAACGACTGGACCGATTTAAATGGAATTTCGTATGGTGGTAGCTTATATCCCTGATCAACATATAGGATACTTCTTAATCCCGGTAAATTAAAAAGTTTCCGTGGGATAATTAAAAATCTGTAATTACCGTATTCCGCGAGGCCACGCGAGAGAAGCCGCTGGCGGGTCAGCTAGTTGTATATGTACAAGACTTACTCGTCTAAAGGTATTAGATAGATTAGATACCAAATGATACTGACATGTATTTATAATATTATTTTTTTTATAAAAATTACAAAATATATAATTTTAATAAATATTATTGTGTACTTGATATTACAAAGCTATTATTATAAAACTATACTACATAATTATCAAATAGTTTGACAGTGTTTTAGTTAATCCGTTTAAAGTACAGCTTCAACTTGTTGTTTGTATGGCTTGTGCGTTTTTAAAGAGAGCTGCATAAATTTTTTTAAAGGTAATATCACACACACCGTAACACCAAAACCGAATAGATCCACATTTAAATGTAGATCTATGTTAGTGGTGGTCGATTTTGGTGAAACAAACCACTTTCATAACACAGGGACGTCATAAGTTTTTAAACTGACATGGTCGCAAACATTACCGTTAGAAACGGGATATTTAAATATCGAGAGCTCACAATAAATACAATTTTCAATTACAATTTACAAGGACGTTGCATTCAAATACACCTTGTGGATAATCGTGGACGTTTTCGATGATTTTTAATGCAGTTAAAGGTACGTCGTGAACCAAGCACTACGCTAACCCATACCAGTTGTTGTGCCACCCGGAGTTTAGAACTGTAGTTTTGCGTTACACTGCACTGTACTCGTCACCCTGATTTTTTAATCAATCCCAGTAATTTCACTTGCTACAGTGCCCTTCATCCTAACACAATAATGCTTGCGCACTATTGCTTCACGGCAGCATATCTGGCATTGTGGTGGTACCTACCAAGGCAGCCTCTTGCGCAAGAGGATTATTACTCACTACGTCAGGTCCTCTTACGATTCATCCGACAGAAGGATAGATATTCTACTCCGCACCCTCACGCCGAAAGGTGAGGCTTATGGTAAATTTACTGTGGCAGGTGATTACTGCATTATTATTTAACTTTTATGTAAATATTCTTTATATTATGAGGCGGTGGTGGTAAATATTTATAAGTTTAATGTAATCTATGTAATGTACAATGTAATACTTAAACAGTTAACAAACTTCATGCATTCTTACGCTATGAATCGAGTTACCCATATCCATAGGGAGAGTAACTTTACGAGTTCTTACATGGTTACAGAATTACAAAATTTGTATTTACTAAGCAGGCGTTCCAGCTTCAGAGAACCAAAAATAATATAATAAAAAGTCTTTTATAGTTAACAGTCCCCTATAATAATTTGTATAATTTTATTCCCCATTCGGTTGTCTGGGAGAAATCGTTCGAAGCGATAAGACCGCCATTTTAATGCATTATTTTCTAACGACTTCCAAACAGGAGGAGGTACTCAATTCGAAGGTTTTTTTTATGTTACCTCATTACTTTTGTTAAGGTGAACGGATTTTCAAAATTATTTTTGTTTGAAAGCTGGTGCTTCCCGTGTGGTCCCATTTAAATTTCATAAAATTCGGTCCAGTAGTTTTTGAGTTACACTCCAATAACTGAACAGAATGGAAGTCGGTATTAAATTTTTCAAATTGTACTTGTAAATTACATCTTAGATATAGTTTTATTATTAATTATTATAAACAAAAAGTAATCCAACTATAATGGTTTTGGGGTGACGAACGGATTGGGTTGATAGATCTTTAAAGATTAATAATATTATACTAATATAACTGATATATCAGTGCCCGACGCGATCTCCAAACGTGAACACTCCATGAAGAAGAATGTCTTACACGTTCGAAAAGTCGTCGGACTTAAACCGACATAATACATAAATTTTGGGGGACTATACTGCTCGCGTCCGTAGGATTTAGCCCTCGATGTTCTACACGTGTCCCCTGGGTGGCGCCAAAAGAGCAGTACTTTTTCAGGTGGTAGGCTTAGGCCGCGGCGTGTTACCACCCACCAGACAAAGCCATGCCGCCAAGCGGTCGCGTTACGGCATGATGTTTGGTGAAGCCATTATGGGAAACGGGTCGAAAACAGTTGCGCTTATTACTATAGCTGGTCGTGATACATTGAGGTTAAAATTTATCTGGCAGCCAATCTTGGAGAGCAGCGGGATCCGAGGCACGGTTCTCCGCTGGCCGACCGCAGATAGTTGGGGGCCCAAGTAGTGAGCCAGCCACTCATGAAAGGCTGCCTCGCCATCTCGCGAAAAATCCTGGAGGTGTGCCATCGTGCTGGTTGGCGACCAGACGAGAGGTCCCGATGGACACCTCTAGGGGGGCTCGGGCGTCCCCGCGGTCTCCAGGATTGGTTTCCATAGGGTGGAAAAGCCTAAATTGTGTCACGGGTTGATAATATGCGCCTCGTTTTCACTTCCGTTTCCCTTTACCTATCTTCACTCCCCATAAAATGAAAGGCAACAAAAACAGAATAAAGGTCCAACAGCGGAAGCACGTCCTCTCTCTTCAAGTGCACCTCTCAAACATTCGAGGCTTGCACTCCAATATCGACTCAGTCCACCACCATCTTGAGACCGCAAAACCGCATATTCTGTTCCTCACGGAGACGCAGATCAAATGCCCAGCTGACGCTGCATACCTTGCCTACCCGGGCTACTTTCTTGAACATAGCTTTAGGGCCAGAGTAGGAGTTTGTATGTATGCTCGCGATGACATTTGTTATCGACGTCTCCGTAATCTTGAAGACCCCAAATTTTCCGTCATGTGGGTTCTGGTGGACAACGGCATGGAGAAGATACTTTATGCTAGTGTCTACCGTTCGCACAGCGGAGATGAGGAGACAACCAGGCTCACAAACTACCTCAGTGAGGCAGCTGACGTGGCCCAACAGAGGTATCCTTCTGCTCAATTATTTATTTATTTATTTATTTTTTATTTTTTTATTTACTACAATCAAATTACTACTATTATTACAGGATTCTCCCAATGCAATAGCGTAAGTAAGCATGTCAATCTTAATATTATTTATATTTATATATCTAAAAAAAAAACTACTTTATGTCGTCTTATTCATATAACACAATTGAAATAACATTGATTGTTTAAATTCTGCCACCGAGCACACAAATAAATCAATTTTTTCGGCAACTCGATTTAATTCATGCAACGCGCGCATTAAAGGCGTCTTATCTAGTAGATTGGTTCTCGCGCGGGGCACCGCAAACAGACGTGGCCGCCGTCGCCGCGCCACATACCCATTCGGCACACAGAGCCCCATCATCCCCAGTATGTCAGGACTCGACATGCTGCCTCGAAATACTCTCATCAAATAATATGTGAGTGCTAAATCCCTCCTAGTTTCCAGTTTGTTGTATCCAACCATGCCCAATACGAACAGGGTTGGATACATCAGTGGATAAAAGGGATAAACTCCATACAACCTCAAGTACAAGTATCGAGTGAATTTACTTTGTATGCGTTCCAGCATAAGATTGTATTTAGTCTCATGTGGAGCCCAGACAGTGGCAGTACATTCGAGCTGGCTTCTTACGAGCGCATTATACAGGGCAGTTAAAGCTCCCACTTCTGTAAAGCCTTCCGTTTGACGCAACATGAAACCTAAATTCCTGTAAGCCTTTTTACAGACTTGTTTAATGTGGTCTCGGAACGTCAATTCGGTATCGATATTAACTCCGAGATCCTTGACGCAAGCAACGCGGTCCAAAATGTCTCCACCGATCCCATAGTCAAAGCGTATTGGAACTTTAGACTTACCAAAAGTTATGACCGAGCATTTTTTGACATTAAACTGCAGCTTATTCTTACGACTCCATTCGACCAGCCTATCAACGTCTCCTTGAAGTCGCTCGCAGTCATCCCTGTCCTTAACCGCCCGCAACAACTTGAGGTCGTCCGCAACCAGTAAGCATTTGGCTTCGCGTACTATTCCTGGTAAATCATTTATCATGATGGTAAACTCGAGAGGACCGAGGTTTGATCCTTGGCTTACCCCCGTTCTCGTATAATAAGGCTCAGACTTGCACCCAGCGTAGTCTACGTATTGCTTTCTATCTTTCATGTAGCTCGCAAAAAAAATTAACAATTGGTTGCTAAACCCGACGGCCGCCAACTTTGATAACAGAATATCATTATCGACCAAGTCGAATGCTTTTTTGAAATCAAAGTAGGCGGCGTCAACCTGGACCCCCGCGTCCACATGAGGAATGACGTACGTCATCGCCTCGAGCAAGTTGGTCGCAGTGCTGCGAGCCTGCCTAAACACGTGCTGAGCGTCCGATAGTTGCACAGATACCTGCCGTTGTATACTGCAATGCACGGCAGACTCGAAAACCTTCGCTGGTGTCGACAGGATCGCTACCGGTCTGTACCCGCTCACATCAGAGCCAGCCTCTCCTTTGGGTATCGGAATTACTCGTGTCGTTTTCCAGACAGTTGGGAAATATGACGTGTCCAAACATAAGTTATAAATGTGTCTAAGTGGTTCCGCTAGGACCATGCGGCAGTCTTTGACAACAAAAGAAGGAATGCCGTCAGGACCCGCCGAACGCTTCGGCTTGAGCCGTGCGAGCGCAGCTCGTACCTCGGCCGCCGTGAGTCGCGGGAGATGAACGCGCGCTGCGCTCGCACCGCCCGCCGCCTCCACGTCCAGTTTTGCACACTCGCTGCCGTACCCTGAATGGAAAAATTTCGCGAACTCTTCTGCGCACTCTGAATCGGATAGGATTTCTCCACCCTTGGTAATTTTTTTCCTATTCACAGTACCTCTTTTAGATCTTACATAGTTCCAGAACGACCTAGGGTCCTTAGTTAAATTTCTCTGCACCTTTTCTTTATGTTGCTCGTGTGCAGTATTAATCATGCATTTAACTTTAGCCCGACACTTCGAAAAAATTGTGTAATTCTCCGCGGTATTGTTAATTTTATAATTTTTATGTAATTTTGCCTTTGAGCGTACAGCTCGAATGATATCTAATGAATACCACTCCGGATAACTAAACCTGTCATCGGCTTTTTTACTCGGTCGCTTTATTGGTACACAGACGCTGAAAATACTATCTAGCTTACTATAGAAATAGTCGACGGCACTTTCTGGCTCTCGCTTATCATACAACGGACTCCAATCCACGTTTGCCATTAGCGCATATAACGAACTAAAATCCGCTTTGGTAAAGTTATAGTGGTGGCTTGTATCGGTCGGTAAGCGTTCGGACGGCGAGAGCGGTGGCGGCGGCGGCGCGGCTCGAGCGCAGGCCGAGTGGCGGGAGCTGGCGGGGGCGCCGCGCACGGTGACAGCGAGTGGCGGGTGATACTCGTCCACCGGCACCATCGCCTCGTCCGCCGCCGACACCTCCACTCCCATCGCTACATTTGACGTACACAACACTAAATCGAGTTGCCTGTTATTACAATTCGGAACCTTATTTAATTGTACGAAGTCGCAAAAAGTTAAAAAGTATTCATAATAATTAATTACATTGTTGTTACTAGAATTAAGATTAAAATCCCCTGTCACTATCATTGTTTTATATTTTGAACACCAGTCTTCTATTATTCTAAATAAAATCATGTACTCGATTTCCCTACTGCTCGGTGGTATATAAATTACACACAACAAAAACAAGAATTTATTATTTAAATATACCGCCGCTCCTACTATTTCAAATGTACAACTATCTATATCAACGTTACTTGGAAGGTTCATCCGTCGTAGCTCGAACCGGTTTGTGGCCACTAAAAACGCGCCGCCGTGTTTTCTACCGTCCGTTCGGTCACATCTCATTATTTGAAATCCCGGTGGGATAATTTCTGCATCCTGTATAGACTCGTGACAGCCGGTCTCTGTGATCGCAAAGAAATCGGCAGCCGACGAATACACATTATTGTAAAATAAATTTAGCTTGGTTCTAAGACCCCTCACATTTTGATAAAACAAATGTATATTGTTATTTTTTGTCAATATATTAGTGCTTCTGGGGGATTTCAACGCCCACCATCAAGACTGGCTATACCCATACCAGAGCACAGACCACGCTGGTCGAGAGATGCGTAAGCTTGCCTTGACGCTAGACCTTAATCAGCTGGTCCAAGGAGCTACAAGGATTCCAGATGTTGATGGCCACACAGCCAACTGCTTAGACCTTCTGCTGACAACAGATCCAGACCGCTACTCGGTGTCGGTTTCATCACCCTTGGGTAGCTCCGACCACTGTCTGGTGAAGTCTGTGTCGGTCTACTCCCCGCCCGACTCCAGCCCAAAAGGCACCCGGCGGGTGTGGCGATACAAGTCTGCAGATTGGGATGAGATGCGTAATTTTTTCTCGTCTTATCCTTGGTGGAGGGTTTGTTTTTCTTCTAGCGATTCCTCAGCTTGCGCGGATGCTGTGACAGAAGTGTTACGACAGGGTATGGAATATTTTATTCCATTTTCTGACATCTCGCTGTCCAGCAAAGCTCGACCATGGTTTAATGCCAAATGTGGAGATGCAGAAGCGTCAAAACATGAGGCCTACTTAGCCTGGGCTGATGCTCGAACCCGCAAATCTAGAGATGTACGTGAGAAGAAGAAAGCATTTAACCTTGCCGCCAAGTCCTGCAAAAAGGCTCTCAAGATGGCTCGCTTCGACCACATACGCCGGACAGGGAACAAACTTGCTTCTTACCCTTCGGGTAGCAAAGCGTTCTGGTCCCTGGCGAGGTCGATAGAAGAGAACTTCTGCCGTCCCTCACTGCCTCCACTGCTGAAACCCGACGGCTCACTAGCGCATACGGCTGAAGAGAAAGCAAATTTATTTGCCACTCTGTTTGCAGAGTCTTCACGTCTAGATGCTGGTAATGCTGTACCTTCTAGTCTGCCAAATTGCGGGACGGTAATGTCAGAAATCCGCATTCGACAATCTGAAGTCCGCAAAGCGTTGCGCAATCTAGACGTGAACAAAGCTAGTGGTCCAGACGGTATACCAGCTGTAGTCTTGAGGATGTGTGCGCCAGAGTTGACTCCTGTATTGACTCGCCTCTTTCGCTTGTCTATGACGACTGGTCAAGTGCCAAAGTCCTGGAAGCTTGCAAACGTGCAGCCCGTGCCCAAAAAAGGTAGTCGCGCAGACCCTGCTAATTACAGGCCTATTTCAGTCACTTCCGTACTATGTAAGACGATGGAACGTGTACTGAACCACAGGCTCCTGGCATACCTAGAAATGAACGATCTCCTCAGTGACCGACAATACGGATTTCGCCGAAACCGGTCTACTGGGGATCTTCTAGCGTATGCCACGCACATCTGGAACTCAGCCATCGAGAACCACGGAGAGGCGCTTGCTGTCTCTCTCGATATCTCGAAGGCTTTTGACAGGGTCTGGCACGATAGCCTCATTAGCAAGCTTCCTTTATACGGCCTTCCCACTGGTTTGTGTGTCTGGATTTCAGATTTCTTGAGGGATCGGTCGATCCGAGTAGTCATCAATGGCTGTTCTTTCGCCCAATTGGCTATAAATGCCGGAGTCCCCCAAGGATCAGTACTCTCCGCAACACTTTTTCTGCTGCATATTAATGACCTGCTGAAACTCGGTATTTTTGGTTACGTAGATGACAGCACCGTTGTGGAGAGTTACACATCTAACGCACGAACCAGTGCATTACAAATCCAGTCTCATAGGGAAGCGATGGTTCAGCGCTTGAACTTTTCTTTGCAGGCAGTCTCCGATTGGAGCGATGCCAATCTAGTTAAGTTAAATGCTGCTAAAACCCAGGCGTGTCTTTTCTCCGCCAAACGGAGCCCTTTCCAGCTGGCTCCTACTTTCAGGGATGTGTCCGTGCCAATAAGTAACCATTTCGAGCTTCTTGGCATCTCATTAACACCAACTCTCAATTTCGGCTCCTATATTGAGTCCAAAGCCCAGCTTGCCTCAAAAAAGCTTGGTGTTTTGGCCAAGGTGAGACAATACTTCACACCGGGACAGTTGCTTAATCTTTATCAAGCCCAAGTCCGGTCGTGTATGGAGTACTGTTTTCACCTTTGGGATGGTTCTGCCAAATACCGGCTGGAGACACTGGAAGCTATTGAGAGGAGAGCCAAGAGACTCATTAACGACGACCACCTAGTACGCAAGAGACTCCAGAGTCTCGAGCATCGCCGCAAAGTCGCTTGTTTATCGGTTTTTTATCGGATACATTTCGGTGAGTGTGCAATGGAACTTCACAATTTGATTCCGCCATCCCCATTCTATAATCGGACATCCAGAGATACTCAGAAGCGCCACCGTTTTATGGTGGATATTCCATTTACCCGGACGAAGCGATTTACTTCTTCGTTTATCATACGAACCGCTAGGGAATGGAACACCCTCCCTGAGTCGGTGTTTCCGGTTAAGTACGATATGGGGGTCTTCAAAACACGAGTGCATAGGTATCTTCTGGGTAAGCGCGCTCCATCATCGATCGCATCATCACTTAGCATCAGGTGAGATAGTGGTCAAGTGCTACCCAGTTCGGTATAAAAAAAAAAAAAAAAAAAATACCAAGTGAGTGAAGCCGGTATCTTTATATTAGTATAATGTGTGATACTCACGATAGTTTTCAAACTCTAATTAATAATATTACAGACATTGAAACCGTTTTATGACCTGACCAGGTTGATGTTAATCCTTTGAGTACCATTGACGTAAATGTACGTGCATTTCATTCATAAATCTTTTGTTTTAATTATCACGGTATAAGAAGGGTTAAGGGTGATTTTAATTTTAGGTGAAAATCAACGCTTAACATCGGACTTACGATTTCGCAGATTTGTCACTTATTCATAAAACAAAAAAACTTCTAAGCCTCCATTTTTATCTGCAGAGATCTTGTATCGATTATTTTATTTTGAACTTATTATGACATAACTAAACTTTAAAAAAACAAGTTACTGTTACAAAATTTTAGAACATCACTATACTACAATTTCTAAAAAACGTAATTGTAAAACTAAACATTCAACGCATTTTGCGTTAAGGGACTTAAGGCTTTTAATCAAAAGGGGTTATAAAATACTAAAATTAATCATTCGTTACTGTTAAAATCAACTTACACAATAAGTAAGTCGTTTTCTCTGTTATATAAAATAGCATCGACCTCAACGAGAATCAAATATTAATTTTCAAATAATTGTTCCTGACACATTAATACGACCTTCCGATAACATGAAATGTGCAGCTATCACGAGCCCGATTCTCAGTCATCAATCGTTCTACTCCTCTGCTGGTAGATCTGGTGCTGTGGTGCTATGTAAATTTCCTTTACATCTCTCATATTCGGTAAGTAGGTCCTTATTACCCCCAAATGGGGGTAGGTGTAGGTGTGTAGGTGTTGTAGGTGACCAATTAGCGCTCTAGGGTAATAATGTAGCTAGAAAAGCCCTAGGGACCGCCCTAGTAAGTAATTAAAACAAACACACTTCACTCTTTCAAAAAGTTCGCGTACATCTAACCATCATACTGGCAATAAACATCATGCATTCAGCCCAATGACAAAAGAGGTCGCTTTGCTATTCAGCCTTGTCTTCGTATGAGTATAATAGTCATCAATTTTATTTTTGTAATGCCGGTTTTTTTCTACTTACCTCACAATCGAGATGTAAAGCAGAGTAGTTAGCTCGGGTATAAGCATCAATTACACCCTCGAACTATAGGTGCCCTCGCTGCGCTCGTGCGCCTAAATATCTCGGGCTGCAATTGATGACTTACAACCCTTGGCTACTAATCTACTATTCTTACAGATCAGAAAACGGTGCTCTTTCACTATATTTTTTATTCATTTTACACCTTTGTGGCAAATTAAGAGACTGTCTATGCTGCATCTGTTAATAACTACAAACTGTTGTAGTACATAATAAGTTTATTTATAACAACTATATTATTGCAACACTAGCCAAGGAGTTCAACCCTCTCTTCCATCACGGCTTCAATTAGCACGTAGATGTATCGGTTCTATTTAATAAATGTAATTATTAAAAGTCATTTAAAAGTATCTGCGTGTTATCAATAAAGTCCCATAAATACTATACAAACCTACCAGCCAGCCAACTCTTAAAAAAAAAGTACTCCAAAATGTTTAAATCTAAAGTTGTGTTTCAGGAATCAAGCAGCACAAAGCCGCAGCCTTCTTGTTACGGAGAATGATGAAGGAGAATTTTGAGAATTCTACATTTGAACTCCGTTCTTAATAAAATAGACTTTTCATCCATGAATGCCATTCGTCCTTCGAACTCATTCAATGAACTCAAATGACAACTTTGAACCTTGTTATTGTGGTATTGGAAAAATAATGTAATGACTCCATTTCAACTCAAAAACGCCAAATGAAACGGAGCTCTTTCGATACCCACCCTTATTGTCTGTTTTGACTGAGAATGAAATGGCACTTCCTTCCCACTATCATTAGTGGTTCCAGACAATACATTTGGAGGAATTGTGTATGTCTACCGGTGCGAATGGATTTGGCATGAAACAAGTGAATACGTAAAGAATATTTCATAGCTTTGTATTCATAAAAATAAGTTACATGTCAAGTTAAATGCAAATAATAACAATAAAACTAACGTATACTAGTAGATCAATTAAAAAAGCCACAAATTGTATAGTAGTCTTATATCATATCGCCAAAAGTAACTTATTTTGTGTATTTTTTAAATCTTGATTAAACACTGAACGTATTTTCAGAAATACCGGACTGTCTTCGACATCGTTGCATCTATTAAAACATAATATGGCTGAATGTTTCACAGGTCTTCAAACCAATACAATAAGTAACAAACCACCAATTCATTGACACGAGGGTGCAAATAAATAAATGTAATATAAACAAATTTCTAATAGAAATGGCAAAACAAACCGTAATCGACTAATCATCAATAAATATAGGTAATATTCCTTATGTTTATCCTTCCTTATGTTTGACGCTACCTGTATTAGCACTTTTGCCGCGTCCCATCCTGGTATCAACACAGAGATATAGAGGCTGCTGCAACTGCAGAAAGGGCTTATATATACTTTATAAGCATTACAAATACGCGAGTCTAGATAAAAGCTACTATGTACTTTGTTGTAATAGTGGAGACAGTGTAGGTAGTTAGGGTAATGAAGCTTATGGCTTTGGAAGATAAATTGGCCGCCGATGAGGGACAAAGGTTTCTACTCCCGTTTCGGGTCGTGTATGTAGTCCTGGTGTAATTACTGGGCATAGCAATTCAGGGAGGAATCGCTGCTAGTGTCGCAGGGTCATTTGCTCCATGTACGAAGCGAGGTGGTTATTTTTGGAGGTTGATGCCTTTTATGTTGTAAGCAATGCTAAGGATTTTGAAATATCTCCTGCAAGATGCTGGGTCAGCTAGTTTGTATAAACGACCAACATTTATAACTGTCTGTTAGTACACTGTGGCATGGTGTTTTCTAACCAATTATGCAAATACGACGCCGGGGGCATGCGTTAAAGAAATTAAGTCGGCACGTATTGCTGTATAAGAAGGTTAATTTAGCGATTTTCTTTCAAAAGCTTTCCTATTCTACTATATATAGTATTTAAAATGCGAATATATGTGAAAAATACGTCAGTGCCTCAAGACTTCTTTGATTCTGAAAAGTCTTTGATCAGTGTGTGTTATCAGTGATGACTTAAGCCCTGGAAACGTGCTCTCTTACTATGGGCCTCATAAGTAAGCTCAAAGCCGCAGCACGATCTATGGAGAGAGCTATGATCGGGGTTTCTCTACGTGATCGAATCAGAAATAAGGATATCCGTAGAAAAACGAAAGTCACCGACATAGCATGGAATGACTAATCCGCCAGTTAAAGTGGCAGTGGGTAGTGCACATAGCACCCAGAACAGATGGCCGATGGGCCGGACGACGACGAGGAAGCCACGGACCAGCAAGCGCAGCGTAGGTCGTCCACCGACAAGGTGTACACACAACCATAAAGGTCGCAGAACGACGTTGGATGCGGGCATGCTTCCAAACGGTCCTTTTGAAAACTTATGTGGGAGACGTATGTTCAGCAATGGACGTATGGCTGAGATGATGATGATACTGATGATGATGAATATAATATATTATGCGTTTGTACTTAGTGTTAAAATGTAAAACGGGTTGGACAGGTTTTGACGACATTTGAAAGAAAGAAAAAATATTTATTTGTGACTGTAACATTACACTAACACTAACTTACAGAACAATAGTTACATAATGGAAAGGACATGTTACATGTCACAAATCGGTCCCAACTCAGCTTAATACTTTGTTAGCCAGCGCTGGTCTTCCGATGGGGCCGGTTTGTGATGCCACGGAGTGTTTACTATACACAACAGCATGATATACAAATATTGTTATAATGACCGTAACAGACAAAAAATTTGATCATAATAATACATACTTAACACTAATAAAAATATAAAATGCAGTAAGTACATATTACCTACTACAAATATAGATAGATAGATAGATAGATAGATATACTGAAACAAATATATATACTGAAAAGAAAACAACGTGGAAATTATAAGAGACAAATCAAGAACTAACTAATAAACCAAATCAATAAAAGTATTAGATAAAATAAAGGTTCCTTAGATCTTAAAACACAAAATACTTCTTTCTCTGGAAAATGCCGTAGTATATTAATTTTCCCGTATGTTACTGCGAACTAATCACTATTTTAGGTCTAATGTACCTTTAACTGTATTATGTTATGACCATCTTAACGATTTAAGAATTGTGATATGCTTCCGCGTTGTGTGTTTACACGCAAGGTAAATTAATTAATTTGTATTATTAATACACACATATATTATTATTAAATAAGTTTCGTCATGCTTAAAAGATTCAATAAAACAACTCTAGCAAGGTTTTCTTCTTGAAATGCTGTGGCTAGTCTTTGCAACAGGTACTACCCGAAACGGTAATCAACACACTCAAACGGGGCCCGCGGCAAAAGTGCTAAAAGATGTAGTAACCCAAATCAAGTAAATTATTTGATAATTAGTCGATTTTGTTATAAAAACTGAAGTGGTTTTCACTCATTATTAATTAGAAATACGGGATTCCTCACGGAACATTTATCGGATAGGTCCGACTATAGTTTCGACCACATTCGGTGGGCTTTTTCAAGGAGTGTTCGAGACGCCCGCGTCGATGGCGTCTCGCTTAGAACGAGTAATCCCGTATTTCTAAATAATTAGTCGATTTTGGTTTGGTGGGTATCCCTATCAGTCTGTTTATTATTATCTTGTTTAATTTGAATATTCAAAGTGATTATTCGCTTGTAGTATTAGTTTAAAAAATATGAATGTGCAAAAAGGGAGACATCATTAAACCTTTGACTAAAAAAACACTATTTTATATAATTGATAAGCGGTTGACCACTTCTAGGTCACGTTAATAGCATCTAACCATAAGTACTTAAAACAATGGAACGTTATGATTCACCTTTACAATTATAAAACCAGTTAGAAGGTTTCTAAGGCACGAAAGGCTTATAATGAATTGTTATTTTAAACACGACCTTATAAAGAATGAAAACATTTCATGTAAATTTACAAGGAAAAGCCAATTAGAAGTCTTGAATGCGATCTTGGTAATATAAAAAGAAATCTTTTTCGATCTAGTTTACAGTCTGCGTTTTCCTTTAGTGCTAAAACATTGGATTGTTAATATCGAAGTGAGTGTACTGTTTATTTATTTTATTATAATCAGGTGCTTATAATATCCAAATAAATATGACTAACTGTTTTTTTTAGATTATTCAAACAAAGTAAAATTAAATATCTGTGAAATGAATATGTAATTATTTTAGGGATGATATTTATCTGAATAATTAAAACATAATATTTAGACTTAAAATAAATGGTTTAATTAATATTTTGACTTGATTATGACGTTTAATTTTTCATAATATTGGTTTAAAGAAATAATGTATAGATTGTTACTTATTATATGATAATATTTCCGCAATATGGCTACTTAAACTACTACTACTACTAATACTAGGTACTGATTTCATGATTCATGATTGTATTCATGACTTGAACTTGTACTGATGTGATGCAATTTATTTACAACTGCTCAATAGAATTGTATTTCCAAAAAGTCAATTTTTTTTTGTAAAAATATATTTGGCCTTAAAACACAGTTGCAAAAACGTTGTGTTATTACGTGTAATTATTGTGTTTTGAAGAGTAAATTTTCCTTTTACATTGATAACCTTATTGTCTGCCGAAACGCTTAGTTTTTTCTTATAATTACAGACGTATCCGAAATTTCGCCATTCCCTCAAGTGTCGATGTCATTATAACAATGAAATTTCTATTGTGTCTGGGTCGTTCGACCTTTGATGAAATATTATAACAAAACCTTACAATAATATATAACTTAAAATGGCTTCGTTGAACTAACTACACGTGGATTTAGTCTTTCCTACCTACTAGTGCTTATGAAAATCGGAGATGCGAAGATCCTTCCCATAGCGCCGCAGACTACGCAAAAGTCCTTATGTCGTTATGTAGAGGTTAGTTTCTGGGAAACTTCAAAGTAGTATATCTTATAATACCGCACGTGAGAGGGTGGTATCAGGGATCAGCTACCTTCCGCCCACCCCACTCCATCCCACTAAAACACCCAAAATTTGGGCAACCGTGTTCTTACGATTGTAGACATAGAAACTCGGGGTAAAAGGATTCATACACAAATTTAGACGGTGCAAAGTCACTATTTAAAATATTTACTTGCAAGTACCAAGGATGATACTATCTATTACACATATAATGTAACACTTAAAATCACAATAATATAAAATTATTGTTTTTTTTTGTTTTGTATTTATTTCACAATTGTTTTCAATATCACTTTCTTTGATCTTTTAAAAGTAATATTGAAAATCTTATTTTTTTCTTGTTTCTTTCTTTTAAGAAAGTATTAATGAAGTATTGATTTTTTTAATGCTAATATGTGACGAAATGGCGTTCGCCTGATGGTGACCATTCTAATTTGTCCATGACGAGTTCTGGACTACCCAGAGCTTAGATTTTCAACACCCGTCTCATGTAGTTTTCAAACGAAACTTCTACCATAAACATCGTCTTCGTCATTTTGGCCAGGTTTTCATAATACCAGATAAACTCACTGTTGAATAGAATTCCGTTGATACGTTGCCGCTTTACTTACCTGAAATTAAAAAAGGTAATGTTAATTTATGTTACGAAAAAAAGTTGGTACAGTTAACCATAATACATCATTCGTCTCTGATATCTTAGTCAACTGTATAATTCCATATAACAATGGTAACATAATATATTGGCAGGGGACCAGGGGCTAAAAACTAAAGGCGTTTTTAAAGCTTAATTATCTCTAAATAGTGTCAAAGGTAGATTAGTGAATTAAGTTTTATCCTTCAAATAAAAAGCAGTATGTTTTCAAGTGTATGCGTATTTTTGTATGACCATGCATAATTTGATTTTAGGCATTTCGATACATACATTTTTTTAATATAATATACTTCCAAATTAGTCCCATTTAAACTTCATCAATGTCGATTGAAAAGTTTTTGAGTTAGCTAAGTAGCCACTCACTGTAAGTTCAACGTAGGGACTGTAAAACCGGCCGATTTTATAATCATGACAAAGTCTTTTAGACTCCATACTTTTTATGCGGTGGAAGTCCGTTTAATTCTGTTTTATTAATAGACAAAATATTTTATACTGTAATAAAAATTCCATTTAAAATTTAAGAAAGACCCCGACACAAAACAATAATGAAATTTGTCATAGTGTTTAGTATTCTACTACTCAAGCCCTTTTTTTTTGATAACCATATTGAGGGAGTTGTGGAAAAACATGTAATGTGCCATTTTGTGGCGGCAGCCATCTTGGATCGATTTTCATCAAACAAGCTAAGAACACTCCCGACTAATTCGCCTTAAAAAAAACTCTCGGCAACGGATTTGAATGAAAACTGTATAAGAGTGTGAAAACGTCAAATTAGAACGGTGGATAGCCTTTGCCCAAGATTAACACATAAGTGTGCTGTTTTTTCTGTTATTTTGTGTCCAATATGATCAGTCGAATACCATGTTTTTACGATGCTAACTACTGTACGTTCATATTATTCTAGCATGAAGCTCCTCATCGTCGCAGTTTTGATCTCCATTGCTTGTCTCCAAACCCTCGGGCAGAGTTACAGTGACAAGTACGACGGCATGAACTTGGATGAGGTCATCTCCAACAAGCGTCTCCTCAATGCATACATGAACTGTGTGTTGGAAAAGGGAAAGTGCACGCCTGAAGGGAAGGAACTCAAAAGTACGTATCCTTATGGTTTAAATCTAATCTTTTGTTAAACTAACAAAAAAGTTTTTTTGTAAAATTAACAAACTTAATATTCTTGTTATTTCACTAAAAGAACGACTAACAAAATAAGAATAATTTGAGAAGCTAACAAACTAAAATGATGTGAATCCGGATGAAGGCGAATGGTATCGACGACGCGTAAAAGTCTCACGTTAATCCCGTTTTGTTATATAAACATATACAAAATTTCCAAACTAAATCTTCCTACCTCTTGCACATTAAGCACCGTGTTATACTGAGATATAGGGATAGGAAGCTTTAGTTTGGAAATTTTGTTAATATGTTGTTTATCGAACACTTTTAGTCTAGTTGGTTATAACCCTACCTTTGATGCAAGGAATAGGGATACCAGATTTAACCCCCGGCCGCGGCAAGTGTTTGTTTGATGAGCAAAATGTTTGTTTGCTAGTCTTGGATTTTTGTGATGTGCAAATATGTATTTCCATGCCTCCTACGACACAGGGAACTATTTAGTGGAAGTGAAAATAAGTGTACCATAAATTAATAGGTGTGTTATTACATGCGTGCTTTCAATATGGCATATTGCTATTGCTTAATCAAAGTAGCTAAATCGCAAAGGAAATTTAAAAAAAATTGTAAACATGCCATATTTCATCATAATTTATTGGTAATAAACAATATAATTTAGTTAATTTTAATTTAGATGTATCTTAATCTTTATTAAAACTACGTATCAGTCAAATTTGAATCATTTAATAATAGTAAATCATTAAAAATAGTAAATAAAATAGCAAAAATATAATTTTAATCAGGTAATGTAATGTTTCGTCGTTGATTGTCCTAAACCTCTGGCTAATGTGGTAGCGGCTACTTTAACTCGGATTATTTCCTTATATTTCCATAGCACGTTAGTCAATTTTTACACCTGTTAAACAATTACACAATCTATAATGAAAATCTACCGAAGAAACGGATGTATGAGTAATTGCACCCGAATAAAACTACTGCCTGTTTTATCCAGCTCGAAAGGATTGCCTCTAATTATTTACTTTTTTCATAACTGTAGGACTCGTCTATGTTTATTTTACAGTTGTTTAAAAATTCAAATAGCTATTTCTTCTTTTTAAATGACCTCGTACGGTTGTAAATTTTCTATTCATCAAGTTAATTTTATAAAATATTTCTATGTTAGAAACTATGTTTCTATGAAGAGTTTTTTTTTCATATAGTCAGAGTCAAGTCACAGTCACATTAATAAGTCTATCACTAAGTGACTGTTTTGTCAGAGATATGTACTTAGTAAAGCGGTGGACACATTACCATAAATATTATGTATTACTTTGTGAAAGTCGACTCCAAGCATCATTGTCTTTTTAACAATGTCCAATTACACTTTTTTTACCGGCTTGAATTTTCCTTTTGTGAGCTTTTTAAAGGCGTCTTCTGGGATCATGTTGTAAAACGAAAACAGTTCTCTATTCTATGTATGATTTTTTGTGTACCATCTTCATTTAATTCCAGGTAAAATATCCAACTTTTCACTGCACCACCAATGCACTAACGTGGTGGTAACAAGATAGACTATTGTGACCCACCTGGTAAATCTTTTGTGTTCTTTCCAGCTCACATTACCGACGCTCTACAGTCTGGCTGCAGCAAGTGCACCGGCCCTCAACTCAAAGGCATCCGCAAGGTCATCGGCCACCTAATCAACCACGAGCAAGCTTCTTGGGCTGAGCTCGTTGACAAGTACGATCCCAAACGAGTTTATACCCAAAAATACGAAAGCGAACTCAAATCTATTCAAGGATAAACTATATTATTTTAAAGGTCATCCAAACTTTCACAAAGCTAATATGTTCGAAGACGAGTGGATATATCTCTGAAACAGCCGTAGCAATTTCAATCTTGCCAATTCTTTGCGAGACATCTTCACTCTCACGAGCATCTCCACTTTTGAAAATCATATTTTATGACCTAAATGCGTAACGCCTTGTTAAAGATATGATATTGCCCAAATATGTATTGTTAAAAAAATCTAAAAGCTGGTTCTTTTTCAAATCTACATTATCAACTTACAATATGGAACTGTTTCCAGGAAATCGCTAGCACCCTGGGAATATCTGTATAATGCATACTAGTCCTAATAGAGGTATATCGGGCTTTTCACTTACCCTAGACTCGGAAAAACACTTTCACAAATGCCCTACGTAATATTAATTCACAAAGAAATGTCGGCGATCAATTATGTAAAGGCCATGAGGCCATGACATCAATCTGCTGACGGAAAATTGTCTAATAGTTTGTTATTGTCTTGTTAAATTGAAATCTCTAGTGATTTACTACAAGTTGTTTAGTGAGTTATAAGTGTGACCCCTGCTACGATCATGGATTTTGATAATTAGAAATGAATGTTGACTGACAACGGAACTCATTTTTGCAAACAGTTGCAATATAATTAATAAATTACATTTAGAAAAATGTAATTGTGGCACACGTCGTTTCTTTTTCAAAGAGTTAAAGTATAATATATAAATATGATGGCTAAGTAAATTGTATCTGTTGATATTTTTACAATGGACTGTTGTTATTACAACTGATTACAGTTTAGAATTTTTCACAATCATATTTTACAATTTTGTCTCTGTAACAATCGCGCTACAACGAGCGCTGTAATTAATAATATTTTAAAGGAGTAGTTCCGTTCGGCATTTCTCAGACTTCTCAAAACGTTATAAGATCATAAACATAGCGCGCTCCATCATCGATCGCATCATCACTTAGCATCAGGTGAGATAGTGGTCAAATGCTAACCAGTTCGGTATAAAAAAAAAAATCTCTTTTAAGGTCGCGTTTGTCCACCATCACAGCGATTTTTGATTTCATGGTAATTTAATAGTCAAATTTTGTTACAATTAATACAAAAATATCCATTACAGTTATTTTGTGCCATGTATATAATATAATTATATCTATCGGATTTTTGTGTGGACATTAAATATTTAATACGACTCTAATGTCACTTGTTCTGTTTGAGAAATATTAATAACTCAAATTTGCTTTTCGTTTTATCATTAAAAATCTAATTTCGTCAACACAAGTCATTAAAATGAACGACAACAATTAAAAATCCATCAGTCAACATTCTTTGAGAACTCGACGTGTTTTTGTTTTGTGCTTAATTTATTTATTATTTAGATAAGGCTATTTATAATAGATTAGAAACTATTTTAATATTAAGAAAAAAACAGTGATATTTTAGCGGTGTTTTCCCAGATTTATTGTCCCTTTGCAATCTCATAATTGTTTACTTGTTTAATATTGTTATAGTATATATAGTTGTATATTATTCTCTGCCTGTTTATTACAGTTTAGTGTATTTATCTTTCAAACATTATATTCCACTTTCAACTTTGCTCAAAGAGCCAGTAGATATTGGTCTGTTTAAAAATACATATCTACTTTTTGTCAATATTATTTCGTATAGGTAGTATTCTGTTAAAGTCTGCTGTTATTATTTCTATTGAAGGACGTTTATGTTTGCTTTTATTGTCAACCAACCCACATTATGAGGATCATAATGTGGGTTCACACAATGATCACATTATGATCCTGAGTATAAAACATATTATAAAACTAGTGTCCGCTCGCGACTTGTTTCGCAAGGTGCAATCCTACAGAAACGTTTTAATCAAAATCAAAATCAAATCATTTATTCTGTATACGCCTACGGGGGCACTTACAAATGGTCACTTTACATTTATTTTTCCTAAATCTACAACCGGATCGGAACCCGACCACGACTGAGAAGATCCGGCAAGAAACTCAGCGGGCTTGTCTTTTAACATTTTTTAATTTTTTTACATATTGTATATATGATTTTTGTATATATATTGTATATATGTATATATGATTTTTTTGTGATTAAACGTTAACTATGTTGGATTAAACTTAAGTTACCTGATACTGGCTTTACAATTGCGGCAATTATTGCTGGAATAATTGCTGGTGTACACACCTTTACGGTTCTATTTATGTAATTACACACCAATAATAATATTATTGCGTTATTATTTTCCTTAATGACCCAACACTTCACTACACCATTACAATAAGTTTATAGATTCAGAACAGCTGAATTATTGCTCATCAAGCGCCATAAAGCAGCTATTGTCTACCGCAGGTTTATAGGCCAATAATGCCAGAATTATTACGTGGCAAGTGTCTATTAAATTCTATCGCGATACAGAAAAAATGATATGTATATTATAATTTTGAAATAGTAAAACGGGATTAACGTGAAGCTTATGAGGTGTTTTACAAACAAGCAAGATGTTCAACGTTGAAATATGATACATTTGTCTTTATATCTATACATCACCATTGCATGAAAACTATACTTCATTTCACTATCTTCATTAATGTCAGAGCCAAATTTGAGTACTTTACTTATTTATTTAGTAATTCTCATTCTTCTGGTGTTCGTTTCGGCAAAAACACACAGAGACCTTATTTGAGAGCTCTAATTTGCGAACTCTACTGAATATAAAAACTATAAACTAATATATAACTATATAAAAATATACACTATAAAAAATATGGCACAAGAAACATCCCGTACTTCCAAAATGTCAGAATATATTTTTGTAGTTTACCTTTTATATATTGTAAGCGTTTTCGATATCACGGTCGACATTTGTTTCGGCTTCGCCCGGAAGCCTTCTTCAGCCGTGCGATTCTCTCAGAGCAAACATCCTTGCATCTTTGACAACATCCGTGAAACAAATGAATATATGACAAGAAACGTTGGAAAAGCAACCCTATGTACAAGGGCGATATCTCATAAAGTATTTGACATCGGTGAGCTCGTCGACGAGCTCGTCGATCATTACAGAATCGCAAGGTAGGATCTTGAATGCGGTGCGCTAATCCCGTTTTACTATTTCAAAATTATAATGAACGTTAGTTATAAGTATATTATGGTTTGAGAGTTGATACTTAACGTTTCTATTTCAGCTTTGTATACCGACTTCCAAAAAAAGGAGGAGGTACTTATTCGACTGTATGTTATTTTTATGTTTGTTACCTCATAACTTTGGACTGGGTGAACCGATTCTCAAAATTATCTTTTTGTTTGAAAGCTGGTGCTTTCCGTGTGGTCCCATATAATCAGATTCGGTTCAGTAGTTTTTGAGATATACTCCAATAACTGAATAGGATGGAAGTCGATATAAAATTTTTCAAATTGTAATTGTTTTGTTTCCAGACATCAAAAAGCGCTCCAATAATAGAAACTTGGATGAACAAAATTATATAATGTTAGGTGCGCACCGCGGTTTCACCCGCGTGGTCATGGATTATTAATGTTAATTAATAATATAATATATATATATATATATATATATATATATATATATATATATATATATATATATATATATATATATATATATATATATATATATATATATATATATAATTATATTATTAATATATATTAATAATATTAACCCTGTGTTAATCTAGCGCCTCGTCTATTTCCATACCAAATTTCATCAAAATAGATCCAGCCGTTTGAACGTGAAGAAGTAACAAACGTACAAACACTCACAAACTTTCGCCTTTATAATACGGTGATGATTTTGATTTTATGTCTGTAGTGCAGTATCTATTAATTGAATAAAAAAATAGTAAATTGTATGATCGTTTATAAGACATAAACACAGTAACATGAAGATCTTAGAATTGCTAAAGGTTGTACCAAAGTTTTCAGTATGCCTACAAATATTTGAGGTTAAGGTGTCATATCACGATGTCGATAAAAATGAAGGTTTTTGAAGCAGTTTATCTCTTAAGCAGCAATTTAATTAAAACTACAAAAATAATATGAATTTTTTAAGAGTCTTCTAGTACACATTGACATATTTAAAAACATATTTTAACATACTAGAGTACATTAAAACAAATTAGAGTACATTAAAAAAACCACTTAATTTGACCTTTAAGACAATTTTTCTCTTTATTCACGTATTGTCTGTATTTGTCATAAAACGCATATCATAAAATAGTATTTTTTAATACACATACATTGACGGATTATTTTTTATTTAAGAGTGCACATTATTTTTTTATTGGTTTTGTACGTTTTTACGCCATGCATTTGCTTGATTTCAAGTAAAGGAAATTGAACGTGGGCGTAAGAACGACGTGAGTGGGAGCCTTCAAGAAAAGAGCCTATTCCTTCCTCAAAAGTCAGCATCGCATTCTCGGGACCTCTGGTATTGCGGATGTCCGTGGGCGACGGTGATCACTTATGAAGTGAGCCGCCTGTTCGTTTGCCAACCTATCCCACAAAATGTAAGAATAAGAATAAAGTTTACTAACTTAATAAGTAGGTACAGAAGTAGGTAGGTCTCCAAAATGAAATAACTTTATTTCAATACCTCTGAGTTTTCAGAGATTGCGGGTAAAATTTACATATTTATTTTATTTAGGTACATAAATGACCTAATTCTAATTTGTCGAAATTACAATTAGGTACATAAATCCTGATTGTAATTTTCAGCCGCATCTAGTAGTCAACTAATTATTTTTAAAGACGCGTCATGTGAACATAGGCAAGCAAACCCGACTAATGGCGTAGTGGTTACAAATGGCACATGACTAGCATCTCGTCACTAATCAAAGCAGCAAAGATTCAACTTAAACATGTCAATGAAGAAACCTAAATCGTTTTTAATAAAGTAGCTTGAAATATAATTACCAAATGGAAATTTCTAGTATTGTTCATTTTGTAATTATTTTATACAATAGTAACACGCGATAGGACGTGGAAAATGGTTTCAAGGTTGGCGAGAACATTTACAGAGTTCCACTACAATATGCTCTGGGATAAATGTATTTTGCTTCATTAACACGAACCATTGTGTTTCTAGACTAGATTTTTTTTCGTACGGGCTAAATGCTGTTCGCCTCTACCGGCATTTACAGCGTCACCGGACGGGTGGCGAGCGCAGATGGCACTCAGCCAGATGCGGGCGCAGAGGGCGCACCGCCTAAGGCGAGCGTTGAATACGCTTCGCCGCAAAGAGAGGAGTAGGCGACTTGCTCAAGGGCACCTAAGGTATGGACCTCGGCTTGAAAGAGGGGAGTCGGACAGACAAGAGAGGGGAGTCTCCTTTATCACGGTAGTTTTAGATATTCTGTCTACTTTCAGTGAGTTTCTGTTATTTACCTCTGAACGGAAGTATAGCTAGTGAAATACGAGTATCTGGGTAAATTGGACTTAAAGTTGAGTGCTGGTGCTATCAACTAATAGGCTCGTGTTTGACCACTATTATTACACTTGATGGTCATATAGTGTTGTACTACACTACAAAGTGACCGTTTCCCAAATATAGCTGCTAGAGCTCGTAGTTTTGTGTTTCAAAATAATTTTAAATGTTGTGAGTGATAGCTACACATACAAGAACTAAAAAGTGTCTATGATTCTGTGGATTTGGAAAGCATAACGTTTAGATATGAATCCAAACAGTCGGAGAGATCTAGACTAGGCAGACACATCATCAATTTGTATTATAATCAAAATTCTCATTGACTGACTGACTGACAGACAACGCACAGCCTAAACCGCTGGTTGTAGAGACTTGAAAGATTAAGGGTGATTTTTTCTTGGTACGCCGTTTTTTGTTTAGTACACCTCTAAATTTTAGACTTAGAAAGGATTTTTCATAATTCAACCCCTAAGCGGGTAAAAATGGCCATAACGTTATTGAACTTATGATATGACTGTGTAAATTTGTATTTAGATAGTTCATTTAAATTAAAAAATGGTGTTACTTCATATTTTTTATATATAACTTACAGGGGTGAAATGTTGGATGAAACTTTGTATGGAACATTCTTTGTTTTTGAAGTTATAGTTGTTAAAGTTTGTAATAATTATATAGTTTATTTAAAATATAATATGGTGTTCCTTATTTTGACAGATATGAGTTAGAGCTGTCACATACGAGCGGCATGTTGCCAACAGCAGATGTAACTGCAGCTGTCACACGTCGACGTTAGCCGCCAACACGCGTCGACGGCAGTTGTGGACGCTTCGGCGGCAGCCGTCTACTTTCTAACTTTGAAGATCAGCGGCGGCCATCGTCAGCACGCTACAACTGCAAGTGTCGCTGTAGGTTGACAGCAGCGGTTACCTCTGCCGTTAGCAACATCATGCTCGTGTGTAAGAGACCTTAGAGGGATGAAACTTTGTATGAAAATTCTTTGTATTCGATCTTATATATGTGAAATGTGTATTAAGGTATTTCATTTTATTGAAGCCAATACGAGTATATTATATTGAGGAGAAATAGTCTTCGTGGAATGTCTACAATTGATCTGAAATTGCCTTCCGTTTGGATTTTGATTGGATTTTAAGATGACCCAATTAAAAAGTCCCAATTAAGGTTTGTTTCGTGATGACTATTAATAAGACACATGGACTCTCTGAAATTTACTGGAGTTGATTTGAACTTTTGGACGGGAAATAGTCATGAACATAGCTATATATTGCTACAATAATTCATATCTAGAAAAAAATACCCTACGCGGACGAAGTCGGTAAAAACTAGTTAATTATAAAATACAGTAGTAATAGCAAATCTTTTATACTATCGTATATTATCATGGAGAAATAAGAGACATAAAAATATGTAACTCTCAAGGTTCTTTAGTCAGTTGAGACGAGCCATGAAGCTCATTAGCAACGAAGCTTGGCTTTTTCCTTTTTAAGTGGATAAGTTTGTACCTTTGCCGTTCCTCAAGTTAAATTATGTTTATACTTAGAGCCCAGATACACGAGTAGCTTGGAGTAGTCAGCTTGGACTGCTTCAAGCCGCGACTATACAGTGAACTACAGTCTTCTACGTACACACATACACGAAACCGCTCGGGCAGTTGCAACAGCTTCGAGCGGTTCGCGGTTAAGCAGTTGCCAGGCATACACTGACTCATGACTGCTCGAGCTGTCGACTGCTCTCGCGTAGTTACATCCGCCCGCGCTCTTCATTCCATGTCGCAGGCGTTTCCCGCCCCCAAACTGAAATTGTAACTTGTTGAGCAAATAATATCAAGTTCTCGAGCAGTTATCTATGGCAGCTTCACGCTGTTGACTATGACTGCAAGAGCGGTCCGTGTATGTTGATCACTGTCTAACTGCTCCAGCAGTCCGTGTATATCGGCTCTAAGTCACTGTTCTGCCTAAATCACGTTCCAGTCAAAACGGTGGATGCCTTACTAAAATTCTCTAAAAAACCGTTACATTGTTCACTTTGCCTACACTTGTGCACCGTTACCAACACGCGGTTAATAATCTGCCACTATTACACGTCAAACTAGAATAATCATAAACCTAGAAAAATTAAACAAAATCAACGATGACCATTGTTGCAATACTACTCGTAATATAGGCTTAACTTTCCTTAAACGTCCGTCGAGTTAGGAGTTGATATTTTTTTTTTACAGAAAAGTTACTTTATTATAAGCACACATTTTTCAACCTGCGGAGACGCGAAGTTTTTGAGATTTTTTTTATTGAAAATCAATTATTTTTTAAATATTTACGTCAATACCTACCACGTCTGTCGAATTTTTCCTTTGAATGGTAGTACCCCTCCCCCCTCTCCCCTCCCCTCTCAACTCGACGGACTTTAATAGAAAGTCGTACCCTAATATAACATAATACTTCAAAGCGTTAACACTAAACAAATAACTAACAGAAGTAAAGCTCATGTATGTACTTTACTTTCATACCTAAACTCGGCGGTTGCGCCAGGGTTATCAAATCTGGCTTATACGAAAAAACTATCGTGTTAATGGCACTCGTATCTACTTGTTTGATTGATTTTTGAAAATAAAACATGAAGAACGGAAATAAAAACCCAATAAAAACGGAAATAAATTACATTTTAATGCCAGTGTTATACCCAGTTTATACCGGTTTAGATTTCTGCTTGTCATTTAGAAACATTTTGTCGTAGAACCAAGCTACTATTAGATGCTAAAAGAGCACAAACCAGGCTAAAAGGTACATGTCATCGACGTCATTGCTTTTTCCATTGAGCAACAAAGAAATGAAAATGTAAAGCCATTTGAGTGCATGAAACTTTTCAACACACCTTTTATCAGGAAATAAAAAAAACTTTAAAATTGTTTTATGGCTTGAAATAAGCTTTCCCATGGTCTAAGTTGCAAGTCTCTACGACCAATAGTATATACAATTGCTGCCAGGCGGCGATGCACGCTCTAGGGGTTATTGAACACAAGGCTTACACGGGATCCCTTTATTTCTCATAACTTTTTTGTCCGTTGGCAAGAGTTACACATATTTTTTTTATGTCTTAATCATAGTTTGACATAATTGTTTTTTGGCATACTATTTCAGTAAGCATAAATATGGTTTAGGCTAATAGTTTTTGCCCTAATTTTGATTTGCACAAAGTTCTAAGGCATATTGTTTATTCGTCTAATAGTTATAAGGCATAAAAATCCGGTGTACATCTGAATTTCGACTAGTTCAATACTTTGACATCTTATTGCAGGCGACTGTGCCTACGAGTACCTTGTAGATTTGTTGAAAAGGACAAACCACTTATGGTTTATAGGGTATTTTTAAGTGTACGCAAACTTTGTGATAACACAAATAAATGAAAGAAAATAATGCCAGCAAAGACCTTAGTTAGTAATTGTAAGGTCTTTGCTGACAAGTGACACGATATCTGGGAACGGTTCGGAACAGTTCGACAGCGAGTGCGTCCGCTTCAGACACACGTGATGTGTTGTGTGCGCGAGGTAAGTACTTATGAGACTTTAAGAAAAAATCTTCAAAACTTTGACATCCTCGTTTTATTTTACTGACACGTTACAACGTGCTTCAAACGCAAAACAAACACAAGTAATAAACTCTCCGGGAGTGTTTGAGCGCTTATAAATCTCTTCGCTAATTACCTAACAATGATTTGTTTGTTTGCAAAACTGGGTTTTATTACGGCATGGTAATAAAGTTTAATTTCTTTGGATGTGTAAAGTTGAATTGGAGTTTACAGAAGTAAATTCTACTGATTTTGAAAGTTATAAGATTGGATAAAGGAATCATAAATACAGAAACGCTCGAATTGCTGTCTTCTGATTTGAAGGATCTGGTGAAATATATAGACACATAAGACTTGCCAATGCATTCCTAATGCCTTGGCCACATCGAGGAGAAACGCCGTTAATTATCGCGATGTTGAACGTTAACCGTATATTCCATCAAATGTCATTGGTCATCATGCGGCCAGACAATAGAAATTTCATTGTTATAATATAACGACTCTTGAAGGGTTATGTAGCCACCCCTTAACGCGATAATTTGACAACGGCATTAACATTGCCGTTGACGTTGGGCGATAAATCGGCTGGCGGTATTTTAAGGCACATCAAAGAGATTTAACGCGAGAATTATTGCGTTGAAGCGGCCACACCAACGTTCGTCATTGTACACCGTGATCGCGAAGGGATATCACGTGTTTGTACAAAGCCAATTTTGGAGTGGATGAATGAAAAATTCATTGAGTTCCAGGAAATCTTGTACACAGAGTCATGTATTTTTTTTCCTTTCCTATGTGATAGTTTGTACGTATGTCAGTTACTCAATTACGCAATACGGCATAATAGATTGGGATGAAATTTGATAGGTGGATAAATGAGGCACTGGTTTACACATGGAATACTTTTCATTATCATCATTGTCCATCACCACGTGGGTGAAACTGAAGGGCCCAACTAGTACATTCATATAATAAAAAATAAAACTCGTTAAATATGGAAACGTAATACTGTTTTATTGTTCTCAAACCATCTCTCTTCTTTTTCTTACGCTATTGACACAGCGGCCGTGGTTATCATTTCAAAATGTGTAACAAGCCTCACAATGCGTCGCCATCCCTCCCTGCCTGCAGCCTTCCTCGTGCACGCGTGTAGAGGACCGTTTATGGGTGCTCGTATCTGATCGGTCCATCGTATCGGCCTTCTACTCTGCCCTGGACAACTAGTCGTTCTTCAATCGACTCGTCACCGCGCTGTGATACGTGCCCAAAGAAAGTAAGAATACCAATCTGGACGATAGAAGAAAGACGTTCAAAGCATGGAAAATTTCATAATAACTCTAGAGGATATGATCTCGATTCGAAATCGAAATCGAAGAGTCCTTTAGTCTATTTTACTCTATTCGTGGCTGTACTGATGAGTTGATCTGTGAGACCAAATCACGGTATAAGTATATCAGTATTCAGTCGTAACGGTACTTTCAACTAGAGTGGTCATATTGAAAATTCAGCGGCTGCTCTAATGCCGACCTATAAAATTCGCGCTGCGTAATCTAAACGCGAAAACGTTGTGTTGGCGAAATCGAAGCGCTCCGATAATATCTTGGTGAACGAGCTCATAGCGTTTGTGCAAAACAAGCTTTGCGTCATGATTGAAGGTAACTTGCAACAGATTTGTACATCTAGCTACACGGAGGCTGACATCCTCGCTGCCTTGAAAATCTTAGCCGTATTCACGACCGTCCGCGTTGGAACATGGCAGAGAGACGGAAGCGGTAAAAAGGATTTAGGGTTTTAAAATGACGGACCCAGATGATGTCGTCACTTATGTGGCTCAGGACCTCTGCCGCCTGCCACCAATTACGTTTGACCATGTCGACGTCACCAGCCTGTTAAAGGATATTCTTATATTAAAAGCTGACGTTTCTGATCTAAGAAGAAAAGTAGATGCATCGGAGTCTATAGTCTCCGAGTTGAAATGTGAGCTTGCAGCTTTACGCAATACTGAGAAATTGCCGTCGCCCGCTTCGATACAAAATGTGACAGTGCCAGCCGACAACAAACATTTCGTTTGCAGCGGCTCAGCGTTCCCGTACAACATGACGCCGATGCACCGCGGGGCAGTGACTCCGATCGTTGATACTTCATCAATTCAGCAATCTTCAACTTCTCTTGTAATACTGACATCATCCGGAAACCAGAAGTCGTATGCACAACGTGGAACCGCCCCTCCGACTGCGGAAAATACAAGACTACAAGCAATCGAACCGGCCATTCTTTTATATCTCTCCCGCCTGGACCCAACTACATCGGGGATTGACGTCATTCAATACGTTAAAGAGAGATATCAGAGGCATATAAACAGTCAGTTTCAGTCACATCAGTTTACCTTAGATTAGACCGTCTGGAATCTAGTAGGACTAGGAACTTCAAATCGTATGTGCTTCGGGTTCCTGCGAAGCACAAGGACATTTTCTTCGTTCCCGACTTTTGGCCGGAAGAAGTTGTGTATAGACACTACAGGGAAGCCAGACCGCAATAAAATCCCAAACTTAAAATATAAATATAAAATTTATGTATATTAGTCTGTAAGGTATATGTTAATTATGTCTTGTGAATACCGTGATTTAATTCTAAAATTTAAAAATCTTCATAAACCTAAATTTCTGCATCTACGTCGAGCCGCAGAATCTGTACTTAGTCATAATCAATTCAAAAGAGAATAAAACGAATGAAACGAATGAAACATTCTTCAAAACTCGTAATACAAAGTAACCCACGCGAAAAACATATTTTAAGCGAAAAAAAGTAACAAGGTACTCGTATAAAAGCTTTTTTACAAACTCTCTTTAATATTTCATATTGAGATTATTATGTTTTTTCCATAACCAGCAAGGTGTTGGAATAAAACTAATGAAACAAAATGGAAATTAGTGTACCTAAAGTTTGTATTTTAACTGAAATGCTTTATGAAAGTGAAATTTACGAATAGCTTTGTTGTTGATAAGCATTCGTAGGCTTTTTCTGCTGTACTAAAGTTGTTTACACTTGAATTGTTATCTTTTAGTATTACTTTTGTATTGGATCCACGAGTATACCAGCGATATAAGCTATGACTTCAATTGGATTTTCTACCGTCTTCCAAAAAAGAGGAGGTCAATCCGATTGTGTTTTTTTAATGTTTGTTACCTCATAACTTTCGACTGGGTGAACCGATTTCCAAAATTCTTTTTTTGTTTGAAATCTGGTGCTTCTCGCTGGTGTAGTATCATGTTAATTTTATCAAATTCGGTCCAGTAGTTTTTGAGTTACACTCCAACTGATTTTTACCAAAGAATGGAAGTCTATTAAATTTTTCAAATTTTTTGTTTCTTTGACAAAATTTCGGTTTCTTACAAGTTACATGCCTTCCCCATCGCAACTACTTCCTCTTTTGTACAATGAACTAGCTTTTTCTAAATGAATATAAAAGTAGATAGGTATACCTTCAGCACTTATAACATCTCATCCGGTGACGCTGTAAATGCCAGTAGAGGCAAACAGCAATTAGCCAGTTCGAATAAAGAAAAAGACGAAAAGGGGCTTATATCAAAACTATTTTAAAAATTTTTTGTTCGTTGGATTATTTGTAACAGCTACCAATTTTTACGGGACTTTCACTGGTAACTAGATAGTTCATGTAAAGATTTTTTAGTATACCTTTATTTTAGAAAAACTTTTAGGGTTTCTCGCAAAAAAATTAAACCAGAATCCCTCATAAGGCCACGCAAGCAAAGCTAATTAATTCTCTTCCGGCTGGAAAAATTGTCTAAATATTGTGCAAATAATTAGAAAGGCCTTTTGTAGTGTTACTCGTGTATATATATATATATATACTCGTATTATTATAGCTTGGTACTGCGTGCGTGCCCTCATGTCAACTGAACAATTGAACATATCAAAATACTTATTGTTTTAAAAACTATGTTATTCATTGTAATTGAGACCTATGATTTACGATACGTTATCACCATTACTACTACTTTATTTAATTCCATGCTGTACGTGACCCCCACCACTGGACCGGTTTTTTTATGTTTCTGACGGTAAAAACAATATTTTAAAAGATTTCATTACGAGAAAAGCTTAGGAAATACCTTGAGAATCATGATTTACGTTACAACCATTTTCCTAACCGTTACAATACCCTCGGACCCTTTTCAGACCTTCGTTTTTTCAGAGGATCTCAATCACTTTATTTCAAGCTTTTGCCCTAAAAACTTAAAATAAAGATAAAAGTCCTTATACTTTAGTACTTTTGGAACTCACGCGTGAATAGTCGACTGTGTTGAGTTTCGGACTTCAAGCTGTTAAGGCATCATCAGCTTCCTACTTTCATCTCAGCTATGTAGGATCGGTGAGATTTGGGCTTGGATTTAAAACATTGCCATGGACACAAATACAATAAACTATTCCAATTTCTTTGAATTTTTCTAATTAACGGCCTGTTAAAGTTTATGCTATTTAACATGGTTCCGTAGGTGCTAGAAACGGTGCAAACTGGGAGATACTCCTAGCTGTGTTTCCTGACGATTCCAGAAGAATCTACTACTGTCAGAATTATGTCCATACTTTATCCTAATTTGACTGGACTACAATACTTAAAACTATGATTTCGCAATTATTATTGTAATAAGTACAATTTGAAAAAAAATATACCGACTTCCATTCTATTCAGTTATTGGAGTGTATCTCAAAAACTACTAAATCGAATTTGATAAAATTTAAATGGGACCACACGGGGGGCACCAGCTTTCAAACAAAAAATTTTGAGAATCGGTTCACCCAGTTTAAAGTTATGAGGTAACAAACATAAAAAACATACAGACTAATTGAGTACCTTCTTTTTTTGGAATTCGGTAGAAAAATGATAATTCTTTTCTATTCTAATATACCTATAATCTGTGGTGAAATCATTAACAGGACTTTTAATTTAATTAATGTAAGTAGGTACTTAGTCATTTACAGGTTCAAATTTATTGATAAGATTTTTCCGTGCCTGAACATAAAAATATGGAGACTTTGTTACCGTCTAGTAAGTCTTACCTTGTTCTAATAAGATTTTTAGTAAACCTTGCCTATGTTATTAGAAATAAACACTCTTTGATTTGATACGAATAATTTCAAATTGTTCAGTGTTCAGTGTGTGATAGATTTTACTTATTTTCGTTTGTAATCCGAAGTGACAAGAAGAGGACAGGACAGACAGGAAGGAGTTAATGCGGTGCCAATAACTTATCTAGCACTGTATCTATTATCTGGTAGTGAGTGAAGCGTGCTTAGGCCCACTTGCACGTTCCAGAGTTAGCTTCAATAACTCAGACTCAACTGCTAAAACGGGGTTTTATAATTATTTTAACTTGCACCATTACAGGTTAGGAGTAAATCTAAGGTAATTTATTGATATTTAACCCAGCAATGTAAATAGGGTTAGTGAAGTTTTGTGTCAAAAGAAATTGAGGTTACATTCTGCTGTATAATGTACTCTTTGGACGAATTGACACGAGACATTACGTATAGAATAAAAAGGTCATCAAATTTAGTACAACAAAGGATAAACAAGAAAGATTATATACATTGTACTGTAGTGCCAAAGAGATAGATATAAGTTTCACTTTTTTTTCGATTCATTCATTATTGGTCAGGTTACAATATAAGCGCATAGACAATTCAATGTTTTCATCTAAAGATTACAAATGTCAGTTTAGCAAACCGGTGATCTGTTATAGTCGTGCAAGGCAAAACGAGAGTTAAAAATTGATGTGACTAACGCAAGTTTATAAACTCGTAGACTTATTTATTCAACCCGAGCAAACGTGCAAGTGGGCCTTAGGGTCTCTTTTTTCGCTTTAACCCTTTGCGTCCCAGAGACGTAAATATACGTCAGTATCATTCATAAATTTTTTTTTTTTTTTTCACGCTATAGGAAGGATTAAGTGCCAAATTTACTTTCATCTGTCCGTATGTTTATTAGGTTGTATGTTGGTCCTCCTGTACAGGTCGCATTTTCAACTAACCTTGACCAAACTTGGTATGCATGTTCTACAAATTAATATAATTTTTAGTCATTGTCGATATTTGAGCGAGGGGAGGGAGGGGAGGTACTTTTCTTTAAATGAGGAGAAGGAAGCCATTTCCGACCGATTTTGATAAAATTTAGGTTCATCACAATTTACCTGTACCTGATTTTAAAAAGGATTTTTGAATGTGATCATAATTGGTCAAGTGGTGGCCGAGATAATAGGTTTTGAAATTTAAAACCTGGACGATTTCGGAAATATTCGGAAAGGACATTTGGAATCACCAACATATAAAATTATAGCAAAATTTGTCAAGATTTTTCGGAATTGCGATGACCTGCAGATAGCTCAACTGCGGAGAGTTGCCGCTGATAAGACCGTGCTCGCAAGGTCTACTGATCGCAGTTCCTACCACTTTCTGACTATTCTTTAACATTATTCTATTATTAAAAAGAACCTGTACTTTATAGAACACAGGGTAACGGCATCTACAAACCGTATCTACGCAAACCCGTGAATTTTCGAGTCCAGTCTGCATAACGAATTAATCTGCTATTTTGTACTGTGAATTAATGAACACATTATGAACCCCGGAAGGGATCTGACCTACCTAGATATGCAGACCATATTTTAAGGGTTAAACACTTTTTTGCGTGTGTACGGCTAAGCAGACGTGGAAAGGTTAACACGAACACGAAATAGAGTAAATATAGGGAAGTTGAACAATGACTCGTACCTAGTAAGGATATTTTAACAATTTTTAATATTATAGCTGCCGCGGTTTCACCCGCGTGGTTACAGCTAGTGATGATGATGAAAAGGTATGTTTATTATGTAATGATCAGATGTGATATTCCAGCCTCTCATTTATCTACAGACCAAATTTCAGACAAATCCGTTCACCCGTTCTGACGAGATTCGAGTATTAAACCTCCATCAAAAAATATATATCCTTAGACGGAATTCGAAGCTGTCCTGTCAACTAATTACATAATTATGCATACCAAAACGGAAGGAAAAGTTGCATAATCTTAAAAAAAATTATTTTTGCTAATAACGTAGGCCAATTTACAACACGGCCGAATCACGATCGTTTGATAGAGAAGTGGCAAATTAATTGTTTTGTTTTAATATTGTTATTCTCTATTGTTAGTTAAAAACCGTTTAAATTCAATAGCTCAGCTCTTTGCACGCCCCTTTCGAGTAATTGGCAATTTTCCTGGCACAGGACAATCAAACTCGGGATAAAGTAAATACAGTAGGGCCACAACTACTAGTGGGCGTAATGACAATAATTATTAGACGAGACGAGACGAATTAACGATTGACTCAATTTTCTTGGATTGCATAGTTTTTAAAATAAATGAATAATACGCTGAGAAATGGGTGTAACGAAATAATGTACAAAAGAAAAGATATTTGAATAGGCATGCGACATAATTTACAATTTACATAATTTCTTTCCTAATTAGAATTCAAATCAAAACGTATTTTACTTGGTAATCTTGGTAAGTAAAATGTGTTTTGTAATTAGGTAAAGCATATACAATAATATAACTGAAATATGGAAATTGCTTCGTGTTCACTACCCTAAAATCGACGGTCATTTCCCTGTACATCCCACTAACCCCATTATAAATGTGAAGATTCGATAAATGTCTGTACCTACAAGAAGTTATGTCAATAAATAAATTTTACTTTACGTTAGAAAGAAATACACTCAGAAGAAAGCTAAATATATTCATTCTGTTGAGGTACCATGATGGAAAAATGAGAATTAGCGCTTATCATGCGCTAGAAGCAGCGAAGTAATTGAAAATAATACCTATAGACTTACTTAGAGTGCTTGAGGCATGTCTTTGTTTTCATAGTTATGTATGATATATCTATGAATTAACTAAACTCGTTACCTATGTATAGGTACCCTAAAAGCTCTAACAGTAAACATGTCTGGCTGCGTACGGTACATGCATCTTAATCTACGTTAAGATGTTGGGGCAAGTCGAAGCCTGTTGACCTAGTTTGCAGCTGTGGTCGATATTCGTGGTCGAATAAGTTAATATTATGCAGATATTAACCGAAGTTTCTGGAAAATGCACGTGTACGATATTATTTATACGTATACGATATTTGTCCTCACACAGAGTAAAAAGAGTGTTTGTCGGTTTGTTGGTTTGTTCTTCTTTTAGGTAGCAACAGCCGTGCGATTCTCTAATGATTCGTCGGTGTGCTCGTCGACGAACTCACCGATGTCAAACACTTTATGAGAGATCGCCCGTACACAAGGTTGTTTTTCCAACGTTTCTTGTCATCTCGTCATTTGTTTCACGGATGTTGTCAAAGATGCAACGATGTTTCCTCTTAGAGAATCGCACGGCAGATAAATAGAGTACCGATTGTTCCTTGATTTATTCACTCGGATTTCAGTCAAACATTTCCCTTTATTTTTTCCACTCAGTTAAACATAACGACCGGCATCTGCTGTTTCCCATCCGTTTCATACATCAACAGGTTATAGGATATGAAAGGCTTGAGAACGTGACTTTTATCAACGAATAGGCACAAAGGCGAAGTTCAAATTTATTGACGTTTTAGCAAACTTCCACTTCCTTTATATTTTCTCTCATTTATGGTCTCTCATAAAAAGTTACATAGAATCTCCATACAACAATTTCAATATAATCATAGTAAATTAATATGGTTATATTTTAAAATAATAACAAACTATAAAATAAGCCTGTACTGTGTTTATGAATGCTTGGTACAGATCATATGTTTATACCTTTTATCTTCAGAATAAGGCTAAAGTAATCAATCATATTAACAACGAGGACAAATATAGCCACGGCCATAAGACAAGCCGAGTGCCGCAACACCTGGTAGTACCGCAAACCTTGTCCAGAAGGCCATTTATGGTGGTCACGACCCTCAGTCATGAGGAAACGATTAAGAAGAAGAAGAATCAATCATATCCCTTTTTGGCATCTTCAGAATAAACCTATACTCTACTCCACTGCATCCTACTTTATTACATCCCACGCTCCCCCCACCTGCGAGAAATCCTTATCGTAATCGTAAAGTCCTCGGCTAATAACTGTCGATGGAGTTCTTCATTCCGGGCACATTCCATGGTAACATGGAAAATGTTCTCAAAATATTGTCAAGTTACTCACTAAAATTATTTTTCCAAAAACGTAAATTACACCGTAAAATCTTATGTATGTAAATGTATAGAACTATATATTTACGAAATAAGGTTGGCCAACTATGTATATAGGAAATAAAATTTTACATACTTAAATATTATATTTTTAACAGACAAAGAGTACCAGATAATAATATGAATGCGTGTTTTAAAGCGAGTGAATGAGAATGTAACCGATGTCTATGTGTGTTACTTCTCTACGCAGAAACAAATTTCGATAACATTTAGAATCGAGATATCGAAAAAAACATAGGTAAAAATTAATAGAATTAATTAAAAATTGATTTTTATAGTAAATAAATTATTTAAAAAAGAATAATTAATTAGCCGATAAACAAACGGCTTTTTATATTCCAATTCAAAGGATACGTAGTTACGTAGCGATTAACAGTATTCCATCCGGACGAAGTCACGGGCAGATACTTGTATCATAAAGTTATATGATTATTAACGGGATATTTACCGTGGTAAGGTTATTCCACAACCTTACCACGGTAAATATTCCGTTAATAATCATGTAACTTTAGTGAACAACCGTGATAGTTTAAAACAGTGTTTTTCTTGTATCATAATTTTATTTAGGTTAGAATTGTCAATTATTTATGGAAAATAAATGCTATCAAATGTCCCCATGTCCCCTCTAGCTCCTTTTAATTCCCAATTCCAATTTGAGATTCTAAGGACAGCGCCTAAATAGACAATGTTGTTTCTTCAGCTACACTTTTACGGACCTTTTCTCTCCTCTGAACACACCTCTGAGACGATAAGAAGCCGGTTTTTCTGTTACAGCGCTGTACCCCCTGATTTTTGGAACCAAAGGATTTATTATTGAATTCAAATTGTACCATCAGTCAAGTTTATGTCTGAGCATCTTAAGGGTGAATTTTGCGTGAAATGACCATTCGCTACCCCCGCCTATTCTCTGCTTATTGGTGTATAATACGAGTAAAAGCTTATTATGTACAAGTTCTTTTCACATAGTTTTTACGAGGTAATCCTTGAAACAGATGTAACCAATATGCATAAAAGGACTAGGTACTACTTTTTATTTTAGTATATTAAAATACAATAAGCAGGTTTAACGTTATCTGGAAAGAAAACTAAGAGTTATAGATAGTATCATAAAATACAATTAACTGATTTAAGATTATAAAAGCGAAGGAGGTAAATCTTTAAGGCATACAAGAAAAAATCTTAGTACTATCAACGCGTTTAAAAGAACTGCAACTTTTATTGTAATAAAATACAATAATCATATTCCTGGCAAAATCATAAAATTTCTAAAAGATATAGGAACAAAAGATTTTTACAACGGAATTGCTTTTTATGCCTGTCATTGGGTAATACAATAAAAGGCGGAGTTAGCTTGCAATGTCCATGTGCAAAGCAAAACCTTTTTGAACTGGTCAGGCATAAAATTGCGTGATTGAGAATAGGGAGCAATTTTCTCAGCGCTACCGCAAGAGGGAATTGTTTTACATAATAAAGTTTCTTAGAATTATATCACGTTTTTAAATGGTAAACTCTCTTTATCAGATTCGCCGCGGGTTTTCCAATTTAAAAAGCCTAAAGAAGAAAAAGTGCGGTAAAACTCTTTGTGAATGAGTTTGTCCGGGAAAGTACCACCACATAACTATTTCTACCGCGAAGTAATGTTCTCAATACTGTGTTCTGGTTTGAAGGTATATGGGAGCCAGATATATTACAGGCACATGAGACTTAGCAACTTAATGTCTCAGTGTTACAGCCGCAGTGCAGTTCGTCACTCGTGAAGAAATGCATCTATTCTAGGCAGAGGTTAATACTTAACACCAAGTGAGCCTCGTGCTTGTAACGCTTATGCTTGTCGCGTTATAAGATTATGAAATAATTAAATAAAGCCGCGTACCTACTACACAAAGGCCTTTATTAATATACGTTGCGTAAACCTATATTAGGCGTAACATGCTTTGTCTTGCTTTCACGCGTGACATTTACTGCAAGCGAAAAATTGACAGATGGATGTTTTACCTACTCCGGGTGTAAGCCAAGTTTATTAATAAGGCCGTAAAAGTAACATATAAAATATGTCAGATTGACGTATCATGTTGAAAATGATAATAATTAGGTTGACATATCATCGATTTTGTTTAATTTTCCTATATAAAAAAAAATGCTTTATTTAAAATGTAGAAAATAATTAATTTATAAATATAAGTAAATTCTCAGTTGCACCTGATAATCCAAGAAAACTTCAATAGTTATTTGGATTAAAAGTATGCCAATAGCCCTGCCCTCCATTGCCTTAAACATTAATAGCGAAATATGGGCCTTTACACAATTCTACCTACACCTTTGGAAATATTTATATGTGTATTGAGTATGTGCTATAGCAATGTCGAGTATTTTATCACATCAATATATGCAAATGTTGGTTTGTAAGTAGGTAATAGGGGTTTAAATATAAAATTGCCGATTTATCGGACTAACCTCTAAGAATAGAAATCAACCTTTAAGAGGATTACATAGCTAGTACTTTCCATTCTAAAAGAAAAACTCTTTACCTGGTTAACATGGTCCGATTTCAGTGATATTTTTTCATGTAAGTAATCATCACAATGGTTACTATGCCCGTACGTATGGATTTTTTCAGTATTTCAAAGTACTATAAATTTTCTTTTTTGTAATATAAACAATGTTAAGAGGTAGAAAAGAGTTTTTCTTATGGTATGGAAAGTACTAGCCATGCAATCCTCTTAAGGCTTCAGAACACCAAACGCGGGACGTGCGCGGTGCGTTCCGTCGACGGGTCCGAGTTTGTTATATTATATCGTAATGTATGGCACATCAAATACAAGCGTGGATCCGCCGATGTCTCCGTATTTAATGTGCCGTGTTTGATACATTTCGTTGTAACATACGAGTACCACGCGCGGTCAGGGAATAACTGCAGAGGTCTACCGTGCAACACTCCGAACAATGATGGCGAAACTAGCAAGAAAACAGCCCCAACTTGTCAATCGGTCTTTACCATTATTGCTTCATGATAACACAATACCGCACACTTCTTGACTATCACTTTTAAGACGCGGTCCAACCCCAATAATAAAATAATTAACGATGCTTTACGTAAGGTTGAAAATCGCTTGTTAGATTGGACGATGTAATGCGAAAATGCGTTAATTTTGTACGTTTTGTTTTTCGATATATACTAACACAATTGAAAAAACTGCTGGTTATAACTTTAGTACTATACGTTGGCTAAGTATTACCTAAAAAATATAGTGTTATCGCTGAAAATTCTGAGAGTTTGGACGTGAAAGTTTATTTTTGTGGACCTATTCAGGATTTTATTCTGCTGAAAGAGAGTTATATTTATGAACTCTATTCGGTTATTACTCTATTCCTATTCATTTTCTGACCTTTGTATTTTTTTCATAATATACTATCAATCTGTTTCGTTACACTAGGTGTTCAAAAATTCTGCTTTTTCTTTAATCAGGATACGAGCGCGCCTTAACACTACAAGACCTGCATTTAGAAATCATCCGTCGTCCTCCATACTCGCCGGATCTCGCCTTAACCGCTTACCATTTTCCAGATCCTTACAATAATTTCGCAAAGGTTTGAATGATCTTCCGATTAGATGGCAGATATGTATAGATAACGAGGGTAAACACTGCGATGAAATAAATATATTTTATCCTACAAATTAAATGGTTAATTTTTCATTACGGTTTGGCAATTTAATTTTTGAAACCCTAATATACGTGTCTTATGTTCGGGGCCGCACCGCGACACAATTAGGTTTTTAAATATATTATAAATAATACGAACCTGTTTATTATGCTTAGTTCCAGGTATAACGCAAAATATTTTTTAGCTAGAAATACTTCTGTTCCAAGGGCAAAACCATAAATCGCAGTAGATAGTAGCATAGTTGAACATTATTTTCATTCAATAATTGGGGTATTCGAGAGAAGAGCTTGTACCTGCTCTTTGCCTTATTATTCTATTATTATATAAATATTAGGCCATGCGCATTCTAAACAGTAACATGATTTCTATATTGTATTTCCATATACTTCTCATATATCATCAGCTATCTATAATAGGTTTCAACAAGTGCTTCCAAGGAAACGGCCAATAAAACCGGAAACTCATTTTGAATTAAGTCCCATATAATCCCAGATCGTAATTTTACGCTCCATCGTTCGCGATGGATATCGTGCACTATATTACAATTTGAGTTCATAACCCAAGCTCTAAACCAGATGCAAGACCAAATTTTATAATGTTATTTGCCCTTAGGCCGTGTAGGTATAGCTCATCTACACTGTAGTGAGAAATGTCAGATTATACAAAGCCATTATATTATATATTGTATAGATTATATTGTCATGTAAAACCAACTTTAAATACGATCAACTTGGACAAACTTGCAGTAACATTTGTTACAGAATGTTGCGCAACAATTCTTCAATACAGTAACATGTAGTCGCTGTTGGCCGATGCCTCTTGCTTGGATGCCAAATGAATGAAATTACAACGGAAAATAAATTCCGGAAAACATGACGTTTTTATCTTATTACCGACAGTTACTCTTTATTACTTCTTATTATTAACACCTCTCTAAAAGTAAAAAGGAACAACATTCAAATAGCAATCAGAACACGTCCAAACAAAAAGAGCGCGCAAAAGAATTCATATGTTTTCATGTTTCAAATTGTTGCTCCTACTAAATACACCCCTACTTGCAAAGTCATGCATGTAAATACATGTGGAATACACCCTGAAGAACTGCACTCGCCCTGAAGATAAGCATCGGACATGGTCGAAATCCGGGTAGATGTATTCGATCCCTAACGTTTGTGTTTTGCCGGTTAATAATAATAGGTTAATATGTCAATACCTTCTTCGTATAATATGTATGTTTAGTATCCAGTGACACAACGGGCAAATAATTTTCGGTTTAGTAAAACTACGTCCTTAGTATTTGCAGGTACGCGAAGGTTTGGTCTTTCCAGTGCGCAATGACCCCAAAATACTTTATCTCCTATTAGAGGATTGGAAGTCGAAAGTAGGTCGAATGGGACCCCAGATGCCGCAACTTATTATTAAGTACGTAAAAGTTTAATAATCGCTGAAAAGTTTCTACATTTTCCGAATGATTTTGAGTAGATTCGAAAAATGAAGTACCTGCCTAACTACGTTCGCCATAGAAACGAAATTCATGTTTTTGAATTCTAGCAGCTGAGTCAAAATTATGTAGCTTTCATGGTTAATAAGAATTACTTATAATTCTTTAGGTAGTAACCTTTTATTTTAGTATTTTTATTCTGAAAAAATACATTTTAAGACCCGCTGTATATATATATATATATATACAGCGGGTCTTAAAATGTATTTTTCAAAAACTCTCTCTATTATATATATATATATATATATATATATATATATATATATATATATATATATATATATATACTAGAGAGAGTTTTTGTAATTATATAGATTACATCTTTACATATTTCTTCATATTTTCGAAGAATTTTTCCTCCGCCGCCACCGTCAAAACACGAATTTTAAAAGAAAAGACGATTTATTTTACAATTTCCTTTTATTTGCAGTTCGTCACAATTGAATGACTGCACTGCGCCCATAAGCCTGAGTCATTAAGTTGTTAAGTCTTACGTACCTGTAATTTTGTTCGCCGGCACCATTACCCTTCAAACCGGAACACAGTTACGATAACTGATTTTTACCAAAGTAATAGAATGGAAGTCGGTATTACATTTTTCAAATTGCACTTGTAAATGCTAAAGTTTCTGAGTAAGTATTTCTCTGAGATATTTTTTATGACGCTGGAGAGGCTTGTGGAGGACGGGGGAGGGGGGCACAAGTATATTTAGTTTACATTAAAGTTCCTGCTTCGCCACTGTCCCTTTATTAAGCATAGTTAGTACTATACTCTGTCACTGGACTATTTACTGTGTTTACCCATGTACGCCAACCTTTAGACAAAGTCAAGAACTTTCCACTCCAACTTTCCGTGTGAAAACATAACTCATACATTTAACTCTTAACGAATAGCTTTTAAAGGCATTAAGATGAACGTTTATTCCCAAAGTTATCTGGCAACACATTTATTACGAAGGTAAACTGTAAGAAGGCTAGGTATTTTAAAAATTAAGGCTGAATACAAAATTTTACCTTTGCCGTACGAACGAACCCCTTTTAAAAGCTTTTATTTAACTTTTTTTAGATAATTAAGGTTTTATGTCATAATAAAACACTTTTATGTTTTTATTATAACGTCGAAAGCACTCCAATTTAATCTACTCGGTAGAAAAATAATCCGTTGAAGCAGTTATTGGATTTTCACTTAATTTTGTTTTATATTCGCTTCCATAAAAGTAGTAATTAAGAGCTCAAAATTTGAGATTTTAGATTTTAATATTGTGGCTGGCAATATCCGCTGATCGTAAAATCTGCGATACAAGAATATAATACTTATTAATACCTACCGGCCTTATTAATAAACTTGGCTTACATCCGGAGTAGTTAAAACATCTATCTGTCAATTTTTCGCTTGCAGTAAATGTCACGCGTGAAAGCAAGACAAAGAATGTTACGCCTAATATAGGTTTACGCAACGTTTATTAATAAAGGCCTATTAATCTTCGTACTTCGAAATTGTAGTTTAAGTTAGATCAATTTTTTAACGTTTTAGGCTATGGTTATTTTGCTACGAACACAAAATAAACGACCCATGTTATCCTGTTCCATAAAATAAACACTTTCAGTTTTATATTTTCTAGCGTTCCGATCAACTATTCCATTTCCCCGTCTACGGTTAGGTCAAATTGAACGCAGCCCGCACTATGTATCAACAACATTGTCGGTCTCTATACAGGCTATTTTGTATTATGCGATCTGAGAGTGCGAGCACGTGGAAGGAACGGCAGGACGCGTAGGCAGGTAGACGGGCAGTATCAGGGGCAGCACCGTTTACCGTTGACCGATTGCCTGACCGACAATGCTGTTCATACATAGTGCGGGCTGCGTTTATTTGACTTGACCGCAGACCGCAAACCGCATCCAGTGTGGCAAACTCTACATGGCATGCACTGCGTTCGTCACCCTGAGATATAAGATGTTAAATCTCTTGCCCTGTAATTTCGTAAACATTGCCCTTCAACAAAAAATCGTAATGTTTACACACCACTGCTAATTAATGCTAGAGTTTTTTTTATATGCCCCCTATTTTTACTACTGATTATTTACTCAAAGATTTCTAACTTACCTACCTTAATATCTCACCTAACAATTTGAGTCTAGTTTCTAGTAAAGTCCTACAAGCTAGAACTAAGTAGACCTCTACCGGTTGCTAACTGTTAAGACTTGTTAAAAGAACAAGACAAGAGTCTTCGACCAATGTGTGTTACCAGTGATGACTTATGGCACTGAAACGTGGTCTCTTACTATGGGCCTCATAGAGAAGCTCAAAGTCGCACAACGAGCTATGGAGAGGGCTATGCTCGGGGTTTCTCTACGTGATCGAATCAGAAATGAGGAGATCCGTAGAAGAACGAAAGTCACCGACATAGCTCAGAAGATTAGCCAGTTGAAGTGGCAGTGGGCAGGGCACATAGCACGCAGAACAGATGGCCGATGGGGCCGAAAGGTTCTGGAGTGGAGACCACGTACCGGCAAGCGCAGCGTAGGTCGTCCACCGACACGGTGGACAGACGACCTGAGGAAGGTCGCAGGACGACGTTGGATGCAGGCCGCTTTCAACCGGTCCTTTTGGAAAATCATGGGGGAGACCTATGTTCAGCAGTTGACGTCCTACGGCTGTGATGATGATGATGATGAAAAAAACAAATATCCCGCGCATTTTATCTGTGCACCTCCCTGGAATGCGACCCCTCCTCTCGCTTCTCCGCGCATCACCCCGAGTTTACCTCACGCGGTCAGAGGCCGTAGCGTAGCACAAACAATTTGCGAAAACGTTTATTCGTATCGAAAGCGTCAAACGCTTCGACGTACAAACTTTGAGCTGTGTCACAGTAGCCCTTGATAAATGACAGTTTGTACTGTTTCACGTGAACAACACGTAACGTTACATTACGCTTACGCAGTTATTTGTGCTAGGCCCAAAGTTTGTTACCGTTGCGCGTGAATTCTGCCACGGTGAGTTCACAGTGCGAGGTGCTCAGTTAAGTCGAACGAGTTATATGTTCGACACACTGATACCTAGGTTCGTGGGAGATAATAAAGTACCCCGGTACGTACCACCTTTTAAACATAAACCATTAAGTACACTATTATTTCTCTGAAAACAATGATAAAGCGTTTACCGACCTTGATATATTGTATATACTTTGCACACATTTCGTATCTTTTTTCAAACACATCACATTATAGTTTTATTCGAGAATCAATTAAACAAATTCACAACACAAATATATCCACAGACAAAAACGGACCAAATCTTTATGATTTCAACCTCTTTCCAGTTCCAGTGATGCGAAAGTTTTGTTCAGCCTTAGGACATTTTGTAACCATATTTTATTTTCTATCCCTCTCGATCTGTTTATTAAAATGTTCTCTCTCTTTCAAACGCGCGAAATTGATGTCTGTTATTAACAACCAGTATAAAAAGAGCTAGCAGAGCACAAATGTGGAGCATTAAGTGGGATCTACTAAAGTGGTTATGCAGTTGTAAACCCAGATTTTGAGCGAAATGCATCCAGACCGTAAGCACTTGAAAGGTTGCACTTTTAAGTGGTTACAGATCGACTACTTTATTTTATTGATATTTCTTTGATTGGTATTTGCTGAATCTTATTATAACTTGTATTCTGCGAACAGTAGACCTCGCGAGCACATAGTCTTATCAGTGGCAATTTTTCGCAGTACTTCACATCCTGTCTCGGAAACCACAAGACCAATTATGCTCATATTAAAAAATCCTCTTTAAAGTCAGGTATGCCTAATGTTTGTACTACATATTATCAATATCGGTCGGTAAATAGCGCCGCATCAAACTAACCCCTTTTATAGGTTTTTTTTTATTAAATAGTAAAAGATGCATACCACGTTTCGTCGAGATTGGTTGAAAATGCGACCTGTACAGGAAGACGTATACAACCTATCAAACATACGAACAGATGAAAGTCAATTTGGTCAGTCGAGGTCAGCAACCAGCGGCGGCCCGCAAGCTTGACGTCCGCAAGAAAAATAGAAGCAAAAGGCCGTATGAATTCACTAGAATTTTTACCAAGCAATTTGCAAATAAACTTAGTAGATTTACAAAGCAATAGCACACTTTTTTTTTATTTCTTTATTAATTACTTTTACAACTATATAAAAAAGCACACTAAAAATCACAAAGATTTGTCCGGTATGCGTACAAGTTGAGTTTGTTCACAGAGAACAAATATTACAGAGAAACTAAACACTTAAAACGGCAATTAAAGAAAGCACTGACTTGGCACAGTTTGAGGAAGTTTGAGCTTTGAACACTTCTAAGAATTGAAAAAGTATGCAGATAATCACTATGTTTGGTAGTACATATTTGTGTGAGCAGACATTTTCTACCGACTTCCAAAAAGGAGGAGGTACTCAATTCGACTGCATTTTTTTTATGTTTGTTACCTCATAACTTTCGATTGGGTGGACCTATTATCAAAATTCTTTTTTTGTTTGAAAGCTGGTGCTTCCTGTTTGGCCATAATTTCATCAAATTCAGTCCAGTTTTTTACTTACACCCCAATAACTGATTTTTAGCAAAGCCATAGAATGGAAGTCGGTATTAAATGTTTCAAATTGTACTTGTCAATTATCAACTACCGCAAAAAAAGGATTGTTCGCGGTAAGCAGATGAACATTTAGACGCGATACTGCGCGTGTCTACGAATAAAATAAAAGCAGAGTTAAAAAAATTAAAAGCATGTTAAATGCAACCGCAAAAATCTCACTAGTTCTTACTTTTATGTTGGTATAGTAATTTAACTAAAATAGACATGATTGTATGTATATATGATTAAAAATGTAGATATGCGTTTTATTTCAAATAATAAACATGCATCTCTGTACATATAAACTACGTGCGGCCCGCATTCATACTCTGGCAATATTTGTGGCCCTGCTACAGCAAAAGGTTGCCGACCCCTAAGTTAAAGCAGAGACGCTTCGCTCCCTCGGTGAATAAAACTAGAAGTCATATTCCAATGTTTCATATTAAGTACCTATATAATATTAATCATATCAATAAATCTCCATATAAAACGTGAAAGGTGAGGTTACATTTGTTATGGTTAAGTATTTAAGAAATGTGGTGAAGGTCCCCGTCCGGGGAAGTACTGCGACCTATTTCTACAATGAAGCAGTATTACGGTACCTACCTACTTTAAAATATTTTTCTTTTATGTATATGAGATAAAGTTTATTCATGTAATCCGAGGTCAAAGTCTTGTTGAACACTCGATCCAGATCCCCGAGATACAGGCTTTGGCTAGTTCGGAGATCGCGGTAAACAATTTTGTAAGTTAAATAATGTTGTCCTGAAGCGCTACACTGTAAAGGCCTATTCAGACCTGGGCGTTATTCGCTACCGCGAGCGATAGAGAAATCCGAAAGGGTATGCGTTAATTTCATTGTTCACACTAAAGCGGATATGATATTCGTTGGCAACGGTTAGCGGGGCGGCGGAACTAGTTTCGCCAAACAAGAGAAATACCGCCTCACTAGACGGTCAAGTTTCGCTGCAGTTATGGAACTTCATACTATTTACAGATCGCGCGGCGAGAGTTTGGCTTTGACCGTTATTGCGCAGAAATCAGAAATTGGGTATCACAGGGGGGCTAGAGGGACGAAGGACTCTTGTCTCTCTCTGTCACATCGAAGACGAGGGACTGTTGTCTCTCTCTGTCACATGTGCGCGACTGTACCCATGCGCAGCTATCCCCTCCACCCGAAGGTCAAAGCCAAACTCTCGCCGCGCGATCTGTACCCATCGAGTTCCGCGTGGCATTTTTCGCTACCCACAGCGGTAGCGAATAACGCTCAGGTCTGAATATGCCTTAACTTATAATTATGTACATATTTTTGATACTTTTATTTTGTGTTGTTTGCGGATTTAATAAACATTTTTTCATTTTCATTTTCATTCTCATTGTTCTTATTAGGTACTGTGTTTTAATTTGAAGGGTAGGGGCACGGTAATGTAAGTATGGTGTAAAGGGTATAGCAGAATAGTGTTTTGAAAAGTGACCCCAAAGCTTGGACTTAGAAACTATGGCCAAACGATGCCTTATGTAGGATGTGTATAATGTCTAAAATGTCAAACCCCGACTACCCCCAATCGGCTACAACACCCAATTATACTTACCTAAAATTATATCATTTATTTTCTCCAAATATATGTAACTGACTGATTTCAAAGTTTGCACAAATATTTCTCTGACCTAAAGTCACAAAAATCAAGAGCACCCCCAATCGGCTACAACACCCAATTATACTTACCTAAAATTATATCATTTATTTTCTCCAAATATATGTAACTGACTGATTTCAAAGTTTGCACAAATATTTCTCTGACCTAAAGTCACAAAAATCAAGAGCACCCCCAATCGGCTACAACACCCAATTATACTTACCTAAAATTATATCATTTATTTTCTCCAAATATATGTAACTGACTGATTTCAAAGTTTGCACAAATATTTCTCTGACCTAAAGTCACAAAAATCAAGAGCACCCCCAATCGGCTACAACACCCAATTATACTTACCTAAAATTATATCATTTATTTTCTCCAAATATATGTAACTGACTGATTTCAAAGTTTGCACAAATATTTCTCTGACCTAAAGTCACAAAAATCAAGAGCACCCCCAATCGGCTACAACACCCAATTATACTTACCTAAAATTATATCATTTATTTTCTCCAAATATATGTAACTGACTGATTTCAAAGTTTGCACAAATATTTCTCTGACCTAAAGTCACAAAAATCAAGAGCTCTTGTCGCCTCCTATCATTAAAAAAAATAAAAAGTAAAAATTTAAACAGCCTGTATTATGAATTTCTTTGGTGATACAAACACAGTTCTTTTTTTAAACATGCACTGACATTCAACCTACGAGATCCACAAAATTCGCTAGTCTATAGAAGGTGGAACACTGCTAAATAAGTCAAAGTCTTCAAAAAAATTATATGGGTAGTAAAGCCTATACATGGCATAGTAAAAGTAGTAAAAGACACCGACAGTGAGACAACTCGCACACTTGACAAATTATAGCTTATACTAGTAGTTCTACGAACATAATGTGTGTATCAAAATTGGTCGGTAAACAGCGCCGCGGCAAACATCCCCCTCCGCTTTTTAAGAATATTAAAGGTATCCAGTAGAATATGCGTACCAAGTTTCGCCAAGATTGGTTGAAAAATGCGACGTGTACAGGAAGACAACGGAACAACCTAACAAACATACGGACAGATGAAAGTCAATTTGGCCAGTTAGAACAGAGAAGCTTCGCTCGCTCGGTCAACTAATATCTCTAAGAGGTGTATTTACTTATTTATTCATAATTATTTCAAGAAATACACTCATACCCGCGCATCCGCTCCTCATACAAATATTGGTCTCGGCCAAGAATAGAACCTCCCGTGCGATGATTCGGCGATGCTTTCGTCGACTAGCTCACCGATGTCAAATACTTTATGAGATATCACCCTTGTACCTGCAGTGTGATTCTCTAAAAGCAAACATCGTTACATTTTTGACAACATCCGTGAAACAATGACAGGCGATGACAAGGAACGTTGAAAAAGCAACCTTATTTACAAGGGCGATGTCTCATAAAGTGACAGACATCGGTGAGCTCGTCGGCGAGCGCATCGATGAATTATTACAGAATCGCACGGCTGGCTTTTCCAACGTTTTTTGTCATCTCGTCATTTGTTTCACGGATGTTATCAAAGATGCAACGATGTTATCTCTTAGAGAATCGCACGGCTGGAGCCCCGCGCTTCAATACATGATAATAACTAAGTAGTGTAACAGGTCAGTCATAATTCCTTAATTTTGTCAACATATTGTTACAACTCCTGAGAGTTTCTCATAGAATCCAATTAGCCCAGAGCTTATGTAAAGTGCTTCAACTTTGTCAGTGCATTGCAAATTGCAATCGGCTTACAAGTTCCGGTCGTGACCCCGCCACGAATACCAACCTTACAAGGACGAAGGTTGCATGTGGAAGCAGAGCAATTTAAATTTGAAACATGCAAGCTTTAATATATGTTATTATATATAAGTATACCTACTTACTTCTTGTATGTGAGTAGGTATAGCGAAATACTACATTCCTGTAATTTCCTGGAAAGGACTTATGTTAAATATCTAAGTGTAGGTATATATGTCAAATTACAGTTTTTTTGTTCGTGTAGTAGGCTCGCCTTCGGCCTCGTCATAACCTCCCAACTTTTCTTGGTTTATCTTTTATAAGAACCTTCTCCTAACAATAGTTAGCACAACAGAAAATAGAATTAGCGAGATTGTTTCATCCGTTCTCAAGTTATAGGGTTACAAAGAGAAATAGGGTTCATTATTATATAAAAAAAATTGAGAAGTAGTCTTTGGGTACTGCCACAGATTACAAAAACATAGAAGTGAAAACTAAGTAGCTTGAAGCTTTCGGTGACGATGACGCGAGTTCCATGATTTTAGTTCACCCAAAAAGCGCTCAAAGCGCATAATCACTTCTAAAATCCTTTTTTAATCCAGACACTTTTGTAAAATATTGCGAATTTATATTTTTTATATAGATACTGAAGGAATCTGATAATACTAACTCAGTTTGGGCTGAATTGTATCAAAGTTTTCAAAAGCTAGCTCAATGAACACGATAACTTTGCGATACAAGTTATAAATTGTGTTTACGAAAATCAGCAATTATTTTATCAGCTAGGACTAAGCTCGCCTTCATTTCAAAGCGAGAAATTTGAGCTACTTATATGGCAAATTGTATATGTACCATGATAGAGATTACATTACAGAGCGGTATATAGGTAGTAGGAGTACAAATCTTTGTGTTCGAGCTCGTCCAGGGCTCTGCGAGTAACTCAAATGTGGAAATTCTCCAGCGATTTCAAAATAAAGCTCTCAGAATAATATCAAATGCTCCATGGTTTCTGAAAACTTCAGAATTACATGAGCATCTACAAATCAACACTGTTAAAGAGGAAATATAACACAGGATTCAGTCATATAAGCAACGAATAAAGTCACATACCAACACCTTAACCATATCCCTATGTGAACCAATAACCATGAAAAGGCTCAAACGCCACCACATATGGGACTTTATTCTTCGGATTCTTCGGTGGAAAAATGGACCTCAGCAGTCAATAATCACACAAATGATCTGCTAAAGGTACAACCGATTGCAAGATAAATAAAGAAATAAAAAAAGAAATTTCGTCCATAAAAGTACTGATACCATTCCTATTCATACTACCAAGCTGTTATGCTCTCATTACTGTGATCCGGTTTGAAGGATACGGGTGCCAGTGAAATTACAGGCACATGAGACTTAACTACTTTATGTCACAGGGTGATTGGTCGCAGTGCAGTTAGTCTTTTTTTTACATTTGACAAACAAGCATTTGACCACAGTCTCACCTAATGGAAAGTGATGACGCGGTCCACGGTGGTACATGCTTGGGTAAACATTTAGAATCGTGGCGCCTGAATTCGGGGGGAGGGGGGAGGGGGAGGGGGGGTTCGGTTAGTGCCCCCCCGCAAACCCCACCCGCCGGAGACCATTAGTTTTCGAGTTATGTTTATTTAAGTATTTTGAGGTTAAGTACTGCATTTCGATCTACTACTAGTCGGTTCTGTCACTGACTTCGACCTATTCTAACTAACTATAACTAACCTATAGGTATGTCACAGACAAGTGACTTTGCCAATTCATTAGATAGCTACTGATATACTATTGTGCACAAATTTGGAACAAAAGTAGTTTGATGAAGGTGGTAGGTCACAGTTCAAACCTAACCTAACCTATAGGTTTGTCACAGACAAGTGACATTGCCAATTCATTAGGTACTAATATACTATTGTGCACACATTCCTACTAGTATGGGTCTGATAATTAAAATTGAAAAACAATTTGTTATTTTTAGAACTTATATTTTATAGACATAATTTATAGCATTTATAGTTTCGATGAATGGGTCTTTTTTATTTTTAGTCACATTTCTTCTCCATAAATACTCTATGATGGAGTTAGTGAAGTCGTTGAGATATCAAAAGAAAGCGCAGAAAAACAGGAGAAAACATTCACGTACACTCGGAAGTAACGGAATGACGCGAGTATTCCGACAGTGACATTGCGCTATCTTCGATGTTTGCGTTCCGTTTCAAGAACTTACATACAACGTACATGTCAAAAAAGGCTAAAAGTTACCTAGAAACGTTTCGTTTTACGCATTAATGTCATTTATGTCACCTGTCACTATCAAAATTACGGTGTTGTATTGAAACTTTAAAAAACTATTTAGACTATTTTGGCGTGTCTCCGTCAGCTAAAATGTTGTAAATACGCTTTATACAAACCCCTTCAACCCACCCACAGTTTTTGTTTCACCAAATTCAGGGGTCACGATTCTAAAGCCAACCCCATGCTTGCCTAAAAGGTTCAAAAGTCATCAAATTCACTCTGTATTTGACGACTCCCAGATTGTATATGTGAGGAAATATAGACGCTGGTAGGTTGTTCCATACTTCAGCCGTACGCATTATGAAGCTAGATTTGAAGCGCTTCGCGCTTCGACGATGTACGGATGACGTGTTCCTGTATGTGTTCCAGTTATTTGTAACGCAATGCATGTAAACGCTTATCACCAGGTGGGCCTCATGCGTGTATCGTCTCCTAATCACATCTAAAAAAAGTTAGCCACAAAGACAGAGCTTCCACAAAAACCCTACTAGGTTTCCTTGGTTCGGGAAAATAAGTTTAAAGATTTTTTCAATATAAGCTCGTGACCAGCCCTAGTGGCTGAGTTTTTCAGACTACTCAAATGCATCTCACATGGCCTACCATAATTGTCTCTACTTCCATCCACTTGGTTCCCCTAACATTACCTGGATGATCAAAATGCTTGCTAGCGAACAATTTATTTTCTGAAAGATAACGTACCTCTTAGATTATATATAGTACCTATTATTTTCTTTCTCCTTATCTTTTATTTCTTATTTTTTACTGCTATGTTATTTGTTTAGATATATTATGGTTAATAATTTATTTGTTTTTCTCTTGTTACGTTAGTACAAATTCTAAACACATTTACGGAAACTTGTAATTGGCCTTCAGCATACATGTGTAGTAGCATGTTTTTTTTTAATTCAATTAATTTTCCTTTGTACCTGCTGCTGTAAGTTTACTTATAATTATAAAATAAAACGAAGTTGGAATTTTGTTCACACTGGGAACAGTGTTAGACAAAAAAGTTACAGACATATGCCCTATGAAGCACAGATGTGCTCAGTTTATAAATGTCCTGAGGTAATGAGTGCTGATAGGTTTTTATTTACTTTACCTGCTAACTAACCAAACCATAGTTATAAAACTGTGTTGATTGATTTTTTAGGACTGTTACAAAGAGTTTATCTATCTAGTAGCTCAAACTGAGAAAATATGATTCTCTTGGAGATAATTATAGGTTTCTTCCGATTGGAGTTGAAACTCTTTGGTCCAGAATTCAGATGCACGGCGTTTAGTGAAGGGGCTGTCCAGACACCTTAAATAAACCACCAGTGACCAAAGAGCTGGTGCTTACAGCTGGGCAACATTTGAGCCTGGCTATTCAACGAGGTAACGTTGCCCGCTTTTCGTGGACTCTACCCGATAGACAGGGATTTAAATGCTGTTTTTTACCCATAATATCATCTATTATTTTGAGATATTTCAACAAATTAGTTTTATTGTAATAGGTATATATGTATTTTAACTTTATTTATTTTATATTATTAGCTGTAGGTACTTACCTATCAAAGTGATAACTTCTTATGAGAGGGTGAACCTGAACAGATTCGTTACTTAACGCGTTACGGCCCCAGTCTGGCTTCCCTTTTTCTCACGCATGCTCTTTCACTCTAACCCACAGCGCTAGACTATATAGTTTAAGTTAGCTTGATCAGAAATTAAAATAAGTATGATTAATTAAGCTCATGATTAAAATGCTTTGGTTTTTTGGGGCTCGTCCGTATTCTGCTGAGGTATGACCAGTATTTGACTACTTCCACGAATTTGTTGACTATAAACACAGCTACACAATAAAACTTCGGTCAATCTTACAGTAAGGGCGTCTGGACGTGCAAGGCCCTTAGTGGTACTTGAACCTTGCTCGGCGGTTGCGAAACCCAATTGGAACATCGATCTATTTCCGTCTCTGTTTGGAATTGATAGGAATCTGGTATTTGGCTGCAGACATTAGGTACGTTAAATGTTTGGACAATCTTTTGAACAACAACAATATCTGGGTTTGAGCAATACTTGCTAAGTCCTCCTAGGTACCTCTGTGGCAATTGAGTACATAGCCTAGCTAGACCACTAATAGATTGTCATACGAGGGTCAAACTGAAAGTTCTTAGAAAATCAAAAACTGATTACATTAGCCAGTTATTAGTTTTATTATATCTTTTCAAAATATTGTCCATTCACGTCAATACACCGCTGCATGCGATGGAACCACTGGGAAAAGCACTTTGCCCACTCGTCCTTAGGGGTCTCTTCAATGGCATCGCGATACGCAGCCACCGCTTCTTCAGCATTCATAAACCGCTTTCCTTTAAGTTTTTCTTTAATTTTTGAAAATAAATAAAAATCACAAGGCGCGAGGTCGGGGCTATACGGCGGGTGACCCAGTAATTCAACGTTTGATGTCGCCAAATAGTCGATCGTTCGCTTGGCGGTGTGCGATGAGGCGTTGTCGTGGTGAAGGAGGATCCTACTGCGAGGTCGTTTCTCTCGAACTTTTTCCAAGACAAGTGGCAAACAATTGGTAGTGTACCATTCTGCAGAAACTGTTTTTTGATCCTCTAACACAATTGTTGCGAAATGACCTATCCTTCCAAAGAACGAGGCCACCATTTTTTTCCCCGCACTTCGATCTCTCTTCACTTTAGTTGGCAACTCCTCGAAAGGAAACACCCACTGAGCAGATTGTCTTTTGGTTTCAGGATCATAACAGTAAATCCAGCTTTCGTCACCTGTTAGTATGTCGAACACAGCATTTGAGTCACCTCCGTTAAATCTTTCAATCATTTTACGGCACCAATCCACACGATGGAGTTTTTGAGCCTCAGTCAAATTATGAGGTATCCACCGGGCGCAAAGCTTCCTGACCGCTAAATGTTCGTGTAGGATTTTGTGCACTTGACTCATACCGATGCCTAAGCTTGTCCGAATCTGCTGATAGGTCACTCTTTTGTCAGTCTCTATCATACGCCGCACAACACAGATGTTATCTTCAGTCGTCGCCGTAGAAGGCCGTCCCTCACGTAAATCATCAGTGAGATTAGTGCGACCACGTTTAAACTCATTAAACCAGTTGTAAACAGTCGCACGAGATGGGGCTTCATCGTGAAAGGCCAATCGTAGTCTATCATAACTTTCTTGTTGACTTAAATGACATCGAAAGTCATAAAAAATCATTGCACGAAAATTTTCTCGTGTTAAATTCATGTTGACGTGACACAGACAATTTTCAATTTGCCGCCAAATCGTAAAACAAATTACAAATGAATGAAGTATATACTCAGTAATATTGGCAAAGAGTTCTATTTTCAAATTATAGAATTATTTTTTTATTATATTGTTTATAAGTGGCCAGTTCTAAGAACTTTCAGTTTGACCCTCGTATTGTAAAACTCGCTTTCACAGATATGCCAGCATGAACGATATCATTCGTCGCACTTTTGTCTTTGCCAGGCTACCGTCCTGACGTGCGATTCTCTAAGAGCAAACATCTGCGAATAAATAACTTATTATTTATTCGTAGGCAAACATCGTTGCATATTTTACAACATCCGTGAAACAAATGACGAGATGACAAGAAACGTTGGAAAAACAACCTTATGTACATGGACAATATCTCATAAAGTATTTGACATCGGTGCATCGACGAATCATTGTAGAATCGCACGGCTGACATCTGATCGACCTGATTTTCATGAGTGATAAAAAAATGTTCACCCAATCAAACCCCCATACTAGGACTCCCGTATTGCGATAAAGATAGAAAAACGTCGAAGATCCGAGAGCAAACATTTCTGCTAATCACACATATATTTTTAAAGTCACATCCGCTGGCCAATTCTAAGATGAGGTTTAATACAATTTACTCTTAAAACTCTTAATTATTACACGTTCTGACAATACTATACTATAATAAACGTGCCACCTTGTAATATGCTCATAGATACGCATTTTTATTCACAAATTCAAAAATAGCTTTAATGGCAAAGCCTTTTTTGATGTATCCTCTCTATTGTATAAACAATAGAGATGTATAAAAATGCATGATCTATGAACATATTTCAAGGTGGCACGTTAATTATAGTACTTATAGTATTGTCATAGCGTGTAATAGTTAAAATACCAGGCAGTTTTAAGAGTAAATTGTATTAAACCTCATCTTAGAATTGGCCAGCGGATGTGACTTTAAAAATATATGTGTGATTAGCAGAAATGTTTGCTCTTGGATCTTCGACGTTTTTATCCTTATCGCAATACGGGAATCCTAGTATGGGGGTTTGATTGGGTGAACATTTTTTTATCACTCATGAAACAAAATCAGGTCGATCAGATGTCAGCCGTGCGATTCTAATTCAGGGATTTCCCCGCAGTATACTACAAAACACAATACAAAATCACAGACAACTCCTAGTTAATACGGGGAATACCCTCCACACAAGTTGCACTCCAAGCTTTTTTTGCTTTTACTTTGTCTTCAGAATAAATGCTTGAACTTGTTCCGGAGCGCTTGCAAAGTTCTCTAGCTCTTGTGGGAGGTAACTCGACTCCTTGTAGATAATGACATGACAGACGAAATTATGTAATCAAACAAGTTTAAATAGATAAATTGCCTTAGCAGATATGAGTTAAGATAAGAAATAAAGCCAATAGTTCTAATGCCTTAATGAAGATATAGTAGTAAGAAGTAAGCAATGAAGATATAATAATGAGACGTCATAGGATGACCAGATTTAAAATAAACAACTAACAAATAAGTAGCCGTAAAACACGTGTAGATAAAAAAAAATGTTTTTCTCTGTATGTTTGTCTGTCTGTTTGTGCGGGCTAATCTCCGAAACGACTGGACCGATTTAAATGAAATTTCGTATGGCGGTAGCTTATATCCGTGATCAACATATAGGATACTTTTGATCCCATTAAATTAAAGAGTCCCCGTGGGATAATAAAAACCTGTAATTACCGTATCCCGCGAGGCCACGCGAGCGAAGCCGTTGGCGGGTCAGTTAGTCGTTTATATAATATGTGGATTTATTGCATCTTCCTTCGGATATTACGTTATCCTTGTGGGATGATGAACAGCCTGTGGCCTTATTCACTATGATCATTCAACAAGCGCGCAATAATCGCAGATTTTTATTGATTTCACGGTCATTCCTTGAAGATATCATAGCGCGCTGCGTTACTGGTTGGGGTGGTTATAGCAAATAACGGCCCTGGTTGTAAGGTAAGATAAAGTCGTGGATAACAGTCCAAACAAAACCTTACTAAATATACATAGAGGAGTCCCTTCTCGTAATTAGGTATTGTAAACAAAAGATCTCCGTAACAAAACAGGAAGATAATTTTAATTAGAATAATTACTTAACAAATACAAAGAGAGAAACCTGGTAAATTGCGGACGTTGTGCGGACAGACGTACACCTGGGATTTTTCAAGGAAATATTTATAATTTTTATGCGATTTTTAAAGTAGAACGCCTGCTTAAAAACCAAACATTGCAATTTTAGAGAAAACAAATCACATACAACCTGGTCAGAATATCTGTGCACCTCGCTGGAATGCGGCGCCTCTCCCGCTTCCCCTGTCACCTCTCCGCACACTCCCCGGTGCGACAGTACGGTTAGCATCTTCGTTGCCGATACACGTCCCGATAATTTTGATATTTTATATATTTTCGCTTTGTTGTTGTTTTGTTTTTTAATATTTATTGTTAAGTTTAGACTGTTTACTGTTGTTTGTTTGGAGTTTGGACTGGTTTGGTTGTTATTAAATTTGTTGTAGCTGTTAAACTGAAGTCATGGGAAAAACAATACACAGCGAATCAAGAAATTTAATCTTGAAAGTGCTCAAGTTTTTTGAATCGGAGAAAGCAAATAAACAGTACACCATACCTGTAGACCAAGTGGTGAAACGAACCTGTGCTGCAAAATAGAACAGAAAATAGAACAACTTACAAAAGATGCGATTAAGTCAATTACGCCAGCTGACTGGAAAAAAGAAGTGAATCACGTGGAGAGACTACAGCGAGAATACTGGGAAAAGGCAGCAGATGACAACATCACACAACTTTTAATATCACTAGGGGAAGATAGTTCGGAGAGTTCAGAAAGTGAGAGTGAGGAAGATACAATGTCAGGTATAGAGTCAATAATTTATAGTGACTGAGTTTAATAATAAATGTCTTTGTAATCAAAATTATTGTTTTTTAATAACAAACCCTTCATCAATAATAAATTGATTTGAAAAGGTTAGTAATTTTTTTTTACCTACACATTTCTCGAAAAAACTTTTTTCACACCGTACCCAGACCGCCGATATGACGTCACGAGGTCAGGTGCACAGATATTGTGACCGGGTTGTACTAATATATATGAGGTTTGAGATATTTTATTTCTCATAAGAAAATATTTCACTTACATGAGAATAATGTTAACATAAGCATAACTAATAATTATCGATGTCGTACAGAGCAAAGATATTTTTTTTTTTTTATTGTAGGGTAGTTACAAATAGATAAAATCAGTCATCTATATTGTTTGGTTCGATACGAGCGAGGTTTAGCCACAACTGGCTACTAACAAGTTACAGACGAAGATCAAGCGTACCTGGAAGTGGCTCAAGCGCACCTACATTAAAATTGTAAGTATTTTTTTTTTCTGTGTTGTTTTATGGAAATAGCATATATATTATAATGTATTCATTTTTTTTTTTTTTCTCTAGTTTTAGATGAGCAAATGAGTAGTGTAGTTTGTTTTAAAGTATACGATAATAAGTTAGGTACAGTTTTAATGTATACAATAGTAAGTTAGGTAAATATCTTTTTATTTTTAAGTTAATATCGATGAGGCCGTAGGCCGATTTTCATATTATAGGAATTTTATATAGTAATATTATAGAATTTATTGCAATAACTTAATACCTGTGTTAATGAATTGTGCATTTTATATATTAATATCGACGAAGCCATAAGCAGTTTTATTATAGAAATTTTAGAAATAGTTCTGGTGTTAAAAAATTATGAATTTTATGTATTAATATCGATGAGGTAATAGACATATATATATATATATATATATATATATATGTATATTTTATAATAGATTAGCAATTAATAAATATATTGATTAAAAACTGTATCTATAATAATGAATTTTTATTTTTCATTATGTAAAATTTTAATAGTTTTTTTAAAAGTAGGTAGAGATTTGGACTGTTTAATATCTCTCGGTAATTTATTGTACAATTTAGCCCCTTCGTAGACAATACTTTTCAAAGCATACTTTGTACGCGGTTTGTAAAGAGCGATATCATTTACACGTCTTAATGTCATTGTATGGGTTTTTTGTGTTTTGGAGAAGGCCGTATTTGTATGTATATCCTTGTGTAGAATCTTACGTATAAGTATGCAATTATAGTATATGTATAATTGACAGATATTCATTAGTTTTGTTTCTTTGTAAAGCTTTTCTGAAGGTGTTAGATAATCATAGTGGAATAAAACTTTTATCAATTTATTTTGTGCAGTTTGTATTAATCCCAAATTGGTTTTTGCAGCCGTACCCCATACTTCAATTAAGTAATGAAGGTGTGGTTTTACCAATGAATTATAGATTGTATATTTTACTTGGTGAGGGAAACAGTGCACACAACTCTTTAGAGCTCCTGTAAGTGCTGTTACTTTTGATTTTATCTTATTTATATGGGGAAGCCATGTCATTTTGCTGTCTAAAATAAGTCCAAGATATTTTTCTTGTTCAACTTCATTAATAATTTGATCATTTATCTTAAGCGGCATATGATCGCCAATTTTTTTATTTTTAGCTGCAAATATTGTGTAGTTTGTTTTTGTTGCATTTATGGTAAGAATATTTTGCTGAAACCATTCATTTATAAGGTTCAGATCGTTTTGTGCTTCAGATATAATAGATTCAATAGAGTGGTCAAAGTAGAACATACATGTGTCGTCGGCATACAACGTTAGATCACCTTTTAACCCTATCTGATGGACGTTATTGATATAAAAAATAAATAATAACGGTCCTAAAATTGAGCCTTGTGGTACGCCAAAGGTGATAGTTTTGGGTTCACTTTGATATTCCCCGATTTTAACTACCTGGGAACGATTTGTAAGATAGGATCTAAAAATTTCATGTGCTGTCCCAGTTATACCAATGTCATTTAGTTTGTTTAGCAACAATTTGTGACAGACAGTGTCAAATGCTTTTTTGAGATCTATAAATACCCCAAGAGCAATCTGTTTTTTATCAATATTTAGTTTAATTTTTGTTACAAGATCTACTGTAGCTGAGAGCGTATTAGATTTAGTACGGAATCCGTATTGTTTAGAATAAATAAAGTTTAAAGAAGCTAAATAGGTATCGAGTCGATTGTACAGTACCCTTTCAAATATTTTAGACAACAAAGGGAGTACTGAGATAGGACGGTAATTACCAGGCTCATCTTTAGGTCCGGATTTATAAATTGGAGTGACTTTTGCAATTTTCAAACTATCAGGGAAGATGCCTTGTTTTAGACATTGGTTTATGCAACAGGTAAGTTCATGAAGTATTAAATCTTTTATACATTTTATTGTTTTTGTATTTAGGTTGTTAATTATTTTTAAGACCTCATCCGTGGTAGTTGGTGTAAAGGTGGATAAGCCGGTTCCAGATACAGGTTTTTTTATTGTACTAGTTAAATCATGAGTTCTAGGTATCTGTTTAGCCAATATCGAACCAACATTTACAAAAAAATCATTAAAATGTTCACAGATCTCCTTCCCGTCTGTTATAATACCTTTCTGTGTTTTCAATTTCTTTGGCACGGTTTTATCTACATTTCTATTAATCGAAAGACTGTTAATAAGTTTCCACATTTTTGATGGTTGTTTTTTAGTATCAGCAAATGCTTTTTTGTAGTATTTAGTCTTGGTTTCCCGTATGTGATTAGAAACTTTATTTCTCTCACTTACAAACTGCTCTTCTTTGTTTTTATCTTTTGGGTGTTTTTTGTATAGATTCCATAACACATTTCTGCTGTTTATTTCATTTATGATTTCTTTGTTTATCCAGTTTTGTCTAGGTGGATTCATTATTTTAGTTTTAGTGACTATGCTTGCTCTAATACTTGACATTATTTTGTCTTCTAATGTAGTAAATAAATAGTTTTCATTTTATTCTTCATATTCTAAAATTGTTTTATACAGTTTTACATAATCAACCGCTTCATATATCGTTTTCTTTAAAGATTCTTGGTGATAACGTTTAACTTCAAAATATATTAGGTTATGATCTGATAGTGGCGTATCAATAATAGCAAGATGAAACTTATTTTGGTTAAGGTTTGTACATACGTGATCAAGAATACTTGCAGTTGCTGCTGTTTTTCGGGTGCTATGACTCACGTCTATTTTATTCAGTATTCTATATCCACTTTCTTTGATGAGTTCTCTGTATCTATTGGTTGTATTGTCTGAGGTTAGTAGATTAAAGTTGAAGTCGCCAAAAACTAATGCTCTTTTTCGTTGATACAGTTGATTAGCGTATGTGTCTAAAAACTCATCGATTTTTGAATTGTTTGACTGTCTATATATTGCACCAATATCTAAAGAATAGTTTTCAATATGGATCCACAAATAATGATTAAAATTTTGGTATACTTCTGCAATCGGGCTATGTTTAAGGTTGTTGTTGATAAAAATTGATACCCCACCACCTCTCGAGTTAGGTCTAAAATGGTAGTAGTGTGTATATCCTGGAACTTGAAATCTTTTCGCTTCTTCGTCTGATTTTATCCACGTTTCTGTAAGGATCACCACATGTAGACAAATTTGAAAGGCTTTAATCACGCACTGTAGATCATCAAATTTTCCAGGCTTAACGACACTGCGTATATTTGCATAAAGGAATTTCAGCGATTTTTTACTGCTCTGGATTTTATCAAAGCTATGAATTAATTGATGTGTTATGTCAGTTTCTTGACATGTTAAATTACTGTAGCTGTTTTTAAGTGTATCTATTGTTTGTAGTTTTTTGAAGTTAATTCTACGATTCTGGGTATTCCTTTGATGTATTTTATTGTCAGATTTTTATTTTCATTTTCAAGTCTGCGCTGAAGTTCTTCTTTTATATGTTTCAGGAAACGCTGCTGTTCGGGTGTCTGATCTGAGTAAATTTTGATGATATATAAGCATAATTATCCGATTGCGGCGAATCCCAAAGGAAAGGACGGAGGATTTTATGCGCTTTATTGTATGTAATAATTATTTACGTAGTCAGGTTGTTTAAGGCTTAATCGTGCCAATACTACATACACATACAATATGTGAAAGTTTAGATAAGTATATAATGTTTGGTATTCAATAACACAGAAACGGATTCGGATGACATTTGGTAGGTACGTAGGTGATATATGAGCCAATATTAATCCAGCGCCTTATCTATCTAATATATAACTTTTAACTTTTTATCATCATCGTACATCACACAGGTGAAACCTCGGGATGCAGCTAGTGTAGAAAAGTTCTTCTCTTTGGTACTTGTGTTTATCTCTGACATAAAGAACAATGTTTACATTACAACTCGACATCTGAAGAATTTCTCTCGAAATTCGTTTATCTTATCACTATGTCATAATAAACGTTTCAATGTTTTTCTACAGTTACTAAAGAAAGGTGAAACGGTTTATCTGAGACAAAGTTACCTACATTTATGTAGAGAACTGAGACTGTACATGAAAATTTAGGAGTGTTGCCAATTTTTGTGGGATCACGAAACTTGTGTTCATTTTATGTGTACTTTTTATCCAACTTAGGTACTTTATGAAAATGTAACATCTGGCCGTTTGGTGCAGATATGAGTCTGCGAACACATCTGGAGTGAAGCCAAGTGGGTCGCAGGTCGTAATGGCATTTACTTGGCGACATACGAGAAAGCATAAAGTAAGTTCTAAGAACAGACTCTCAGAAAGTAAAGCTCGAAATCGTAATTGAGTCTCGTTACATAACTTTACCTAACATTTTTAATTAAATAATTACGAATGGTTGCCACTTCAACACGAAGTTTAAGTGTTATTTCTGGTTGAGAGTATGTTTAAGCCCGACCCGCAGCCCTTAAAGGAAACTCGAGAACAGATATAGAACTTTCTCTCGAGTGATACATAGTGCTTTAAACTACACCTACGAGCAAAATAAAACAGTTACCTTCATCAGTAAATAATTGTTGTCCGGAGCATTTTGTAAGAAATCAAAGACAATTTGGCCTCTTGACCTGTGTTTTTTTTATTTTTGGTGGCTTCCTCATTATAAAATCGTCACTTTTACTATCAGATGATGTTTTTTGGAATTTTTTTCATGATTATTGGTAATAATAATTAAAAGCGTAGGTACTGTTAAATATCAATTTAGTAAAAAACAAAATTTAACAATACATAAAAAATGGCCGCCGTGTAATTTTCCTCCTTTCATTGAACATTGAGTGCGATAAAATAATTCCCACCTCGTTTTCTAATTATTGAATATAAAACCTTTTTGAGATTAAACGTTTGTATTCTTTTTATGTGCGCTGAGCGAAAGCAAAAGGACGCTACCAGGGCAGAAATGGATTTTCATACATTTCTACCCTGCTACGGAGGGCAGAAATGAAATTCCATATAACTTTTCCCGCCGCACATTTATAGGGGACAAATGACGAATAGAGATCGGAACAATCGGAGACCGTTCATTAACGTTTTACAATAACTTTGTAACCTGTTATTGAAGGAGTGATGAAACACTTTCTGAGTGGGTGTCGTATAAACTATTTTTGAAGCTTCAAAAGTCGATTCTCTGATTGGCTAGCGGTAATGGCATTGAACACTTGATTGTCAGAAGGTACTGGTTCGATTTCCGTCCGAGGATAAATATTGTTCTCTCTAAATTTGCACAATTGAGCTAAGGTTTTACATGACGTAAGTATATAAGTGAATACATTGAAAGTCTGGCTTTGTATTGGTACAAACATAATCAGTCCAATACGGGCCTGGAAAGGGGGCCCTATTCAGAGAAAAATGAGTAGAGAAGTGAGAACTTTCCACAGCGCGGGCCCAGTGCGCATTAGCAGATAATTCTATATATAGCCCAGCCCTAGGGTCTTAGTTCCCAGCCATTCCCATCATAGGTATTATAGGTTTAAGCAACGCGCCCATCTCTATTATGTCTTAGTTTATATGTAGGTATACCTACCTACATTTTATCCCAAGGTTGCCTAGACGAAATTGCTTCTATTGGTAAGGCCGTGTATACATTATACGTATATGGTACCGCCATGTTTTTGTGTAACAATAAAGTATTATTTATTTATCTATCTCTCTACTATATCTAAAGGTATCATAGATTAATACTGTAACGCGCTAACGGCTATGTAAATCTCACTAAACTAAACCTTTTAGATATCAAACATCGAAATAACACACTATATCCCATCCGGTGATGCTGTAAATGCCGGTAGAGACAATCAGCATCAGTCCGATCGAAAAAAAAAGAAGAAAAATAAAACACTCCCTGTCGCACTAGGAATAGCGCGCTTTACGGTACATAACCTAGGGCACAGAATTAGTCCTATTTACATGAGACTATATATCTATGACCTAAGCTACGTATTTATTTGACCCTAATTGCGCAACGACACAAATCAGGTTAATCATGCGGTCATGTAGCACTGACTTTTTAGTCATAGAGATGCTATGTTCATAGAGGTCCCAATTTAGATGTCCCACACTTACATGATCAGTCGGTTTCACGAAAGATGTCTTCATCTGTAACGCTCGTTTCGTAGAAAGCGAAGTATAGAGTAGAATATGGGTTAAGTTAGCTTTAGTTAGTTCTGACAAAAGCCGCAGGCTTTCGTGAACCTATAGTTTTACAGCAGTTATATATAATATATATAGATATATTTTACGATTAAGAGGGAAAACTCATATACCAGTTTTTTTATCATGTTCTGTGTATTATTTAATGACAATAAATATATGTGCCACTTTACACCCCGGTGTTTCAGATTTAAAATATGAAAAAAATATTTGCAGCATTCGATGTAAGGCAATGTACATTACCATCACTTAGTTACTAAATGTTACTTATATACATGTACTTAAGTAAGAATACCTAATGCTGAGAAAGCTTAAAAAACTTCTAACGGTAAATTGTGATCTTCACACTAGGCAAGCCTGTATCGTGAAGATCCATTTACGATTATCTATATACAAAATATATAATTATTGACACCTTAGTCTATGATTATAGATGACAAATAATGTACAAATGTATAACAAAAAGTGAATGAGTATCTAAATAATAATAAAAATATATACAAAATATATACAAAATATATACGTATATTGTGGACAATACACAAGTTATGTTTTAATTGAAAGTATGTCTTCAGTACTGTCATAGCTCAGGGATGATAATCATTTTTGTATTATCTGTTTTGCTTAATTTAACGATTTTAATTTTATATTACAGTATTTAAGCATTGTATTGTATACATTCGCCCTAACAAAGGGACCAAAACGCTGAGCAACAGTAGAATTAACAGATGGAGTGGGCCAGCGAAAAACTCTCCGTGTTGTCATTGCTTGATATTCAGCTGAAGCTAGTACCGCTTTATGTACAGAAAGAGAAGTCTTTAGAATAAAAAGCTGTCTCACGTTTAGAACTCCACTTTCTTTATATAGTTCTAGAGTTGGGTATCTAAACGGCTTCTTCATCATTACTTTCAATACCGAACGTTGAGCTCTCTCATTGTTCATAAGAAAAGTCTTTGCGGCACTGCCCCAGCAGGTTATGCAGTATAAGATGAGAGACTGAACCAACGCGAAGTAGACACAATTAAGGGTTTCCATGGATGCCACATTGCGTAAATTCCTCATGATGCTAATCATTTTACGCACCCTAGCCGATAGTGCATCAATATGCATTCTAAAATTTAAATTTTCATCTATTAAGACTCCAAGATATTTGACAGCATTTGTCCTTTGTAAAAGTGTACAGTCACATGAGTCCTTGTCACAATTTTTTTTATGAATTTTGAGTTCCGTCTGTGACCTTGGAGCTGAGGCAGCTGTCTGATGAAAACATACGAACATGGTTTTTTCAGTGTTTAATGTAAGAAGGTTGTTTTGGAGCCATTCAGACATCTGCATCATGCCCAACTCGGCATAAGACAATACGTCAGGCCAAGTAGAGCCATGGAAAATAATGGCTGTGTCGTCGGCATAGCAAATTATTTCGGCATTTTGGATTTTCAAATCGTGCATGTCATTTATGTACAATGTGAATAAATCTATACCCGGAGCCTTATAGTTCAAAAGACCCATAATTAATCCTTCAACTTCCACGTGGTCTGTAGGGGTCATAAAGAACGATTTTGTTGGCAAACACGTAGTAGCTCTAATTGCACTTACAAGATCGTCTTGTGATTTTTTAATATTAACAAGTATTTGGTTTGCTAACCGTTCTCCTACAGTAGCAGAATGATTGTTGTAGCGAAATAATTTACGATGCTTTACGTAAGGTTGAAAATCGCTTGTTAGATTGGACGATGTTATGCGAAAATGCATTAATTTTGTACGTTTTCTTTATATTTTTCGATATATACTAACACAGTTGAAAAAACAGCTGGTTACTAATTTAGTACTATATGTTGGCTATTATGTATAACTTGAAAAAAAAAAAAATAGTGTTATCGCTTAAAATTCTGAGAGTTTGGACGTGAAAGTTTATTTTTATTGACCTATTCAGGATTTTTTTTCTGCATAGAGCGAGTAATATTTATGAATTCTGTTCGGTTATTACTCTTTGCCTGTTCCTTTTCTAACATAAGTATTTTTTTCATACAATATTATGGATCTGTTTCGTTACACTAGATGTTTAAAGATTCTGCTTTTTACTATTATCAGGATACGAGTGCGCCTTAAAAAAAACATAGTTTAAGATATTTGTCTCATAATAAGCAGTTTCCTGTGTTGTACTTATAGCACTGTTCTATACTGTAGGTATTACATATAATTACATTACTACAATACACCTACATGTAAAATAAAAGATTTAAATCTGTTATCTAGAACTTATTCTCAAATACTATGTTGCAATTAATATATAAATATTAACAATTTTATGTAAAGGCGCGCTCGTACCCTGATTAAAGAAAAAGCAGATTTTTTAAACACCTAATGTAACGAAACAGATCGATAGTATATTATGAAAAAAATACTAAGGTTAGAAAAGGAATAGGAAAAGAGTAATAACCGAATAGAATTCATAAATATAACTCTCATTCAGCAGTAAAAAATCCTGAATAGGTCCACAAAAATAAACTTTCACGTAAACTCTCAGAATTTTCAGCGATAACACTATATTTTTTTAGGTAATACTTAGCCAACGTATAGTAGTAAAGTAATAACCAGCAGTTTTTTCAATTGTGTTAGTATATATCGAAAAATATAAAGAAAACGTAAAAAATCAACGCATTTTCGCATTACATCGTCCATTCTAACAAGCGATTTTCAATTTCCTTACGTAAAGCATCTTCAATTATTTTAAAATTGGGGTTGGACCGCGTCTTAATAAGTGATTTATGCCTTAGGTTAGGTTCTGGCAGCTGTCCTGAGAGAACTCCTATTGAGTTAACTTTGCTTTAAATAAGCTTTTAAATAATTAAGTTAGTAAGGTACGTGCTTACCATTGCTATGTATTAGTGTGTTTTCATGTTATAATGTATATTTTTTGTAAATATAATAATTTCTAATTTATTCTATTCTTTATCAGGAGTTTAACGCCACAGCCTCTAGACCGAGGTACCGTCCAAGTACGAACTTATCTCTCAAGTTGATTCTGCTTATTTACGTAGGTTTACTTATCCATCATCATATAACAGTTTAAACAAGTAGAGAGTCTAAAGATAATAAATAATAATAAATATGGTAATAATGTTACTGTGGCCAATACGATAAGCCAGCGAGCAGTTTGACAAGGTACCTATAACGAACGAACGAAGTGCTTGTTGTATCCTTTTTTTTTGCATTCACATTCTCCAACAAAGTTCGTATATTATCTAGTTTCTATTTCATATCATTAGCAGTCTAGGTTATAATAACAAAAAGTAATCGCAACTAAGCTGTACTGTTCTATTATCTATTCCAGTAAGTTGTAATCAGAGCTATCTCGCTCGGTATTTTCAGCCGTACACGGAACAAAACTGCTTACCTATTGTAGTTTCAGATTTCAGAAGCGCCCGATAAAAGTAACAATGGAACACCCCATCCTTTTGTTGAATGTTATTTATTCAGCACCCTTTTCTCGTATGCCTTCGAGAATATGGTAAAGTGAAGTAAGGAGATATGGGAATCTGTTTTTGTTGTGATCAATGATTTTGTTGATTAAGTGCCCTGCGGCTCCGGATGGAAAAAGGCCCACTGGAACACATGCCGCGCGATAGAAAAATATCTTGTGAGTTAATAATAATAACGTTACCTAAGTTACCTACATTTCATATCGATTGCTCACGCTTTATAAGAATCAGTTCAATTCACAGATATACAATAGAACGCAAATGCCTGTACATCCCGTGTCCGAACCCCGACCAAGCGTCAAGGTTGGCCGCCGCTACTTACAGTCCGCGCAGTGTCTGTTGTTGCAGTCGGACACATGCAAAACTAAATTGTGTGATAATTAACTGCAATAACTCTAAAATTTTGAGCTCCCAAAGACAACATGTTTCCTATCATAGGTAGGTTATTTAAAAATTATATTATTAGTAAATTCACGTCATACAATTAATTACAAAGTCGGCAGGCTTGGTTTCAATACCTGGTTGGTACCTGCGTTATCTTTCGTACATATACTTATATCTCTGGTTAATTCAGTGCTCAAAAGCGCGCTAAAATAACCAACATAGTTTTTATTTAATTAAAAGATGACTCCTACGTTTGTACTTTTGCCATTCTTCAAGTTAATTATGTTAATACTTGTGAGATTATTAAGGAAAACAAGTACAATTTGAAAAATGTAATACTGACTTCCATTCTATTCAGTTATTGGATTGTAACTCAAAAACTACGCGACCGAATTTCATGAAATTTAAATGGGACCACACGGGAAGCACCAGCTTTCAAACAAAAATAATTTTGAGAATCTGTTCACCCTATCGAAAGTTTTGAGGTAAGAAAAATTAAAAAAAAAACTGCGGAATTGAGTAAGTACCTCCTCCTTTCTGGAAGTCGGTAGAAAAATCAAATAAAAGAAAGAAAGAAAGAAAAATGTTTATTGTGCACAAATTTCAATATGTAGGAACATGAGATACACGTAATTGAATATTGTCAAAGCTTACACAATGTTTATTTTTAAATACAGTGTCTTAAAGTTAGATTGTGCACAAAAGGAGTATGTTCAGCATAAAGCTACGAGTAGGTAAGTATAAATACCTACTACGTAGCGCTGGTTTTCAACACACTCCTTTGCTCACATAAAAAATACATTATTTTTGGGGTAAGTAGTTAGAACATTTAAATATTATATACACGATATAACATACAAAATAATAAATAAATAAATCATCATGTTCACAATAGGTAGGTAGGTATAGGCTGTTCCTAGTTTATTAGTAATAACGAGAATATCATAATGTTTTCGATCATATCATTTAATATAGATACCTAACCTACTGTGAACATTCCACGGACACAGGACCTACATTTAAGGAGGTAGGTAATTATAAAACCATGATTATAAACAGGTTAATAGCCGGTTGAGGTAAAGTAGACATTTAAACGAAACAATGTTGCTTAGCAATTATTAAGTAGAATCTATCTACAATATCCCCGTACAACTTTATCGAAAATAAATAATTAGTATTATATTAATAAGGCCAAAATACATTTAAAAATGATATTATTAAAAACATGCAAGTTTGAAATGAAGTAATATGGAGTTACGAGGGTACAAGGGCTCAGTATAATAAACTTAATAAATAACATTTGTGTCACACAACCAGTGACAACATGTAGTATGGACATATATCATAAAAAATAATTATATTACATAAGGATATTACATAATATCAGTGAGATTACATAAGCGACGTAATTATGTAGGTTTTTTTCTATAAAAGTAAAACTGAGTCTTCGTTTTACCAGAGCTTAGTAATAAAGCAGTATATAGCGGATGGTACTTAGGTATATATATTTTTTTTTTTTTTTTTTTTTTTATATTTATAATTATTAAACCAACACAACCTTACAATAAAATGTTAGCGATATCTTGTTCACATTTAATACGAAACACCTTATGTCCTTCTTTTTGCCTAATTAATATCCTTCCGTTCTTCGTCCAGAGATATTTCCAATTTAATCTCTTCTTCTCTTCCCTTACAGTATGGAACAGCTTTTTGTTTTGTTTGGTTAGACGTTCATTGAAATATATTCGTTTCGGTGTGGCATCAGGCAGTCCAATATCAACAGTAGTAAGAGCATTGGCACGAGCTGCGACCAGAAGTTTATCTTTGAGATCACGCCTGGCGCAACACACTACAACAGGCCGCGCAGACGTGCGCGTATTTGCCCTTGCGGGTCCGCCGGTTCCAGAGGAAGTGCTAGTGGCTTCAGGTAAATGACCAGACCTATAAATGTTTACTATGTCTCTGCTGTCCAAAGGAACATCTAACTTTGTCGCAGCCACATGTATGAGGTTGCGCAGGTCCTCACCGTTAGTCTCCGGGATCCCCACCAGCTCAATATCCGTAAGAAAGATTTGCTGTTCCCTTTCATTTGCCTCACGCATAAGCTTCTCAATATTTGCTTCCAGTTTCTGGATGCCTTGCTTATTTTCTGAGGTTTCCAACAAATCTAGTCGCCTTTCCACATCTGCCGTTCGTTGAGATAGAACAGTAACATCATTTTTACAATTTAGAAACTCTGAATAAAATTCATTCAAGTCAGACCGAAGTTCTTGAATCTCCCCACGAAATTCAGACAATTCTGATTTCAAACTCTTGACGTTGCTCTCAAAACTCTTCATCTCGTCAATAAACTTAAGTAATGTGGAGTCAGTTATTTGGGATTGTTTGCTACAATTATCACTACTAGGTTCTTCGCAGATCTCAGCAGAATCCCTATAACACGGTGATGTGGTAGGACTAATATCACCCAGTTTCTTTAGTGAACAGTTAGTACATTCCCATTTTTTCGGAAGAGGGGACGAGCCCTTAGATACGCAACGTTTGTGATACACATTATTGCAACCAAAGCAGGTAATGCCACCTGTTGATGATATGAATTTCCCGCAGGTCCCGCACTTCGACATAGTGATCAACCGATAACTTGGTATACGTGTAGTTGCAAAATAAATAGCTAGATGGCGCTTTGTATAAGTAGTTAACTTAATTTTTTTCCAGTAATACAATTTAGATTAAATGTTTTTTGGACAATTATATTATTAGGTAGCTTCTTGTTATTCTGGTTCGTGTTGCCCTTCTAAAGCAAAGACACCATGCACATAAACAAGTACACTGCTGACACTGAACACTGGTCTTGAGTCACCCGCAACAACACAATTACTTCGTATTGAAAATACACTCTTATTTATGCTTTTATCGAAATGAAAATACTCCCACCCAATAAGTAGTCACTTATTGTCACGTAACTATAAGATTATAGTTACGTGACAATAAGACAAATCAAAGTTACTTAAATAAATCTGTCTCGTTAAATTACGTTCTAGTATATCGGTGCCGGTGGATGCATTACTAAAACTTTCTAAGGTGAATGATGAGGAAAACACAAAAACGGCATTTCTTAATTTACTCGTATTACAGTTTGACTACACTCGATCACCGTGCAAACTCGTTAAGTTTTTGGAAACGCTTAAAGGTATTCCAGTAATACTCGCTAAAACTCGAAGAATGCCGAACTACTCGTTCCGGCCTAGCATTACATCCATATTATGATGTTGATATTGTTGCATGTAGCTTGGCGAAATTCACAGAAAGGGCTCAAAAGTGCATTGAAAATACAAATGTACGCTATTAAAAAGAAAGTGTAAGTATAAAAATTAATTAATTGTATTTAAAGTTGTATATCTATTATTATTATTGTTATTTTAATTAAGATATATATATATATATATATATATATATAATTACTTGTAGCATCGCTTTGGTAGTATACTGTTAAGGTGTTGCAAATGGCTAAATAAATAAATAAATAAAAAATAAAAAAGACGTGTGGCACTCGGAGACTGCTATTGAATTGCTGTTTTTATAAACTTATGCAATTCGGTATATGTAAAGTTTTTTTTATATTTTTATTTCGTAGATTAGGTCATTATAAGAAACTAATTTCAATATTTTTGTTTTATATTCAGTAGTTATTTTATAATATTTTTTTGAAAATTTGAATCCTATGACGTCACTTTTTTGCACAAATATGTAGTTGCGTTGAGGAGCCAAGAAAAGCACGCGAGTAAAAAAAAAGAAACTAGAATTTACTTTGACAGATAATAAAATGCAAAAAAGTGACGTCATTTAGAGGTCAATGAAAGTCGAATTATTTCATCGTTTTTTGTTAAAATAAATGGCATCTTATCGTTTTAAAAGGTCAGAGTAGAAAAATAAGGGTTTGTAACATAAAATCTCGAAATGGTTTCGGAATTGGCATAGGTTAATTTTTTTTAGCATACCGAATTATAATTATTTAACCAATGCCATCTAGAGGCGAGTTGCTGAACTAAAGAGACAAGCGTGATATTTCAAAAAGTTCTGCTATTCATCGATAGATGCCAAATCAACTTATGCAATTATAATTATTTAACCAATGCCATCTAGAGGCGAGTTGCTGAACTAAAGAGACAAGCGTGATATTTCAAAAAGTCATTAAAAGTTCTGCTATTCATCGATAGATGGAGTCGGAGTGGGGGGTGTTAGGTTATTTTCGTTACGGAATTTCTGGATTCGGTCTCCACGCTCAAGGCCCGCGATAGAAGCTATGCAATAGCTTAAAAATCTACTGTTCAAAACTTCTTACCACGAACCAAAAAGTTTGGCAGTTCCTACCTCTGTCGTGTAAGTAAATTGTGGAATGCTTTGCCGGCGTACGTATTTCCTAGCAGCTATGACCCTGGGTCTTTCAAGCGGGGCGTGAAAAAGCATCTCTGAGCTCATCATAGGGGTGGCGATTAGTGCAGCTTACGGCTGCACTAATGGTCATCGCTTTTTGATTCCATCTTCGCTTTCCATCAGACGAGAGGGAGTCACTATGATGAACCATAATAAAAAAAAAGGTTTCTTGGAAAACTTAACATTTTAACAATAGCCATTGTTGGTTTTTTTTCGTCATAAAAAGAACACGGTTTTGTAATAGGATATGGTTTTTCTTTACTATGTAAATCAATTGCGTTATTCATCATTTGGTTACGAAGTAATTGTATAATATAATCTATATTATATATCTATAATCGAATTTTACTGGTACGAAACGTACTTATGATTTAGGGATGCAAGAGTCATAGCGACATCTATTCAAAACCAAGAGGAAGCAAGAGAAAAGATAAGAAATATGATATAATGAGCGACCAAAAGCCATTAAAATAAATGTTATTCTTAGTCGGTAGCCGCAAGTGAGCCGAAAAGAATATTTACTTCCCACCGTTCATATTTTATAAAATCGTCACTAATAAAAAAACTGTAATTGGAACGTGTCTCTAAGGATATTATTCGTAATGGCAATACTGTTCTTGAAACTTCATTAGTCATTGTAAATCAACGTCAGCGTGAGTTAATGTAGAAGAAGAAGAGGAAGAGCAAGATTGATTGATTGATTGAGAGTGAGATTTTATTCATAAAATTGGTTATATATTTTGTGAATAAAAAATTTGGTAAGCCGATTTCAGTACTGGATATGTAAACTACACACTATTAAGTATATACTCGTAGTATTGTTAGGTAAAAAAAACTCAGAATCATAAAGCATTGCAAGAATACTTTGACTAAATGAAGGTATGAAGAAAAGGTATTGTTGAAAGATGTTTCTATTAAAATGGATCGTTCCTAAAACAATTTGAAAAATAACTTCTTTTGTAAGAATCGTGGATATCAAACGAATTTGTTTCATTATTTGCAAATAATTCTATATTTGTGAGAAAGGTAAAGTCTGTACCTATGTCTATGTGTTCCTACACTCAAAATTCAAGTTCTACTAGACTAGGTAGTTTAAATCTCTAATCCGGTTCACTGTTAGGACATGCAGACTAAGGGACGATTTCTTTATCCTATCTACTCGTATTGACGGTTAGAAATTGGAAATTATTTTATTGACTAAAAATATTTAAAAAAAACATGAAAACACACTAATACATACAAACAGCAATAGCAAACTAACTTAATTATTTAAAAGCTTATTTTAAGCAATTGAAGTTAACTCAATAGAAGTTCTCTCTGGACAGCTGCCAGAACCCATCCTAGGGCATAAATCACTTATTAACATCAAATTGTGACTATACTTAAGTAGGATATAAGTTGGACTACTTACTTAAAATAAAAATTTGTCGATTTTCCATAGAAACTGTGTCACCCCGTCTATCACACTATCGAAACACTCTTATAGTGCGTTCGAATAGGCTATTTGTGATCGTTTTTAGCGAAAATAACGCTAAAAACGCTCACAAGGGGCGTTCGAATTGGGAATCTGTGGGTGAAAATTTAATTCATGTCTCTTTTTGTTCAGCGTTCGGAAATCAATTTTTGACCCACGTCAGGAGCATGGTTGTTTGTGATCGTTTTTTGTCAGCTATGTATTTGACAGCATAATCATGCGATTTTAGGTCTTATGCTCAGTTGAGCGTTCGAATAGGGTGTGAGCAAAAGTGGCAAAAGTGACAAAAATAACGTTTTTGAGCTTTACGAACGCTTTAACAAAAGAGCCATCAATGACAACGCCACCAATGCCCTCATAAGCTAAACGAACGCACCTTTAATGTAGAAGTTTCTATAAACTGGTCATTAATAACTTCAAGAAATCATCGGAAGGAACACAGAAAATACCCACTAACGAGCAGGGATGGCGAGAAAATTGCCCCACAATGGCTATCGTAGATTTTGTTTAATTTTCCCAGATTTGTGTTTCTTCTAGCTTTGATATGAAATCATTATCATAATCAGCCCATTTTGTTCCCACTGCTAGGACTCGAGCCTTACTCTCTGATGTGTAATAGCGGTGGATTATTAATCGCTAAGTGTTCAATGTGCGAGAGTGTAGGCAAAGTGAACAAAATCATGAAACGTTGTTTGGGTTGTTGGCGTTTCCCTCGTCAATAGCCTTAGAAAGTTTTAGTAATACATCCATCGCATTACTAGTACGTACTTAGACAGGACAGTGACTATTTGGCTGATTTATTTATGTGACTGTAACTTTACCCTGACTGGCTGAAAGCAAAACTAACTTATACATATTTACTTATAACTTGACGAATGGCAAATGTACAGAAGTACAAGACCAATACAAAGAAAAATACACCTGTGCAGTACAAATTGTATGCGTAATACTCGGAAAAATAACAGGGCATGGAAGCCGGGCTAAAACTAAAAATTAAATGCATATGCCTATCTTTTTTACTGACGATGTTAATAGTGCCACAGATTACTGATGATAGTGCGTAGGAAAGAGACATATAATACCGTTTTGTTTCGTTATCATGCAGATTGTCACAAGTTAATTTTTTGATAGTGACGATCCATCCTCATTTTCTTTTCTCGAACTATGGGATTAACATAAAACTACAAAATTAAGTTGATAGCCGACTTAAGTATTTTGACGTATTCGATAAAACTTTTGTATTTGTTAGCATTATAAGACGACCAAACGTAACCATTTGACATTGCTCATTTCTTGTGACACGTTCAAAAATAATTAAAACAAACAGCCATGTTTTGTTTCCCTCACACCATAGGACATGCTATTCAACATAGATGAATAAACTATAGTGTACTCGGTTCTGTTGAAGCCCGGATTCCATGCCATGTTATTGTTCCGAGGCGTAATATCTACTTATTAATGTTGTGCTTATAAGCGCTAGCAAACGGATCTTTAGCTTTATCACAATTTTTGTTCAGCAATAGCACTCTAAAAGATTTCATGCTCATTGCTTCTTAAATTCACCTTGACCTTATTAATTTAAAATATGCCAAGGTGCAAGGCAACAATTTATTAGCCTGTCAGAAAACTAACGCCACTTGACTCAAAATAACAAATGCCCTTCAAATGTCATAATCCTTATTCTTACATAATATAAAAGTACCTGGATGACCGGCGAGCTTGGCGCGTAAGTAAACAACTGATTTTCTTGGTCTAACCTCAAACCAAACGCTCGTTGGCTTAGTGTTGCTTCACAATGCCATCTATTGTCAAGTAGCTTAAGTGTTGCTGTGCTGTGTTTTTTAAGCTATTGCACAACTTCTATCGCGGGCCTTGTGCGTGGAGACCAAATCCAGAAATTCCGTAACGAAAATAACCTAACACCCCCCACTCCGACTCCATCTATCGATGAATAGCAGAACTTTTAATGACTTTTTGAAATATCACGCTTGTTTCTTTAGTTCAGCAACTCGCCTCTTGATGGCATTGGTTAAATAATTATAATTGCATAAGTTGATTTGGCATCTATCGATGAATAGCATAACTTTTAATGACTTTTTGAAATATCACGCTTGTCTCTTTAGTTCACCTAATCGCCTCTAGATGGCATTGGTTAAATAATTATAATTGCATAAGTTGATAAAAATAGCTATGCAATAGTTTTACCGCGGCAGTCTCCGAGTGCCACACGTCTTTTTTTTTGTTTTGATCAGTGGAAGCACTCCTAAACCACGTGACGGATTTTGATGCGGTTTTGACCATTAGTTAGATAAGTTGTCACGGAAGGTTATATACGTAATACAATTTAATTAAGTTTTGTTGTAAGTAGAAAATAACCTAATATTTTCACCCCTTTTTTTCTAAATTATAAATATAACCCGTGTGAAACCGGGTCGAGTTTCTTGTATTAGATTAATTAAAATGTTCAGACTATAAATCAATTTTTTTTTAATATATATATTTTTACACTAGCTGGTCATGATTGTTTCGAACAACACTTCAAATATTTCTTGCCATAAAAATATAATTTTGGCCTATTAATAAGTACCTGTCTACATTAAGTGCTAAAAAAATATTTAATCGCTCTAATCGTTCTCAAAATTTGACACCTAGACCAACAAACATCATTAAACTTTTATGCAAATACATTATAAAACAACTCCATAAGTAATAGTTTTGTTGATACACTCTACTTGAAATATATGTTTAGTATTAATATGAAAAGCTCACAGTTATTTTTCTACTTCTAATATTAAGACCTATGAGTAATGTACTTAACTAATAGTAGGTACTTACTATTTTATTTTCATAGGAAAACTTACAAGCTATATTAAAATAAATAAAAAAATATCATGTATAAACTGGGCAAATTACAAGTTTTCACATTCACATATACATTAGTAATATAATTAAGTAACCGTAGCAGCAAGATAAATGACATGAGAAATACTGAGTTGCAGATACCTACTTAGTAACAAGTTAAGGATAAGAGAATTTAAGTTTGAGAACCACACAGTACACCAGTGGTAATCTATAATAAAACATCCTATTCCTTTTATCCCTACCAGTATATATTGGTACGACATAAATGAAACACGAAATATTATGTGCAAACAAAACAATAACACCAAAACTGTATGGAAGCGCCTGAAACAGGTGAAAGAGCAATACCGTATTACAATCACAAAGCTAATATTTGTCGATAGGTGTGGTGTGGGCTTTATCATAAGAATAAATAAAATTTAAGGCTTTGTGTCCGATTATACCAACTCTGAAATAGGTGACGATATGCATCATTTCCAGCCGTAGATAAACAAAAATTTCGCCAGCTCGGTAAGTTTTAATAAATCGAAGATATTTACAAAACACAACTTTCGAAGTAGATTATGAATTACCGTTTCCATTAAATATCACGATATTGTGACTGCAAAATTACTATGGTATGTGTCCCTATGTAAGTTTATTTCAAATAAATGGTTAAGGGGATGGCTGCTCTTTTTGCCTAATTGGATGGTTATGGGATTTATAGACTTTTGTCGAATTATCCCCTTACCATAAGACGACGCTTAGCTGGGGATCTGTCAAGGGGATATCTGGAATAAGCCTATCCAAAGATGTGCTTATTATATTATCTATAGATTACGAGCATCAACACTGTAAGATTAATTTAATACCTGTCTAAAATTACACTACACTAAAATTACAACACTAAGTAGGTACCTATGCACTTATTAATGGACAAATCATAAAAATCAAAGGTATGCGATACAACAAATATATTATGCCTCAAATACGTCCCAATTGGAACATTCTTCATGGAAGTCTTCCGCGTTGTGTAAGACTTCTCAGCGCAATGGCGTGTTCTTAGATAGTATTCCACGGGCAATCATTTCTATAAGGATGACTATCCTTTTTACTTTCGCATTCCTTCAAACCCATTGCATTATTAAATTACTTAGGGTACGTTCCGGCAAGCGCCGACAACGCTCACAACTGTCGCGCCCCGATTTAGTGTTCCGCTATGGACCAATTCTTGCTATGTTCAACCCAAACGGACGGTTACGCGGTCGCGAAATGCGTTCTTTTTCTGTCAAAAATCGAAGGCATCCTATACTTACTATTTGATGCTTTGACAGTGGCAGGCTGTCTCTGTCAAAGGTGGTTTTCGATCCTCCGAAGGTCACCTTTGATCCGCGAGCGTTGTGGTTGCGACGTGAGCGTTTTCGGTGACGTCATCTATGACGTACGAGCTCGCTTAAAAGCTCACGATGATCGTGGGCTTTTAAGCTGCGCGTCCACCGCATCGGAATCGGAGCGTACGCAACGTACGGATTTGTTGCTTTCTATTGATCGCTATGGTACTGCTTGCACTGGATCGGCATAACTGCGTCAGGGATCGGAATTTCTGCCGATGACGTCATCCGCAGTGAACGCGCCATTCGTATCCCGATCGCTTCGAGTTTTAACGTGTTTGCGACGCTAAACTGTGCATACCTAACTACATTCAAGATGAATGAAGAAGTTTTAATTACTTTAGTGGAAAAATATGAAGAAATTTACAATCTAAAACATCAACATCATCATAACCAACAGAGGAGAAACAATATTTGGGAAAAATAATAATTAATTTGAATTAATTATTAATAATGATCATTAACATAGGCTATATATTTTATGTCCCTAGATTCCACCCGCGTGGTGATGGATGATGATGAAAAGTATCCTATGTGTTAATCCAGCGCCTCATCTACATAATAATATATTTATAATTTAATTATTAATCTAATTAATTATTAATTAATTAAAATTAATGCTTATGATCACAATATCCTCGTCACTATCCCCCATTATGTGAATACTCTCGTGCACAGGCGAACTCGATTGCTTTGAAAATAACGATATTGTCGATGTAAAATCCGAATGCAGTAGACGCACCCATTCGTTATTTTGCAAATACCGACGCCTCGCACACTACGTACGCTTCGATTCCGAAGCGGTTGACGCGTAGCTTTAAGGGAATGGGTTTAAGACGCGGTCCAACCCCAATTTTAAAATAATTTACGATGCTTTACGTAAGGTTGAAAATCGCTTGTTAGATTGGACGATGTACTGCGAAAATGCGTTAATTTTGTACGTTTTCTTTATATCTTTCGATATATATTAACACAATTGAAAAAACACCTGGTAACTACTTTAGTACTCTATGTTGGCTATGTATTACCTAAAAAATAATATAGTGTTATCGCTGAAAATTCTGAGAGTTTAGACGTGAAAGTTTATTTTTATGCACCTATTTAGGATATTTTTCTGCAGAGAGGGAGTAATATTTATGAATTCTGTTCGGTTATTACTCTTTGCCTGTTCCTTTTCTAACCTAAGTTTTTTTTTCATAGATTATTATTGAACTATTTCGTTACACTCGATGTTTAAAGATTCTGCTTTTTACTATTATCAGGGTACGACCGCGCCTAACCGCCAGACATGTAAGGTCAACAATACTGTCCAATTTTACATTGTACTAGTAAGCTCATAAGGTGAACAGATCTGTTCTCGAGGACTTGTGGTTCGTTTTTGCATTATATTGTTGTTGTCTTGCTTTTTCGATCGGTAAAATGTATGAGACGAAGAGAGCTAGATATATGTTCTTCCTATAAAATCCAAAATCACAAACCGGACCATGAAAAAAAAAATATTTTGTGTTCCAAGTCGGCCTATAGAGTACCTAAGTACGTGCAGCTTGTCAGTGTGCGAAGATAATTGTTTGACATAAATTGAATAAAAAATAATGGAAGTGGAAAAGTAATGAGGAGGTTAGCTAATTGTTATTTTTATCATTATAAAATATGAACTTTTACAATTTCAATATCTTTTATAAAGAATTTCGTTTATTCTCAGACATTATATTCAAATATGAAACGTAACGGTTTTGTTCGTAAACATAACTTAGTGCTAGAAATTCAATATGTTATCTTATAAAACATACAAATAGTGCAGGATAATAATGTAAAACATAGTTTATTCTGTTTATCTCTTTTTATTTCACGTATAAGTAATGAACTGTTTTGAAACAATCGGTATTTCTGTAGTGGTTGCAAAAAAAAGCGAAATCCGCCATTTTGATTTTGAGTATAATGATGAGTTGAAGTTGATGAGGATAAGAGTGGAATGTTGGTGTGCGAACGCCGCGAGTGATTTCAGCGCTTATTGAAACGTAGCCTTAGTGCTTGTAGCTATGCAACTCTAATTTTTTCCTCAACATCTTTGTTTAATTTTGCTAGATTTATATTTGTGTTTAAATTAGAAAGTTTAGACCAGTAATAGTGGTGGATTATTAACCGTTAAATGTTCATAACAGTGCAAAAGTGTAGGTAATGTGTACAAAATCGTGAAAAGTTGTTTTTGTTTCCCTCATCAAACGCCTAAGTTTTAGTACCGCTGGACCGCTTTATTAGAGCGTTACTTAGACGAGACAGTGACTTGATGCCAGACTTAAGTGATTTGACTTTGGAACTTGAATAAAAATATCACTTGAATGATGAAATGAAATAAACTTTTACCCTAGATTTTACCATAAAAACTTGAATGGCTAATGTACAAACGTGCGAGTCCACTAATTAAGAAAAACATGAGTACAGCCCGAATTTGATCGCAATCAAATCAAATCAAACATGGCATTTCTGTCATGGAAAGTAATTGGTAAACAGCATTTTACGCATGCTACAATCTCCAGCGAAATGACCTCATTGATAATACGTATCTAGATATGTATGATAAACTATAATATAACGAATAACCAAGGAGTCTATTTTTAAAAATCATTCAGGCGGTAACGTTCGCCGCAGGTGCACGTGCTTCGTGGTCCGCGTCGTGTTAAATTAAAATAGTGAGCGCGTAATTATCATGATTGTGTTGGTGACGGTGTTGATGTGTGCGTTAGTGACGCATGCGCAGAATATACAAGTTAATTCGACAGAAGGATGGATCGAGGGACAGAAAGCGGTGGATGGAAATTACACCGCGTTTTATGGAATACCGTATGCAGGGCCGACGGATGGAGAAAACAGATTTAAGGTAAATCTACCTACATAGGTACTTCATCATAATCACCATTATGTTCCTCTCGAGCCTTCCTCTCAGAGCGAGGAGTTGGGTCATAATCCACCACGTGGGCCCAGTGCGGCTTGGTGGATAGGCTAGTGGCCAACCCATGTCGAAGACCGCAATCCTAAGACTAACCGGGATCGACGTTAACGTGTTCCCAGAAGCACAGAAGCGCTCAGTTGTAAAATGCCACTAGCAAACACCCATCCAAGTCCTAACCGCAGCGAGCGTGCTTACCTTGTTGATTGGTTAAGATCGTCAAGTCAAACTTCGCTGCGAGCGCTTCTATCATACTTCTTATCTATAGGTATGGCACAAGATCCGTTTGTTCCCAACTCGGCGCAAACATGACGCGAGCGCAGGTCGCACCATCATCGCTAGGGCGCCGCAGCAGCGGCCCTAAGACGATCTAGTCGCTATCAACTTAGAAATTTGAGTAGTGGTGTAGGTAGGTATATAGGTACCTACTTATGGGTTGGCATATTAATAATAATAGAAACATAGCGTTATTCATGTTCAAGAGTTGATAGGTGTAAAAACACAATTGTTAAAGGTCTGGCAGATAGGATGCTGCTGACTGCCACGTATTAGACGATGGTTGGCTATAGCCACCTAAATAGTTTTATTTAATTTAATTTAATTTTAATTACCTATTTATTGTAATTATTTCTTGTACCATGGATCTCGTGATTATTATTATTATTATAATGTCTATCTATAAGTAACAAATGCCCATAAAAGTTAGGAAAAGGATAATACCTATCCGAAAACCTTGAATTCCCGTAATGTATATTTCCATAAAGATGAAGATAGTCATTTATGTCAATCAATGACGTGACGAGGTCGCTCTTCTGATGTTAAGCGTCACGCATACCCATTACAGTTCAGTTCGACTATATCCGGTAAACCAAACCAATTCAAACCCCTGCATAGCCAAGCACGGCGCTCGTCGCCCGGTGATAGGTATAAGATGTTAAAACTCTTGCCCTGTAATTTGGAAATATTGCCCTTCAACGAAACACAGTAACGTTTGCACACTACTGCTTCACAAACTATCACTATTATATATATAGTGCGTTCGAATAGATCACTTCTGATCGTTTTTGGCGAAAATACGCAAAAAACGCTCACAAGGGGCGTTCGAATTGGGAATCTGTGGGTGAAAATGTCATTCATGCCTCTTTTTGTTCAGCGTTCGGAAAGCTAAAAAGAGGAATTTTTGACCCACGTCCGGAGCAGGGTTGCTTGTGATCGTTATTTTACAGCTATGTATTTGACAGCATAATCATTCGATTTTAGGTCTTATGCTCAGTTGAGCGTTCTAATAGGGTGTGAGCAAAAGTGACAAAAATAACGTTTTTGAGCTTTACGAACGCTATAACAAAAGAGCCATCAATCACAACGCCACCAATGCCCTCATAAGCTAAACGAACGCACCTATTAGGTATATTATTATGCTACTCAATAACCGGCAAAGGTGTGATACTTCCCCTGGCGCATGGCGGGCTCTGCAAAAGTCCTACCACTACAAAACACACACATACACTACGCGCGCCCCACCAAAAACTCGCTGGCCGAAACTTTTCTTGGAATTGGAACCCAATTAGGTAACCACACTCGTGTACTGAATAACAGTGCGGTCCCAATCAGCCATAATCGATATTAGCGCGATAACAGTCGGTCCTTTTCACTGTGAGCGTGATTACGATTACTTAACTGCCGCCATATTGACGATTACATGAACCATGCTCTACACCATAATCGTCGTGAGCGTTCTGCCAAAAGTGACAGGTGTTTGTTTATTTCTACAATGTCTTTACTGGTGTCCCTTGTTTTTGATGTTAAAGTTGTAAAAGTCGGTCCATCCATATATCCATATATATATTTTTATGAATTTGTTTTTCGCGCGCAAATGGTCCGTTCCGTTATTGCAACAACTCTGGTCCGAATTATCAACACGCTTACAGTGCCACGAGCTGTCAAAATCGCGATATTTGTCTCGGACCAGCTTTGGTAGACGTTAGCACTGTGAGCAAAAATTTCGCAAAACGGACAGCTATGTAAGTTGGTAGGTAATAATAGTAGATTATTAACAAACTGCTGCATAACTTTAAATGTCGTTATTTAGTAGTGCGCACTATAAAATTGTTCTGCGCCGTACCTACCTACTAAATGACGTTATTTATGTTTAAACAGCGTTTAGAATAGAATATTATTTATTTGTTTCAAATGTGAGTACATGATAGATGTTTACAAAATAAAACATTGAAGAGCTTACACATTTCGCCAAATGAACATCATGCAAACATGATTATAAACTAAAGCAAAAAAACATATAAAATACTTTTTAGAACAAAACAAGCAAAATAACACAACTTAAAAGTAATGAGTAATTATTTCCAAAAACTGTTTAATTTGATGCTAGGTAAAAAGAGCGATATGTAACAACCAGGTCCTCAATTAAGTTTTAAACTTAGGCAAGGGCATTTCTTTCATGTCTTGAGGTAATTTACTAAATATTTTGATTGACGTCGAGTAACTACTTATTTGATAACGTACAGTTTTGTGAGTATACTTATTTACTAATCTTTCTCCGTTCCGTGTATTTCTTTATTTTATTTAGGATAAATTTCACTCGCCTTTTATAAGTAATTTTATAAGTAAGGCCGTAACTGTTAACGTTTAGAACAAAAGATTTATGTTAGAAACTATCGTCGATGGATGCGTAAGGGTTATGTGCAACGCACTCAACATTTAATAAAGAAAACTTTTTTACAAAGTCGACCACTCCTTAGTTTTTCTTCTCATTTTTAAATCACTTCATCATCATCATCATCATCAATTATTACTTATGTAATGATAATTATACGTGTTAATTCATCGCAAGCGCGATGCTACCCTTCTACCCCCTATTCCAGGCGAGGATCCAGCCCACAAAAAAGGTTGTGGTCACAGCCACCCGAAAATCAGCGGCGAGTCGGAGCATGAACTCTCTCATGATCGATATAGTATCAAGTCGCTCGCCTGATGTTAAGCGTCACGCTTGCCCATAACAATCCAGTGCCATTCAGAATTGTCAACTACAACACTTCAAACCGTGCATGGCAAAGCACTGCGCTTTTTACTCGGAGATATAAGATGTTCTAGCTCTGTAACTTCGCTGGAAACAACTACAAAGGATATCAAATTAAATTTAAATAAGCTTATGTTTCTTTTTCGCGAAAACGTTAATAATTTCATCGGTATCCAGGCCAGGTTTTGTACATTTTATAAAACGTCATATCATCGGCTTGTCGATTATGAAACTGACGTCTGATGTCATAAGTCTTTTGAGGTTGTGAACATGCCCATCGTGCCCACAATGGTGGATCCGCGCTTACCCTATGCTGATGTAAAGGATGCTTTTTGCAGTAGAACTCTTTGTGAATGAGTTAGTCCGGGGAAGTACTGCCGCCTTACCTGTTTCTACCTATTTACAGGCACATGACTTGACAAAATGTCTCAGGATTACGGACGCAGTGCAGTTCGGCGCTTGTGACGAAATGCACTGCACCACGTGGGCCTTATTCTTGTACCTACCATCCGTCTCCTAATCATATAAAAAATACTACCTACAAAAGATAGGCTCTTCCTCAAAAACCCGACTAGGTTAATTTTTTTGTTTTGGAATAGTTATAAGATTTGTTTAGATATCAGTACAATATAATGATCAGTCCTAACAGGCCGGAAACGCAAAGTTTGGAACTTAAGATTATTACTAGTAGTTCTGAGAGCAGTAGACCTCGCGAGCACGTCTTATCAGCGGCAAGTTTTAGCAGTACTTCACAATCTATTGTCGCGGGAACCACTTATTAATTATGTTATGACTAATTATGCTCACATTCGAAATTGTTCTTTAGAGTGGGGTAGATACCTACGTAATTTGTGTACCAAATTTTATAAAAATCGCGCCGCAGCAACCTTCCTATTTTAATAAAAAGATCGCCCTACTATAATCGCCATCGACAAAAAATAAAACATGCGTAGGTACCAAGTTTCGTAAAGATTGGTTGAAAAATGCGACTAGCCGTGCGATTCTGTAATAATTCGTCGATGCATTCGTCGATGCGCTCGTCGACGAGCTCACCGATATCAAATAATTTATGAGATATCGCCCTTTGTATAACATAAAAGTGTATTTCCAACGTTTCTTGTCATCTCGTCATTTGTTTCACGGATGTTGTAAAAGATGCAACGATGTTTACTCTTAGAGAATCGCACGGCTGTACAGGAAGATAAACATACAACCTAACAAACATACGGACCGAAACTCAATTTGGCTAGTTAAAGCAGAGATGCTTCGCTCGATCGGTCAATAAAACAGTCTGAGATGGTTAATAGCAAAGCAAATACCGAGAACTGCTCTGTATGTCTCCTTATCTACAGATTATGTGTCATTGAGTTTTATTGGGACTATAGTTACGTCAGTAATCGTCACAGATTACACAACACCTAGTACCCAACACCTACCTAATTTATCACTGTGCAGTCATTCTAAGAAGTATATCTACGCAGGTAGCGGTAACCTCAGAATGTTTTCTATATTCTGAGGCGGTAACAAACCTAAGAAATTACTTTTACACTCTCAGAATATTCTGAGTTTACACTGTAAGGAGCAGGACACATATAAATGGCGTCGGGCACGGGCATTGCGCGGGTGGCTTCATAATCCATTCAAATTTCATACAAAATGCATGGAAATAAAGCGCAATTTAGAACACAAAATGACGCATCATAACCACGTCCGAGCAACGACATACCGTGTGTTCTAAATTGCGCTTTAATTCCATGCATTTTGTATGAAATTGTAATGGAAAAGGAAGCTGCCCGTGTCATGTCCACGCCCGACGCCCGATACGTGGGGTTTGCGCCAATCATATCCGAAATGTGGAAATTTATCATTATATTATATGTTTTTATTTATTATTTATAATGTTTGATCTATGCTCGGACGGCAAGCCTCGGTGGCCTAGTGGCTATGGCGTCAGACGTGGGTTCGAATCCCTAGCGCGAATAACTGCGTACGGGTACATACTACGCAGTGAACTACAGTCTTCTGTAGATAATATTACCGTGCTTCTACGTACACACATACACGAAACCGCTCGAGGAGCTACAAATGCTTCGGGGGTTGGCGGTCAAGCAGTCGCAAGGCTTAGGTACACTGCTCGAGCCGCTGAGCGAGCTGTCGACTGCTCTCGCGCAGTGGGCAGAGCACGAAAATATGCTCAATTGTAACGTTATCGTATCGTTTACGTATTCAGTACAAACTATGAGTTATCTGTGCCACTATTGTACTAGATAAATGACAGTTTGTACTAATTACGTTAAAGATGCGATTACGTTACACTTAAACAGATTTTCGCGCTCGGCCTACAGTTGCCCCCGTCCGCGCTTAACATTCTACGTCGCGCGCGCTTTTCGCCTCTGAATTGAAATTGTGACTTATTCAGCTCTTAATACCAACTGCTCTAGCAGTTATCAATGACAGCGTCAAACTGTTGACCATGACTGCAAGAGCGGTCCGTGTGTGTTGATCACTGGCTAACTGCTCGAGCAGTCCGTGTATTTCCGCGCTAAGTATAACGAAACGTGTAGTTCACGTGAAACAGTACAAACTGTCATGTATCAAGGGACATTGTGACACAGATAACTCATAGTTTGTACGCCGAAACGTGTTGACGCTTACGATACCTACGAATACTTTTTCGCATATTGTGCTACGGCCTCTGACACATGGCGTGCAGCAACCGCCTCGGGAGAGACCAAACCCACAAATGCGTGCCATCTTTACTTTTATGAATTATTTTCTTAAATGTGGAACGACCCAAACGAAAAACAAAAATACTGACAATAATTAACTTTAGAAACGGGATAGGTATTTACCATGTATTTTATTTTCAAAAACCGAAGAAGTCCCGAAAAGGGCTCGGGAGCAGAAACCGTGAGTTATGCGTGTCGAGACCCAGATCGAGTTACAAGTGAGGTAATAAAACGGAACGCAAGAAACTTGAAAGAAAGAGGGTAGACCGTTCCGTCTGCTCATAACAACACCTACCCGCAGATACTTCAGTTTACTCGTGAACATGGCGCATGCAACTGTGCTGAAATATCGTGCGCTCACAGTAAATACAATACATGGTAAATATCCCGTTTGTAAAGTTAATTCTTGCATTAGTAAAAACTTATACTTACAATAACTGGTTCTACCTCAATCTTACCCAGGGGTCTCCAAACTTTGAAGCATTAATGTCATAATGATCTTATATAAACACGTCTACTGTGGGCTTAGCACGAATAACTGCGGAAGTATAACGTAAAGTGTCGTTCACGTGAAACCATACAACCTGCCATTTATCTAGGGCAACTGTGACACAGATAATTCACAGTTTCACAACCCTGAAACTTTACGCACTTAGTCAGCTTTCATGAGAATTCAATCTATTCCCGGTACGGTTGTTCTTTTTGTTTAAAAAGATATTATGTTATTAATAATTATATATGAATACTAATAATTGATTTTAGATCACAATTATGTTAAGATATTTGGTTAGGAAACAAGGTACAATACAAGCACGAGGGCAGGTTAAGTGGTAGGTAACCTCTGCCTAGAACGGATGCATTCCGTTAATGGAGGATCCCAATAATCTATCTATCGCCGGTTTTCCTTACTACCGATAGAAATTTGACATAACGTCAATACAAATAGTGTCAAATCTCTATCTCTAGTAAGGTAAACCGGCGATAGATAGATTATTGGGACCGGCCGTTAAGCGCTGTCAGCTCAGCGCTTGGCTACGTTAAATTTCCTTTACTTAAAATCAAGCAAGCGCATCTCGTAAGAACGTAAAAAAAAAGCAATGTGCACTCTTAAATAAAAAAATAATCCGTCAATGTATTAAAAATTGCTATTTTAATCATATATGTTCCATGACAAATACAATAGTGAATAAAGAGAAAAACTGTTTTAAAGGTGAAATTAAGTGGTATGTTTGATTTTTTTGAATGTACTCTAGTATGTTAAAATATGTTTTTAATTTCACCAATGTGTACTTAGATGTCTTAGAAATATATTATTTTTCGTAGTTTTTTCGACCATGTTACAATGGCCGTGGTCACGAGCTGACTGAAAACTGCGGGTGAGTCCGGCGAGAAGAGCGGGTGTTTTGTTCTCCTACCCTCACTTGATCTTGAAAAATCGCAGGGTTGTCACTACGACATTGTAACATGGTCGAAACGTCGAGCGAAAGGTACATATTTTTACCTATATTAAATAATACGTGATAAGTCCCGATAAACATTTAAAACATGTGTTCAAATCGCGAAAGTTTAAAAAAAAAAATACCTATTATATATTATAACTCTCATGTGCCTATAATTTCATCGGCACCCATACCATTCAAACCAGAACACAGTGTTGCGAACATTGCAGCTTCGCGGAAGAAATATGTATTGACAGCACTTCCCTTGACGAACTCATTCAAAAAGAGTTCTACTGCACTAATACTAAAAAATATATAGTCATAATTAAAACAAATACGTCATATATTATATATATATATATAATAATTATTTAGTTTTTACATAACTCTGTCGCTAACTAGAAAAAAAAATTCAGTTATATCATTATTACTATACACAATTGCACAATAAACTACTATTCCAGTTTCTATTGTAAATTTAAAGACATATAAATCATTTGTATGGATTCAACTCATAATTGTATGTAATACGTTAGAAGGAACGTGTAATAATAAATCTACATTTTGTTCAATATACCTAGTATTGACACAACGTTTTATCAACGGAAATTATCTATAGCACTGAACAACAGACAAACATTGATAAAATGTCACACCTTAACTTATCAAGCAACGACTTTTTTAGCACCTATATTGTCATTTTCCCCAACCTTATATTACTATGTCAATAAAGTTTCTATAACGGCTGTTTTTACTTATGTTTCCAGGCTCCAACACCACCGACTCCATACCCGGGACTATTCCACGCAATTCAAAGCAATGTGATTTGCGCGCAACCAAGTGAGAGAGGTCTTATCGGAGTCGAAAACTGCCTCAGACTTAACATCTTCACAAACAACGTAACCACTCCAAAGCCCGTCCTCGTATGGCTGAACGCTGAAGAGTACACCACATCCAGTGCTACCCTCGTATCCTTCAGAAGACTCATCGAAGAAGGAGTTGTTGTTGTTTCCATGAACTTCAGATTATCCATTTTTGGATTCCTCTGTCTAGGAGTCCCGGAAGCCCCTGGAAATGCTGGATTAAAAGACATAATTCAAGGCCTCAAATGGATCAAAAATAACATTGAAGGATTCGGTGGAAACCCTAATAACGTAATTTTAATGGGACACGCTTCAGCAGCTGCTATGGTGGACTTGATAACCATGTCACCGCTAGCTGAAAATTTAGTACACAAAGCTGTTACCCTCAGTGGATCAGCATTAGCACCTTGGGCTGTTGCGTACGATCCCGTCGGCTACGCTGAACTGGTCGGAGCAAAGCTAAGCTATACGGGGAAGACTAAATCTGAGTTAGCAAAGTTGCTAGTTTCTACTGATATAAACATCCTTGGACCTGCGTTAAATGGATTCAATTTCTACAATAACACACCGTTGTTTGCTCCGTGCATTGAGAATAGTATACTTAATGACACAGTTCTAACTGCTGCCCCAGCTGATTTGTTGAAAGCTGGAAACTTTAGTGACATACCCTACATAGGTGCTTACGTCACTAGAGAAGGAACAATGAAAGCTGAAGAGGCGCTGTATGATGGATGGCTGGAGAAAATGCAAGCGAACTTCTCCAACTTCCTGCCTGTTGACTTGGACTTTGGCGGAAACTTAACAACTGAAACGAAGAATATCGTCGACTTTTACTTCAGTGGTAGCCCCGTAAGCATGGAGACCATTGATGATTACTTGGCCTATCAAGGAGACACGTTAGTTGTGATATCAGTTATAAGAGGTGCTCGAGAAAGAGCAGCGTCTTCCAAGAGCGAAGTGAGGTTATTGGAGTTCGCTTTCATGGGAACTTTGAACTCTGACTGGACATACAACCAGGTTCCACTGTATGGTGTGAGGCATGGAGCTATGCTGAACTACTTGTTTGATTACGATTTGAGACCTGTTGAAGAGCCAGTTATGAAATCTATTGTGAAACGTTTTGCTGACTTCGCTTACACTGGGTAAGTTTACCTACCTATATCTACTGTGTATTAATTGACTTCAGATTCATCACAAAGACTAGGAAACTAAGACACCTATTACATTGTTTTAAATTGTGACTATTTTTACGGACTATACCGGAGTGTGACCAGGCGATTGTTTCATAAATATACCACCTAAGAGATAACCAGAAAATATAACACAAATAACCAAGTTTTATTTGGATTATCGAAGGCTAAACAAGCAATAGTACATAAAATTTACTATCTATCATATATACAATAATACATATTTAATTGTAATGAAGATATTCAATTACTTAATATAAAAGAAAACATACTAAAATAAGTACAGATCAACTATAAATATATTATTAATTCAGGCTAAACTACTTCTAAAAATTTTACAAATTTATTCATATATATGTATATGTTTAAGGTAATAAGGTGATATTATCATTATTATAATATTTATAAGTTTATACTTATACATATATATGAATAAACAAATTTATTTATATATATGTATAAGTTTAAGGTAATAAGGTGATATTATCATTATTATAATATTATAAGTTTATACTTATACATATATATGAATAAACAAATTTATTCATATATATGTATAAGTTTAAGGTAATAAGGTGATATTATCATTATTATAATATTTATAAGTTTATACTTATACATTTATATGAATAAACAAATTTATTCATATATATATGTATAAGTTTAAGGTAATAAGGTGATATTATCATTATTATAATATTATAAGTTTATACTTATACATATATATGAATAAACAAATTTATTCATATATATGTATAAGTTTAAGGTAATAAGGTGATATTATCATTATTATAATATTTATAAGTTTATACTTATACATTTATATGAATAAACAAATTTATTCATATATATGTATAAGTTTAAGGTAATAAGGTGATATTATCATTATTATAATATTATAAGTTTATACTTATACATATATATGAATAAACAAATTTATTCATATATATGTATAAGTTTAAGGTAATAAGGTGATATTATCATTATTATAATATTATCTAAAGGTTATGTAATTTCGATACCAGTTCAAAGTTTTGTGATATCATGTATTTAAGACTGATCGTCTGGGCACATTTATCGATTACACCTGTATGTACACCAATAGTCGGTTTAATAGTACATAGTTGCAGTGTTTCCTCGAAAAAAATCAGGCGGTATAAGTAATAATATCTACTTAGTAATATTATTTTATAGAAATAAATTCACTTAATGTCCCATTTTCGTTGACTCTTCTTATCTTTTTAAATGAAATATAATAAAAAGACACAATCATGCACTGATCTGCCATGACCAATCGGTATTATCTCGAAGGGCATGGCTGAAGTTAAGTGACGTGTAGTTATTTAGGGTAAATAGAAGTACCTTTCCATATTTTCTTACTATTGATTGGTTACCGCACTTACTTAATGTAAAAAATGTTGATTAACTTCGACTGGATCAATCGAGGGTGTTCGGATCAGATGGAAGAATTAGTATAATGTTTTTGTTAAAATATTATTGAACTATTATAATTTAATTCATGTTAAAATATTCTTATAAATATGAAATGTATCAACAGTAGAGTACAATAATAATCAAATTAAAAAAACAGGAAACAATCAAGTTTTAGGAATTAATTTAACGTAACAAGCTATTTGAAACGTAATAAGCTATTTTAAATAATTAAATAAAATAAACAGTTAATTACAGTTACTAACAATAAGTATTTACAAATGTAATAGTAAATAATATTCACTCCTAATTTAAAAAATATTTATTTAAATTAAAAAAACATCTTTTAAATAAGGCTCTACTTCAGGTTATTTTGAACTAGGAGACCTATGGCAATTGTTTTAACTCTAATTACAGTAAAAATACACTTTTATGAGAACACGCTTTGTGGGCTACATACTAGACCTATCGATAGATATATATATATATGCCTGCTGCTGAGAGCTGCCAAAACACACAGTTAATAATAAGTCACAGATTTAAACACAAATGCGAGTAAATGTGTCATTTTTCAAATCTTTTTACTTTCCTGCTTTTGTCCTATTTATACTAACCATCCATACAAACGTATATTTTTAGTTGAACAAAACTGTCGTGCATTATTGTCATGAAAAGTATTGTAGAGAATCAAAAAGATATAGTTTACACTGCAAATATACCTTTATACAAACTTTACACAGATTTAGAGATAATTAAACTTGTAACTCTCCTTTTCCAGAACCGCGTCGCCGCCTAACACAGAGCCCTGGAGTGCTATCACTCAAAACGCCCTCTTCTACCTGTATTACGGTGGCAGCATCACTTCTACACAGCCTCTAGTGTTTACCGAAACCGTTAAATACAATCCCCATAGCGCTCGCACTATATTCTGGAATCAAATTTATTCACACTACAATACGACCCCAGGTCCCGTGTCATCGGCTAGTAGAATTATGGAGCTGATGTATGTAGTAGTATTTAGTGTAGTTTTCGTAAGATTGTTTTAGAATATAAGAAGTACTTTGCAAAGGAAGTGTATGGCGGAGTGTAAAGCACGGAGAAATTTAATTCTTTTTGCTCCTTGTTGTTGAGCTTTCGTGCCGTCCATTATATGTTAGTTAGGTAATCGATGCTTTTATTTTTTTATAATACTTTGACGAGATGTTCTTCGAAACTTAAGAGGGAACTGGCCGCTCTTTCCCCTTTTTCGTTATGTTCCATGTTTTCTCCTTGGATTTTGGTTTAGAAATGGTTTAAGTTATGATGAGAGACATTTACTATGTCTGTGTGTGCATTTTATATGCTATTCCTAACTGAAGCCTGCAAAAAGTCTGAAAACCCACCTGGGTCTTATGACGTTTTCAGATGTGCTGTACTAATATGGAAACTAATTAATAAAAATATAACACAGACACAGAACAATTAATTTAGTTTTAGCAGTAGTTTTTTCTTATGTGAGAAATGTTTTGGGAATTGAATTTTGGGATTTTGGGGAATTAAACGAAACCCCGTTTTTGCTGATGATGACAAGTGTCCCAATCGCGCTATTTCTCTATATGATTGTGGTACCTGTTTCCTCTTAAGGCTTTACTATTTTAAATGACGTATAAGTAATTTGCAGTATCAACATATTGTGTAAGGTGCAAGAGTGATATGAAAAACAAAAACGTAAACGGAAACAGATTGTTAAATAAAATTAGCTTAGATACACAATCTCTGAACTGCTGATTGATAAAAAAGTTTTGCATTTGGACGAATTTAAACTAAACAATAAAATATAAAAAGACAAACGTGATTGTTTTATTAATTTTTATGTCATTAGGTTTTGATACAATTACGAGGCTCATTTGGTGTTAAGCGGTAACCTAGCTTCCTAGAACAGCCGTGCGATTCTCTAAAAGTAAACATCGTTGCATCTTTGACAACATTCGTGAAACAAATGACGGGATTACAATAAACGTTGGAAAAACAACCTTATGTACGAGAGCGATATCTCATAAAGTATTAGACATCGGTGACGAATCATTAGAGAATCGCACGGCAGATGCAAGTAACGAACTGCACTGCGCCTGTAACCCTGAGACCCCCAGTTTCTAGAACGCTTGTCAAAGAATAATTAGTTGACCAACTAAATACTAAACGCTCATTGGTCAATGGTATTGTATGACGCCATATGTGACCAATCCGCGGTCAGTATTCCGTCTGTTAGCTGATCAAACTTGGACAAACGCTACAGAAGCTGGAGGTAAGTTGTAAAGTCTCATCTGCCTGTAATTTTGCCGGCACTCATACCCTTCAAATCAGAACAGATTAATGCTTCATGGTGGTAGGGTGTGGTGGCAGTACTTCCGGGCGAGTTCGTTCACAAAGAGTTCAATGCTACAGAAGTTTCACTTTGAGTTCATATGAAATTTTCAATAAATACAGCATTGACCTGCCTAATATCCACCGTAAATTACGTAGGATTATTATTTTTATATGAATACAAACATGAACACGAGAAATCAATTTGAAACACATTTTATGTCATATTTTTCATTCCATAAAGTTTTATTTCTTGGTTCAGCAATAAAGTTGGATTTTCCTAACATCATGCTGGGCCGTAAGGGACGGATTTCATACGTTCAACGGAAAAATACATTCGTAAACATGTTTGCAACTTCACTGTAATCCCAACCTTACGGACTGTATGTTATGGATTAAAATACTGTGGATTTTATTTAATACATTTGAAACCAAGACTAAAACAGCCGCAAAATAATAGTAAAGCTATCACTGATATTTATTTATGAAAGAAAATGAGGCTTTGAAGAATACGATACATTTTATCTGAATCCTTCCGTAATATCTGTATCCATATTTAGAAATAAATAAAATGTCTGTTTGTAATGTGTATTTATAATGTCAAATTAATATCTTTTTTACTAAATGCATATGAAAATATGAATGATACTTATAACGAACTAAAATAAATATGTAGGTATTTAAAAATGTTCTCGGCTTGTCTGTCTGTTTGTTTGTTCTGGATAATCTCCGAAACGGCTGAACCGATTTTGACAGGACTTTCACTGGCAGACAGCTGATGGATTTAGCTGGATTGCATTATTAGGAGTAACTTATGCTACTTATATTTTAGAGTTGTTTCCTACAGCGAGCTCATGCTAGCTAGGAGGCGCGGGCGTATCAGTTTTTTTTCATAATATTTATACTATCGCTAGATTTTAAGCTATCTAGTCAAACATTGGTATTGAGAAACCGAGGCACGTCGTCCGAGCATCGGCCAAGCGATTGCCTACAGCGGTCATGGCGTCTGACACGGTTTGTCGGTAGACGCGGGTTCGAATCCCGTCCGAAGATGGTATTATTATCTATACAATTTCAATGTTTGGTCTCTCTAAGCAGGCGTTAGTGCTTTAAAAAATAATGAAATAAAAACTATCTATTCAACCTTAGACGCATTTTTAGCATCACAACAAATAATTTCGCATCTTTTGCATAAAAAAGTGCTATACAAAAACTCAAATCATGTATCGTCAAGTAATTTTATACTTTGCCAGTCATGTTGCATAAAGTTAACAATAGGTACATAATAGATGTTACATTTACAAATTTGGAGTGTTGCGAGAAACACGTCTATTTTAATATATTATCATTCAAAAATCTTCATTATTTTAATGACAACTCAGATCAAAAATATGTTTATTTTTGAATTCGTTGATTTTTTTCATTTTTAACTTATTTAATTGTAATACAATTATTATAAGGATACATTTTTTTATCTAATGACACGGATCGGCATACCGCGGTCACTTCGCTAGTGGCCCATCTCGCTCCGGCTAAACCGCCCGCGGGCTCAACGATCGTTTTCCTCTCCCGCGTACACCGCCGCTCAAGCAAGTCACAAATGTTAAAATTAAACGTACAAGTAATTATTATCAAGTTATTAATAGTTCTATAAAGTACACAGTTAAGTAATAACATTTATGGGTTTACTTTCAATCCAACACATTTAATTAAAAATAAAATAAAAACTAATCTATGAGCCCCATGTTGGGGTAAAAGTGGCCAAAATGCTGGCAGCATTGCCACACTGGATAGCAATGCTAGCTTTTCGCCCAAAGTTAGCGCCAGCATTTTGGTCATCCGTCGCCTCTACCAAACGTTTGGCCAGCTGCAGCGGGTTAAATAAGTATCTCTGTTGCTAACTAATGTTGATAGAAATCTTGAAAAATGGCGGCTCTATGTCAGTCTTGACAACTCTAGTAAGCAGATACGTGGCTGGAGCTGACAAAACTGACATAAAGCCGCCATTTTTTGTACATTTCAATCAACTTATGATTGCAACTGAAATGTAGCTCTGCAGTTCAATTAGTGCTTTTGGATTTTACCAAAAGCACTGCACTAATGCTGCACTCACGACAATCACGACCACTCTGTCAAGAGTGAACGACTAAGAAGAATATATGATTTCATTTTTATCGCTATTGTGAAATATTAGATGCAGTTGGTATCAAAAAATATTTACTTACCCTTCCTCGAAGTTAGCAACTTTATATAACATCTGGAACTTACCTGAAATAAATAAAATACGAAATAAATATAGGTACAATGTACATGCCACGCGCAGATGTCAGGAGGAAAGCTCAGCCCAAACAGACGAGAACTGGCAAGTAGAAAGCATTATATAGCTTGATCAGACAGAGTATTTAAGAAATTTTATGTACTGTTACTTTTTCACAATACAACAGCGAAGCCAGTTTCACTGAATTTTGTAATGAAGGTAGCTTATACATATCCAGAATGAACACATTATTGTAACCTTTCTCTTTGGCAAATTTGATAACGATCCGTTCAGCCATTTAGTGGATAAAAATTTAACAAACAAACAGAGTTAGTTTGCATTTATAACACATACTAACATTTAAAAAAAAAACTTTTGTCACTTTGTCTGTTTGTTACTTTCTCACGCCGAAAGAGCTGAAAGAATCGTAATGAAAGAAAAATGGCAAACCTCTGTGTGTTTTTGGTTACCCTACATAGACGGACCCACGAGAAAGGAAACCATGCAAAACCAGTAGTCCTTAGTAAGACTAACATATTATAAAACTGTACCATATTTTTTTAATTTGGGGTTTAAAAGTTATCAGCATTGATATTTTTTCTAGGTTAGGTTAGATAAGCTGAATTCGTTTGCTTAAAATTTCTGACTGGTTCTATCAAAAGAAATCTATCGTAATAAGGAAACGGTTGCTTGGCATTAGGGATCGTAGATATGGATGCAACTACTTGTATTTTATGATTTTTATGTGATAACATGATAAAACTCGAGGAATGGCAAATGTAGAAAACTTACGAGTCCATCAACAAAGGAAATAACTATCTTCAGTCACTTTGTCATGTCATTTCCACTCTTCTTCTTCTTCTTCTTCTTATGTGGCTTTTTAACGTGGAAAGAATTTCCACTCTTTTTGCAGAATATACGCAGTATCAAGAAAGTTGTATAGGTAGTATCTAGTTAGTATCTAGTAGAAAGTTATATAGTATAGTCTATGAATTGAATAGCGTTTCGTTATTGCCCACAAGAATCTTCTACGTTTTAATTTTATTGTTTTACATTTAGGTTTTCTCATTTCTCCCAACTGCTAATTAAACATAATTATATGAGTTATTTGCATCTACTCATAATAAAATAAATTTGGCATAGTTTAATGGTGCTCCATGGTTTTCACTCTCAGTGGGTACCACGATGACCGATCTTCTTTGATATATTATATCCCGGGAAAGGATATAAGATCTTTCATCATCGTCCATCACCAAAACGTGAAACCGCGGCGCAGAGTAATAATAGTACATAATATCCATCCATACATCCATACTTTTTAATCCTTCTTATACCGTAATAATTAGAACAAAAGATTTATGAATGAAACTGACGTATATTTACGTTGTTACTCTGTCACTACTTTATCACGCCTAAACGTCTGAAACGATTGTAATCTTTGGCAAAGTAGATATATTATATCCCGGGGCAGGAAATAATACTTTTCATCATTAGCTTAAATCACCACACGAGTGAAACCGCGGGGCGCAGCTAGTATATATATTTATAGATGTTTCACATCACTGTGCGATTGCTGATGACATTGCGATTGAGCTGAGAGTATATTGTTAGTCAAGTACTTCAAGCACTGAATGTTAGGCCCACTATTACGTTTTGGACTGAGTAAGCTTTTACGAGTAGATTGAATTTGTTCAGTCTTCGTCTGCCGAACTGGGGGCCGATTCCACTAACTAAATCGCACCGCAGCTGAATGGTGACTTTATACGTTTTCTTATTCTGCTATTCTATTTCTTATTGCTTAACAGTCCAGTAGGTCTACCATGAGTTTATAACATTGACACCAATCGATGCTCGGTATAGACTGCCGCGCAAAAATGTATGAAAAAAGAACAGTGCCACCTTCCGGTTGATTGTAGAACTAAAATTGACAGCGAGTACGTCAATCACAAACTTAATAGGTAGGCGAGATCGAGTATAGACTATAGATGACATTTATGTTGCCAACTCATGGTAGAGCTACAGGGGTGCGTGACTGGTGTTCGAAATTAATTTTACAATTTTTTATTTGAATACCCTTCATTGGATATAAAAGACTTTTGCCATTACGGACAGTTGATATAATTTTATTTAATAAACGTTATAGTTGTTATATAATTTAAATTCTAAACCAGCATTTGATATATCCATCAACTGTAATACTATAATTGTATATGCTTACTGCTAATATTACAAACTGTTCAAGTATCATATTTTTTTCGATATAACGATAATTTGACATACTAAACATTTTGGTATAATTCCGTTAACAAAATGATGTAGTATGTGTAATGGTATTCAGTTTTCATGCCTAGCCTAAGGCGAAGTCACGATAGGTGCGACGACGAGCGAAGCGAGGAGGAGCGTTAGGTTGGATGGTGACCAGAGGACGCGCGAGCCGAGCGAACGTAGCGAGCGTGCCGCGGCAGCGGCCGGCGTAGCGCCAGAATTAGAGTAACCTACACCTCGATAAAGATATATCGCAGAATTTTTGGGATGAAATTCTTGTCAAACATAATAAGTAATAGTTGGAGTACTGATCTTGTCGAAATTCAGGGGTACATACACCCAGCAGTCTTATGTATGTGCGACGACTAGCGAAGCGAGGATTGCAGATAAATTATACTGATTTAGGCTAGTATTTATAAATAAAACCTCAGTGCCTACGTGCCATATTAAATAATATTCCCTACTTTCAATAGTAAGAACGATAAAATACTGATCAGCGTATTGCAATTTATATATGAGAGTATAATATATAGCTCTTTTGTCTTAGTTCGGCATTGTTGTTTACTTTTGAAATGTAATAATAGGTTTCGACATCTCATTATTTATGTTTATTAAAATTCGACTAAAAAGTAAGTATATGTAGTGATTATATTTTTTATAATAGTTATTTTATTTGCTAAGTATATCATATGGATGTATAGTTTATGAATGGTTTCCATTTAAAGTTATTTGTTTTGAATTTCGGTACAAAGTTTATTATATTATATGTATATATACGAAATGAATGGTATATCATAAGTTGTTATTTTTATGTCTATATGTAGTTTAATAATCAAACATATATTACTTACCCGAGCTACAGCTGCAGTTACGTCAGTGATCGATCAACACTTTACGTTCTGCAAACTCATAGATCATGAACGCGACGCTAACTCATATCAGTATAAGTACAGAAGCGTTTAATGTACCTATAAAGTCATTTAATAGTACATTATGCACCGGGGGTTAAGCATATTGGACCATGAGCGTAACTGGGACTCTGAGTTAGTAGACATAGACTGGGAATTAATCCTTGAGCATGGCGAGGGCATTTAAATTTGACTTCTGAGCGAAGCGAGGAAAGAACACCGTCTTTTGTTTCACATTCATAATAATCTTTTCTTTTTTTGTGTGCTGTCTGTGGAGGCTAGTTCGATTATCGAATAAACTCTTTTTACAATGCCTGTATCTATGCTAAGAGTTTCGCCTACAAATTTTAACGTTCCGAATCCAAATCACTTTATCCCCTTGCATTACGTCGAGTTTGCGTGATATGGAATTGGACATTGTCGAGCAGATGGTAAGTATGAAAAGAAATTGAAGTGTGCATGATGACATTAAGTTTACAATTTACCTATAGAAATAGTAGAATAGCTTTTGGGTAGTGATCGAACGACAACAGGAGTTGAATGAGCCGAACTGTAGCTGCAGCGGGATAGATTGTTGAACGTTGTGAAATAGTAGAATCAGCCCCCAGAAGTCACTTATCTCGATGGCTTCCAGCGCTCTAAGTGAAATGTAAAATGCTTTAGTTTAGCGAAGTGAACAGCTTCGTAACGCTGTCTAGACAAAACACTAAGTTCTAAGCCAGCTCTTTAACCCCGCGTGAATTTAATTGGGTTTATACCTACCTACGTTGTGGCGCTAAGAAAACGGATCTGTTATAAAAAACTAGCCAAGTGCGAGTTGTAATGGGAACGGAGGGTTCCATAGACGCTGACAAACTATGTTTAACGGTAAAATTATTTTTTATTTGTTTAATTAAACTATGTAGGTTAATAGGAAAAAGTTTTTATCTTATTAACCTACATAGTTACGGTTTTGAGAATGTTTTCTTATGTAGGTACTGTAGACATTTTTTCATATAAAGGGATGTTGATTGATTGATGATTTGATTTTTTCACAGCTAGAGAACGTAGACGTATTTGATATAAATTTCAAGTAGATACATCTACGCGTTACTGAGAAAACGGGTTTTGACTTACTGACATACAGACAGACAAAGTCAGCCTATAAGATAAGGAATCCTTTTTCTTTTGACGTACGGAACTTTAAGTTACTAAATTTAAGTCATTCATTCAAAATAAAAACAACATGAATAGACTTTATATTTTTTTAACTTATGCTGCGCTTCATGGTTTTACTCGCGTGGTGATGGATGATGACGCTTATGATGATATTGAGGAAAAGTCATCATCATCACCATCACCACGCAAGTAAAACCGCAGAGCGCAGCTAGTAAATTATAAATCCGTTTGTACACGACAGGCGATATCCATTTAAAACAAACCACAAAATATTACATTTACCATCATACTATAATATTCCAAAGAGGAAAGATTTGTATGTAAGTATGTGTGTAACGAATTGGCTCAAAAAGTACTGGACCGATTTAAAAAATTCTTTCACCATTGGAAAACTACATTCACCCTGAGTAACATAGGCTATATAAAATTCATCATCATCATCCATCACCGTGCGGGTGAAACCGCGGAGAGCAGCTATAGTTTATTATATTTAGTAAGATTATTGTTGAAGGATATTTGCGCTGTAATGTTCAGGAATGTAATTAATACCTACTCTATATATTTATGGGCTCTCGTAACTTTACTAATTTCCAATACCCTTCCACCCTTTCGAGTCCTACATAATAAACAAAAGGCTAGGAGCACACTTAATTTTATTAAGAGGCCTATAGCTGCCAAATAAAGGTTTGGCACGATACTAAACGAAATTATATTGAGAGAACGTCCATATAGGCGAGCTTTTACTTACACTGCTCCATTTAAACAAACGAATCAACGTATTAACAATTAATTAATTAACTAATTATCAATTAGGTACCGACTCGAAAATCTATTCCGATACAGAGGAAAGGTTTGTTTGAATTGAAAAGGATACGAGACTCCGATTTCAAAAATTCTTTCACCCTTGGAAACCTAAATTCACCCTGAGTAACTTAGGCTATATAAGATTCATCATCATCATCATTATCCATCACCGCGCGGGTGAAACCGCGGAGAGCAGCTAGTTTATTATATTTAGTAAGATTGTTGTTGAAGGATATTTGCGCTGTAATGTTCAGGAATGTAATTAATACCTACTCTATATATTTATGGGCTCTCGTAACTTTACTAATTTCCAATACCCTTCCACCCTTTCGAGTCCTACATAATAAACAAAAGGCTAGGAGCACACTTAAATTTATTAAGAGGCCTATAGCTGCCTAATAAAGGTTTGGCACAATACTAAACGAAATTTTATTGAGAGAACGTCCATATAGGCGAGCTTTTACTTACACTGCTCCATTTAAACAAACGAATCAACGTATTAACAATTAATTAATTAACTAGTTATATCAATTAGGTACCGACTCGAAAATCTATTCCGATACAGAGGAAAGGTTTGTTTGAATTGAAAAGGATACGAGACTCCGATTTCAAAAATTCTTTCACCATTGGAAATCTAAATTCACCCTGAGTAACTTAGGCTATATAAGATTCATCATCATCATCATTATCCATCACCGCGCGGGTGAAACCACGGGGCCCAGATTTGAAATATTATAAATATATATTCTTACTTATTAGCATTATTTCCTGTCACGGCGGAAACATAAACAATAATGAAATTCACAGGAATTGTCCCGCAAATCTCTCTTGATTCCACGCCACATCAACAAATTCTACATTACAAATGGTTGGTTTCCTCGGTTTAATAGCCTATACACCGTTTAATGGGTGCTTATGGACCAATTATTGCCATTTCAGGGGTTTGTTTTAGTCGTTGAAACTGACAGCGAGAAGTTATTGTGGTTTAGGGGATCGATTAAATAATTAATTTCTCTCGGTCTCTAATTCGTGTCCGTAAAATTTTGCCAAGTGATATATTGCTTCATATTCAAAATAGGATCAAATAAAGTTTGTGTGGGCTTTGTTACTAGCGAAATCTTTTTCAAAAATAAAAAAAGAAATATAAAATGTAAAAACAAAATCTTGGGATTACACACATTTTTTGTTAATAATAATATATCTTCCATAGAAACTGGACGGAGTTCCATTCCGTCGATGAACAACATTGAACTATACCAAGGTAATTCATACTCTGTTATAAATATGTACTAAAATCTTACATGAGTTTAAAGTTATATGATTATTAACGGGATATTTACCGTGGTAAGGTTGTGGAATGAGCTCCCGATATTTCGGCGCAGTTACATGCACCATGTTCACGGGAAGACGGTAATAGGTAATAGGTAAAGGTAAATATCCCGTTAATAATCATATAACTTTAGAGAACAACCGTGATAGTTTAAAACAGTGTTTTACATGAGTTTAGTCTACTTTTGAAAGCACGGAGTTACATGACGACTAAATTTGCGCTAAAGCTACACATACGTTTAGTTAACCCTCAATGTAACAGAAATGGCAAATTTAAGAGTTTTATACAATTTGGACTTTAATAAGAACTACCATAATTTACTGAAAATAGATTTTAGTTCGCTACGTTAGTTTGGTGTTCTGCACTAGCGAAGCGATTTGCTACATTGTCACCATCGTGGCGGAAAGGAAGTGCCCAGCTTTTACTCTAAAAAAATCATGCGAGGTAGTCTTCAGGGACTGCCGATAGAGGTGTAAAAGAAGTGAGAAAACTATTCGAATTATTTGTATGACACACAAATAACAACAAAGTGGAAAATGACTTAGGTAGTCATGTACCGCCTAAATAATGTTTCACTTCAAAACTTTATTATCTACTCGTATGACAGTGTTTCGGTGATGGTGACGAACCGTGAATTCCTTGATTTTGCTTCACCCAAAAACTCAGACGATGACGCGAGTTCCATGATTTTGCTTCACCCAAGAAGTGCTCACGAAGTTTTCACTACAAAAACTTTTGCAAAATAGTCCTAACGTAATTGAGTACATTTCTGACGTAATCATCATCACCCAGCCACTATACGTACCAGGATTCACTAAGATGTACTCGTATCTCGGCTATATGAAATATATAAGCGATATACCTACCTATATCGCTTTATAGGAGCCGAGATATAGCATATTATCGAATGAGGATGAATATGAATCGAATATGAATAAGAACATAGCTATTGTTCATAATAGCGTAATTTACGACGTCATAACACGTCAGATACTAATTGCTAGGTTTGTCGTTTGAATCCTAGTAGTACGTAATACTGTTACTGTGGAGTAGCCCGGAAGCTGACAGGCATATAATATTATAACACAGCCTTGTACGCTATTCAAATCTGCCCATGTAATCGTGCATAATACATGCTCTAACGGTAATAGCTAATTACTCAAACCGTTGTTATGTATTGTTACATTATTGTATGTTCCTCCCCGCGGCTCTGCCCGCCTGTGTGGCGTTGATCCCGCCGGATCATTTTGCAGTTGTGAAAAAGTATTTCCTGGACTGGGCCAAGTTTCATTAAAATCAGAAAAGGTGGACAAACAAATCAAACACACTTTTGAGCATGGAATATTGGACGGATAAGGATGGAATAAGTATTGTAGTGCTCCTAAACGTTTTAGGGTTTTCTTCGCGTTACAAAGTTTTAGTAATTAATGATATCCACCGCTTTATTAGAACATGAGTTAGACAGGACAGTGGGTATGTGACTTATTTACCTATCTGTGACTTTACTCTGACTACGTAAATAAAATAAATATTCACTTGATATTATTGCAATGATATATTATTAAGTTTTAAGGTGCGCGTTAAATATTTATTCAGTTTAAGTTATGCAATGCAAAGACATGCTCGCCAGGTCTAGGTACAGCTTACAGAGCCTTCACAGCGCTTCCCTGTTATTATATCCCAAATATTCATTAGATTATATTACCGATAAAACGAAATCTTTATACTAACCTATTATATTTTACTATAAACTTTATATAATCCCATTCGGTGATATTCTAATTATGAAATACAAACTTTTATTGGCATATTTAATTTACTTACTTCTTTAAGAAAATTTAAAAATAAATTAAATCATTATTCTCCTAACAAAACAATGCTTTAAAACATTTTTTTAATTATTCAAGTACAATGTGTCCCGACCAAGGAGGTTTCAATTCAATTTAAGTACCTACACATTATCTGTGGTGAGCGCGCTGCGCGAGCAACGCGCTGTTTCCGAGCCATAGACCAATGACAGACTTTACCCACTGATATTGGCAAAATTGTGGTCACGCCGCACAAGCCATACAAAAAATTTTCGATTTTTGCGCTATTTCGTACATACGAATTTGAGTAATATTTTGTTGGATAAAACGTTAGTAGCAAAAATGACATGAGATTAAATAAAGTAGTGTATGCAACTGCCTATAATTAGATATTAAAACACTCGTGTAATCTTGAACGTAAAAAACTACACTCATGTTTTAATACCCTCTATTATATGACAGTTGTATAAACTACTATTATTTATTTTTATGTAACTTTTTTTTTTATTACAATATAATACAAAAAATCTTTATTGGCACCAAGGAAATCACGAAATAATAAAACAACTTAATAATAGGCCAAAATGGGCGGTCTTATAGCTAAAACCGATCTCTTCCAGACAAACTTTGGATGGATAGCGAATACATGACTGATATGGACGGTGGTGCAACATCGCAAAGAAATAAATTATTATCTAGTATTACATCAGACAGATATAACACTAGACAAAACTAGATAAAAGGTTAGAATGTAATAAAATACATTTACATATCTCTTGCTCTGTAAGTACACCCTTACACCCCTGAATGCCGGGGTGTATGACTATCATTACAGCATAGGTTTTGGAATTTGAAAAAAGAACTGTCATACTCATACTGCACGAAGAATATTTTTAAAAAGTTAATATTTTTTTTCTCGGTATCGATTAATTACTCGAATCGGAATCTAGACAATTTATTTTATAAAGATTTTATTTTAAATATGGAACTATTTGTTTCCACATCGTATGTTAGATGGAATCGATTTAAAAATCAAACTGGCCAGCAAGATTTGACGCGCTTGCGTGCGTGAAAAAAAAAAGGCAGTCTACTAGTAGGCGCGAAAGCATCGCGAAAATAATTAATTTTCTTGTTTGATTTCTTTTTCGAAAGTTTTAAACATGTCTAGTGACGAAGACATAGATCTAACGCCCGATTTTATTAAAGAAAGGGCAAAAACAGTTGTCGAAAATATATTACCGCCGAACTCGAAAGAAAGATATGTAAAGGCATACGACGAATTTATGAAATGGCGGTCAGAAAAAAAGTGAAATCTCTTTCTGAAAGTGTTTTTATATCATATTTTGATGAATTATCTAAGAGGCTACAACCTTCCAGTTTATGGTGCTTTTATTCCATGCTAAAATCTACAATGATGACAAAACATGACGTGAATTTGAAAGATTTTTCTAAACTTACTGCTTTCTTGAAAATGCAGTCTGACGGCTTTAAAAGCAAGAAATCGAAGGTATTTACTGCAGAAGAAGTACAGAAATTCTTAAATGAAGCTCCGGATGAAATTTATTTAGCAATAAACTTGCCCTTTTTAATAAGTTACCAAAATATTTCACAAAAATACTATGCGAATTTGGTGCCTTTAATACAACTTATATCTTTTTTACAGGTTGTTCTAATTTTTGGGATATCGGGAGCCTGCAGAACCGTGGAATTGACAAACTTGACAATAGAAAATGTAGAAAAACATAACAAATTACTACTCATAAAACTGCCTAACACGAAAACTAAAATTGACCGGTCATTTGTTGTGCATGAAGAATTTGCAAATTATGTTGAAAAATATCAAGCTCTTCGGCCTGAAAACGTGGATACAAATCGTTTTTTTCTTAATTACAGTAAAGGAAAATGCCACAGACAAGTAATAGGAAAAAACAAATTTACAGGCATGCCAAAGCAAATAGCCACATATTTAAAACTGAGTAACGTAGAGTTATACACCGGGCATTGCTTTCGCAGAACATCAGCGACTCTATTGGCTGATTCGGGAGCCAACCTCATTCTGTTAAAAAGGCACGGCGGCTGGAAGTCCAGCAAAGTGGCCGAAGGTTATATCGAAGATTCGATGGCAAACAAAAGCAAAATTACTTCTAAAATAACAGAAAATACAAACTTGAAATCACCACGTCAAAGCACATCATCTGAGCCACTTTTTAAATAAGAAAATAGTACCAGTCAACTGCCGCCATTTACGATGCAAGAACCTCAAGTCACTCAAACTCAAGTCTTATCATCACAAACTCATATTCAAACTATAAATATTCCTAAAAAGAACGTGACCATATCTCTTACAAATTGTAATAATTTTACTATTAATTTTAATTAAATACACATTTTTTTCTTCTTAATAAATGTTCATTGAAACCTGCTGTCTTGTTGTTTACTAACCTCACAATCGATATGTAAAGCAGAGTATTTATCTCGGGCGTAAGCATCAATTGCATACTCGGGTTAATTAGCGCCAAAAACCTCGTATGCAATTGATGTCATACAGCCCTTGGTTAATAATCTACTATTAAATATAACAATAATATATCTACTCACATGTAATAATAATACAATATAATATAGACCTTAAGACGCGCTCGTATCCTGATAATAGTAAAAAGCAGAATTTTCAAACACCTAAAGTAACGAAACAGATCGATAATATATTATGAAAAAATACAAAGGTTAGAAAACGAATAGGAAAAGAGTAATAACCGAATAGAATTCATAAATATAACTCACTTTCTGCAGAAAAAAATCCTGATTAGGTCCACAAAAATAAACTTTCACGTCCAAACTCTCAGAACGCTGTTTTTTTCGATTCTGTTAGTATATATCGAAAAATATAAAGAAAACGTACAAAATTAACGCATTTTCGCATTACATCGTCCAATCTAACAAGCGATTTTCAACCTTACGTAAAGCATCGTAAATTATTTTAAAATTGGGGTTGGACCGCGCCTTAAGTACAAGTACGTAAACAAATATAAATATCAATAATATAAATAATATCAATCAATGATGTCAGGATTCACTATAACAAAGAGAGATAATAAGTCTTTCACTTGAGCTTTGTAGTTGTTATATTTTATTCTCAAACTTTATCACCATTAATACACCAGAGAATACACAATATTCTCTTTATCTTTTCGGTATAGACACCTAGCTAATGTATACCTATCTACATACGTAGCTAATAGAAATAACCGCGTAAACGAAGGACTGTGTACACATGTTATCAGCTTGTCAGCCATCCGGCTGAGAGAGTGTCAACAAGTAGGATCTCCATGCTTTTATATTTTCCGAGATAAGTTTCAGTAAATATCGTCTTAAGATGCTCTGACCGCTCTATTAATGTTTATACTACAGAGGCTGTAGCACAAACAATTTGTGAGCAAGTACAATTTGAAAAATTTAATACCTAAGTACTTCCATTCTATACAGTTATTGGAGTGGAATCAAAAACTACTGGACCGAATTTGATGAAATTTGAATGGGACGGGAAGCACCAGCTTTCAAACGAAAAAAAGAATTTTGAGAATCGGTTCACCCAGTCGAAAGTTATTAGGTAACAAACAAAAAAAAACAACAGTCGAATTGAGCACCTCCTCCTTTTTTGGAATCGGTAGAAAAGTATTCGTATCGCAAACGTCAACGCGTCACGTTTCAGCTTATAAACTATGAGTTATCTATGTCACAGTTGCCTTAGATAACTGACAGTTTGTAGTGTTTCACGTGAACGATACGTTACGTACACGTTGCTCTATAATAAACCCGGCGACAACCTCCGCAAAAACTAATCGTTACTGAAAAAATAGAGGGCAAGAGGCCGAGAGGAAGGAGTTGTTGCTCTCGACTTAAGTGCCACTGAAGCGGTTCATGCAGCTGGAAGCCGGAATGGATGGAGAAACATCGTACGGGAGAGGCTAATGCCATGATGGGTCACGACCCCCAGCATTGGGGAATCGACGGAAGGAGGAGTCTATCCTATTAATATTATAAACGTGAAAGTTTGTATGTATGGATGTATGGATGTTTGTTACTCTTTCACGCTCAAACGGCTAGGCCAATTTTGATGAAATTTGGTATGGGGGTAGATGAGGCGCTGGATTAACACATAGGATACTTTTCATCATCATCATCATCATCATCCATCACCACGCGGGTGAAACCGCGGGGCGCAGCTAGTATACATATAAATAAAACTGTTTATAATGTCAACATAACAGCTTTATACTAAATGCATATAAACATGTATACGGTAGGTACTTATAACAAAAAACATTTTTTGACGGTCTGTTTGCTTAAGCTCCGAAACGGCTGGACCGGTTTTGACGGGGCTTTGATTGGCAAATACCTGAAGTAACTTAAGAGAATTGCATAGCTAGTACTTTCCATGCTAAAAGAGAAAACTCTTTTCTACCTCTTAACATTGTCCGGTTTCAGTGATTTTTTTTCATGGAATCATGGCATTGTTTACTATGCCCGTACGTTTTGATTTTTTCAGTTTTTTACAAGTTCCAAAAAAGGAAATTTATAGTACTTTGTAATACTGAAAAAATCAAAACGTACGGGCATAGCAAACAATGCCATGATTCCATGAAAAAAATCACTGAAATCGGACAATGTTAAGAGGTAGAAAAGAGTTTTCTCTTTTAGCATGGAAAGTACTAGCTATGCAATCCTCTTAAGCTACTTTTATTTTAGACCGTATTCCGAGAAGCTACGCGAGCGAAGCCGGGGATAGTTCAACTAGTTGATAATACATATAATATGACAGTGAGGGTTAATTTAATACATCGAATATATAGTACTGAGTGCAACCCGCTGTTTCACCGGATGGATGATGCTGATAATGAAAAGTACTTATTCTATGTTCTTCCCCGGGGTATAACCTATCTCCTTACCAAATTTCATTAGGTTCCGTTCAGCCGTTTACGCGTGAAAACGTAACAAACAAACAAACTCACTTTGGCATTTATAATACTAGCTACGCTCCGCGGTTTCACCCGCGCGGTTTCACCCGCGCGGTTTCACCCGCGCGGTTACGGATGATAATGATGAATCCATATGTATGTTACTCAGGCATAATATAGCTTTCTATAGGTGAAATAATTTTTTAACTGGTTATGTAGTTTTTTGCGTTTATCCGTTACAAACAGACTATCAAATCATTCCTCTTTATTATTAGAGTAGATAAGGATTAACACTAAGGGACTATAAATAATGTGCCCTAGTTTGTACCTGCGTCACTATTGCATATTTTAACACGGAAAAGTAGTTATTGTGACATAAATGTAATAGTAAGACATATAGTATCACGGATTTTACTGTAATTATATAAATGTTATCTGTAAAACTGCCATACCTACATCACTTTGCTCTATTGTCAATAGTTTCTGCAGCGTACGCGATATTAGGATGTTTTTTTGGTATTTTTCACACTTTGGGTTACATTATCGAAGTTTTCATGCGGAGCCCTAACTTTATTGAAAATATTATATAGCCTATGTTACTCAGTGATAATGTAGCTTTTTAACGGCAAAATATTTTTTGAAAAAAGGTCCAGTAGTTTTTTAGTACAAACAAAAATACAAATCTTTCCTTTATCAGTGTAGATTATTATGAGTACTTATTTTGAATTAGGTTTATATCGAGTCCATCCTCACAATACCTTAACATACTAAAAACAGCTGTAGACTGAATTGATATAATGCTGTTTTCTTAAGATTGATTGACGCTACTCGATTGAAAGGATGTTTACTTTCATCGGTGGAGCCGAGTGATCTTTGTCTATTACGTATAAGCTCTTTCCGTTCCCGACACGAATATTTCACTTCTCACTAGACACAGGTGTAGTGCTGAAAGCATAGGATAATCCTGATAAAGATGGGGATGAAAAGTTCTCGACTGACAAACTGGACATCTATCAGTTCAGTCTTCAGACATGGCGTAGTGAGGGGCCTCCGCCACTAGACTAACCCGCGATGTTTTTAAACTCTTGGGGAGACGATAGTTGCTGTTCGGAACAGGAACGCAATTGGAGCACTTTCCCGACATAATTTTTTTTGAGATGCATATGGTTGTCTGTGGCAATTACAGTTTTTTGTATGTGGTGCTGTCGCTTTGACAGCTGATTGAATTTGTCTTATTCTTTTCCCCCTTGGGCTTTAAATCTTGAACAGAGCTGACGTAATTGTAAACCTTTGATTTGGCAATTGGATTTTGATTTCATTATTGTTGGAATCACACTAACTTTTGAACCGCGAAGCAGACTAGTGTCAACATTTAGAATTTGGACGAAGCGGCCGCATTTGTTCGTCTGCTGAAACCGCGCCCGGCCAGCCATTGCAAATCTCACCAGGAGGCACATGAGAACTGGCTGCAGAACCCTTCTGGAGGGAGAACGATAAGTACCTTATATTATTATTTTCCTCCAGTGCACTGTAGGCAGGTAATGCATATATCGTACTCGTCCAACTTGGAATCGTTGAAAACTTGTCGAAGAAGTTGATTAACAACTAGCTGCGCCCTGCGGTTACACTCGCGTGGTGATGAATGATGATGAAGAGTACCCCAGTGCCTCATCTAGCGCTATACCAAATTTCAACAAAATCATCTGTAAAACAAAACAAACAACATCTGTGGGGATACGTAGACTCGCCAGTTGCCAGATTTGGCCAATAATACAATAGTTTTCTCAGAAATCATACTCCGATTCCAAGAATGTATGTGTTAAATGATGTTTTCAAATCTACAAAACGTTCGGGCCCACCCGTGTACAATAGATGTAATGATAATGTTTATCTTAATCCTAGAACTTCTCAAATTATGGTTACCCTACATAGCCTAGCCAACATAGAAAACACTTCTAGAATAATCTCAACATCAAACATTGTTAACATAGTTCTGAGACGGGGCCTACTCCCACCTTTTACGAAACTATCATAAATCAGAAGCGTTTTGTAATAAGCTTAGAATAATCATACTTACTATCGTACTCGCACCGACACAAAACGGTCAATCAAATTTAATGGTAACGTTGCAATATTACTACTTTAAGATATGGGAGTACGAATATTTGTTTTGACGTCATAAAAACGTCGCCCGTATACCATTACTATTTTTAGCATGCTATATTGACGTGGAGGTACCAAATTTATTAAGCATGCTATATTGAAGTATACTAAATATAGCGTTTACGTTGAAGTACCTATATGACTAGCTTAAGAGGTGGCAGCAAGCCTATAAGCCCCCTAAAAGCTGTGTACATAAGTATACCATCACCATTGAAATACCTATATGACTATCTTAAGAGGTGGCAGCAAGCCTATAAGCCCCCTAAAAGCTGTGTACATAAGTATACCATCACCATTGAAATACCTATATGACTAGCTTAAGAGGTGGCAGCAAGCCTAAGCCCCCTAAAAGCTGTGTACATAAGTATACCATCACCATTGAAATATATACCTATATGACTATCTTAAGAGGTGGCAGCAAGCCTATAAGCCCCCTAAAAGCTGTGTATGTACATCCATGATGTATATTCATTATAATGGATGATGGATGATGAAATGAACTATCTCATGCACTCGGTGACGAGCCTGTTGCCCCTCTTAAGCTAGGTTCAAATTGCTGTGTTGGGGTGTGTCGGGGAGCCTTGTGTCGTGTCGCGGAGCGTTCAAACTAATGTGTTGTGTTGGGCGCAATATGGCGCATTTTTGGTTCATTCATCGTGTGAGAGTTGGGTGGAAAAACATGTTTTAAAATGAAAAAATCATCTGATAGGTACTGACAGTGATTTTGATGAAGATATTCAATTTCTGCTATTGGCAACTCTTAGGCCTCATTTACGGAGACACGGGGCGTCGCGCGTCGCGTGTGGCGTGGCGTCTCGCGGCGCGTCGGACGTTTTTATTGTTTACGTAGCGGCGGCGCGTGAAGCGGCACGTATCATCGCACGCGTAAACACAAACTTATAGCAATATACGATGTTGTTTATAGAGACGCGAGGCGGGAAGAGTGGCGCGGCCCGCCGCTGCGCCCGCGTCGTATTCTCAAGCGTGTAGCGAAGCACGCGGCGGGCATCGCTGCGGCGCACGCGGGGTTCTCAGTTTACCGACTTAGTTTTAGGTTAGCGAGAGATGAGAGCGCACGTGTCGCAACTTACAGCATGAATGACGAAAAATTGGAACTAGTTATTTCTGCAATACAGGAGCGACCCCAGTTGTGGATGGCTGGTCATTCACAGCATAAAAATAGAGTGATAACCAAACGAAAGTGGGTGGAAGTATCAGAAATTGTGGATATGGATGGTAAGTAGGTACCTATTTAAATAACAAGCTGTTTAATATGCTTACTAAATATTTATTTGTTCACAAGTTAAACAGTAATACAAATAGTTATATTATTATTATTCTTTGTTATGGTGCCTCCACACAACATTTATCTTTTGTGGAGCAACCTTTACATGTGCTACAGAGTAGTTCCATCACTATTCAGTAAGTACCTACTATTTAGCATTAGCGTTCCTGCACACGATGCCGTCACCGTGCCGACGCCGTGCCGACGCCGCACAATTACACTGTAGATACGAGTCGCGCGAAGCTCGCCACCGCGCCGCCGCCGCGCCGCCAACGCGCTCGCCACCGCGCCACCGCTTACGAAAGTGCACTTTCGTAAGCGGTCGGAAAAGGAATGAAGACGGAGGGAGGGGAACGCGCGCGGTGGCGGCGCGGCGGCGGCGCGGTGGCGACTCGTATCTACAGTGTAATTGTGCGGCGTCGGCGCGGCGTCGGCACGGTGACGGCATCATGTGCAGGAACGCTTAGCAATAAGTTATCATTAGACAATTTTAAATAGCATTCATATATTAAACAAACGTAATATAATAGGTAAATGTATGTACTAACTGCGGTATGGAGCATCCCATTAAACAAGTAGATATTATGTTGATAATTCGGTATGCTAAAAAAAATTAACCTATGCCAATTCCGAAACCATTTCGAGATTTTATGTTACAAACCCTTATTTTTCTACTCTGACCTTTTAAAACGATAAGATGCCATTTATTTTAACAAAAAACGATGAAATAATTCGACTTTCATTGACCTCTAAATGACGTCACTTTTTTGCACTTTTGTTTTGATTGAATAGAGACTTACGAATTAGTAGGTGTCACTGTCAAGTGTTCTAGTTTCTTTTTTTTTACTCGCGTGCTTTTCTTGGCTCCTCAACGCAACTACATATTTGTGCAAAAAAGTGACGTCATAGGATTCAAATTTTCAAAAAAATATTATAAAATAACTACTGAATATAAAACAAAAATATTGAAATTAGTTTCTTATAATGACCTAATCTACGAAATAAAAATATAAAAAAAATACCAAAAAAAATCTTTACATACCGAATTAGGTCTATAGTATACCTATTCTATATACAAAAAAAAACATTATAGTTGATTTTCTGTGAAGTAAGCCATAAACATATTACGTGTGCTAATTGCATTTGACGTAGAAGAATTGTTTCTCAGATGACGATTTCTAGAAGTTTCCATCACTATTGGGCGATTATAGTCCTTGTCAGTGTGTCCATCTATGTCGATTATAATATTGTGAATGAGACATATGGCTTTAATTATAATACATGCATTTTGATATTTAGTTTCCAAGGGTTTATTTAAAATTCGCCATTTTGCATTCATTATTCCGAAAGCACATTCTATGCATTTCCTTGCACGACTGAGTCGTTTATTAAAATTCTCTTTTTCGACAGTCAAATTTGTTGACGGGAATGGTCGAAGTAAATGAGTTTTTAAAGGATATGCTTCATCTCCTATCAGCACATACGGTAGAGTATACGAAGACCCTGGAACACGACTTTCTGGCGGAATATTGTATTCGTCACTTTCGATTAGACTATTTATCACTGAATAGTGAAATGTTCCACCGTCACTTTGACGACCTCTCCCACCTACTTCCACTGCTATAAACCTTTTGTGTGCATCCGCTATCCCTTGCAAAACCACAGAAAAATATCCTTTATAATTGTAAAAGTTAGACCCAGTGTTAGAAGGGCACTTTATTCTACAATGCTTCCCATCTATAGATCCAATACAGTTAGGAAATCCCCATAGTTCAAAATAGTCATTGGCAATCTTTTCTTGATCTTGTACTGACAGCTTCGGCATATGTATATTTACAAACTCAGACCATATTGCTGAACATGTTTTAACTATTATGTTGGATACTGTTGCTGTACCTATGCGGTAATGATAAGCTAATCTTCTGTACGGTATTCCGCTGGCTAGAAAACTGAAACAAAATAAAATAAGTTATTTTTTTAGGTTACCTAATGTTTTTATGTAATAAAACCCTAGTTATGAAAATTCTAAAAATACATTATATAATAATATATTTAAAAGTGATTATGTGTATATGTTACTGTAAAATCCCGAAATACGGTAAATCAATTTACCAACTAAATGGTGGTAAAAGTCCGAAATGTAAGTGTCGTACTTACATTTCGGACTTTTACCGTCACGAGTTGGATCCTAGGATTTTCCGTACTTCGGGCTTTTGACAGTGGTAGAAGTCCGAAAAGTTCTGCAAGTATCTTTCATTTCATGTATGTATGTATGAGTATGTCTGTCTAATTCGTGAGCATTCTAAATAATTAGACAGAGATACTCATATATACCACTGCCTGAATCGTTTGACACAGCCATATTTATTGTTCCATTTAATATTTTTACCTTGTCGATTGTTTCAGTTACAGAAGTTAAAAAAAAATGGAAGCACCTCCGCGATCAGTACAGAAAGGAACTGAAAAAGAAGCCCACACCTCGGTCGGGTGCTGCAAGTGAAGATACCGAGTGGATACCGCAATGGAAATATTATAATTTGATGAGATTTCTTCAAGACGAAGTTTTACCGGCACCAAGTTCTGGTAATTTGTCTAATCCAGCTAATTTATCCCAAGATAGTATGTCACCACTCTCTACTATTAATGACGATGATGAAAGAACGACAGAATCACGTCCATCCATTGATACGAATCTGTCGACGTGTGATAGTGCACCTCGACGTTCTCTTTCTGACCAGAGGAATGAAATGTTGAGATTAGAGAAGGAAAAACTTGAATTAATTAAAGCACGAATACAAGATAAGAAAGAAGAAGAACTGAAAAATGATGAAGATTACATGTTCTTTATGAGTATGCTACCTCCGTTTAAAAGGTTAACAAACCTACAAAAACTTCGATTTCGTCACAAAGTAAGTGAAATGATACTGGAAATGACAACTCAGAACGAGTACGCTAATATGTTTGAGAATAATACACCTGTTATGGGCGATTATGTTGTATCTCAATCTCAACCCCAATACTTTTCATCGGATTCACACAATGCTGGTGGTTCGTTGAGCATGTTACCTTGTGCTTCAACACAAAATATAATATCAGGACCTAATATTGATTTTCAAGATGAACACAGGGCTCCTGCAGCGGATGATGGAAATGAAAATGAAAGTTCTGCACAGTGAACTTATAACTTAATTATTTTACTACAAAAATATAATAATTATGTTATTATACCTACCTACATTTAACGCGTTATTTTTTAATCATTTAGCGATTCGCGACGAGAACTGCGACACATGAGCGATTGAAACAAATGTACGAACGCTGACGTATGTGCCTACACAGATTGTTCTGATATTCAGAGAAGCCACATACGTGAGCATTGATACATTTGTTTGTTTCAATCGCTCATGTATCGCAGTTCGTGTCGCGCCTCAATGTAGCCTCAACCTTAAGGGGTAATACAAAAAGTTGTCCATATTAATTGAAAGTCAATGTGTCAAATTAGTTAATTAGTTAAAAAATAGTTGATTTTATAAGAATATGTTGATTAAAAGATCTAAAAAAACACAAGTTTTTATTCTTACCTTAAAGTCAGTAGTAACTTTTCTTCGGCAGATATATTGCTGTTACAAGTACTGATGCGGTGTTGTATTTTGTTTACTATGTAATCAAAAGTTGTACTAGACATCCGTGTATAACCATGAAATACATCATAACCTCTTTCTCTTATTGACTTATAAAGAGTTGCATATTCCCCAAACTTCTCATGTTCCGCTGCTGTAAACACTGGGCCACTCCTTATATTAAATAACTCACTTTTTAAGATACAATTTTCTTCTAAAAAAAAATCGATCATATCATACTCCATTGCGATGGTAACTACGTCTGTGTTGTACGATTACCAAATGAGACTGGCAGAAGGTTCCGCCACAGGCATCGCTTCATCGAGAATCGCCGCAGCGTGCGCCGCCGCGATAAACGCCGCGTGAGACGTGACGATGCCATCCGCGGGCTCGGCCGTAAAACACGCTCCATTTCAAGCAAACGCGTGTAAAATCGCTTCACCGTAAACGCACTCATCCAACGCCCTACATTTGAATTTAGTGCGGACCGCGCAGCCTATCGCGACGCGCGACGCGCCGCGTCTCCGTAAATGAGGCCTTATTAATCCTATAAATCGCTTAAGAGAGACCAGAGGCGTATTTCACTGTCTCGTTCAAGAATTACAAAGTTATGTCGAAAGATTTCAACTATATTTCAGATTTGTAATTGTACAGTTTGAGCATGTACATTGTACATACCTACTTTAATAAAAAATAATATAAAAAAATACACACGCAGTTTCACCGACCAACAGAAATTTTAAGTAGAACCACGTAGAATGAAACGAAAAAATGCAATATCTAGTTTTACGGAATGAACTGTATCCCACGCGGTTACGCATGGGTTACGCGTCGTACTGACAGATTCATATTGGTGTGGTGTGTTGTGGAGCGACAGATCCCCCCCCCCCCCCACCACCTCTCTGGCGCGACCGGACGTCGAGCGATTTTACAGCCCCATAACGCGCCAGAACCCAACAGAACCCACTAATGTGAATCTAGTCACAAGAAATAAACGTAACCGATAGCGTTCTCGCGCCACGACACACCCCGACACAACAATATGAACCTACCTTAATGCTTAGACCGCCTTTTTTACTCTCATTCGGTACAATGACAATACCGAACAATACAATGACCGAACGATAATCTAATACCTCTAAACACAGACCAATATATCCACTATTGGTCTGTGCCTCCAAACGAGCAATTCTTGTATACATATATGTATATATAATCTGAATCTCGGAAACCGCTGCAACGATTTTCATGAAATTTAGTATGCAGAGGGTTTCGGGGGCGATAAATCGATCTAGGTTTAAAAATTTAGCAAACGTCGTTTTATTCGTGTTTTCAGGCAGTGAAAAACTGCTACAATATCATTATGGCAACTAGGGCCATCCATAGAATTAATAAGTACTGTTGTACCTAGTACTTATTAATTCCATGGGGCCATCAGCTTAAACAACAACTGTTTTACCGACACAGCAATACCAAACCTACTTGGCAATAGAGGGCGTTGTTATATATATAATTTATATAAATATAATTTCCAAAAACACGATTTACCACAAAAATTAATAGGTCATCCAGGTAGGTACTATGCGTAACGCATACTAGCATGAATAAGAAGTACTAACACAGTATAAGAATCAGTAATCGCGGCAGAATATCTGGCACTTGGTGGTACTTACCAACCAAGATGGTGTCTTACAAAAGAAGCCTACCACCTAGTAAGGTTTCTTCGCCTTTTACGATTCGCAGTCCGACTGCAAAGGAAATATTATTTTACTCTGTACCCTCATGAGGAAAAAAACATCATCCAAGATGTCGTCAGTTCCTAAAACACCGGATTGATGAGTATTTTTAATATAGTAAACAAAATTGGTCCCATCTATTTCCGATCCCTCTTACTAGGTACTCTATTGAAAAATATTCACTTTCCAGCCATTTATCAATCTCAAATCAATTTGTCATCGGGCCATTGATGCGTGCCGTCAGTGGAAGCGATCCATCAATTCGGATTGATCAGCCATGACCGTGAGTAGGACTTGCTTTATAAATTACAGCTATGATAAAATGTTTTCAGGGGTAAAATAAATATAATGGAAAGTGACTTAAAACTTGTATTCCTGACTCCTGAGACAGCCACTTTCGATCCAAATTGAGAACTAATTTCGAAATCTGACAAAGATATCCAGGTAAGAAAGGTCAAAAAAATCTAGGCAAGAACAGGGCCATATTCCAGAAACACGCTCAGCTTCAAAATATCTGTTGTAGTATTTACGGCGAAATGCGGCACTATTGATAACAATTGTTTACGGCTTGAGAACACAGACGAGAAGTAAAGTGCTTTTTTAAGGTACATCAGAACAAGTGTTCAACTAGTATCAAGACATGTTCGATCATGTATGTAGTAGGTACTACTGTTAATCTGTGGGTTGAAATGGCTCAACTAAGTTCAAGTTTGAAGGTTTCGAATCCGTTGAGAGGCGAATTTTGGCTGTACTTAAATTTAACTGAGAGTTTCTAGATAAAGTAATACTAGACTTCAAAGTCTTGAACATTCGTGGAGCCGACTTCATATGTATTTTATCAGCTACATGAAACCATTTCGAATAATCGGATTTGGCAGAGGAATAATGTTTTTTTTATTGTTGTATCCCATTCTATTTTTTTAATTATTCGTAGGTTGTGAACGCCTTTTTATTCTGCGCATCTATCTCATGTTACGGCTAAAAGAGACCGCTTAAATCTGTCTCATAATAATCTATGCCACAGATATATATATACACAATAGATAACGCAAGTGCCACCATTTGTATTGAAACTAAGCCTGCCGACTTTTCTATAAATTTGGATTACGTGAATTTACGCATAATAAAATTTTAAAATAACTTACGTGTGATAAGAAATATGTCCTTACCTTGGAGGGCTCGAAATGGTTGGGTTATTGCAGTTAATTATCATGCAATTTAGTTTTCAAATTTGTCCGACTGCAACAACAGACACTGCGCGGACTGTAAGTAGCGGCGGTCAACCATGACGCTCGGTCGGGGTTCGGACACGGGAAGTACACGCATTTGCGTTGTCTATTAGACATATTCTTAGACATATCTGTGGTTATTTTATTTGTACCTTTGCTATGGGCGGTAATAAGTCACGAGTGAAGGTATATTACAGCTAGGTAATACCGGATTTAACGTAGATCGTACAAATATCTTGTGTGTCACAGAGGAGATGGTGTCGAAAGCCAAACACAAGCCATAATGTATAAATAACTTGCCAAGAGCAGGTGTAATTACAACCGTAAACTAAAACCACTATTACGAGTTCTATTAGAGCCAGTATTACGACAACTACCTACGAGATTGAACTTTGCCAAATTACATAAGAGTGTTATTATAAAAACCAAGGACCATTATTATTACTTATACTTGGATCCTTGTAAAAACTAATGTCGTTTATACACATTTTTAAGATAAAAATGGGAATCGCTCATAGAGTTCTACTGCTCTTAAAAAAGACTGATAGACGTAGAATAAGTAGAAGTAGTAGAAGAGACTTGAAAAAGACCACCGGATGTGGTTGAAACAGTTGAGTTGTTTAGTTGGAAAGATCCAACTTATTTACGTGAGTGATTCCCGTGTTTCTGCCGACTGCCAAAAAGAAGGAGGTACTCAATTCGACTGTTTTTTTAATCATTGTTACCACAAAACTTTCGACTGGGTGAACCGATTCCCGAAATTCTTTGTTTGAAAGCTGGTGCTTCCCGTGTGGTCCCATGTAAATTTTATCAACCAAAGTAATATAATGGAAGTCGGTATTAAATTTTTCAAATTGCACTTGTCATAATTCTGCATAAGACTTCTGTCATAAGACTGGTAAAATTCGGTTTACTTCTACCGGCCTCTATTTACATTGCGGATGGATGGCGAATGTTGAACCACTTGCGGGTGCAGAAAGCGCTCCACCAAAAGCGAGCGCGGAAGACGCTTGATCGCTAGCAGACGGTGTTAACACTGGTGGGGAGGCGGACAGACGGACTGACAGACAGGCAGACAGACGGATAGACGGACAGAAGGATAGACGGCTGGACAGACAAATTGTCACTATATTTCCAACTAATTCTTCAGTTAGATCGTTCCGCCCAGCAGGCTTAGACAAAAGGATGTTTCTGTTATCGTTAACGCCAAACGACAACTTCAAAATGTATGGCGTTGACATAACCTGTGGAAAAGTCACATGACGTCCCGCTAAGTTCGTAGACGGGACCCGGAACGTTCTGTCTGTAGCGTGTGCGGAAAAACACCTGCTTGAACTTTGTCTAGGCCTGCTGTTTTATTTGCGACGTTGAATCGTATAGCATTTATTCTGTGGTTAAATTATAATAGATACCACGAGCAGTAGGTACACAGCTTCGTGTTGAAGCACCATTACAATAATGACGATAGAGAAAGATATTGAAGGAGAATTTACGGTGAATTTAGATTACGGTATGGGATTTGGTTTCTCGGAATACCTGATCAGAAATACATCGATGATTGATGCCAAAGCAAATAGGCCTGGGGATTGAAACTGCATGTTGCCTGACGTGAGGGAATTACACTTATTTATATACTGGAGTCTTTCAGTAGTGTGTTGCTTGGCTTGGTAAAGTCCGAACAAACTAATTTTATTGAGATTTTCTTACAGCCGTGCGATTCTCTAATGATTCGTCGACGAGCTCACGGATGTTAAATCCTTTATGAGATATCGCCCTTGTACATAAGGTTGTTTATCCAACGTTTCTTGCCATCTCGTCATTTGTTTCACGGATGTTGTCAAAGATGCAACGGTGTTTGCTCTTAGAAAATCGCACGGCAGATGCGACACATGAATATTAATAAAAAATAGCAGACATATGTATAGTGTAATCGCTGATAGTACAGCTGGCTTGGTGACCAGATGATCCCAAGGTCACGGTACTCCAGGAAACTATATAACTTCTAGCTTTTTTGAATGACTGACATCAAATTTACTCACGATAATTCTAAACCCTGTTAGAGGTGAAACCTGCATGGAAAATTCAATTTGGAGTGCTGGAGTTTCAAAAACAGAATTTCTTATGCATTAAATGAATATAAATCATATAATGTTTAAACCTTTCAGTACCATTGACGTATATGTACATACGTGCGTTTCATTCATAAATCTTTTGTTTTAAATGATCACGGTATATGAAGGATTAAATTAAGTATGTAATATTTTAGTTTGAAAATTTTTGTGAGTTTGAGACATATTTATTAAAACCGACTTTACTCACGTAATTAGCCGACGTTATCGACCTAGGTTTCGGGCATGTCCGGCAATATTACGAGTATGCATGATCTTCCAGCGTAAACTCCCTGAGGATGGGCATCGGACATGCCTTAAACCTAGGTCGACAACGTCGGCTAATTACGTGAGTAAAGTCGGCTTTAATATTTAATAAGTATGTAATATGTATAAAAATATATATTTAAAAAAAAACTATCAATTTAGTTGAGGCGGCAGGTGAACGGAGTGTTGGCGCCTACTAAAAAATAGCACTGCCATCCAGCGTGACACAGCCGCCAACATTTTGGCCACTTTTCCCCCCAATTTTATTTTAAAGTTTATGTTATAAATTTATAGTTATATTCTAAAGTACCTAATAATATTCTTATTATGGCAACATACTGAATTTGGAAAGGTATTAAATTAACAAGACATACTCTGTGAAAATTTCGACCGGCTAGATTCAGCCCTTTGTAGAACACATAGACGAATGGCGTACTTTTAGTAACAGGGTCCCGAAGTTCGGAAAGGAATCCTTAAATAAAAACCACCATAAGTAGACCCTACCCTTGTCCTAGAAACTTCAGTACAATGAGATAGGAAGAAATTAAACATATTTTTATGATCTACATGAGTTGGAATTCTTGGAAATAAATCAACTTGTGTAAAAAGGATCGAGCTTTCCAAATTTCTCAATATATCGTCACTATATCACCCTGTCTGGAACGGATGATCCACTACCGGACATGGCGTCCAATCCTATATTTCCACGGTTATAAATGGGGTGCCACTGGCAGCCCTACTTTATGGGATGAAAGCGGGAAATGTAGCGGAAACCTTGTAACTATGGGATCTGAGACTTTATTGAATTTAGTCTTGAAAGCTTGCACGTTATTGTTTTAACCTTCTACTATTTGAAGGGCTTTCACTACCTTAAAAGTTACCTTTTAGTTTATGGACAAAAGCGTCAGAAAATAGTAGTTTATGCAACTGTCATATAATAGAGGGTATTAAAACACTCGTGTAGTTTCAAAATAAGATTACACGAGTGTAATAATACCTAATTATATGCAGTTGCATACACTACTTTATTTAATCTCAAGACATTTTTGCTACTAAAGTTTTATCCAACAAAATATTACTCAAATTCGTATGTACGAAATAGCGCCAAAATGGAAAAAGTCTTCTTCTTCTTCTTGTTTGTATGGCCTGTGCGGCGTAACCACAATTTTGCCAATATCAGTGGAAAAAGTCTGTTATTGGTCTATTGGCTCGGAACCAGCGCGCTCACCGCAGATAATGTGTACTTAAATTGAATTGAAACCAGGACCAAGGAGGTAGATTTATTTAATTTACTAATTTATTAATAATTATTTTAAAATAATCAAAAGTCGTAATGAGTGTAGGTTATGACCAAACTTCATGATTCAACTTTGAAAACTAAGTTTTTCGTCGCTATAAATACTATGATAAATACTATTAAGGTCAGAACATTTTCCATGCTTTCTGGCTGAGGCATGGGAGCATACTTGGCTCGATGGAAAAATATTGGCAACTTTCCTAAAATTTTGCAATTTTCCTTACATGCGTCTTAAGAATACGTGTTCGCAATACGTTGTTCTGATTTGAGGTTTATGGGTGCCGGCGACATCACAGGCACTTGATACTTAACAACTTAATTTCTCAGTGTTAGGGGTGCCAGTGCAGTTCGTCACTGTTAGGAAACGAGCCCCTGATACCTAGGCTGTGCTAGAACACTAAGCACAGCCTAGGTATCAGGGGCCTTACTATGAGCTCTTAAAGCAGGACTTCTAGAAAACTGCCCGGCTTAATTGTACCATGACAACGTTAAAGCAGTCCTGCTATTCAAGAACCGCAGAAAAACCGTTCTCCTGTTTTATTTTTTGTATGGTATCTCGATTAATCTCTCTCGAGGGTTTAGTGCGTCATGTTAACATGATGCTCTACATCCACTCGGTTTATCAGCTTACAAGCGTATAGACGTCTGCAATATTGGTTATGGTAAATTGTTACAATGCCAGATACAACATTATCCGCTCACCTTTGCGATAACAATGTTTAAACAGTTCACCTAAATGAGCGTCATGGTATGATTTCATTCAAAACTGTTTATGCCAGGTTTAAGAACTGCACGGAACTTGCATGGTTTTTATGAAGCCGATAGTAAGGCCCCAGATAACACCAAGTGGGTTTCGTGCTTTTACCGTTTCTTAATAAAATAAAAAAGCTAATTATATAAATATGAGTCTATCAAAAGTATAGTTCAAGTTTGGCTTTTACCAAACATTACATATCACTACAGTGTTGAAAAATACTCCAGGATTCAATATATAGAACAGAATTTCTATCCCTAAGGGTTTGGAAGCGGAGCGAGCAACTACGGGTATATTGTATAGGTAGATATATGCATATAAACATGGATATTGCGAAGCAAAATAGAATTGAATACTCGGCTGGGGACTGAAAATATAAATTTACATTCAGATAGGAATGTTTGTTTACGTAAGTGCAAAGGATTTTATGTAAATTTAGTCCTATCTGCATTACGAGCACGGATAGTCGATAGGATTCAATTTGACAGTAATTATCGATAAAAGACAGTCAGTCATATAGCTGTCACCTAGATCTATGCTAGAGACAAGATGTTATAGACTAGTAGTTCTGCGAACTGTAGACCTCGCGAGCACAGCTTGCCGAGTATTACCAAAATCGTTCAGTTTTTAAACTTCACAACCTTATCTCGGCAAACACTTGACCATTTATGCTCATATTCAAAATTCATCTTCAAAGTCAGGTTAGGTACCTAAAGTGTGTGTACCAAATATTTCAAAATCAGTAGGTAAATAGCGTCGCATCAATCTTCCCATTTATTAGGAAAATATAATAAATAAGATATATAAATAAAAAATATGTGTTCATGATGTTTTCGATTCAATAACATTACCTATGTTAACATGTGCATTGAAGATCTTTGACATTTTGATATAAAGTTTGCGAAAGCTTGGCCTTCGAACTCGCCATGAAAGGCTTCTATTTCCTCGTGGGCACAAAACTCGACCGCGCTTTGCTTAGAAGAACTAATATAAATACTATAAATATAATATAAATAATATAATATAAATACCCCAATAATCCCCACTCCATTTAAAATCGCCGACGTCAAAAAATTAAGTTAAGATTGGTTGAAAAATGCCACGTATACAGGACGACCAACATTCAACCTAACAAACATACGGACAGATGAAAGTCAATTTGCCCAGTTAAAGCAGAGACGCTTCTCGGCTTTAACTGGGCAAATTGACTCTCTGGGCAAATTTTTTTGCTGGCTCGGTCGATAAAAATCAGTTTATCGTGGATAGATCATACTCGCACTGCTGTCACGTCATTGCAGATTTATATGAACAGAGTTTCCTAATACAAGTACATAACTTTTAAACCATCAGGTAATATCCTCTTACGACTCAACTGATCAGTACAGTTGGGGCTTTTTGAAGCTGGTTTTTTTCATGTTTTAAGTGACTACATGAGCAGGTCGTTCAGATTTGAAGGACTGCGCCCGTCCTGCCGAAAATGTACACCGAGTAGTTTAGACACACGAGACACAGCAATATTATACTTTCACACTACAACTACCTACTAGAACATCTGGATCTGGGGGCTGATTCCACTAACTAAACTTTGCTCCAACTGCATCGAACCGTAGATAAACGATGTTTTTTTTTATTAATTTAATATTTGTACCCACAGACTCTAGGCTCGCTGCCATTTTTTTACATTAACTTAATTTAACTAATTAGTTAAGTAAAAAGATGTTTATTCAAATAGTTGATTAATTAATCAACTATTTAAATATACATCTTTGCATACAATGAGGGAACATAGACTAAACCTAACAACATTAGGTATCCATTAGAATTCCGAGTAGACCGGTCTCCGCAAGCAGCACCCGTTCAGGAGTTGACGCATGTGCCAGCCATCGCCTTCCTCAACCATATTTGAGGGAAGATGGCGACCCGACACACATCGCCGCCACTTGCCAACACCTCTTCGTGAGCATAAAAACGATGCTTTTAATACGTTTTCTTATTTTTCTAATGAGAAACAGTCCAGCTGCAATTAAGTTTCTGTTTGACAGCGATCGATCCAAACTACAGATTCTGCTAAATCGAAGAAGAATCGAAAGAACACGAATGTAACTCCAACTCATAATTATGCGTGTAAAGTAGCTTTTAATATTGATATACATATAGCGTTTAAGATGATGCTACGTTTCAATTTGTCTATAGAAATAGTAGAATAGTTATTGGCTAATTATTTAACGACAACCGGAGTCAAACTGCAATTGCAGCTGGACAGATTGTTGGACGTTGTTAAATAGTAGAATTGGCTCCTGAGGTGGTGACCAAGCAAATGGTCTCTGCACTTAATCTCTTACGATTTACAAGGCCGCAGAAACTTTTGACTCCATCCCTTAACGAAGAAAAACCGTTATGTATAGATCCTACTAATATTATAAGCGCGAAAGTTTGTATGGATGTTTGTTAATTTTTCACGCTCAATCGGCTGAGCCAATTTTGATGCATTTTGGTAAGGAGGTAGGTGAGGCGCTCGATTAACACATAGGATACTTTAAATCATCATCATCATCATCCATCAACATTTGTATTTTATAATTGGCTTTTTTGGTGGGACACTTGCAGAAGTTTCCTACCACCTAATGGCACTTGATTGGCCCCACCCAACACCAGTGAACAATCAAGTGTATGAATTCGCGCAAGGGTATAACCCTGGGTGACTCGTCCCTTTACTTGATTGCCGATTTTCGGGCCAAGCATCACTCATACGTAAATAGGCCTATACTACGCATATTTATCGACTAGATGCTCTCCGCGGTTTCACCCGCGCGGTAATGGATGATGATAATGATGATGAATCTTATATAGCCTATGTTACTCAGGGTGAATGTAGCTTTCCAATGTTGAAAGAACTTTTGAAATCGGTCCACTACTTTTTGAGCCAACTCGTTACAAACATACATACAAATCTTTCCTCTTTATAATATTAAGTATAGATTAAGTCTAAGAAAATTCAGCTATCTGAATGCTTCGAGAAACATGTTACTTTTCCGTGGTAATAACTTGTCGCTACCTACCTGTATAACAATACCTATCAAACGAAAAAACTAAATAACCGGAATCGGATAATCCAGTAAAAAGTTACCATATAAAATAGTCCGCGTTGATGAACACCTCTGGAAAACTGAAAGAGCAGTTTTAGGGCCCAACGTCTCGCTTAATAATTAAATAGCACTAGATTTCTAGATAGTCCTCTCGTTGTGTAGCAATAGGTCGTGCAGCGAGTGTAGCCTAAATTATGCCTATGTTAGAGCTTTTCACTATAATAAGAAATAACATAACTTATACCCAGCGCGGATCGAAGCAGAATAAAAATGTTACTAAATTAGGTCACGATCATAAGCTATTTTCGATACTAAATTAGTTTGTTTGGGTTGCCAGAGGCAGCGTTTCGTATTTTTCCATACAAGTAGATTACGTACGTTCTCGTTTTTTTATATAACGAATATAAAAAGGTAGCTTTCGGTTCGGAGCAAGCATCACCAACCATTAATGATATATACCTTATTTACGATTATTTATTTTATTAATAATTTCTTCTGTGCATCCGGTAAGATAGTGAAAGTAATGTAAAAATATTCAATATCTAATTAAAAAATCAATAAGTGGTAATGATTAGGCTAGTGTTCTAAAATTACACTCAGCAGTGAATCCCAGCTTTACTACAAATCTGGCAATTATATCTATATGATAATATATAATATAGTCTTACTTTGCGGTGTTTTTAGATGAGCCACCAAAATTTCTAGATCTGGCTAAATTTTGTATGCCATTTACTTTAAAAGATTCAAAATATATATTATGTGTATTTCTGTAATACTGGCCTTAGATGTTGAAAATCGTTTATTTGTCAAAAAGGATGTGTAGTAATGGAACGGTCTGTGTTGGCCTCGAATAGTTATATATTTATTATATATATATATATATATATATATATATATATATATATATATATATATATATATATACGTTTAACATTACGCAACATAAAAACCTCAAGAAGTGGAGCTCAAACGTGCACTTACTAGTCCTGGCCAGCAAAAACTTAAAGCCGTATGCAATTTATATTAAGCTTATTGTTTTATTTTAAAACTAGCTGCTCTCTGCGGTTTCACCCGCGCGGTAATGGATAATGATGATGATGATGATGAATCTTATATACCCTGTGTTACTCAAGGTGAATGTAGCTTTTCAATGGGGAAATAATTTTTGAAATCAGTCCAGTACTTTTTTAGCCAATTCGTTACAAACATATTTACATACAAATCTTTCCTCTTTATAATATTATATTATAATAGTATAGACTAGCTGTCCGGACAGACTTCGTTCTGTCAAAGTTAATAGTAAAAAGTAAATAAGTATAACGTAAGTATTTCAGACTGTCTCAACAATAAAGCAACGGTCCAACGGATAATATGAAAAAAAAATCTAAATTATTCGGTCTCTGCGCTAAGCAACATTATTTTTATTTAGATAGAAGAAAATAAGTCTTATTTAAAACATAAATATTAGCACAAAGTGATTACACAATATACCTTGACCTGCGTCAGGTCCACTGGTTGCCTCAACACAAGCTCCAACATTTTACCCAGATCCAAAACAGACAGCAGAATCCGAGTCTTCATTTGTTCACTTCACTATAAAAAATCATTCGTCTTTGGCTCGGTATAGCATAATAATTATTGCCGTAGTTACCCATACAAAAAACTTCATAAAAGTAAATGTCTACACAATGCGAAAGTACCGATAAGAAACACAATTATGATGATTAAAAATGTAAAAAAATACAAACAATAAAATTTATGTTTCAGAAAAATCTTAGCAAAAAAACACTTTTTAACAAAGAACAAATTAGTCACCGTCACTGTAGCTTCTTTTATTTATTATATTGTATTCAGAAAGAACCAATTTTAGAAATTAACGCTTGTTTTGCTCTTGTCTGTTCAACGAATTTTTTTTCTCGATTTACATTTTCACGCTCACATATATCATCTGCATCATAACATTGCTGTTCAGTTTTAAAATTAGTTTATAAGTTTAGTGTAAACTCTTCAAAGTCGCAGAATTACATTGTAATTACACAAGACTAAATTATTTCTTCACATCAAAGATTTCCGTTCTTTACTATACTCAGCCGAGCGGTTACCCGAGCACTGGCTACTGTTGACTTACTCGCATAACCTATTTAAAATTCTATAAGATCACTAATAGCAAGCTTTGTGGGAGATCCGTCTGTCAATCACTCAGATTTGATAGTTGATAATTCAATTACTTTTGGATGCTTGAGAGTGACGTCAGAGCCAAATGCACAAATCAGATAGCATATCTGTGGCTAAATGGTTTTATTACTGGTTATGAGTTAAGTGTTTACTGTCTTGGTGATTATTGGTTAACATGTTTGAAGTTCTTTTGCGAGGTTGCAAATTTTTTTTTGTATGTTTATATCATCGACCAGATAAGTTCTGTATATTTATAAGAAAACTAGCTAAACAGCGGCTTCGCTCGCGTGGCCTCGCGGGATACGGTAATTACAGATTTAAATGGGTCAGATTTCAATTAGGGGTCGAATTTCACAAAATCCCGTCTTAGTGAGTACATAGGTCCAAAAAAGAACACCCATGAAAATTTTTAAACTTTTAGAACTCGTAGTAACGAAGTTTCATACAAACTATCAACCCCAAAAAATCCCTTGGGGATTGAATTTCATAAAATCCCGTCTTAGTGAGCACCTAAGTCCTAAAAAGAACCCGCATGCAAAATTTGAAACTCCTAGCACTTGTAGTTTCTGAGATTTCGTGATGAGTGAGTGACCTTTCGCTTTTATATATATACGAGTAGATAGATTGTGCACTATGATGTGATGTAGATCGTTCAATATTTAAATGTTTACGATTGGGGGATCGGGCCTCCATCGGAACCTTCCACAGACCAACTGAAACGCAATAGCAAGCTATATAACTTCACGTTCGGTGTAATGTCAGAGTGTGGTACTTCCCCGGTCGTGCCGTCACATTTGGCGGTACAGCGTGGCACTACAACCAATAAACCGCATGTATGACAGATATTTTATGTATAAAATGATCTTCTCCGATGTAAAGAGTGCATTACTTTCACATTACAAGGTATTGCGAGATATAAACCTTGTACCTATTTAAAAAAATGCATAAAATTAGACTGATATGTAGAATCAAAAACAATATTTTGAACTGTAGATTTCTTTTGTTTTCCTTGAACTTCTTCTACTTATTCAGACAGCTTTAACAAAAATAAATCTTGATTTGTATGACCCTACTTCTCTAACGGCCTTATTAATAAACTTGTAGTAAACCCGGAGTAGTTAAAACATCTATCTGTCAATTTTTCGCTTGCAGTAATAGTCGCGCGTGAAAGCAAGACAAAGCATGTTACGCCTAATCTATGTTTACGCAACGTTTATTAATAAAGGCCTAAAAGTTTAATACCAGTTATAAAACAGGTAAATCCACGCACTGTATCTAGTTTTCCTCTTCATTATTAAAATAGTTACACACGGGATCTAAAAAGGTGTGCGCACTTAATAAATATTTAGGTTTGTCTACTGTTTAGGCCAGCGGTAGACAACATTTTCGGTAACATTATAAAGAAACTGATGAATTTATCTCCTTCCAATGTGACGGTATAGCAAAATAAGAAGAAAGTGCCCACACCACCACTAGTGCGTTGCCGGTGATGGTTACATTGACAGACAAACAAAAAAAACATAAAACTTTGTAAAAAAACAACACAATTATTCTGTGCTAAGTACTTAGACATTACGGATATTACCTTCTTCAATTAAAAATGTTGGGAAAAGTTACGGGAAAGAAACGAGCTGGTCGCAGGAAGAAATCATGGCTACGGAACATCAGGGAGTGATTGCGAGTGCCGCTGAACTTTCTCGCCTCGCCAAGGATAGAGAAGAGTACGGAAAGCAGATTGCCAAACTTCATTGATTGAAAAGGCACTGAGAGAAGAAGAACACAATTATATCAATAAAAAACGAAGGAATTGTAACAAAATTGTAAAAAAAAACAAAAAACACTCGTATTGGCATGAAACGGTGAGCACTTTCATGCATGCGGCCGGGGTTAAATCCTGGTATTAGTTGTTATTTTATATAATATAAAAAACATACACTTAAAAAATGAACAGTGCCACCTCGCGGTCAATTGTAGAACTAAAATTGATAGCGAGTACGCCAATCACAAGCTTAATAGCCAATAGGTAGGCGAGATCGAGTATCGACTATAGATGACAATGTTGCCAACTCATGGTAGAGCCACAGGCAAAAGTCAACTGAAAATATTCCTGTTTTCGCCAATGCACAGCGGTGTGTAAAGCGCAAAACTACCGACACGAATCGAATATCCGTGACTATCTTTTGTAACTGCTCTATTGTTTATTCCCTTCGTACAAACACAAATTACACACGCGCACACACACTAACCAACCCAACACATACAAAGACGCTTAGGTACATTATGAATAGAGTTTAATGCAAATTTATTTTTCATAGAGACGCGGAGTGAGTACACATAAATCATTTTTGTTTTCTTAAAATGTTTGCGAGACCGCGTCGTATCGCGCAGTAGCTATGTTTGAATCTGTGTACGTAGTAGAAAACTGTTAATAGATAACCTTGTACTTGAGTTCGTACAAACATGTTAATATGAAGTGGTACAAGGTGATGTATTAACACTGTTTTTCATCACGTCTATTCTAAAAATGACACTTGCCTTCAGAGGAAAGCGGGAGCTCTTGTTTCTCGCTTCTGTAGGTCTACCATGAGTTTAAAAGATTGACACCAATTATGCTCGATAGCGAATGCCGCAAAAAAATGTATGTAAAAGGAACAGCGCCACCTCGCGGTCAATTGTAGAACTAAAATTGACAGCGAGTACACCAATCAAAAGCTTAATAGAGGTGCGTTCGTTTAGCTTATAAAGGCATTGGTGGCGTTTTCATTGATGGCTCTTCTATTATAGCATTCGTAAAGCCTTTGCCCACACCCTATTCGAACGCTCAACTGAGCATAAGACCTAAAATCGCATGATTATGCTGTCAAATACATAGGTGTCACAAAACGATCACAAACAACCATGCTCCGGACGTGGGTCAAAAATTACACTTTATGGTGGCAAAATTCCTCTTTTTTAGCTTTTCGACCGCTGAACAAAAAGAGACATGAACGACATTTTCACCCACAGATTCCCAATTCGAACGCCCCTTGCGAGCGTTTTTAACCGTTATTTTTGCTAAAAACGCTCACGATAGGCCTATTCGAACGCACTACAGGCGAGATCGAGTATCGGCTGTAGATTACATTTATGTTGCTAACTCATGGTAGAGCTACCGATAGGTCCATTAAAATCTAGAAGGCTATGCCCCGTTTGCATAAAGGTCTGACACAAATTTAATAACTGTCTCTGTTCCAAACAAAACTTTTAACATATTCACGAATTGTTAAAATATTTCCAATATAATCATTATTAAATTTGTATTATGGATAGATAGATAACACTGTATTGAGACATCGCATTAATCACTAAATATTAAAAAGAACAATTCTAAATACTAGATGTAACAATGGGCGGTCTTATCGCATATAATTATATGATTTTTAAAGCACTAACTCAACGAGCGAGACCAAACTTTACCATTTTATAGAAAAAAATACACATTCTCGGACGGGAGTCGAACCTGCGTCTTACGACAATCCATGTCAGACGCCATGACCACTAGGCCACCGAGACATGTCTTCCGAGGCCCGAGCATCGAATTTTAATTATCTATTTGATCTTAACTGTTTTATGGAGAAGGGGCGACATCTATTGAACAGCTTGACAGCATAATCAAATCGAAAGAAGAGTTTTTCAAACACCTAACTTTCATATTGAATTGGCTATCGCATTGGATTGGCGGGAGACGCGGGTTCGAATCCCGTGTTTTCTCTCTATAATTGCATAGGTAATTAAATTTCTTCAAACTACTCGTATTTGTGTTTTATTTATACTAATTAACTCTATTTCCTTCCTCGTTTCTTTTCTACCGACTTCCAAAAAGGAGAAGGTACTCAATAACGAATGTATTTTTTTATTTATTTTTACTACTACTGAAGTGTGTTAAAATATGTATTTAATTCTGTCAATGTGTAACTTAAAAGTCTTAGAAATGTCATATAGTTTTTGTAATTTTAAGTAACTCACTGTTTATGAGATAAAATGCTTTAAAAACCCTCATTTTTATCTTCGTCAGGAGCTGACAGTACCAATCAGTTCAGCCGTTTAGGCGTGATAAGGTAACAAACAGAAAGAAGCTTAGCTTTGCTTAGTGGCAGAATATCTGGCAATGAGGTGGTACCATTCAAGACAGCTTCATGCACAAGAGGTCTCTATCACACAGTGAATAATGCTCGCCTCTTAGGATATTTAAATCTATATAAAATAAATAACCCCTATTTCTCCTGGTCACGCTATTACTTAAGAACGGCTTTACCTATTTCATTCGTCTTTTTTTAATAAGTTTTTTAATATTTCGTAGAAGGTTCTTATATTTAAAAAACTTAAGAAAAGAGAGAAGGTCGACATCCTACATCGTGAACGAAGTTGCGGGCAGTCGCTAGTATCATATATGATACGATTACTTATAAGTAATAGATATTCGTTTGCCGTTGAAGTAAGAAATGACATCTCCATAGATTTTAAAGCCATTAGACCACAGCAAGCATTGCGAAAAACAGTTAGTTATAATACAAAAAGCTACATTTCTTTATTTGTTTCTAAATTAGTTGTTTGCATTTACAGTAAAAAACCAAACCAAGTACATGCACCTCCATTGCCAAAAATACTTACGTGGATTTATGTTTTGTCCTACATTATTTTTATGTGCTAGATATCGGTGCCCAATAAAAGTACCTAATAAAACATTTATAAATTGTAAGTACTTAGTATATACGTAGGGATGGGACCATTACAGATAAATCCGTCTTAAATTGATTATGTCCATATTTTTTTTGGAAAATTATGGGGGAGGCGTATGTTCAGCAGTGGACCTCCTACGGCTGAGATAATGATGATGATGATGATGATGAAATTGATTATACCGAATACGAATATCATTCAAACTAGACTTGGAACAATTATCAGCTTTCTATAAACCGAAGTTTTTTGCCTTTTAGTATAAAGTTAATTTACACTTTAAAAAAACCAATGCAAAATTATCTATAAAGTATAAACATTTAGTAGATTATGATTACTTACGTCGGCCTTCTTTTTTCAAAAGCTGTAGTGCACAAAGCACGAAAATATACGTAAGTGTAACGTGTCAGCCGGGAGCTCGCAGACGCCACTGCGCACTCGCCCCGAAGATGAGGTCGATGTATTCGATCCTTAACGTGAGTGTTTTGCCGGTTAATAATAATAGTTGAATTAAGTGTAACGTAATAATATATACGTATAATAATAGTAAACGTAAACAAAAGCGTAATCGTATAGTTGACGTATACAGAGGCCGTAGCACAAACAATTTGCGAAAACGTATGTAATGTAAAGGTCAATGGGTCACGCTTCGGCGTACAAACTGTGTGTTAACTGCGCCACAGTTGTACTAGATAAAATGTAGTTTGTACTAATTCTCGTGCTAAGCCAACAGATACTAGCATGTATGCTAAGTTTCACAACAATTCACTCGATGTTTTAGCGATAATTTGCAACAAACATGTTTACTTATGTTTGCACACATACAAACTCACTTTTGCATTTATTCTATGTGTATAGAAATCAATAATTTACATGTAGAATTGTAGAGATCATAAAATAGTATTCTAGTTTTCTATTGCAGGCATACGTTCTTTAAAAATATAATTTATAGGCGAAGAAATATTATTATTATTATTTAAAAATATAATAAAAATGAATACCTTAACTAATAGTTTTCCGGACAGATTTTTTGCCGGATTTCGACTAAATGGATACAACTCAATAAATAAATCAAGCACACTTTTCGATATGACCTTGTTGTTACATTATTTCAATTTAGTACATTTGTTGCCTCGAATGCGATCTTCATTTCAACTCCGAAAGGAGTAAGTGTAAAGGAGGTACCTAGCCTACTCTACATTGTTAGTAGGTACCTACTACATTGTAGTAGTATGTCTCTGACATTTTCAACGAGTATAATATTCTTAAGACTGACATCGGATTGATAATTTCTTTAACCTTGATAACCTGTTGCCGAAATTCCATCTATTCGGCCCATCAGTTCACATCAAGCCAGTCATAGTACGACTTTCCGTAATCTGTGGTATTACATTAGTCTGGAAGAAAGAAGTGGTCTAAAAGTATTGTCTTGGAATGTTCCTTTGCGCTTTATACTCAAATGAGGTCATCTATATGTTATGCAAACTATTTTTATGTAATATTGAGTATAAACTCTATTTTTAAACGACGCAACTGTAATTAAATTTAAATGAGACATAAGACACAAGACGAAAATCGTAAAGGAGACGCTTAACATACAACAAATTAATAGGTACATGGAAAACTCTTCTGGTTAAATATCTTACATAAACCTAACATACCTCTTATATCTGTTTATAACATATAAATAATAATTTGTGGTTAATAAAAACTATTATTAATTAATAATACCTCATTTTTATTACAAGTATTTGATTAATTATTTATTCTCATAATAATTAATATTGTAATTAATGTACATGTAGGTACCTATATACATATAGTTAATTACACGTTATTATTTGGTAAACCGTAAACAGTAAGTAGGTAGGTTAGGTACCTTAGTTTCTAAGTGGTGTTTTGTTAACTTCGACGAGTTTATATTTCCACGTTTGGTACAAAACGGCGCGAATGACATAGTCCAAGGAATTTAATTATTACTTAATTGATGGATAACGAACTTATAAAACATAGGTAAGTACACAGTTTACTATCTCCATATCAACTGGTCTAAAAATTACGTACTGTAAATTTAAATCATTTTTCATCATATCAAAAAATAATATTCGCTTATCGCAATAACTGAAGTGTAGTGCCGGCCTTAGCTAAAATAATTCCAATAGTAAATTATCAAAATGGCGGCAGCGGCAGTTCGTCCGGTTAGCGCGCGAGACGTGACGTCAGCGACCCTCCCCACGCCCCTGCTTCACTTCGCAGCTGCGCACGGGGCGGCGGCGCGGCGGGACGGGATTACGTGCTTTGGCATCTGTGCTTTGGCTCGCTCGACACTCGCCGCTCTCTCGTTTCGCGCGCGCTCAGTCTGCGATTAAAAGCGACGCGGCGCCGTTGTCGTTCGCTCATGACGCGTTGTTTTACTTTTTCTACAATTTCTGTGACACGTGTGAACTTAGCCTCATCACAATGTCTGTAAATGTGTTGACAAATGCCGAAATTCAACAGATGCGGGAAGATTTTGCCCTAGACGTTGAAGAATACTACAATGATCGCCCAGGTAATCATAAGTGGGACTCTGAATGGATTGCAAAAGTAATAGAAAAAATTGAACTCTACAAAAAAAATCCGAATCACCAAAGGCTAGACCATGACAGTCATGACCACTACGTACATATTTATGAAGTAAAGATGCTTGACGGCAAGAAAATTTTGAGTGTTAAGAAAAATAATGAAGAATCAGGTAAAGTCATCCGAGTTGCAGCTATCGACGAGTATTTCGACATTTTACTCGATGCTCACTTGAAAACTAATCACGGTGGCCGCAGCAAGATGATCTTCTATTTGAAAGATTTAGTATATATTACTACAACAATCATCACGTTGTTTCCGAAACACTGCAAGATTTGTTTAAACTTACAGGGAAAGAAAAGAACACACAAGTCCCTAATTGCACGTGGTTACCAGCGTGGGATTCTAGTCATTATAGACATGAGTAGTACCCCGGACAGGCAGGAACACGGGACGTTTAAATATATTCTGTACTACCAGGATAACACGACAAAGTTTTCTTTCCTGCGTGCTTTAACTGACGACACTCCGAATGCAGTAGCTGAAACCTTGCTGGAAATCTATTTGAATTTAGGAGCACCTGAAATCTTAAGCACAGACCGAGGCAGTGAATTCACCGAATCAGTGATATCATGTTTGAATGAAATATTTCCTGACAGCTTGATACTTATCGGAAAACCAATAATACCTGAAGAACTGGAAGAATGTGAAGACACTATAAATAACAATATACAAACCTGGATGAAGGAGAATATATCAACCAAATGGTCGATTGGAATTAACTTTGTCCAGTACGAGTTGAACAACATTTACGACGAAGAGATAGGGAGAACCCCGTTCGAAGCAAAGTTTCGAAATCATAAGGTAAAGGGTATCGTTACTACTGGCATGCCAACCAAATTAATTGCTAGTATAAAAACTGAAAAAGATATGAAAAAAGTGGAAGCTTTCCGAAGGCATCGAGCCAGGACGGCGAGACTAAGAAGAATTAAGAAAAGAAACAATACAGTCATGGCCGACACCAAAAATAATACAGATGCACAAAGAAAGGCTTGTGAAAAAGAAGCCACTTCAACTGCTGGTCCCAGCGTGGAAAAAGAGCGTGCTTGGTGTTGGGTCTGCGGCAAGGAAGACGAGAATGTCACTGAACTGTGCTGCTCATGTAACGCGGCTATTCACAAAGCCTGTGGGATATCCAAAGACTCAAATACCATCAAATGCAACATATGCTTAGACGAAGAAAATACTCAGACAGATGAAGAAAATACTCAGACAGATGAAGAAAAGACTCAGACAGATGAAGAAAATACTCAGACAGATGAAGAAAATACTCAGACAGATGAAGAAAATACTCAGACAGATGAAGAAAAGACTCGGATAGATGAATACAATAAAATTACAGAAGTCTTACTAGAACCCCCGAATATGGGTGAAGCAGTAATAAAAGTAGAAAAGCCTGTTACAATGGATGTTGACTTGTGAAATAGGCTCGGGGTTGTGCGTGTATTTTTCAATACTTAATATTTTTAAATACTATTTTGTTCTTAATTATAATATTTCGATACGGATTAAGATCGTATTAAGCGATTGTTTAGTAAATTGACTTTTATGTTACACCTCAGTTAAATAAGCTAATTACCTTATCTTGTGTGACTTATTTTAACTTAAGTGATATTCCATCGTAGTAAAGATATTCATAAACTGTTAAGTTCTTATTAAGTTTCTTAATAAAGTTATTAATTATAATATAAAACGGTGTTTATTTAGAAATCTATAATATGCTTCATCATAATAATGTGATTAGGTTAAGGAACAAGCACGAGGCCCACCTGGTGTTAAGTGGTAACCTCTGCCTAGAACAGATGCATTTCGTCACAAGTGACGTACTGCACTGCGCCCGTAACCCTGAGACATTAAGTTGTTAACTCTCATGTGCCTGTAATTTCGCCGGCAATCATAACATATTACTGCTTTGCGATAGAAATAGGGTGTGGTGGTGGTGGCAGTACTTCCTCTGGCGAACTAAGTCACAAATAGTTTTTCTGCTACAGAAATCTAACAAAGCAGAAAGGTACAGGAACAAGTACAATTAAAAAAATGAATACCGACTTCCATTCTATTCCGTTATTGGAGTGTATCTCAAAAACTGCTGGACCGAATTTGATGCAATTTAAATGGGACGACACGGGAAGCACCAGCTTTCAAAAAAAGTTTAAGCTTTTAAAAATTTTGAAAATCGGTTCCACCAGTCGAAAGTTATGAGTTAACAAACATAAAAAAACAGTCAATTGAGTACCTCCTCCTTTTTTTGGAAGTCGGTAGATAAAAGGGGTACATCAAAATTTTTGCTTAATCAAACTAACTTTACCATTAGATTCGTAGTAAATGGGCCTTTCGTATGTTTATTCGAAACAGTGCAGAAGGAACTCACTTCAAAGATAACCAACATCCATCAAAGACTAAAAGAAGCCTATTGCAGCTCAAACCTGCATAAAAGGTGCACATTACATGCGAAACCGGTAAAGAAGGTTCTCATTGTCTATGCTCAACTCAAGAACGCGTCGTACGCGCGTTGGAGAGGAGTTACATTGGAGAAATGAATATAAACTTCATGGTTATTTATTTAATTGATTCAAACCTTTTATATTCTATATTCAGTCACAATTAGTCAGTTTAACCATTTATTATTAAGTAATAATTTAATTTTCGAAGTTTAACTGGCATTTATCTCTCGGTTATTAATTTTATTGATAAGCCCCTTATTTTCCCTTCAAATTTTATGCAATAGATACTTTATTTATTAACTAGCTGACTTGTCCCCGGCTTGCCTGGCAGCCGCAGAATGCTACGTAGAAATATATTGCATAAAAAGTTCATACAACTTGGGTTTTAATTATATTGCGGTGAATCCTCCTTATTTTTCTGAAAACTGTTATTTTTATGTTACTTTACAATCTATTAGGCGACACAGAGAGACAAGAAAAAATACTTTATATAGTTTTACGGCCTTATTAATAAACTTGTAATAAGTCCGGAGTAGTTAAAACATCTATCTGTCAATTTTTCGCTTGCAGTAAATGTCACGCGTGAAAGCAAGACAAAGCATATTACGCCTAATATATGTTTACGCAACGTTTATTAATAAAAGCCTTAATATTATAGGTAAGTAAGTACCGTAAGAATATCTTTCATAATGCATTTTTTTATTGCCAAAAGTAGATAGAAATGCAGGCGGCCCTTCCATCCGGTGATGGAAAGTGGTCACTGTCGCCTATAGACGTTTGCAACACCAAGGGCGTTGTCAACGCGCTGCCGACCTCTAAGAAGTTTTGTATATGATTAGTATATAGCATTTAGTAAATTACCGTAATTTTGTCATTACAAAAAGACACTAATATTCTATTTATCTTATATGGTATAAATACCTTACATGATATAAAATAAGTCCTCCTAAAACACGCAACGGATTTTCATGCGGTTTTTTCCATCAGTTGGATAATTTAGTACGGATAGATTTTTATACAATTATGTTTTGTATACAATAAAACCGAATTGAATTATGTTACTTTAAGTAATTAAGGAAAAACAAATATTACCTTAAAAAACAGAGTAACTGAATAGAGATGTACCTATTTTTTTAAGGTTCCGTACCTCAAAAGGAAAAACGAACACTTATAGAACCACTTTATTGTCCGTCTGTCTGTATGCCATCCTCCCTTTTCTTTTCTTTCCTTCTTAATTAGATTGGAGGTATCAAGTCAAGAAATCTATATAAAATACTTGGGCTTACGGTCTGTGAAAAATCAAACATTTGCCAATTCAACGCAATCAAAATATATGCGCGTATATAAACTGTAATATAACATAATAATAATAAAAAAAATATATGTGAATAATAATAATATATATTATATATATACATATATATTATATTATATATAATATTATATACATATATACAACATATTTTTCGATTTCATTCGAGGGATTCATAGCATATAGGGTACTTCCAGTGGACCTAGAATCATGAAATTTGGCAAGAAGCAAGTCTTCCAGCACATGTAAAGAAACAGTACATGTAATTTGATGACAAAAACGTATACCTACTATTACAAAATTATTATTTGCGATTGGTTCTATAACCGTGTTTAGAGATCTAACGGCAAAAATGTTTGTCCTTTAATTTGAGCAATAGTATCAGATTCTTTTTTAATGTACGGAACCCTCGTTGAGCGAGTCCAGCTTGCACTTGGCCTAAATTACACCTGTGCAAAGCCGGGGCACGTCGTTAGTTTATATATATAGTACGATAATTATTGTTTAATTAATATGCACGAGGGCAGAGGCAATCAGTGGAAATATTAATAAAGTGATTGATGTAGCATAATGTATGATTATAGTGCGCTCGTAAATGTGTCAGTACCTACTAATATCGAGTAAGTTGCCCTGAATGTTGTTATACAAGAGTAAATATGACTGTAGATATCATAAATGAGTTTATTCAACCGCTCCTGGTAATGCCTTGGCGACATCGAGGAGAAACGCCGTTGATTATCGCGATGTTGAACGTTAACCGGTGATGTAGCCACCCCTTATCGCGATTATTCGACAACGGCATTTACATTGCTGTTGACGTTGAGCGATAAATCGCTGGCGGTATTTTAAAGCACATCAAAGAGATTTAACGAGGGAATGCAGTAGAGTAGCAGTTGCAGCGGGATACATTGTTGAACGTTGTTAAATAGTGGAACTGGCCCCCTGGTAAATATTATAGCACACGCGAAACATCAGAGTTGGAAGCAACCTTCAAGAGTCCTTTTTGTTTAAAGGTACCCAAGCATGACGGACATTTGATGATTTTACTGGCTACTGCAATTCCTGGTATAGGTACTTCTACTTTTTATTTCTATTAGAAGTAGACTCGTATATTATGTACATTTGCCATTCCTCAAATTAGGATAGAAGATAGTGAAATATTTATTCGGAGTCAAGTCACGGTCACATAAATCTCAGTATGTCAATGACAGACTCCTTTATGAGTCATGTCATTGACAGACTGTCCTGTCTAACTGACATTCTAGTGAAGCAGTGCATGCATTTACCATAACTTTCAACGGCGAATGAAGACAATACACAAAAAGTTATCATGACTTGCAACACTGCCTACACTCGTGCGTCATTACGAACACTTAGCGGTTAATAATCCATCACTATTACACGTCAAGACTCAAAGAAACACAAATCTAGGAAAATGAAACAAAACCAACGACTATTTTCCTTGCCATCACCACCCCCAGTCTCGTTCAGCCAGTAGTTTCAACTAAAAACTTTTCGTTTACGAAATTACTGGCTGAACGTAACTGGCAGTAATTTCAACTAAGTTTTTAGTTGAAATTACTGGGTGATTGAGACTTGAAAACTTATGTTTCATGGTGACCAGTGCAGCGCAACTGTCATGGCCATGCCGTATCGTTTAACCACACACGTTGCAGTTCCTGGGAAAGTAGGTTGATTTCTGCGAAATATATTGTATTATTGAAAAAAAATACAAATAGTAAGAGGCACTGTAGCTATAACTAACAAATAGCCAGAGTTTCACGGAAATCCTTTATTACTTGGGCTCTTACCTATTGAGTTGTTTTGTGGTCTCAATGACGAACGCAGTGCCGGGCAGGGGGCTACTTCCACCTCTCAAAGTAGTCATATTTCAACTTTACCATCTAATTTGATACACGTCAATATATCAATCTTAAAATAATAATGGATTAAGTACGATAGATTTTTGATGACCATGTTCAAATAGTTCACTAATTCGCGTACTTTGACGTCACTTTTGACACTTGTTTGACATTGTTCCAATATTAAAGTTTTTAAGGAGGAGGAGGCCATTATTCTATGAAAGGCCCTCAACTAAAATTTAAAATAAGCAATAATAAAATAATATCTTAAATAAAATATATCCGTGTTTTAAGAGCATTTTTATAGCATTTTCATAAGAGCATTTTTTTATCTAAATTTTTAGGCATGAACTTGTTTTATTATTATTATTAACTAGCTGGTGCCCGCGACATCGTCTGCGCAAGATTAGTACTTCGTGTGATTATTAATCTTCTCCAAGGCCATACCAGGCCTCTTTCACTCCATGTACTTGCGCACGATAAGTACCTACCGGCCGCCGGGCAGTCGACTGCTTATTTCTCAGTGGGTTGCCGACAGCCGCGCGGAGCGTTCGTACGCGAGGAAATATTTTGTGTTACCGGACTTGTAGCCCGACGTTCGTTGTTTGTTTTGTTAACATGGAAACTAATAATAAAAATAGTGGTACACTATGTGCAGTTGAAGGATGTAAATCCAGCAGGAGAAGAGATAAAAACTTATCTTTTTTCCATTTACCTGCTGATGAAGAAACGTGAGTACCTACCTACCTTTTTAATTCATTATTTGTTCCAGCGTATGAAAATACGTAGTGCAGGAGGTTTAGATATTTAGGTAATACATTTTCGTACCTACAAAGAATTTTATTTTTCTTGTCGTATAATTTCGTACCTCAGTCACAGATTAATAAAGTTACTCCTCAGTACCTACCTATGTACTTGTATTTTTGCTAATTTCAAAGGCATGACAATCTACTCAATTCTCGAGTACCTAATCAAAATTGAATTCCCGATTATTCTGAATTTTTTGGTTAGTCAATATCGGGTGGGTGGTGGGTCGGTCGTTGAGCGGGCCGCGCGCGGGTTCAGGTTAGGCTGGTCGATCTAACAAAATTTATGCATTTACCAGAGCGATTTGAACCGCTGCTGTCATATCACGACTTGTCGTCATATCGCAGTCTGGCTGAACGGCGGGCGCGCGGCGGCGGCGGCGGCGGCGGCGGTTGCGGCATCTCCCGTGCGGCGACGCATGCCGACAAAGGGATCAAAGGAAAGCCGGCCGTATGATGCGCGCTGCGCGCCCGCGCCTCGCACAGGTGTTGCGTCGTGTAAAATAGTTGAAAAATATTTCTTAAGTAAAATAGTTGAAGTAATGTTACCTATTGTAAAGCGTACTTATTGACTAATTAAATCAAGTAAGCGCTAAGGCCTACTTGACTTGCGAATAATGACGTCAATTTTGGCGATACAATGCGCCATGTAACGACACAAACAAAACATGCATGGGTTGGTATGTCCCTTAATCAAAACAAATACCTACCTACTTATTATATTTCTTATTCAGGGACAGTGAAGGTATTAACAAAGTATGTACCTACATAAATCGTCCCTAGTAAATTATGCTTGATGTAAATGAATACATTCGCTTGTTTGAGCTCCGCCCCCTCCCTGTATAGGGTTCCGTACCCAAACGGTCAAAATCGGACCCTGTTAATCAGACTTCGCCGTCTGTCTTTACGTCCGTCTGTCACCTCAAACAATTGAACTTTTTAAATTTTGTAGGTATTTATGTCGCTGCTACAATAAAAAAATCTAAATTTAATAAATATTAAAGGGGTTTTCCATACAACAAACGTGATATTTTTGCCATTATTTGAATAATCGTGTGGTACTCTTTGTGTCAAATTTATATCTACCTACATATAATTTTTTTTATTGGCTATTTGTTTGGGATGAAGGTATTTTAAATGTAAAAAAATATTTTATTTCAGGCGCAAAACTTGGACAGAACTGATAAGGAGACCAGATCTAGCAAGACCGGAAACGAAAATAAGATCGCATTTCGTATGTTCGCTGCATTTTGACCCATCTGTAATTAAATATACACCTAAATTATTACCTAAGGCATTACCTACATTATCCCTCCCGTCGTCGTCTCAGCCTACAACATCTAACTACAGCAATGAACCTAAAACAAAGGAAACCACTACACAAACCAAGTATTCAACTGTCAACATCATATCCGCTGTCACCGTTAAAAATGCTGATACCAAATCTGAATCAGTACAGACCACCGAAGCTCTGTCATCCAACACGCCGAGAAAAAGAAAATTAATTAAAGAATTAAAAGAGTCCAACCTCAAAAAAAGAAGACTTCAAAATGAATTGGATAAAATCAAAAATGAAGTTCAATCCAAGGAATTTGAGCGGTTTTCTTTCCAAACTGAGGATGAAGTAACAAAACGATTTTGCAAGCTAGTAAAGTGGCAAAGCAGTTTAAAAAGTAGATGCAAAGGGAACCGTTACACCCCAGAGTTTAAGTTATTTGCACTGAATTTTCATTTTTCCAGTCCGCAGACATACAGAAGTTTAAAGTCTTTTTTATCGCTGCCTAGTGAAAGTACGCTTCACAGATTTCAAATGGTTATTCCACCTGTGATTGAGGACCGTACCTTGGATTTTTTGTCTGCGAAGATGAAATCTTTGCCCAAAAAAGCCAGATATTGCACTCTGTGTATAGATGAAATGGTCATCAAACGACATTTACATTATGACACTAGAAGAGACGAAATGATTGGTCTCCATAACATTAATGGTGAAGTAACGCCTGAAATAGCTTCTCATGCTTGTGTGGTTATGCTCCGAGGCATTATAGTCAACTGGAAGCAACCTATAGCATATTCATTCCTAGGATCGCCAAAGCATTACGAAAGATTGGAACTCTGGCTGGATGAAATCATTTTGAAACTTTCAAATATAGGGATTGACGTTAAGGCGATTGTGTCCGATCAAGGATCAAACTTTGACAAGTATGCCAAACAGGTCAAAAATATAACGAAGGAAAAGCCTTACTTTTTCTTAAATGGTAAAAAAATTTACTACATTTTTGACGCCCCGCATTTGTTAAAATGTATTCGAAACAATCTGTTGACAAACGATTTTGTATACGATGATAAGAAAATATCTTGGAAACATATTGAAGAACTATTTTCACAACAGCAAGAAAAAAATTTAAAGCTCATTCCAAGAATCACTGAAGCTCACATTAAACCCAACAATTTTCAAAAGATGAGGGTCAAATATGCCGCACAGGTATTCAGTCACTCCGTTTATTCCGCATTGAACGCCCTTATACGTCTCAAAAGTCTACCTGAAGAAGCAAGACCAACGGCAGAATTTGTAGAGAAAATGAACAATTTGTTCGATGTTTTAAATTCAAGTTCAGTCAATGCCACATGTAAATTTCAAAGAGCTTTTTCGTTCAAAAATACCAACTCGATGTGTTAGAAGAAGCTATAACAACATTCACACATTTAAGAGCCATCGATTCAAAAAAAGGTGCTGATAATACAAACAGGATAAAAACATTTAAAAATTTACAAATAACTATCCAATCCATAAAAATGCTATGCAATGATATGAAAAAAGAAGGATTTAATTACGTTTTTACAAGACGTCTTAATCAGGATAGTCTTGAAAACTTTTTTGGCACCGTGAGACAGCAGGGGGGAAACTGCCGCGATCCTACGGCAATTCAGTTTCAGAGAGCTTTTTCAAAACTGTTTCTGTCAAATATGTTGAAGAACTCCCCAAACACAAACTGTGAAGAAGACGTTTGCGAACTACTTCAAAAACAAAATGATTTTTTTGATAGGTCTACACCCAGAGAACCTACCCGCCGTCGTACTGCACCTGCAGCAGTCGCTTTAAATGGTGAAACAGACTATCGTTTCGACTTGCCTACTGAAAATGCTTTAGTATACATATCCGGATACTTACTTTATAAATGCAGTAAGAAGCATACCTGCCCAGAGTTCACCTCAGAATTAAATAATATTCCTAATGTCGATGAATCCAGAATGTTCATTCATTTTAAAGCTTTCAACAAAACATCGTCTTTTTATGGAAGTTTAAAAGTACCTTCAGATTCCTTTTACGATTATGTAAAAAATCTAGAAATCACATTTGTTAAAAATTTTGAAATTAACATGAGACAAAAACCCGGTCGCAAGCTCCTTGATCTTTTAAAAAATATTCCTTTTAACTCCCCTTGCCCTTGTTTCCCACAAGAATACCTACTTAAATTATTTATACGATTCAGAATATTTTCCACAATTAAGTTTAATAACCGAGAATTTCGCCAAGGCAAAAAATTTATTAAACATTACATCAAAATAAAACATTTGTAAGTTATGTATAATTTCTTGATAATTAAAAAATAAAACATGTTAAAACAGAAGAAATTATTTTTCTTTCAATTATAAAGTTTACTGCAAATACCTACTGACATATATATCGAAAGAGGCAGCCCTGACAATCTACGCTGAGCACGTGGCGGCGCGCACCTACAGAGCAAAGTCAACTTTATGTTCGTAAGCTTTGGTTCATTTTGGCTTGCAACGTCTAGCTACTAGAGGGAGTAGGTTATTATAGCAGTAGGTATTGTCATTTTTCCTTGGAGTGATTTATCTGTTACGTAGTAACTTATTTAATCTGTGGCCATACTATCTACTATCCATACTAACTATCTTTATACCAAAATGTCATATAATATTTACATGGTCAAACGCAATTGCTATAATAGTACTAGTAAATTTCAATACTTAGTAAATCAAGCAATAAACACTAATAATAAAATACAGTACTGTCAATACATTTCATCACCCTTGACGGTCATCGAGCACGTCTAGTAGCTTGAATCAGAAACTGACACAAACTTTGACAGCACTGTCATCATTACGATCTTGGCGGAGATCTTGTTATTTTGTCAATACTGTGCCCAAGGATAATACCTACGCTTATTTACCCGCGTGGTGATGGATGATGATGAAGATGAAAAGTAGGCTATGTGCTATTCCAGACTATACCTAATCTATCTCTGTGCCAATTTTCATCTAGATCCGTTCAGCCGTTCTACCGTTTTTGAGTAACAAAACCCATTTATCCTTCCATCCAAATCCAAACTTTCACATTTATAATATTAGTGGGATATTGTTCAACCATGTTGTGTCGGTGGGAGTACGATAGTAAGTATGATTATTCTAAGTGTATTACAAAACGCTCCTGATTTATGATAGTTTCGTAAAAGGTGGGAGTAGGCCCCCAGATCACACATAAAAACTCATAGACATAGGTATTTCTTACTACAAATATGCTACAATTCTACCCTTACTCATTCTGTGTTTCAATTAATATTATTAGTTTTAATTATGGCCATTATCATACGTTAGACGACAAATTGCGTAACATATCTTTGTTATTTTTAATTTGGATACTGAGAGAACCAATCAAGTGACGAAGTAGCTACCTTATTCATAGGTACCATATACACAAGTACGCACAAAAACTACTATATACATATAGTGCTGTCCGAATTACGCCATAAGCACTACTTATTAGCGCGCGCAAATATCCCGAAATTGTGTGAGCGGGCACATGTGCGAATGTGAAGTCGTAAGTGTAGCTGTTGGGGGCTTAATGTCAAATTTTACATTGGTTTATGTCAGACAGGTTAGATTTGCTTGCTTTGTTTACCTACCGGTCCGATTTCATTGGAACGCTAACAGCGCTGTGATTTATGAAATTACGCTGTTCAATATTGGATTTAAAAAATGGAACCGACTTCAACACCAAAAAGTGTGGAATTAGGTATACCATGATAGTTCAAAAGTACCTATTATCACAATATTGTGCGCATGTTAGGTAGCTACCGACTTCGACAAGTTATTGCGCACTTTTTGGTGTTGAAGTCGGTGATCACTTTATGAAAAAAAACTTTTTCGTGATTTATAGTGACTCTTGTTACTTACGCGATCGATCGATTGTCATCCTCTGACAATGATGACATCATGAAGATAGGCGTAAAGGCCTCAAAGGCCTATTCAAACCTGGGCGTAAATATTTCTGTTGATTTTATTTTAATATGGATTTCCGCAAAATAACGACTATTTTACTTAAGACGCGGTCCAACCCCAATTTTAAAATAATTTACGATGCTTTACGTAAGGTTGAAAATCGCTTGTTAGATTGGACGATGTAATGCGAAAATGCGTTAATTTTGAAGGTTTTCTTTATATTTTTCGATAAACACTAACATAATTGATAAAACTGCTGGTTATTACTTTAGTACTATGATTTTGGTTAAAGTTGGCTTTGTATAAAAAAATATGGTGTTATCGCTGAAAATTCTGAGAGTTTGGACGTGAAAGTTTATTTTTGTGGACCTATTTAGGATTTTTTTCTGCTGAAAGAGAGTTATATTTATGAATTCCATTCGGTTATTACTCTTTTCCTATTCCTTTGCTGACCTTTGTTTTTTTTTTCATAATTTACTATCGGTCTGTTTCGTTACACTTGGTGTTTAAAAATTATGCTTTTTCTTAAATCAGGGTACGAGCGCGCCTAATATATAATTTAACAAATTTTACAGAAAGTCGATATTACAAACAATCTAAGCGAATAAAACATCGTGTCAAAGCGCGAACTCTAGGCAATCACTAGGGGTGTCGCTCCAACGATTACGTCATGTATGTTACCAATGTTCACGTGAAAATAACATGATATTTCCTTCAATCCTTTCAAAACAACCTAAGTATCGCAACAGCACCATGCAAATAACGACTTTATCTTACAGACAATAAAGTATTATATTGAGTGATGTTCGAGCTGTACAAGCTATGCCTTAGGGTTGTCAATACGGTCAAATTTTACATGATCAATATAAACTGGGATCGTAAAAAAGCAATAAATTCCGACACGCTTGGAAAACCGCGCACTCCACGACGGTAATGTAAATAAAAATATTTTTATATCATTGGTTAGTTTGGAAATTCAAATTGTGGATTGCGGAGGGAACATAAAAATATTATGATTATCATATTCGACGTTGCTCACGGGTATGGACTATCTTCTTATAGGTACTCCATTGCTATTCGCAGTCTCGCTAAAACTTGAAAACGGCTCGACTTAAATACATTTCAAGTTCAGAATTGGACTTTTGACTCTCACTGACCGTGAGTTTGCACTGCCTAAACATTCACATGAAAACATGTTGTAAACACTGCTTTATTTCAATATATAGAGTAGCGTACGCACTGTCACACATGATGATGATCTAAACATGTTGCGAGATTCAGAAACGACGAAAACCTCTACAGTTTTCTGCAGTGGGAACGCAAACCTCTACAAAACAAGTTGTGAGATTAATTGTGAAACAAGTTTTAAAACATTGCATGTAAAATGTTATTTGGTGGATAAATTTAAGTCTTGAATTCGTCATACTTTGAAAAAACTGGGTATATCGATCTTGTGTCGATCATTGCAAGTAAATAACAAAATAAGCGATCGGTAGACGAATTCGATAAGCTTTTACGATTATAACGATAACCCTAGCAAGGAACTGTTAAATTACGCTTGCTGCACGTTTTTTCTTGACTTCTTGGTATTTTTGTGAATCTGCTTTCTCTCTATTCTTTTAGATGCGTTCCGCAGGAGTGAGAGCTATTTTGAAACCTAATAAACCAATGTAAATTATACTGGAAATAAATGCAAAAGTATGGATGAATACAAAAAAGAAGAAAAAGTAGTGATAAAAGCGACAGTATGGATGTTTGTTTGTACTCAACTCAATCATGCTGAAACAGTTGAAAGGCAAAGCCACAGTCCGCTGCTTGTTTAGATATACAATTCAAATAATTACTGTCTAGCGATCGCCTGATGGCCGATGTCAATAAAAGTACGTAAATAATACAAAAATTATATTATGGATAACGTTAAAAACATTACTTAATCTGTCAACTTTAAAACAAACATACAAGCAACTTCGCGTTTATAGAAACAATTTATTAAAAAAAAGACGTGTGGCACTCGGAGACTGCCGCGGTAAAGCTATTGCATAGCTGTTTTTATCAACTTATGCAATTATAATTATTTAACCAATGCCATCTAGAGGCGAGTTGCTGAACTAAAGAGACAAGCGTGATATTTCAAAAAGTCATTAAAAGTTCTGCTATTCATCGATAGATGCCAAATCAACTTATGCTATTATAATTATTTAACCAATGCCATCTAGAGGCGAGTTGCTGAACTAAAGAGACAAGCGTGATATTTCCAAAAGTCATTAAAAGTTCTGCTATTCATTGATAGAGAGTGGGGGGTGTTTTCGTTACGGAATTTCTGGATTCGGTCTCTACGCTCAAGGCCCGCGATAGAAGCTATGCAATAGCTTAAAAACATATAGCTTGAAGCCTCGGCTGGTGCGCAGAATGTATAAAAAGATGCAGAATAGAACTATGTTCTAATATAATTGATATGGATTTTTTTATTTGGTACTTAATAAAACTCATAGTGTAAACGAGGATTTACGTTCCATTGAGTTACTAAAATCTATCCATTGAGTGAATGTTTCTCAGCTGACGTAACGGATTTTTTGGTTAGATTGATATATTATAAGTGTTGTCATAAGTCACGTCTAACTCAGTCAAATTGTTGCCTTATTATCAAATAATAGATTATACGTAAAATAAATAATCGAATAAACACTTTCATTTTTTTACAATGTTCATTTTAATAATTTGTCTTGGCAACTATAGTATTTATTCAATACATCTTTTTAATCAAATCACAACACTACAATATCTTCTGCTGCGTGCGTCACAACAAACAATACATTATTTATATAATAATTAATTACTATCTCAGTCCAACCTGGTATTATAGGGTTTAGCCTAAAATTATGTACACAATGAAACAAAACAGAAATGGTTTACATTGAAAACTTTACATAAAGCTTAAAATAATGTACGTAAAGAGCTACGAGATCTATGTTAAATAATAACCGGTCAAGCGCGAGTTGGACTCGCGCACTGAAGGTTCCGTACTAAGTAAGGTATCTAAGTTCAATAGTCCGCCTATCAAAGACTTTTCCCGATAAACTTAAATTTGCCGTACGTTCCCTAGACACCGGTTATTGCACCTATTGCATTATTAATAACTTCGTAAGTATTAAACTAAATATTTAGATACGGTTTCTATTTTTTAATCTATATATTTATACTAAATATTATACTATTTCCTTTAAATGCGCTGAAAGACATTGCTTTTTAAAAAAAATCATAATTCCAGGTCAACGGAAAGTACCTATAGGTTTTGATTATCTTATGAAATAGCAAATTAAACGAAAGTTACGCGACATAAGAAAAGAAAGAAAAGAAAAAAATTGTAATTTGAATTTTTCAGTGCTAAAGAAGACCGTAGACACGAGTATTTAAACTTGATACCACCATGAATTTCAACCCGATACCCGTACGCATTCCTAAGAAAAAGCGTATTAATCTGTCCGCATCAGAACAAAAAATAACAATAGATTTATGAATGAAACTTGCCTCTAATGAGGCTTGCTGATTCGGACAGATTAACATACAGTCGCACTACAAAGTGATCCTATAAGGGTTCCTTTTTCCTTAAAAGGTACTGAACCTTAAAATACAGAAATGGTAAACATTTAAAAACTTCACACACACACTTTATAATAGTGTCATTCATAAGAATGAAACTTGCCTCTAATGAGGCTTGCTGATTCGGACAGATTAACATACAGTCGGACTACAAAGTGATCTTATAAGGGTTCTTTTTTCCTTAAAAGGTACTGAACCTTAAAATACAGAAATGGTTTACATTTAAAAACTTCACACACACACTTTATAATATTGTACGTGAATATGTAACATATCATTATTCGTAGTAGTACGTAAATTAGCTCCGAGCTAAAATGTTGATGTTAAAAAAACTTAAGCGGTGAAGGCAAATGGCATCGTCAACCGAGAGGCTCTATGGGAGCATCTCATAAAGCTTAATTGGTAAGTAATTTCCTCAATATTATTGCACATTAAGACACTGTCTATTATCTTAATATTAGTAGATTGTTGGGAGAACTAGTCCTCATGACACAGGGAATCCTAGTATGAGGGCTAGTGGCCACTCTATTGTCCACACTGTAAAGCTGGTAATTGATGATTTGGTTTTCTATTAATTTGTATCAACTTACTTTACTACTACTATGTACCATGTTAGCACAATAAAGATTAATTACTTACATCTCTCTGTTATAGTTTGAACAATAGCTTTTAATTAATATTATTAAAATGAAATTAGTATTACTATTATTAACCTAAACAATAAAAATGCACCTCTATTTCTCCTGGTCACTCTATAAGAGTTCGGACGGAAAAAATCTTGCTAATTCTTTTTTTGTTGTGTTAACTATTGTCAGGACAAGGTTCTTATGAAAGAAAAACCAAGAAAAAATGGGCGGTTAAGCAAGGCCGAACGGCGAGCCTATTACGCGAACGAAGTCGCGGGCAGTCGCTAGTATAATAGTAAAAATAATCATGGTTCTTTATTTGTAAATTGATTTGCAATCCCATTATTTATGTAATAGCATATTGCTAGATTTCGCAAGTTTCGCAACACAAGGAATCCTACTACGAAAACTAGTGGTTGAACTCATGGCTTGATCATGGTTATCCTTTTAATGGTTCGAATATATATTAAATGCCACATTTTATGTTTAAATATTTAAGTATAATATATTGGTACATACCTTCTTTGGGACAACTTTTACAAGTTTCGGCGGGTAGGCAGAAGTATACAATATCGTGTGCACTGGCGCCTCTGTGGGGATCCCCAGTGACGTCATCGTGTATTACGTCATCAAATATTCCGTCACGTCACTTTTTGTTATATCACTGCACTATAGCAAATAAAGTATATGTATAGATATTCACTTGTTTTTGTAGACCTTAAGCTCTCTACACACCATGCAATTTCGAATACAACATGCTGTAGCAATCTGCTGTGATCCAGCAAATTGTATCGTATGTAGGCGTGTTGTGACTCCCTTCCAACATGTTGGACGTCGTATCGTACTTCCTAGCGTTCAGATTGTAATTTTCAGATTGTGAGCCGCGTTGTAACGTGAGTTGCGGTTGCATGCAATCTGGGCTCAGTCGCGATCGTGCCGCCGCCCGTGGCTAGCGTCGCTGTGAATTTTATTAAATGAAATATGTAAATGGATGCAAAAATTTATACTACAGAAAAAACTATATTGATAAGAATTTCAGAAATCTATTAATGATTTTCCACATTTGTGGAATAATAAAATAGTTATGGCGTATTTTTACTTTTCTTAGCAGCTGATGTTTTTCTTTGTGAAAATAATTGACACGCCATTGTTCCTTCCTATCCAAATTTCTCTAGAGTAGAAATAATGATTTTAATAAAAATCAAAAGATAAAAGTTAAAATTAATGTTTATTGTCTCTCAGTCTCAGTAGGTATAGTTCTGCGAACTCAGCGAAGGCAATTGCAAGACCCGTTTTTAATATTTGGACAGCATTTGAGCCATTTTAATTCACGTGTGCACGCTGTGGCGATCCAACGCGGAATGAATTTGTAATCGCCGCTGCAACGTGTGTAGAGTACGTACAACCGCGACTACAGCAGATTGCTACAGCATGTTGCATTCGAAATTGCATGGTGTGTAGAGAGCTTTAGGCCGTAGCACAAAGAATTAGCGAAAATGGAGTCGTATCAACGTCAAAGCGCCACGCTTCAGCGTACAAACTATGAGTTATCTGTGCCACAGTTGCCCTAGATAAATGATAGTTTGTACTATTTTACGTGAACGTTACGTTACACATACGCAGTTATTCGTGCTAGAACCAAGGTTTATTGTTCGCCAACTTCAGGAAACGTGTTTGATGGTCATCATAATTAATTAAAATAAAAAGTAACTTGTAAAACTTAAACCTGACTACTGTAAATGTATGTAACTAAACAATATTCTCATCTGAAATTGTTTTGTGCGAATTATAAAATGTTTATCGTCTATTAAATACACCACTTACACGTTATATGTTTTAGTATATTTAATACATATAATTAGTTATGGCACAATACACTTATTCAAAACCAAAACCAACTAGCGACCTATAATTTAATCCTTATTCTGTTATCACTAAAATACAAATTCATGTAACATAATGACATTTCTAAATATTCGATTATCCTATAAAATTTAGGGTATTTTTACATTATTTTAGCGAGCACCAAGTTACGTGACAACTAATCTGTCTAAAATCAACGCATATTTGAAGAGAAATATCATATTTTAGTGCTGTCATTCGAAAGTGTTATACTAATTTGGATTTTAGCCTATACAGAATAAGTACTGCCATAATTGAGAGATTTTGACTTTAGAGAATGCTTACAGAATCGACACCAATATAAACATTTTGTACCTATCTATAAATAATGTAATGAACCCCTATTTGTCCTGGTCACACTAAAACTTGAGAACGTATGAACAATCTCGCTAATTCTTTGTTGTGTTAATTATTGTCCGGAGAAAGTTCTTATGAAAGAAAACCTAGAAAAGATGGGAGGTTAAGGCGAGGCAGAAATGCGAGCCTACTATGCAAACGAAGTCGCGGGCAGTCGCTAGTTATCGAATATAAATCATAACACTTTCAATCGACGGTGGGGAAATTCAAATAAGAGTTTTAAACGGCCATGTCTCTATATTCTATAGGTACTATCGATATTTTGCCTTACGAGGGGCATTTAATTTTGTCATTTTGTGATGGTAAAATCCACATCAAAATCCGTTCCATGATTTAGGACAAATTAGCGAGTATACAGTATACAGGTAGATGCGGTAAGCGACTTTATTTTATACAACATATGATAGGATATGGCAATACCGTACCCAAAAGATCTCTTACTTTTAGTTCAGTTAAAAGCCCTTATTTGCAACATTAGTCAAATACTTAATGAGTTACTCTAAAAGGTTTAATTTAAGAATTCTTAAGATAATTCCGTTTTATTTCTATAGGAGCGAGAAAGTTTTAATTTAGTAGGTACCAACTCCAAATTAAATTTCAGTACAAATTGAAATGTAATTCAAATGAAATCCCTTTCATTCTGTTCCCCCAATTTGCAATTCAACACAACTTCTAACAAATCAAATAAAAGGTCCGTTGATTGTTCCCAACTCTGAGATATAATGAATAGTTTAGTTAAATTTAGTTAAGTTTAGTCACAGTATAACTACTATAACTTTGTTTGAAAACTAAATGGAGCAAAGAACCAATCGACAACTTTAAATTTGTACATATTATTTCACAATTAAACTAGAAATGAAGTTTACAAACAATCACGTTTTCTTCGTGTTCTTGTTCCTTTACAATAAGTTAAAAAATGTTTTACAATAATGTAACTAGAAAATTAATGAACATGTTTCGAAGTACATTATATTACAATCGCTTTTTAGTTCATCAACATCTACTATTTTCCATGTAAAAATTACAGTTTTATATATTTTTCTACACATTCAATTCTCAGGTTGCATTTTAACCTTTTTGATTCTCTTTTTATTCTTTTGTATATTAACACAGCACTAAAATTATATATTTCTCTTCAATTGCGGGTTTTACGTAACTTGGTGCTCGCTAAACTAACGTAAAAATATACAAAATAGAATAATCCTATTGCTAGAAATGTCATGCTAAGTGTTACATGAATTTGGATTGTAGTGTTAACAGAATAAGGACTAGGTAACCTAATTAAATTTTAATTCTAGGGATTTTTTAAGTAGCGAAGTTTAGAATATTTAGATAAGTAGTAGATATATATTAGGGGCCTTACTTATAAACGCTGTTTAAATTTAAATGACGTTATTTAGTACTGCGCAAAGGAAAACAAAATTGTTCTGCGTCGTACTAAGTGACATTATTTAAATTTAGGCAACGTTTATAATTAAGGCCGTAGAAAGTTTCAAGTAGGCGTACATAATCACTAACTTATATAGTGGAAACCTATTCGATTTTTTTCTTGTTAACATAAATATAAGGTAAAAAAATTAGTAAGTTGTTTAAGTATTACTTATGAAGACGATAACAATTAAATTGATTTTTAAAACATGCCACAAACACAGAATTTTAACACTGGCAACATTAAAGGTGAAATAAAAAATCCCAATTACGAACACAACTGTCAAAATGTTCAGACACAGCAATTTACACTGATCACCGGCTACTGTATCATCAACACATCCTCTTGTGTGACTGCGCCACATAACATTGTAACAGCGTAAATTATCGTTTATTTAACAGCGTTATCGTTTGATAGAGATAGACTCAGTAAATAAAACACTCTTTTGCTTTATTTAAGTGCGTGAATGTTGACGAGAAAATTATCATAGATATGTGCTATATAATACCACACACGACCTTTACGGTTAATAAATAAATCCTACTAATATTATAAACGCGAAAGTTTGTGAGTATGGATGTGTGGATCTTTGTTACTCTTTCACGCAAACGGCGGGGGCAATGTTGATGAAATCTGGTATGGAGGTAGATGAGGCACTGGATTAACACATATTATACTTTTCATCATCATCATCATCCCTCACCAAGCGGATGAAAAAGCGTAATATGCTTGGGCACAGCATAGAGAAAATAATAAGATCTCCGCCTAAGTCAAGACCGTAATGATGACAGTTCTGTCAAAGTTTGTGTCAGTTTCTGATAGTTTAGTCAAAAGCCAAGTCAATTTGACAGTCGATAAACTAGACGTGCTCGGCGACCGTTAAGGGTGTTGAAATCATTCATCATCATCATCAGCCTGTAGCAGTCCACTGCTGGACATATGCCTCTCCAATTGCACGCCACTTAGATCTATCTTGGGCTTCTCGCATCCAGTTTTTGCCAGCCGTCTTGCGCAGATCTTCACTCCACCGTGCCTCAGGACGTCCTACACTACGTTTGCCGAGAGGTGTGGGTGTTGAAATGATGAACACGAATACCTTCAAGGGTGATGAAATGTAATGACAGTTTTTTTTCTATTGTGATTAATTTTACATTTGTATGTATGTAAGTCTTGTATTTTATTATTAATGTTTGCTGAGACAGTTCTGTCAAAGTTTGTGTCAGTTTCTGATAGTTTAGATAGCCAAGCCAATTTGACAGTTCGATAAACTAGACGTGCTCGGCGACCGTTAAGAGTGTTGAAATGATGAACACAAATACCGTCAAGGGTAATGAAATGTAATTTAAAAAAAAAATAAGACAGTTTTTTCCATTGTGATTAATTTTACATTTGTATGTACGTAAGTCTTGTATTTTATTATTAAAGTTTACTGATTGATATACTAAGTATATAAATATAGGTACTTATATAATACTGTTATAGCACTTCGTTTGACCATGTAGGTACATATTATTTGACATTTTGGTTTAACCACACACGTTGCAGTTCCTAGAAAAGTAGGTTGATTACTGCGAAATCTATTGTATTATTGGCCAAATATGGCGAATCGCGAGTCAACAAGTTAAAGATATATACCTATGACCTTGGATAAATAATAAGCATAAATAACTCATTTTACCAAACACACACCTAAAATTTGTAGGAAAAAGCCCAAATTTTAGAATAATATCTATCTTCAATAAAATTCCAGATTGTTTGAAAAAGGAACCAAAATATAACGTTTTCTACAAACAACTTAAACAGTACCTCATTAAAAAATGTTATTATTCCATAGGTGAGTTTATGACTGACAGGTACTTATAAGCGACATCATTCAATAATTAAACTAACATTTTGATAATTTATAAATAATTAGGATTAATAGGATTATCGACGTTATAAATAAGTGTAATATTGACATAGGTATTCACATTGTAATATTGACATTAGGAATTGAAATAATGTAAGGCTTTATGTTCAATTTAACAATAGTATGTATAAATGTTAATTATCTCGATTATGTTACTACCTATATATATAATGCAAACGCCCTTACAGTGTACATGTACTACCTATTAACTATAACTATTAACCATAACTAAACAAAATTAAATAAGACAACTTATCTAATTAATTTTTTGTTTCATAAGAAAGAAGTTCATAAGCTACTCGAAGTACTAATCCTGCGCAGACGTAGTCGCGAGCACCAGCTAGTACTAATATATATTGTAATATTAAACGTACGTATTTAAAAAGTCAAGCATGAACGCTGAGTCTAGCGGTTGCCAAACAAAAGGCAGATTATAGAACAATGTTTGAGGGCCACTTGGACGAAGTCTAACTAAATAAATACGAGTACGATTAATGCTAAAAAAATGAACATGTTATATTTCTTTCATTTCTTTGGAAGCCGATAGAGAGAGCACTAGTAAAATACGTTAAAAACTAATTGGTATTTGTGTCTTGTATAAGGGTCTTGATATGGATTAGCGCTAAATTTATTTAGTGCGACGTCATATTTTTGGAACAGTATTTTATTTAACTACATATTGTATACTTACCTCTATCTTCTGCATAGGTTTTGGTTATTTTAGTTTTAATAAAGTCGTTTAACATTTCTCACATATCTCGACGAATTTGTAGACATATCATTATATCTAATATGAATAAAAATTAAAAAGCACCCTAATTTCAATAGAGATGATGGCTGGCAAGTACCATCTGCTTGGGATCCAGTGATGAAGCTAATAAAATCTCAGCACAAATACTGCAAGACCTCTGGACAGACGAGAAATTATCTCCTTAGACCAATACGGAAACATACACTTTTAATACCTACTTCTAGACTGAAAATGCACAGTTCCGGTACCAAAGCAATGGCAGTTACAATTTATAATACACTACCTAATAAAATAAAAGACGAAAATAAAATGAACGTATTCAAATTCACACTTAAAAAATTACTTTTGCAGAAGTGTTATTATAATATTGACGAATTTTTCAATGATAATACATTAAAATAGACTGGTCCTCTCTGCACAATTGCAACACCCCCAGGGGGTAACATGTGACATGTACTTACTGTAAACCTTATGCAACAACACCTGCATTGTATGCTAACTTGGCACATAAGCAATAAATCATTTGAGTTTGAGTTTGGACACTGTGTGTGACGACTGCGTGCATCGGGAACGTTTTAATTTAGATATGATAGGCGGTACATAAAATAATTTAGGTAACTTTATAACAGACAACTGTCATCCAGTCCACCACTGAAAATGTTCAAACGTCGGGATAAAATAATATAAAATTAAACGCAATTTAATCCTTTTACAGTTGTTTAACTTCAATGTATGAAAATCGCGAAAGCCTAAAGGCTTTAGCCGTCGACGTAACGCACCATGCACGTCCCGCGTTTGGTGTGCCTTAAGAAATCATTATGAATCGAATAGTGAAGAAGTATTCAATGAAAATCCGGTGAGGTGTGGTCCACGAATGATACACACACCGTACACCGAATTCGGTTTTAGTCGTACGATTCGAGTAAAAAGTTATCAACAGTTCAATTGGGCGCTACTGTTGCATCAACTATACGTACATAAACAATTAATGTAATCACCAACATTATTTTACTTAAAAGGAAACATTTTATGGGAAAAGGCTCTTCATCGATATGACCAATCGCGATGAATCTGAAGATTTATTGTATGGTAATGGAGAGTGTCCTCAATCACACCTTTTGCATTGCTCATTGTTCAGAGCTGAGTTCCAGAAAGCCAAATCTTGGTCGGCTGTCAAAAGTGACAAGAGTGTCAGTGACAAAGTTTGTTTGTTGCATTTTCAAGACGAATGGACAAGTTTATACATTTGTACTAAACTCGAAGTGCCTAATTATATAATATGAAATATGCATAGTTATAGTGTTATAGTTATAGTAAGTGCATAATTATATGAAACCAACAAAGCTAACACCTAAGTTATATATGTCAAACTCGTTGTTGCCAGATAATGGTAAAAGACGGTCTAGCAACGCTCTATCAAATCTTGGCCGAACATTAATTGGTCGAAAACTTGCTGGAACGCAGCCCAGATAACCAAATTGCAATATTTTATGTTTCGAACACATGTACGATAATATTTTCTCCGATCAGTCTAGCTAAGTACTATAAGTACTTGATTGTTTTAAACTGTCACGGTTGTTCACTAAAGTTATATGATTATTAACGGGATATTTACCGTGGTAAGGTTGTGGAATGAGCTCCTGATATTTTTTATCATCTTCCCGTGAACATGGTGCATGTAACTGCGCCGAAATATCGGGAGCTCATTCCACAACCTTACCACGGTAAATATCCCGTTAATAATCATATAACTTTATATGTACTTGATTGATTGATTGTTAATGTTACTATTCATTCCTGTGTACTTATCTAACTACAGCGATATAATCATATTTGTCTGATGAAGCTTTTGAATAATGAATAAATAAACAGGAAATATTTAGAGCCAAAGATTAATATCTAGTTATTACGTCCGTCTCCATCCAAACGTATAGTCCGATTATTAGTATTTTTTATACGACGCAGGTATTGACCACCTCCTTCTACTTTCAGAGTTCTACGCCACAGAAGCAACTCATCAAAACAAGGTGTAAACATAGGGTAGGGTTACGAAAAAACGTTACATAAACTGCCAATAGAAGAGAAAACTAAGTAACTTGAAGCGTTCGGTGACGATGACGCGAGTTCCATGATTTTTGTTAATCCAAAAAGCTGATGACTCGAGTTCCATGATTTTTGTTCACTCAAAAAGTGTTCAACGCGCCTACGGAAGTTTTCACTTCTAAAATATTAGCAATAATGTCGAGATCCAATAAGGAAATCGGGGCATAAGTTTATATTCTGTTTCAGCCATATTTCATACTATATTGTAACTAACAAAGCTCGGCACGTCCGGAACGCTCGCACAAACCCTATTACAACACGTAATGGATGTTGCAGTACCAGAGAATGGTTTCAAAATTAAGTTTGAGAAGCTGTTACACAAACCATTCCGTGAACTAACAAGGTTGGCTTTTGTTTCTTTTTAATGGATGTAAAGCATGTCTTTTCAATCACTCTATATACCAGGGATGGCCAAGAGGTCGACCGTGGTCTACCGGTCGACCGCGAAGGCGGTTTAGGTAACCCGCGAGAGTTAAACCAACAGAATTATATCACAGTGATTGGGAAGATATTTTGTCAAGGACAAATGAGTGCCAACTCAAGTGTAGCAATTACCGAAAAGAGCAAATGTTGAAAGGCATATTAAACCACCACTTACACCACCGATTTTACATTTGGTAGTGAAAACCGAAAGATTAAAAGTACGAGAATTAAAACGCTGCTGGTGCACAATTGTTTTTCTGGAACCAGAATCGAAATCAAAAGCTGCAAAATTAAAGTTGTATCTTTTAAAATACTTAATTCTATTCGAGCCAGAACTTCCAAAGGCGTCCATTCCGAGCTTTTCTTGAAGATACTGAAGCCGAACACTTCGATCTTTTGCTACACACAGTTAGGTGGCTTAGCCGTGGTGTCATCTTGAAGAGATTTTTGCAAACTACTGCCGGAATTCAAAACATTCATACATTCGTAAGGAGAAAATGTACCTGAGCTTGAAGATGAAAAAGCGCTTAGGAAGCTTGTTTTTCTTTGCGACATAACGGAAAATCTAAATGAGTTGAACTGCAGTAAATCGAAAGGATACATGCAAATTTGAAATTGACGTTTCATAAACACTTACAAACTTGTCACAAAAAAGCTTTATTTCTTTCTTGTAAACCTTCAGTCGCCACAAGAAATATTTTCGAACACAAGTTGTCTACTTGTGTTCGAAAATATTTCTTGTTGGTGTGAGTGTGAGGTATTCACAGGTAAAAAGTTTGGCCAACCCTGTTATATATACTGCATTGGTCACAGCGGTCAGAAGCTAGAGTAGATTTGTAGCACTAGAAATAAAATAAGTACTTAGTACCTGGATGACCGAGCATAAGTAAACAATTGATTTCCTTGGTCTGACCCCAAACGAAACAATCATTGGCTTAGTGTCGCTTAACAACGCCATCTATTGTCAATCAAGTTTAGTGTTGCTGTTTCGATAAAACACTTTAGTTGTTGTTTATGCTGATGTGATAGTTGCCATAAAGATATTGTTTCATTACCTGAAAACACGGATAAACGACGTTTTCTCAAATTACCTATTAATTAGATACCTAGCTAGATCGATTTATCGCCCCCTGAACCACCAGCATACTGAATTTCATGAACATCGCTGGCGCTTTTTCCGAGATTCGGTTATATTTACATATATATACAATAATATTATTGATATTTATGTAGGTATTTAAGATTCTTCTTTGTGTTTTAATTAATAGATAATTATTTTTTGTAACTATTCATTTAAACCTGTTTTTTTTTAAATTTAAACTTTGTTTCAACTATTTATTTTGTTGCACACCACCGTCTAAACTTTTCATTGATGTCCTGTCCATTCAATGGTTGTCTGTAAGAGATTGCATTAGCGATAAGATTATAGTTCTAAGATTTTTACGCGTAAGTAGGTTAATTAGTTAATTTACCTACTGTATATTTATTATTTTCTTGTGGTAAGCAATAAAGAGTTATTGTATTGTATTGTATAATATCGGATGACGACCATCCGATCTTTCTCACTTGTAAAAAATAAACAATTTCTGAAACTTTTTCAAGAAACTGAAATTATTTCTAACAAAATTAAAAAAGAAGGATTTTCTCAGTTCGTAGGATTTTTTATATCTTATTATTTTCTCGATTATTCGAAGACGCCTGGACCGATTTGGGAAATTCTTTTGCTGTTGAGGGTATACTTCCCAAGTGGTCCCACTGGTACCGAGTTGGGATCTGATGATGGTATCGCAGAGAAATCGAAGGCAGATCTCAAATTAGAATGCTATAAATGAAGATGAGAAGAAGAAGCTCAGACCAACACGCAAGTGGTTCGTGAAATTACTTTCAACCAATTTTTTCTTTTCATACTACTATACATGCACACGAGACTAACTACTTTATGTCTCAGGGTAATGGGCGCAGTGTATGTGATAGCACTATACTCGTAATATTAGCAACTAGCTGGTGCCCGCGACTACGTCTGCGCAGGATTAGTACTTCGAGTAGCGTATTATTTTTCCAAGGGCATATTTATCTTTATACCAAAATGTCAAAAAATATGTACATGGTCAAACGCAATTGTTTATTTGAGTAAATTTAAATACTTAGTATATCAATCAGTAAACAATAATAATAAAATAAAATTAACCACCGTGGAAAAAACTGTCATCACATTTCATCACCCTTGGCGGTACTTGTGTTACATTCCATCACCCTTGACGGTCGCCGAACCCGTCTAGTGTATCGAGCTGTCAAATTGACTTGGCTTTTTACTAAGCTATCATAAACAACTTTGACAGAACTGTCATCATTACGATCTTGACGTAGGCGGAGATCTTATTATTTTGTCTATGTGTGCCCAAGCATATTACGCTTTTTCACCCGCTTGATGGATGATGATGATGATGAAAAGTATCCTATGTGTTAAACCAGTATCTCATCCACGTCCATACCAAATTTCATCAAAATTGCCCCCGCCGTTTGTGCGTTAATGAATAACAAACATCCACACATCCATACTCACAAACTTTCGCGTTTATAATATTAGTAGGATTAGTAGGAAGTAGGAAACATTGATTATGACATTGACATTGGTTGCCGGCCGGTGCTGCAAGGTGGGCCTCGTGATTTGATACGTTATTACTCATTTAAAAAATCAATGTATGATTATATTATAGTGCTTGATGAGCTTAATCGATGTCAAAGTTTAAGAAACATAAGTGCTCAGGTGAATAATGCCACTAGTGGTCACCCATCCAACTCCTTACCGCAGCGACCGTTGCTTAATTTGTTAGTCGGTTAAGATCGCCAAGTCAAGCTCCGCTGCCTTTTTTATAGTGATTAATCAAAGTGACTCCCTCTCACCTGATGGAAAGCGAAGATGGAATCAAGAAGCAATGGCCATTAGTGCAGCCTTAATTGCCACCCGTATGATGACCTGCCAGATGCTTTTTCACGCCCCACTTGAAAGACTCAGGGTCATAGCTGCAAGGAAATACGTACGCCGGCAAAGCAATAATTTAGTTACACGACAGAAGTAGGAACTGCCAAACTTTTTGGTCCGTGGTAAGAAGTTTTGAACAGTATATGGATGCAATGCTATTCCGGAACGCCAGAACATTCGCCATGAAGCAACCGGTAAAAACGCTTAGAGAAACTATAGTTCTATGCATTAGTAGGGGTTCTATAGGTGTTGAGTGACTTCAACAGTGTGAGACAGAGTGACTTCAGAGTGCTTACAACAAACAAGCACTATACACAACGAATACACAATGATGTAATGTACTGATATAAGTAAGAATTATGTAGGTGTAGATAGGTTCAAAGCGTGACTAAGCCAAATAATTAACGTAAAATATCCGTGTAAATATTCAACTGAAAATTATGGTATAAATGTGATAGTGGTCGACGTGAAAAGAGGTTTGGACTTAGATTAATTACAAGCTAGTGGGAGTGTTGTTTTACGACAAAACCTTAGTTTGTAATAGCGCCGTTTTGCGTACAAGTGTAATTACGACCTACGCACTACGGCTTGATAGGGACCCAAGACTATCTATGGTTGATTGTTATCTATGATCGTGACTTATAAGACCTGCGACAGAACAGGACAGAAGGCATTCGGCCAAGGAATATTTAACTCTCTACCGAGAGCATTCAGCTGACGGTAAGCATAACGCCTGTCGATAACAGTACCTAATTGCGCTAATCAGTCCAGAACATAAAATTATGTTTAGTTCTGTTCACCCAGTGGTTTCAGGTACTACAGTACAGTGGGCCAAGCACGAAAATCTGTTTAAATGTAACGTAATCGCATCATTAACGTTTTTAGTACAAACTGTCAATTATCTAGTACAACACTGGCACAGATAATTCATAGTTTGTACTGAATACGTAAACGATACGATAACGTTACATTTAAGCAGATTTTCGTGCTCGGCCCAACCTACCCTTCTTCAAACACATCAGTTCAGGGGCCTTACTATGAGCTCTTAAAGCAGGACTTCTCGACAACTGCCCGGTTTATTCGTACCATGACAACTTTAAAGCTGGCCTGCCCAGGCCTACTATTCAAGAACCGCAGAAAAACCGTTCACCTGTTTTTTGTATGAACTCTCGTTAACATGTCACACTAAATCCACTCAGTTTATTCGTTTCCAAACGTCTAGGCGTCTACAATGTTCTTTATAGTAAATTGTTAGAATGCCAGAGACAATATTATCCGTTCACCTTTGAGAAAACAATATTCAAACAGTTAAGCTAAAAGAGCGTCATGGTATGATTTAATTCAAAACTGTTTATGTCAGGTTTAAAAAAAAACTGCACGGAACTTGCATGGTTTTTACGAAGCTGATAGTAAGGCCCCAGTCCTAAGATATCCAAGCGTTGGGCGTTAAAATATAGATCAAATTCCATTGCTGCTTTTATACTGGAACTATTTACAATCTGTCTCACAAATGGTGCAATGGAGTGCATAATAAATGTTTAACAATATTCCCCGTACACGGTTAGACGCGTGGTACAGATAAACTTCGATATGCGGATATAAAACAAAAAGAACAAAAATATAATCGTACAGGAATGTTATCTCTTCCTAATAAGTAAATTAGCATAATGTGTAAATTATTTAAATACTCATTTATATTACATGTCGCACAGCACAAACAAATATATTTTTGTAACATTTTATCACTAGTAGTTCTGTGAAGTGAATAGTAGACTTCACGAACACAATATAAAAAGTTACTTTATTGTTAACGTCGCAGAATTAATTATAGCCGATTTAACTATGTCCTTTTCACGGATTTAATCTTTACCCATGTAAACAGCTAATAAAAACTTAACTTATATTATCAGAATCAACCGGTAGATTGCATCACGCTCAACTTCCCCCTTAATAGAGGAAATACGCCTCGATTTAAAAAAAACGCTGACCACCAAAAAATCGTAGAAACTGTACACCAAATTTCATCAAAATTAGTTTATAAATACGACCTGTACGCGAATACCAACATCCGGACGGATGAAAGCAAATTTGGCGAGTCGTTGGAGATACTTCGTTTCCTTCGCTCACTCGGTCAATATATTTGGCAAATTGTTATCGTAGATATTTCTCCTAAGTTATATATTTTGCACTAGCGACTGCCCGCGACTTCGTTCGCGTAGTAGGCTCGGCCTTCAGCCTCGCCATAACCGTCTTTTCCTAAATTTTTTTACCTGTACAAAATTTTAGAAAACATTTAATAAGATGAATGAAATCGGCATAGCCGTTCTCATGTTATAGCTTGGCCAGGAAAAATAAGGGTATTTTTTTATATACATATAGATAAATGAAACAAAAAAACATCTTATTTTATAAATAAATGTGTAAAAAGTACGATCTGAAAAATTTAATACCGACTTCCATTCTATTCAGTTATTGGAGTGTATCTCAAAAACTACTAAACTGAAATTGATAAAATTTAAATGGGACCACACGGAAAGCACCAGCTTTCAAACAAAAAAGAATTTTGAGAATCTGTCAGTCAAAAGTTATGAGGTAACAAACATATAAAGAAAAAAAAACAGGCGTTATGAGTACCGCCGCTTTTTCGATAGAAAATGCTACCCCTCCCTGAGTAAGGAAAGGAACATTTTAGAATAGCATTTCTTTCGTCAAAATGTGACAAGATTGTTATCACCTCCTTACAAGATCACTTTGTTAGGAGCGTAGAGTTATCAAAAGCGCCGTGCAAACAAGAACTCCACAATCATACAATGTGTGTAATCAAGTAGGTACCTAGTAGCTGCCTACCTTTATTGTGGTAGAAGGCACACGTTACGACCAGCACCTAGTAATGTATTTTGCTAGCTATCACGGTATCGCAAAACACAAAGTAGTATAAAAAAGCAACATTTTGGATAGATGGTGACGATGGTGGTATATCTGATCTAGATTACAAAAATGGGTAAAATGGCAAGGCTATTGATATGAACTTATTAGTGATAAGGGAGATAATGGGCTATGGATGAGACTACGGCACCTGCCAATTTCAGTCTCATCTCAATATATTTAGGCAGGTGGTGACTTACCAGCCACTAAACGGGTCTCCATAATGCCTCCATGATTGGCGACGAAAAGCTTCCAACCTTGGAGCTTTTTGTTACTGCTCTTGCGTCTCTACCCCTTGACGGCCAATTAAGGCCAAGCCGGGGTCAGCGTAGGGGCCTAATTTAGCCCCAAGGAGAATCGAGGTACATGGTATTATACTCAATACTCAATCATTTATTGCAAACATTATGAAGATCTGTTTACTAAGATCTGCATGTACAACTCATGCAGATTTTAGTAAAGATATTTTAGGTGGGTATTACATAATAAGACTGATTGGGTATAGCAACACTTACACTAACACCTTATTAATATACATAAACAGTACTAAGCATGTACTGTGTACGTGAACCATACGATTACGTTACACTTACGCACATTTTCGTGCTAGACCCACCGGTCGTACTCCACCCAACATGTAGGTAACCAGGCTTTGTACGCTCGCCCCAATATTTACACTGGACCCAAGCATTACCTACCCCTTGTACTTGATCTATACGGACAGTCAATTCAATTTTCTACAGACTTCCAAAAAAGAGGAGGTAATCAATTCGACTGTATTTTTTTATGTTTGTTACCTCATAACTTTCGATAGGGTGAATCTATTCTCAGAATTATTTTTTAGTTTGAAAGCTGGTGCTTCCCGTGTGGTCCAATTTATTTATTTTGAGTTAAACACTAATAACGGAATAGAAAGGAAGTCGGTTTTAAATTTTTCAAATTGTACTTGTTTTTGTGTATATTCACCGATTTCTCCCCATTTGTAAACCGATTCTCAAAATTCTTTTTTGTTTGGTAGAGTATACTTCCGAAGTGGGCCCATTTAAATTTTATCAAATTCGGTCCAGTAGTTTTTGAGTTACACTCCAATAACGGAATAGAAAGGAAGTCGGTTTTAAATTTTTCAAATTGTACTTGTTTTTGTGTATATTCACCGATTTCTCCCCATTTGTAAACCGATTCTCAAAATTCTTTTTTGTTTGGTAGAGTATACTTCCGAAGTGGGCCCATTTAAATTTTATCAAATTCGGTCCAGTAGTTTTTGAGTTACACTCCAATAACTGAATAGAATGGAAATCGGTATAAAAATTTTCAAATTGTACTTGTATTTATCTGATTCTGTATATGTTACCATTCAATTTAATAATATGAATTAATATAAACTGCCATAATGACTTATTGAGATGTAATAGAAGAATAATAATAGAATTTAATTAAACATTATTTGTAACCGTGATTTAGTTGGTAGGTACTACACTATTGTATTAGGGCTATAATCAAAAAGAGTTGTAAGTTACTTATAATAAATAAATAAGTCTCAGGCAGGGGGCAGGGCACATAGCACGCAGAACAGATGGCCGATGGGGCCGAAAGGTTCTAGAGTGGAGACCACGGACCGGCAAGCGCAGCGTAGGTCGTCCACCGACACGGTGGACAGACGACCTGAAGAAGGTCGCAGGACGACGTTGGATGCAGGCCGCTTCCAACCGGTCTTTTTGGAAAATCATGGTGGAGGCGTATGTTCAGCATTGGACGTCCTACGGCTGAGATTATGATGAAGTCTCAGGCTGCCGAGTTCACTGCATCACCATGCAGGGTTTTGAACTCCTGTAGTTTAAATGCAGCCATGCGATTCTCTAATGATTCGTCGTTGCGCTCGTCGACGAGCTCACCGATGTCAAATACTTGAGATATCGCCCTTGTACACAAGGTTGTTTTTCCAGCGTTTCTTGTCATCTCATCATTTGTTTCACGGATGTTGTCAAAGATGCGACGATGTTCTTACGGCCGTTTTCAATAATCTATCTATCGTCGGTTTACCTTACTAGAGATAGACATTTGACACTATTTGTATGGACGTTATGTCAAATTTCTATCCGTTGTAAGGAAAACTATGGATAGATAGAATATTGAAAACGGCCGTTAGAGAATCGCACGGCTGAATGGCAATGTTGTGTGCAAGCGTGAAGAACGTGAAAAATTGAAGATTAACATAACGAGCGACTCGTCTCGTCACAATGACATAAAAAGACTTGGCAACAAGAAAGTCTACAATTTAAACGCATAGCAACGGGTGCAGTGTCATCACAGTATAAATATAGGGAAACAGTACGGAAACTACCTACAAACGTTCGAAACGGCTCACTCACACAAACGCGCGCATCGACGAGAGCTCTAAGCGGTTGTCGCGGTGCTGTCAGTAGTGAGGCCGCGTCAAGACGAGTGGCCGCGTATAAGTTTATTTCCATACTGTTGCATCTTTATACTATGGTGTCATGTACCTGCCACAGAATACGTAACAGCTCCTCCTAGGTTTCATATGTCGACTTGTGCGTCTAAAGTCCAAGCAATGGCACAATAAAAGGTATCTTTACGCTATCTAGTAACCATAGGCGCTGCCGGCACACGATTTACACTGTACACTTAATATTCTCACGGTGTATGTATGACACTCGATACTCGATGTTGCTAAGAATGATGGGCGTAGAGTGCATTATTAGTAGAGAGGAAAACATTTTTTAATGAACTTCAACACCAAAAAGTGTGATATAACTTGATGAAGTCGGTACCATGATTATTATATAGTTCCAAATTTTTGCTATAAAATATTTTTCAACCTTTTTAGTGACCCTTGCTAATTAAGGGATCGGTCATCACTCACTGTCATTGATGATGTCATCAAAATAGGCAAAACACTTTTCAGTTATTTGATATTGAATTTGATAAATTTAAATGGGACCACACGGGAAGTGCCAGCTTTCAAACAAAAGAAAAATTTTGAGAATTAGTTCATCCAGTCGAAAGTTATGAGGTAACAAACAATTAAAAAAACATTCGAATTGAGTACCTTCTCCTTTTTGGAAGTCGGTAGAAAATACATAGAGCCGAACATTCTCCTTTTTTGAAGTCTGATAATAAAGACGCAAAACTAATAATGACGGCACTGTTGTGAGAAGTCCAGGGTTTGATCGTCGACAAATGTTTGTGTAGAGCAGAAATAATTGCTCTCGGGTCTTGGATGTTTCAGGTGTGATAATTTGTATCCATACCTTCCGCGAGACTGCGAATCCTAGTGCGGGTAAGAGTGAGTGATTTATTATACTGTTATCAACTTATCATTAACTAAGTGGTTCTGATAATTAATCATTGTTTGTGTACTAGTAATGCATTAATTAATTACGATAAGGTTATCACAATGGAAAAAATCCTGCTAGGGTGCTATTATTGTACAAATTATACAAGTATAAGGAATTGGGACAATTAAGTCTGTATAAACTTAATAAAATAATCATCATCATCATCATCTCAGCCGTAAGACGTCCACTGCTGAACGTTTCCCTCCCCCATGATTTTCCAAAAGGACCGGTTGGAAGCGGCCTGCATCCAACGTCGTCCTGCGACCTTCCTCAGGTCGTCTTTCCACCGTGTCGGTGGACGACCTACGCTGCGCTTGCCGGTCCGTGGTCTCCACTCCAGAACCTTTCGGCCCCATCGGCCATCTGTTCTGCGTGCTATGTGCCCTGCCCACTGCCACTTCAACTGGCTAATCTTCTGGGCTATGTCGGTGACTTTCGTTCTTCTACGGATCTTCTCATTTCTGATTCGATCACGTAGAGACACCCCGAGCATAGCCCTCTCCATAGCTCGTTGTGAGACTTTGAGGTTATCTATGAGGCCCATAGTAAGAGAATAAAATAATGGTTACAGTTATTTTCGTTCGTTTTATTTAAAATAACTTATAAATAATAACCAGACACTTTAGAGACTTTTTTTAATTTTCGGTATTTAGCTTGTTTATTGTAGCAGGATTAACACTTTATTTTGGCAGCGATTGATGTTACAATGGCTAGAATGTTGAATAACTTTCCGCTCAAGGAATAGGTATTTTTTATTTATGCTACTTTTATCTTGGCGCATAGTAGGTAATGTTTGCTAAGTGCAATAAAATTACTGGCATGTAACTTTTGGTGTTATTAAATAAATTATTTGTATTATAATGAAATGTATCCTGATATGTTACGAGCTTAAACACCTCTGTACGAATAAATAAAAATGTACCACTAATAAACATGAACTAATAATTTAGTAAAAGTACCGGTCTATTGGCTCGTTTGTCTGTGTAGCACGACGACTATGTACCTACTTAGCTTAGCGCCACTTCTTCTTCGCTTAGAAATTCAATATTAAGGCGCGCTCGTACCCTGATTAAAGAAAAATCAGAATTTTTAAACGCCTAGTGTAACGAATCAGATCGATAGTATATTATGAAAAAAATACAAAGGTTAGAAAAGGAATAGGAAAAGTGTAATAACCGAGTAGAACTCATAAATATAACTCTCTTTCAGCAGAAAAATATTCCTGAATAGGTCCACAAAAATAAACTTTCACGTCTAAACTCTCAGAATTTTCAGCGATAACACTATAATTTTTTTAGGTAATACTTAGCCAATGTATAGTACTAAAGTAATAACCAGCAGTTTTTTCGATTGTGTTAGTATTATATCGAAAAAAATAAAGAAAACGTACAAAATTAACGCATTTTCGCATTACGTCGTCCAATCTAACAAGCGATTTTCAACCTTACGTAAAGCATCGTATTTTATTTTAAAATTGGGGTTGGACCGCATCTTAATAAAACGAAAAGGCCAGTCATAAAAGTGCTAAAACAGGTATACTAATAGTTGCAATAGAACTGCTACAATATTAGGCTTAAGAATGTACTTTAGTTAGTATGAAGTACTGAGCGATTTTACTGTCTCTCGGTAACGATACAAGTACTAAGTTAAGTGGGAAACGTTTGTAGTCCTTGTGAAAGAGTTCGTTCATAGTACACGAAGTATATTAGATCCTTACAAATATAAAATTCCCATTTTATATGGAACTAGCTGTGCTCCGCGGTTTCACTCGCGTGGTGATGGATGATGATGATTATGACGATGAGTCAAAATATATATATGTTCATCGGTGATAATGTAGGGTTTTAATGGTGAAATATTTTTCTAGTAGTTTCGGAGCCTATTCAAACAAACAAATCTTTGCTCTTTATACATAATTTTATTGTATTTTCTATTAGGAAGACTATCGACTACATTTATGTATAAAATATATCTTAGTACATTTAGGTACTACAATACATTTAAAAGTCATTTAGAAGTCTCCACTTCTAGCATAATATTATATATGGTACCAGCGAGATTTTTTTTTTAATAAAAATAAAATAAAATAAATATTTAAATCAATTAATCTACAATTATTATCTACGCACTTACGCCATTCTATAGGTAGTTCATTGATTCGACGGACACGATCACCTTTAACTCTTCGTTGTCAACTAGGGTCTCCAATGGTCCACGAGGTTTACTCCGTAGTTCAACATTTCCAGAACGAAAATTTAGGAAACAAAAACGTACTTAAAGTCATCAAAATCGGTTCACATCCGTAGACTCACTATTTACCATATTTGGCCAATAACAATATTTTTTTTTTAGAAAAAATACTTATTTTTCAGGAATTGCAACATGTGTGGTTAAAACAAAGTTCTATTAAAAGAATATTTAAAAAAAACAGTAGAGTTAATCACATACTTTTGGATGTCGGTTAAAAAAAGGTTAGTAACCTACCCCAAATAGATAAAAAGTGGAATGACCGTAAGTAGGAGGGACGTGTACGTATATCAAAGGTGACGCAGACGCATACATAAGTAATTTATCTACAAACTATCTTGATGAAACATCCGGTGACTCAGTTTACTTATAGTGCTCATAAACATAACGAATGTAACTGATACGCTGTAAAAAAGTCCAAATTTAACCTATTATAACCGACTTTTCAAAAAGGACGTTAAGGCGCGGTCGTACCCTGATAATAGTAAAAAGCAGAATCTTTAAATATCGAGTGTAACGAAACAGTTCAATAATAATCTATGAAAAAATAACTTAGGTTAGAAAAGGAACAGCAAAGAGTAATAACCGATAAATATTACTCGTTCTCTGTAGAAAAAAATCCTAAATAGGTGCATATAAATAAACTTTCACGTCCAAACTCTCAGAATTTTCAGCGATAACACTATATTATTTTTTAGGTAATACATAGCCAACATAGAGTACTAAAGTAGTAACTAGCAGTTTTTTAAATTGTGTTAATATATATCGAAAGATATAAAGAAAACGTACAAAATTAGCGCATTTTCGCATTACATCTCCAATCTAACAAGCGATTTTCAACCTTACGTAAAGCATCGTAAATTATTTTAAAATTGGGGTTGGACCGCGTCTTATGTAACCCTTTAAAACGAGAATGTCCTTTTTGCAATGATGTTATATATTTAGATTTAATCTCATTGCCTTTTTGTATGTTTGTTACCCAAATACTCCACCACTTATAAATTTAATTGATGTTTTTTTTACACATTATTATTTTTATTTTCACGTACCTTCTTACCTACCTGTTAATCTTATATTTATCTAAAAGTTTTTTTTTTTATTTCTAATTGCTTTTTATATATGTATAGGTACTATAAACTTCTTCAATTATCTTCTATATACATACACGAGCTTGGCTAAATATTATATATGTATATATTTTAAATACATGTGTTTTATATGATCGAATAGTCTTATACATACATAGCTTCGCTGATTCATCCCTTGATAAGATTTAAAAATATTCAGTTCCAGTAGAAATCTGCGACTGTAAGATAAAAATATAGATTTAAAATGTTAAAAGACTTATTTTATTTGACCAATACTATAAATACTATAAAATTAGACAATAAGCATACTTATTATACAAATTACATCGTTAGAACAATTGAATAGTGATTACTTAACGATTTCTTTATAAAAGACCTAAGTGCTGTTAAAACTGTTAGTTATTCACAGTCTTATCGCTTTTATTCTAATTTCGTACGCGCACGACTCCTCAGGTATTGCGACATTTACATTAAAAGACCTACCTATATACTTATATATAGAGTTTGTGTGTTTGTTGTTTATGCGTAGGTTAAAATAATAACTCTGAGGAACATTTGCATGAGTGTACGAAGTTGAATCACAGTTTTTGACCTGATAACGTCTTATAAATTAATGAACGCCGGCTGCACGCACGAACAAGTATCGTTATAGTATATTATTGTCACGTTCCGCCTGAGCCGAGCGTGCAAGCGAGAGCGCGGAACAAGCTATAGAGAGGTTGATGATTTTACGTGATAATGTCAATCAATCAATTGACTTCACAGTCGGTTTACGGACGATAATTAATAATAAACAAATAAAAAAATGGTTGTCTGTAAAGACCAGGATTTTGTGATATGATTTCTAAACCACGATTCAAAGCAGAGTCGAAACCGGATACTGTATTTTCTATAACATGAAAAATTAACGGCCTCGGTCAAGATTCGATACCGCGTCTTCCGGCAATTATTGACTGACATATTTATGGCATGAAATAACATAAAATAATTAAGTAAAACGGAAAAAGTACAGTTGATTTTACATGTATACAACTGTTTTGTTCAGTTCATTAGTCGTTCTTCCCGGGGGTGAGACCACGGGGCGCAGGTAGTTTTAAAGTTACAATAAATTCACGTCACGCTGTAAAACCTTGGCCCAGTAAACCCTCAATCAGCAAAAGAGGCGGTAACAAAAGTGACAAGGTGCCAATTCAATTATTGAGTCCATCAAGGTAAGATCTTGTTAGATATGTGATGACGTATTTTGATAGGAAATGATTCATCAAATTAATCTTTTGCTTGAAACGCGTCTCGCCCTGCCCCTCTTTTTTTAACCGAATTCAAAAAAGGAGGAAGTTTTATGTTCGATTGCATGTATTTTTTTGTGTATGTTGGCCGTTTTCTTCCCCATTTGTGGACCGATTCTAAAATTCTTTCTTTTTGTTTGGTAGAATATACTTCCCAGGTGGTCCCATTCAAATTCAGTCAAGTAGTTTTTGAGTTACACTCCAATAACTGACATGTGTTACGCCTGTCTTTATGATATCATCAATGACGGTGAATAAACATCGATCCCGTAACTAGCAAGGGTCACTAAAAATGGTGAAATAATGTTCACCAAAAAATTCATTTTTGTTAAAAAATTACTATGTAAGTATTTGATTTACTATATTAATGCCTAAGGTTAAGGCGCATCCCAGAGCAAATGGCCTTTAGAATCTGGTTCTGGCCGCTAGTAGACAATCGGCTCCCGAAAGGAGGTTCAAGAGGCGACTGCCGACTGCCGTTTGAACTCCTCGCACGGCTCTCTGCCGAATAATCTCATCGATTTTTGTATGACTGGTTAAAAACCATAGTGAAATAGGCCATTAGAAAAATTGTTAACATGTAATAAATCAATATTTAACGGTAATCAATTAGTATACTTACAACAAATTTCAAAACAACTTGTAGTTTATGTCAATTTCAGTCTTTTTATAGAAACTGATTTCTTGATGATGATTACTATAAATATTATTTTAATCGCGTAATATGCAGAGATGTTGGAAAATGTCATGATGTTGTTTAATGTCCTTGAAATAACGCGATGATCATTAAAAAAACGTCAAGATGAAAATAAACGTCTAGGTCTTATTACCTCAACGGGAATGATATGGATCAAAGCTACACGAATTATCAGCAATATTGAATTCAATATGAAATATCAATAGTAACAGGCACTTTATGTTTTTATAGATATACTTAAACAGGTATCTAAAAGAACTGCCTTAATATTGCGCCTCGTAAGTTTTGACAAATATCTCATTAGGCAGAGAAACGAGGTTTAAATCGAACCTGCAGCTTCTGGGTTCGAGATGAGTTCGGACCACCGATTCTCAAAATACTAAAATACTCTGTTTAGTTGTCTTTCATATACATATTTTATTTTCTTTGCTTTTTAAGGAAGCTATTTACGTATTTTGTACTTACTTACTACGACTGGATGACTACGGCCTCAAAAATAGTTTTAATGAAATTTTAATCATCTCGAATCATGATAGGTATACTAAAAGTTTAGGTGACATTTCAGAAATAGAAACAAACAAATGTATCAGACTTTTTTTTTATAACTATGAAATCTAAAAGGTTCCCAAGCTAAGCAGCCAAGCGAAAAATACCTAATACTGCAACTAAATTTTACGTAACATTTTTATTCTAAAAACAACTCATAAATTCTTTCATATCCCATACAAAATGGAATCCTATTCCAAGAAATCCATTGTTCCGTGGGCGGCGCAGTTCAGAAACCATGAATTTCCGGGCTATTCCAATAGCCTCCTACCAGCGTATCCCCCCCGGTTGGGAAGAGTGGATTTTTATTCCACCTATATCTACTGGTAGGGATTCATGTAAATTTACTTCCACCTATCCCTACTGAATAGTTTTTGTCAATAACAGGTACTGTCTTTAAGAAAAGTGTTTTCGTTGGTAGGTACTAGTGGAATAGCCCGAATATCCTGTAGGCAAGACTCGACTGGCAAATTATCACCAAAAGTAAGCAAATTGGCAAAATTTTCACAATCACAAATCAAATATATACAATTCTTTTTCAAAATCATGCGCAAATCTAAAATCAAACTCATAAAACTGCTGCAATGTCAAAATATAACCATTTAGGTAGGTAAATGACTGCACCGATTGGATTAGATATTATTTCCGTATCATGGGGGTTTTTATCGAGTTATTGAAACCATTCGACATTCAGTTTCGGTTCGTTATTGATCATAGTGTATCATATCGGTTCACCCAATCGAAAGTTATGACGTAACAAACATAAAAAACATACAGACGAATTGAGTACCTTTTTTGGAAGTCTGTAGAAAAGACGGCGACAGTCATTTGACTCTCGCTGTCTCGCCGTGATGGTTGTAATAAGACATTTTGTAGGTCTTGTAATGTGATTAAACACTAAAATGTGAAAAATTTACTTGAATATAAAATATAAGATTTTCTTAGACTAGTTTATTATTTTGGCATGGGCATGGGCATAAAGCCATTTTACCATAAATGTGTAAATAAAAAGTAAACGGGTTAAAAGATCTCGGTAGGATACGGAAAAAAAACATTGCATTATTCCAAACTTGGAGTTTCCTGTAGTTTTATCAGTAAATGGTGGATTAGTAACCGATAATTGAGAGAGTGTTTAAAATGTTAAGTTTGTATACGATTGCGAGCAAAGAGTACAAAATTAGGAAACGAGTTATTATGATAAAATTAAGGCTCTATGAAATTATACTTCACGAATAGCAAAAGACCAAACTGCACGTAGCTAATATAAAAAAAAAGTTGATTGCAGTTATCGCGTGTTTATTTTACCTCCATGATTATAATTCAAGCCAACCAATCAAAATCAAACCGTGATACTAACTTTGATCCTTTCAGTGAGCGGTAGTACAGGTAGCGACAAAATCGCTAAACCAACTTTTTTCAACCCGCTCTGTACTCCAGGCTGTAAAAATTGCAATAAAATAAGTTATAACGAATAGCTATACTAGTATAGAAGGTAATTAAAAAAAATCGCGATGTGAACACATATATATTATTCTACATTATATTAACGGGGCTTAATCGCGTTAATAATAGCCTTTTCAGTCTGCTCGTGATCACGATCAACGCAACTTGATCGAAACGTCGAGGTAAATAAATACTATTATTAACGCGATTAAGCCCCGTTAATATAATATAAAAAGTAAGGAACGTTTTTTAAATGTTATAAGAAGACGTTACAAGCACAAGGCCCACCTGAAGTTAAATGTTAATCTTACTCAGTAGGTCAGGACAATTTATGGTAGACGTAACGATTTTATTTAAAAAGATAATATCAGATATTTCCCGACGGTATGATAATGGAAGAAAGTGATACTGAGCACAGGCCTGCAGGTAATTATTTGATCCAGTCTTAGTTTTATAGTAGTAAAATCTTTGTGGGAAAACCACTTGTGATGACCACGACCCTCAACCATGAGGCAACGACGTAGACAAAGAAGTTTTATAGTTTAAATAATTTTAAATTTCTTTTGTATATTTTCCAATCGGTCTATAGTATTAGTTGAAGTTTGGCGTAGCATTGCAAGTCGCCCGTTTCTCAGAAATTAGTTTTTGAGTTTCATTCCCTCAGTAATTTTGTTTGCTCATGCATAGCAGTACATTCAACCCTAATAGAAATGTTTTCGAAGTATTGCTTTGCGATGTCTAGGTTTGCAGTGGTATCCACTAAAAAGATCGTTGGCAGAAGATGTATTTTACCTAGAGACTTAACAAATGAATATAAAAGTATATCAGGGTTATGGGAGCAGTGCAGTTCGACAAACTCAAAACGAATTTTTTTAGGCAGAGGGGCTTCTACGCTCCATCGAGGACACTTCGTAAAATTCCTCTCTTTAGCCCTCCACCATCAACCAACTATCGGCAGAATAGCTTTATCGTACGTGCTTGTGAGACATTTAACAACGTTACCACAAATTATAATGTAGATTGACCTACTTATTTATAGTCTCAGATTAATAAAAAAACCTTAAGACGCGGTACAACCCTAATTTTAAAATAATTTACGATGTTTTATGTAAGGTTAAAAATAGCTTGTTAGATCGGACGATGTAACGCGATAATGCGTTCATTTTGTACGTTTTCTTTATATTTTTCGATATATAAGTACTAACACAATTGAAAAAACTGCTGGTTATTACTTTAGTACAATACGTTGGCTAAGTATTACCTAAAAAAAATATAGTGTAATCGCTGAACATTCTGAGAGATTGGACGTGAAAGTTTATTTTTGTGGACCTATTCAGGATTTTTTTCTTCTGAAAGAGAGTTATATTTATGAATTCTATTCGGTTATTACTCTTTTCCTATTCCTTTTCTAACCTTTGTATTTTTTTCATAATATACTATCGATCTGTTTCGTTACACTAGATGTATCAAATTTCTGCTTTTTCTTTAATCAGGGTACGAGCGCGCCTTAAGTGACAGGTTCTTTCACAGATATTTGCATATTTTTTAATGCTTACTACTATTATATTCAATCAAACAAAAATTGTTTATTTAGTGAGTGCAGGGTATTTATTATTGTTTTACTGTACCATCTTCTTTATATCGTTTCTATGATTATTATGTATATATTATATCAGCGTCGGATTACCGTATGCAAACACTATGAGTAGAAACTTATAATTAGCTTTTCTGTTATTTAATTTAAAATATTAACTCTGTTAATTAAGGATGTTAGTTTCTCTAAAATAAAATTAAATATCTAGGTGGTACTACAGCTGCCACGGACTAGCTTAACATCACACGACAAGCCTGTCTCCTGTGCTACCTATTCAAAAAAAGCAATCATCATCATCATCATCTCAGCCGTAGGACGTCCACTGCTGAACATACGCCTCCCCCATGATTTTCCAAAAGGACCGGTTGGAAGCGGCCTGCATCCAAAGTCGTCCTGCGACCTTCCTCAGGTCGTCTGTCCACCGTGTCGGTGGACGACCTACGCTGCGCTTGCCGGTCCGTGGTCTCCACTCCAGAACCTTCCGGCCCCATCGGCCATCTGTTCTGCGTGCTATGTGCCCTGCCCACTGCCACTTCAACTGATCTTCTGGGCTATATCGGTGACTTTCGTTCTTCTACGGATCTCCTCATTTCTGATTCGATCACGTAGCTAAACCCCGAGCATAGCCCTCTCCATAGCTCGTTGCAAAAAGATAATTATTATCATCTATTAATATACCTAATTAAAGCAGAAAGCGCTCGCAGCGAAGCTTGACTTGGCGATCTTAACCGATCAACAAGTTAAGCAACGCTTGCTGCATTATTCAACTGAGCGCTTCCGTGCTTCGGAGAGCACGTTAAGCCGTCGGTCCCGGTTGTCTTAGGATAACAGTCGTTATGCTATGTCGAAGGCCTTCGGGCGGCCTGAAAACTTCGACATGGGTTGGCTGCTAGCCTATCTAACAAGCCGCACTGGGCCTGCGTGGGGCATTATAGCCCAACTTCTCTCTCTGAGAGGAAGGTTTGAGTCCTAGCAGTGGGAACATAATTCCCATCTTTCCCCTCTATTCGAACTCTATCTAACTCTACGAATAGTTACTCTATGTCATAGATTAATAACTAGCTGCTCTCCGCGGTTTCACCCGCGCGGTGATGGATGATGATGATGAATCTTATATAGCCAATGTTATGTAGTTTTCCAATGGTGAAAGAATGTTTGAAATCGGTCCAGTACTTTTGGAGCCGATTCGTTACAAACATACTTACATACAAATCTTTCTTCTTTATAATATTAGTTTAGATAATTAGCAAACGCACAGTACTCTACAGTACGTTTGCTAATTATTTAATTTTAACCATCAAAGAGTTTAATTTTAATAATTATACAAAGATGGCAGACTCTCGGTCTAGTAACCCTGGCATGCTCCGACGCAGATCTTGAAGAATATCAATTACGGGCGTCGTCTCATGTTAGGCAATTAAATCCTTAAGTCTAAAGTACCTGTGTAATTATGCGACATATTAATTACGTTGTGTTATCAGGCGGCTAATAATAAAGAAGTAGTGAAGACGTCGCCCACCCACTGTGGATAATATCCGTCAAGCTAGATTGTATGCTTGGGGGTTCCGTATATTTATTTTTAATTGTGTTATATTTAAACTAACAGATGCAAGACGGCTGGCAAAAACTGGATGCGAGAAGCCCAAGATAGACCTAAGTGGCGTGCAATTGGAGAGGCCTATGTCCAGCAGTGGACTGCTACAGGCTGATGATGAACAGATGCAAAATAACGATGAACTGTACGTACACAGACTAAAAGTTACATTATTATCTACTTACTTACCTACCTTCTGACTCTACCTTCTTTCTCATGAACTTTCAAAACCCTTTCACTCAAAATCAAAATGGCGGATTTCGCTTTTTTTTCGCAACCACTACAGAAATACCGATTGTTTCAAAACGGTTCATTACTTATACGTGAAATAAAAAGAGATAAACACTATTTGTATGTTTTATAAGATAACATATTGAATTTCTAGCACTAAGTTATGTTTACGAAGAAAACCGTTACGTTTCATATTTAAATATAATGTCTGAGAATAAACGAAATTCTTTATAAAAGACATTGAAATTGTAAAAGTTCATATTTTATAATGATAAAAATAACAATTAGCTAACCTCCTCATTACTTTTCCACTTCCATTATTGTTTATTCAAACAATTTTATTAATTTAATTATGTCAAACAATTATCTTCGCACACTGACAAGCTGCACGTACTTAGGTACTCTATAGGCCGACTTCGAACAAAACATTTTTTTTTTCATCTTCCGGTTTTGGATTTTGGATTTTATAGGAAGAACATATATCTAGCTCTCTTCGTCTCATACATTTTACCGATCGAAAAAGCAAGACAACAACAATATAATGCAAAAACGAACCACAAGACCTCGAGAACAGATCTGTTCACTTAATAAGCTTACTAGTACAATGTTAAATTGGACAGTATTGTTGACCTTACATCTCAGGCGGTCATACTTCCAAAAAGAGGAGGTTTTAATAATATGTTCGACTATAATATAATGTATGTGTACAGACAAATATAAAATATAGTAAAACACATGTATTTTTTGTGTTTCTGCGATTTCTCCTCCATTTGTGGACCGATTCACAAATTTTTGTTCGGTAGACTATCGGTAGGTGGTGCCATTAAAATTTCATTCAAATCGGTCAAGCAGTTTTTGAGTTACACTCCAATAACTGAAAAGAGTTTCGCCTATTTTGATGATATCATCGTAGACACAATATTGTGATAATAACATAATTTTGAACTATTATGGTAACAACTTTACAAAGTTACTTCACACGTTTTGGTGTTATGCCGGTTCTGTTTTTAGAAAAAAAACATCCTTTGTAGTGACCCTGTGTTTTAGTGTCAAAATAAATATTTGTCAAGTTTTTCTGAATGTTGATGAGGGGGCGTCCATAAATTACGTGAGGTGTTTTTTAAAATTTTCTGTCCCTCCCTTCCCCCCTGGTGAGATGTCGTGAGATTTTTCAAAATGTGGGTAACAAGAAAATTTTCGAGTAATCTGCATTTAAATAGCGTCAGAACATTTGGCAACGTTGCGTAGCGTGCGAGCTTCAGACCATTCAGTAAATTCAAACTAAACTTCAATGCACTTATGTTTTTCATACATACTTATAAGTTAATTTATTGTTAACAAATTTTCACATTTCATAATTGAAAAATAAAACAATAATTAAAAAATATTAGCATTCCTGCCATGAGACATAAGAATGTTATAGTTTTGTGATTTAACATTTTTAATTAATTAATTTATTTGCATTGACTGCAAAAACTTTAACATGGTTACGGTTATATTGTGCAAATGAAAATGTAAACAACCGAAATATAGCGTTGCCAAATCACGGACAGGTTACTAGCAGCTGATTTAAAAGAGCCAAATTATTTTTTGTATTTAACTTTTTTTTTAATTTTCAAAATATCAAGGCATAATACCTCATATATTATTATTTTTTTAATTTTAGGAATTTACATGGGTTTTTTATTTTAATTTATCGAATATTGACTACTACAGTTGTGGTGACTCAACTGGAGCGAAAGGACTTCCTTAATTGTAACAGTAAATTTTATATAAAAAAAGTATTTTCTTAAAAAAAAATATTTAACCTACTTTTTGAAGGAATGCTAAAGTAGACCAAACTTTTCTCTCAGTGGCTTCCCTGAGAAGCCGTTCAATCTCATGTTGAATGTGATGTATTAACTCTTCTTTCTTCGGGAATTTTTGCTTCGCTGTATTCCATAATTTTATCACATCGTCCTGGCAGGACTTCTTCGTCTTATAGACGTGTCTTTTGACGTATGCGTTATAAAAATCTTGATAACTCATTTTAAATTAGTAAGAGCATGCACTGAGTCGAGTAAAACATTTACAAGAATAAACAAAGCAGGTTGGAACCTGTCCGTGTGTCGCTGCCACTCAGCTCGTACCCTCTCGTTCATCGAGTCGCGCGTTCGGCTGACAGTGGCGCGAAAACAAAGGACGGGCTACACTGTACCGTAAATTCAGATTAAATTGAGCTATTTGGTATAAAACAAATATGGTGGTTTGACAGTCAGTAAATGTATAACGTCGAAGTATGAATGAAATTATTTTCTTTCGAACGAATTGTGAATGATCTTAATCGTATTACGCGATTACGCTCAAGATTAAATCTTAAGCATGTACAATCTGGATTAAATGGACCAAAATAGTATATTTTTTTTTTGTTTGAATCAGAAAAAAAAATTGCGTGATATTTGCCGAACTCCCTCTCTCCAACGTAAGATTAGATGAGATTTGACTCGACCCCCTCCCCCCTTAAACACCTCACGTAATTTATGGACGCCCCCTGACCAGATTTTCTGACTGCGAAAAATTGCCGCTGATAAGACTATGCTCTCGAGGTCTACTATTCGCAGAACTACTAGTAATATTAATACCTAGATAGGTAATAGGTACATTCGGAGTGAATTATAAAGAACTAGCTGCTCTCCGTGGTTTCTCCCGCGCGGTGATGGATGATGATGATGATGATGAATCTCATATAGCCTATGTTACTCAGGGTGAATGTAGCTTTCGAATGGTGAAATATTTTTCTAAATCGGTCCAGTACTTTTTGAGCCAATTCGTTACAAACATACATACATACAAATCTTTCCTCTTCATAATATTAAGTACATATAGATTATGGTTCTCAGTTATCTATTCTGTGTCTACGGGCCATATATCGTTCACAATGTCGTGCGGAACCCTAACGTTAGAACAGGAGGTGTTTATTTATGCTGCAGACATTTATATTCATAATGTGTCTGCACATTAGGCTAGGTCATCTTCAGAACACCTGGTGCCTAGCTACCTACATATGCTTTTATATGTTTTTTTGATATTTTACTATATTACGCTATAGTCTTTTGTTGAGACTTGCCCAGTAAGAAGTCTTCTATAAAAGTTATATTTATACAGATATAGTATTTAAATGTTATTTTAACGAAATAATATTAAAACGTGTAATACTTACGACAGTGTCAATCAAGATATACCTAGTGTTTATGGGATACTATAGCAGTTACACGCAAATTGTTCCGCGTAGAATCAAAAAGATGCGTGGTACCATATATGTTTTCTAAAATAATATTTCATACCTTATATTTTCTACCGACTTCCAAAAAGGAGGAGGTACTCAATTCGACTGTTTGTTTTTGCTTTTTTTAATTTTTGTTACCTCATAACTTTTGACTGGGTGAACCGATTCTCAAAGTTCTTTTTTTGTTTGAAAGCTGGTGCTTTCCGTGTGGTCCCATTTTAATTTCATCGGTTCACTACTTTTTGAGTTACACTCCAATGACTGAATAGATTGGAAGTCGCATTTCTCAACCGATTCTCGTAAACATTTGTGAGCAAGTTCAATTATTATATAGATTTTTTTTGATTGCAAATTTATCAAAATAATATTAATTTCATAGGTTTTTATTATTCTAAAACGAAACTAGATGGCGGAGGCGGAGTGAAGGTGCGCGAATTTATTCAGTTTAAGCTGTGCAAAGACATACTCGCGTGGTCTACCTACAGCTCACAGAGCCACTAGTAATTTAAATATCCTACTAATATTATAAACGCGAATGTTTGTGAGAATGGATGTACTCGTATGTATGGCTGTGTGGATCTTTGTTACTCTTTCACGCTCAAACGGCGGGGGCAATTTTGATGAAATTTGGTATGGAGGTAGATGAGGCGCTTGATTGACACATAGGATACTTTTCATCATCATCACCATCCATCACCACACGGGTGAAAAAGCGTAATATGCTTTGGCACAGCATCTAGACAAAATAATAGATCTCCGCCTACGTCAAGATCGTAATGATGACAGTTCTGTCAAAGTTGGTGCCAGTATCTGATAGCTTCGTCAAAAGCCAAGTCAATTTGACAGCTCAATAGGTACACTAGACGTGCTCGGCGACCGTCAAGGGTGATGAAATGTAACACAAATACCGTCAAGGGTGATGTAATATAAGTTTTTTTTCATGGTGTATAATTTTATATTTGTAAGTAGGTACGTAAGTCCTGTATTTTATTATTAATGTTTACCGATTGATATACTAAGTATTTATATTTATACACACGTATACTACATATTTTACATAGGTATAATACTATCATAGCAATTGCGTTTGACCATGTAAGTACATATTTTATGACATTTTGATAAAAAAAGTTATGCCCTTGGAGAAGTGTATGCGTACAAGTAGTACAAGTAACGAAAAATAAAGCGGATTACATATATGTACATAGTAATAGAACGGACAGATACAGATACCTACGGCTCAAGCGACAATATATGTACAAATAAAATGTTCGGTCATTAACGCACAACAGAAAAGTGCTACGTTTCACCTATACCATTATGGATATATTTTGTGTGTGTGTGTGTGTGTGCGTGAGAGAGAGAGAGAGAGAGAGAGAGAGAGAGAGAGAGAGAGAGAGAGAGAGAGAGAGAGAGAGAGAGAGAGAGAGAGAGAGAGAGAGAGAGAGATGAAAGATTATTGAATACTTTTTCTTTTCTTGGTCATTATCTATCACACTTAAATTTAAAGGTGTTATTTTAAATACGTCGCAACTATTTGTGGTTCTTAATGGAGGTGAAGATTATTCCATATTTTTCAAGCACTGTACTGAAAAGAACCCTTAAAACCAGCTGTTTTATGTTTGGCTATAGCGAGGGAATTTCTACTAAAGGAATAAGCTACTCGAAGTACTAATCCTGCGCAGACGTAGTCGCGGGCACCAGCTGGTTCAATAAAAAGGTTGCACAAAATGGTTGACGTCATGCAGATGATACATACCACAGTTTCACGCATAATAGAGGATTTACGGCATATTCGTGTGTCGATAAAAAAATAAAAAAGGCTTCAGGCTTTAATCCCTGATAGCACTTTACTAGAGTGTAACACAGATAATGTTTATGTTACATTCGACTATTTTTTCTGTACAGTTGTAAAAGTAGAATAAATCAGAAGAAGCTTTTATGTACGTTGAGATATTGTGTATTAAAATATTTATCACAGCGATATAAACATGCCAAACGCCACTTTTAAATTAAATGCCATAGTAGAGTATTTTACACGTCACCCTCGTACAGCTTACATTGCCCCCACAAAGATATATATGTATATATATATATATATATATGTACGTACAATAGATAACGCAAATGCGTGTGCTTCTCGTGTCCGAAATCAGCCCGACCAAGCGTCAAGGTAGGCTGCCGTTACTTACAGTCCGCGCACGTCTGTTGTTGCCACCGGACACAGGCGAAAATTAAATTGTGTGATAATTAATTGCAATAGCTAAAAATTTCGAGCCTCAAAGGCAAGGAAATATTTCCTATCACAGGTAAATTTTAAAATACTATTATGAGTAATTTATTTATTATTATCAGGTTAATCAATTTATATATATATATATATATTTTCCTCTTATTATTAGTAAATAAGTTTATAGTTAGTATATAGTTTTTTTATAGTTACTGTTTTGCGCTCGTCACTTCGTTCGCCCACTAATATTACTTCCTAAGAGAGCTATTCAATCCTACACTCACTGGTAGCTTGCACGACGCTGCTTGAAAAAAGGAGATCTGGCAATGCGTGGTACCAACCAAGATGCACTCTTGCTAAAGGTTCTAACAATATTTTGATGTCGCTCATCGTCTATAGAAACACGATGGCTAATCAAGCGGGTAACGTTCTCAGTCTGATTAATCAAAATTAATGAAACTACTCGAGTCAACAACATACGGTCCTACGCAAAGGGCTAGTAGATGAAAACATACGGGTGGAGATGACAAACATGGACGTTTCACTATTATTGCCATGTTTAAATTGTACTATATTCTGATTGCTCTCGCTGAATCGTGGAAATATCACAAAGTATTTTACATTTAGCTTTCAGGGTTTTGTACACTTGATAGACTAGTGTTTGACTGATTGTTCTCACTTGATGATTAGTGATGATGTATCGCACTAGACCTAGAATAGTGACTGGGATTCAAGAACAGCTGTCCTAACACACTACAAACAGCGGGCGTGGCGGGGCACGACGTTGGCTAGCCAATTGGACACCAGAAGTGCCCGACCACTTGACTATGCTGCGGGTTTCATCAGATGTTGCCTTCACCGAAAGCTCAAGTAAGGACACAAGTGAAGGACAAGAAGACAAAAAGTAGCGATGTATGCAGTTGCGACCGGTAGGTCCCATTTGTTCTATGGAACATGACGTAATAGAACAATTTGGGAAAATATTGTCCCTATTTGTACTATAGAACAGTTTGTACTTTTTGTCTCAAATTGTTCTATAAAACAAACTAAGTACATAAGTATGTTTTTGATAGTGAACTGTACCTGGTATTCAAGAATTTGGGAAAAGCGATTCCTATTTAGTTCTGTGCATTCACAGACAAATAAAAACAGAAACAACAGCTAGTATGCAGTTCTATAGTACAAAGAGGGACAATAATTATTTTCTCAAATTGTTCTATTACGTCATGTTCCATAGAACAAATGTGTCCATAGACCTACCGGTATATTCTATGCTACCGGTTTCGAGACTGACTCGTAGCATTGTTTACAGCTAAAGATGCAGGTCATGGGCAGTTCGCGTATTTGCTATATAAGCAAAAATATTCGGTATATTTACTTAATTTTTATGTTTGTGTCATTACCTTCTGGGACCCCAAAAATTATAGCGCGAGAGCGGTAACTCTTTAAACGGCTGCAGTATTTGGCGAGATTTCTACTCGTATGTTTCAACCTCGTGGGACTCTGGAGAGCCGCTCTTGCGTGCAGACACTACATTCAGGGCTGGCACCAGGATTAATTATTCAACCTTTGCATGAATAGTGATAGCATGATTAAAGCCTCCCTCTTTTACCGGTGTATAGCAGTAAAAAAATGCCACGTCAACGCTCGTATTTCATTTAATAAATTTATCTTCGTACTAGCTGCGCTCCGCGGTTTCACCCGCGTTGTGATGATAATGATGATTATAATGAAAATATTAGTAGCATAAGTTACTCCTTATAGCATCAGCTATCTGCCAGTCCAGTCGTTTCAGTGATTAGCCGAGACAAAAAAACAAACAAATGTTTTTTTGTGTAAGTGCCTTCAGCAAGAAGCCGTCTCGATGGATACCACTGCAGAGCCGCGTATTCTGTCTCCAAGCAGTAGTGCGCAAACACTTTGGACGTCAGTATAGTTTACGTTTAGAGACATGTTTAACACGATAACAGACCGACATCTCACACTCTACGAGAGATCCTTCCGAATTAAAAGGCCGTATTGCAAATATTGAGGACTTAGCGCTTCATACTTTCTTATTAGGGTTACCGAGTCATATATCTACAAAACTTAGGTGTAGACATCCTTTGAACTGAAACGAAGCGGTCAACCTTGCCATCCAAGAAAAGAAACTGCATAATTACGTCCTTCAAAATCAAACGGCGAACCAAAACCCTCTATCAAACAAAAAAAGAATCATCGAAATCGGTTCATAAATGACGAAGTTATCTGCGAACACTCATAAAAAACCATAAACAGAATTAAAAGCCTCTTTTTTTTAAGTCGTTTAAAAAATAAAGTACGTAGGTAGTGTGAATGTTAATTGTGTTGTGTGTGTGGATTAAACAGAAATAATAGATGGACCTACATTTTTTACAACTATAACATTAAAAGCAAGGGACAACACAGTAAATACCTTGTAGAAATAAACAAACACCTGTCACTTTTGACCGAACGCTCAACACGATTTTGGTGTAAGTAGAGCATCGTTCAAGTAATCGTCAATGTGGCGGCAGTTAAGACGTCATCGATGACGTAGCGTGGGCCATCGTAATTACGCTCACGGTGATAGGGACCGACTGTTATCGCGCTAATATCGATTATGGCTTGATTGGGACCGCACTGCTATTCGATCAATTACAAATTTTAATACAAAAGTTGAAACAATAGAATATGTACAATGTAGCTACATAATTACAGGCTTACGTGCAATACTAGATAGCGTACCACACGATAGAACCTTATCGGCAGTCAAACCATGTACCCGCGACACGGACTATTTTCATTTTCTTTATTAGTGGACTTGCACGATTGCAAATTTGCCATTCCTCAAGTTACTACGATACTATGATAGGCATGTACTTATACATAGTTACATCTATAAAACTAGTCAGTCAGTTTTTTTTATTCAATTACTCAGTCAAGTCACAGTTATTTAAATAAGTCGTTAAATCATTATCCTATCGTCGTCACGTTCTAGTAAAGCGGTAGATGCATTACTAAAATTTTCTGAGAATGACGAGGAATTTTATATACTTAGCGTACACTCGTGCACCGTTGCAAACACTTAATCCACCACTATTACACGTTAAAAACGAAGAAACACACAAAGGAACACACCAAAAGTTATCGGCCATAGACTAACTTTTTAGACCGGAAAAGAGCCTAGTGGCGCTTCTGGTGGACAACTTTTGACACTAGAAAAGCAACTATTTTATATGCGATGGATTCGTACGGTTTGTACTTTTCCGTTTTGCCATTTGTCAAGTTGGTCCGAGTAAAAACTTTCATAGAGTGAGATTTACATTCAAGTAGTCGGAATTAATTAATAGTTACTTAGAAGCTTTCCAGTACGTTAATTGTATAAGTCACGTACAAGTAAGCAGTGGAGCTAAAAGTTTCAGAGAAACAAGAACAAAGAACAATTTCTTAAGTTTACATTTTATTAGTACTCGTATTAGGTATCATTATTTATTATCATTATCAGCTGGAAGACGTCCACTGCTGAACGTACCTTCCACATAGAACGCCACTCGGACCGGCTACTCGCTTTCTGCATCCAGCGATTCCCCGCGGTTTTGACGAGGTCGTCGGTCCACCTAGCGGCGGCTGGCCTACACATCGTCATCCGGTGCGTGGTCGCCACTCGAGAACTTTCTTCCCCATCGGTTATCAGTTCTGCGAGCGATGTGGCCTGCCCATTGCCACTTCAACTTGTTACCTATACACCTTGGTAACAAGTATTAGGTACGTACCTATAAGTTAAATCGCGGGGTGAATTACGGAAGGAAAATAACCGCCATTTTGAAATATTTCCCCGCCACTCGAAAACAGATTTTATACACTCTGTAGCTCTACCATGAGTTGGCAACGTCAATGTCATCTATAGTCGATACTCGATCTCGCCTACCTATTAAGCTTGTGATTGGCGTACTCGCTGTCAATTTTAGTTCTACAATTCACCGCAAGGTGGCACTGTTCATTTTTTCATATTTTTTTTCGCGGCAGTCGATAGCGAGCCTCGTTTGGTGTCAATGTTGTAAACTCATGGTAGACCTAAGTACTGATGTCTGGTATATGGTAACGATTTGCGTCGATTTTTACATAATCAAATTTTTAACGAGAGTCGATGGTCGTCGCATTTCCCTGTATCATTTTTAGATTATACTATATCGGTCCTACCTAGGTCATTGAATACCTAAAAGTAACTATCATTTCAATCTGTGTGTCTGTAATAATGCACGATACATATACGAGTGATTGTGCCGTGGGTATTCCGTGCAACCCTAGCGATAAGATATAGGTCATTATTCTAATCAATCGCACTTGAATAACTGATGAATGTTTAACCAGCTGACCTGCTTAATAAAGCGTTTCGTTGTTCACTCAAGGCATAGAACAATCTCTTGTTTACTACTAAACCGACTACCGTAAAGTTGTTTTTGATTGAATTATTATGTGTAAAGTTCACGAGAATTTTCATGGCAAAAGGAAATTATTACTGTCGCGTAAATTTGTCTTTGTTAGAGTTTTGACTGCCTTATTCCGCCTGAATCCGATTGCCTGTTCCGAATTTACTCTGTTTCTATATTGATTTTAGCAAAAAATGTTTCGATTATAGCATTTTTTTTTTGTAAATTAGTCATAATGAATCGCTGTTAGGGTCATAAACCGAGCTTATAACACAGAAATGCATAATAAAATTATAAGCTAGTGCACAATACAATTATCCCTATAAAGTTAAATAAGTACATTATAGGTGAGTAAATAGACCATTTTCAATTTAATCGGATGATACGCAATTTTTTTAGTAGAAATTAAGAAGTTTTGTTGCCGCCGAATATCCTCATACGTTTTCGGAATATATCAACGTGTATACGTCCTTAATTCAATCAAGCAAATGTTTATTATTATCAAATTATTGATATTTCACAATTATTTAAATATTTTTTGTCACGTAAAATTATATTTTGAAGTACTCGTATGTTCATGTACCTTGCGACGCATGAAAAAAAAAACTTGCAAATGTGTAGTATAAAACTCATAAGCTCTGCTCACATGTATCTTATACTTACTATTATGTACTACATTGGAATTATTTTGAAAGTAGGTTATTATTTAGAGCAATATTTTAATTATTCTTTTTATAATATATAAGTACAGTCACTGCAATAAGATGTATACATTCCGTAATTTTCAAAACTATGATACAGGACCTTATTGTATAATAACGTCGATAAGAATTATTTTAAGCAATGAAATAATACAAATGACTTAATTTTAGAACAATTTTAATGTAAATTAAAAAAAACGATAATGTATAGGAAATTTTGAAAATTTTCAAAATGCTTTCCAATCTAAATTGCCTTTTGTTTTTTGTGTTCTTCAGTGTATTGCTAATAGCTCTTAAAGCCGTCTTGCTGCCAGTCAGTACAGTAAAGTAAAGTGCAGGAATTTATTCCTTTGTGTAAAAATCGTGTAAAAATAAAATAAAATAAAATAAATGTTTGTGTGTGTGAATGGTTGTTTATTTTTTAAAAACAACTAGCTATACATTCAGTAATCTGTGGCTATACTACGAATACAAAATTTATTAGTATTAGGTAATTCTGGGTTTTTTGTTGAAAACCCCGGTTCATTAAATGGGTCATAAATCGTAAACGGTAAGTTTTACAAAAATGTTTGCAAGAAATAAAAGATGCGAAATTTTAGTTTCTACAATAACAGTCTTAATAACTTTTGACCTAAAGTTCATAGTATCCGAGATATCAGTCAAAATCTTTGTGCCAAGAAACCAAGAACGTAGAGTCGAATTGAGTCCTTATTTTGGAAGTCGTTAGAAAAACGGATTCCATTACAAAGTTCTTCCCATCCCCTCCGTTCCATCAAAACCGGTTCATTAAATGGACCATAAATGTGAACGGTAAGTTTTACAAAAAAGTTTATATGACATAAAATATGCGAATTTTTTTATCTACAATAATGATCTCAATAACTTCTTCTAAAGTGCATAGTTTCCGAGATATCGGCAAAAACTTTTTTCAAGTTGGCGCTTGAAGCTCCACCTGGATCTGTCGGCATTTTGTGATTTTATGCTCAGTAAGTCACTTACTGAGCCTAAACTTTGTAAAAAGATAAATTGGATGGGACATCCTTTAGTTTAGTTAGTTATTAGTGCGAAGTTGATAAAAAACGGATATTTTTACTGGCCTAACTATTATTATAGAGTTTGTTTACATATACAGGTTGTTTGGTAGAGGGATAACAAACCAAATGAGCGTGTTCGGGGGACCACTTGGAGAATACAAGTTGGCCAAAAAAAATCCCCGACCCCCCAATATGTTTTGTGATTTTTCCCTTTTTCTCCGAAATTGTACCTATTTACCTCCACAACATTTGTAAAATCTGTTTTAGACCGGATGTTTTAGTTGAATTTGGTCTCTAATACACCTTCAGGCCACGCAAAGCAAAATTGCACACAAAACAGAGCTAACTAACTGATTTAGTTAAAAAAAATTAGGGTGTCAGGGATTTTTTTGGCCAACTTGTATTCTCCAAGTGGGCCCCCGAACACGCTAATTTGGTTTGTCGGTCTCTCTACCAAACACCCTATATAGCTCATTAGTGTTCGTATAAAATAATTAATTTATATTTCGTCAGTTCGGTTGTCCTGTCGTAAAACCATGTACGTAAACATTGCCCCGCGACTCCAACTGCGCAGAAATGGATCACTATTTTATCTTACACACAGTACCTTTTTCATTATAACACATGGCGTATATTTAACTTATCACCAAACACAGCAAATAAACTTTAAATCAACACTTTAAAATAGGTACCCAAAAAAGTAAATGATCACCAAAATTAAAACCTTTTAATGTGAAATTACCGCGTACGAACAGGACCACCCTCTTCCCGTGGGTGCCGCAGGGAATATCTGGTAAATGGGCAGCAGCATTTCCCGTGGTCTGCATTAACAAATTCTGCGAACACCAAGACGCCTGCCAAGCGTGGTGTATTATGAAAAATATCCCCTTTTTTTTAAGTTGACGCTGGGAAAATGCATTACGCATAAATTGAGGATTTGGGGTTTGTGGGACTCCCCGGTGCATCCGTACCCACTAAATTTACCCAGCGGCACTCCGGTTTCGTCTCTGTGGTGGAGGATTGGGGAGTTGGCGGAGCCTTTACGTCCAGTCCCCCACCGACGACCGCCCGCTTTTACGACGGAGCCTGCATGTAAAATACCCCATACGCCAACTATCCAAGTGGCGTTCTATAGGGTAGGCTTATATTCAGCATGGACGTCTTCCGGCTGATAACGATGATGATGATGAATGTGAAATTACAACCAAAAATTTTACTGATTACAATTACCTATAGCAAAATATAACCTAACCTAACGATAACCTAAAAATTATCATTACTGTGGTCTTCAAATACATTTTGAAGTGCAGTCAGGAATGAAACAACTTAGTTAGTACCTACCATTGTAATATAATATTTTCATCTTTTTTACCTTATTGCCATCAGCTGCTTATGAAATGTTTAATACAGATAAATAAAATTAATGTGTCTGTTTGTAATTCCAAATTAACAGTTTTTAACTAATTGCATATGAAAGTCTTATACCTATTTACATAAAAAACTAGTTGTTTTTAAAAATGTTTCTGTCTGTATGTTTGTTTCGACTAATCTTTGAAACGGCTGAGCCGATTTTAACGGGATTTTCACTGGCAGATCTGATGCTTTAAGGAGTAACAAAAAACTTTGTCTCTCTGTCTGTTTGTTACATTATCACGCCTAAACCGCTGAACGGATTCTAACCAAATTTAACAAGGTTATGGAATATATCCCTGGACATAATTCTAACATAAATCCTTTTGATTTTTAATCCTTTGAGTACCATTGACGTAAATGTACGTTCGTTTCATTCACAAATCTTTTGTTTTAATTATCACGGTATATGAAGGGTTATGCACATATACTTTCATCATCATCTATCATCAGGCGAGTGAAACCGCGGGGCGCAGCTAGTTCAATATATAAATGTATGGCGAATTTATACTCGTATCTAGCTAGATATGGAACTTGTTGAGGAATGAGTATATACAAGGAGTCCTTCATTGACGCTCAATCAAAATTCATAGTTAATTATTATTTGTATTTCGACATCAAAGGCGCTCTTATCACGTCAGTTATGAATTCGTGTAATTTAAATTATTGTGCTAATGCCGCGTTTTCAAATAAAAAGAGCCGATACAAAGAAGTATATAGTGTCACGAAACTCGGGGTTCATTCTTTACGAATAGCTTTTTACAATGTATTATTTCAGTATAATTCTCTAACTCACGAATATACTCTCAAGCATCTTTGTCTTCTTAATAATTTCGTCTTATTAAAGAATATGCTTTTTTTCATTTTTAAATTTTATAGCCTACTTTATTTTTTCCGTGACGGGTTTTACGTCTTTTGGAATTGTAAACGTGTAAAACGTGGATCACCGTTTAACATAATATATTTTTGTAATTTTTAAAGACAGAGAGACTCATCTATACTAAGTATACTGTTTAACATTATAAAGAGGAAAGATTTGTATGTATGTTTGTAACGAATTGGCTCAAAAAGTACTGAACCGATTTCTAAAACTCTTTCACCATTGGAAAGCTACATTCACCCTGAGTAACATAGGCTATATAAGACTCATCATCATTATCATCATCATCATCCATCACCGCGCGAGTGACACCGCGGAGAGCAGCTAGTACATTTTATTTGCAAATACTAAATATGCAGAAAAAGATAATTATATACATATTGGTTTCTTGAAATTATATTACTCTATGATTGGTGGGAGTCTATTTCGAATACGCAAAGTTGACCGATCCAGATTTTCAGACACCAGAGGTTTAATTTTATGAACCGTACATGAAGCAGAACTAATTCTCCCAAAATTTAATTTTATACTCGTATTCATTGCAATTTTAGACCAATGTTGTCTTGTCATGGACAATTGGCTATTGAATCAATAGTCCCCTCAATTCAAGAGTCTAGAAGGACTCTCCGCAACTTTTTCTGCTGCATATTTACGAACTGCCCGGCATACCGGTTTAAGCCCGTTATTTTTTACTCGACTGCAGCAAAACCTAGCAGGAGGATTATATGTTTGACCTCTATATGTTTATGTATGTTCGTACGTTCCTATGTCCGCTCGTAACTACGAAGAAATAATGTCAGGAAGCATAACTCAGAACAAATTCCACACAAAAAGTGGTCCTTCAAACCAAAACGACGTATGATTCCAAATACGAATTATTTCCGAGGTTACAAATAGACATTTTTTTTTTTTTTTCATTTATTTGAAGGGCTTTGTCGCTGAGCGACCACACCGCCCTGTAAAATCATACAAAGAAGGTTCTTAATATCTAGTAGGTAATGCTAGTTGTGCTAGTTTGTACAAAATCCTGGCTTGTTCAGACATTGGATACACTAAAATACTATTGCACAGGCCGATATCCATTTCTCTCGCTGGACCAAAATGTGTAAACCTATAAAGCAGCGTTCCGCACACACTCCCATAGAACATGTTGCACATCCTCTATAATTCCACAGTCATCACAATTGGGAGATACAACTTTATTCATAAGAAATGCGAACTTCTTCGACGGGATGTGTCCAGATCGCAGCCTAAGAGCTGTCACTAACGTCTTCCTATTCAGCGTGACTCTGTCAATCCAAGGGTATCCAAATAGACATGTTCGGTGATTGGTTTAAATTTCAAAAGGAATTGGCTTGGAAAGGAAAGGATTGGTTCACGCGCGTGCTGCAACGTCTACTATGACAGCTGAGTCATAGCGGCGGCGTGAACGATGTTATTGATTTAGCACGACTTTTATTGGATAATTTTTGTAAGGCAGTTACTATTCCTGATATTATTTCTTCGTTGGCTCGTACGTAACTACTAAACCGCTACACGAATTTATATAAATGATACGTAATGTAATGACGTATCATTTATACTCGTATGTGACCCAGTGGTGAGTGTCACTGGGTACATAATTACCCGACTTAGCCCAAAAGAGAGCGGATCTTGTGCGTGCTAATTATTTCCGTAGTTAGGTTAATAAAGTTTTAGTTCTTTTTCTTGTCTGGTTATGCTATTTATATAAATTTATAGATGATAGTTATATATCTTTGAAGAAATTCTGACTGACTTATCCTGATTTTGTCTCAGCAGCCAATGTGAGCGATGCCACTGTGATCAGTCAAAACTAAGAAGGCCACGAAGTGGAAGGCATGACTTTCATGAATGTTTTCGTGCTATTAACACCAGTTAATAGCACGAAAACATTCATGGAGCTTTTCATCATTGCCCTGAAACGCAGCAGATCAGAACAACTCCAGGTGGTGTGAACTTTAGCACATGTGGAGCCAAAGGGCCAATTGGCTGCCAAAAAGCTGGGTATAGTTAGCTATGGTGATGCAGTATTTCTCAACGGGACAATTTCTTAAACTTTAAAAAAGACATATAACGCGCACGCATAAAAGCAGAGTATTCTCATTTCTAATCTGGCACGGCGGCCAAGTCATCACCATCATCATATCAGCCGTAGAACGTCCACTGCTGAACATATGCCACCCCCACAAATTTTCAATGGGATCGGTTTAAAGCAGCCTGCAAGTTGAGCCAACGTCATCCTGCTACCTTTATCAGGTCGTCTGTCCACCTTGTCGGTGGCCAACCTATACCTACGCTGCGCTTGCTGATTCGTGGTCTCCACTCTAGAACCTTCCCCATCGGCCATCTGTTCTACGTGCTATGTGCCCTGCCTACTGCCACTTCAAGTTGCTTATCTTCTGAGCTATGTCGGTGACTTTAGTTCGTCTACGGATCTGCTAATTTTTTATTCAACCACGCAGCGAAACCCCGAGCATAGCCCTCTCTATAGCCAAGTAACAATTACATATAAATCAATTACAAGAAGTGACAGTAATCAATAGTACCTATCTATCAATGGTAGGGACTCGCTGGTTCCAGCAAGGCTTGAGACCCTTATATATCGGTGCTGATTAGCCAGCCTGTTGCTTATCTGTCCAATACATTTGAATAAAGGGCAAGAATTTAAATTACCTACATAATTTACCTAATTCCTATTTCCTCAACAGATGAACAGGCAGACCAGACCTTTCCACAGTAGGCATAATTATCATAATGAGCACTCCTAAGGAGTGGAATTTCCTGATTGATCCTGAAATCCCCGACAGATACAATCTTGGAGTGAACTCAAATTAGTACTGAAAACGTATCATTGTCCGTCGTATCGTGAAATCGCGGGTCGAAAATAAACAACCAAATTCGACCTTTTCAGTCGAGATTTGAATGAACTGGAAGATTGAATCCAGGAATATTAATAACTAACTGCCGCAGTGCAAGTATCTACCGTAATAGTAGTTTGTTTGTCGAGTCACTAAGATCGATAAAAAATCGTATCCCCTAGCAAGTATGGAAGTCATATCGACGACTTATACGATCGTCAAATTGTCGACAGTATATCGATTATTACGAATTGTTTGCATTCCACAATGCGTCCTTCTATCATTTGAAGATATCTACGAGCATTTCGCTTTTCTACGATCTAAAGATGGCTGAAGTTTATTTTTTTATTGAAAACTATCTGCACCCCGCGGTTACACCCACATGGTGATGAAAATTCAGAAAGTTAATTCAGCGCCCCGTCTACCTCCATGCCAAATTTCATCAAAATTGGGCCAGCCGTTTGGGCGTAAGAGAATAACAAACATCCATACATACAAACTTTTGCGTTTATAATATTAGTAAGATTAAACGCAACTAAACAGTATATCGATTCCCGTCGCCTGTCGATAAGCTATATCGAGGTCATTTTCAAAGCTGACAAAACAATCGTTAAAATCAATTAAATATACTATCTCAAACGTAATTTAACAGTTCCATACTAGGGTTATCGTTATAATCGTAAAAGCTTATCGAATTTGTCTACCAATCGCTTAATTTTATTACTTACATGCAAATATCGACAAAAGATCGATATAGCCTAAGATTTTTTACCTGCTGGATATAGCCAGTTTTTTCGGAGTATGACGAATTCAAGACTAATAATTATTGATCTGTAAGTTCGGTACTTGCACTGTCGGCCTCGCTCGCTGCACCCTTTTATGTATTCAATTCCCAAAAATCTTTCCTAAGCTGATTATTACAACACAAAAGGCATCAATTGCCAAAATTTCAAATCTGTAACTCCAGCTAGCTGTAAGTAAAATTGCATGGACTTCACGATCATTTCATGAAAAAATCGCAACGCAGCGCGTTACGTGTTTGACTGGTCATAGCGAATACTCAGACAAAATAAAAAAAGTGTTTTTTATTTTGTCTGAGAGCGAATAAAGGCCCTGTGGCCCTACTCCCATCTCTTAAAGCAGTCATGTTTCAACCTTACCATTAAATCTGGTACCACCACGTCAATATAGCAAGCTTAAAATAATATTGGAATACGTAGACGTTTTGATGACGTAATATCAAATATTTCACGAAATTCACATACTTTTCCATGACTTTAGACACTAAGTTGTTCCAATGTCAAATTTTTGAAGGGTCGTACTCCCATATCTTAAAGTAGTCATATTGCAACGTTACCATTAAATTTGGTTGACCGTTTTGTATCGGTGGGAGTACGATAGCAAATATGGTTATTCTAAACTTATTACAAAACGCTCTTGATTTATGATAGTTTCGTAAAAGGTGGGAGTAGGCCCCCTGGTCAGTTAGGAAAAGGTAATATATACAATGTAAATATTAATATCAATACGGCCCGTATCTATTTTTAATTATATTGTACCTATTTCACATAAATGCCCAAGTGTTATTGGCGATCTGCCAAACGCAATTATTACAGCACCGCATTATAATTGCACTGATACATTTTTATTCCGTATAATATTATAAGTGGCATCTCATGAAACACCTTGTTAGCGCAAACCGAAACACGGCATCTGCCATTTTTTGTCTCGTCTTCCCCAATTACCATTGTTACGTGACTTTTTGACGTTTCTCGGGCATCTTCGGATGAATGATGTTTATATAAAATGTTGCTATTAAATTTTATCTCGTATATTCAACAGGAAACTTGCTACATAATGACGCAATTTATTATAATTGACAAGTAGTAAGTAGCTACCCAAGTGGTTTATTTTCAAATAAATATTTTAAACGAGAATTGTGATTGTAATTGTCAATTTATGTAATCATCGTTGAAAAACAAATTGTCATTAATTTATTGCGTTTTTACAATATCAATATAGTAGAAAACGTGAAATTGTATTATGGTCAATGCAAATAAACAAATTGTCTGGAATTTATCGCGTTTTGTTTTCAATTTAGTACACACAGTATCAAATTTGTAGTAATTAATAAATGTTTATAATACTTATTATTCGTTTTGGTGTACTTATGTTGTTATAATTAAAGTTTCAAGATTAATAACCTGAACTCTTGCAAAATCGTGACAAGGTCGACGTACAGACCGATTGTTCGAAACACTTAATTTGCGTTCATAGATAAATAATAAAGTGGTCGTAACTTACCGTTTTCACCTCGTTCCCTGACTTGGCGTTCGACATCGCCTTTATCATCCTGCTGGAGTTATCCAGGAGACACTTCTGAATGCTCATTGCTCCTTTTTTACAACACAACACAATGCACTACAAATTCACATCGTTGGCACTGCGAACCACACACGTCACTTTTTAACGCGTACTAAGGACACATTAACAACCCATACGGATCGCGGAGACACAACAAAATTACATTTTAGTCGTTAATTTGTTATACGCGCGGCGTGTTAGGTTATATCCATTGATTTGACGTAAGAAAGTTTTGGTGTCGAAACGTGTCGAGAGCACGTGCGTCGGTGGCCTCCGATAGACCCAGACTGCGGTGGCCCGGTGGCTGACCGAGCTCCGGGCCGAGGAAACACAGCTGTTGTAGCGCCCCCTAGTCGCTCGTTGGTGAACAAAGGACCGGGGAACCCGCTACGAATAGCTAAAGCTACCTCTCGCTTGTCCTGCCACACCTCGCATAAATAAAAAGACATTACAGATGTAGCATATCGTTGAACTTGTTTGCTTTGAGTGCAAACGGCGACGGCGCGCAGTATGCGTACGTACATCTGTCAGGCGCTATCAACTCTACACAATATCCTGTGTTCCGTTTTGCAAATGGACAACCATTTATCAGCATTCCGCGAGGACAATGCTCGTTTTCTTATAACGAGAAACTTAAAGATAAACATTAATTTGTACTTCGCTTCTCGATACGGTCTGGATTTTAATAATATGTCCCTTTATCCTGTTGTTCGTTTGACTCATTTATTGTTGTCATATCATTGTAATTTTGTATTAGGTATTCCGTGGGTGGGAATATCCTTAAAAGGAAGGTAGGTGGTACTATTACTATGTTTAATAATAGGTATGCTACTTTACTTCAGTTCAGACCACATTTTTCTAATAAGTGTATAATATAATCTTGGTCATGATATATCAGTTAGGATACATTATGGCTAAGCGATATACGGATAAATCTATAAATAATGAAATATTAAAGAAGAAGGTTTAATAGTCAGCTCAATAATATAATCAGAAAAATAACAAAACAAAAAAAAAACACATACAATTCCAAAAAAATTCAACCGACTTCCATTCTACTCAGTTATTGGAGTGTAACTCAAAAACGACATAACTGAATTTGATAAAATTTAAATGGGACCACACGGGAAGCACCAGCTTCAAAACAAAAAATTGTGAATCGGTACACCCAGTCGAAAGGTATGAGGTAACAAACCTAAAAAACAAAATATATACAGTTGAATTGAGTACCTCCTCCTCTTTTAAAGTCGGTAGAAAATAAAAGTATCCTTAAAATGTAGTTTACAATTTATTACGTATTCGGTATTTCTAGTATTTGTAGAATTACTAGAATCTAAAATCCAATCAGCATTAATAACCTAGAAATAATGAAATTGAACAATATAAGTGTCACCTACCTGGTATTAACCATGGGTTTATTGTCATAGTCAACCGCAGTGATTACTGTTTTCATTATAACTTTGACAGTATGTATTATTAATATTTGCATAATATTATTATCCTAGATTGGTGGACATCAGTTTCCATGAACGTGTAGTGTTTACACAACCAGATTTCCGACGACATCGTCGCTATGACACAAAGCAAACTGGTTTGCATTAACGAAGGTATATAACAGATAAGATGACTTCGTCTCATAGAAACTAAAGGTTTACCTTATTATAGTTATATGTGTAATTATGTAACCATCCCAAGGTTAACCAAAACAGTAGTTTATTCTGTAGATCACGGACGAAAAATTGTTTTATCTCGTCCGTTTACATAATCTACCATGAGTTGGCAACGTAAATGTCATCTATAGTCGATACTCGATCTCGCCTACCTATTTTAAGCTTGTGATTGGCGCACTCGCTGACGATTTTAGTTCTACAATCAACCGGAAGGTGGCACTGTTCATTTTTACATAAATGTTCTTGCTACAGTCGATACCGAGCATTGATTGATGTCAATGTTGTAAACTCATGGTAGACTGAATTAATGGTTAAGGCCTATTCAGACCTGAGCGTTATTCGCTACCGCTGTGGGTAGCGAAAAATACCACGCGGAACTCGATGGGTAAATAGTTAGAAGTTCTGTAACTGCAGCGAAACTTGTACCGCCTAGTGAGGCGGTATTTTCTCTTGTTTGGCGAAACTAGTTCCGCCGCCCCGCTAGCCGTTGCCAACGAATATCTCTACAGCGCGCGGTAGAGATATCCGCTCTGGTGTGAACAGCAAAATTAACGCATACCCTTTCGGATTTCTCTACTGCTCGCGGTAGCGAATAACGCCCAGGTTTGAATAGGCCTTTATACTTTATTCATAGACATAACGGACTTATTTAATTCTCATATTAGTTGTTTAGTTAATCAATTGAAATAATTATTAAGTCAAGCCTTTACATCTCAGAGGCCGTAGCACAAACCATTAATTACGAAAACGTACTCGTATCGCAAACGGCAATGCCTCACGCTTCAGCGTACAAACTAGTAGTTAAGAACGTCATAGTTGCCCTAGATAAATGACAGTTTGTACTGTTTCACGTGAACAACACGTTACGTTACACTTACGCAGTTATTCGTAGGCCCACATAAGGAAACACACCCTCCAAATTGCATGTTTGTAGGCGTGTCTGTCTCTATGCATTGCTACGAGTATATATAGTATTTTAATTATTTAAATAACTAGCTGCGCTCTGTCTTCACCCGCGTGGTGTTAGATGATGATGATGATGAAAAAGTATTCTATATGTCACTCCAGCGCCTCATCTATCTTCATACCAAATTTCATTAAAATCCATTTAGTAGTTTATGCGTGTGAGAGTAGCAAACATCCATACATCTATAAATAAAAACTCGCGTTTACAATATTAGCAGGATTTACAAGGTAGATGTAGGGGTACATAGCGAGTTAAGAGACGAAATTTTTGTCAGAGATAATTGAATAACCAAGGAATCTGATACATAAACATTCATGTCAAATGTATTAGTAAAATGTTATGTTACACGAGGACAAACTTGACGTAGCCGAAAAAATCAGTGTTGATGTGGAAAAAAATTGTAATTTAAAAATTTTACATCAATACCTATAGGTTTTTTGCGGTAATTAAATAGTAAAAATATATATCTAACTAATTACATTCAAATATTTGAATTCGTAGAAGAAATATTATAATAAAAAAATTTGCAACCTGACCGCAAAAATTAAGTTTTATCAATAAATTACCAAGACAGGATTTTGAATTGATATTTATAAATATTTTGAATGCCTAGAACAGAAATATAATTTTTATCTAATAACATATGCTTAGGTCATTAATAATTACTTTAAAAAAAGAGCTACTTCGAAATTTCGGCAAATAATGATTTTTTTTTCAACCATTTTCTAGACTTAGACATGGTGATTAAAAAAAAGGTTTTTTTTTATAAAATCTAAATTTTCATGTTGGTTTTTTTTATTGGAATTCTTATTAGAAATTCTATAAACCAAACTAGGTTTCAAAGAATAATTATACATCAGATATATTTAAAAAAAATACAAATTTTGATTTTTTTGTACTAGCGAATTTAACTGTCACGTGACTTCGATTTTTTATCGATCCTGACATGACATGGCGTATTTATCATATTCTGAGTGGGTGTAATTACTTGACGACATCATTTCTGTGATATTTTACAATGTAAAATTATAACCAATCATAACAATGAGAATTAGCTTACCGGGAGTTGTCGATTCGTGACAATTTTTTTTCGTGTTTATATTTTGATGTCAGAACTTAAATCACATATTTACAGTATTCCTTACACATTCATGATCATACTCATGTATAATTTGTATCAAAATCATGAGTTTAACCCTATTAATTCACTAAAAACTATAGCACAAAACATAACTTCACCGCCAAACACAGACGAAAATATAAACATTGATTATATATTTTTTTAAAGTTCACAGATAGAACATGTTCGTGTGTAGTGTTGCCATAGAAAGAAAATATATAACGCTAAAGAATTAAACTCTATGGTTAAACATTGGGATGACTTTAAAAAATAAACTAAAGAAAAACGCGCGTGACACTTACTCGCAACAATTGTTGCACCGACAATTTGGACCTCAAAAATCCTTGCACTTTTGTGGCGCGGGCAAAGTAATCGCTATGTTTATATAGCCTAATTTTTGCGTGTGTAAGGTTTATACATTATACCCTAAATTGTGTTCATTAAGGATTTTTTTGATGAGACAAGACCAGAACGCTATTTAGACGCGATGAATTCTGGAATTATGTACTACGTTACGTTTATATATATACTTACTTATAAGTATTTCAAAGTAAAAGTCAAAATCATTTATTCAATTTAGACATCAAAGACGCACTTATGAACGTCAACTTTTCATTACTATAAAGACTCTACCGCCGCGTTCCAAAATACACTCGAGAGCAATGAATCCGGGTCACTTAAAGAATGTTAAAAATCTCGGAAACTAAAAATGATAGGTTAATGCAATAAATTGTATTTAATAGAAAATGTAATACTCCTTAAATGAAAGTAAAAAAAAATATGAGTCACCATAAATTTTATTAACACAAAATTACATAAAGAAAAAAACTGCTGATCTCTCCTTAAAACAAAAATAAGAAACATGAAATTTTTGAACTTTATTACGATTTTCTTGAATTTTAATACTTCGTATTGCCTCCTCGTGCTTCCATTACTGCGTTTACGCGGTTTGGCATGCTGTACACCAAGTTCCTTATACGATTTTGGGGAATATTCTCCCATTCCTCTGTGAGAGCAATTTTGAGCTCACGAAGCGTGATTGGGGGAGGGTTTCGTTGTTTTACGCATCTGCCTAGCTCGTCCCAAGCATGCTCGATCGGGTTGATATCCGGGCTGCGCGCTGGCCACTCCATACGAGTAATGTTCATCTCTTGAAGGTAGTCATTCACAATCCTACCTGTATGAGGTCGTGCATTGTCATGCATAAATATAGCATCCTCACCTAAATTGACCATAAATGGACCAACGTGATCATTGAGGATTTCTTTCACATATCTTTCGCTAGTTAAAGAGCCGTTTTCTATGATCACCAGCTCTGTGCGACTTTCAGAAGAAATTCCGGCCCACACAAGTACAGACCCACCACCGTAGGCTACTTTTTCTTCGATGCATGCTTGCTTGAATCTTTCCCCTGGTCTTCGATACACTCTGTGTCTTTCATCGTGCTTGTAGAGCATAAATTTTGATTCGTCGGAGAACATAACTTTTGACCAATCTTCAATACTCCAATTTACGTGGCTCTGGGCATATCTTAGTCTTGAAATACGATGCCCACGCTCCAGTTTAGGGCCGTTTGCAGGTCTAAGGGGTTTTAAGTTAGATTCAGCAAGCCGACGTCTTACTGTCCATGCACTTGGGTTACTTCCTCCGAGGCGTCGAAACTGATTTGTGAGTTCAGTTCCTGTGAGAAAGCGATTTCGAAGCATGGTGTTCACCAAGTATCGGTCTTCTCGTGCTGTGGTACACCTGGTTCTGCCCGTTCCTGGTCTGCGTAGGTTAGAACCAGTTTCTTCGTAACTTCGGAGAACTCTTTGTACTGTTGACAGCGACACACCGACAGTCCTGGCTGTATCGCGCTGACTCCGGCCGGTTTCCAGCATTGTAAGTATTCTGGTGCATTCTTCAGGCGTAAGCGACATAATTTCAGCTTGAATAATGAATATAGAGCACTATCAACATGGTTTATGTACCCACATAAATGACAGATTACAAACAAAAGCTAAACCAAATGCTGTAATTTCGTAGTTCCATCTTCGAAAGTGGCCCTTTTTCAAATTTGATTTTTTTATGATATAACTTTACAATAACTAAGAAGTTTTAATACCTTCATTTAAGGAGTATTACATTGTCTATTAAATACAATTTATTGCATTAACCTAGCATTTTTAGTTTCCGAGATTTTTAGGATTCTTTAAGTGACCCGGATTCATTGCTCTCGAGTGTATATAGAGCCCACCGAGAAGAAGCGGCAAGAAACTCGGGGCCATTCTTTTTATATAGATGTTTACAATGTTTCTACTTAGGTACTACAAATATTACATTTTATGGGTGGCAGAGAGACAGCTTGCCAGAAGTGGAGTACTCGTATTCCAAGCATCTTTATCTGCTATATAATGTCGAACTTTATAGTAAGCTTTTTTATTAAAACGTTTTTTACAGTCAACTTGAATTTGCCCTCTGTGCGTTATGTGTTTTGGGATTTTATTGTAAAAACGCACACAATTTCCTAGGAATGACTTATTAGTCTTCGCAAGTCTAAAACTAGGTACAGCTATTTGTATTTCTAGTATTAAAAGTGTGGTGATCACTATTTAACTTATATTTATGTAATTTTTTACGAACATACATTATATTTTCAAATACATATTTCATAGCCTTATCACGCTTATCACTCATATCAGTTACCAACCTCATCTGACGTCTCATCTCCTTAATTAGGCGGTAAAGTAACTAATCGTATATTTAGATAAGTATAATTCTATCATATTACATATTTTAGAGTTTTGTTCAATTCAATTCTTATATAAGAAATCTGTATCTGTATTACGAATTCAAATAATATAAAATAATAATAATATAATATAATAATAATATAAAAGGTCTCATCAAGGTGACTCCCTTTCGCCTGATGGAAAGCGAAGATGGAATCAAGAAGCAATGACCATTGCTGCAGCCGTGTGCTGCCTAATCGCCACCCCTATGATGAGCTGAGAGATGCTTTTTCACGCCCCGCTTGAAAGACCCAGGATCATAGCTGCCAGGAAATACGTACACGTATTGTATATATATATATATATATATATATATATACGTATATAATTTTACTTCGTTCATTTTATATCTTGTTAATGTGTGTATCTTTTTATGTTTTTTGCTACAAATAAAATACTGTCTATTGTCTATTGGTTACAGTATTATAGTTGATGATCTCACTACACCTTAACTAAATAAGTACTGAAGCAAACTAAATTAAAACTCGCGACAGTGATAGTAAAAGTAACTACTGAAAATTGTAACGGACTAAAGTCACCGACATAGTCCAGAAGATTAGCCAGTTGAAATGGCAGTGGGCAGACCACACAGCACGCAGAACAGATGGCCGATGGGGCCGGAAGGATCTGGAATGGAGACCACGGACCGGCAAGCGCAGCGTAGGTCGTCCACCCACACGCTGGACAGACGACCTGATAAAGGTCGCAGGACGACGTTGGATACAGGCCGCTTCCAACCGGTCATGAAACCGGTATGTTCAGCAGTGGCCATCCTACGGCTGAGATTGAAGTTGATGGTTAGGCTATCATCATATAAATAGGAAACTAAAATGCATCCTTCTAGTAAAAAATTACCACTCCTTGTATTTATATATTAACACTTTGATACTTAATGTTTTATTTCTTGTTTGAACAGTTCTTTATTTATATAGTTATGCCACTTTTCCTTCCTGAAAATTAAAGCCCCAGATACACAGGCAGCTTGAAGCTGTCAACATCGACTGCTTCAAGCTGCGACTGCTCAGTGAACTGCAGTTTTCTACGTACACACATACATGAAACCGCTCGAGCAGTTGCAAATACTTCGGGCGGTTGGCGGTAAAGCTGTCGCCAGGCATATACTGACTGCTCGAGCTGTCGACTGCTCGCGCGCAGTTACCTCTGCCCGTGCTCTTCATTCCACGTCAGAATTGTTACTTGTTGAGCATTGCTCCGTAAGAAGCGCTTGTAGCGGAGCTTGACTAGGCGATCTTAACCGACCAACAAGTTAAGCAACACTTACTGCGGTCAGGAGTTGGATAGGTGACCGCTAGTGGCATTATTCAACTGAGCGCATCCGTGCTTCGGAGGGCACGTTATGCCGTTGGTTCCGGTTGTTTGTCTTAAGATCTCGTTAGGCTATGTCGAGGGCCTTCGGGCGGCCTGAAAATTTCGATATGGGTTGGCCACTAACCTATCCACCAAGCCGCGTGGTGGATTATGGCCCAACTCCTCTCTCTCAGAGGAAGGTTCGAGTCCCAGCAGTGGGAACACAATGCCCAGATTATGAGCAGTGCTCCAACAACCAACTGCTCCGGCAGTTATCAAAGGCAGATTCAAGCTGTTGACTATTGATTTTTGTTTGTTGAATTGACTGCAAGAGCGGTTCGTGTATGTTGATCACTGGCTAACTGCTCGAGCAGTCCGTGTATATCCGTCCTAAAATGTTTGTCCCAAATGAGAATTTTTTTGTTAGGTAAATCGCGGTCCAGTCAACTTTGGCACTTCATTATATAGATAGATAAGTAATTCTTTATTATACATAAAATCAATATACATTATCAACATCATGGATACATTATATACACAGTGTATTATAATAATAATATAATAATATAATATAATATAGGACAAAATCCACACAAAGGTCTTCAGGTCCCAAATTAGGCAGAGCCTGTACTATGGTAACCTGATGACTGTTATACATACATATATATGATATTAGATACTTATATACATATAAACACCCAGGCACAGATCAAACAGACATGTTTGAGCTGTCCGGGGATCGAACCCGGGACCAGCGGCTCAGAAGGCAGGGGTGCTACCAACTGCGCCAACCGACCAATTATTAAACACTGTTGTACAATGGCGGTCAACACTTAGAAGCGATCTCTTCCAGACAACCTTTACATGGTTTATGATACACTAATAAACGGCGTTGAAAAAAACCGTCACAATAATAAGACTAAATTATAATAAAATTACATATCGTAATCCATCGCTCCCATCACGAGAAATATCTCGGCTTTCAACTTGATGATAAACTCATCTGGAAGGCTCACATTGAGCATTTAGCATGTAAGATCGAAAGAATCGTCAACAACCGGAGCACTAAGGAGAGCCGTGGGATGCATACCTCGCAAAGTCCAAATGACAATATATAACACCCTTGTAAAACCACATCTCGAATATCTCATTAAGATATTGTGCTGTGCTGCAAAAACTAACTTGAAAAACCTACAAATCTCGCTAAATAAATTAATAAAAACAATTTTTAACTATGACTACCTAATTAAATCAAGCATTATTTACAAGGAAACCAAGATATTTAATTTAAACCAGCTATATACTTATACAACATGTGTTTTGTTAAAAAAAAATACTATCTGAAAAAATACACACAAAATAAGGTTTACAAAAAGTTCATTTAGATACAGTTTAAGAAATAAAAATAAAATAAAGGCAAATACTCCAATAACTAACTACGGTAAAAGAAACATTTTGTTTGAGGGTGCATAATTATTTAATAAGTTACCTAGCGATGTTAAAAACTGTAAGAATATAAATTTGTTTAAAAACTAAAAAAGTATATATATGAACATGTTTTTTTTAAGTCGATACCACAAGAAAACTGGATATTTTATATTTTTTAATATTAACTAGTTTTTAATTAGTTATTAGTTGGAGTATTTTAAGCTCATTGTAAGTGAACTACGTTCTTTATGAATAATAAATCGTTAAACCTAATATTATAAGCATAATATATAAATAAATAATTAGTGTTGGATCTAAGAGAAACCTCTAAACAAACTGCTGCGATATTGTAATATCATTTTGTAGAATGCTTACATCGACTTCTATTACGAACATGAGTGTAATTCAACTTGTTTATGTTGTTAATTTGGGTCACACGCGCCGTTTCATATGAAAATTAAAATCTTGAGAGTATTTTTATTATCTATACTATGTATATAATATTATAAAGAGTAAAGATTTGTATGTATGTTTGTAACGAATTGGCTCAGTACTGGACCGATTTAAAAAAATTTTCACCAGTGGAAAGCTACATTCACCCTGAGTAACATAGGCTATATAAGATTCATCATCATCATCCATCACCGCGCGGGTGAAACCGCGTAGAGCAGCTAGTTGTGAATAAAGTTTATTATCTCATAAGAGATTTTATTATAAAAGAAACATTTCACTGTATGAGAAACACAATAATTGTATATGAAAATATATGAATGATGAGCGAAAAACTCATAAACCCAACACTATTGGTTCCATATCAGCACCAAGTTTGTAAATACGCTATATACTTTGGACAATTTTAATCTTATATGGATAAGGTACTTTTGCATAAATAGTTATAAGTTTAAGTTTGTTTCTGTTTTGTTTTGAGGATATTTTTACTCATTTTTATTTCTTACTTTTAATTTTATATATCTTTATACATAGACACCACACAATAATACATGTTATAATTTCACCTTTTGTCATACATAAGCTAAAAGCTATTTGTTAGCTAATTAATTGTACTTTGCGTTTGAATTTTGGAAGCTCATGTAACCTTTTCTTTTTAACAAAAGTAAAACCATAGTTTAATTTTAAATTCGTTGTTCAAATTTAAATATCTTTTTTATTCTCTATTTATGATTTTAACCACACACGTGGCAGTTCCTAGAAAAGTAGGTTGATTTCTGCGAAATCTATTGTTTTATTGGCCAAATATGGCGAATCGCGTGTCAAATAAAATCTTCACAAGCATGTATTACTTCTTTCTGTATTTTCTTGAATTAAACATTAACTAGTTTCAAATGTATAATAATTAATATATAAGATTATATTATATTTAATTATTAGATATAATTAATATATAAATAATAATGTATAAGAATTGCTAAAACATTGAAAAAGTCATTGTATTTTATAGAATCGACCCGCTTTCCTTGCGGCTTTGTTATTTTACATTTCAAGCAGATGAAATCTACTAGCTGCGCATCGCGGTTATTCTGGCGTGGAGATATATGATGACGATGATTAAAAATATCTTATGTTTTAATCAAGCGCCTCATCTCTTTCCATACCAAATTTAATCAAAATTGGTCCAGCCGTTTGTGTGTGAAGAAGAAACATATAAAAATACAATCACAAACTTGTAATTTTTGATAGAGATCTTGTATGATTGTATTGCCGTGCGCGCTTTTAAATATTTTCAGTATGTGTTTTATTTTATTAAAAAACTAAGTTCACTAAAGTATTCTAATACTAAAAAATATATAATGTTTGTTGCGATTAAACACAATTTTTTTAGGTTAAAATATCATCCATATTAACCGAACGTAGTTGATTTATTACATCGCCGGAAAAGTCACCAAGGGTGTTTTTTGAGAAAGTTTACAATTATGTTTTTCTATCGATCCAAATTTCTTTAATCGTGTATCGGTGAACATATCCGAAAAACGTATTATGTGAATTTATTTACACATAAATATATATTTATTTATTGCATCATATGAATTACAATAGGTCTTAGAAAAATGTCACGTGTTAGTGTCATATGACCCTGGAAGGGTGGAGCCATGTAGAGAAGAGCTGACCGATCTATTTTATTTATCTTTATGTAAATTAACATTGAAAGAATACGTCTCGAGTCATAAAAACATTTTTCTATTAAGAAGATTGCATAGCTAGTACTTTCCATGCTAAAAGAGAAAACTCTTTTCTACCTCTTAACATTGTCCGATTGCAGTGTTTTTTTTTCAGTTTTTTTTAAGTTCTGAAAAAGGAAAATTATTGTATATTGAAATACTGAAAAAATCAACTGAAGTACTGAAAATAACGTACGGACATAGTAAACAATGTCATGATTCCATGACAAAAAAATCACTGAAATCGGACAATGTTAAGAGGTAGAAAAGAGTTTTCTCTTTTAGCATGGAAAGTACTAGCTATGCAATCCTCTTAAGGACGATAAAAAAAAATTACGAATAAATTATCATGTTGAATGTATTTTATGTCCTCTGGAATTTTATTATAAATTTTTATCGACATATGAAAAGGTCCCGTTTTGTACATTGTCAGTTTCCACGGTGGTGCTATTAAAGGCCTAATCAGACCAGAGCGTTATTCGCTACTGCTGTGGGTAGCGAAAAATACCACGCGGAACTCGATGGGTAAATAGTATGAAGTTCCATAACTGCAGCGAAACTTGTACCGCCTAGTGAGGCGGTATTTTCTCTTGTTTGGCGAAACTAGTTCCGTCGCCCCGCTAACCGTTACCAAAGAATATCTCTACCGCGCGCGGTAGCGATATCCGCTTTGGTGTAAACAGTGAAATTAACGCATACCCTTTCGGAATTCTCTACCGCTCGCGGTAGCGAATAACTCTGAATAGGCCTTTACTTATGTGGGTCCCGAGTGTACCGAGTCGGTATTTGATCACCGTCTTTTCTATATAAATGTGCCAGTTTAATGTCAATTAACAGTTTTCAAAGGTCCAGTTTTATCGTGAGGTCGAATTGTCCGAAGCATATTTCGTCTTAGGTAATTTAAATTTCTTTGTAAAGTATAACTTTCATCAGATCGAAATAAATATTTCATGAAGAGTTGTGAAACTCCGCGCTGTAAAAAGATAAACGTTCCCATCAAAACTTTGCGTAGTCTTGACATTCTTGACGTTGATTTGCCCTAAAGTTAATCTTCTTGACATTTTTATTCAACAAGTTCCTTAATTAAGGGCCGATTTCACCGTTCGTATAATAAAACGCGTGTACCCAAACTCGGTTCTGGGTTGCCACCCTTCAAATTCACATGATTAATTGGAGCTAAACTCGTAAATGCATCCAAACGAGAACTGTTCGTACATTTTGCATTTCACCAACGGACACTAACCGAAGTTATCGCTATTACTCGTTTAACATTCTGAACGCCCTATTCTGATGGTTTTGCGTCTCAAAACGGTTTTGAAGAGTTGTCAATGTTGGTGTCTGTCAGGATAAAATCATTGATATTATATAAAATTATAGAGTAGATGTGGTACCCGCGTATAAGCACGGCATAAAAACATCAAGTACAATTTTTTTATCATCAGTTAATTATTTATTAAATATAAAGCAATTATAGAGAAATCCGTCAATGCCCGTCTTCATGCCGCGCATTAAAATAACACCGTACACATAATATATCCAAATCCTATTGGAGTTATACCTATCTTTACTCACTAATATTATAAAGAGGAAAGATTTGTTTGATCGTTTGTTTGTTTGAATTAAATAGACTCCGAATATACTGGAAAAAAAATTTATGTTTTAAATGTTTATCGGGACTTATCACGTATTATTTAATATAGGTAAAAATATGTACCTTTCGCTCGACGTTTCGACCATGTTACAATGGCCGTGGTCACGAGCTGACTGAAAACTGCGGGTGAGTCCGGCGAGAAGAGCGGGTGTTTTGTTCTTCTACCCTCACTTGATCTTGAAAAATCGCAGGGTTGTCACTACGACACACAACTTACATTAAAAAAAATTTACATTAGGATCCTACATTATCCCTGATGAACTATGCCATTTATTTTTGATTCACCATCATCATCATCCATTACCGCGGAGCGCAGCTTGTTAACTACTCGTATATAGATGTCACTGTAGTAACTACCACCAAATAATGTTACTAACAGATAATGGTTTGTAAGTTACCATAGTCCTACTATACTATCACACAATGCTTGATACAATATTACATGTTGAGTTTGTTTGTACGTGCGTGCAGCCGAACTAAATCAAAACGCAGTAGAAAAAAGATTAAATAATTTCAAAATTTACACCAAGAAGGCATTTAAAAAATATGTTTTGTTATTGTTGGTTTGAAAAGATAATGTCCTCATAAAGTGATGTAGATCGTGAGTGTGCTCGTGTAGGGTTTTTTTTAAATGGCTCAACTGTTCCATTAACTAGTGATGTTCTATAATTACTCTACATTCGTCGTAACGAAGCAGCGGAATATATTTATCTCGCTTTCACTAGCACTTTGATTTGACCTACTGAACAGGCTCTCCGATAAGCAGATAAAGAGATAAACATATTTATTCATAATTATTCAATTATAGGGCACATATCGTTACGTTAGATAGAAACATAAAAGGAAATGAAATAATATAAATTAACAAAAAGTAACGTATATCAAGTTAATATAAAATGGGTAATTATTGCCTGGGTTTTTAATGAAATGTCCATGTTCAATAAAATATGTCTTTAACGCTTACCTACTCCATTCAGTTTTTCTTACTTTTGATTGGACGTCTGAACCTCAACAAAATACGTTCTTGTATACGCAAAAGCTAGGACAACATTGAATTTTCGTTAGTACTAACATAACGAATCTACCTCTTTAATTATAAGATCATTGGAACAAATAGCTATTCTAAATTCTAATTTGAAAAAATAATAATTTAGAATCTAAACCTAATGGTTATTGACTGGAGTCACTATATTGTACAGCCAGTATTGCGCAACCAAATAATGTACGACCCGTATTGTACGCCGCGTATTGCACAGCCCGATATTCCGAGGCCATGTACACGGAATACGGGCTGTACAATACGGGTCGTACAATCCGGCCTGAGCAACAACGGTACAGGGTAACGTGACAATGCACAGCCAGGAATGTACAGCCCGTATTCCGTGTACACTGTCAAAAATCATGCCTTGTTTAATTTGTGCGAGCAATTCGATTCTAGCGCTTCGCCGGCCGCTACCGCACCACGGCCGCTACGCTCGCTCGGCTTGCGCGTTGTAATAACAAGTAACCTAACACTCCTCCTCACTTCGCTCGTCGTCGTACATATATATGACTTTGCCCTAGACTAGTCATAAAAATATTACATTAAACAAAACATAATTTTGTAGGTACCGATCGATCTTGATTACTCGCCTTAGAAAAACGAGGCATCGCAAAGACGGCAAGTAGAGATTCTATGTTTGTCTATGGTTGGCTTCTAATTCCGGGCCGTACATTCCAGGCTGTGCAAAGTCGGTCCGTGCCAGTATTACGCGACCAATAATGCACGCCCCGTATTGCACAGCCCACCATTTCAAAGCCATGTACATGGAATACGGGCTGTACATTCCTGGCTGTGCATTGTCACCCCGTACCTTTTTTGGTCAGGCCGGATTGTACGACCCGTATTGCACAGCCAAATATTCCGAGGCCATGTACACGGAATACGGTACAATACGGGTTGTGCAATAATTGGCTGTACATTCCAGTGGTCGTACATTACTGCCTCGCATTTGACTGAGTTCATGTCATCTTTGTTTACGTGAACGCATTTAAAAGTCAGCTGCAAAAAGCCGGTGAAATCGGTTTGGCTTAAACAAGGTTAAACTTGAAAGGTGACATTTATTTTGAAAAAAGAATGCCAAAACGTACAAATAGTATTCGTTTGGATGCGTAAAGGAGTTTAGAGCTCAAATTGATCGTGTTTACATCAACGGTGAAATCCAGCCTAAGGCGCTGTCAACTCAGCGCTTGGCTGCGTTCAATTTCCTTTACTTGAAATCAAGCACATGCATGAATTAAAAACGTACAATATTCATTAAAAAATGTGCTCTCAATAATCCGTCAATGTATGTGTATTCACTATTACTATTTTATGATATGTGTTTCATGACAAATACAATAGTGAATAAAGAGCAAAAACTGCTTTATAGGTCAAATTAAGTGGTTTGTTTGAATTTTTTTTAATGTACTCTAGTAGGTTAAAATATATTTTTAATTCCGTCAATATGTACTTAGAAACTTAAAATGTCACGACTTTTTGTAGTTTTAATTAAACCGCTGCGTAAGAGATAAACTGCTTAAAAAATCCAGATTTTTATCGACATCGTGATATGACAGCACCTTAAGTTGTTAAGAAGTTTTTGGACTTTGATGCCTTTTGTATATTTTTGTTGTTATCTTCCATTGCACCCTTCATTGCTTGTTGTTAGCATTGCAAATTTAACAAACTTTACAACACAGCAAGATAAACTTTTCGGAAAGCGAGGTTATCGTGAAGTATACAGCACAGTAATATTATAGTATAGTATACACCAGGGGTGTCCAAACTTTTTACCTGTGAGATCTAGTTGTGTTCGAAAATACTTCTTGCGGTCGACTGCAGCAGTTCTCTGTCGTGGTTGAACTCTACGCAGGATATCAGGTCGGCCTCAGTCACGTCGTCTTCCAACGTGCCTTTCACCTGGCTGAAACACCACGATGTTTCCCCACCAATGACGAGCAGGTTTTTAACTAAAGAATATCTTCATTCGTTCAAATCAACGTCTTTGTAGGCGTATTTCCAAGCCAGTTAGAGTTTACAAGAAAGAAATAAAGCATATTTGTGAATAAGTGTTTATCAAATGTCAATCCCAAATTTGCATTTTTCATTCGATTTACTTAATTTCAACGTATTATATTATTCATTAAGTCGCAAAGAAAAACAAGCTTCATAAGCACTTTTTCATCTTCAAGCTCAGATATATTTTTTCATTTCCAATTTATGAATGTTTTGATTTCTATGATTTCTGGCAGTAATTGGCAAACTTTTCTTCAAGTAAACACCACGGCTAAGCCACCTAACATCTGTGTGTAGCAGATGTGTGTAAAAGAACGAAATGTTCGGCTTCAGTATCTTCAAGAAAAGCTCGAAATTGACGTCTTTGTTAAGGTCTGGCTCGATAGAATTAAGTATTTTAAAAGCTACAACATTAAAAATTATTCCATATTCCGGTTGTGCACCAGCTGTTACTTTTTTTTATCTTTCGGTTTTCACTACCAAATCGGAAATCGATGGCGTATTTGGAATTTTTTAAAATGACTTTCAACATTTGCTCTTTACGGTTATGCTACACTTGAGTTGCCACTCATTTGTACATGACCATAAAGAAAAAATCCTCTTCCTGTGATATAATTCTGTTGATTTAACTCACGCGGGCTATACCTAAATCGCCTTCGCGGTCGACCTCTTGGCCATCCCTGGTATACATATTATAAAGGCGAAGGTCTGTGAGTGTGTATGTGTTTGTATGTTTGTTACTTCTTAAATTTCGGCGGGACCAACTCTGATAAGGCGCGCTCGTATCCTGATAATAGTAAAAAGCAGAATCTTTAAACATTTAGTGTAACGAAACAGATCGATAATATTCTATGAAAAAATACTTAGGTTAGAAAAGGAACAGGCAAAGAGTAATAACCGAACAGAATTCATAAATATTACTCTCTGGAGAAAAATCCTAAATAGGTCCATAAAAACTTTCACGTCCAAACTCTCAGAATTTTCAGCGATAAAACTATTTTTGGGTAATACATAGCCAACATATAGGACTAAATTAGTAACCAGCAGTTTTTTCAAATGTGTTAGTATATACATCGAAAAATATAAAGAAAACTTACAAAATTAATGCATTTTCGCATTACATCGTCCAATCTAACAAGCGATTTTCAACCTTACCTACGTAAAGCATATTTTTTTTAATTTGGGGTTTGACCGCGCGAGCAAGCCTCCAGTCCATTCATAAACCTTTTGTTATAGCGTAAACCTGATGCGGACTGATTCAAATTTGGTATGGAGGTAGATGAGGCGCTCCGCGATGATGAGCGTGGAGATGTGACATCTAAACACACAAACTTTCGCCTTTATATTAATAGTGCGATAGATAGACAGATAATACTTTATTGTTCACAAAAACATAACAATATGAAAACTTAAATGTAATAAATACAATAAATACAAAAATTGTGTCACAATGGGCGGCCTTATTGCTAAAAGCAATCTCTTCCAGGCAACCTTAGGATGGAATGTATATATTTAAAATTCATCGACATGGGTACGTTTTTAAAACATAAGTAAACATGGATATAAAAAGCAATGGAAAAATAACAATAACATAGCGAGATAATACAAAAAGGATATAACAATACGTACTCTTGTAATATCATATTATTACCATGTACTAGCAAAGTGTCATACCCAACAATAAAAATATGTAACCAATAGGATATGTTATGTGAAGATGTAATTTGATATTATTTTCGTTATAAAATGTAATTTTTCATTGCTTAATTTTTCAAATACATACATCATAATTAGGTAGGTACCTATTATATATAATCGTGTATGTACACGAGAATAATTTATGTTTAGGGAGTTAAAGTATGAAATTACCATTTCGTATTGAAACAAGTACTAATTGAAAAATTTAATACCTACTTCCATTATATACAGTTATTGGAGTGAACCTCAAAAAGTACTGGACCGAATTTGATAAAAATTCAATGGGACCACACGGGAAACACCAGCTTTCAAACAAAAAAAAATGTAAGAACCTATCAAAAGTTAACAAACATAAAATAAGCCAAAAAAAATACAGTCGAATTGAGTACCTCCTCCGTTTTGGAAGTCGGCAGAGAAGGAAACAGTTTTTTTGTAGGACAAAATATATATACTTATATAATCAAAGTATTTACTCTTGATATATACATATACTTCCGTCATCTATTCGGAAGATCATTCAAACCTTTGCAATAGAACTCTGGGGACCTGGACTCTACAAACTGTGTGTGTGCATTTTGTACTGTTTCCTGGGTAGAAACTTATTTTCTCTGCAAAAAAATAAATCGAGGCAATAATGGTGACGGCTGGGGCTAGATGCGGCCGAGATTAATACGGATCGGCTTCCCCCATCTCTTTCAATTCATCGTTATTTAACTTAGAGGCTGGTCTTCCTCGTGGTTCATTCTTCAAGTCGAAGATTCCATTCCATTACAAAAGTGGTAAAACCAAAAACGCACGATGCGCTAGCCGTATTCTCTCCAAGCATTGACATTTCGGGCAATTTCTGCTGCGTTAGTCCAAAGTCGTAACTCGTATTCGAAAATTACTCTGATTTTCGTTGTTCCTATCTTCTACGTAGTACATATTTATAATCATAGAAATAATATATCCTATCGATTATAATGGTCTGTGATCTTCACGTTAAAAAAACTGAATGTAAAAACATATGAAAGTCAAATAATCAAAAGCATCCTTTTTTTAAATTTAGAATTTGATAGATTTCATGTGAAAAAAGTTTCACCCTGAAATCAGACACCATGAAGGTTTAATTCTAAGTGCGATAAATCGGCAATGTCGTATTTAAACCCCTTTTATTTTTTTTATTACTGGCACATGCAATCAGTTTCACTCATACTATCTCAATTTTGCTTTAATTGAAGTGTAATTTGCTTAACGACAAAGCATTTCCGATTCTCCTACGCAGATTGAACAGTCATTTTGACAATATCCATTATCCAATGTTTGGCATTATGCAGTAAACCGAAGAGAATCACAGACTACTCTGAGTTTATCGGCCATTGTACATTGTAATGTTTCAATTTCGGAGTAAGGGACACAAAGGTATTCAGCCGTCCCTAGGTACAGAATAAGTAATAGCAGACCCCAGGGCAAGGCGGGTAATATAATTAATACCTATTATAATTTGTATGTACATTTTATATTTATAATGACACTTTTTTTTAATATACTTCGTAATTTCACATTCCAATAAAGGGTTTGACATACACACTTCAAAAAAAGTTGGCGATCACTTTGAAACATCAAAATCTTTTTTGTTACGGTAGACTACCTATATTGTGATTTCTTCGTCTTAACAGTTGCTATTGATGGAATAGTCAAACCATTCCGAGTAAACCATGGGCACCAATTTGTACTGTCGATGATAATGCGTCCGCCCATCGAGCTCAACGAGTTAATACTGCTCGCAGTGAAGCCGCTATTAAAGAATGGGATAGTTCCCCAAGAAATGCTGGATGACTTAATTCTCAGCATGCCCAGGAGGATCACCGTATGTGTTCGAGACAGGGGAGGAGTTATATTATATTGAAGAGAAACCTTTTATTAATAAATTGTTGATTAAGTTCAATTTAAAAAATTGTATCAGCTTATATCACAAACTTTTTTTAATGTGTGTACATAATAAACTATTATTAATTATATTTACTGGCAAAACAAAAGTCTAACATTTAGACCCAGGTCGCGAGCTTAACAGATGTAACGCCCATCAAATATATAGATTAGATAGATCTCGCAGACGCCGCTGCACAGTATAATATAAAGTTTACTAGCGACTGCCCGCGACTTCGTTCGCGTAGTAGGCTCGGCCTTCGGCCTCCCCATAACCTCCCATTTTTTCTTAATATTATTTAATGCGAGAACCTTTTACGAAGTATTAGAAAACATTTAATAAAATATGAATGAAATCGGTAAAGCCGTTCTCAAGTTATAGCGTGACCAAGAAACAAAGGGGTTCATTTTTATTGTTAATAGTATACTTTCGTAGAATATATGTTAGTCTATGGCTAATACAATAAAATAATCAATGTAAAAATTACATATTCAAAAGTCAAACCACATAATAAGATAATAAACCTAAACTTGCAAATTCAAATGTCCAATCCTACTATACTAACTAAATGTGGTTAAAGCGACATCTATTACAAACCTTCAAAACAGAACCACCAATAACTTCTCGTGGCTTCGCAACTGTAAACGTTCCACCTTCTGGTTTATGCTTCACCACAAAGTTCACCATGCTTTTGCTAGATGGCGCTACTTTCTTAGCCCAAAGCACGTGCTGCCTGGGTGATAATGTTTGGGTTAGTTCTCTCATTCTCCAATCAATCGTTTTGTTTTATCGCCTTATATCAGTCTATCGTTCTTGTAACACACTCGTGCAGAACTCTTGGTAAGAATGTTTATTTCTTTCATTAGATGATTTAACGATGTCATCAATAGTTTCTTGTATTGCTTTATGTTATAGGTAGTATATAGTATTATGTTTAGCTTTCTTTTTCTACACAAAATAATTGGTTCTGTGGTGCATGCGATTATTTTGCTGTTGTCAATACTTTAAAAATATTGTAATGCCTTGGTCACATCGAGGTTCCACGTCAATGCCCAACATCGCCTTAAACAGCGCGCTAATTATTCCGATAATTATCGCGATTAATTGAGTGGCCACACTGGTACAGTGAACGTCAACGCCCATTTAATTGCCGATAAAATTGGCAATAATTCAACATTGACGTCGACGCTGCTACACAATATTTAATGAGTGTTAATTTGTAATATATGAATGAATTATATCATATATTGAGTATATGTAATTTTTTCCAGGACTATAATACAGGACTTCAAAGATTTTTAATATTTATTTAAATGGATTCTGTAACAAAATAACCAATTAGGGATTCCTTTTTCTTTTATAATTCTTCTAAAGTTTACACGTGCGATCCCTTAGCTATCACGGTGCACACTGACAAACGTTGGTGTGGTCTCTTCAACGCAATAATTCTCGCGTTAAAATCTCTTTGATGTGACTAAAAATATCGCTAGCCGATTTGTCGCACAATGTCAACGGCAATGTTAATGCCGTTGTCGAATTATCGCGATAAGAGGTGGCTACATCTACGGTTAACGTTCAACAAAGCGATAATCAACGTCGTTTCTCCTCGGTGTGTTCAAGGCATTATAACGTTTGTAACCCTGACATTCTCTATCTCATTCTGTCTTTCTGTTTGTGATATTCCGATCCGATATACCTATTATATATCCGATATATAAGATCCCTTCAGCTGTTTATAAGGCAACCCTTAGCACGCCTTTTTTCTTTGTAAAATTGCAAAGCAGGCTCGCTAAGCACGCTTTGAAAAATCATACAAAATGGAGATATCCAAAATATGTGTAAAAGTTAGCTTTCTATTCCGTTCAAGGGCTATTGGTTGCGGGCTGTAGTTAGCAAGTAGAGTTGAGGATTGACAAAGCTTTACTTACTTTGATAACATCTTTCCATGTTCGTTGATTCACGAGGCTTGCGCGAGACGCGTGTAGGGATGTCAACATCGCATCTTCGATCGACCATTTTTGTTAAGAGCCTACGTATATACAAAAGAAAATGACATTTAAAACTGCCAGCCCAGACTGCTCTGCCGGCACTCACGTAATGATCGCCGGCAAGCGTCCTCCGCCCCCATCGCACCGCTTCATCCCACTTTTGTCGCCCATTTATCGTGAAGACGTGCTACTTATTTGGGGCTGCGCACTCCCAAGTAATTTCCCAGTGACGCTAAAAACGCCCGTAGAAGCATACATCATTTAGCCCGCTGGAAAAAAAACAAATGCTAGAGTAAAATTTAAGTACGTAAAGTTATGACCCTTATCACCAGTACGTCGAGTTCTAAATGAGTCTAAATTTACATATCTTTACTGTTGATGGTAGTGTAATCAAGTATGAATTTGCCGTTTTGTACTGTAAAATTCAAACCACGAAAACCACACATATATTTATTTCATCGTAATATTTACAATAATTATGAACATGATTTTTTTTCGGTGGTAGTACCAAGCTGCAACCCCACAGCCGAATGGGCCGGCACGACCGGGGAAGTACCACACTCCCACATAACACCGACGTGAAGTAACATAGCTTGCTATTGCGTTTCACCGGTTTGTGGGAGGTTCCGGAGGTTCGATTCCCCCTTCCCCATTCTCCTTCCCCTCCACCCTCACCCCTTCTATCTCTTCCTTCCTATCTTCCTTCCTCAAAGGTCGGCAACCCATCCTCGAGACCTCTGGTATTGCGGATGTCCGTGGGCGACGGTATCATTTCATTTACCATGAGGTGAGCCGCTAGCTCATTTTCTAACCTATCACATAAAAAAGCAGAGTTCATAATCGTCATTATGTACATTCCTGTTAGCTCAAGGGGAGGTCTTTTATGCCTTTTACAATAGAACACTGAGAATCTGGACTCTACAAAGACTATGAAGATATCTTTTTCCTCTTCCTGAGAATAGAATAGAAAAAAACTATTTTTGACAAAAAAATATACGCAAATTAATACAGTGTAAATTTATAGGGTAATTAGGTGCGGTATGTTGCAAAAATTCGATGTTGCACTAGACTGGTTTTCATCAAAATACTCCTAGCTCGGACTATGTTATACGGGTAAAATTAGTACAAATTAATAACTATATTTTATTAGGAATAAGTACAGATTTACTATTGCAGAATAAAACTATAGTACTCTTGTGCAAATAGTTTTTACTCCAGTGGTCTCAATAAATCAGTAACCAATAGATAAGTAAAAATAACACATTTTGTTGTTATGTGTTATGTGTATGGTAACGTGAGGTGTGTTGCGTGTGTGTATGGGAGAGTGTGAGTGTGTTACGGAAGAGAAGAGACTGCTAGCGTAAGCATAGATAAATAACCTACTTCCTTAATTTCTCTATGGCGTAAGCACCTATCTTGCTTTAAAGGTTAATTGTAGCATAAGTGTCTTCAGGACAAAATGTTTTCCTTGCTAGAAATGTATAAATTGAGGAAAACATGGTCGGTAATCGGTTTGAAAAGGATATTTAAAGCAAAGTGAATCCGTCAACGGAACTGCGTTTTTATTTAAGTCCAGCCTCGGGGGTTCGATTGTGATATATTGGGCTGATTTGGGCTCCCACTGTATTATATCTTATTTTTGTTATTATCTTTATATCTAACACCTTTAAACTAACAATTTTTGTATATATATATGTGTACCTACTGTGTAAATGTGTACTCGTAGTTACCTATAAGTTATAATCTGAATCTCGGAAACGGCTCCAACGATTTTCATGAAATTATGTGAAGGGTTTCGATCGAGGATCAATATTTTTAAAAACGTCGTTGTTCGTGTTTTGAGACATTGAAAAACTGCTACAACACTAACGCTACTTGACAATAGATGGCGTTGTTAAGCAACACTAAATCAGTGGGTTGAGGTTACACCAAGAAACTCAATTGTAACGAGCAAAGCTTGGTCATTCAGATACTATATATTGAAACAAGCAACAAAATCACTTGAAAACTTCGAATGAACATGATAAGCAAACGATGAAAACTTTCTAAAATATTGGATCAAACCCTTGTGTTACAATACCTACATACAATTCCAGGTACAATGGGTCCTATCAAACCAAACCCTGCGAAGGCCCTGCTAAGAAATGAGATTGCTGCCAGAATTGCCACCTTGAGCACAGAAGAGAAGAAGCGGCAGTCACAGATAGTTTTTGAAAAAGTGAGTCAAGTATATTTGTTACCATTCATATTCGTCATCATATTACTCGTGAACCTGCGTAAGGCAAGATACGGGTAGTAGTAGCTACACGAAGTTCTGCAGAGGCCATGAGCATATGCTCGATGGCCTGGCCCCGGGGGGTTGAAGACACTATTAGTCCTATTCATTTACTCAAAATTCAACAGCTGCTGCTAAACGGCCTGTCGTTAATGTCGCGCAGTTAAATGCAAGAAACTTCCATAATCATATTTCACATTTAGCGATAATGGTATTTACATTTTCCCTCTATCAGCAGTGGCAGAAAAAAAATAGGTTTGAGGAAGTATATGTGTCACTGTGGTGGTGTCTACCAAGACGGACGTTTGTAGAATTATTGTACAACACGAATATGTCGCATATTTGTTATGTGATGTCTCTAGGTTGGCACCCCTCCAAGGTCTATCTGTAAGATTTGCTGAAGGGTATGTACCTTCCTCTATATGGCCGTGCTGATGCGGGGCTGGAAAGGAAAGGACAGTTATGTTTATCATCATCATCATCATCTCAGCCGTAGGAGGTCCACTGCTGAACATATGCCTCCCCTATAATTTTCCAATAGGACCGGTTGGAAGCGGCCTGCACCCAACGTCGTCCTGCTACCTTTATCAGGTCGTCTGTCCACCGTGTCGGTGGACGACCTACGCTGCGCTTGCCGGTCCGTGGTCTCCATTCCAGAACCTTCCGGCCCCATCGGCCATCTGTACTGCGTGCTATGTGCCCTGCCCACTGCCACTTTAACTGGTTAATCTTCTGGGCTATATCGGTGACTTTCGTTCTTCTACGGATCTCCTCATTTCTGATTCGATCACGTAGTGAAACGCCGAGCATAGCCCTCTCCATAGCTCGTTGTGCGACTTTGAGCTTACTTATGAGGCCCATAGTAAGAGACCACGTTTCAGTGACATAAGTCATCACTGGTAACACACATTGGTCGAAGAATGTTGTATTGAGGCACTGAGGTATTTTAGACAAGATAAGACTTCGCGTAGTTTCCGAACGCTGCCCAGCCGGGTTGGACTCGACGATTAACCTCTTTCTCCAAGTTGGACCTGCCTAGTTTGACTGTCTGTCCCAGGTAGATGTATTCGTCAACAACTTCGAGCATTGTACAACATAGGCGCTAGATAGCTATTGTAGGTACCTATAGTATTTAATAGTTTACGCACGCTAACTTTTATCTATCACATGACCGATTTTATAAATGGATGTTTTATTTTCGTAATATTGTTTAAAAATAAGCGCGTCGCTGTTTCGAAGGGTTATCATTATGATATAATATATAACTTTCGTAATACGATAATAAGTATTTCTGCAGAGACCTTACCCCCAAAATCGCGTTAGTTGTCTCACTATCTCATCAGTACCAGCAGACCGCTATGCTGGTGTTGATGACGATCTATGCAATAACGGAAAAAAAGTTACGTCTATAACAATTTTATTTTGCCATAATGTTATTTATTATGTTAAGCTAAGAGGAGACTGGCCCGTGTAGCTTCTTCACCATATATGTATATGTTATGTACTACGAGCCTGATCCGCGTGGGTTGCATTCAATGAAAAAAGTGAGTCTTACTTTGTGGCGAAATACGTCATGACACGAGGTACTAGGCTGGTACCACACAAATACGATTAGACTCAATTCTCGACTACCATACGACTAAGGTTACGTTCTGGTAGCGCCGAAATCACTCGCAGCGTTCGCACACTCATTCCCTTATTAGCCCACGATCATCGTGAACGAGCTCGTACGTCATCGATGACGTCACTGAAAACGCTCACGTCGCGACCACAACGCTCGCGGACCGAAGGTGGGTTTTCGCGGTCGTTTCGAACTGTCACTGTCAAAGCATCAAATAAATATAGGATTAATTCGATTTTTTTTTGGCAAAAAATTTGGCGCTTTTCACATTGCAAGCAGTGGTCCATAGCGGAATGCTAAACCGGGGCGCGACAGTTGTGAGCGTTGACGGCGGTTGCCGGAACGTACCCTAAACAAACATGGTCTGCTTCGCAAGGTAGTTTGTATTTCAACGAGTAACTACTACTAGTCAATAAACGTCTAGTAATTAAACGGTATCTATTGTAGTCTTGACCATCCAATTATAAAATCCCCTGATATGCCTTGTAGCATGGCAGTTTTAAGTTTCCCATTTATTCATGTTTATATTTCTCTTCTCTTTCTTACTAGTCGAACGGCTAAGCTCCTCTACAGACCATAATTTTCCTTAGAGCAAGAGCCCACGACTGCCAGACATTCGTTATTATATGAAAGCTGAAAGTTTTTCTGTGCATGTCCCCTATACAGGTAAAACGACCAGCGACTGTAAAGTTTGGGTTGTGGTTACTTGGGCAGGTAATAGGTAGTAAAGGGAGGGCACGTGTATGTGTAGAGTATGTATGTATGATGTATGTATGTACGTAACGTATGTATGTAGAGTATGAGCAGAAATGATTGTACTTCGGGTCTTGAATGTTTTTCATGTGCATCCATTTCTCCAACGAGTCCCGCGGGGCAGTGTTTAACTATTGCACCTGTTAACTTACCGTTTAAAATATTTCAATGAATTCTTCTTTGAATTTCCAGGTGACCAGCCACCCATGGTACAAGTCTTCAAGTCGCGTAGCTCTCTTCATGAGCACTGACCAGGAAGTCGACACAGCCCCTCTTATCAATCACATCAAGGCAAGAGGGGCTTCTGCCTTTGTGCCTCAATACGCTGGAGGCATCATGAGTATGCTCAAGCTTGAGAATGACGACGAGAAGACTATGCCATTGACGAGGCATGGGATCCAGCAGCATTCAAAGGATCAGACCAGAGATAATGCTTTGGAAACAGGTTGGTAATAGAACCTATTCAGCTCTCTGAAAGTTAAGCACTTGTAGGAAAGCTTGTCTAATCATTTGTAAAAAATTGCGTTTCTATATACTTACTTTCAGTTTTCTCTTAGAATATAATAGAATAGAATAAAGATTTATTCCAGATCATATCATATATAACACTAAATTATATGGTAAAAGTACATAGTTATTATACTTAACCTGAAAACAAAACCTCTTTTTGAAATGTTGTGTTATGGCGAATGAGACCCGCCTCAGCATATGCTAGGGTTGGAAACTGCGCTGGTTCTCAGTCGGAACTCATGATCGACTTCACTACAACAAAGAGCATTATAAGACCAGCTACAACAACCATTTATATAGATACATACAGAGTGTGTAAAAAACAATGGGAAGTGCTATGCGACTTAAACAGGCGCGGATCTAGCCCACAAAAAAGGTTGTGGTCACAGCCACCCAGCCGACCGCAAATCGGCCTAGTGCTAGTCGGAGAATGAACTCTCTTATGATCGATATAGTATCAAGTCGCTCGCCTGATGTTAAGCGTCACGCTTGCCCCATACTGCCCAGTGCCATTCACAATTTTGAACTGGGTACAACACTTCCAAACAATGCACCACGCATTTTACTCGTTTATGTTCTTACTTTGCAATTTCGCTGGAAACAACTAAAAAAGATATCAAATGATGTCAAATTAAATATATAATTAAGGCGCCGTCCAATCCTAATTTTAAAACAATTTACGATGCTTTACATAAGGTTGAGAATTGCCTACCAGAATGGACGATGTAATGCGAAAATTCAATTGAATACGTGCTAATGCTAATACTTTTTATATTTATTTCGTACAATCAAATGAATAATTTTTTATGATAAAGGAGTCCATAGTTCACTAGTAAATTTCATTGGGAATTCGAATATGATACATTCTTTAAAATATATTTGCCCAGAATTGAATAAAAATGCTTTCGTGGGAACGAAGCACGTAAGAAAAATGGCTAAATTTAGGGAATTTTGCAGATTTTTTTCTATCGAGCCAAGTTTGCTCAATCGTGTATTGGCTCCCATACTTCATAAGGTCGTATATTCAATTTACACCACGTTTTTTTTCGAACTTCGCTTATTAGGTTTAAGCGTCGAGAAACTAAGTTTTCGCGAAGTCGAATCATGACATTTGGAACTCATTTCGCCTTAAGTTAAGAAGCTTATGTTTGTTTTTCGCGAAAACGTTTATAGTTTTATCGATATACAAGTTTTGTATTTTATTATGGCATTGGATATAAAACGTCACAAGCCTGTCGAATATGAAAGTGTGACGTCTTATGTCCCAAGTCTTTTAGGGTTGTGGGCATGCCCATCGTGCCCACAACGGTGGATCCGCGCTTGGACTTAAACAACTTACGGTCATTTTCAATATTCTATTTATCCACAGTTTACCTTACAACGGATAGAAATTTGACATAACGTCCATACAAATAGTGTCAAATATCTATCTCTATAAGTATTATAGTAAGGTAAACCGACGATAGGTAGATTATTGCAAACGGCCGTTGGCGATCAAGCGAGTCAAGGCCCGGTCGTTATCTAAGAGCAACAAGAGTTACGCCAGGTCTGGGAACTCTAATTCTAGCTGGCCTCAAGCATATCCACCAAACCGGGGATAAATTAAGGGATGGCTTTAGGTATAGGTAAACAATCCCCATGCAGGCGTAGTCATGAGTTTTGCTTAGGAAGTTTGGCTTAAGGAACTGGTTTTACTATCCAACCTTTAATTCCAGGTGGCCTAGACCTGATCATAGCCCCAGGAGTAGCCTTCTCCAAGGCGGGAGCGAGGCTTGGTCACGGTGGAGGATACTACGACAAGTTTATTACGAATCTAAGGAAAACACCGGAAACTGCTCCCAAGGTAATATGATTAGAAATTATACAGCCTGTTGAAACGACATACATAATTGCTATATACCATGGGTGGCTGGTCACTCGCAGCGTAGAATAGGTTAGCAAATATAAATTCATTATCAATTAGGCTCGCTCCGTGAGGTAACGTAGGGAATCTAAGAAGCGATTGAGATACCCGTGGCTCTACCATGAGTTGGCAACATAAATGTCATCTATAGTCGATACTCGATCTCGCCTACCTATAAAGCTTGTGATTGGCGTACACGCTATCAATTTTAGTTTTACAATCGACCGCAAGGTGGCAATGTTCTTTTTTTCATACATTTTTAAGCGGCAGTCGATAGCGAGCATCTCATGGTAGGCGTACCGGTTTACTAGGTCTCTTGTATAGAGCCGTTTCGTAGTTGGTACCACCCCAAAGATGATTATAGATTCTAGATATTCACCCACGAACCGCTTCTGTCGTACCTGCAATTCTGTTTGTTAAGAGCATGCCATTTTAGATGCATGGACTAACAAAATCACAAGTACAATTTGAAAATTTTAATACCGACTTCCATTCTATTCAGTTACTGGAGTGTATCTCAAAAACTACTGGACTGCATTTGATGAAATTTAAATGGGACCATACGGGAAGCACCAGCTTTCAAACAAAAAAGTTATGAGGTAACAAAAAAGTTCAGTCGAATTGAGTACCTCCTCCTTTTCTTGCGGTAGAAAAGGATTTTTCTTCAAAATAACACTATTTAAGTTTTTAGTTTCTTGTCGTTTTGACTGTTAATTTGTACTGATGTTGTGTTTGTTCTGCTGTTCAACTAATGTTTTGTAAGCCTTAATGTTAATATTTATAAGCTGTAACATCCAGTTTGAAAACCCTTTAAAAAACTGCCACAGAGCAATAGTGCGAAGCATTTCTCTGTGTAAGGGCTCTCGTGTAAAATTACTTGGCAAATCACACTTATAAATTAATCTCCCAAGATGGTGAACGCACACACGCAAACTTCAGAGAGCGTAGATCAAATAATTTGCGAAAAAGTATTCGTATCGTAAGCGTCACCGCGTCACGTTTCGGCGCTCAAACTGATGTATCTGTGTCACAGTTGCCCTAGATAAATCACAGTTTGTACTGTTACACTTGAACGACACGTTACGTTACACTTACGCAGTTATTCGTGCTAGGCCCTACCACAAACATTAACTTTCACATTAAAATTTCAGGTGATAGCAATAGCCTTCAATTGCCAAGTGCAAGATGATGTCCCGACGGATGAGCAGGACCAACGAGTTGATGACGTCATATTTGCGGATTAATTACGTCACGTTACCAATATTCAATATGTGTATCTACTGTTTGAAAGGGGCTATACATGGCATTTAATTCATAAAATGATAAGATAGACAACTTATTTTTCATATAAAATTGTTACCCCCAGTTTCAAACGTTTGTCAAAGCCTTAATTGGCCACCAATTAAATACTAAACGCTCATTGGGCAATGGTATTCTATGACGTGATACGTGACCAATCAGCGGTCAGTATTCCGTATGTTAGCTGAGCAAACTTTGACAAACGTTCCAGTAACTGGAGGATAGTGTTTGACCACTATATCACTTGAGGGCCAGTGGTGACGCGTACAAAAGTGTGAACTCACTCGATATAGAATAGCCTCAGGTTCTGAAGACCGCGTGTAGACGCCTTAACTTTTTAACGTTTCTCTTGAAACTACCCACATACTAGAAAACTATCTAGAACCATGCTGTTGATTTCATTACGGCTTTCGTTCCACTTGGCCCCGTTCTTCGAACCCTGGGTAGAGTGTGGTCACCTTTATCGAAAGCCTGAGGTAGGATTTCAACAAGCAACTGCCGACGCTTAGGTACTATACCTAAGCCACGGTAATATTAGATATCTATTTAATATTACCGTGCCTGAGCTCTCATCATGGAAACATAATTGCAATATTAGGCTTTGTTGAATATTCGATAAGTGTTTATATAGGTAATGATAATATTCTTTAAGATGTCACCATGATGACAATGAAAACGCGTTTTGCTCTTTATCTCAAAACTTAAAAAACGTTACCGGGATCACTTCTGTTCTAGACGTAATATTTCACGTAAGTATTAGAAATATAGGTTCAGTATTAGGCTTAATTGTTATGAATGAATCTACTGCCATAACGACCGGATACGCAATATTCTCATCAGATTTTGGCATGTGTTAGATAAATTCAAAACTGAAGTGTAGAACAACGTTTTTCGTAATTTTATATGTCTACTCACTACTCAGGCCCATTCACATAAGTCAAAATGTTATCTAATAGTTCATCAATATAAAAAAAAAACTGTATGAAACTTGAATAAATGTTCAATTTTATTTGTTCTATGAGTAGACATCATTTAACTTCTACAATAATAATTCATACAACTATCTATCTAACTGTCTAAGTCTATCAACAACTTTTTTTGTAAATGCTCATTAGGAAATGTAATAAACACGAGGCCCACCTACTGTTAAGCGGTAACGTGCCTAAACAGATGCACCTCATCACAAGTGACAAACTGCACAGCCTCAATACCCTGAAATCTGTATATGTAAGAGCTTATATAATGAGAGAATAAAAACATGAGATACTACATTATCATATAAAATGATGCTACATTGTCAATTTATACCTATTCGAAGTAGAGTGGTTTCAAAATAGGTTTTCACATAAAAAACTAATTCAATCGTCTTTCCGTACCCCCAAAAGATCTTATATGGTCAGATAATCAGCCCTAACGCGATATAGTTATATCGAGATTTCGTCTTATAGACCTGATGCGGACCTGATATCTAGTCATATTGAGGTTTAGTTTTGATTTTGAGAGACCTGAAGGTGAGTTAGGTACCTACTGAGCACCTATATACCAAGCTGAACACTAGATATTATGTTTGAATCCCTGTTAGCTACCTAAACACACTCACTTATAAACGTTGCTTACTTAGTACGGCGTAGAACATTTTTCCTTTGCGCAGTACTAAATAACGTCATTTAAAGTTATGCAGCGTTTGTATGTAAGACCGTAAGACTTATATCTCTCAACATGTTAGAGTTAATATCAAAACGAACGTATCTAAAATACTACTAGCGCCATCTCTCGTTGTACTAGTCTAGTCATGTACCTACTTCTGCCCTTTTTCTGTCTACCGAATAAACGTAAGTCTGTGCAAAGTCACTACGCGTTTTTCTTATAAGTATGTCGATAGAAGATTATAAGTTCTTTAGGATATTAAGAAGCTTATTTTAGGTAATAAAACATCAATTAAATAATTTTAATAGTTTACTCAAACAGCACTTGGTGCAACTTTACAAAATGGCTACGCAATTTATATACATACAAGATAAGATATAAATTTAATAATATTTATTTTAAGTATATAACATTTTTGCCTCTATATACATAAGTAAATCACAATTTATTTAGATCACAAATAATTTCTTATAATTAGGTACATTTGATACTGACTTAAGTGCTAACGTATTTCTAAAATGACGATAATGCAATGTTGAAATAAGGAATGAAATCTGATTAGAGAGTGATTGCTTTAACACTGGGTTTATAAACCATATTTTATTCGCATAAGTATATTATTTAAACTACTAGCGACTGCCCGCGACTTCGTTCGCGTAGTAGGCTCGGCCTTCGGCCTTGCCATGACCTGCAATCTTTTCTTGGTTTTTCTTTCATAAGAACCTTCTCCTGACAATAATTAATACAACAAAAAAGAATTATCGAGATTGTTCCATCCGTTTTCAAGTTATAGCGTGACCTGGAGAAATAGGGTTCATGTTTATATAATTATATAAATATACACCTACGTCACTATCCGCACTGTGCAATTGCGCGGAAACTTAATACATACCTACCTATAATATCTTTATACTTATAGTGCGTTCGGATAGACCCCTGTTGGCGAAAATAACTCTAAAAATGCTCACAAGGGCGTTCGAATTGGGAATCTGTGGGTGAAAATGTCGTTTCTCTTTTGTTCAGCGTTCGGAAAGCTAAAAAAAGAGTTCAAAAAACGATATTAAAAATATTTAGTGACAGTTCCGCTGAAAAAAAACAATGATTTTGGCCTATTTGGGGGCGTGCAACACCCCCAAATAGGTGTCACTAAATATTTTTTAATATCGTTTTTTGATAATGGTTTTCCGCAAAGTAACGCCTGAATCAATAAATTAAAAAAAGAGTTATTTTTGCCACCAAAAAGTGCAATTTTTGACTTACGTCCAGAGCATGGTTATTTGTGATCGTTTTTTTGACAGCTATGTATTTGACAGCCTCTTCGACTGTCGGACGCGAAAAGCACTACTGAAATGTCAGGTCACGCGTTTTGCGGGAAAAAAGTTTTTCATCCAAAACGCGATATACGTCATGCGATATTAGGTCTTATGCTCAGTTGAGGATTGGGCAAAAGTGGCGAAAGTGGGAAAAACAACGTTTTTGAGCTTTACGAACACTCAAAAGAGCCATCAATGACAACGCCACTAATGCTCTCGAAGCTAATCGAACGCACCTTTAGTAACCTTTTTTTGGAAAACTCACACTAACATTAGAATTGTAAGGGTAGGTAACCTCAATTCTAATGTTAGTAAGTAAAATTCTGGGTATTATTTGCAAATTAGCAATAAGTGAATACAGTGCATATTATTGGACAGACTATCTATTTATACAGCGCAGCTTACAACAAGTAGGTACACTATCAGTACAGTCCCAATTGAGCCATAATCGCTATTAGCGCGATAACAGTCGGTCCCTTTCACCGTGAGCGTGAATACGATGGCCCACGCTAAGTCATCGATGACGTCTTAACTGCCGCCATATTGACGATTACATGAACCATGCTCTACACCATAATCGTCGTGAGCGTTCTGTCAAAAGTGACAGGTGTTTGTTTATTTCTACAATGTCTTTACTGGTGTCCCTTGTTTTTGATGTAAAAGTTGTAAAAGTCGGTCCATCCATTCCATTATTTCTTTTTAATCCACACACCACATAGTTAACCTTCACACTATGCACGATATTTTTATGAATTTGTTTTTCGCGCGCAAATGGTTCGTATTGCTACAACTCTGGTCCGAATTAACAACACGCTTACAGTGCCACGAGCTGTCAAAATCGCGATATTTGTCTCGGACCAGCTTTGGTAGACGATAGCACTGTGAGCAAAATTATCGCAAAACGGACCACGGCATATGTGTATATTGGGTACCTACAACGTACACATTATTTTCATTAACATTTGAATTTGGCGGAAACATTAAATACTATTTTAAGTGTTCATTCCTCAACCTCCACTATTAAAGAAACAGACAAGAAATCTACTTTTATACAATCTCAAAGTTCTCTAGAATTGTACCTGCGCATCGCTAAAAGTTGTTTTCTAGTATTTACTTAGTTTTCTTATAACTCGCTAGATGGCGTGGAAAGCACGAGACGTTAGAATAAAAATAAGTTAAAAACACAAACCCTTGTTAAATATGCGCTCATTTTTGGTGAGACTTTTAAATTAAAAGGATTGCATAGCTAGTACTTTCCATACTAAAAGAAATAACTCTTTTCTACCTCTTAAATTGTCCGATTTCAGTGATACGGATAGGACAATGTAAAGAGGTAGAAAATAGTTATTTCTTTTACTATGGAAAGTACTAGTTATCAAGTACTAATGCTCCCTGGTGAGGGAGTTATTTAGTGTGGTCCCTGTAACCCGATTGTCATCTAGTGCGCCTTGGCGGTAGGTAGTGTCTCTTCTAGTACTTAGGTTATCTTGTCTTATGATAAGGAAGTCAACAGAAGAGATGAGCTTTTTTATTCTTCTTACTGAACAAATTACTAAAGTGTCTGGTTTCTTTGATTATTATTTATTAAAATTTGAGTTGAGTATATTTATAAATAAGATTTATCTGACATTATCGATGTTTACACTAATTATTAAGTACATACATAACAATAATTATTGTAACTAATATTTACTTATTTAATTCGCACAATAGTTTTAAAACTAGTTTATAAAGGTACCTAAATGTCACAGGTTTGTTTTTTATACTAAATAATTAGATAGATACCTAATTACAACCTGTACAACTAAGTACTACCAGGCGACAGTAACAATTTTATACTATCCAGTAATGAGATGAGCAAGTCGCCTGATGGTACTACGCCTGCCAGTTGCATTGCCACCCGGAGCAGAACTGTACCGCTACCATGAGTTGGCAACATAAATGTCATCTATAATCGATCCTTGATCTCGCCTACCTATTAAGCTTGTGATTGGCGTACTCGCTGTCAATTTTAGTTCTACAATTGACCGCAAGGTGGCACTGTTCATTTTTTATACATTTTTTCGCGGTAGTCGATAGCGAGCTTCGATTGATGTCGATGTTGTAAGCTAATGATAGAACTAGTGTTATTTATCGTGGCACAGCACTGCGCTCATCACTCCGGTCCTTGAGTCTCATTTGTCTCGCGCTATTGCTTCGCTGTAGAATATCCGGCACTGCGGTGGTACCTACCAAGACGGCCTCTTTCACTAGAGGCCCACCGGCCACCACCTAGTAAGTAGGTGTCTATAAATTAAAAAAATCTAAAACACACTATTTACAATAACTAAGTTCAGATACTCGAAAGTTAATTTGTTCAACAAACAACAAATACAATATCAGCAGGTCTATTATGTATCTCGGTTGCTAACAAATGTTGATTGAAATCTTGAAAAATGGCGGCTCTATGTCAGTTTGGACAATTCCAGTAAGTAAAAATGTTAGTAAGTTGATGACTAGAGCTGACAAAAGTGACATAGAGCGGCCATTTTTTTCGATTTCAATCAACATTTGTTAGCAACTGAGATACATAATAGCTGTACAGATGATAAATGATTTAAATTCATTTAGGCCTTTATTAATAAACGTTGCGTAAACATAGATTAGGCGTAACATGCTTTGTCTTGCTTTCACGCGTGACATTTACTGCAAGCGAAAAATTGACAGATAGATGTTTTAACTACTCCGGGTCTAAGCCAAGTTTATTAATAAGGCCGATAGAGTATCTATGTGTTACTTGATTGCGATTTTAAATTATTAACATGTGTTGCTAAAGAATACGTTGTTCTAATAAAAACATTAGTTACGCAAAGTTAACAATTTTAGAGAGAAAAAGCACAGCCTCGGTCGGGATTCGAACGCGCGTCTTCCGTCAATCCGTGTCAGACGCCAAGGCATGCCGTCCGAGCATCGAATTTTTTACTCTCTATATAATTTTACCGTCGTATGGGAACGGACGTTATAGTGCTTCAAAAATCATTCACTAAATATTAGTTATGTTCAACGTGTAGTAACAAAGAATTATTCACGAGATTCACAGAATAACTACAATGGTAAATAAGAGAATAATAAGCAAAAATAATAATTAAGTAATTTAATTACCTACATTTTCTCTACTATTTAAAAACAGTATTTAATCAAATATAGTAAGTATAGAAAAATAAAACTATATCACAAAATATAAAACATGATTTGTATAGGTAATACACACACTCAATGTCCCTTCGAGAGTAGATATGTTACGGCTTTAAGCCAGTGTTACACCTAGTTTAAGCCGGCTGGAGATACTTAACTTCGGTTAAAACTAGGTTTAACATTCTCATATCGTCTAAATCTACTCAGGTCACGGTTCACGCGAAGCATCTATATTCACAGCAAAGTCACGATAGGTGCGACGGCGAACTAAGCCAGGAGGAGGTTTAGGTTGAATTGTAATCATACAAGCCTAAAAGGCTAATCTAAACTTAAGCTAAACCTAGTTCTAACCGAAGATAAGATAATCTCAATGAATTTAGTAACACATTTTAATATTGTCATTATATTCCAGGATTAATTAGTACCTACCTAAAGAGTACTTGAATTTTCTAGTATGATACTTAAGTCCGACAAAAAGGTGAGTATTTCCATCAACGTATAGCAGCCCCGAATACCCTCTGGCCCCTGCTCATCAGCAGTTCTACAGCACCCATGGCAGCCAGGAGTAGCAGCAGAACCACTACTGCGAAGAAGATACGGCAGCGTCTGCGCCGGCGCTCCCCTCGGGCTAGTCGGCGAGATAGGGCTTCACTTCGGGCTCCGTCGAGGGTGAAAAGCGCACTTGCAGCCTGTAAATACAGATATAAAATGGTTTATAATAGAAAAATACATTTCTTAGGGTGGAACACATCGACTACCGAGCGGCTATGTTCGGGCTGATGCAAATACCAATAGAAGTTTCATTGAACCTTTATATTCGTGCACGGTACAACCTCGAAGTTACGCCCAATAATTAAATTGCAACTTTTTACTATCATCCAGTTACAAACAAAATAAAACATGTCATTGCAAATGGTACACCCTTATTAGTTCCGCTGTTAATAGTGATAATCATAATCATAATCAGCCCATTTTGTTCCCACTGCTGGGACTCGAGCCTTCCTCTCCGAGAGAGGAGTTGGGCCATAATCCACCACGCTGGCCCAGTTTGGATTGGTGGATAGGTTAGTGGCCAACCCATGTCGAAGTTTTCAGGCCGCCCGAAGGCCCTCGACATAGCCTATTCGACTGTTGTCCTAAAACAAACAACCGGGACCGATGACTTAGCGTGCCCTCCGAAGCACGGAAGCGCTCAGTTGCACAATGCCACTAGCGGTCACCCATCCAATTCCTGACGCAAGTGTTGCTAAACTTGCTGAACGATTAAGAGCCAAGTCGAGCTCCGCTACGAACGCTTCTGTTAATAACGCCATGATGGAAATATAGAATTATATTCGTTTTTGCGTTTAAAGAAACAAATTAGGTTATATCTAATAAGTATTAGGGAAGCCAGGATGAATGTTTAAATCGGGATTGTGTGAGAATTGGAAATTGAGAGAGCCATTTTGGTAACATATTACTTTTAGAAATACTTATTATATTGACTTGATACTGGTAAAGTAATGTCTTCTAACGTGAAAAGCCAAAGAAGACCCGAAAAAAATATTTCATAACAGATGAAAGATCCAACGGAACGGGTACGAGGTAACGACGACACAGGCTTTGTCCATATTTTATACATAATAATTGTAAAAACATACTATGGACAGAGGTGTAGATTTCATACATAAATATTATATCTACACGAGTAATATTGCAGTACCTAGTTGTCCCGTTAGGCGCACATAATCTAGTTTTTAGATTAACAGCCGTATTTACAAACAAGCAAAAGTTATTACTTAAGGAAAAGAAATTACCTACTTAAGCAACGATTTTAATTCTATAGACTATAATTTGCCTGAAGTTAGAGCTTAGAATTCATAGCCATAGATAAATCAGAATAGGTATATCTATTCAAACAATACAAATGTAACAAGATACATCAAATTTTGATAGGATTATGTCATGCGTTCTTTTATAAATACGAGCGTAAGCGTTTATTAAAAACTTTTAATTGTAATACAGTTCAAATAAATAAACAAATAAAAAAGAAGAACAGATTATTGTGCGCTCGTTTGCAGTGAAGTGTAGTAGTAGGGTAGTTTGCCAGAGTTTCTGGTTTTGGTTAAACTTCTGAGATTTGAAAAATAAAACCGTATCTCATAGTTTATCGATGTAGCTTTAAAATATGTATCTATTTTATAAGTCAAAGTCAAAGTCAAAAATCATTTATTCAATTTAGGCATCAAAGACGCACTTATGAACGTCAACATTTCATTATAATGTACTTTAAAGACTCTACTGCAGCGTTCCAAAATATATAGAGCCCACCGAGAAGAAGCGGCAAGAAACTCGGGGCCATTCTTTTTATATGGATGTTTACAATGTTTCTACTTAGGTACTACAAATATTACATTTTATGGGTGGCAGAGAGACAGCTTGCCAGAAGTGGAGTATTCCAAGCATCTTTATCTTCTATATAATGTCGAACTTTATAGTAAGCTTTTTTTATTAAAACGTTTTTTACAGTCAACTTGAATTTGCCGTCTGTGAGCTCAGTTATGTGCTTTGGGATTTTATTGTAAAAACGCACACAATTTCCTAGGAATGACTTATTAGTCTTCGCAAGTCTAAAACTAGGTACAGCTATCCTATTTGTATTTCTGGTATTAAAAGTGTGGTGATCACTATTTAACTTATATTTATGTAAATTTTTACGAACATACATTACATTTTCAAATACATATAAGGAAGGCAACGTTAATATATTGATTTCTTTAAATAAATCTCTCAAAGATTCACGGGGACCCATTTCGTATATAGCTCTAATAGCACGTTTCTGAAGGATAAATATGGTCTCTATATCAGCCATAAGTTGCAATGGATGGCAGGAGAGCGTTACAATGTGATATTAAATTTATTCTGAAGGATAAATATGGTCTCTATATCAGCCATAAGTTGCAATGGATGGCAGGAGAGCGTTACAATGTGATATTAATTTTTTTCTGAAGGATAAATATGGTCTCTATATCAGCCATAAGTTGCAATGGATGGCAGGAGAGCGTTACAATGTGATATTAATTTTTTTCTGAAGGATAAATATGGTCTCTATATCAGCCATAAGTTGCAATGGATGGCAGGAGAGCGTTACAATGTGATATTTTTTTTTTCTAAGGATAAATATGGTCTCTATATCAGACATAAGTTGCAATGGATGGCAGGAGAGCGTTACAATGTGATATTAAATTTATTCTGAAGGATAAATATGGTCTCTATATCAGCCATAAGTTGCAATGGATGGCAGGAGAGCGTTACAATGTGATATTAATTTTTTTCTGAAGGATAAATATGGTCTCTATATCAGCCATAAGTTGCAATGGATGGCAGGAGAGCGTTTCAATGTGATATTTTTTTTTCTAAGGATAAATATGGTCTCTATATCAGACATAAGTTGCAATGGATGGCAGGAGAGCGTTACAATGTGATATTAAATTTATTCTGAAGGATAAATATGGTCTCTATATCAGCCATAAGTTGCAATGGATGGCAGGAGAGCGTTACAATGTGATATTAATTTTTTTCTGAAGGATAAATATGGTCTCTATATCAGCCATAAGTTGCAATGGATGGCAGGAGAGCGTTACAATGTGATATTTTTTTTTCTAAGGATAAATATGGTCTCTATATCAGACATAAGTTGCAATGGATGGCAGGAGAGCGTTACAATGTGATATTAATTTTTTTCTGAAGGATAAATATGGTCTCTATATCAGCCATAAGTTGCAATGGATGGCAGGAGAGCGTTTCAATGTGATATTTTTTTTTCTAAGGATAAATATGGTCTCTATATCAGACATAAGTTGCAATGGATGGCAGGAGAGCGTTACAATGTGATATTAAATTTATTCTGAAGAATAAATATGGTCTCTATATCAGCCATAAGTTGCAATGGATGGCAGGAGAGCGTTACAATGTGATATTATTTTTTTTCTGAAGGATAAATATGGTCTCTATATCAGCCATAAGTTGCAATGGATGGCAGGAGAGCGTTTCAATGTGATATTAATTTTTTTCTGAAGGATAAATATGGTCTCTATATCAGCCATAAGTTGCAATGGATGGCAGGAGAGCGTTACAATGTGATATTTTTTTTTTCTAAGGATAAATATGGTCTCTATATCAGACATAAGTTGCAATGGATGGCAGGAGAGCGTTACAATGTGATATTAAATTTATTCTTAAGGATAAATATGGTCTCTATATCAGCCATAAGTTGCAATGGATGGCAGGAGAGCGTTACAATGTGATATTAATTTTTTTCTGAAGGTTAAATATGGTCTCTATATCAGCCATAAGTTGCAATGGATGGCAGGAGAGCGTTACAATGTGATATTAATTTTTTTCTGAAGGATAAATATGGTCTCTATATCAGCCATAAGTTGCAATGGATGGCAGGAGAGCGTTACAATGTGATATTAATTTTTTTCTGAAGGATAAATATGGTCTCTATATCAGCCATAAGTTGCAATGGATGGCAGGAGAGCGTTTCAATGTGATATTAAGTTTATTCTGAAGGATAAATATGGTCTCTATATCAGCCATAAGTTGCAATGGATGGCAGGAGAGCGTTACAATGTGATATTAAATTTATTCTGAAGGATAAATATGGTCTCTATATCAGCCATAAGTTGCAATGGATGGCAGGAGAGCGTTACAATGTGATATTAATTTTTTTCTGAAGGATAAATATGGTCTCTATATCAGCCATAAGTTGCAATGGATGGCAGGAGAGCGTTTCAATGTGATATTAATTTTTTTCTGAAGGATAAATATGGTCTCTATATCAGCCATAAGTTGCAATGGATGGCAGGAGAGCGTTTCAATGTGATATTAATTTTTTTCTGAAGGATAAATATGGTCTCTATATAAGCTATAAGTTGCAATGGATGGCAGTAGAGCGTTACAATGTCATATTAAATTTAATTAGTTACAGAATTAACAAATTTTATAAATCAAGAATATGCCATCTGTACGATTATATAGTAGTACATGCCCAGCGAAGTTTTTAAGTTCGAAGTCTTAACCTACGGCTAACAGTGCAGCTTATTTCTTTACATTTATCAAAACACAAAAACTGGAACTTTAGCGTAATTTAAACATAAATCTTAGGAATGACATTTGAAGTATCGTCTTTACTAGAAGTAATAATTTTTAAATTTCATTCAATAATAAATCAACAAATCAAGACACAATCGGAGACCAAATGCTTCTTCATACTTAAGGTCGCCCCGGACATCCGGGTCAAGGCGATCTGGCATTATACCCATTATTTCGTAAAATAATAGTGGTCCTTGCTCCTTCGCTTACTACGCGCTCTGTGAACAGACCACATTCTTTAAATAAAATTCAACACTGGCTCCGTTTTGGTTCCTTATATCACGTTGACTTATCTCTACTCACCAACAGCCTATCGTCTACAGCTAGATAAACTTGTTAAGAACTAGCTGACCCACCCGCGGCGTCGCTCCCGAGGCCTCGCGGGATACGGCGGTTTTAAAATAAAAGTAACCTTTAATACCTATTCAATAACTTTTTATTTATGAACCGAATGACATGAAACAAACGCAAAATAAGTAAAGCTTACCACTTACAAGAAAACACCACATCTATATCGGATAAGCCGTTTCTGAGATTAGCGTGCACAAACGCACAAATAAACAGACAAAAATTCTAACAATATATTCTTTTTCATTCTATTTTCGTTTATAAAAGCTCAAATAATATGTTTTCTCACACATCTTCCATGTGCAGACAGCGATCGGTTAATTTTTTATTATATGTTTAGATAGAATAAGCTAAGCATTATCGGGTAATAAGTTGTCCATCCACTGAAAAGTAAACTTAAAATACGCGCACGGTTTCAAACTACAAAACGACAATAGTGTAAGGCGTCAGAGGGGTAACGTAAGGGGGTGATAGGGGCTTAATTTAGTTCGCGTAACTTCGGATCGGCCTAAGTTAGTTTGACTTAGTTGAGCTATTTTAGTTAGTGTAGCTCGCATAGTCTACCGTGACCGAACATGTTTGAAAAACCGGCTCAACTAAGCGAGCTAAACTATACTACTGGGGGGGTGGTGGAAGAATGGTTATATAGTCTAGAGTTCATGTCTAAGAGCGTTATAACGTCAATACTCGACCGACGTGTTTGGTTTTCAGTCACTGAAATTTTGTAGATTTTTTCCTATTCATCAGCAGAGGGTTCAAGTATAAAGCGCCACTGTAACTAACGGTTACCATAAAGTCAAGGTCGAAGCTTAGCTATTTCCATCATTAAGATCTACCAGCCCCGGATCTACGATTTTTTCGAACCGGGCATAAACCTGGTAGTGGTGCCCCTCTCTCCAGCCTTTGAGATTAATTAAATACCTACTAACAAATCACAACTTGTACTCTTTATTATCTTTTACAAATTTTTTCTTACAATTCGATGAGCTAACCAGGCTTTACTGTTATTTATTCAGTGACCTAATCATACTTATAATATGACTTTTGCGCCCTTTGAAAAAGTTTTTTCAAATAAACATAAGTAATATTTATAATATGGTTTAGAAGCCCTTTGAAAGTGGCGCCAGGGACGGGTGCCCCAGTATTCCCCCCCAAGTCAAGATCAGTCAGGATCTGATGATGGGATCTGAGGGAAATCGAGTGCAACCCTAAAATTTTATAGGCACACACGTGTTGTATTTAAAAAACAAATATTTTGTTTAGCTGTTAAAGTATTTGCTCCTGATAATCGTCATCTCATGTGGATGAGCTGATGATGAAATATATAACTTCTTTACTATTAAGAGTTAGTGGAATAACGTAATTGAAGTCGGGTTTCAACATATTTCAAATTGTACTTTTGATCAAAAATATTACTTACTATAAGTCGTTTTTATTTGAGTTGACTACCAATTTATATGAGTATACGGTAATTATATTTGAAAAAAATATTTATTAAGAACTATAATAATAGCATTATATATTTGTCAAAACAAGACAACCAATAAGGCAGGTGTGATAATAGAAATTAAAAGTAATTGACTGTAAACAAAGCAATATTCATAAGAGAGCATAAACAACAAAACAAAATAAATAATTATGTATGAATAGCGTGTTTTAAGTAATTATAGCGCCATCTAGCCTTGTAGAGTTTATACATTGTACAGTAATTCATTTAAACATAATCACATTTGAAGCTAAACATCGCCAAAGCAACAGTGACAACAACGAATTCAAATAAGAAATTCGGGTGTACTTTTCTTGTACCAAAATGTGGAACCGACTTCAACACTAAAAAGTGTGAAATAACTTGTAGAAGTCAATACCAGAATAACTCAAACGTGCCTGTTATCACAATATTGGGCGCCGTCGTACCTAGGTACTTACCTACTTAATTAGGCTTCGACAAGGTATTTCCCACTTTTTAGTGTAGATGTCGGTTCATTATTTAAAATAGTTATTTGTGCAACAAGAGAGCAAAGTCGTTTTTTGCTGCGAGTGCTGCTTTAGAACCCTGAATGTGGTCAGTGTGGCGAGGGATTCAAAGGCACGAGATGCAAAAAACTTTGCTCTCGTGTAACACACATATAACTTTTCACTTCAGCAGCGAGAACACTTTAGAAGATAATAGTTATTTATGCAAAATGTCTTTAGTTAGTACGAAATTCCGAACATGTTTGTCTTTGAGGTCGAACTCAAAATCGGAACTTCGAAAGGCTGGGCTTTGTCTCACTCTCTTTCTAATGGCGGGAAAGAGATAGAGTGTGAATGTTTCGAATTGTATGATTAACCCAAAGCTGAATAAGATATTCGCGGCTATCTGAAAAAAATTATTTAAAAAGCTACTTTGTCTCAATCAGTGAGCAAAATCGCATTTTGCTTTCTGATTTTAGGCAGCATAACCTATGCTGCCTGAAGCTACAAGTGAAAAAGTGTTTTTCACCGTTTTTAGTAACGAGTAGACGTTTGCTGCTTACGGGATCGATTATCTTTGGCCGTCAATTACGATACGAAACACTTTTCAGCTATAGGATTGGTAATTCAAAAACCACTCAACCGGATTTCAACATATTTTAATGGAACCATCTCGGAAGTATATTCTATCAAACAAAAAAGAATTATCTTCATCGCAGTACTCTATAAAAAGTTATGCGTGATCAAACAAAAACAAAAAACCTTACGCGTCGACTTAAATACCTTCTCCTTTTTTGAAGTCGGTTGTAAAATATGGTATCTATAGGGTGTTTGGTAGAGGGGCCGACAAACCAAATGAGCGTGTTCGGGGGCCCACTTGGAGAATACAAGTTGGCCAAAAAAATCCCCGACCCCCCAATATGTTTAACTTTTTTTTTGTGATTTTTCCCTTTTTCTCCGAAATTGTACCTATTTACCACCATAACATTTGTAAAATTTGTAAAACTAAAAACATCCGGTCTAAAACATACTTTACAAATGTTATGGTGGTAAATATGTACAATATTGGAGAAAACGAGAAAATTCACAAAAAAAAGTTAAACATATTGGGGGGTCGGGGATTTTTTTTTTGTATAGATATTTACTTTGTAACTAAATTATTGAATAGATATTCTAAAATCTTTTTTACATCAATACATTTGAAAAATTAGCTAAGTTTATTTGTTACTTAAAAGGTACTAGCTGCTCTCCGCGGTTTCACCCGCGCGGTGATGGATGATGATGATGATGATGATGAATCTTATATAGCCTATGCTACTCAGGGTGAATGTGGCTTTCCAATGGTGAAAGAACTTTTGAAATCCGTCCAGTATTTTTTGAGCCAATTCGTTACAAACATACATACATACAAATATTTCCTCTTTATAATATTAGTATAGATATAACTACCAACTATGTCACTTGTGCCTATTACAAATGTGTTGAATTCCACACAAACACATACACATACATTAAAACCCAAAGTATTTACCCACAACTCATAATAACTATAAAAATAAAATGTAATAACTCTACAAAATAATAAAGAGCTACCCAAAGTGTGTTAACTGTTACAGTACAAACTAAGGTAAGCCTCTACTTGTGTGACCTCATAAAATTGTTTTCAAATACTTAATCGTTTTTAAGTAATCACTCAGTTATGAAACAGTAGTTTTTAAATGAGCAAATACACAACTAAAGGCCAATTAGTGTGTTACGACATACTTGTAATATTTATGTAACAGAAAATCGTTAAATATTTTAATTTTTATTACTAACCGCCGCGTCGTTTAAATTTCTGAACCGCACCGGCTTCACACAGCCAAAAAAACAGGTGACATACCTATTTGAAGATTGTTTTTTTCTACGAATCGAACATATTTTTATAACAAAGAATCTATTAAGTAACACGCTTATAATGAACCGCACCGGCTTCACACAGCTGGCTGATGTAATTTAAAAAAAAACAGGTGACTTATTTGAAGATTGTTTTTTTCTACGAATCGAACATATTTTTATAACAAAGAATCTACGAGTATATTATTTATACTGAAAAGTAACTCCTTGAAGACCTCCACATGAGGTCTTCAAGGAGTTACTTTTCAGTATAGATAATATATGCAATAATTTATGCAGAAATAGTTAGAAACTTTTAATCTGATTAATAGATACTAAAATATTTAATATAATAAATTATTATAATAAATATGTGTTTAATATAGTAATAATTATATTGCGAACTCTTTATTGGATGTACAACAAATTGTTGCAAAAAAAAATACGATAAAGTTGGATAAACAAAAGTATTATAAAACAATGAAGGCTTCAAATTAAGGGTCAGAATGGGCGGCAAATACTTGTAAATAAATAATGCTTTTGAACGGCCTAATATGAACTCTTCCATATCATGACAGGATAACTATTAATGGTGCATTATATATCTATGTTATAATATATAAAAGATAGCAATACAATGATTAGCGATTACAACTTTCTTATAATAATTCGTTCCTATAATCATGACGTAAATTTTAAATTACACCACGCGCCCAACGGCTTCCCGTATCATTAAAGTATCAAGACATCTGACACTGTCGCATCGTATCCGTCGTTTGAGGACGTACTAAGGATTAGTTTGTTTGGGGGACATAACGCATAATTAAGATTGCATTATATTGCATGATTTTTCATTCTAAAATTGCAAAGTTTATATGTATGTATCAAAGCGATTGCATAATTTTTTTAAATTATTAAGTATTTTTATTATTATATATTGTTTTTGCTAAGGGTTTCGCCCAACCGCCGTAGAAGCCCCTAGGGTCCACCAGTTGAAAAGCTAAGAGCAGACAGATTTTTTGTAGAACTAAAAGTAACTAACGAATAGAACTAATAGCGCTTCATTGGTAGGTATGTATATCTATTTTTGGTTTATATTGTCGTTATTTTTTTCAGATTTAGAAACCTTGATCTTAATCGTTTAAAAAATTATAACCACGTCATTCAGACTTGATTAATGTCATGTTATATCCAATACCACTGAATCGAAAACAAACTATTATTAATTACTAGCGACTGCCGCGACTTCTTTCGCGTAGGAAGCTCGGCCTTCGGCCTCACCATACCTTCCATATTTTCATGATTTTTCTTTCATAAGAACCTGCACCTGACAATAATTAACGCAACAAAAACATAATTAGCAAAACTGTTCTATTCGTTCACGTGTGATGCGATGACCAAGGGAAATGTGATTCATTTTTATATATATAGGTTACTATTATTATTATTAGAAAAAGCGATCTCATTTAAAATGTTTTTCAATGTAAAAAATAATGTCAATAAAGTTTTTCTTATTGTATTGGCACTTCACGCAATTGAAGGGGGAAACGCCACAACACAGACTCGCCCTGCCCTTAGTACGTCCATATCACCATGCGTAATGTTACGTCACATGAGAACAAAGACAGAGCTTAAATTGAGCGTTTGAGTATGTCACGGGAGAAAGCTCCTTTAGTTGACTAATCAAATTAAATAAGTATTTCGTTTTATGTAATACCACAAAATACAGACAAAATAGGTACTTGGTATTTTATAATGCATATTCATTAATCATTATGAAAGCCTTCGTGTATTTAATGTTGGATATATCCAAACGTATTACGCAGGCATGTAGGCCTGTGGGCCTAGCACGAATAATTACGTAAGTGTAACGTGACGTATCGTTCACAATAAACAGTACAAACTCATAGACGCCGAAGCGTGACGCGTTGACGCCTACGATACTAATACTTTTTCGCAAATTGTTTGTGATACCGCCTCTGTCCTTTAACTCTCTCGGAAATGTGCCCGTATCAGCAGTTTTTTGAGTTAGTCTTTTATTTATATATATAGTTAATTTATTATATATAAGTATTTCAAGTATCAGCATTTTAGATATCTGGAAATATACGGAACTTGGCTATCTCCAAAGAAGTTACTAAACTAAGTACTTACGACGTTCTTCAGATTCAGATCTTTAAAATGTAAAGTCAATTGCTGTACCTAAGTAGTGAAAAGCCTACTCGTAATAACTTTAACAAAAATATTTTAACAAATAAAAGCTGTATTCCAAAAATCATCTTTCTGTCAAAGATAATTAAAAATATATGACTTTTTTTTCTTTTTAAAAGTTTTTTAGCTCTGGTGAATAGTTGGGTTTTGGCTACTTACAGCGAACGTTTACGTTTGCTTACCTACTATGTATGTAAAAAATAAGCTATTTAAATGTTGTTACATTGCCATGCATGCTTATGTTAATCATAACTTTGCCCCGATCAGGCAGGATCAAAGCGAGGACCTCTAGCTTCAAATGCAGGGTCACTATCATCTGTTTAACGGGGTCATCAAATTCAAAATTCTGTTCCGCATTTGATTAGGTAAAAAACGTATTGAAATCAGAAGGAATAATATACAAAATAAATAATATTTATTTATTTATTTTCTTAACTTACAACTATCATTACAGGTTTTTTTTATACTAATGCGATAGCGTAGCATAATATAAGAATACTTACATAATAATACATACATAATAATAATAAATACATAAGAATACATACATAGATAAATCAGACTATCTTTAAACAGTAATATATTATTTATCTATACTACATCAGAGTCAGGTCACAGTCAAATAAATAACAAGTCTAAACAAATTTCATCATATTGTTCACTTTGACTACACTTTTGTACCAATAACGGGTAATAATACTAATAATCCACCACTTTTCACGTCAAAACTCTGAGAAAGATAAGAAAATTAATTAATTAAACAAAATCAACGAAAGCCATTGTTGGTTGTTGGATTTCCCCCCTATTCCGCGATAACCTTTTTTTAGTTTGTATTTGGTCTCTCGCACTTCTGTACATTTGCCATGCGTCGAGTATTTACATATTTATAGTTTCTTCCAGTTATATTCTATTCAAGCAGTCAGAGTCAAGTCAGTCACTTATATACGTCAGTCATTAATTTATTGTCCTGTATAAGTCCATTCTAGTATTGGGCCTTACGAAAACTTTCTGGCTAAAGGCGATTGACGAGGATAACACAAAAACGAATTTCATGACTTTATTCACTTTGCCTACAATCATGCACCACAATGAACACACAACGGATAGTAATTCACCATCCACACTATCACACGTCAAAATTCGAAAAAAAAGTAATCAATTTTTTTTTATAATGGTTCATCAAAGTGACTCCCACTCGCCTGATGGAAAGCGAAGATGGAATCAAGAAGCAATGACCATTATACGCCGGCAGAGCATTCCACAATTTACTTTACACGACAGAGGTAGGAACTGCCAAACTTTTTGGTTCGTGGTAAGAAGTTTTGAACAGTGTATGTATGCAATGCTAGGCCGGAACGAGTAGTTCGGGATCGGAATGGTGAGGAAGGAATAGGATTAAAAAGCTCTTCAGAACATTCGCCATGAAACAACCCGTAAAAAACGCTTAGAGATGCTATAGTTCTACGCATTTTTAGGAGTTCCAGGTGTTGATTATGTATATATATACATAAAATAAATGAACGATTAGTAGCCATTATTGTTGGGTTTTTTCCCGCCCATTCGACAACTTTTTTTTTCAAGCGAATGTACCTAGTCGCAGCTAGTGAGCCAGTACTAGTATTCTAGAAAAATAAAATCTTTATGGTTACGTAAGAAAAAAGTATGTACATTGACTACTAAATTCACACAATTGGCAATAACAAGGCGACATTAAATTCGTGTATCGCAACATACAAATATCATATTTGGCCAATCGACGGATGTAATTTCAATAAGCGTATCCGGTGACTTTCTGTTTTCTTATTAAGGCGCTTAGTGGCACCAATCAAGCAGATTTAGTATATGTGGCCTTAGACAGTTCACAGTTATAAATAAATAAATAATACCTATATATAAAACCACCTTTGCCACTATGTTATTGTATAAAGAAATTACTAATACTTAGTATCGTATCTATATAATATTTTTTCAACTATCATTTTGTATATTATGGAGAACATTCAAATCAATGGATCGTAATAAAATTTTAATGCTAGTTTGTCAATTTGTATGCTTAAAATATGAGCATAACATGTTTACTTGCATACTTGCTTAGCTGAGTGTGTATGTACTGTACACATGTTTAACAAATAAATGATTCGATTTAATTTGAGTTGACAGCCTGTTTTCATTCCACTGTTTGTACATTTATACAATAACTGACCAACATTTTTCGGACAAAAAGCAAATGATGCGCGTTCTTAATCTATTATTTTTATGAAATACGTTGTGACGTCAAGAAAACCGTGCAAAACGTTTTGAATTGGTTTGTGATAACACTTTATTGATGAACGAAGAAACGAAAATAACGTAACAAGGCCGTCAAAATAAATGAAACTGTTCGTTAAACTCTGGTACAGTAAAAAATAGAAACAAAATTACATAACATTATATTTTTACGAAACCAAGCCCCTTAATATGAATTATCATTATAATCATAACATTTTATATTCACCAATTTTTATTATAATTATTAACTTATGTTGGTAGGTATGTGTGAAATTTGAAAGTACGTCCTTTTACAAGGGGCCCTGGCCAGAATAAACAATCAATAACTTGACTTTACTTCTGTAAATTGGAGGTTGAGTAATTTAGCTCATTCTTCTGCTAAATAGAACAGATAAAACAAAAAATGTTTATCTAACGTGAACTTTAAGTGTGGTAGGTACACTTAAAGTAAAAATTTGGCAACTGTTGTTTTCGTTTCGACGGATTAGGATCACAATTAGAAATGAGAACTTTTACTAATAACCACTTTTACAATTGATAACTTTTACTAATAACCACTTTTACAATTGACCACTTATACTAATGATCACTTACATACGGTCTGTAGAAGTGATCATATATACTGTATATGATCACTTCTACAAATTACCACTTTTCAAAAGACTACTATACCAAATGACATATTTTACAAATGACCACTTAAACAAATAACTACTTCAATTTATTTAAATTATTTTACACTATATCATTAGATAGTATTCGATTCAATATTCGATAATATTCAATATTCAATATTCAGTATTCGATCAAGACACATTTTTAGTAATGGTATTATTTAACTGATCTGTTTCATAATAGAAGTGAGTGAACAACTCTGCAAGATTCACCATTCCGTGTTTATCTAGAAGGGTGGATATAGAGTTTTTTTTTTGTTTATGTATTAAATCATTAAGGAATTTCCTAATTATTACAAAGTTGTACAACACTTGTAATGATAATATATGTGAGAAAACACTACTTCGAAAGTTTTTTAGTGTTCCATTTTATACTTACCTACTTTTAGAGTGCTGCATTTCACGTGACTTTGACAACTGTCAAAGTCAAAAAAGTGCAGTAATTTCCGGCATATTTCTTTGTCTTGAATTCGCGTGTATATTATTGGTAAAGCCGTTACGTACTCCGTAATTACCGTTAGTAGTAATCGATTATAAAATTTCACACACACATATGACTAAAAACATATGTAATACTTTCTTCTAACCAGTCTTGAGAACGATTGGTTCTAAATATTTAATAGGTATGAAAGTATTTTCATACGTACGATATAAATATGAGGAAACTCTTGGTTTAACAGTCACATTTTTCAGATCAATCAAATCAAAAGTATGGTGTTAGTAATATTTATGGTGTTACAAAAAGTATTTAAAAACATAATTCGTATAAGTATTTTTTGCTGCTTTAATTGTTGTTTAGACATTGTCTTGTTAAATATTGAATAAAAATTGGTAAGCAAGTGTAATATTTACGTGGATTTAAATACAATTATAATAGAATATACAATAATACAATTAATTAATTAACAGTAAGCATTACTTACATAATGAAGAAAATCATGATAACATGTTACTAGGCTAGGGTTGCCATCCGTCCCGCTACGCCGGGACATGTTACTGGATAATAAACTTTGTCTCGCTTGTCCCGGTTAATCTTAAAAATGTCTCAGTATCCAAGTATAATTACAAAAACTCAATGGTTTTATACAAAAACGAAGAGGCAACGAATATTGGGAGAAAAAAAATACATCCACCAAAAGTTTTCTTACAAGACACAGACGTGTTAGAAAAAAGAAATTTAAATTTTGATGTGCCAGTAATTATAGGTCCGCCGCGCCGCCTCCGTTCATAATTTCAGTGGTGAATGGATATCTTCTTCAGTAGCTGCCCAGTGTACGTTCTTTAGAACGTAAACGTCTATTTACTTGTTTGGGTAAATGACCCGCGAGGCAATTACGTATCTCAGTTATAATCAAATGTAGATTTAAATCTTAAAAAATTACTGCTCTATGTCAGTTTTGGTAACTCCTGGAAGTTTATGACTGGAGATGACAAAATTGACATAAAGCCGCTATTTTTGGCCGCAATACTGACAAAAGTTCAAAAATCCTGAAATATCAGGACAAAACCTGAGATATGGTAACCCTAGATGTCACTTACGATATTACTGTATCGTAAAAACGGTGTCAGCAAAAAGTTCCAAAATTCTGAGTTATCCACATTATATATTCTCCGATTTCTTGGAAATCCGTAATCTTTAATTTCCAAATCTACTCGTACAGTAGATAACTAGTTACTGTTACGTCTCACAGAATAAATAACGTACTACGTGCCAGTAAGCAGTGCGTGCCACGGCAATATTATAGATAATATTACCGGATTATAGATTATCTATCTACATATTTTAAAAAAGATGTCCTGACTGGATGACTGACAGACAACGCACAGCCAAGCCACTGATCGTAGAGACTTGAAATTTGGAGGGTGTATTGTCCTTGATGCGTAGAGGTGTATAAAGAATGGGTTTTTCAAATTCTACCCCTAAAGGGGTCCAAAGGGGTATTAAACTCTTTTGTTTTTGAACTTATAGTTGTGAAAGTTTGTATTTGGATAGGTCATTCAAAATAAAAAAAATATTGGACTAATTTTTATTTGGATAATTGGTGTTTTAAGAGCAAGGGTCACTAAAATGGTGAAAAAATGAATTTTTGCCAAACAATGAAACCGACTTCTACACCAAAATGTGTGAAATAACTTGTCGAAGATGAAGAATGCGCACAATATTTTGATAATAGGTTCTTTTGAACTATCATGGTACCGACTTAATTTTTTTTATCAAGATTTTTGTAACAGGCGTGTCGCGGCAAGCGTCGCGTGCGGGCATCGAAGTGTCATTAATTAAGTTGCGAAATCACGTCCGCCGACGCCGCGCCGTGTCAAGACCAGACCAGCGTGATGCAACACAAACAAACATACGTTATTTTGTTTATTTTATTATTAAACTTGAACTTCTAGTATATGGTTCCCGGCTGAACCACGCACGTTGCAGTTCCTGGAAAAGAAGGTAGATTTCTGCGAAATCTATTGTATTATTGGCCAAATATGGCGAATCGTGAGGTCAACGGGTTAATAATGGGTTAAAATGGTAATAGCCTCGTTATTACGCAGATGATAGTTCTTCTGTAACGAGGTCAGAAGGTCATGGTTCATGAAACATCCATCCTCAAACGATAGTTGAAATCAACTAGAGAGTTAAATTCGATGTTCGGACGGATCTTCTCGATGGCCTAGTGGTCATGGTGTCGGAAGACACGGGTTCGAATCCCGTGCGAGCATGTGTAATTTTTCTCTCTAAAATAAATGTTTCGCTTTATCGTTTAATAAAAACCAAGAACAATACCGGCAAAACGCGAATGTTTACTTATAATTTCTGAGCCCTTCGGGGAGTTAAAGTCGTAATAGTATGGGTAATTTTATTAACTTCTAAAATCACAGAATATAATTATAATACCACCATCAAATATATAGAGTAAGTACTTACATTATATTTAGCTTCCGAAATGACACCTACAAATATTCTAAGAGACACCAGACTTTATCAATTACTAATAAATAAAGGTCAATAATCAAATACCTATATAGATCACATATTCGAACCCGCGCGTCTTGCGACAATCCGTGTCAGACGCCATGACAGCTAGGCCACCGAGGCTTACTGTCCGCGCATCGAATTTTAATGAACGAGTATAACCGTCGTATATGGACGGAGCGACATCTATTGAACAGCTTGAAAGCTTTATCCAACCGAAAGAAGAATTTCTTAAAATAACTCGTATTGATGTCGCAACCCTAATCTATAATATAATTTTAAAGCACTAACGCTACAAAGAAATAATACCAGGAAGAGTAACTGCCTTAAAAATGACCCACTAAAAGTCGTGCTAAATCAATAACATCGTTCACGCCGCTATGACTCAGCTGTCATAGTAGACGTTGCAGCACGCGCGTGGACCAATCCCTTTCCTTCTGAAATTTAAACCAATCACCGAACTCGGAAGTAATTCGTATTTGGAATCATACGTTGTTTTGGTTTGAAGGACCACTTTTTGCGTGGAATTTGTTCTGAGTTATGCTTGCTGACATTATTTCTTCGTAGCACTAACGCTGCTTAGCGACACAAAACATTGCAGTTTAAGGAGAAAAACTCACATCCTCGAACCCGCGTCTTCCGGCAATCCGTGTCAGACGCCACGACAATAGGTTTATCGTTCGAGCATCGAATTTGAACTCTATTTGAGTTTAACCGCGAGGGCGTTATTATGGGGACGGAGCGACATCTATTGAACAGCTATAGATTATATAGAAGATAAAGATGCTTGGAATACTCCACTTCTGGCAAGCTGTCTCTCTGCCACCCATAAGATGTAATATTTGTAGTACCTAAGTAGAAACATTGTAAACATCTATATAAAAAGAATGGCCCCGAGTTTCTTGCCGCTTCTTCTCGATAGGCTCTATATATTTTGGAACGCGGCGGTAGAGTATTTAAAGTACATTATAATGAAAAATTGGCGTTCATAAGTGCGTCTTTGATGCCTAAATTGAATAAATGATTTTGACTTTGAGCTTGACAGAGGAACCGAAAGAAGATTGTTTTCCTACAGATAATTTTAAAATTAGATTCTTTGGATACCTCGTTAGTTAGACACTTGGATTGCTATTACACGTATGGGAATATCCTTGAATTTGTAGTTTTAACAATTATTGTATCAAAAAATGAAACAAACAAAACCAAGTTTACTTACAAGTATCACAATATTTAGATTTGTATGTTGTTTTAACTCCTACCGTTAAACGCAACGTTTGGTCAAAAACTCACAGTTTGAAGTGTTTACATACATTTTTAACAGATTTGTGGTTTATTCTTTGTTAGTGGATGTCAAATATTTGAGCTGTCATGGACAGTTGATTTTTGAGCTGTAGTAAGTGCTTACTTGATTAGTAATGAATCCACTCTATTTCAATTGCATGCAAGAGATTTTAATGTCAAATTCAAGTGTTAAAATCGTCTTATGATCATATCAGAACCACAGAATGAAATATCATACTCAGTTAAATAAATAAATAATATGATTTGAACAGAATCCAATCATTGAAATATATATTTTAAATCAATTATTGTAACTGTGTACATACTATACAAATATTGTACTTATCTACATTTGAAAGGTAGAAACATATTTAATGGACTATAAAAAAGAACGAACTTCTCAATTAGAAAATATATAAGTACCTAGGTGACTGACCTGAATTTGGCACTTTTGCTGACACCATTCGACTGTAGGCAAAATACTTAGACTGCGCGGCCCCGAGGAAGTAGAACGTCATTGCGATAAATAGGCGATAAAAGCGGGGAGATAAGTTGGGTGGGGGCGGAGGACGCTTGCCGGCAGTTATTACGTGAGTGCCGGCAGAGCGGTCGGGGTTGGCAGTTTTTAAATGTCTATATTTTCTATTGCGTAGATATCATAATCAGCCCATTTTGTTCCCACTGCTGGGACTCGAGCCTTCCTCTCAGAGAGAGGAGTTGGGCCATAATTCACCACGCGGGCCCAGTGCGGTTTGGTGGATAGGTTAGTGGCCAACACATATCGAAGTTTTCAGGCCGCCCGAAGGCTTCGACTTAGCCTAACGACTGTTGTCCTAAGATAAAGAAACGGGACCAACGGCTTAACGTGCCCTCCGAAGCACGGAAGCGCTCAGTTGAATAATGCCACTAGCGGTCACCCATCCTAGTCCTGACCGCAGCAAGCGTTGCTTAACTTGTTCATCGATTAAGATCGCCAAGTCGAGCTCCGCTATGAGCGCTTCTGCGTAGGTATGCTACCAACAAAACTTAGATGCAATGTGTACTTGTTTTGTGGCGATGTTGACATCCCTACACGCGTCTCGCGCCAAACCTGCGTGAATCAACGTTAGTAGGGAACACGTTCTACTTATAGATATTTACTTACTTTGCTGTAGGTATGTTTTTTGTAAGTATGTTTGTTACGCGATTACCAAATTTTACATTACATTGATTTATAAAATTACCAAAATTTTGTTTTATTTGGTATTTAGTTAATACTTCAGAGGTGGTTCCACATAGTTTTATTGAAATTAATTCACTGCTTTTGAAAAACATTTAAAAAAAAAAAAATGATGTTTATATTTATACGGCTATTTGACGGGATTTAGTGGAGCGTGCAGATACAAAGTGTCGGTCGCGCCCAAAAGGTATATTTACCTCGACCGGTACCCCATATAAGTGAAAAATAAGGCATATTACGAGTATTAACTAGCTGCACCTCGCGGTTACACCCGCGTGGTGATGGATCATGATGAAACAGTATACTATATGCTATTCAAGCGCCTCTTCTATTTACATACCAAATTTCATTAAAATCCATTCAGTAGTTTTTGTGTGAAAGAGTAACAAACATCCATACATCCAAACTTTCACGTTTATAATGTTAGTAGGACATAGATCCTTTCTTAGATAAGTTTTTTGAAAAAAATGCAGATATAAATCAGCATTTTCTTTTCAAACCGGGCTAAATGTTTGCCTCTACCGGCATTTACAGCGCCACCTGACGGATGGCGAGTGCATATGGCACTCAACCAGCACTTCGTTACCAATATACGTACTGGTCTGTGTTACTAAGGTAGAAGACGCTTCACCGCAAGGAGACGAGCAGCGACCTCGGCTTGGGCCATCGCCATGAGAGAGGGGAATCGGAGAGAATCTCCCCAGTACCTGAGTGTACCGTTGAAACTTGAAGGTCTTATGCATTATAACTCTTTCACTATTTGGAATATTTGGAGAGAAACTAACCAAGATATTGTTTGCCTCGAGCTCACCGGCAAGCTCAGTGTCTGACTGAGTATGCCGGAGAAACGTGATCAAAAGAACATAGCCCGCAGCCATTACCTCGGCCGAAGCCTATTAAAGATACAGTTTCTCTTAGCTACCCTAAAAGAAAAAAAAATATCCTTCAAAAATAATTTATATAATCCTCTAGTTCGAATGTATTAATTAAAAATATACATAAGTACAGATTTAGGTGCATACCTATTACAATTAAACTAATTAGCTAAAATACAGTTTACCCATAATTAATACTTATAAGAGGATTGCATATCTAGTACATTCCATGCTAAAAGAAATAACTCTTTTTTACCTCTTAACATTGTCCGATTTCAGTGATTTTTTAATTTTTTTTAAGGTCTAAAAAGGAAATTTATATGACTTTGAAGAACTGAAAAACTAAAAACGTACGGGCATAGTAAACAATGTGATGATTACATGAAAAAAAAACATTGAAATCGGACAATGTTAAGAGATAGAAAAGAGTTATTTCTTTTAGTGTGGAAAGTATGCAACTAGCTATGCAATCCTCTTAAGACGCGGTCCAACCCCAATTTTAAAATAATCTACGATGCTTTACGTAAGGTTGAAAATCGCTTGTTAGATTGGACGATGTAATGCGAAAATGCGTTAATTTTGTACGTTTTCTTTATATTTTTCGATATATATACTAACAGAATCGAAAAAACTGCTGGTTATAACTTTAGTACTATACATTGGCTAAGTATTACCTAAAAAAAATTATAGTGCTATCGCTGAAAATTCTGAGAGTTTGGACCTGAAAGTTTATTTTTGTGGACCTATTCAGAATTTTTTTCTGCAGAAAGAAAGTTATATTTTTGAATTCTATTCGGTTATTACTTTTTTCCTATTTCTTTTCTAACCTTAGTATTTTTTGCATAATATATTATCGACCTGTTGCGTTACACTAGGTGTTTAAAAATTCTGCTTTTTACTATTATCAGGATACGAGCGCGCCTTAAGTAGGTTGTTTATTGCAATCGCCATGTAAAACATGAAGTATCTCGATGAGAGTAAAAGTAAGCACAAGTCGTTATGTATACTTGCTTATTCTCTCACAATTACGTCTTGAATCCTACTTTAATGGTTACCTAACATCACAAGAAGCTGGTACACTTTCCTAGAACGTAGCACGACCCGATGGTTTATACAAAAACCGGCTCCGGAATACGGATATGGGAAATGTGGCGTGCTCTAGATGTGTGAGAATGAATTAGATCAAAGAAATGTCATTATCGTCACTAGTGCTTAGATTTGAACGTACTTAGTTGTATAAATTTAAAGGCCTATTCAGACCTGAGCGTTATTCGCTACCGCTGTGGGTAGCGAAAATACCACGCGGAACTCGATGGCTAAATAGTATGAAGTTCCATAACTGCAGCGAAACTTGTACCGCCTAGTGAGGCGGTATTTTCTCTTGTTTGGCGAAACTAGTTCCGCCGGGCGACGCGGGAGCAGGTAGCTGTGACATGCTTTCTGCCCTTGCCCCGCTAACCGCAGCCAACGGATATCTCTACCGCGCGATATCTGCTTTGGTGTGAACAGTGAAATTAACGCATAACCTTTCGGATTTCTCTATCGCTCGCGGTAGCGAATAACGCCCAGGTCTGAATAGGCCTTTATGCTAGTATCCGTATTGGTGAGTACCATCGCAGTGAAAGTACTACTTTTGCGAAAACGCGTATAATTTTCTTATTCTGTGTGGGGGCGCAAAGTCCTGCACTGACGTCCCGCTTGGGGTATGTGCATTTCCCGCGCCAGCCTGCCCTTTTTTTGGCGCAGAGTAATCCTTTATGGACACCACAGTGATATGAATATATACTCGTATTTCATTATGTTAGGGTTTCGCGATTGCAAGCAAGTAGCCGTTCCATGATGATGATGATGATGATGATGAGTGTTTCGCGATAAATATATCTCTCTCTATCTATCTATTGCAGAAGATTCTGCAAACTTAAACAGCTAAAACTTACTTTTTATTTTTGTTGAAAATATAAAAAATAAACGGACTGAATCGTAAGTTTAAATTATACTTATAGATGTAATTAGCCGTGCGATTCTGTAATGATTCGTCGATGCGGTCGTCGACGAGCTCACCGATGTCAAACACTTTGAGATATCGCCCTTGTACATAAGGTTGTTTTTCCAACGTTTCTTGTCACCTCTTCATTAATTTGTTTCACGGATGTTGTCAAGGATGCAACGATGTTTGCTCTTAGAGAATCGCACGGCTGGACGTTTCGAACACTATCTAGTCACCGCGGCCTAGGTAACACTGATGTGGATAATATTGCCAATAATATTTCTCTGAATCTATGTTAGGTTCTTACAGAAGCATTCCCGCCTAGGGTTACCATACTTCAGGAGATGTCCTGAAATTTCAGGAATTTTGAAGTTTTCTCAAGATTGCGGCTGGATTTTAAAAATCGCAGAAACTCTCACGATTTATAGTATTTTCTACCGACTTACAAAAAGGAGAAGGTACTTAATTCGACTGTTTTTTATGTTTGTTACCTCATAACTTCTCAAAATTCTGTTTTGTTTGATAGCTGGTGCTTCCCGTGTGGTCCCATTCAAATTTCATCAAATTCATCCAGTATGTTTTGAGTTACACTCCGATAACTGAATAAAAGTAAAAGTAAAAAATAATTTATTGATATAACTTGTACATTTTTTTTGTGAATCCATAGGCTGCCGAACTAGTGAAAACTGTGTTTTAGCAGCCAGTGGCTATTGTGGTTATGTCGAACTTTCTGGAAAACTTTAAAATAAACTAAAACAAAACAAAACAGTTTTAAATTTTTTTCAACAATGGAGCAAAGGATGTGTGTGTGTGTGTGTGTGTGTGTGTGTGTGTGTGTGTTCCAACATTTTTTCAATACCATCATAGTCAAAGGTATTCAGTCATCTAAGAACGATTTTTTGAACTCATTATTGCTATACTTCTTAACACTTAATTAAGAATAGAATGGAAGTCGGTATTAATTTTTTCAACTTGTACTTGTGTAGTCGATAGTCTTCCTAATAGAAAATAAAATTATAAAGAGGAAAGATTTGTTTGTTTGAATTGAATAGGCTCCAAAACTACTAGACCGATTAGGAAAGTATTTCACCATTAAAGCCCTACTTTATCACTGATGAACATATATATATATATATATATATATATACAGTACACGTTTAATAAAAAAAATAAACAGACTAAAGCGGCGTGGGGTAGTGCGTTGGAGAGGGGTGACGCTGCAAACCCCGCTGAGTGCGATGTGCGACACCTAAGCGAGACCCCTCGAGATCAGCAGTGTATAAAAACGATAATAATATGACGTTTTTAAATTCTTCAGTACGTTTGAGAGAAGATTCTCAAACTGCAACAAAATCTCAGGATTAATCAATGGAAATCAGGCCTTTTCTCCGGACTTTTGATTTTTTTATCTGGTAACCCTACTCAGGCCGGATATGCAGCAGGCTGTTACGTCATCAAGATTGAAACTTTATGCTAAGTGGCGCCGTAACTTACCAAGTTACTAATACGCGCAGACCGGCTTTTCCCTGCCATAAATAAATAATAATTTATAACCTCCAACATAGTTATTTTATCCTAGTCATTTTACTATTTTATTATCTATACTATCCATGATGAGATGACGAAATAATGACAAAGCTAAAGTAACTACAATCAATTTATACAGAAGTCTTTGCCTACAATAGAAATAACATTTTGTTCGAATGCCGAATAAAAATCGTGTGCTGGTCAAGGTGCTGGTGTGCGTAAGTGAGTGTGTGTGTGTTGGTGTGTTGTGAATACGTGTGTGTAGGTGTTTGTGTATAAGTATGTGAGAGTAAGATTATGTGTAAAAGTATCTACACACGATGCAATTTCGAATGCAACATGCTGTAGCAATCTGCTGTGATCCAGCAAATTGTTTCATATGTAGGCGACTCCCTTCCAACATGCTAGACGTCGTATCGTACGTCCTAGCATCCAGCAGATTGTTACAGCAAATTGTAAGCCGCGTTGTAACGTGAGTAGTGCTGTTGCATGCAATCTGGGCTCAGTCGCGATCGTGCCGCCGCCCGTGGCTAGGCGTCGCTTTGAATTTTATTTAATGAAATATGTAAATGGATGCAAACATTTATACTACCGTACTAGTTGCCGTGGCGGTGCCGGCTTAGAATAGCACCCCCCCAACTCTACCCGTGGGTGCCGTAGAAGCCCGCTAAGGGATAACAAATCAGAAGGTGGGCAGCAGCACCTTCCCAGTCAAACACACACAAACTGCGCTCGCCAACCCGCCTGCCAAGCGTGGCGAGTATTGGCAAAAACCCCTCAATGGATTGGACAAAAAGAACCAGGCCCCCAGTCCCCGGCAGCCCCGCTATTCCTGGCTACGGTAGCGGCCACGGTAACGGTGGGGCAGGGGGTGCTAAGAATCCCCGGCAGACGCCCGGCTACCACCCCCAACGACGACGACTGGCCCTGGTAACACACAACATACGCACGATGAGGACAGACGAGAAGATATATGAGCTGGAAGAAGAAATGAGTAAGCTACGCTGGGTCATTGTGGGGTTATCTGAAGTCCGTAGAGCGGGTGAGGACACGATAACCCTAAAATCAGTCAACCTACTCTACCACCGGGAGGGCGACCAACAGTCCCAAGGTGGTGTCGGGTTTCTCGTCCACAAGTCCCTTACTAACAACATAGTTAAGATCGATAGCGTTTCCAATAGGGTCGTATACCTAATACTCAGAGTATCCAAACGATATTCGCTGAAGGTCATTCAGGTATACGCACCGACGAAGTCGCACCCGGATGATGTGGTGGAGGATATGTATGAGGACATTAGTCGGGCCATACATACCTCTGAAACGCACTTTCTAGTTGTTATGGGGGACTTCAACGCGAAGTTGGGTAAGAGAAGCGAGGATGAGTCGAAAGTGGGGCAATTTGGCTATGGACAACGGAACCGTAGGGGACAGAGGTTGGCCGACTTCCTGGAGAAAGAGGGACTCTTTATGATGAACTCTTTTTTTCAGAAGCCACCTCACAGGAAATGGACCTGGCTGAGTCCCGATGGTTCCACGAGAAATGAGATTGACTTCATTATGACCACCAAAAGGCAAATATTCACTGATGTCTCCGTGATCAACAGGGTTAAAACCGGTAGTGATCACCGAATGGTAAGAGGCACGGTGAATATTAATGTCAAACTGGAGAGGTCTCGTCTGATGAAGTCTACGCTCCGACCTACTCGTGCCCATATTCAAGACCCCGAGAGCTTTCAACTTGAGCTATCCAATCGCTTCGATTGCCTTGAGAACATCGCTTCAGTGGACGAGATCAATAACAGGTTAGTAGAAACTGTCCATACAGTGGGTTTCAAGTACTTTAAACCCCACCGTACAGATAGGCCACAGAAACTCTCCAACGATACCCTCAACCTCATGGCTGAACGACGCTCATTGAAACTGCAGTCTTCGGATAATGCTGAAGCATATAGGCTGCTCAATAGACGAATATGGAAGTCCTTGCGACACGACATTCGGATCTTTAATACAAACCGTATTAAAGAGACGATAGAGCGGAAAAAAGGCTCCAAAGTGTTTGCAAGAGACATGTCTATTGGGCAAAGCCAGTTGACGAAGCTGAAGAGAGGAGACGGCAGTGTAGCGTCGACCAAAGCGGAAGTGTTAGGAGAGGTCGAGAGTTTCTACGGACAGTTATACACCTCGGTCGCTAAACCTGTTAGCAGCTCGGCCAAAGACCCAAGAGCCAAGCTGACCCGACATTATACCGAAGATATCCCGGACATCAGCCTGTACGAGATTAGAATGGCCTTGAAACAGCTTAAGAACAACAAGGCGCCTGGTGACGACGGTATCACATCTGAGCTTCTGAAAGCGGGTGGAACACCGGTACTTAAAGTCCTTCAGAAGCTCTTTAATACCGTCTTACTCGAAGGTTCAACGCCAGAAGCATGGAACAAAAGCGTGGTGGTGCTGTTCTTCAAGAAAGGTGACAACACTTTACTTAAAAATTACAGACCCATCTCGCTTTTGAGCCATGTTTATAAGCTGTTTTCGAAGGTCATAACGAACCGTCTCAGTCGCAGGTTTGATGAATTCCAGCCTCCGGAACAAGCCGGTTTCCGAAAAGGCTATAGTACCATAGACCACATCCACACGCTACGGCAAGTTATACAGAAGACCGAAGAGTATAACTTGCCTCTTTGTCTAGCGTTTGTGGACTATGAGAAAGCCTTTGATTCGATCGAGACGTGGGCAGTGCTTGAGTCTCTCCAGCGGTGCCGTATTGACTATCGGTATATTGAAGTGCTGAAGTGTTTGTACAAAAACGCCTACATGTCAGTCCGAGTACAGGAGCAGAGTTCGAAGGCAATTCCATTGCAAAGAGGCGTGAGACAGGGAGACGTTATATCTCCGAAACTGTTCACCGCTACATTGGAAGACGCCTTCAAGCTTCTGGAATGGCAAGGACTTGGCATCAATATTAACGGCGAATACATCACTCACCTTCGATTTGCCGACGATATTGTAGTCATGGCAGAATCCATGGAAGACCTCAGTACAATGCTCGAAGGCCTCCATCGAGTTTCCCAACGGGTAGGTCTTAAGATGAACATGGACAAGACGAAAATTATGTCTAATGCCCATGTTGTACCTACCCCAATATCAGTTGGGAACTCAGTTCTCGAAGTTGTTGACGAGTATATCTACCTGGGACAGACAGTCAAACTAGGCAGGTCCAACTTCGAGAAAGAGGTCAATCGTCGAATCCAACTCGGCTGGGCAGCGTTCCGGAAACTTCGCGAAGTCTTCTCGTCAAAAATACCTCAGTGCCTCAAGACAAGAGTCTTCGACCAATGTGTGTTACCAGTGATGACTTATGGCACTGAAACGTGGTCTCTTACTATGGGCCTCATAGATAAGCTCAAAGTCGCACAACGAGCTATGGAGAGGGCTATGCTCGGGGTTTCTCTACGTGATCGAATCAGAAATGAGGAGATCCGTAGAAGAACGAAAGTCACCGACATAGCTCAGAAGATTAGCCAGTTGAAGTGGCAGTGGGCAGGGCACATAGCACGCAGAACAGATGGCCGATGGGGCCGAAAGGTTCTGGAGTGGAGACCACGTACCGGCAAGCGCAGCGTAGGTCGTCCACCGACACGGTGGACAGACGACCTGAGAAAGGTCGCAGGACGACGTTGGATGCAGGCCGCTTCCAACCGGTCCTTTTGGAAAATCATGGGGGAGGCATATGTTCAGCAGTGGACGTCCTACGGCTGAGATGATGATGATGATTTATACTACAGAAAAAAACTATATTAATAAGAATTTCAGAAATCTATTAATGACTATCCACATTTGTGGAATAACAGTCATGGCGTATTTTTACTATTCTTAGCAGCTGATGTTTTTTCTTTGTGAAAATAATTGACACGCCATTGTTCCTTCCAATCCAAATTTCTCTAGACTAGAAATAATTATTTTTATTCTTAAATAACATAATAATAGGTATTATATATTATAGTATTGCTGTGCATCTATTAATGTTCAAAGTAAAATAATATAAAAGTATAATATATAAAACGTATAATCGTAGCAATTCTCTTGTTAAAGAAAACTAAAGTAAACCACCGAACTAAAAATTTATTATGGTGGCCCTTATTCTGTCAACAATAAAATCCAACACTTAGAATGACATTTTTAAAAATAGGATTATACTATTCAATTTTGGGTTATTTTAGGTTAGTTTAGCGAGCACCAAGTTACGTGACGACAAAACTGTCTAAAATATGCCCACAAGTGAAGAGAATAGTCTAGTTTTAGTGCTGTCATTCGAAAGTGTTATACTAATTTGGATTTTAGCCTAAACACAATAAGAACTGCCATAATTTAGAGATTTTTAGTTAGGAGAATGCTTACAGAATCGACACTATTAATGTTTATTGTCTCTCAGTCTCAGTATAGTTCAGCAAACTCAGCGAAGGCAATTGCAAGACCCGTTTTTTAATATTTGGACAGCATTTGAGCCATTTGCATTCACGTGCGCACGCTGTGGCGATCCAGCGCTGAATGAAATTGTAATCGCCCGCCGCTGCAACGTGTGTAGAGTACGTACAACCGCGACTACAGCAGATTGCTACAGCATATTGCGTTCGGGGTTGCATCGTATGTAGAGCGCTTTAATGTTTACTCGTGAACATGGCGCATGCAACTGTGCCGAAATATCGAGAGATCACAATAAATACAATACATGGTAAATATCCCGTTTCTAACTTGCATTAGTGACCATGTCAGTTTAAAAACTTATATAGTTATTCTCAAGCGCTTTTTCGGGTGTAATTACTTTGTTTCACTACGTCACATGTTTTATGAAAATTAATTACTTCTTGTCTGATAACTAACTTATAAACTATTACGGTTTTAAAATCGTGATAGTTTTTAAACTAGATTATATTATATATTTTCGATAGTTAAATAGATATCGTGAAAGATTTTCAGTTAGTAATTCATTTTAGGCATTTTTAGGCAATTAAATAGTAGTTTATGTTTGTAATTAATACATATTCGAAAATCATAGCTGCATCCAGCCGTGCCATTCTCTAAAAGCAAACATCGTTGCATATTTGACAACATCCGTGAAACAAATGACGAGATGACAAGAAACGTTGGAAAACAACCTTATGTACAAGGGCGATATCTCATAGAGTATTTGACATCGGTGAGCTCGTCGACGAGCGCATCGACGAATCATTAGAGAATCGCACGGCAGGATGAAATACCAGAAGCCAAGAAGTAAATTACTGATCGAACCAAGCGGCTAGTCTCGTATTACCTACCTAAATGTAATCTAAAACATAACTGCTATGCTGCTGCATAATACAGGCGTCATAATTTATATTTCTATAAAAATACAGCATATTTCATCAGTAGCTCAAATCAATAGCTAGTACAAGTACAGGTATACTAACTTAGAACTGAAATACCGGACGATCAAAGTAAATTGCAGTGATTACAATGTCGAAACCGATAGTGGATTGTAAATTATCCGTCGTCTCCGGAGAATGGATACATATGACAGCATAATGAATGCCGAGGAACGGACACTAGAGGTGCGTTCGTTTAGCTTATGAGGGCATTGGTGGCGTCGTCATTGATGGCTCTTTTGTTAAAGCGTTCGTAAAGCTCAAAAACGTTAATTTTGCCACTTTTGCACACACCCTATTCGAACGCTCAACTGACCGTAAGACCTAAAATCGCGTGATTATGCTGTCAAATAACGATCACAAACAACCATGCTCCGGACGTGGGTCAAAAATTGCACTTTTGGCATTGCATTAGAATAGGCCAACACGAATTTAAGGGGGGGAGGGGGAGGGGGGAGGGAGGGGGGAGGGGGATGTCCTCCGACACTACTCTCGTGGCGAGGAAATGCCTAGTTTTTGCGAAAAACTACTTTGAATTTTCTTTGAACTTAACCTCAAATTTATAACGTTTATATATTGAATTTAACTATATTTACTTACAAATATGAATGGATTGGACATGGAGTACTGACTATTTTGGTGTGTTCTATGTTTGACTCTGGGTGGGCTCCCGCCAGAAGCTCTAGCGGTCGCCCCTGAGTGTCACTTCGCCAAACTCGGTCTTCGCTTCGCTACGGAGGTCGCCGGCTCGCTTCGCTCGCCACCTCCCCCCGTCGCTCCGCTCAACCTCGTCTGGCTCGCTCCTCTCAGGACCTCCCTTGAGCTTCTGGCTCCCGCACTTTTTATATACAATCTAGGGGTGTCAGCCACAAGACTAGGTGGAGTCGGGGTGCTCTGTGTCGGCTCTGTCTCTTATTTTGAACCTAACCAACTCAAGTTAGAGTGCCCTTGACTCGAATAAGAGTGCTAGCCCTGATGGTCACAGCTATTTTGAATTACATTAGAAATAAATCATATAGGTGCAAAACTAGGACAAAAATAAAACAAAATTTAGAAAGTATTTAAGAGCAGGCAAAAGTCGTCGAAAAATTTACACAAAATACCACGCCAAAACAATGAAAAACACGGAGAGCGAACAGAGCACATTCACGTAACTCGAAGAGGAACGGAATGCGCGGCGCGGGCGGCGTAGTCGATCGTCTATGGAAAATAAAATGGCGGTCATACGTTCCATTCTTTAAAAAAAGTATTTGCAACAGAAGCTAATTTAATAAAATCGATGTCAAGTATTATAAACTATGTAATTAAGTATTGTAAATTAAATTAGCAATAAAATAATAGTTCAAATAATTAAAATATTTATTTTAATACCATTTTCATTGCACCAAGTCGTTTCGTTACACGCATTTATAGAGAATCGTCGAATCAAAAATCTGAAATTGAAATTAGTTTTTCTAGAAAACTAGACATTTCCTCGCTCTAAAATTGATACCAAAGCGTAGAGAAAATTATTATCTATAAGATCCAACTCTTAAAATCACCAAATTCGTGTTGGGCTATTCTAATGCCAACCCGCACTTTTTGGTGGCAAAAATACCTTTTTAGCTTACCGAACGCTCAACAAAAAGAGACATGAACGACATTTTCACCCATAGATTCCCAATTCGAACGCCCCTTGTTAGCGTTTTTAGCGTTATTTTCGCTAAAAACGCTCAAAGTATCTATTCGAATGCACTATAGGTATTTATTCTGAACTAGCTGCTCTCCGCGGTTTCACCAGCGCGGTGATGGATGATGATGATTCTTATATAGCCTATGTTACTCAGGGTGAATGTAGCTTTCCAATGGTGAAATAATTTTTGAAACCGGTCCAGTACTTTTTGAGCCAATTCGTTACAAACATACTTACATACAAATCTTTGCTCTTTATAATATGTATTATAAGTATAGATTAGCATAAAGCAACCGCAAAACCTTTAGATACGTGCACGGGGAAATCTAATGGGGATTTTGACACTAACCCCAACATACGTATATCCAGTCATGATTCCCTGTATAGTCTGACAGGTACAGAAGCCAATACGCGAGAGGCGGTAACATAATAAAATATATTAATGTAATTAGTAGTGGGTATTTAATTTTTAATTTGTGCAATCGATTTTCACAGCCTTTTTCTTTCATCTCCTTTCTTTCATCTAACAACAAGATGCACAGGAACACTACCTCCGTACCACAGATTAAGTAGTACCCCTTCTCCGTACATGGTCGATATTCCGAAAATACGGGTGATGCGATTTAACTCCAGCTTCATAATACGTACGGCTAAAGTATGGAACAGTCTACCAGCGTCTATATTTCCCGATAGATATACTCGTAATATGGGAGTTTTCAAGTACAGACTGAATATAATAGTCTTATACTCGTATCTTGAAGCAATCATCTTTTACCGCCGACCGCGTCACTTTCCATCAAGGTGAGACTGCACTCTGCAGTCAAATGCTTACTTATATATTTATATATTATTTATATTTTATATTTATTGTTATTATATATTTATTAAAGAGAAGCACGTTCTCACAAAATAACGATGACGTGTGAGTTTTATTTTATAGTAATATTAATTTAAAATACTAAAGTAGAAGCTAGTAGCAGTCTGATATAAGGGGAGGAGCGCTGTATGCTGGAATACAGGTGTACCTAAGACTAGTTTAGCTGCAGACACTCTAGCTTAAAATGTACAAATTTTCTAGCCCACTGATATATAATTGTGTTATATAGGTATCTATATTATATCTAACCGAAAGAAATATTGTATGTTCAATTTCTTCGAATAAACTATTATTATTATTTATTTAAAAAAAGCTATGCCACCTCCAATGCGAGTACCCCGCTGAAAATAAAGTGTTGCCACAGTAGAAGTTATTTTTTAGGAACCGCTAGAACTCGCGATTTTTCTATTCTCATTTACGAGTAATTCAAATATAGCAGCAACACGCTATACGGGTTTGATACAAATGCACGAAATCCCAAATGAAAAGTCACAATATTGCGGTTGTAAAATGCTAACGCTGATTTGTATATTAAAACTAATCATGCATCAAACCACTTAAATTTATTAACCCAACAAATCCAATATACTCAACTATCAAACACTGTCCTTGCTAGATACATTCCTTCAATTTAACATCATTAACATAACCGTCGTGTTGACATAATTATACTAAATCAGATCTAATTATATTATACGTAACGAATATTGAAACAGTGAAAGATCTCTAGTGGAAAACGCCGCTACACATTTTTGCTACGTACTCAAGTATGCGTATGATTGGTGAGTTGTTACGTATGCGTACAGACGATGAGAAAATGCTTAGCGGTGGAATTTATAATCATCATTTTATTTTAAGTACCTGGATGATCGAGCTTGTAAGTAAACAATGGATTTTCTTGGTCTAACCCCAAACCAAACTTTCATTGGTTTAGTGTTGTTTTTAACAACGCCATCTATTGTCAAGTAGCATTAGTGTTGCTGTGTAAGACAGTTTTTCATTGCCTGTAAACGTGTATAAAACGACGTTTACTAAAAATTAAACCAAGGTCGTTGAGCCGCCTCTCGGATATGTTTGCACACTGTCTCTTCTAGAAAGTATTTCATAAAATGAATAAACACAGATTTTATGTAGAGTGAACATTAATATCATATTTTTGTTGTATTATATTTTTATAGCACTAACGCCTGCTTAGCGAAACCAAATTATCAAAGAAAGAGACAAATAACATATGCTCAGACGGAATTCAAACCCGCGTGATGACAACCCGTGTTAGACGCCACGACCGCTAGGCCACCGAGGTTTTAATCTGAGCATCGAATTAATGTCTCTAGTTGATTCAACGGTCGTATGGACACAGAGTGCCATCTTAACTCCAGTAGCTTGAAAGGAAGGGTTTTATAACTTTTCTTTTAAGTTTTTATTTTCAGTTGGGTAGTTAGGTATTTTCGACCCAACGAAGTGGTGTTTTTACAAATACGCTTGATTCTTGGTTGAATCCCGTTCGAGAATCTGTTAATTATATCTATAAAATTGCGAAACTAAAATCTTATTTCTTCTCTGTGCTGTGCTAATTTTATAACAGTACTGAACGTATGAACAGAATGTCGCAATAACTAACACTGTCCACAACAAGATACATAGGTACCTTCTACCCAGCCTACATTGTACTGTTATTTCGATAAATTGTTCACTCTCTGGTCAAGAATGTTCACAAGGTAACAATTGTGTGTTTGACAGTACTGCAAGTTTGACGCCGAGTGTCGCAATGAGCGGCATTGCCCGCGGCAAGGCAGCCTGGCGGTCACTGCGCCGCGCCGCTTGCTCAGGTATGTCGGAACCATCTGCCGCAGCCTTCATTACACTAGGCCTGGCCTGGTGACCTGTTCTTTAAACATTTTAACCGATATTATTAAAACGTAGTGATCTTATTATTAGGTTTTTTTTAAGTTGTGTTCAAATTAGTACACCACTACTGCGGTAGCTGCTGACAGTACTACATACTTCTTTGCTAGCTGTCTTTCAAGGATAAAACCTGTTCACTTTCAGAAGATTGCATTTAATTCAATACATAATTGCTTGCATTTATATTGTATTTTACCGGGTTGGTAATAAATGATATATTATTTTGCTTATGTTTTTAATTTATTTTATACTTTTGGAAAGCAAAACAGCCTTAATCAACAAATTTAAGATACAATAGGAGCAATCGACTTTTATCAGTTTTCGCTTACGAATATAAATGTATGGTGATCTCGGTTTTTTTAAATTATGTAAACATATAAGCTTGGTTAGAAAGAAGACAGGATGATGATCAAAGATGGTCAACCAGAAGATTATTAGTTAAATAATCTAGTATTTCCAATCATCAAATGGATATATATTATTGGATATACACATATGTGGAAAAATGTATGGTAGGAGAGTTTAATAAATTAAGGGCTATACGAGCGATCTACAGTTTAGCTCCCAGAGTTTCCCTTAGACAGAAGTTTAAAGACATAAACATTCTAACTGTTGTCTCTCAGTTTATCTATGAAAATCGAATGTATGGAAAGAAAAACATTAGCAGTTTTGATAAAAGGAGTGATGCTCATTCCATCAACACGCGAAATAAGCACAAGCTATCCGTACATGTAACGCGTCTCCACAGAATAAGTCATTCTTTTATGGGACAATGTATACGATTCTATAATAAAGTTCCCAATGTTATTCGAGATTTGCTTATTAATAAGTTTAAAATTACTATTATAACTAAACTCTGTCAAAAAGGTTATTACAAAATTTCGGATTACTTGGAGGATAAAACAGCTTGGGACTGATCACTCCAGGATCTATCTACTCGTGTACTAAGATGTCAAAGTGTAGCGTGTCTTGCCATACTGATACCATTATTATGTTCTCTTTTGTAAGGCAACACACTGGAGCTAATATTTGTAGTACCTTAGTAAAAACATTGTAAAAACACCTATATAAAAAGAATGGCCCCGAGTTTCTTGCCGCTTCTTCTCGATAGGCTCTATGTATTTTGGAACGCGGCGGTAGTCTTTAAAGTACATTATAATGAAAAATTGACGTTCATAAGTGCGTCATTGATGCCTAAATTGAATAAATGATTTTGACTTTGACTTTGAGTTCTAGAGCACTGTTCGCAAAACCCTAAAACTGTAAGTAACCTTACGTTAACGTAAGTAAAATGGTAACTACCATTTTAGGTACTGGATTTTATTCCCTAGCTTTAGGTAGCATACTTGTTTCACAAATAATGGGATAAAATATAGAAGTTTAAAGTAATAAGTATTTTCGTTTTCTATATCATGAAAAGTTACTTAAATTTAGTTAAATTGAGGCGCGTTTGGCACGTAACGTCAAATAAAAAAAATATTTCGGGACGTCAACAGTTTTTCCAAAAAAAAAACACTAATATTACCTAACTTGTAATATTTACATAATTATCTTAAATACGAGTAATATTACTTTACCCGCGTAATTGCGTAAGTCAGTTTGGAAAACATAATACCTACTTTCCTAAATAAGTAGGTTAGGTAATAGGTAAACTAACGAGAATTTTTAGGCAGTAAAAGCTTCGTCCAGTTTCAGCAATAAAATCTATGAGCGTATGCAGTTTTCACAAATACGAGACATAATGGAACGAATGCCTTATTGAAATACTTTTTAACCGTCTTCAAAAAAGGAGGAGGTTATATTGTGCGATTGTATGTTTTATTGTGTATGTTCAGCGATTCTCAATTTTTTTGTTTGGTTTAGTATACTTTCACGGTGGTCTCATTTAAATTTCATCAAAGTCAAGCAGTTTTTAGTTACACTTTCAGCAGTTACTGGAGTGTTACTCAAAACTGCTTGTAGTAGTTCGCCCATCTTGATGATATTATCATTGACGGTGAATGACAATCGAACCCGTAAGTAGCAAGAGTTACTAAAAAAGGTAAAAAATGTTGACCAAAAATGACTTCAACACCAAAAGTGTTAAATAACTTGTCAACATGTTACAATGCGCACAATATTGTGTTAATATAATAGGTTCTTTTGAAATATCATGGTACCGACTTCAACAAGTTAAAGCACACTTATTGGTGTTGAAGTCGATTCCATTTATTGTAATTTTTATTTTTTTAAATATTTCCACAAATGTATCCCTACTATTATAGCCATATTATGATGACAGGTCTATATCGAAAATAGCTTTATCATCATCATCATCGTCTCAGCCGTAGGACGTCCATTCCACTGCTGAACATACGCCTCCTCCAGAAATTTTAAAAGGACCGATTGGAAGCGTACAACTTCGTCCTGCTACTTTTATCAGGTCGTCAGTCCACCTTGTCGATGGACGACCTACGCTGCGCTTGCCGGTCCGTGGTCTCCACTCCAGAACCTTCCGGCCCCATTGGCCATCTGTTTTGCGTGCTATGTGGCCTACCTACTGCCACTTCAACTGGCTTATCTTCTGGGCTATGTCGGTGACTTTAGTTCATCTACGGATCTCCTCATTTCCGATTCGATCTCGTTAAGAAACCCCGAGCATAGCCATAGCTATGGAGAGCCATAGCTCGTTGTGCGACTTTGAGCTTACTTATGAGGGCCATAGTAGGACACCACGTTTGAGTGCCTTAAGTCATCACTGGTAACACACATTGTTCAAAGACTCTTGTCATTAGATATAGCTGTCGAAAATAGCTTATAAATATTATATGTGGAAGTGACTATTATTAAACTGTGGTGCAGTCCAGTAAATACCTAATACCAGTTGCCCAATTCTAGTGTACAGAATAATTCCAACATCACAAGTGAATGTACTTACTAGGTATATAGTTCAAGATCGCTTTGGCAACACTCAAATTTTGCATATCAACTGACCAGTGCCAGCACTAAGCTCTTATGTGTTCGACATTAAGGTATACTTTCGAGGAGAGGTGGACTTGGGGTGTCAAACGTACAAAATTAATTTTGCGGATGAATTGATCTTAATTATAAGGTGTTAGCGTGGATAATTGGTTGTGATTGATTATTTTGGCTTCTGGTTTTCAGCTTGTTTTTTAGTAACGAGATCAACAAGTTGGTACCATGTGAAAGAAATATCTTTTTGGGCAGTAGTTTATCTAGATGGTTGTAGAAGTAGAATCTTAAGGATTTGGAATTTGATTCTTAAATAGAACATTATGCGACATAAGAAGAGACATACATATAAAACAATTGTTTATTTACCTAAAGAAAAATAATAATAAATAAAAGATAGAGATAGTCTAGAGACGGATTCAGAATATATAAATTTTTTTTTTTTTATGGTATGTTATGTAACGCATATAATTATGTATGTTTCAACTTTTGTATTGTATGTTTGTTGTTTTACTTTAGAGTTTGCATTATAACCGCAGACAAAGTATGTTTCTTGTATCAAATAATATCAAACAAGAAGATATCCCCGTATATTTTTAAATTGTTTTCTCACTAAACATTACACACAACCTATTATGGTATGCAATTTTTCTAAGAATGTAATCCCTTTAGAGGTAAGACTACAGACAGACTAACTAGACTATACTAAGACCCAGATAAATAGTTTGCAATAGTCGAAAGTATTACTTTCGAAAGAACGACTTTGACTTCTTTGTAATTTGTAACCTATCGCTGAAGGTCTAAAATAGACGTTACTTTCAACTTAACTTAGCAAAGTGCTGATTTGGCTTAACGAAGAGAAAAAAAATGCATTCATAAAATACGAAAATGTTAGATTTTTAAACATTTTCTTCAGGTGATTAAACCCAATACAGACAATACAATAGAATACATAGGATCTTCGGTCAAATCATCTATCTCAACATCTACGCAAAAAACCTGAGAACCTTTTTCTCTTTTTTTTCGATTATATTATATTTATCGTGAATTTCGCGGATATTCGGAGAATTATCATTTCCATTGAAATGATGTTCCGAGGCACCGAATAAACAATAGTATACGAAGCGCCGAATCACCATATTATTTATCACATCATAATAATGATAAATAATACCATTGAAATGATTAACGACGCTGATTATGTTAAAGATTGTTCGAGTGGATATACAAATATGTGAGTAAAATATCAAGGCGAAAGGCAAACATTTTTAGTAAATAATTATTCTTACTCGTGCTTAGAGGTTACGCTTTCGAGTTTATCTTAAATATTTATTAACTATCATAGCGTTAAATTGTTAATACTACTTACTTCTAGCTAGCTGCACCTCGCGGTTTCACCCGCATAAAAATGACTACCAGTATCCGACGGGAACATGTTACCGGTACAAAAATACTTACCTATCCAATGTCTTGTTAATATTTAAGTGCACAAGGCCACGGTCATATTGTGATCAGGCCGAACGGATTATGGCAGGTATAGGTATTATTATTATGCCATGTACTTAGATACTTTTTAAGCAGATTACACAACGATTGTAACAAAAATAAACCGGATAATGTTTATACCTTTTCATACCACCTGCTCGAAAATGTCCAATTACATATCACGCAATATCAACAAAGCAAGGCTGTAATGTTGTATGTAACTCCCATGGGCGTAAAGTGATTTGGATTTGGAACGTTAGTTGTAAGAAACTCTTAGTACAGAGTCAGCATACCGAAAATAAAAGAAAAAAGGCGCGATTGTACGATAGGGAGTGTGATTGTTTGGTTACAAGTGTTGCTATGGTTACGCACGGCCCCTCACTGTGCATTTTAGGTCATAGTTTTAGTTACGTGCCGCGATATGTAATGAATTTGGAACAAAACACGATGTTTGGTGTTATTTTAACAACTTCCGTAAAAATGTTATAATATTTAACATGGTGCATGTAACTGTGCCGAAATATCAGGAGCTCCAAAAGCAACTAAATCGTGGTGTACATCCCGTGACGTGAGTAGGTACTAATTATAACTTAGTTAACAACCGCGAAAGTCAGTGTTTTACATAAAATGTTCCTTCCAAAAATATCACTCTGTCCGTCTATAAAGGATAAATGTGTCCGCTTTGAATATTTTTCTTCTAACGAAGCTTTTTATACAGCTCTGAGTTTTTATTGTCTCGCAGTAGGTATGAAAGGTAGAGTATGCACCTCGAGGAAAGCCTGTCTTCGTCTTGGGCGGCTTGAACTCTCGCTTCGCTTAGAACTCTACATATCTCCCTCCCCGTTACACTCAGGGTTTAATATACCGCCCGTGACGTAATACACTGCTTTTCTTCCTCGGTGCATAATCGGCTGTTAATGTAATTATTTTGATTCCGCAGTTTTTACTAACTTGTGACTCTGCAGTTTTTACTAACTTTCGAAGCTTTAGTTCAGTTCTCAGTATCAGTATTCCTCGAATCTTTGTATAAAATTGCCATTAGACCCCTAAAAGACTTCAAGATTCATTCCTGCTTCGAATGTATCTTTCAATTCGGATGGCTTTGCGGACCATTTCGGGTTTTCCAGGGATCACTAGCGGAACCATTTTCTACCGACTTCAAAAAAGGAGGAGGTACTCAATTCGACTGCATTTTTTTTATTTTAGGTTTGTTAACTCATAACATTCGACTGGATGAACCGATTTTCAAAATTATTTTTGTTTGAAAGCTGGTGCTAACCGTGTGGTCCCATTTAGTCCCCATTTTTCCCATTTCATAAAATTGGGTCCCTTAGTTTTTAAGATACACTCCAATAACTGAATAGAATGGAAGACGGTATTCAATTTTTCAAATTGTACTTGTAATTAAAAATTTTCTAAGGGTCCTGTGAAATATTTAGGTATAAGTACCTAGTCAATATTTACAAAGGGACCGGGCGGTTATAATTTATGGTATAAGTGTGAGGTTACATTCATCATCATCATCATCTCAGCCGTAGGACGTCCACTGCTGAACATAGGCCTCCCCCATGATTTTCCAAAAGGACCGGTTGGAAGCGGCCTGCATCCAACGTCGTCCTGCGACCTTCCTCAGGTCGTCTGTCCACCGTGTCGGTGGACGACCTACGCTGCGCTTGCCGGTCCGTGGTCTCCACTCCAGAACCTTTCGGCCCCATCGGCCATCTGTTCTGCGTGCTATGTGCCCTGCCCACTACCACTTCAACTGGCTGATCTTCTGGGCTATGTCGGTGACTTTCGTTCTTCTACGGATCTCCTCATTTCTGATTCGATCACGTAGAGAAACCCCGAGCATAGCCCTCTCCATAGCTCGTTGTGCGACTTTGAGCTTGTCTATGAGGCCCATAGTAAGAGACCACGTTTCAGTGCCATAAGTCATCACTGGTAACACACATTGGTCGAAGACTCTTGTCTTGAGGCACTGAGGTATTTTTGACGAGAAGACTTCGCGAAGTTTCCGGAACGCTGCCCAGTCGAGTTGGATTCGACGATTGACCTCTTTCTCGAAGTTGGACCTGCCTAGTTTGACTGTCTGTCCCAGGTAGATGTACTCGTCAACAACTTCGAGAACTGAGTTCCCAACTGATATTGGGGTAGGTACAACATGGGCATTAGACATAATTTTCGTCTTATCCATGTTCATCTTAAGACCTACCCGTTGGGAAACTCGATGGAGGCCTTCGAGCATTGTACTGAGGTCTTCCATGGATTCTGCCATGACTACAATATCGTCGGCAAATCGAAGGTGAGTGATGTATTCGCCGTTAATATTGATGCCAAGTCCTTGCCATTCCAGAAGCTTGAAGGCGTCTTCCAATGTAGCGGTGAACAGTTTCGGAGATATAACGTCTCCCTGTCTCACGCCTCTTTACAATGGAATTGCCTTCGAACTCACTAGAGGTTACATTACTTGTTATTATCTACCGACTTCCAAAAAAGGAGGAGGTACTCAATTCGACTGTATTTTTTTATGTTTGTTACCTCATATCTTTTGATAGGGTGAACCGATTCTTAAAATTATTTTTTGTTTAAAAGCTGGTCCCGTGTGGTCCCATTTGAATTTCATCAAATTCGGTCTAGTAGTTTTTGAGTTACACTCCCATAACTGATTTTTACCAAAGTAACAGAATGGAAGTCGGTATTAAATTTTTCAAATTAACTTGTATTAAGTGACGAAACGTCCGCTATGGCAGATAAAAAAAAGGCTTGAAGATATTTATATTTCATATTAACGGGTGTTAATCGCGTTAAAAATAGTATTTATTTACCTCGACATTTCGATCAAGTTGCGTTGATCGTGGTTCACGTGTGTGTGTTTACATTGCGAAAGTTTACACATTACTAAGGCTTATAGATGTTTAGTAAGTTACCAATACCAAAGTTTGTAAAAACTCTCCTTTCCGATTTGATGATTCCGAAAGCTGTTTGATGGATGGCGCATACGACTACATACGACTGTTACTAATGCTTATCGAAGCTCGGACGTTCGGCTTCGGTGACCTAGCGGTCATGGGACTCTGTCAGAAGAAGGGGGTTCGAATCATGTCCGAGGTTGCATTTTTTTCTCTCTTTAATTATGACGTGTAATTAATAGTTGTTTTAGCAATTATAATACCTCAGAAGAAACTTATAATGCGAAAATAAAATGTTTCCCGTTTTTTATTAATATTCACCATTAAGCATTGTTATAATATAAGTAGGTGCTTATATACAGCGTGTAACAAAAGGGTGAAGAAATACTATTATTAATACTGGGACATAACTAGTGCGTCCCAGGAAATAGTGGAGATTCCGAGTTATGTGTAACCAAAGTTTGTACTAATGAAACTGGTTTATCCCTGAAATACCAGGCCGAAATAGCAATGACCTCCAGCCGTGCGATTCTCTAAGAGCAAACATAGTTGCATCATTGACAACATCCGTGAAACAAATGGACGAGATGACAAGAAACGTTGGAAAAACAATCTTATGTACAAGGGCGATATCTCATAAAGTATTTGACATCGGTGACCTCGTCGACGAGCGCATCGACGAACCATTACAGAATCGCACGGCAGAACGTAAACTAGGCTAACTAGGTACACAAAAGGCCTAAGCGGGGCCTGGGTTGGGGTGCTGCGTGGGGAAAGGGCGGTAGATGCAGGGTATGGGGACAGGTGAATGAAAATGTGTGGCGTGGGGATTGCACAGCGCATTGACCCCAATGAACTCCAAGAATAGGAAAGTCTAATAGGGCTGTCCAAAAAATTTCGGGTAATATTTTGTTTAACTTTGTATGTAAAAAAAATTAAGTGGTTTTTTTGATACATTGCTATGTGAATCCTGACTAGGTACATATGCGCTCCTTTCAGTATTACTGTACCTTTTTTGTTAAACGCTGTATGCTTATATGGTTATCATAAGTTTGCTCACGTATCAACCTCAGCAATGACCGAGTTGGCAAGACGTGTATTTGGAATTGACTGTTCTATATTTTATTTTGCATAATGCACTGCACGTAATTAAAACTTCGCTGTACCTGATACCTGGCCATAAAGAATTTTAGTAATATTTTATACTTATCGTACGTGTTTGCGTAGTAACTGGACTTTATTTTTAAGTTTGTATGTTTTTAAACAAGCAAAATTGTTGTTTGTAGAAAAAGAAGTTAAGTCGGTTCGTTTCACCTAGATTTATTAGAGATAATTCTTTCAAGTGTTTTTGGTTATTTAGCTAGCCGGGTAAGTATCATACCATAGTTTTTTTATATCTATGCATTTGCTATACTAAAATGCAGGATAATTTTAAATTGGTAAAAAATCAAACAGGAAGATAAAATGGCGAGTAGTTGTAGTGTAATATAAAAACTAATGCACCTTGTTTTAATTTTCGTCAGTGGTGTCTAATAACAGTTACCATGCAACATGCAGGAATATTTTTTCTATTATTTCGTTCATATTATATAATCTGTATATAATGTATCTATTATGTACCTAAATTGGATGCAAATCTGGTTAATAAACAATTTCATTTTCATTTCGTTTCGTATCGTTTCGTTTCATTTTGTTTCGTTTCGTTTCGTTTCGTTTCGTTTCGTTTCATTTCATTTCATTTCACTTCAAACTTTTTTTTGAAACTTCAATCATAGACTAAATGTATACTAAGAAAACTTCAATATTGGATGATTTTCAAAAAGTAAACAAACAATGTTATTCAATAACAGCAGAAAAGGCAGACATTTACTGAAAAATCTTGTTTGTTTTGTAGAAAAACACAGACTTAGATTAAAAAGGAGGTATTTACGGTAAATTACTAGTACCATCCGTTTAGTGAGTTTAAACATACATTGATCTATTTTATTCGTTTTCAAGGATTGGAATCCTTGAAAAAAAAAAAAACTACATCAAGAGCAACACTCTCCACGATGCAATACCAGAAGTCCCAGGTTTGTAACTGAAATAGCCCTAGGACCTAGGACCAAGATAAAACCGTAACTACACTACGACCAGTATAACCACTTTAAAAGGTTTCGCAATTAGGTGCCTATGATCTATTTTAAACAGTACCAGTGGTAATCTTCATAAATGCAATCAGCAATTAAAAGCTTGAATGTTAATTCAAAGTTACACGTGTAAAATAACTATAATACGAATATAGTTAACGCACTAAAGTCAGAATTATGGATAATAAAACCCTATATAATTGGATTCGATTACAGTTTATTATTCTCAAAGCGCATCGCATCTTAGAAGGAATTGAAAATAATAAGCATAAATGTAATTAATATCAATGGTACTACAAGTAGGTGTCAACTTGGTGTCAAGTAAGAATAACTCAAAAGTATACTACGAGTACAGTTTGTACCTCTAACCATGAGTTGGCAACATAAATGTCATCCATAGTCGATCGATACTCGATCTCGCCTACCTATTATGCTTGTGATTGGCGTACTCGCTGTCAATTTTAGTTCTACAATTGACCGCAAGGTGGCACTATTATTTTTTCATACATTTATTCGCGGCAGTCGATATCGAGCATCGATTGGTGTCAAATGTCAATGTTCTAAACTCATGTTAGACCTACTGCATAAAAATCCAGTTTTTTTTCCGATCGGAGTTATGCTGTTTGCCTCTACCGGCATTTACAGCGTCACCGGACGAGACAAAATTCAGTGAGAAAAAAGACGATAGAATACGAGAGAGCGAATACGAGGGTGAATCAAAAAATTCTTGGAATCAATATTAAAAAATGCAAAGATTTAAATAATAATATTTTAGTTTTCTACATAATCTCCCTCCAATGCAATGCATTTAGAATAACGCGTTTCTAACTTCCTTATTCCTTGTGAAAAAAAATTATTTTCTTGACTCTCGAAAAAGTCCTCTACGGCAGCTATAACCGCGTCATTATCGTGAAATTTTGTTCCACGAATTTCCTCTTTTAATTTTGGAAATATGTGAAAATCACTTGGGGCTAAGTCCGGAGAATATGGTGGGTGGTCAAGGAGATTGAAGCCAGCACAGCGGATTGCGTTGAGCGCAACTTCCGATCGATGAGCAGGAGCGTTATCTTGAAGGAACAACACGCCCAACGACAGTTTTCCACGACGTTTTTCTTTAATCGCTTCACGCACTTTCGGGATTAAATTTGCATAATAGGGTCCAGTAATCGTCTGGCCTTTTGGCATGTAATCAATAAAAAGGATTCCTTCACTATCCCAGAACACAGAGGCCATAACTTTGCCAGCGGTAGGAGCAACTCGAAATTTCTTAATGGATGGAGAGGATGGTCGTTTCCAAGACATGCTTTGTCTTTTAGTTTCAGGATCAAAATGGTGGACCCACGTTTCATCCATGGTGACAAGACGACGGCAAAAATTATCCGAATCACGCTGGAACATTTCGAGATTACGCTTGGAAATTTCCAAACGTCGCTTTTTGTTTTCGTCGGTTAACATTCATGGCACCCATCTTGCAGACACTTTTTTGAACCCCAGTGAATCAATTAAAATGGATTGAACGCTACCAAAAGATATCTTTAGGATCTCAGCTATATGTTTTATAGTCATTCTTCTGTCTTCCAAAACCAGATTCTCAACCTTTTTGACATTTTCTTCTGTAACGGAGGTTGAAGGCCGCCCAGAACGCGGGTCATCTTTACAGCTTGATCTACCTCTTTTAAATTCAGCCACCCAGTACGCAACCGTAGAATAGGGTACAGCATCACCCCCTAATGTCTGCTGAATGTCCAAAAAAATTTCCTTCGTAGACATTTTTTTCAAACTGAGATATTTTATCACCGCACGTAACTCACTTTTATCCATAATTTTGACTTTTTAGCAACTCGTTGCACAAAAAAATTTATTACATGCGAACGAACTGACAAAAACAAGTGACAGTCTGCATAAATATAGTGTGATAGACACTCTTTAATTTGAATATCGAACTTGATCCAAAAAGGTTTCATATATATGCACTTCTAAGAACTTTTTGATTCACCCTCGTAATTATAGGGTTGTTTTGAAAACGAGGTTTGAAACCTGTTTACCTATAGGTCTGATTTCTGACAAATTTGATCCTGGTCCCTACTTAGCAGTCATTTTCAGTTTTCTTGATATTTTTTTGGCGTTATAAGATCAATAATTGTCATATTGTACAGGATGTCTCCGAAAGTTACGATAAGCCGATATAGGAAGCGTAGCTGTGATGGTCCAGTAAAAATGCTGCATCATATGGACAGGCTATCCACAATTTTAACAGAAAAAATCCTTGTCTTAAAAAAACACTATACATTTTTTTAAAAGGAAATCTTTAGTTTAATACTATTATATACCTTAGTCAAAAGGGCCAATTTTTGAGAGGGCTTGTCAGTAACGTAGTTACAAACTATCTCTATAAGGGCCTATTCAGACCTGGGCGTTATTCGCTACCGCGAGCGAAAGAGAAATCCGAAAGGTTATGCGTTCATTTCGCTGTTCACACCAGAGCGGATATTGCTCCTCGAGAGATATCCGTTGGCATGGAAGCATTTCGCTGTTACTTGCTCCCGCGTCGCCCAGCGGAACTAGTTTCGCCATACAAGAGAAAATACCGCCTCACTAGGCGGTACAAGTTTCGCTGCAGTTATGGAACTTCATACTATTTACCCATCGAGTTCCGCGTGGTATTTTTCACTACTCACAGCGGTAGTGAATAACGCTCTGGTCTGAATAGGCCTTTATGATGAATTAAACTTTTGTCACCGAACACTTTATAAATAAGTGCTTAAAACTACGAATTTAAATTTTTGATATTTCTTATTATACTAATATAGGGACACTGGTTTCTTTAATAACCTTTCGTTTCTTCTTCTAAGGCTTATTCCTGTTGTCGTCACTATAAGCCACAACCTATATAAATCTCTAAACATAAATTATGCCATTCGCATACAAAATGCGTCAATTATGAAAATACTTATGCATAGAACACATAATCAGCTCATTTTGTTCCCACTGCTGTGGCTTGTGTCTCTCTCTCAGAGAGAGGAGTTGAGCCATAATCCACCACGGGGCCCAGTGGACAGACAATTGGCTAACCCATGTTGAAGTTTCCAGGCCGCCCGAAGGCCCTCGACATAGCCTAACGACTGTCCTAAGACAAACAACCGGGACCGACGGCTTAACGAGACCTCCGAATCACGGAAGCGCTCAGTTGAATAATGCCACTAGCACACACCTATCCAACTCCTGACCGCAGCAAGTGTTGCGTAACCTGTTTAATCGGCAAGTCAAGCTCCGCTGCCAGTGCTTCTAATGCATAGAATATCCGCACATAAATATCTATAAATTAATCGTTAAAAACAAGTACGTTTATCTTTCCGTAATTTACTTCGGAAATTAAAGGGCATACTAAAGGAAGGACATATCCATTAACGCGCGAATACCCTTCTCTAACGAACATAAAGCATCTTGATTCACAGATGTCGAAATCCTATCCGCAGTCCACTATTACTTATTCTATGCCGTAGGCTATTACAACGAAATAATCATCATAAAAACATTAACATCCTCCAAGTAAAACTTAATTGAACAGAACAGAAGTAACTTCACGCAAATCAGTATATAATGAAGCAGATGGTATCGAACAATACAATGTAAGGATGATACAATCTTCACAGTTTAGTGATCTGTATGTTTACAATGTAAGGAACTAACGTGCATTATGAAAACAAGCGTTCGATTAGAAGATGCGTTATTTATTTCAGGCTTTTTTTGAAGAGATTTGTTAAGGTTATAGTTTGAATCTCCGATGAGTTTGAAGCTTGCTGAATCATATAAAAATAAAGTACCTATCCATTTAAATAGCATTCAAAAGACAGCACTCACATGGATCATGGATGTCACGGTTACGTAGTAACTTATTTAATCTGTGGTCACGATCCGCGCTTAGAGTGTCATCCTGGAATTCTTTTAAGATTTTTAATATGTATATTTGTTTAAAGTTATGTATTATTCTTTTATTTAGTATTCATTATATTTATTTTATTATCTACTTAGATTAGTAGCCAAATGTTTTGATAATTAGAAAAGTAATATTGTTAGATCTTCCGTTTGGTTAGTCGAAGTTAACCATAATATAATTTATTTTATTGTAAATGTTTACCTCTACCGACGGCTATGCTATAGTTTATAAAGTAGTATTGTTTTAATATGGCCACCGACCATACAATCGTATGTATATCTTAGTAAAACAAGATTATTTATATTTGAAAAAAACTTGAGAGGTGTCAAGGGACACCCGGATGGAACGAAGTTCCTCATCAGAAAAAATAATGCTAAAAATACAAAACCATGGTAAATATTCCAATAATAGGTTCCGATAATCGCGCGTATAGAGTTACTTCAATAAAACTCCTTTCTGCGTATGGGAAGTGTTTAAAAATATATATTTCTCAAAATTACATATTACATCCAGTGAATGAAATGCCTCCGCGAGCTAACTTTACCTTAGTCACCATCTAGTATAAATTTACGGAACTAAATGGCGCCACTTGCTACGATTAAAACATCTGGCTTGCTTTCTATAAGAGAGAGAGAGACAGACAGACAGCTTACTATAGCAAAAAGTGTCGTGACAACTTTTCGTAAGAATTTTTTCCGTCTAGCCCCCTTTCACAACGCGCGATAAGGAACTTCGTTCCAATAATAGCTAAAATGTATATGACTAAAAGGTCGGATCATATTCGATTATGATCATAACAGAAGACAAAAGCATAGGGTTGATGTCCGTAGGTCGCTAGGAAGGGTTATTCCACAAATCCCAATTGACTATTTTTTATTTTTTTGACCAATTGATTAACCCAATGGGGATTAAATCCCCATTGATGGGGATTGATTCTAATACGGCGGAATCAGTCATAAGGATCGAAAGGTATCACGGTGTGCTTCTCCATCCAGCCTGTTCCTACAAATAATTTATTTGTGCATGTCTTAAAGCGAATAGTATGGCCAACCAAGAAGTTTTATGCACGTCGGTGCAGGTCTCATAAGAAGTTTAATTTGAATAACTTTTGTATTCGCATGGACTACAAAGTGGCTGTTTGTTATGTCCATCACATTGGAATAAAAGGACAAATCTTACGCATTTTGAATTTTTTATTGTTGATAAGTAATGAATATCTTTAAAGTAGGTATTTATCAAGCCTTATCAGTTAGGTATATAAAAAACAGAACTTTAATCTTTTAAATGATTATGCACGGGCCCACGGTTTGTAATTTATTGTCTCGTCTTACATAGGTACTCACTGAATAAATACTATTCGAAAATAAAACTGATTTGAAGATCTGCTTTGAATCTTATTCTAACGTAATACGAGTATAAACAGCTAAAACACGTTTTCACTGTACTTTTGCAACTCTTTGAAAGACCACTTCATTTAATATATAAAACAATATACATAACTAATAAAAAGTTGATATAAATTCAACAGTTGTTTTTTTCAATGTTATTGCTTGGGATGTTTGGATCGCATCAGCCTTAACCGCTAGCAGTAAACACCCTAAACCTCGTGTACCTACAATACTTGATAGAAAACTACATCTAATTTTCGTAATTATGCTCTTTCTGACTATGATATACTTTTATTATGATCTTAAAAGAACTTACCAGTAAAGACATCTCCGTATTCTTGGGCATCATTGTGACGTCTCCGGGGCGCACGCCAGGGCCGCAGTAAGGCAGGGAGGGGCCCCGGTTGGGCACCCGCGGTGGGGGCTCATGTAATGCCAGCAGAGCGGCGTGCAACCGCGCACGCGCTGCGGTAATGCCTCCCGCACCCCGCACCGCCGCTTCTACCACTTCGCCTACGTCTTTCTCCCATCTACAAAATATAGATTTTCCAAGGATTTAGGAGTTATACCGTGAATAAAATTAGCGATTCGCAAATTGACCATAAATTTACTGTAGTGCTTTCGATGAAGACATTACCATTGCCAAAAGTGAATTATTTTTGGCCATGGTGAAGTCTTCATAAAAATATTGCAATTAGATATTAATATGCAATACAAAGATTTGCCGCTACATACACATATAGAATTCATTGTGTGCTTGTGTGCTTCTTAAATGTCTATGTCTTAAATTATAAACGTCGATCACGAAAAAAATCTACGCAATATTACAAATATACCAATAATACCGAATTTCGTCAAGATTAGTAGATAAATACGACTTGTAAGCGAGTACCAACATCCAGACAGATGAAACGAAATTTGTCGAGTCGTTGCAGAGACTTCGCTTCTCTCACTTTGTCAATAAAGAGATTAATTAAATATAACTTTTTACGCGTATTTTATTTTCCGTAAAAATATTATTTTAATCAAGATTATGTGTATGTATTGTACGGCAAAATATATTCATACCTGCACCCTCCTAAACAAGATCTGATATCCTCCTTCAAGCTTCTGGAGAGAGTGCATCCAGGACTTCCATCGGAGTCCGACCCCTGAGATCCATCGTTCTTGTCCACCGAGAGCCTGTGCTCAACGGCAAACTGATCACTCTTTGGTAAGTTTGGTGACACGCGCCCGTTGCTGCCGCCGCCGCTGCCGTACCCTAGGAAAATGTTATGTGTTAGAGCTGAAGAATAAATAGAGAACTATAATTTACTTGAACTAGTGTGTAATTTAAATGTACACATTTAATGTTTATTAAACTGAAACTTTTACAGCTGTTTTTAAAATATCATGGTGACTTTGCTGCTCGTGCATTCAGTAAAGTTTTGTAGAGCCTGTATTTTTCTATCAAATAATTTCTCTACATTTTTCAATACTTATAAATTAACATTATCAACATAACGACCCACGGTAATTGTGATTTTAATTGTGATTATAACCATTCGTAAAATCATTAAAAACAACCATCTTATTCAAAACTTTACAGTTAGTGTTAGGGTAGTAAAGCTTTTAGCGAATTGTATTGCGTCAAATAACAACAAATATATTAATTTGTCAATGTCTTAAAAGCTACGAAATATTGCGGAAAATTGCAGGGGATTGCACTCCTGCCGAATTTGCACAAACGTCGAGTTTGACTATGAAGCTTTTTTTCTAGTGCGATTGTTCTGAGACTGGCATAGTATAGAGGTGAACATGGCAAAATATATTTCTTTCTAATAGCAGGCAGAGATTATTTGTGCCAAAGTGAGTTTTGGTATAACATAAGAACTTTGAAATCATTCAAAACAAATGATGTCCACTGACCTGAAGACGTGGAGGGTGCCCGCCGCGGCACTCGCGGCGGCTCAGGCACTTCAACCTCCGGTAGCTCGTCCAGTGAATCTACTATTATCACTACCTCTTGCTCTTCTTCCTCCGCAAATATCGGGTTCGATCTGGAAAGGGAAAAATCGTTGAAAAAAACATTTGTGTACATTTTGGTTTATCATGCTACTTAGAGGGAATCTACAGAGAAAATTAATCAAGTATGGTGAAATAGTCATAAATTTAAAGATAAAATAGAAAGAAGCATGCGAGCGCTCCCAGCGGTGCGTGTCTTGAGGATATTAACCAATCTACAAGTTAAGCGGTCAGGAGTTGGATGGGTGACTGCTAGTGGAATTATTCAACAGAGCGCTTCCGTGCTTCAGAAGGCACGTTAGGCCGTCGGTCACGGTTTCCGGTTCACACCGTGTCTGACAACAGTATAGGCTACGTCGAAGCCTTCGAGCGGCTTGAAAATGTTACCAAGGGCTGACCACTAGCCTCTACCAATCCACGTGGTGGATTATAGCTCAACTCCTCTCTCTCTCTCTCCGAGTCCCAGCAGTGGGTTAATAATGGGCTGATTATGGTATACATATCATAAAATCTTTCCTTCAGTGGCAAAGATACAGATTAATTTAAATTTAAATTTGTGATATTCTTGGTAACCTTGTAGTTAATAATTTAATAGTATATAGTAATAATGATAGGAAGGGTTTAGAAAACAATGAGTTTGTGAAATATGTCACTGAATGACATACATCCATGCATGACATACCATGGGTTGGTCACTAGCCTCTATCAAGCCACGTGGTGGATTATGGCTCAACTCCTCTCTCTCTGAGTCCCAGCAGTGGGAAATTAATGGGCTGATTATGGTATACAGATCATAAAATCTTTCCTACAGTGGCAAAGATAAACATTAATTTAAATTTGAATTTGGGATATTCTTGGTAACCTTGTAGTTAATAATTGAATAGTAGTAATAATGAAAAGAAGGGTTTAGAAAACAATGAGTTTGTAAAATATGTCACTGAATGACATACATAGAGTCAGGGCGAGCAGAACTTTAGGGTCTCATCGACACTGTAACTTTTATGTTATTTAACTCTATTTATTTATTTATATGTTTACTACATTAAAGATAATTAACATTACATATGTAAAGCTGTAAATTGACTACCAATCTGAAATCTAAACCAATTACTGACAAAGATTATCTCACCGCGTACTACCCACATAACAATAGTAGAATGATAATTGATTATGCTATTACCCTCATTGCTGTGACCACAACAATAGAAATAGAACATGGGTTTTAGGTAGTTCATAATCTAATCTATGTTGGTGTGAAATCGGTCAAGATCATGGGAATTACGACATAATGGGCAATAAGGATGATGGGTTTAAAATAAAATTAGATGACTTGCAAGCGGCAGGATAACGAACAGGGATGTAATTAGGACCCCTAGAAGAGGGGGCTTACATTAAATTACGTTACCTTGGGCCCCGAATTGCGTGTTTTATCTATTTCATGTCTAGATAAAACTTTTTTCTTTTTTGCTTTTCATACTTGGTCGATGAGTCAGATCAATAGCAAGTTACTCTAAACGCTGGCACTAGCAAAAGCATTTTTACGGATTTTATCTACATTTGTTAACGGATTTTTTTTTTATTAATTCAATATTTAAATCACATCGTTGCGAAATATATGTTTATCTCTGTATCTTGTTGTGAATGTTTGAGGTGTAATTGTATACCTCTGTATACACGTAAAACTTTAACTGGTTACAGCAATTTTTTTCAAAATAATTAGTATAATTAAAAATGGTGTACATTGATACACAAATTATGATTTATTCTCACCGTAATACATTCGCAATACCTACATGACTGAATAAGTAAAATGTGAATCGATGGTAATTCACATTTTAAAGAAGGTAAGGTAAGATATAAGATATACTTTCGTTATATAACTAAAAAGATTAAGAATCCGTCTATAGTATTTCAGCCATTAAAGTTCACAAAAACATTCTAATGCTTGTTCACATTTTAAAGAAGGTAAGGTAAGATATAAGATATACTTTCGTTATATAACTAAAAAGATTAAGAATCCGTCTATAGTATTTCAGCCATTAAAGTTCACAAAAACATTCTAATGCTTGTTCACATTTTAAAGAAGGTAAGGTAAGATATAAGATATACTTTCGTTATATAACTAAAAAGATTAAGAATCCGTCTATAGTATTTCAGCCATTAAAGTTCACAAAAACATTCTAATGCTTGTTCACATTTTAAAGAAGGTAAGGTAAGATATAAGATATACTTTCGTTATATAACTAAAAAGATTAAGAATCCGTCTATAGTATTTCAGCCATTAAAGTTCACACATTCTAATGCTTGTTCACATTTTAAAGAAGGTAAGGTAAGATATAAGATATACTTTCGTTATATAACTAAAAAGATTAAGAATCCGTCTATAGTATTTCAGCCATTAAAGTTCACAAAAACATTCTAATGCTTGTTCACATTTTAAAGAAGGTAAGGTAAAATATAAGATATACTTTCGTTATATAACTAAAAAGATTAAGAATCCGTCTATAGTATTTCAGCCATTAAAGTTCACACATTCTAATGCTTGTTCACATTTTAAAGAAGGTAAGGTAAGATATAAGATATACTTTCGTTATATAACTAAAAAGATTAAGAATCCGTCTATAGTATTTCAGCCATTAAAGTTCACAAAAACATTCTAATGCTTGGAATTTGCATTTAGATAACTGAATTTGTATCTAAGCTTACAGGTTTTTTACAAAATTGTTAAAAAAATATTATTATTTAAAGCAATACAATATCGTACACAACAACAAGTATACAAGCTTTACAAAAGTTTTATGAAATTCAATGACATTAACAGGTACGTAGATTGCTTAAGTACGGACGGAGTAATATTTAAACTTAAAATGTTCCTGTAATTTATTTTTGTTAACAAATGTTTGCCAATATTCGCAATATTGGTGAGCCATAATCTTTGAACGCAACATTTCATATTATCTATTTTATCTGAACGCAACCTGTCTCCAAACTACCCACATTTTCCATAAATCACCTTCCAACATTATTGGCTAACCTGGGGAGGTAGTTCTTTGGGAAAAAGAGTTGACGTCTGACCGGCACGCGAACGAGTCGAGATCTCCATAGTTCTCCTCGATAACATTGCTAAACGGACGGAAAGGCAACATCAGCCGCGGTCTTCGCGCATTACAAATCATCCTCGGATAACTCCCGAGAAAATCAACGTCGATGTGGAAAGGAAAAGAAGCAATACGGCGCGTCGTATAACACCAAGCACGCGGGGCGAGCTGAACCAGGTAGCCTTCCAAATTGTTTCCTTTCACTACCAACAAATAAATTAAATATTTCAATAATTCTTTATATTCCTATAAATATACATGTTATTAAAACAACATTCACAATATCTATTGTGAATGTTGTATAACAATTCATCAGAATTCAAAACAATAACATCACCTGTGCTGTGCGTCATATATAGTAGAAATATTATCTAAAAAAACAACAACTTTATTATGCTTAGTTTTAATAGTTATTTTACTTCAAAGATAAACTAATAAGTAATTAACTTTTCATAATCAAGCATAGCATATAGGTTTAATCCTCAGATCAAGAGGTTTCATATTATATATTTATATTTATATACATATATAAAAATGAACCCCTATTTCTCCTGGTGACGCTATAACTTGAGAACGGCATTACCGATTACATTCATCTATTTTTATATGTTATCTAATACTTCGTAGAAGGTTCTTACATTACAAAATTTAAGAAAAGTTGTCGCGGGCAGTCGCTAGTCTATATATATATATAAATGAACCCCTATTTTTCTGGTCACTCTATGACTTGAGAAACAATCCCGCTAATTCTATTTTTTTTTGTGTTTATTATGGTCAGGCTACGAAGAAATAATTTCTTCCTAGTTGTCAGAAGGTTTTTATGAAATAAAAACCAGGAACAGATGGGAGCCTACTACGCAAACGATGTCGCGGGCAGTCGCTAGTATATATATAAACCCCTATTTCTCCTGGTCACTCTATAACTTGAGAAACAATCTCGCTAATTCTATTTTTGTTGTGTTTATTATGGTCAGGCTACGAAGAAATAATTTCTTCGTAGTTGTCAGGAGAAGGTTTTTATGAAAGAAAAACCAGGAACAGATGGGAGCCTACTACGCAAACGATGTCGCGGGCAGTCGCTAGTCTATATATAAACCCCTATTTCTCCTGGTCACTCTATAACTTGAGAAACAATCTCGCTAATTCTATTTTTGTTGTGTTTACTATGGTCAGGCTACGAAGAAATAATTTCTTCGTAGTTGTCAAAAAAAGGTTTTTATAAAAGAAAAACCAGGAACAGATGGGAGCCTACTACGCAAAAGATGTCGCGGGCGGTCTCTAGTCTATATATAAACCCCTATTTCTCCTGGTCACTCTATAACTTGAGAAACAATCTCGCTAATTCTATTTTTGTTGTGTTTACTATGGTCAGGCTACGAAGAAATAATTTCTTCGTAGTTGTCAGAAGAAGGTTTTTATAAAAGAAAAACCAGGAACAGATGGGAGCCTACTACGCAAACGATGTCGCGGGCAGTCGCTAGTCTATATATAAACCCCTATTTCTCCTGGTCACTCTATAACTTGAGAAACAATCTCGCTAATTCTATTTTTGTTGTGTTTACTATGGTCAGGCTACGAAGAAATAATTTCTTCGTAGTTGTCAGAAGAAGGTTTTTATAAAAGAAAAACCAGGAACAGATGGGAGCCTACTACGCAAACGATGTCGCGGGCAGTCGCTAGTCTATATATAAACCCCTATTTCTCCTGGTCACTCTATAACTTGAGAAACAATCTCGCTAATTCTATTTTTGTTGTGTTTACTATGGTCAGGCTACGAAGAAATAATTTCTTCGTAGTTGTCATAAGAAGGTTTTTATAAAAGAAAAACCAGGAACAGATGGGAGCCTACTACGCAAACGATGTCGCGTGCAGTCGCTAGTAACTAATAAAAATGTATATATGTGTCATAAAATATACCAAAGTAACGCATCATAGAATCACCTTGGACTTGACAATTTTTTTGGCTGTTTGTTGCCGTTTTGGAGTCAACATTACAATAATGGAGTCCTATCACGCAAAAGAATACATTTGAATACAGTAGAGTCAATAACCTTGTGTTTTCGTATACCTGTTGCAATTTGGACGTTACGCGGAAATCTTAAGGTTTATTTCACGAAAGTAAACAAAAAGTAGGTACCTAGTTTGTGGTTGACAAGAATCTTCAATGAATCACTTCCTGACCATTTCTTCCAATATTATTGTGTATTGTTTGCAAGAAAATCTTTTAACCTACCTATTTCAGTTTGTTCTTACCTACTTTCTCTTTCTTGTATTTGAAGTTGTTGAACCTTTCCTGCTCACGTTACTTTATTATATCATCTTTGCCCTTATCCTAGCTATGTGGAGTCATGAAAATAATACATGATTAACTTGTCTTGTCTTGTCTTTATCTTTATCACACCCGAACTATTTAATAAACGATTTGGGTGTCATATAAGGAACTTAAATATTAAATTTAATACTTATATTTATAAAATATCGGACAGGCCCGCATTGCATGCATTAAGGCCCGTACTCCTGTGTGAGACAAAAACACCTGTCTTGTATTACCTAGGTATACAATAATCGCTATAAACAGGTTCTTGTGAGTCAGTATATGTGTTAATGTGTGTGCATGCCTTCCGCGGCACAGGGAATTCTAGTGCATGGGTATGAGTGCGTGTAACAATTATTTTTCATACCACCTGTTCGAAAATGTCCAATTACATATCACGCAATATCAACGTAAAGCAAGGCATTACATCCCTAGGGCTGTAATGTTGTATGAAACTCCCACGGGTGTAAAGTGATTTGGATTTAGAACGTTAAATGTTGGAATACTCTTAGTACGGAGACAGCATCCAGAAAAAACACTCATGATACTAGCAGCTCTCCGCGGTTTCACCAGCGCAGTGTTGATGGAGGATGACGATTAATCAAATATAGCCTATGTTACTCAGGGTTGAATGTAGCTTTCCAATGGTGAAAGAGTTTTAGAAATCGGCACAGTAGTGTTTGAGTTTATTTATTACAAACATACACACACACACACAAATAGAAATGTTTCCTCTTTATAATATTAGTGGATATGTGTAAGAAAAGTACCCTAATTCAAAATAACATAGCCGTGCGTAATGCTTTTACTTCAGAACAAAATGATAAATGAAGTAGTAAGTACATATGTACTACATACAATGCACTGGACAAACAAACTAACGCGCTGCATCTTTTCGCGTCGCATCGCATCGCTTGGCGTACGCGTGTAAGTAAGATGATTCAATCAGCAGGAAGTTTTTGCGTTATGTAAGAACTTATTATAAATACAATATTGAAAACAAACTTGCAATTGAATTAGAATTGGTTACCTGAGCACTGGTGGCGGCATGTCATCGAGGGCGTGGAGGGGGTGCGGCGCGGGCGCGGGGGAGGCGCGCCCCCCGCACGCGCATGCCGCCTCCGAGCACTCGCGACGCCCTCCACCCTGAAACAATAATTAAAAAATAAATCTAAAAAAATGGTTATCTATAAATTCGGTTTACGGACGGTAATTTTACGTGATAACGTCAAGACAAGCCGAATGTTAGGCCGATAGTGGCTTTCTATCGCTTGTTCCGTGCTCTCGCTTGCACACTCGGCTCAGGCGGAACGTACTTTTCCGTGCGCGCAGCCGGCGTTCATCGATTTATAAGACGTTTATGTTACATTCTTAAAACGATGTTCGTTCCCCTTTTTTACAGCACTATCAGCATTGGACCCTCAACCAACATTTACCGTGAAACATGTTTATTTTATTTTATCATATGACGAGACACGCAAGTTTTGTGCCTGATAGCACGGTAATGCTACCGTGCTGATAGTAAGCCCCACGCCTGCATGTGATAGTTGCAGTGCCACTCAGATCTTAGCACTGAACATTGAACTTTGCATGGCACTGTCATACTTATTCTGTGGCTAAACCGCTCTAGGCTCGCGTAGTGCATTAAGGCCCGTACTCCTCTGTGTGAGACAAAAACTCCTGTCTCGTATTACCTAGGTATACAAATAATCGCTATAAACAGGTTCATGTGAGTCAGTATATGTGTTAATGTGTGTGCATGTCTTCCGCGGCACAGGGAATTCTAGTGCATGGGTATGAGTGCGTGTAACAATTATTTTCATACCACCTGTTCGAAAATTTCAAATTACCTACATATCACGCAATATCAACGTAAAGCAAGGCATTACATCCCCAGGGCTGTAATTTTGTATGAAACTCCCACGGGTGTAAAGTGATTTGGATTTAGAACGTTAAATGTTGGAAAACTCTTATTATGGAGACAGCATCCAGAAAAAAAGAAAATGGCGCGATTGTACTATAGGGAGTGTGATTGTTGTGCGCCGCGTTGCTATGGGTTACGCACGGCCCCTTTCTGCGCATTCAAGGTCTGGTGTATTTATTTTATTTATTAATGTATTTTACTTTTAACTAAATAACTGCTATTTAAAGCTCTGAGTTTTTATTGTCTCGCAGTAGGTATGAAAAGTACCGTATTCACCTCGAGAATACAGCCTGTCTTTGCCTTGGGCGGCTTTAATCCCTCGCTTCACTCAAGGCTCTACATAACTCCCTCGCTTTGCTCGAGTATTAAATATTAACCGCGCTCATGAATTAACTCAAGAATCCCCGTCACACTGAGGGTTCAATATACCGCCCGTGATGTAAGACACTGCTTTAATCCCTTGCATAATCTACTATCACAAAATTTGGTTTTTTAGTTTTTATTGACAAGTTTTTACCAATGTGCTTAAGTGTGGGGATAATTTACATACGCTTACGTTCCAAAGAAAAATAGTATGTACTGTCCAGGGTTCACTACATTTCATTGTGGTTTTGACACTTGCAATTTCAGGCCTTCGCAGATTCTTCTTTAGAGATCTTCTTTTACAGATTCTATCACAATCATCTACCCAAGCGCGGATCCACCGTTGTGGGCACGATGACAAGACTTGAGACATTAGACGTCACACTTTCATATTCGACAGGCTAATGATATGACGTTTTATGAAATATACAAAACCTGGATATCGATGAAATTATTAACGTGTTCGCGAAAAAGAAACGTACGCTTCTTTTAAATTTAATTTGACATCATTAATTAATATCCTTTGTAGTTGTTTCCAGCAAAATTACAGCGCAAGAACATCTTATATATCCTAGCATGGCATGGCAAAGCGCAGTGCTTTGCCATGCCCGGTTTTGAAGTGTTGTACCTACTTTAAAATTCTGAATGTCACTGGACTGTTATGGGCAAGCGTGACGCTTAACATCAGGCGAGCGACTTGATACTATATCGAACATGAGAGAGTTCATTCTCCGACTCGCCGCTGATTTTCGGCTGGCTATGACCACAACCTTTTTTGTGGGCTAGATCCGCGCCTGCACAAATAATGTATTGTTTACTTGTAAATTTATTGTTATATTATGCAGATAACTATGTAGGGTCATACGTCATACAGAATTAGTTGTATTCATAAGAAAAGGTCGAGTTGATGAGATGCCGCCATATTTGGTAGCGATTTGATCTGGGCTCAGACTCTGCATGGACATCTGATTGTATTGTTGCGTCATCTGTACTTATTTGTAAACATTGTTTCAAAACACATACATTACCATAAGGCCCATATTACTTGTACTTACGCCATTCGCTAGGCGCAACTTAACGCGATAAAACACTAAACAGTATGGAAACTAGGTAGTAACCAGCTTTTATAGAGGTATAATATATTAACTACTTCCTAGAAGTATATATTTAACAAAAAATACCAAAAACTTGAACCGACTTCAACACTAAAAAGTGTGAAATAACTTGAAGTTGTTACCCAGATACTTCAAAATTTCCTATTATGGCAATAGTGTGAGCACGGCACCGACTTTGACAAGTTATGTCACACTTTTAGTGTTGAATGCGGTTCCGTTTTCAAACAATTTTTTTCACACTTTTTAGTGACCCACGTTAATTACGGAATCTATTGTCATTCACCATCAATGATGATAGCATCAAATCATCAAAATAGGCGAATTAATTTTCAGTTATTAGAGTGTAACTCAAAAACTGCTGGACCGAATTTGATGAAGGTACCACCTCGGAAATACTCTACCAAACAAAATAGGAACCATCAAAATCGGTTCATAAACGACGAAGTTATCCGCGAACACACATAAAAAAATACGGTCAAACTGAGAAACATCCTCATTTATTTGAAGTCGGTTAAAAAAAGGTTGCGAAACATACACGTAGTAAATTTTTCAATACACCAGAAAGAATACGTATTTATCTATTTGGATAATTATATATATATAAAAATGTTCCAAAATTCAAAAAAGAAATCGGGTAATAATTTTTTTGTATAGACAAAGCGACCACAGGGGAAGAAACGCATTAAAATTTAAATAGACCTACCAGTTATTATAAGGCATGTAGATATGTAGAAAAATGCATCAACGTTTGCCTTGAGAATTAATAATTAACCAAACTACGAAAGTAATCATAAAAACAGCTAAATTCTTTAAGTTTGTTCTCATGTCAATTACTCATCTAAAACAAAAATATTTAATTGCACTTAGTAACTATGTATCCATCTGTGGCGTTACATAACGGAACAAAGACTTTGTCTGCTATTACGAGAAGTTTTAGATAGAGATCTAACGTCAATGTAAAGTGAAAATGGAAGAGACTGGTTCAGTATGCATTTTATATTTTGAAACTTCCGAATAAGTTTGCGTGTTACCACTATGTCAAGCGAGGATCCACCGTTGCGTGCACGATGGGTATGCTCACAACTCTAAAAGACTTGTGACATCAGACGTCACACTTTCATATTCGAAAGGCTGATGATATGACGTTTTATATCCAATGCCTTAATAAAATATACAAAATCTGGATATCCATGGGGGAAATAACTAACGTTTTCGCGATAAAAAAGTATTCTTTTAAATTTAATTTGACATCATTTGATATCCTTTGTACTTAGTTGTTTCCAGCGAAATTACAGAGGAAGAACATCTCATATCTCCGAGTAAAAAGCGCAGTGCTTTACCCAGTTCAAGATTCTGAGTGGCACTGGACTGTTATGGGCAAGCGTGACGCTTAACATCAGGCGAGCGACTTGATACTATATCGATCATAAGAGAGTTCAGGCTCTGACTCGCACTTGGCTGATTTTCGGGCGGCTGTGACGACCACTTTTTTTGTGGGCTGGATCCGCGCCAGCACTATGTCACCTGATAAAGTTCTGCCAAGTCATTTATTTTAAACCGGAAAAAAATCACAAATCCCCATATTTGTGATTTTTTTCCGACAAATCCCCATTACAAGCTCGTTGAGTTGTTAATGGGGACTGTGGAAGAAAAGTTCAAAAATCCCCATTGACGGGGAATGTCAATGGGGATTTTGAGCACAACCCTCATCTGCCACCCCCCATGAAACTAATTAGGAGGTTCTAAATACATTGTAAAAACATATTGAATGAACCCGAGACTGATTTGATTTGATGTTTAGCGATGAATCACACAATCTAAGGGCCGATCCCAATATTCTATATATCCACAGGTTTTCTTACTTCCGATAGAAATGTGACATAACGTCCATACACATAGGCCTTTATTAATAAACGTTGCGTAAACCTATATTAGGCGTTATATGCTTACTGGTGATGAGTCGGGGGCCTCTTCGCCGGCTTGCACGACCCCACACGTCTGAGGAGTGCCCTTGGTGAGCAAGGGCACCCCTTCACAGGCGCTGACGCCCGGTTACCAACCCGGGCTTACCGCTGGGGCGAGATGGTGAATGCCAACGCAACCCTATCTCACCCATCTGGCGGAGGACTGCTCACGGGGGGGTTTTAGTGGGTCTGAGCCCCACATACCCCCTTCCGTCAACCCCCGTAACGGAAGGGAAGTGGACAGCATTTCCCCCATAAAAAAAAAAAAGGCGTAATATGTTTTGTCTTGCTTTCACGCGTGACATTTACTGCAAGCGAAAAATTGACAGATAGATGTCATAACTACTCCGGGTGTAAGCCAAGTTTATTAATAAGGCCGTTAGTGTAAAATATCTATTGGTAGAAAGGTAAACCGGCGATAGATAGGTTATTGGCACCGGCCGTTCTTTGCCCAGAAGAAGAAGAATAGAAGATGCATTTCCTCAAATGACAAACTGCACTGCGACCGAGACTGTAATTTCGCCGGCACCCATACTATTAAAACCAGAACCAATATTGCGAACATTTGATTCATGCTAGAAATATTCACACTGCACTGAATATTAACAATGACATAAAGTAACAGACAGTTTCCAAAGTAGGTACGTATAGAATATATAAACCGCTGCCGTCTCAAAATCGTAACAGGCAACTTTGAGTGAGCGTTCTAGTACAATTGTGGCACAGATAACTCATAGTTTGTATTGCCTTGTACTTGTTTGGGCGGCCCTTACTAAGGACAGGCCTACTAGAAAATTAGCTAGCGTATAACGAAATCGTATAGTTGACGTTTACAGTACAAACTATGAGTTATCCCCAAACTCCTTCCAAACGCCCTCTTCCTGGTCCACACTCAGGAGGAAAAGGAGACCCTGACCAGCCAGTGCTATGGAAAGGGCGAAGGATCACGCACCCTTACCATTCACGAGGCGCAGGGACTGACGTACGAGTCAGTCGCGGTAATAAAAACAAAAGGCAACATGAAGCTGCACGAGAGCGTCCCGCACGCAGTCGTCGCGGTTTCCCGGCACACGAGGACCTTTGTCTACTACGCCGACGACGAGAATGATGCCATCGGACGGTTTGTGAGGCAAGCGATGGTTGCGAGCAAACAAACCATCTATAGCTACAACCTGAAGATGGCAATCAGGGATCGAAACAGCGTGGTGATGGAGGCCCTGCTTCAGCGCAATGTGGGTAATGTGGGCTCACAATAACTATTTAATTGTAACTAGCGTTAAGTTCTCATAAAAAACTGTAACTGACAAAGAGATGGTGTGGGCATTCAGAGCAGACATGCTCACGGAAATGTGTTGGCAAGCGGTGGCGTGTGTGGCGGGTCGCCATCTTCCCTCAGAAATGGTTGAGGAAGGCGATGGCTGGCACATGCGTCAACTCGTGAACGGGTGCTGTTTGCGGACACTGGTCTGCTGTGAATGCTTACACCAACTCAGAATAATCTTAATAGTAATAATAAAATTTAGTTATATGTATTAGTTAATAAATTTAGTATATAATATAGTAAATAGTTAGTTCGTTTAATATGTTCCCCATGTATGTATATTTGTTGAATGTAAAAAATTTATCGTAAGTTTTTAAAATCCCAAAAGTTGAAAAAAGGCACGGACCCTGGAGTCTGTGGAGTAGGTAAAGTTAAAAAAAAAAAAAAAAAAACTATGAGTTATCTGTGCCACAGTTGTACTATACTGTATCGATACGATTACGTTACACTTATGCAAATCGTCGTAGGCCATCAATTCAAATAAACAAATCTTTCCTAGATTAGAAGCGCAGTACTGAAATCTTTACTAACACAATTTACCCTCCGCATAATATCGGGGACAGTCGCGTCCTTAGCTGTTATCTCAATTAGCAGTTATTTTATTGTCGTAATGTTATGTTATAACGACAAGTGTGAGTCGTTTCGTTATAACGGACATTAGTGCAGGCAACAAGGCGCATCGCCCTCGTCCTACATATTGTCTCGAATACGGTATTAAGTAATACTTGCTGTGACACATTGTGAATTATGATTTTGGTTTATGTTAAGATGTTTAGTTGTTTATTCTGCACCTATTTCTGCTTAACATATAAAGAAATACGAACTTTTAAAATGTATACGAAAACATCAAAATGTGTAGTAGATGAATGGTGGCCGAATGAGAATCAGCCTTTGAAGTTTTTGAAAAGTTTAACTTTGAAAATAGCCTTTCAATAAAATTGCTCTCTAATTATTTAATTTGGCACTTAATAGTTTAATTTAAAAATTATATTATTAATACATATTAAAATTGAAAATACATACAATATATGAAATAATTTTACAAAACAAAAACACCGTCTAAATCACCAGTGCGTGGAAGGGTCCCAAAAACACTGGCCGCATTGCCTCGTTGAATTGCCAGGCTCAACTTAATAATTATTTTATTATTTTAATAAATTATACTCCCATCGCTGCATCGGTGTAACTTTTTTTTTTTTAACATTCACACAAAGGTCTCCAGGTCCCAAATTAGGCAGAGCCTGTACTATGGTAACCTGATGACTGATATACATACTTATATTATACATATATATTGCGACGGCAAAGTTTCGATTACTTTTCAAAATGTTTTAAGATCGAAACACAAGTATGTTTAAAGTTATATGGTTATTAACGGGATATTTAGAAGACATCACGGGTCTTCCCGTGAACATGGTGCATGTAACTGCGCCGAAATATCGGGAGCTCATTCCACAACCTTACCACGGTAAATATCCCGTTAATAATCATATAACTTTAGAGAACAACCGTGATAGTTTAAAACAGTGTTTTACAAGTATGTTTATTGATACATAACAAAAATGTAACTGATAGCTGTCTGTACATGGAAGATATAAGATTAAAAAAAATATTGGGGCGTTTATAAAAGAAAATAAAATAAAAAACAAATTATTGTTAGATTTTTTGTTAGTGACCTCGTCTTTGTAGGTATGTGTGGTAATTCGACATCTTAAATCTTTGTCCCTGCTTTAGGTGTATCTCTCTGACCAGTAACACTTCAACGTTTTGCTCGTGGAGGAAGATGGTCAGCAGTGTTGTCTTCCCCGCGAGTGACTGGGCATTCCAGTAAATGATCCTAAGCCCTTGATCCATTATTCGAATTTAGTATTCGCATTAGGCCTTGCAATGTGGCCGTTTCGGGGTACCTTTTTGCACCGCCTCTAAAATGTCTTTTAATACTTACGCCGATTGTCTTACCCAAAGTTCTGTGTCTGTTTGTCTGTGCGTACTGCGTTTGTGCACGCTAATCTCACAAACGGCTTTTCCGATTTAGATGTGATTTTCAATTATATATTGTGGTAAGCTTTACTTAACATTTACTGTTTGTTTTATGTCAATTGGTTCGTAAATTAAAAAAATCTTTTTAGAATATTGAAGAGTAACTATCTTGCCACTACACCAAGGCCAAGCTAGCAAAGCTGCTGGCGGGTCAACTGGAACTTACGTATATACTTTTTATATTATAAATAGGAAAGATTTGCTTGTTTGTTTGAATTGAATAGGCTCCGAATCTACTGATTTGAAAATTCTTTCACCATTACATTCCCACATCATACCTGATGTACATAGGATATATATTTTCTACTGACTTCCAAAAAGGAGCAGGTACTCAATTTACTGCATTTTTTTTATGTTTGTTGTGAGAGACAAGAGTTACAGAATAACAAACGTTTTTATATTAGTTTGGATTAGTATTTATATCGCGAATGTACCTTAAGGCACGGTCCAATCCTAATTTTATAACAATTTACGGTGCTTTACATAAGGTTGAGAATTGCTTACCAGAATGCACGATTAATGCAAAAATTCAATTGAATACGTGCTAAAAAAGAAAAATTGCAAAATTTACCGAATGTTGCTGATTTTTTTCTATCGAGCCAAGTTTGCTCTATCGTGTATTGGCTCCCATACTTCATAAGGGAGTATATTCAATTTATTATTAATAAAATACGGGATTACTCACGTAATATTTATCGGACCTTTCCGATAAATATTACGTGAGTAATCCCGTATTTTATTAATAATGATTGAAAACCACGTTAGTTTTTATAACAAAAATATTCAATTTACACTACGTTTTTTTCGAACTTCGGTTATTAGGTTTAAGCGTTGAAAAACTAAGTTTTCGCGAAGTCGAATCATGAAATTTGGAACTCATCTCGCCTTAACCATCTACTACCGCGCCGCACTTCGTCGAACAACGAACGTTCTCAGTTTCTATAGGTTGGCCGTTTATCTTAGTATCGCCTGTAATGAATGTGAGTATATATGCAATTGTAAACAATTGTATATTAGTAGTATTACTTTTAACTTTTGAAGACAATTCGCAAATGTTTAGGTTATCAACTAAAATGAATTATGTCAATTACTTTTGGAGATAGGTTATTCTTCGCTAGCCGATATTTATTAACAAGGACATACATATCCTGTTTTGCCTATTTTGGACGAACAATTAATTCATCAAGGAAATATCCAAAAGGTTCTATACTACATATCGTCGATCAGTCAATATTTAAAATCAATTAGTTCATCGAAGCAAATTGTGTGGAATTGAATGCAAATAGATTAGATTGGGTTTAATTTCACGCAATTCTGCTAATGACATAATTATTCAAATATGATATATAATTAGAATAGGTATTATAAAAAGTAAAGAATAAAGTTCCTTGACATTAACCAATTTGAATAGTAAAAATAAATAAATAAAATAGTATGTAAATGTAGCTATATAATTAGAGTTGCTAGATGACAGGAATTTTCCTGACGTGTCCGGAATTTAAGCTGTCTATCCGGGAAACAAGGAAAATTGGAAATTGTCAGGAATTAAAAAAAGAGAAAATAATAAGAAATGAATAAAATCTAATAATTAGCAATCAATTTATTGATTATTAATTAATTATTCATCTGAACCTCGTATTTTTCATTGCTGGATATAGCTTTCAGCAACTGCTGGTCTTTCATAACAATTTTATGAAACTCTTCACTTGATGTATTCTTTAGATTGAACTGTGTCAACAGAAGTGCCTTAACACAAGCTATGGACAGTCTATTTCTCTCCTTTGTCCACTGCGCACCTGTTAATGAAAACCCTCGTTTCCGCCCGCATCTCACACGTATAGATACTTTTGCTGCCGAAATGTCAGGAAATGTATTGCTTAGGCAGGGATTTTTTCAGGAAAACTTATTTTCGGATCTGGTAACCCTTTCATATATATAATCTGAATCTCGGAAACCGCTCCAACGATTTTAATGAAATTTAGTATGAAGGGGGTTCCGGGGGCGATAGATCGATTTAGCTAGGTTTCATGTTTAGAAAACGTCGTTATCCATGTTTCCAGGCATTGAAAATCAGCTACAACAAACTGTTTGTGTTGCTACAGCAAATTGACACAGCAAGGCTAAAACTACTTGACAATAGATGGCGTTGTTAAGCAACACTAAGCCAAAAACAGATCAGGTTTCTCAAAAAAAAACCGGTCAAAGCTCGTCATCTAGGTACTGTTTATTGATATTTTAGTAATATAAGCGGTTGAATAAATTATGTAGGTAGGTGGGTAACATATACGTATATAGGTTTATATATATAATATGAATTGGCAAGTATCTATGTATTTCCCTCAGCATTCAGAATCAAGGTCGTGATTTGTGTTTCTTGACCATGCACAATTTCCAATACAGCTTTTAATTAATTACAACTCATACCAAACAAAGATGGTTGAGGTTAATGTTTCACAATTCAACTAATGTAATTAACGTGTTCTTTTCAAATTATTTCGTTCGCATTTTCCAATTTGTATTCAAGCTATTTATATAAACTTCTCAAGCGAGAGATGTTATTCGATTACAAATCGATTCGTGTAATTCGATCTGTAATTATTTAGAGTATGGAATGTAAATAGTGCGTGACTGAACATTTCGTAATATAATATGATTATGTTGTGTAGGTTTTGTTACAATATCGATTCCAAATATCGATTCATGCAGTCGCTAATGACACCAACAGGTTTCAGTTTATAAAACACAAAGTGGTTCAGCATCTAGACACCTGGGAAAGGTTTCTTTATCCGAACGACAATCAAGGACTATGTGTGTCCAAATCGAAAGCGTACCCATACAACAAGTAGCGATAACTTTTGTTGGTTTTGAAATCGATCGCGTAATGACGTGGAGTTCGCATATCGATAAGGTATGTGCTAAACTGGGCAGCGCATGCTTTGCTCTGAAGCGACTGTCTCGTGTGGTTTCGCCTGACGTGATCCGCGCCTGCTATTTTGCAACTGTGGATTCGCTTCTCCAATACGGTACCGAGCTTTGGGGACGCGCAGCCGACAGGTTGCGGGCCTTCCGTATGCAAAAAAGGGCCGTGTCGCGGTTCACGTCGTTTAGACCATATTTCAAAACACTCGGATTACTGACTATGCCCTCCATTATAATTTTTCAAGTTGCTTTGTACGTGCGACAAACCCTGAGTGAGTTTTTGCAGCGAAAAGCTAGGTACACATACAACATTCGCAGCGGGCACAAGCTTGCGGTCGTATCCCGGAGACTAAAGCGGTCCGCAAAACTGACTCGTGTCATGGGGCCCTCTGTCTATAATCGCTTACCTGGCTATGTTACCGGTGCACTCAGTCTTTCATCGTTTAAAATAAGCAAGCAAGTATATATATATATATATATATATTATATATATATATATATATATTTGTGGTCAATGTATTTAAAAAAAGATTAGGGGCTGTTTTACTTAAATAGCCCCTAATCTTTTTTTAAATACATAAACGTACCTAAAGCTACAAATTTGTAAGCATAGCTACCGCTGCTCTATGCACTTTATCTTTGAAGTCTTCTCTTACTATAGACTACAATAGTAGTAGAAGTTAGTATGTTTGGTTATAAATTATAGTTCAATAAGTAGTTAATAATGTATAATGTGCTCTGCAGTTTCTGGGCATAACAAATATGTTATAGCAGTATATGGCAACTTTGTAGCCACACCAGTAGAAAGTTATATAAAAAAGAAATTTTCTTCGATATCCAATTTTCACGCATAAAGTTGGTCGGTTGGCGACTCTTTGAAGAGAATTCTATAGATGTATTTCAAGTTTTCAACAAATTATTTTCTCGTAACAGGTACAACCTAAATGATAAAATATGTCCGTATTTTTTTTATTTTCTTTGAGTGGGGGATAAACTGTGCACTTCCCTTATGGGTAGTGGGGAATGTTGGGCTCACACTCACTAAAATCCCCTGTGAGAAATTCTCTGCCAAGATGGAGCGAGAAGGGGTCGGGATAGCATTCACCATCTTCCCCCAGCGGTAGGTCCGGATTGATCTTAACCGGGCTACAACTGTAAAGGGGTGGGCGTGCAAGCCAGCCAAGAGTCCCCAGACTCGTCAATTCACTTCAGTAGCCCGACTACAGAGGAGAGAGGAGGCGTGCGAACTACCTCCTCCGTTCCCCCGTCCGTCTGCATCGGAGCGGGTCAGCTCGAACATTATTCTCCCTGGTCCCGCTCCGTGGTCTCCTTCTGCGCCATCACCGCTTCACAGAAGGTGGGCACCGACTGCCACAATCTCTCCCTATCCAGCATGGAACTTACCACGTTCCGCAGCAAGAGATCACCGCCGATTATCGCTGAAGCCGTAATCACTTACCTAAACATAGGCTAACCACCCATAAAACAAAGTCGTGAATTCCGAACAATCGACATTGCATTCTAATCGATTGTGATCATTCGTTCACCAAATATTTCATTCTAATGTGTTGCAGTAAGGACATCTCTATCATCTCGCAGCAATTATGATGCTTTATGTGCTCAATAAAGATCCGAGATTATCCATATTTGGAACAATGTATCTCATTATGATATTTAGACCATTATATAAAAGCAGCTACAATTTTGAGAATCGATTTCGAGATGTTGCAATTTGAACTTATGCTCTTATACTTTAAGGTTCACAGAAATTATCGATAGTTACAGTATATTGCAACTGGGTTTTGTAGATAAATGCATGGTTAAGCTAGTCGTAATTTAAGCGTGTATGTAAACGTCAAATGTAGAGGTTAGAAATCGAAATCGCGTTTGGTTCAAGTTAGAATTTATGACGTGCAATTCTGACAGGTTAAATTTAGTAATGCTTATGGAGTGATTTATGCTCTCGGTAGTTATGCCTTTGACTGTTGGATATCGCTTTTAGTGTTCTGTAGCTATATACCAAACAACAAAAAGGGAAATTGTACCACGAACAATACTAAAATGAATTTGCAAGCAAAATGTTACCCATCTATCCTAAAATAAAACTTATCATTTTCAACCTAAAAGTAGTAAAAGTTGGCTGACTCTCTTTGCTGCTCATAAGTCTTATGAGGGAACATTTCGTGCAGAAACTTCTTTTGCTTTTATGGCCCTAGCTGGATAATAGTAGATTATGCACCGAGGGAGTAAAACAGTGTCTTACGTCATGGGCGGTATATTGAACCCTACGTGTAACGAGGTCTCTTGGGTTAATGATTAAAATTTAATTCCCGAGCGAAGCCAGTGATTTATGTAGAGTCCTGAGTGAAGCGAGGGGTTAAAGCCGCCCAAGACGAAGACAGGCTTTATCTTCGAGGTGCATACTCTACATTTCATTCTTACTGCGAGACAATAAAAACTCAGAGGTTAAAAAAGCAGTTATTCAGTAAAAAGTAAAATAAATTAATAGTTAATATTCAAATTGGACACATTTGTCTCGTTGTAGAGAGACAGAGTAATATTTTCGGAAGGAATATTTTATGGAAAACACTATTTTAGGCTTTCGCGGTTGTTAACTAGATTATAATTAATACTCACGAGATGTAGACCAAGATTTAGTTGCTCCCGATATTTCGGCACAGTTACATACACCATGTTCAAAATTATAACATTTTATGGTAATTGTTAAAATAACACCATAATAACAACATAATATTGTTCCTAATTCATTACAGATCGCGGCACGTAACTTGAACCTTAAATATTTATGACCTTGAATACTCAGAAAGGGACCGTGCGTAGCCCATAGCAACACGGCGCACAACAATCACACTGCGTATAGTACAATCGGGCCTTTTTCCTTTTTTTTGTGTATGCTGTCTCCATACTAAGAGTTTGCCTACAACTAAAGTTCCAAATCCAAATCACTTTACGCCCATGGGAGTATCATACAAATTTACATCCTCGGGCATGTAATGCCTTGCTTTACGTCGATAATGATGTAATTGGACATTTTCGAGCGATTTCGCGGTGGCATGAAAATAATGTTTGTATTGTTTTGTATTGCATTGTATAATATAGACGGTTGAATCTTCTATTTTTTAAAGTCAGTTATAAACTGAAATTGCACGACAAAAAGTTTATATTTAAGTAATATGTACCGTGCAATTTCAGTTTTTTTGACACAAACAGCCGCGGGGCGGAGATCTAGTGATCTATCAAATTATTCTTAGTTATTGTAATTTGGAAATCCATCAAGGCAACATTATCAACAACATAAAACTGCTGCCTTGACCTAGCAGCGCGAAAACGATATTAGTTAAGTAGGTATAAACATATTATAAATTCTTACGAATAGTTTATATTTAGCCAAGGTGAACAATTGTTAACTTTTATGTAATAAACTTCACCTATGGCTTCAGTCGTTGTTATAAATTAATTAAAACACCAACGTTTATTATTGACCGAGCGAAGCACGAGCGTAGCATCTCTCGTAGCTTGGGCAAAAATGCTTTCGTATGTCCGGATGTTCTCCTCTAGAGGTCGCATTTCTCAACTAATTCTCGTAAAATTTTGTGAGCAGGTTCGATAATTACATCGATTTTTATTGTATCAGGTTGTGGAAATTGTTCAAAGTGTTAATAGGAGTTTAGTATCATAAAATGAAACTAGATGGTGTTGACTATCCTACAAAAACTAAGAAAACTTGCAGACCTATTAAGTCGAGATTGTTTTATGGATTTTAGTTTGTGTGCGGTGAATATTTATTCAGTTTAGGCTATGCAAAGACTCGCGAGGTCTAGAGCTCACAGAGACACTAGTTTACTGCATATGACATCAGCTCTCTGCCAGTCAAAATTGTCAAGCTGTTTAGAGATTAACCGGTACAATTAGACAGACAACTCGGTCAATTAGGCTACTTTTATTTTAAGACGCCGTGCGAGCCAAACCGCGGACGGTTTAGCTAGTAGTTATATATATCTAACTAGTATAATTTTCATAAGTTTAAGTCACGGAACGATCATGAATAATGAAGTACCTCTAACTTACTGGCGATGCTTGGAGACCTCTGGGAGATATTGATACTGGTATCGAAGGGCTGTATCTGATAAGATCAATGATACGAGTATTTTATAATTATTCCAATCACATGTAGTCGTTAACAGGTTTACAGCTGTATATCCTCTTATCACGTAACATTTGATCCCCGCTTCCGAAGTTAATTCCGAATCAACCTCTCTGATTATGACTCAAGTCGTAATAAGCAATGTTTTAAGTTAAGAACTTAAAGCGTGTAGGTAGTAGGTAGTTCAAAATCGAAGAACAATGAAAAATTAAAAAGTAATACCGACAGTAAGACATTGGTAATATATTTTATGAAACTAATACATTACCATAGATACCTATGTATACATTACACATAGTAACTAAAGCATAATAAAGCAAGATAATAAACTCAATTTGACTTTTACCAGTAAATTACTGGTAATACAACACACATGGTACAAAGTAAATTGGCCATTGTAGCCCCCCCCCCTTTAGCGCCAAATATTTTTGTATGATTTATTGTGTAGCGCTGACAAATAAGATTTTCTGTAGAAACATTGCTTACCCGTAAAAGTACTTATTAAGCCTATGCAAAAACCTGATAATTTTACAAATTGGTACTTATATGATTTAAAAAAGGGGGGTATTTCGTGCGGAATTTGGCCACCGGAGGCCATGCCTAATCGTCTACATGTCGGTTCGGTATCGTAGGCATCGCATCAACCGCATTATTTATTCATACTGCGTCCACTGTATCGGCAGCGATCGGATTGCCGATGGATCTGACCTACCAAGTTGGCCACATGCGGGTCATAGTGGCTTGAAGGGTTAAGTAATTAATAGTAGATTATCGCAAGGGTGTTGTTATGGTATATGTTATATATTACACGGGCGTCACATTGATCCCGAGCGCAACGAAGGATTTCAAATTATAATGTTGCATTGTTGAGGTTGAAAAATAATATACTTTCTATCAAATAATTTTATTCAATCAAACTATACTTGTTTTTTCTTATCTACCTTTCTTTATGTATGTAAACAAAAACTAAATGTTGTAGGTAGGTAAGCGCATAAGTTGTGAACAACTGGAACGATTTGGATATTGTTTATTATTTTAGAAAATTGAAAAATCAAGAAAAATCTATAGGTTTTTTGGTATATAGGACAGTACAACTCAAAAGTGGTTTTCAGTACGAGAATGGAGCGTAATTTTAAAAGTATTTTTTTTAATGTTTGCGATGATTTATCCACAGTGTCAAATGTGTTGTCTTGTCCGACGACTTTAGGTACCTATTGTGTAACAGATATATGATATGTTTTAAGAGTTTTTCGGGATTTTTTCGCGCACAGATTATTAAGACATAATTTTGAATAAAATCCTAAAGGAATTAGTCCCGATATACAAACTCTTCAAACTTGAATTTGATTCGCGAATGTTAAAATGTCCATAATATATTATAACTATTTCTGATTAATGTGTACACATGTGTTGCATCCTATTATTTTCTGTAGAGGCCACTGATTTCCCACTGTTGCGACACTGGACTGGAACAGCTACATTACCGGACTAGCCTGCATGGTGGGTTATAAGGCCGTAGTTCTACCATGCTGGCTAGACCGGCGCGAATTGGCTAAAAAAGGTATTTGTCCGACAACTTAAAAAATAACTTATTTCTACTCAGTATTATTTATATCCTAGTACCAATATCGATATAATATCACCTGCGTTGCTCTACACTTGCGACTTGAACCAAACACCATTTCAATTTAAATACAGATTTATACAAATTATCTCATAATTATTTATTAATTTATACGATGACCCGCATATTACAGCATTATTATTTACCTATTTATACACTATTTTATTATTAAAAACCTTGACTTAACGACACACAAATCAAACTCTACAGTTGACATTTAAGAACTTCAGTCGTACGAGTCATTAGTTCATTATTATATTTATTATTAATTATGGCTAGCTGACCCTCCCACGGCTTCACTCGTTACCTGCTTGATACGGAGTCACATAACTATATTGGCTAAGATAAGAATACAACATGGTTTCTTTTAAAGCATCAGCAGACTCTCGAGGGTTCAAATCAGGAAGCGTACCTATCTATCTATATTATATAAAAATGTTCCCTATTTCTCCTGGTCACGCTATAAATTGAGAACGGCAGGGCTATTATGTATCTCAGTTGCTAACCAATATTGATTGAATTCGAAAAAATGGCGACTCTATGTCAGTTTTGTCAACTCCAGTCATCAACTTACTAACATTTTTGCTTACTGGCTTGCTTGCTGCTGATGGAACAATCTCGCAAATTTTTTTTTGTCGTTTTAATTACTGTCAGGAGAAGGTTCTTAAGAAAGAAAAACCAAAAAAAGGTGGGTTATGGTGAGGCTAAAGGCCGAGTCTGCTACGCAAATGAAGTCGTGGGCAATCGCTAGTTATTTATAATGAGTTGATATTTTTGAAGTGAAAATGCTGTCCTATTTTTGGTAAGGGCCAAACTTAATGGGTGGGCGTAAATGGCGTGGGGTAAATGGGTTTGCGTCGCCGACATGCTAGTGAAGTTTTTACTTGTACCCCTATGAGCGGTAGACTCCAGGAGATTTCTTTTTTCAACCGACTTAAAAATACGACATATTTTTTTTAAATCTGGTTTATATTGAAATTTATAGAGTGAAAAATTCACATCCTCGGAAGGGATTCGAACCCGCCTCTTCTGACTCTCCGTCTCAGACGCCATTGACCAACAAGGCTATTGACATCTGGTGGGTATAAATTACTTCGACGAGTAGATTATTTGGAAATGTATCATCATCATCAGGTATTAAAATTTTGAGTAGGTATCTTTAAATATAGAATTTAAGTCGGTTTAAAATTTTCAATTGTATTGCATGCTGTTATTTTGCCAATACGATTATTCAATATCTTTAATAAACAATTATATATACATCATAACATGGCTCAGCTACAGTAACCGGTGAGGTAATGTTTGCAATGCATCACGCAAACATTATGTCACAGACACTGTAGTATGAATACTGCGTTTATTAATGACTTTATTTTTCCTTTATAACTGGACTAGTACGTTTGTACATTTGCCATGTGAAGTATTTAAAGCACAAGTCAAGCTAAATTCACATTAACTTGCAAGTATGTGACGGTAATTCAATATTTTTTTAATAAAAATCTTACATGATGCAATTATATTTATTTTTAATACAGTTGCTCAAAAAGTGGCGTATTGCAGGGACGTATAGCGTTCGGGATTTGGGCTATTACATACTGGTGCTTTTTTTTACCTTTCCCGAACTCATGCGTTCTCTTTCCCAACTGTCAAAATAATGTCTATTAAAAAGAAAAACCAACCATGAAGTTTTTACTTAAAAAAATTCATAGAAGTTTTTATGACTCATGCAAATACGTATATTTCTAAAAAGAAGCTACTAATTTGTTTCAATATCAGATTTAATGATTTGATTGAATGAGTTAGGTTAGGTTTCATTTCATTTCCTCTAATTTAATTTCATTTTCATTTCATATTAATAAAAAAAAATTACTGAAGACTTGGCTGTATGGGCATAGTTCCCTTTGCCCACCAGAATGGGTGAAGAAAAACAATCTCTGCTTATATTCTACGGTTGGCGCCATTTTCCAGAAATTTTATTTTAAGCGAATCTTTGCGAGTTTATTTTATTAAATTGCTTAATTTTTTTGGAACTGTATTAAAAATAGTCGTTCAGTATACACGTGCGGAACCGTCATTGCAACTTGTTCCGACTGTCAACCCTCGCCTCTTGCCCTGCCTCGCATCCTCGAACTCTTTGCAATGACAGCCTTTCCCCACTTGTAATGAAATATACTATACCGTATTTGTCCAATTATAAAGGGAATTATTGTGATTTACACTGTCTTGTGTAACTTCTGTAAAGATTTAACTGGGCAAATTGACTTTCATCTGCCCGTATGTTTCTTACAGGTCTTCCGTCTTACGTCTTCCTGTACAGGCCGCATTTTTCAAACAACCTTGACGAAACTTAGTATGCATGTTCTACTGAATATAATTTTTTTGTCGTCGGCGATTTTTGAGTGCGGAGGGGTACTTTTCCTAATAGGGGGAAAGTTTCTTGCTGCGCTATTTACCGACCGATTTCGATTAAATTTGGTACACACATTAGGTACCTGACTTTAAAGAGGAATTTAAAATATGATCATAATTGCCCAAGTGGTTGGCGAGATAATAGATTGTAAAGTATTGTATCTGCCGCTGATAAGACTATATTATGCTCGCGAGGTATTCGCAGATTCCTTATTAATTATCTAGTAAATTAGTAGAAACTGGTGACTACTGCTGAGTATTTAAGAACTACTCAAATGATCATACCTTTGTGGAAGCTCCTCACAACTAACAGATAGGTACACATTGCGAAGCACAGTGCAGCAGTACACAGATTATGCAATACTTATCTGTCATTATAAAATACCAAATGATGCAAATGAATTTTAATTAACTAGTTACATACATTACTTTTACTAAGTGCCCTCACATAGACTGATGGAATTATATAATACTCACTCCGCAGTCGGCACACTAATCGTAAGAGGCGAGGTACCCTGGCGTACTAGGTGGAAGGCCTCTTTTGCTAGAGGCCGTCTTGGTTGATACCACCGCAGTGACAAAATTCTACCTCGAAGCAATAGAAGCGCAAGTATCATTGTGTTGGGATTGCAAAAATGTATATTACAATGGCGAAATAGACTCTGTTACAATGTCTGAGACATTGGTTTCTATAAAAAACTCGGTAAAACTCAGGGTTATTCGAATTTTCAATAAAATACATTTAAATTTAAAATAAATATAAACTTAAAAAGTTATATGATTAGTAACGGGATATTTACCGTGGTAAGGTTGTGGAATGAGCTCCCGATATTTCGGCGCAGTTACATGCACCATGTTCACGGGTAGTCTTCTTCCACAACCTTACCACGGTAAATATCCCGTTAATAATCATATAACTTTAGAGAACAACCGTGATAGTTTAAAACAAATATAAACTTACTACTTAAACTAGAATTAAATACCCTATTATTTAAAAATTCAATTAAAAATACTAAAATATTAATTTATTAATTATTGATACTCGTATTTAATTAGTACATTTAAAGCTTTCTTAATAAAAAGTTTAATAAAACTAAAGCGGAGGGGGAAAACCCCGCTGTGAGATGTGCGCCGCGTGAGCGAGACCCCCGGGATCCGCAGTGTATGCAACGATAATAATATGACTTTTCTACCGACTTCCAAAAAGGAGGAGGTACTCAATTCGACTGACGATTTTTTGTTTGAAAGCTGGCGCTTCCCGTGTGGTTCCACTTAAGTTTCATCAAATTCGGTCAAGTAGTTTTTGAGTTACTCTCCAAAAACTGAATAGAATGGAAATCGGTATAAAATTTTTCAAATTGTACTTGTTAAATTGTTCAATAGAGAGAGAAAATTTTCAAATTGTAACAATATGTCAGAATTTTTCAATGGAAATCAGGCCTTGTCTCCAAACTTTTGTTTTTTTATCTGGTAATCGTAGGCGCAGATCTCGCACAGCTTAAGGAAAGCGCTATTAAAAGCTGAGAGTGCCCCGGCCAAAATTTAAACAGTATTTGCATGTGTACTGAAACGGTATTCCAAATTATTAATGTTCCATGTTCTAATATAGGTATTGTCCACATCATTATTTATCGACTTCCATAAAAAGAAGGAGGTACTAAATGCGATTGTTTTTTTTTAAATGTTTTTGTTACCTCATAACTTTCGACTGGGTGAACCGATTCTCAAAATTCTTTGTTTGAAAGCTGGTGCTTCCCGTGTGGGTATGAAATTCGGTCCAGTAGTTTTTGAGATACACTCGAATATCTGAATAGAATAGAAGTCGGTATAATTTTTTTCAAATTGTACTTGTTTTTCCCAAATCTATTTATTTCATATTCTGGCTCAAACCATCACACCACGGAGAGGTTGTCTTCAATGCGAATGCACCAACACCGAATGTTATATAGTACTTACCAGTTACAGACGCTATTTAGATGCTAATAACAATAATAAATTGAATTTTATGCACAAACCGTCGTACATGATTTCGGAATAATTTTAGTGTGGCTCAAACAATGTGGAGAAAGCGACGAACGTACTCTGACCGCGCCACCACGCACGCGCAGCTGGATGGTTTTATGCAACAGGAAACAATTAATTTTTAATATTTAATTAAATGGAGATGCTTTTAACATTCCACTTTTGTCACATTGTCATAATCCTGTCACCGGACCATTTGCATGGTTCACTAAACAGATCTACACAAAAAATAAACGTCATCCTAAATCTTTCCTGTTTTAAGAAAATGGTGGACAGAATCACCTTGTAACTTAGTGACTATCAGGCAACACTGGTATTGTCTACCAACACGTATACTTACAAGTACCACTACTACTTACTACTACAAGAATACAAGTATACTGGTCATACCAAGTGACATTGGCGAAGTTATGCTAGAACTACCATACAACACCTCCACAAAGCCACTAAAGAATATTTCAAGCTTTAAGTTGCGCAAGACGGCCTTAATATTGTAAGTAAAAGTATAGGTACATAATAAAAATACCATTGACAAGCATCTTGCCGTTTTTTCATTAGAGAGTCTATTCATTTTTTGACGAAACGATAGACTATTTTAATATTTCATTAATTATAAATTAATCTTTCGCAAAAAGAAAAGTTTTTGATACCTATATCTATCGGCATGATTTGAACATTTAACACAATTTAACTTATATGAAAAAGTACCTATAATATTTAATGGTAAAACCGGAAAACACTCATGTCTATCATCTGATAACGTGAGATGATACACGTGAATGTTTGCCGGTTTTATCCTTTAATTATAATAAGTTCCCACGGAAGTTTTTATGACAATATAACCTATAATATTGTTAATCAGACAGGAGTGGGTTTGAATTCTAACAGTCACAGACACCGTGAGGTAGACTGTTAAATTAGCCACTAATTACGACAAGTCCACAAATAATTCCTACAGAGTGTTAAGTAGCAAATGCCTAGTTTTATCTTCATTCATTTTCATAGTTTTTCAACAACAATAAATAAAAAAATAAATGCTATTTTTATCATACAATATTCTATAATATACACGTCTCTTGAGTAAAAAAAATAAAGGAATATTAGACAATAATAATAATAATATAAGTGAGACAGATATTTTTGTCGACATTAATTATATTGGCATACGATACAAGTTATTTGTTTTAACTATATTTAAAAGGTGTTTTAAAAGAGACAAATTAAGTGCTAAAATAAAAATTAAATAGCTGATTACACCCTGCATAATACATTCCTGCGCTGACGCAACGTAACATAAGCGCTTTTCACCGGGTTACGCGTTACAGCGTATTATACAAGTGACCTTGAAACCGACTGACCGCATTCCCGTACTGTCCTGTATACGACTGGATTAACCTACTTGATTATCAACCTTTTTTTAATAATGGATTGACCACTTTCTCGCTTGATGGTCATGGAACTTGCGGTCTAAGGTATCACGTTACAACTAGAATTGGGGCTTGCTCTCAAGGATAGCTGCCTTCTACTGCTTCGTGACAGATTTTTAATCTTGAATGAAATATGAAAGAGCGCCACTAACTTGGTATATAGGGCACTTGCAAGACCCCAGCACGTTATTAAGTACTAGGTGCTCATGAGTATATAGCAGGTACATACAATATACCAACCCCCATATGTCGTTGGACTGCGCAGGCTAGGCGCAGGACTGTAACCAGGAGACATTAAGTTGTTAAATCTCATGTGCCTGTTATTTCGCCGGCATTCTACCCTACCTACCGGAACACAGTAATGCGAAAATTACAGCTTCGCGGTAGAAATAGGTATGGAGGAAGTACTTCTCTAGGCAAACTCATTCACAAAATAAATATAATACTAATAATAAAAATGATTTGAAAAATTCTTTCAACATAACATAAGTAATACAATGAACAGGCATATATTTTGATTTATCACCATAAGCATCCATCGCCACGTGGGTGAAACCACAGAGCGCAACTAGTTCTAGATAAACAGAACAAAAATAATCCAACGCGGAAAAAAATTGTTGCATATCATATCAACCCAACGCAAGTAAAATGGCCTTCGCTGCCCTTTTTTATGAATCTCGGTGATGAGACGAACAACTCTCTCGTCTGATGTTAAGAGTCACACTTGAGCCAATCAGAATTTTAAACATGCAGAATTTTAGCGCTCATCAGCTCATCACCCGAACAAGTTGTTCAATCTGTAATTTCACTGGAAATGCCCTTCAAATCGAATGACAGGAATGTTTGCACACTACTGCTTGACGATGAATAACCAGGAATGGTGTGGCCCTTCCCCAGGCGGACTCAGCAAAAGTCCTATTCCACTACAATTACCTGTCATTCTGTAAAGTAATCTCTAACAAGAACAATAGCTTGAAGCTGTGACGTGTGATTTTAGCATATTAAATTATTACGCGCTCATTTTGTTATGAAAAATAAATAAAGTGCTGTATTTGCAAATACGGCACTTTGTAAATAAATAATATGCCCCCGCTTGCAACCATGTCTCAAGAAGAGAAACCAGTAGGGTTCTCTTGTTCTTTCGTTTTCCTCTTTAACACAGACATTTCCTCTTTAAATTGCTCTACAATTGTGCTCAAGCTATCAATCGAAGACATTTAAAAAAAGTGCTAAATAGGTAGCGCCATTTTGTGACACACGTCTGCTGTCTATTGTTTTTAGGTGCGATTCTCTGAGAGCAAACATCGTTGCATCTTTGACAACATCAATGAAACAAACGACGAGATGACAAGAAACGTTGGAAAAACAACCTTATGTACAATGGCGATATCTCATAAAGTATTTGACATCTCGTCGACGAGCGCATCATTATAGAATCACACGGCTGTGCTTAGGCGAACTCTGGTCTTGCCACAACAATTACCATTCTATATTGTCATTCTATAAAGTATCTACGAAAACAAAACTTTTAGGGCCCAGATACACGAGCTGGTTGAAGCAGTCAGCATGGACTGCTTCGAGCTGCACAGTGAATTACAGTCTTCTACGTACACAAACTTGAAACCGCTCGAGCAGTTGCAGTTCGCCAGGCATACACTGCCTGCTCAAGCTGTCGACTGCTTTCGCGCAGTTACTGCTACTATTGTACTGAATTGAAATTGTGACTTGAGCAGTTAATAGTGTTAATACAAACTGCTCCAGCAGTTATCAATGGCAGCTTCAAGCTGTTAGCTATGACTGCTGTCCGTGTATATCATATCATTGCGTAGGCGGACTTTGCAATAGCCCTACAACTAGAATTACCCTGTCATTCTATAAAGTAATCTCTAAACAAAACAAACCTTCTTAGTAATATGATTGCGCAGGTACCACAAACCACACCACCGTTAGTTATCGCAACTTTAGCCGGTTTACAGCTCGACTTGTAGATATTTGCGCGTTATGAAATATGACCTCCTTTACGTAAAGAGGTGCGCGGGTCATGCACTCAGCCGGTACCATATATCATTTTTACATAGCTTTTGTTATGGGGTTATATGTGAGTCTGACATTTAAGGAAGCGAAGATTGGACGTTGTTGGAACAGATTGATGACATAGTCGTATCTTCGTCAGTCAGTCGCCTCGAATCGTAGTCAAAGGTTAACTGAAGTTGTTTTATTGGAGACGTTATTTGACACCGTCGATTTCGCATCCAAATTTCATATCGTAGTGAGATGACACACCACATTTTTTGTAACTGGACAGAGTAAATCAGGGGCTGTAGAGTTATTTAGAGTGAAATCAAACTAAGTATATTTTATCAAATATAAGTACATAATTCGAAAAGGGCTAGTTTAATTAGCGTAGTAGTTTGTAAAATGGCGTTTTAATTCCTAGGGACGAAAAGTGAATTGAATTCGAAATGTGGATATTGTAAGTAAATGTTTCAATCCCCAAAGCGTTGTATGAACGCAAGTAGGTAACAAGTAGTAAAGAAACCGAATAAAAATAAGTTTGTGAAGAAGTAAAAAAGAGCGCGCTACTACTTTCCGCCTTCTTTCGTACAGTGATTGCTTACTCAAAATAAAATTTGAATTAAATGTACGAAAAGAAATACATTCAGTCCAGTACAGGAATGTAGGGAGCCTAGCATGATAAGTAAATGTATGCTTTCATTGTTTGAAATGCAAACGACGTCGGTGTTCCAAACTCTTTGATAACAAAACATATTGTAATAGTCAATTTTTTGCCTAGGGAGCAAACAAATATTTTTAAGGCGAGAGTGTTTCTTTAAATCCAGTACGAGGTTGTTGAAGCTGTAATTGTACATATCAAATTGCTAGGTAAAATTAGTTCCTAAATTTTCACATAGATGGCGCTGTATGTCGCTAACACGCGCAAGTGTTTGTTGCATAGCATTATAGTAAGTCCGAGTGCATCGTCGATTATGTGAGTTTCAGTTGATAAGAAAATAAACCTTTCGCTCTGGTAAATTGAGTTTTATTTCGGGCAATTTTGGAAGCGAGTGGTATCAGGGGAGTGGACCAAACCTTCGCCGCGCCGTCAAAAGAGGTGAAGGATTCAAAGTAAGTCACTCGAACTTAAAATAGTGTTGCTCCCGAGGTGGATACTACTTTTTGCTACGCCTCTATGAGAAAATAAGTAAGTGCAACTTATTAATATGTTGTCCCGTGTACGCCCGTTTATTAATTTACATACTTCTACACGAGTACTGACCTACAGTCAAGGAAAAAGACACACAGCAGTTGTGAAAAAATAGAAAAACACGGACGGACACTAAACACAGCTCAAAGAATACTAAAGTAAACCTTAGAAGAAAACGGAAAAATCCTAATAGAGGAAAAGACAATAGTGCAAATATGGAGATACATTGATAATTTATATGAATGAGAAGGATTTGACATGAATGATATTGAAAATGAAGACAGTTTTTATAATGTTAACTGGAATAATCCTAAAGAATGTCAAAAAAATATCGGACGAAACTGCAGAGACAGAAAAATTATATACCTACAAACTTTATAAAAAAACACGTAACCCACGCCCACATAGAGATAGGAGAAGACAAAGAAAAGATAAAATAAAACAAGGAGTTAGACAAGGATGCCCACTTTTGCAATGAAATTCAATTTAATACAGAGAGTGCTATCAAAATTATAGTAGAGTCCGAAAAGTAAATTGTTTAATAACACTAAAACTAAATTAAACTTAAAACTAGGATGCACTGCTGCTGCATAGTTATTGGCAGTATGAATTGAATATAATTAATAGCACGAAATCTAAGCAAATAACTACTATTAATTTAGTTTAATAGCATTATAATATAGTTTATATCTTTTCAATGTCAATGCTAATCATCTTTGTTCATTATCAGTCAATATTTTTAGTATACTTTCGTCTGTAACGTTTTATTTTGAACAAGGCATTTATGAGTAACGCGAGTTAGGGTTTTTCTGCTTTTCAACCGACTTCCAAAAAAGGAGGAGGTACTCAATTCCACTGTATATTTTTTTTAGTGTTTGTTACCTCATAACTTACGATAGAATGAAGCGGTTCTCAAAATACGTTTTTTGTTTGAAAGCTGGTGCTTCCCGTGTGGTCCCGTTTAAATTTCATCAAATTTTTTGAGTTACACTCCAATAACTGTTTTTTACCAAAGTAATAGAATGGAAGTCGGTATTAAAAATATTTTATTAATTATTTGCACTAGTTTTTTTGTAATTTTAGCATTTTATTTCATATACCTACTATAAAATACTTTACGATATAATCATTGGAATTTGCAAGATACAATGATTTGCAGTGCCAGGAAATCAAAATATTCAAAAGATACAATGATTGGCAGTGCCAGGAATTCAAACAGAAACCTAAATAAATGTTAAAAAAACCATCATACATATTATGTAATAAATACTTGCACTATTTTAGACTTGTATAAGTTTATGTCAATATGTTGATAAACTTATGAAATATTTACATATAACGTCGAACTCAAACTCCTTAAATTTTTTCTAACTTTGACTCAAACTAACGTTCACAATTTTTCAAACGAATGCGGAAGAAATATGGCTGTCGGCTGACTTCACTCTCGTAAAATGTTGTTGCTACAAGCGAAATAAAATATTCATTCAAATAATCTATTGCCACTACTAAATGTTTTAAGAAAAACCTTAATATTTGTTTTTTTTTAAGTCATAGCGCCAATTATTGAGGCAACAATAGTACAGTTTACCCTGTATATGAAACAAATTGCCAGATACTCGTAGTATAATTATTTTACAGTTTAATGTTTTAAAAAGAAGATAAATGATTTTTTAAGATTGCCTCTATCAGAATTCAAAATAAGTATGAGGTAGCATAAATACGTACACACATCAAAAAAAAGTTTGTAATCACTAGCATATGCTGGATTTTTTTTAATAGATTCAACAATTTATTAATAAAAGGTTTATATTCAATATAATAAATGTTTAATGCCCATATTGTGCCTACCCCAATATCAGTTGCGAACTCAGTTCTCGAAGTTGTTGACGAATACATCTACCTGGGACAGACAGTCAAACTAACTCTCCAACTTTAAGAAAGAGGTCAATCGTCGAATCCAACTCGGCTGGGCAGCGTTCCGGAAACTTCGCGATGTCTTCTCGTCAAAAATACCTCAGGGCCTCAAGACAAGAGTCTTTGACCAATGTGTGTTACCAGTGATGACATATGGCACTGAAACGTGGTCTCTTACTAAGGGCCTCATAAGCAAGCTCAAAGTCGCACAACGAGCTATGGAAAGGGCTATGCTCGGGGTTTCTCTACATGATCGAATCAGAAATGATGAGATCCTTAGACGAACTAAAGTCACCGACATAGCCCAGAAGATAAGCCAGTTGAAGTGGCAGTGGGCAGGCCACATAGCACGCAGAACAGGTGGCCGATGGGGCCAAAGGGTTCTAGAGTGGAGACCACGCACCGGCAAGCGCAGCGTAAGACGTCCACCGACAAGGTGGACTGACGACCTCATAAAGGTAGCAGGACGACGTTGGATGCAGGCCGCTTCCAACCGGTCCTTTTGGAAATTTGTGGGGGAGGCATATGTTCGGCAGTAGACGTTCTACGGCTGAGATGATGACTCAATATAATAATATAACTCCTCCCCTGGCTCGAACACATGCGGTGATCCTCCTGGGCATGCTGAGAATCAAGTTATCCAGCATTTCTTGGGGTAGGTATAACCTGCCCCCTTCTTGGCTGCCCTGAGCTCTGACACTGTCTGGGGACGTGGCTGACAGTTCCAAACAGCTAGTTTAAGAGCATCCCACGCGTGCTCTATTGGGTGTTAGTCAGGCGAGCCGGCAGGCCAGTCTAACCTTGTGATGTATTCTCAGAAAGCAGCATTGACTCGTTGAGCTCGATGGGCGGGCGATTATCATCGACCAGTACAAATTGGTGCCTATGGTTTACTCAGAATGGTCTGACAATTCCATCAATAGCAACTAAAACGTCGAAGAAATCATAATATAGGTAATCTATCGTAACAAAAAAGATTTCGATTTTTCAAAGTGATCGCAAACTTTTTTTGATGTGTGTGTATGTATATTACTGCCAGCACACAAAAGCGCTGTAACTGCACACTTTTGAAGGGATGATTGTTTCCCACCAGTGTAGTTGACACCACCGTTAACCAGTATCCAACGGTTATGAACAGACTAAAGTTTACCATAAGGCACGCGATTTGCTTATTAAGATTGCTTTGCATTGCTCATACAGCCGAGAAAGATCAAAATTCCACTATTCCGAAAACTGGAATTACGACGAAGGAATTTGGTGAGCGTCCAAGAGCGCCGCGTGCGCAGGCGCCGCCGAATGCTCGCAAGGTCAAGTGTCGTAAGTGACAGCCCCACATGTCCGCTTGTCAACGAGCGTGCTATGATTATGATAAGGCCCAGTTCGATAATAAGTATCTTTAATATTATAAAAGCTCTAATTAAGACCGTTTAAAACTAAGTACTATTTTACTGTAAAATATGATTTTGTGATTACTCACACATACAATTACACTGTACACACAGAGATAAACATTTCAACACTATCATTTCTTTTTCATTTCATCAAGTTTAGTTTACAGTACAGAATATATATGTACTTACATTAACACTGTTAATAATATGCCTAAGGTTTAAATTTGCAATAATGAATATGAGACAAACAGGTATAACAATCATACAATAGAGAATAAAGACAAAAACCGTTTTAAAGGTGAAATTAAGTGGTATGTTTGAATTTTTTTTTAAATTTACTCTAGTATGTTAAAATATGTCTTTGATTCCGTCAATGTGTACTTAGAATTCTTAGAAATATAACATTATTTTATGTAGTTTTATTTAAATCGCTGCTTATGAGATAAACTGCTTTAAAAACCCTCATTTTTATCGGCATCATGTTATGACAGCACCTTTAATCTTACCTACCCCGTTATAAAAACCTACATTACATCTCTTGTCACTTTTTGCCAACCGTGGACTATTTGTAATAAATTTAAAATTATACTTACTATTGATTATTGATATCTAGACACTATTTATGTTCTATGTCATAAGCAATGATACATCTTGCTCTATCTACTCTTTTATTTATATAAACATCAACTGCTGCTTGTTAATCTCGCTATATACAATTCGAAAACAACTGGACTGATTTGGATCTTCTTTTGTTTTGTTAGCTTTGATACTCGGGTGGTTTAGAGATAATTTATTATCAACATCATCCATCAGATGAAACGATAAAAAGAAGATATTTCTTTTAGTATGTACCTATTTTATTTGTTACGTTTTATTGAAATTTTAATTTTGACCTTATTTTCCTTAACAGTATTTTTTTCTTTTGGATTTAATTAGTAAGTTAAGGGAGTCACCTGGAAACTTTAACAGGGGTACGTGGAGCCGAAAGGCTGAGAAACCCTGATCTAGGCAATGCAATGGATCATAGTAGCATGGTAGATTTGTAGCAATAAGTGTTCGATCCATCACAAAACAGATAGCATTTCAAATGCCCAAATGTTTTAGTCTCGTTGTTATGTTTGTAAAACATACAAAAGATTCTTATTTCCAAACATCACTGTTCATAAATCTCACAACATCTATTGAGTTTCTGTAAACATTTTTGAGACACACGATCTCTGTTAAAACATTTTAATACGATGTCTGATCTGGAATACATAATATCATCAATCATCATTATTTTGGGGTATACCACATGGGGTGTCAATGGCACAGGTATATGCTGTCCGGTGGGCCTAAAGCACGATAAATGCGCAAGTGTAACGAAACGTAATTAGTGTTCACTTGAAACAGTACAAACTGTCATTTATCTAGGGCATTATCAGTCGGTCTGTGGGATATTCCGAAGGCCCACTCCCCCCCCCCCCTTCCTCTCTCCTTCTTCCCGGCCTTCCCCCTTCCACCCTCACCCCTTTATTCCTTTTTGAGGTCGGTCGCACGCACTTGGTTACAAACGTCTATAGGCAACGGTGACCACTTTCCATCAGGTGGGCTGCCTGCCTGTCTGCCTACTTATAGCACTAAAAAAATCTAAAACTAGGTAGGTATAGCCTATAATTATTTCTAATGTTAAAATTGGGATGCTCACTGAAGTAGGTGCCTACCTGTGGTCAATAAGTTATTGTTACGAACAAGCGCTACATAGCTAGTCATAGCCTACCTGCTATTATTTCATCAGCTAGGTACTTTAAGGATACTTAGTAGGTAGTAGGTACTTAGGAATAAATTCGCTGGTTCAGAACACCAAACTAAGCTAGCGAATTTAAATCAATTTTTAGTCAAATAAGTTACTTTTAATTCAGTTCAATCCGAATTCGTATAACTCTTAACTCTTTATTTTGTCATTTCTGTTCAATTGTATTGTGTGTACGTTTAGTGCAAATTTAGCTGTCATGTAACTTCATCATACTCTCTAAACTGATCTTGAACTACCCACAAATAAATATAATAATCATTTATTTAAAATTTAATTCTAAGTGTTACACAAATGTAGCTTTTAGCGTAAACAGAATAAGAACTACCATAGTTTAGACAATTATAGTTTAGTATTCTGCCAAGGGTATCTTGGGTACCGAATGACTACCATTATCATTTTAGTGACTCCTCAGACTTAAAAACTATTAATTATCACCATAATGTCATAAAGACTTCCGTGAGAACTCTTACTCAATCTGTCCGCATCAGGACAAAAAATAACAATAAATTTATGAATGAAACTTGCCTCGAATGAGGCTTGCTGATTCGGACAGATTAAATGGTAAAACCGGCAAACACTCACGTCTATCATCTAGTCGTTATACTCCGACCGGTGTTCGGGCAGTACCTACTGATGCCTATCCTCATGGAGAGCGTGGTCTAGCAGCGAGGGCCGCTAGCCGCTAGGTGCGCGACTAACGGGTCGGAGTATAACGACTACGTAGATGATATACGTGAGTGTTTGCCGGTTTTACCATTTAACTATCTCACCATAGTCCTGTAAAAGTAAATCATCGGGCGTGATAATCGATCTTGCAGCGTAAACTCCCTGAGATGGGCATCGGACATGCCCGAAACTTAGGTCGATAACATGGGCTAATTACGTGAGTAAAGTGAGTTACAATATTAAATAAATATGTGTCAAACTCACGAGAATTTTCAAACATAGGTAAATAGGTAAAATGTACGTTAGCATAGACATGTATATAAAATGAATATGTAGAAGTGTTTGGTTAGTTGTACTTCCAAGTCTTGAAGTCAAATAGGCATCCGTCGTTTATGCAATTGGTTGCGCAACCCGGCGCATCGCTACTGCACCTCTCGTGGTTTACTTAGGAACTTGTTTAGTACACATGTATCTATAATCTAAGTATCTACGTTTTACTTAAGACAAATGATGAAAAATCTATAGTGAATGATATGCTACTTCATCATCAGGTAACAAGTCAACATATATCTATAAAGCAGCGGTGCCCATTTTTCTTTTTTCTTAAGGAGATCGACCTAGCAAAAATAAATGACCAAAGAGCTCGATCATTTTAACCGTACACCCTACCAAATATATATCATGAAAATAATGTTAGGTACATCGGGTTCGAGTGCAAAGTGTACGAATCTGTATTAAATTATTAATCATCCAATATTTAAAAAAGAAATTTAAATACTAGTGATACAATATTAAAAATGAAAAATTATCATGATACTGATGTGGAAGCGTGACATTGGGGGTCTTCCGCAAAATATTCGTAGTTTAGCATTCATTTCAGGTACCTACTTCACTTCATGTTTCTAGACATTGTTTTTTCATCAGCAAAAAACTACAGTTTAAAGGTCGATCATTGATAACTTTACCTATCCTCGGCGATAACTGAGCTCACAGAGGGCAAATTCAAGTTGACTGTAAAAAACGTTCTAATACAAAAAGCTTACTATAAAGTTCGACATTATATAGAAGATAAAGATGCTTGGAATACTCCACTTCTGGCAAGCTGTCTACCTGTCTGCCACCCATATAATGTAATATTTGTAGTACCTAAGTAGAACTATTGTAAACATCTATATAAAAAGACTGGCCCCGAGTTTTTTGCCGCTTCTTCTCGGTGGGCTCTATATATTTTGGAATGCGGCGGTAGAGTCTTTAAAGTACATTATAATGAAAAGTTGACGTTCATAAGTGCGTCTTTGATGCCTAAATTGAATAAATGATTTTGACTTTGACTTTGACTTTGAATTCTGCTATAAACTAACTAAGTTACTAGTAGTACGTTTTACGTAAGACAAATTATGAATAATATATATTGTGCGTGATATGCTTCATCATCAGGTAACAAGTCAACATATCCTTAAATGCATGTTGTATCAAAAATGACAGCACTACTTTAACTCCTCCCAGAATAGTATTGATTTTCATTACTGACTAACGGGATGTATAAATTGAAAGCAGAATAGTTACTAAACGAAAAAAATATATACGTGTCTGGTAATTTGTAATACATAATGTCATTGTTCGCTGACAGCCGGAAGCTTAGGTAATTAGTAAAATCATAAGTTTTCATTATATGTGTTTAAACTAATTTCAAAAACAGAAACCAACCTATGTTACCACGAAATTCGGCAATTATTATTAACGATCCAGCCAAACTTCCTACATGAAATGTACTACAAACTAAAACCTCTTTGAACAAGTTTTAAATAAAAATAATATTTTGTATGCCCTTGTGCTTAAAAAGCAGTCTTTTATGCTAGAGCATAAAAAGCCATTTTAGTCCGCTTACGGCATAACATAAACAAGAACTTTACGAGCATGAGAAGTGAAGATATTATTTTTGTTTATGTACAGGTATTGACGCTAAAAAGACTCCTGTATTTTGAAATCTTTATCTACTACAACACATAAGCTTCGTTTATCACATGATCACTTTAAACAGATTTAACGTCAATTGTAAGCTTTTCAATAAAAAAGACTCACGAACCCGTCGAAAGGAAACGATCCAGAAGTCGATAGTCTTTTGTTATGAATTCAACTGGATGAGATGTGATTATGAATATGTTGAATCAATAGCTAACTATATGATTGGTATTCGATTAGAATTTGAAAATAATATAAGTGCTGGAAACGCACAGGCGTAGATTGGATAAATTCCGCAGTGTCACCATCACAGACCATATAACCACTTGACTGCTCATACGGCTTCCCCTCAGCTGCCAACCAAGGCTATGACAATAAAAAGCTAACGTATCGAACCAACACGTCAGTACCAGTTTGACTGAGCGTGGAGAACAAGCGGATGAAAAATATTTAAAACAAATTCAATTATGCCTTATTGTTCAGTAAAGTGGTACCGAAAAAACAGGTAGACATCCAGGTATGCAAAGGAATGAATTACATTTCACAGATAATTTTAGTTTATTAATTATTGGACGAAAACAAAATACACAAATGAAGTAATTAAACAGTGACTCAAAAATAAAAAAATATGGGAACGCGTTGATGTCTTTTGCCATCCCGTACTGTTCTTTGCAGTTGTAGATAACGCCGTCTCTTTTATTCACTGGCATGTGTAAATTAGTGCGGTATTCCCTACGAAGAAATTCTTCGTAGGGTATTCCAATATTAACTGGCAATTTATCGATTGTATATATCGACTGTGAGGAAAATAATTCTTCTATACAATATATTCATTATATTAAGAGTGTATAAAAATACAAATAAATATTCGGTGTTTTATTTATATTTATTTATACCTTCACGTTATCATCAATTATGTAGTAACATTTATATATCTTTATAGTATTCATTTTATAAGCACTAACGCCTGCTTTAGCGATCTCAAACATTGAAATTTTAACAACAACAATTACAAGGGCTGCGATGTCAATACGAAAGTTTAAGTATTTCTAAATAATGCTTCTTTCGGTTGGATGGTACTGTTAAACTGTCCAATGGATGTCGCTCCGTCCCCGCAAGACGGTTAGTCAAATAGAAAGTTAAAATTCTATGCTCGGACCAGAACCTCGGTGGCCTAGTTGGACAATGGCGTCTGACACGGAGAGTCAGAAGACGCGGGTTCGAATCCCGTCCGAGGATGGAATTTTTCTCTCTATAAATTTCAATATTTATATATCTTATCTAATAATAATGTAAATAAACACGCGAAAAAAACCCGAGTGTAATATGAAACATAATAATAATGGTCTTAAAATGACGTACTATGGACATATACTTAATATATTTTTTAATTAAATCACTATACCTAGCACCTACTCTGTTTGTGCCTCTTTAAGTGACTATTTAGTTTGACTAATTGGATAATTCTGCTGGCCTCTTTTTATATGATTTAGATATACACACATAGTTATTTCTAACAATAACATGGAACCGGCTTCTAAAAGTAAAAAGTGCGAGTCGGTCAAAAATATATATCATTTGTAGGTCTCGTCCTTACATTGACAAATTTTACGGTAGTACAAATCCAGTATTGTATAGAATGAGGTGTTGTATCCTTGTACCCTAATGACTGTATAATATACAGTGCCGAAAAAGTATATAAATATAATCTAATTGTTTGTTTAAAATCATTACTTAATCACATTTTGTGTAAAGGCTTTGGATACTTTGTACAATTAAAACTACTTTAAAATTATAACGATGTTGTTTTACTGTGGTAAAAAATATATAATTATTTGATGGTGGAATTAAGTAAGTACTTACATACTGAATAATCAGTAAGAATACGATAAACAGACAGTGATAACTATTTTTAAAACGTAAAATATACATACTCAGATCAATGTGTTCTGTTTCACCATGAAACATCGAATGAATTATTAAGATAATTTCATTAATAGAAGTTTTTTTACATAACCTTATTTGCTTAATACTTACATAAATATTTCAGATCTTTGTACAGTTAAGGTAAACGATAATTTGTAGTGAACTTTATCGACAACTAAGGTGATTACGTAATGCTGTACCACAACACTATTTAGGTACTATGAGTAGAGCTACATTTTGAGCCGGCCAATCAAAATCCTTTTTTGTACGTAGCCCCCCGACCCGCAGTGGTGACTTGTGTTCTTAGAAGAAATTGAACTACACGCAGTCAAGTGGTTATATGGTCTGTGGTCACAATGTATAATGTATTTTGTGCATATTATACTTCTTAGTCTGAACCTTTCTTCGGAGTGTGGCAATTCCCAACATCACCAATGCATGCGTGGATCTAGTCCACAAAAAGGTTGTGGTCACAGCCACCCGAAAATCAGTGAAAAACGAGTCGGAGCATGAACTCTCTCATGTTCGATATAGTATCAAGTCGCTCGCCTGATGTTAAGTGTCACGCTTGCCCATAACAGTCCAGTGACATTTAGAATTTTAAAGTAGGTACAACACTTCAAAACCGTGCATGGCAAAGCACTGCGGTTTTTACTAGGATTTCTATCCTAGTAAAAACCGCAGTGCTTTGTGATGATCTCAGATGTTCTTGGGCTGTAATTTTGCTGGAAACAATGGATATCAAATGATGATTAATAATTTCGTCGCTATCCAGGTTTTGTATATTTTATAAAACGCCCTGTCGAATATGAAAGTGTGACGTCTGATGTCTCAAGTAAATTAGGGTTGTGGGCATGCCCATTGTGCCCACAACGGTGGATCCGCGCTTGCACCAATGGAGTTGTTAGCTGTCTCGTTGGTCAGCAGGAACTAGCTTTACGAGGTCGGTACAACTACAATTACTACATGGTATTTCAACTGTTTGTAGAAAGAGAGATTATTTACGCTCTTCTTAAAGAGAATAGTGGAATGTACGACATGCTGTTTTTGTTAAAACAATTATAAAAAAGTATAAAATGTAAATAAAAGTTGAATAATTTCCTCATTCAAGTAAATTACCCACATTGTTTATAAAAAGATCTTGTTTTAGTTTTTTAGAAGCTGTTTTGATAATCTAGATACGGTTTGTAATTTAAAAGTAATTTGCAAATATTATATATCGTCTAACGCTAGCGAAAGGTTACAAGATAACGCGAAATTGCGTTGTTTGTGCGCCAAACGAACCGCGACACCTCACTCTATTCTCGCATTATACTTGTTTAAAATTATACACATTAAACAAATTACATAAACTTGGACAAATCCAATGATCAAAAGGAAGATCTATGCTACAACAAGCGTTTTAATACTGCACGTGTATTTGGGAGAACTTTGAAATTGTATAACGTAGTTACAAAATATGTAACTAGAGACTGCCCGCGACTTCCTTAGTGTAGTAGGCTCAGCCCTCGGCCGCGCCATAACCTCCCATTTTTCTTTCATAAGAACCTTCTCCTGACAATAATTAATATGACAAAAAAGAATTAGTTGAATTGTTCCATCCGTTCACGCGTCATGCGATGACCAAGGGAAATAATTCAGTTAATGGCCTTAATCTAACCGATTTATAAGTAAATTTTCTGTAATTAAAAATAATGTTGAATCCCGATATAATAATAATAAAAGGACGACAAGAGATTGTATACATACAAAGTTCGTAATACTTCAGATGCGATTCCTGCGTATGAGAAGATAACTCCAGATGCTCAGAAGTAGAGACATAATTCGTATATACCTACTAGCGACTGCCCGTGACTTCGTTGGCGTAGTAACCTCGCATCTTTTCTTGATTTCTCTTTCATAAGAATCTTCTCCTGACAATAATTAACACTACAAAAAAAGAATTAGCAAAATTGTGCCATCCGTTCTCAAGTTATAGCGTGACCAGGAGAAAGAGGGGGTTCATTTTTACATAATATAGACTAGTTATCCGAGAAGTTTAGAAATATTAGATTTTATATGAACTTGTCTGTGGCCTCTTTCATACCTTATTGTTTCCACCAGGTTTTGTCTGTTTTATTCTCAAGCGCATCCTACTCTTAATGATGTGGGTGGATAACAAACTCTAAAAAGGCGGCGTTGCGAAAAACCACTAACAAAAGGGTATAATAAAAATTCCTTCTTAAAATGTTTGCTTGTTCGATTTGTTGCAACAATGTAATTCAAGTTATAAGCCCTTCTATTCTGCTTAATGGTTGGCTCGTCTGGACCTATTAGTAATCTCACTGGTGTTCAAGATTATATGTCACTCTGACAATAACTAAACGCCGGTTAAATATCAATCTAAGTGCATATTATTCTCAATGTTATCTATCTACCATTAGGTAATTAGTATACCTGGATGACCGAGATTTGCTCGTAAGTATAAAATGTATTTTCTTGGTCTAACCTCAAACTAAACACACATTAGTAATTTTTACACACACATTGACTTAGTGTTGTGTAACAGCGCCATCTATTGTCAAGTAGCTATAATGATATTGTAGCAGTTTTTCATTGCCTGAAAAAACGGATAAAGCGACGTTTTCTAAAAATGAAACCCAGCTAGATCGATATATCGCCCCCCTGCATTCAAAATTTCATGAAAATCTTTGGAGTCGTTTCCGAGATTCAGATTATATATCGACGGCGAACTGCGAATATCTCCTAACTAACATTTTTTGCGAACATTAGTTTCGTATTGCGTGGGCATTAAAATTCAGTTTTGCATGCGCTAACAAAACTTCTAAGTGATAGGAATAAAAATAACGGGTCAAAAATATTATGGAAATACCACCTAAATTAACGTGAAAATACATTTGCAAATAATAGCTTCTAATAAACTCTAACTTACTAGAGAAAAATCTCCTAAGTAAAATTTTCGTTAATTTTGTAGGCCAATATCTCCTATCTTCGTTGAAACAGGTTCGAACTCGTTGAATTCCGAGAACTGAGTGAGAGTCTCTATTTTACGTGAAGGTGTAAAAGGGATAGATAATCAATAGTTTGTGGTAGTGGCATCACGCTGCACGCAGTGCAGTCTCGTGACCGACAAGTAGCGACGTGGCGAGGACTGCGACGTAAAATCTCTGTTTTATATATTTTTTCGGATTAAGACCAAGTTTCGCTGTCATTTAAATTAATTCACTGTTTAATTTGATAGTACTGTAGGTAAATTAAGTACGGAAGTTACCTGATGATCGAATTGTCAAGGATTTTGGAAAAACGCGTAAGTAAACTACTTTATAATCTTGTACCTAAGACTTAGATAGTAGGTAATACCTAATCTCAAATGTAAAATTTTCTAAATAATAAAGGTACCAAAGCTTTTTTATATTTTTTTTATTAACTGAAATATGGGTTTAGCACGTATGAACATTAAATACAATTTAAGTACCTATTGGATTTTTCATATTAGTTCGTGAAGATAGAAGTTATTTCTGCCCATTCAGATTATTTATATTCAACCAATTTCACCTATCTTATTTTGTTTGTTTGTTAGGAGGTATTTTTTATTCATAACCAGGAATAAAAGAAACTTCGTAATAAAGGGACGTAGAATTATTGTAAGATAGAAGTTATTAGAATAGTTTTCGTAGAATAGGTAGGTACTTATTTCCTATTTTGGTAAGTACTTAAACTGTTTAGTATTATCATTTTTTTTTCAGAAATATGTCGCGTTGGACAACACGTTGTCAAGGATTAAGGGCGCGTCAAATGTTGAACATATTGAATGAAAATGATCCTGGCACAAAACGAAAAGCTTCATGCGCTGATAATGACAAAGAAAACAGACAATATTTTTCAACTTCCACGAAGCCTGAAGAAAAGGATGGGCTTTGGACACTACGAGATTTCTAAATATAAAAAAACAGAAACAGCCCAATCCAACCCGGTATTGAATGAATACCCTTATTTCTGCGATGTAAACCCTCATCACGAAATCTCAGACTTCAAAGATAAACGAGAAGAATTTTCCGGTGACGATGGTCAGGCGGAGTCGGAAACTTCAAATTTGATTGCCATGTTGTCCAAAGTAAAGTCTCTATCTGACTCTGACTTGACACAAGACTTTGAAATCCAATCTGAAATGCAAAGATGCAAGTCTGATTCATTCATAAACTCTCTAGCTATTTCAGATTTTCACAATGATTTTACTCATACTCTGATTATGTTTGACGCTGATGGAATTAACAATGAAAACAAACAATATTTTGCAGAAAATGTTTCTAAAACAGCAACATTTACAGCTGAGCCAGACATCACTTTGTCAAATATTGATCGTCCCAAATCCCTCTCACTTTCTGATTTGACAAATGACATTCAAACTCCAGGCTCTATCCGACGATGCAAATCATTGACTGACTCTACAGAACAGCAATCACACGATTCATTTAAAGATCTGTTGTTGAGTGGAGATTCCGACTTTGAATGTTTCCCGCAAAATGACAAATTCGATGACTATGCCACTGATACTGATAACCAAGAAGTATTCTATGGAGATCTAAACGAAGGCAGAAAACGACGCCATAAAGCTACTCCTAGTGAATGGGCCAAAAATAAAACAAAAGCAAAGAGAATGAAAGGAGAAGAATATTTAGGATACAGAAGACCTCATGGAGAATCATCTAAACACGATACTATAAGACCTGCGCGAGAGCTTGGAGATACGTGTAGATCTGAATTCTGTGGGAAATGTAAATTGAGCGGTTGTTCTCAATTCACTGAGGATACTCGCAGAAAAATTCATAATAATTTTTGGAAAATGTTAAACTGGGACCAACGAAAAATTTTTGTCACTAACTTAGTTACTCGTTCTACTACCAATCGTAAAACTGTAAAGAATGAATCGAGAATTGGGTTAAAAAGGCAGAATTTTGCATGAATGCCCACCAAGAGCTGTTAAATTCTTCACGAACTTTAACAATCAATGAAGAAGTTAAGACAAAAATGCAGGGATTAAATGACTTCTTTAATAAACTTCCGAAAATGCCCTCCCACTATGCTCGAAAAGAAACAAGTAAGTTGTTTCTTAAACCAATCTACAAGAATCCTAGCTGTCTGTTCAAAGTCTACCAGCAACAATGTGCTTTAGAAAAAAATCCTTCTGTAAGCAGACGTACTGTTGAAAAAAAATTCCACGAAAAGAACCTGTCTTTGTTGGCTTTAAAAAAAGACATGTGTGAAGTTTGTTCGACCTACACAGCTGGAAATATGGATGAAGCCGACTACCAAGTGCACATTAAAAGAAAAACAGAGCACGACAAGAAAAAACTGACGATAAAAATAAAGCCGCCAATGACGAATTAATTCTTCTTACAATGGATTTAGAAGCTGTGAAAATGTGTCCCTACCTTACAGCAAGTTCACTTTATTACAGAACAAAACTGACATATCATAATTTTACCGTTTATAATGTCACTACTCACCACTGCACTTGTTACTGGTACAATGAAATAACAGCTGATATGACAGCCAGTACATTTGCGTCATTTCTGATTGATTATTTGGAAAGACATTGTTTGCCTCTCAAACTGCCCATTATAATATTTTCAGATGGTTGCACATATCAAAATCGAAATATAACATTGGCAAATGCTCTCCGAAATTTGAGTAAGGTGCATGGAATCACCATAACCCAAAAGTTCTTAGTGCCCGGTCACACACAGATGGAATGTGACTCTGTTCATAGCGCAGTAGAAAAGAAACTGAAAAACAGAGAACATACATATACATATAGATACATTTACCAAGCGATTACAGTACTGCGACAAAAGAGGCATGCAAACAAAATCCATACGAAGTGGTAGAAATTGATTACAAATTTATAAAAAACTATGCTGATCCCAAACATTGGATTTATACAAGTATTAGGCCTGGACGAAAAGTGGGTGACCCACAAGTAGTAGATATTCGAGCAATTAAGTACACCCCAGATTCTACTATACAAGTTAAATTGGACTTTGACAAAGATTGGATTGATTTGCCACAAAGGCAAAAAGTTATTAAATGTGATGAGGAATACCAACAGCTCCATTCTGACCGACTGCCAATAACGTCTACTAAATACAAGCATCTGCAAGAACTTAAACCAGTCATACCTAAAGATTGCCACTCATTTTATGATAATTTGCCAAAAAACACTCAATGAGAACGTAAACTTAAAGTACAAGTATAATAGTTTCGTAAATTTAATGTGATTTTAAAAATAATAATTTAATTTTGTGATTCTGTTTTTTTGTTTGTTTCGTAACTGTATGCGAAAGGGCTAGAGAAATAACCAAAGTTATGGCTAATTAAAATAATAATAATTAAAATTTATTTTGTTTTATGTATGTCTTTTAATTTGTAAATTCCTTCTAAATACAATTCATTACCTGTTTTGATCATGATTCTAGAATAATTAACTCCTAACTGACAATAATCCGAAAATTGCTGATCGTAGCCCAATATGATTATTTGCTTCGAAATTGTTCTATACTTTCATGTTTATTACATTAGTAAACATTTAATTAAATTTATTATAAAAATAATGAAACGTTTTTTTCACCTCCTGTAAATTTTGCTTGTTGCTGGATAGGAGATATTCGCAGTTCACCGTCGATATGTACATTTTAACAAGAATTGCTCGTTTGAAGGTATTAGATGTAATCTATCTACCGTTAAGTAATTATTTACTCTAACTCAATAATCTATTATAGTGTTTGATTATCCATTAAAGTTCCAATATATAATGGTTGCCAAGATTGGTAGCCGTGGAGTGGAGCCTTGCGTCTTGCGAAATCATCCGCAAAGCTTGGCTTAAACTCAATTACTCGAAGGTTGAATTGTAGCGAAAATCTTTAAGCAGGTTTGTTTTTATGCATACTTAGTTAATCCAGTATGCCCCAAGCAGTGGCATAGATTATTGTCGCATGAGTTGAGCAGATATTTGGCCTCATATATGGTTGGCTCACAAATTTCTGACTGGGTCAACACATATTATCACGGGTTAGGTTTTGCTGGATTCATTCATTGATTCATTTAGAAACCTGTTGGGATGTTTAAGAACCTGCTTATAAAGAGAGATAAAGATGGAGTTTTCAGCTGTGGTAAAAACAGTACTCGGTTTCCACACCTGTGCCAGGCCAGGTTCGCGTAACACATGGACTTTAGTAGCAGTACCAACAATGCATTGATCAGGGATACACATAAACTTGAAGTTTTGCGGTCTCGAAAGACAAGCATGCTCATCGCATCGCACATAATGTAGGTATAATACGGCCAGGGGCCCCACTCCCATCTCTTGAAGTATTATTAATAATTATAAATTTATTATTAATTATACTTCAACCTTACCATTACATTTGGTACCACCACGTCGATATGGCAAGCATAACATAATAATGGATTACGATGGACGTTTTGATGACCTATTATCAAATAGTTCACTCAATTCACGTACTTTGACATGACACTTGACACTAAGTTAAATTGTTCTAATGTTACAATTTTGAAGGAGGATAAGGCCTTTACGCTTAAAGCGTCTCTCTTAGTATCTTGAGCTGCATAGGTTCTGTCTTATGGAGGATCCCAATAATCTATCTATCCACGGTTTTACTTACTACCGATAGAAATTTGACATAACGTCCATACAAATAGTGTCAAATATCTATCTCTAGTAAGGTAAACCGGCGATAGATAGATTATTGGGACCTGCCGTTACAGACACAATGACCATCATACTAAGCCGTGGTGACCAATATGACCACTGTAAATATTACTTAACTCTCCCGCTCCATCCATTCTGCCTACGATACGATCATGAGAACGCCCCGAAGCGTGTCGACGCCGGCGCATCTCCGCCAAATTGTCCGAGTAAACTATTGCGTAACGCAATTAACCAACTAAAGAAAGCGTTTTTTGCCCGATTTTTGATGGTGTTTGTTGTTGTCATTAACTAACCTGTCCGTGCGGCAATGGTCGTTCAACTGACGAAATATATAGGTATAAAAGCAATAGATCAAAGTGTTACTTTAGGGAAATTGAGGTGTTACTTTGCGGAAATTCATATTAACCCTTTGCGTCCCAGAGACGTAAATTTACGTGAGTTTCATTCACAAATCTTTTGTTTTTATTATCACGGTATAGTAAGGGTTAAAACTAAAATAGTGATAAATTAGAGGGTTCCGTACATTAAGAAAGCATCTAACATTATTCTAACGTTTGCTGTAACTAAAAGACAAAGTAGGTCAAAGGACAAACTTAACTTTTCCGTTCGATCCATAGACCCAATTATTGCACAAACAAAAAAATGTTTACGTAGTAAATTGTTTTTTTTTATTAAACCTACATGTTTACTGTTTTCAGATTGTTTACTTTATGGCTGTAAGAAATTGATTCTTGATAATTTCATGAATCTAGGTCAACGGGACTATGGGTTTTGATTCACTTGTGAAATCGCAATATATGCGACATTATTATGGTCATATCTTTTGATCGTGTTGACATATAAATTTGTATTTTTCACATTTGAAAGAGACCGCAGAGTCGATATTTGAAACTTGATAACTTTATCCTAAGAAAAAGTGTCTTGAGAGATAGAGGGACAGACGGACAGACGAAAAACAAAGAGATCTTATAAGGGGTCTCTTTTCCTTTTGAGGTATGGAACCCTAAAAATGGAATGGGTAGAAAATTTTATATTGGAATTGTTACCTAGTAAGTATTTTTATTTGCAACATAAAAACGTCAAATTAAATTACAAAAATGATTGTATTGTATTTTAAACGAAGGCATACGAGCCTTGTGCAGTGTCATGCATAACGTTGGCTCTCTTCATACCATATGCTTGGCCAAAGTCATGCCAGCTTGACTGTACTCGTAGATATAGAAGAGTGACGCTTGCTATCAGTCGAACGACTTGCCCGTTTCACACAGTCATCAAAATGACTATTCTTATATTGGCATTGACACTGACAATTTATCTAATTATCTTTTCTATTTATCTTCTAATTAGCTATTATTTATATTCTTATCTTAAACAATATCATACAACTGTTAGGTAGGTTAGTAGGTACTATAACAATAACTGTCATGTACTATTAAATGTGTATGTTTATATACATATAAACATACACATTATATGTATATAAACATACATGTTGGTATGTTTTTGTTAAAAAAAATGTAGTTCTGTTTTCTTACCGATATATATAAGCCAAAAGTTAATGTTAATTTCGTGTATTTTCGTGTTTGTCTCATTCAATACATTATATTCTTTTATAGACTTTTCAGTGTTTTAAAGAATTGCCAACGCGTTTTTTTATTTATTTATGTGCCAGGTTCATTTTCGGATACTAAAAACCTATGAATTTAAATTTATTTTGCCATATTTCCAAAAACATAATCGTTCCAAATTCATCAACAAAATCGAACAATGTTTCACGAGAATCGGTTGAGAAATGTGTAGAGGTACAAAAGCATTTTGCCCAAGGTATTGCGGAGACGCTTCGATCGTGCTTCGCACTCGCTCAGTCAAATAACAAAATGTATGAAGATGCGACCAATAATCCACTACCAAACATAATCCGCTACTCTACCCAACGTACTCTACACAAACGAAAATTCGTGTAGTTTTATCCGTATTAAAAAAATCGATTATCTTTAGATCAATAAATTAATGGAATGCCTAGGTTAATATAGATTTGTGTAACTGGTATGACCTTAACATATTATAAGCAAAATAAACTCGTTGCTTTGCTGTTAAATTAACAAATAGCTTTGTCCGTTTTTGTAAATCCAGACGTAATTTCTGACAGCAGCTTGACCATGTTAAAGTGCATGTAGGTGGGTGCGTAGGAAGTTTTATTTTTTATGAAAACTGACAGAGTAGATTAAATAGGTTACATTTTTTATATGATAGTGGCTTATGTAAATGCTTCTTAAACTAAGTAAGTACTACGAAAATACTATGTAACTTACGTGGGGATGGACGATAATGATGATGAATGAAAATATATGGTCTTGGTTCATCAGGAATAATGAAGGGTGAAAAATGGTGAAATATTTTTTGAAATAGTCTAATAGTTTTTGGGTTTATTCGTTATGGTGATGGATGATGATGATGAATCAAAATATACAGCTTATTCAGGGATAATGAAGGATTTGAATGGTGAAAATTTCACCATTCAAATCCTTCATTATTTCAGAAATAATTATTGAATTTGGTCTGGTAGTTTTTATGTTTATTCGTTATGGTGATGGATGATGATGATGACGAATCAAAATATATAACCTATGTTACTCAGGGATAATGAAAGATTTTAATGGTGAAATAATTATTGAATATGGTCTAGTAATTTTTTAGCTTATTCGTTATGGTGATGGTTGATGATGATGAATCAAAATGTATATCCTATGTTACTCAGGGATGATGAAGGATTTGAATGGTGAAAGATTTTTTTAAATCTCTTCAGTAGTTTTTGAATTTATATGCTATGGTGATGGTTTATGATGATGAATCAAAATGTACAGACTATGTTACTCAGGGATAATGAAGGATTCTAATGGTGAAAGATTTATGAAATCAGTCTAGTAGATTTTGACTTTATTTGTTATGGTGATGGATGATGATGATGAATCAAAATATATAACCTATATTAATCGGGGATAATGTAGGACTCTAACGGTGAAAGAATTTTTCAAATGACCCTTATTATCGCTGCCTATTCAATTCAAACCAACAAACAAATCTTTCCTCTTTATATTAGAGTAGATGAACGAGAAAAAGTGTCGTCGTTTGTCATGTCACGTGGACAGTCCGGAGTAATGATGGTACTATCAGTTCTTTCCTTTGTAAGGAATGAAATATATTCTCCATTTGGGTGTCAGATTTAACAATAGATATATACCTAGTACCTTCCTAGATACTTTACCTACTTTACAAAACTATAATAGTCCCACTAGCCTAGTTTCAATCGAAGGTGGTTTCAATCCATGACCTTTTTTTTGTGAAGAGGGGGAAATCTTCAACAAGATACTCCACTGCATAGAGGGTACAGTGAAGTTATGTGAGGTTCTCTGCGGCTCTATGAGGACTCACTAAAACCCCCCCTGTGGCCAGCCTCAGTGCCTGTCAAAGGGCTCTGGGATCTCCTTAGGAACGCACCGGAGCCCTTCTCCATCTCAATCATCAAGTGATGAGCTGAAATGTGTGTACTCAGGCCTTCGTTGTTTGTGTGTGAGTCTGTCTCTCCCAAGAAATGGGAATCTTAAAATGTGCTACGAGTGTGTATTTATTTATTTATTATTTTTTTTATTTTTTTTTTACTTTATACCTATTCGTCAAGTTATTTATTGTAGACTAGCTACAGTTATACTCGAGTAATGTACCTATATTGCAACTTTCTTTAATAAAATCCGTTAGAAGGAACCTTCCACAAAACAAAATACAAAACTTTAAAAATCGGTAGTCGTTTACAGGTTATGACGTGACCAAGGGAAATGAGGATTCATTTATATATAGGTTCTAGCCTACTAGCTGCGCCCTGCGTGGTGATGGATGATGATGATGAGCAGCACCTCATCCACCTCCATACTAAATTTCAACAAAATCGGCCCAGCCGTTTGAGCGTGAAAGACATTCACCCATACATACAAACTTTCGCGTTTATAATATGTTATATATTTCCAAAAGGATAATCGAATATTTCCGCAAGGTATTGTGTAAGTTTCGATGTGGTAAGCAAAGCCGAGGACAACACAAGAGGGTTTGCAAAACAATAATTATTGCACTTACTTTTCGACAGATGGTGCTTTTTGTTTCAACACTTCACAGAATAAGCACACCACTACCGCTCACAATTAGAAAACACTGCGTTCTGCACATTTTTAATTCAATAAAAAGGAAAGAACATACCGGCACCGAAAAACACCGGCAAATTACAGCGATCGAAACTCACTAATCGAAAGATACTTAAAATCGAATCAAATTTAATTGTCGCACTAGAGCGACGAAGCGGAATCTATAAAAGAATATAGATTTTTTACTGTCGACAGTTAAATTTGGTATTTAAAATAATCGTTTGTATATTAAGAAGTGTGTCAGTCAGATACGGGTTGCGGAGTGCACGGACGAGTTATTGCGTAACTCGAACGCGTGTTCGCCCGACGAGCGACTGGTAGAAACTGAAAGTGCACCCAGGCAGTCTTGTAATGTGGATATCCTCAGTTTACCAGCAAAAGTAAACGATGATTCGTCCTTTGTTTTTATTTATATATAAGTTATGTCTTTGCATACCGTGTTCAAAGCTCATGTATGCTGTAAACGCAGTACTTATGCACTTAAAGTTAAACTGTCAGATTGCCCCACGAGAGATAAAATTTGAACTAATATCAAATTTTTCTCTCTATAAACTATTAATAGATAGTTTAAAGAATAGGCCGTTAATCATTTCAAGACATAATTCCGTATTTAGATAATATTAATTTAAATATGAAGTGCGAAATGCTGCGAGCATTTCGCATTTCATTATAGAATAACTAGAGTCCTGCCGGCGGCCTTATGGTATATCTTTACGGAGAATGGGAATGGGCTTCATTTCGACATTTAAATCCCATTCTAGGCGACACTCTGCAAGCCTATTGGCTGGAACCATTAATGAGAATGAAAATTAAGTGACATTTCGTTCACACTCAAGTTAGACAATAAGGCGGCGGGTCATGTTTCTGCCATGTTTTGTAATCACGTGTGTAGAATAAACATTCATACCTACCTGTTCCTCACTCTGATCATCTCATGTCTGTCTGTTACATGACATTCATTTCAAATAGGTACGTCTTCCCGTGCGTTATATTACCAAATCATATTTACAAGACTTTAAATAAGTATTAGGTCCTTCCGTCATTATGAAATAGGCGTTTTTTTTTTAAACTGGCCACTTTGGTCTCTAATATCTTGCGTATGGCTAGTAAGTTTCTACTTTGTAAGCATTCTGAATTACATAACATACCTTCTAGTCAGTAGCTACCTACCTAATGTGATATTAAAAACCTAGAGGCATAACACGTATTATGAAGGGTTTCTGTTTGGGTGAATAGCATATTTATTGCTGAGTTTATACTTAAATATCGCATGGATTGTATGTGGTGTGTGTGGTGCACTCTGACACGGTAATAATGTTACCGTGACTTACCCATAAGCATTTTTCCAGCAGAAGAGTCACAAACTTTTCCCTAATAAGTACCTAATATGGATTTGCGCACAGTAACGCCTATTAAAATAGATTTCATATATACCGACGGGGTAAAGCAGTGTGTCTTATTAAACCACGGGCGGCATATTGGAACCTGAGCGTAACGAGAGAAGCTAGAGTTAATTAAATAAATTCGCTCGGGAATTGTGTAGAGTCCTGAGTGAAGCGAGGGGTTCAAGCCGCCCAAGACGAAGACAGGCTTTATCCTCGAGGTGAATACGGTACTTTTCATACCTAGTGCGAGACAATAGAAACTCGGTGCTATATAAAAAAGCATTTATAGAAGTAATTAAAAGTAAAATAAATAAAAGTTAATCTTAATATTGGACATATTTGTTATCAAAGTACAGAGAGTAAAGTACGAGTATTATTAAAAAAAAATATAAAATTTGTACATTTGCAGTTGCAGATGCAACTCTCAAAGTAAAAATAACAGTACTCCCACCTCTTAAAATAGTCATGTTTCATTTGATACCACCACGTCAATATAGCGTAAAAATATTAATGGATTACCTTAGACGTTTTGATGACGTAGATTAGTATCAAATATTTCACTCCATTCGTGAACTTTGACGTGACTTTTGACACTAAGTTTCATTGTTCCAACGTCAATTTTTTTAAGATCCGTACTCCCTTCTCTTAAAGTACCTTGCAACCTTACCATGAAATTTGGTAGACCGTTTTGTACCGCTGGGGTAAGTATTATTATTCTAAACTTGTTACAAGACGCTCCTGATTTATGATAGTAGACAGAGTAATGTTTTTGTAACATTAATTTTATTTTTATAATTATTTTATTTTTACTGGCCACCACAGGCAGATCAGTTATCAAGAAAGAAAAAATATTTTTCCTAGAAATTTTAATGTTCCGAATCCAAATCATTTTTATTTTAATCGAGAGTTGAGAGTCAGGTGGTATGAAAATAAAATAATCATATTAATCATATTTTGCCGGTTAACAGTAATAGTTTAATCATATTATACTTTTTACTTTATGCTTTTATATGGGTACCTATTATACACATAAGTAGAATGACACTAGGTACCTATTACTGCGGTTTGCTAGGCCGTAATGAATATGCAATCGAGATAACTGATTTAATTAAGTTAAGTAGGTACAATATCTAACATACAAGTCCCACTTCTCTAATCTTCTCCATGACATGCAGTAACAGCATAGCTAAATAAGACGCGAATCACATCCGCCGTTTGTTGCAAACCGGCAATCGCACTGTCGCTATTTTTTGTAGAATAAATAACGTACAGATTATAGGCAATATCCGAGATGAACGCCGGGCTTCCACGAGGAAGCCAATTTGTTATATTATGTAAGATAGAGTGTGAAAAAAGATAGGCGTCCTAGGAATTCAAGTGACGCGTGAACTAATTTACTATTTTAATGCTAAGTAAATAGAAAAGCTCAATAAAATTACTGCTAATTTACTGTTTTATAGTTTTATTGCATTATTCATAGTACATATTTACAAGATAGACGCGTTTGAGATGTGGTGTTGGTGCAAAATGTTGGGAATTCCATGGACAGCGCATCGCACCAACGTGTCGATACTGAATGAACTCAAGATCCGAACTCGTCTCTCGACTAGATGTATGTCTAGGGTTCTCAAGTACCTACTTTGGCCACGTGGCACGGCAGATTTTTTAGCTACAAGTAGCTAAAAAATCTTGCGTTATTGTGCAATTTTAGAGATAAGTAATAACTACGAACCCGCATCTTTTAATTCGTGTCAGACATGAGCGTTAGGTCGAGGCACCCATCAGTAGCATCGAATTTATCTCTCTATAGTTTAACCGTGGTGTGAGGATCGGTCATATCTTACACTTGTCATTGTAAATATTTTTTTTTTTTTAATATGGGACAACATCCACACAAAGGTCTTCAGGTCCCAAATTAGGCAGAGCCTGTACTATGGTAACCTGATGACTGATATACATACTTAAATACATATACACACCCAGACACAGATCAAACAGACATGCACACAAATGTTTGACTTGTCCGGGGATCGAACCCGGGACCAGCGGCTCAGAAGGCAGGGGTGCTACCAACTGCGCCAACCGGCCTGTCAAAATTTGAAGTCGCTCTATTTGTTAAGTGTAATCCTGAACGGTTTCCATCACTCTCAGATTATGTAAAAAGAAATAGGCGAGACCAAAATAAATGCAGTAAACATAGAGCTAAGACAACCCTTATGAATAATAGTTTAGTGTGTATGGGTCCCCTTGTATATAACAAGTTGTCCAAAGAAATAAGAGACTTAAGAAATCATTTGTTCAAAAAGGCTCTAAAAATGTTCTAGTTGAGAAGTGTTATTATAAAATCAATGACTTTTTTGCTTTTGACTTTAGTTTAAGTTGACATATTATTGTTGTTATTATTTTATGACATCGCTTAAAATATTGTTTAATTATACATTAACATAATTGATATTCAAATTATCATTATTGTATTGACACATTGTATTAAGTTTATATTTAATTTGATTATAAAAATAATGTTCCTTTTATGCATGTCATCGCTCGACTAATTTGCACGCCTGTGGGCAAAATACGATGTAAGTTCATCTGTATCTATTATATTCACCTGATCTAATACAACCTGCACATATTATTGTGTTGTATGTATACTCGTATTTTGAGCAAATAAATGATTCTTATTCTTATATACATACATACATAACGTCACCGTCACCTAGGTAGGCAGAGATCACAGGTTTCCACTTGCTACGATCCTCGCATATCTCCTCCGCCTCACTCTTGGTCATATCTTACGTAATATTAAACCAAACCCCAATTAAATTTCCAATTTTTAAACGGTCACCAAAATACGAGCGCAGATTTTTGACATTTTCATTTTACATTTCTGCCTCCTGACTGGACTGCAAGTTGCAAAGTCAAAGAAACGTCTCTTCAGTTGTAACCGCATTAAACATTAATTAATTGTGTAAGCCGATTGTGTTCTCCCAGTAATTAGGGGGGGTAGCACGAAATAACGTATCGTTGATGTATAGTACAAACTATAATGTATCTAGTACAACTGTGGCACAGACAGCTTAGTTTGTGCTGTATACGTCAACGATACGATTACGTTACAATTACGCAAATTTTCGTGCCCACTGTAGCTAATTCCTTTAACACATTATGGAATGCGGGAGGCAGAATATCTTGCCTCTCTCTTCAATGGTACTCTACCGTACCGACGCAGACTCTTGCAAAAAACCATCCACTTCCATTAGGTACGGCATTTGCCCTTCCATTCCATTCAGTAGAATATCTTGGGTGTTCCACGAACCTGAAGGATACGTAGCAAACGTGGACTGAGCTCCGTGAAGGCGTCTTATATCACCATGAAGTATACGATATAAATTTTTCATCTTAAGGCGCGCTCGTATCCTGATAATAGTAAAAAGCAGAATGTTTAAACATCTAGTGTAACGAAACCGATCGATAATATTGTTCGGAAAAAATACTTAGGTTAGAAAAGGAACTGGAAAAGAGTAATAACCGAACAGAATTCATAAATGTTACTCGTTCTCTGCAGAAAAAAATCCTGAATAGGTCCACAAAAATAAACTTTCACGTCCTAACTCTCAGAACTTTGTGTAGGTATCTATATTTTTTTAGGTAATACCTACATAGCCAACCTATAGTACTAAAATAGTAACCAGCAGTTTTTTTCAATTGCGTTAGTATATAGGTATCGAAATATATAAAAAAAGTACAAAATTAATGCATTTTCGCATTACATCGTCCAATCCAATAAGCGATTAATAGTAATTCGTTTAATAAGTAGTAATTCGCTTCTGCAGAACATCAAACTAAACTAATGGACTAAAATCTAATTTTTACTTTAAGTGTCAAACGAATTTAGGTTTTTAGGCCGTTTTTACCATGTTTTTTTTTTTATATTTTGCTAGTTTAGTTTGGCATTCTGCTCAATTGCTACCAGTACCTTTAACATGAGTTGGCAACATAGTCATCTATAGTCGATACTCGATCTCGGCATTGGCGTACTCGCTGTCAATTTTAGTTATACAATTGACCGCGAGGTGGCACTGTCCTTCTTTCATACATTTTTTCACGGCAAGCGATATCGAGCATCAAATGTTGTAAACTCATGGTAGGCCTACTCTATAATATACTATTAAGTGTGGTGAAATAAATAAAACACTATAAAAATAAATTAAACAATTTATTTCTTGCATCATCGACAACAATACCTCTATAATCTCACGTAAATATCTATGTAGACTTATTTACAAATATTTAGAGAATCCAACTTACTACCTTTGTAAAATGCATAGGTGTTGAAACATGTAGTACATTATATATATACAGTATGTACCCGACTGAACAAGAAATACAGCACATCTTGTGGACAAACTGGCTTTTTATTATTGTTCTTTTAGTTTAAAAAGTTTTTAGCCCTCCATTAGCGCCATCTAGCGAGCTCGAAGGACATAAATATATACACTTTGCACCAATAGCTAAGTTCTGTATTTGTATTTTATAACGCTACTTGCAATACGTTTTTACAATGGTTAATGGTACAACTAATTAGTAAGAGACTTATAACCCGCGGCATATAACTCTAGCTCTGACCGTTAGGCGCAGAAGTCAAAAATTGGGACGAAGGACTCTTGTCTCTCTGTCAGATCGAAGACGAGGGACTGTTGTCTCTCTCTATCTGCGCAGCTATCCCTTCCACATTTCGCTCAGAGCTAGAGTTATATGCCGCGGGTTATACTAAAGTTGCTTTAACCATGGTAACCGTTGGTAACTTGCCTTCACTTGACCCGGGGTGACATGATAGTACATTGCTATATTTCAACTGTGTTTAAAGTAGAACAATTAAGACACAATATCTGTTTCAAACATAATATGGTGTGGTAACATGACATCTACTAACCTTTAGTTAACATCACCTAACATGCGCTGTTTCCCGAGATTCAAATACTAATGCCCGTTTTCACCAACATTTTAGGTAACACCTAATCCAAGTTAGGTGACATTTTTGTATTACTAAGGGTTACCTAATTGGCTTAGATGTTACCTAAAATGTTGGTGAAAACGGGCATAAGGGTATTTGGATTTCGGGAATTAACGAATATTCGCGTTGTATATAGGTTACACGTGGAGCTTTGCAATAAAACCGATAATGAAGCCTAACGTCTTCTTTGAGAAATTCATACCGTCTAATAATCAGTTAATGCTGAATCGAATAATCGAAAAAAAAAACAATAAATAAATGTATATGAATAGAATGTATAATATATATATATTGTAGCAAAATAATTTACATAAAATGTAAATATCGTATTTTTGTTTTACATAAATCAGTGACATACCAAAATGGTTTAAAGTATTGTATTTAAGCGAATCTATATTTATTTGCCCTGTAAGTTTAATTGAAGTGTCATATGTAGTACTTTTTTTATAATTATTGTTTTATATTTTGCTGCCCCCGTAATGTGCCATTTTTTTCGTCGAGAACTGTACTTATAAGATAATATTTTTAATTCTTTAATTCTTCTTATACCTAAATAATGCATTCAATTAATTGTATAAAGTAGATGTTAGAAATGAATCTACTCTAGGTACGTATAATGTAGGCGTCAAGTGATGACTAAACTTTGTAATATTACAATTATTTTTATTATTATTAGGAACACAATTTTATTCTCAACTCAAACACAACTTTTATGGGTTTGGTTCAAATTTGAAAAAGAAAAAACTTCGACTAACAACGAGATCTGAACTCAAGAATACCGAAACCCGTTTTGTAGCTTCGCCAAGTAAGCACATCACTGCTTGTAATGCCGAAATTTTTTCTTCCCTCACATCATTTCAGGGACGCTGTAAACTTACATCAAATTTCACAATTACTAAAACAAAGTTCATCTTTTATAAAATTATTTCAATCGTCAAAAGTATAGGATATTATTATATTTAGTTTAAATTGCAAAAGCAATAACCATGTATAGCCTATGCCAAAAAAATCATTCACGCAACCAACAAGGGGCCGAGCACGAAAATCTGTTTAAGTGTAACGTAATCGCATCGTTAAAGTATTCATTACAAACTGTCATTTATCTAGTACAATAGTGGCACAGATAACTCATAGTTTGTACTGAATATTTAAACGATACGATAACGTTACACTTAAAAAGATTTTCGTGCTCAGCCCACTGGTAATGGATTATATCGTGTAAGTTTTTATTATTATTTTTCCAAACGTTTCAAACGCTTTTCATTAATCTTAGTGTTGGAACAAGGGATTTGAATATTATAAAACACAATTTATGTACAACTTGTTATTTATCATTAAGTTATGTACATTACATAAATGCACAAAGTATAACTCTTTAAAATGTTATGCACTCTTAATAAAATCTCATCAATCGAAAAACACCATATTGTCTAAAAAATACAAATAAAAGATTTCGCTTTTATTAAACTTTTTTAATGTTATAACAAAAAAAGTCTTCTACAAATATTACTGTGGTACTCTCTTTACTTTTTTGACATCTTAGGCGTCACACTTGAACGCCAGTTTTTCTACTCCACTGGCTATCAGACTTTGTCCACTACAAAGTTGACGTTCATAAGTGCGTCTTTGATGCCTAAATTGAATAAATGATTTTGACTTTGACAAAAAATAATTATACATATAAAACAATACAAAAGATATACACATAACTTATATGCAAATCCCATTTACATTAAGTAGGGTTAACAGATATTCCAAAGTTTATGAAAGCTCTCATTAAAATTATGTGAGTTCTCACAAAATTTATGTAACTTCTCACAAACTTTATGTAAGTTCCCACAAAATTTTGGTAATTTCTCACTCAACTTATGTAAGTTTGTATAGCAATACTATAAAGATAGGAGAGATAGGATTTTGGCACAAATATAATTGAACACTATTTAGGTATATTTTTGAATTATTTTATTATAAAATTAATATATTAATTGATATAACAATCTTTTAATCCAGGTACGTTTAATAAGTACAACTTCATGCTAAAAATAAATTATATAGTATGTCATAGCTACATATAGTATAACTACGGTATGTATTATTCGGAAATATATATTATTTAGTTATACAGATCTTCTTTATTGCTTCTTAGTATGATATAAATATAAGGAAGCTATATTTTATTATTTATTTAGGCTAAATGATATTTCTCTATGTAAGACACAATCTATTACTAGTTCTATAGTAAGTATGGGTATTGCGTTATTTTAAGTCTTAAAAAGAGTAGAACTTACTATTCTTTTAATTTTTTTTGAGGACATAAGACCCAAAACCTAAAACATTTTAGTTTTAACGAGCTGGCGTCTATTTTGATTTGGACTATTAGTTAATAAGCTTTTTTCCGGCGTAGAGAAGATATAACTTAAATATATTTAATGTATTATGAAGACTAATACACATTATTCAAAACGAAATTATATGTATTCCTTTTTTTATAAAAGACATAGGTGTTGTAGAGTTATATATTATTACTTCATCAGTCGAACGACCCAGACACAATAGAAATTTCATTGTTATATGGACAATCGACTGGTGAGGGGTTATATACGGTATTGAATAATCTATATCGGAAATTCAAAATAGGAAGGTTATAAACATATCATAGAGTCAGTTTTCGGTTCCTTGTAAATATAGACGTTTATAATTTATTACAAGGTACATTACATAGATATTAAGTAAGAGAAGTCATAGTTGATAAATTGATATAATATATAGTTATGATTTTTATCAATGTATCAGGTTTAAAGCGTTATTTTATTGGCCAAAACTTTAGGTATTTCTTTACTACAAACATTATATATAATAACTATAACCATATTGACTAGAATCAAAAACTTATAAAAACTATATTACTTTCTATTCGAGTTATTGTAATTTAGATATAATATCGCTTAAATATTACATATCGAAACTCACTATAATACTAATATTTATTTGTCTATGTGTGCGTTAAATATACACAAATGTCGTCTCGTTCTAACAATATAATATGGTTTGTTTTCTCTTTCTCTATGTCTAACTCATGGCTTATAGAGTACAATGGCATTTAGAATTTTAATAATAGGTATTTTCTACTATTCGGAACTTGGAAGAACTTCCACTAAATTCAAGAATGAATAAAATAATTTATCAATTCTGTTTTACTGCTCCCCTGGATTCAGTTTCGTAAAGCAACCGAATTTGATCTGTGGGGTATTCAGCCCGTAAAGGAGGTTTTTATTGATTTATTTAAGAGAGATGAATCAATAATTAAACTAACGCCAAAACTCTAGGCTTATTAGTTCACTGGTTCTCTTACCCACCATTGAGATCCATCAACATGCCTGTTCGAAAGTAATTGTATTGTCATCAGAATTGCGTACATTACCAAAGTTTTGAACAGATATGCCCACAAAAAGTGAATGAATGGTTAGACATATTTCTTAACTGTAGAAAACAATCAATTGTTTTCTAGTACTCGCAATAATCGAAACCTGTAGAAATCGACAAATAGAACTTCTTCAACAACAAGAATTTCAATTTTACGTGTTCGTTAATTACTAAACTTACATTGTCATATTATAGTGAAAATCTTTTTCATATTAGTCCTTCTAGAAACATTATAATAATCACCCTAAGGACGTTCAGAACAGAAATCTCTCTCGGATATATTGACCGTTTCTCTGACTCGACAATAGACCTTCTTGAAAGTAACCTCAGACTTAACAGATCCGTGAATGAACACGACAGAAATTGAGTTAAAATATCGCAAGTATTAGAGGTACCTTCTAACCGTAGCACGATTATTTGTAAAAAGTAATCGTATCGTCATCGTAAACAATTAAAAATGCCGTACAAACAATGACTTATCTATGCCACACATGTATTGGATGTATGATAGTTTTACTATCATAGTTTAGCTAGTAGATTTACGTCAATTGTTTTACGTCAACGATACAATTAGGATATTACCCATTCGTACTGAGCCAATTTCCATTGATCTCTTAATAAATATATTTAATTTATCTCGATGTTTCAATCAAGTTATATTGTACAGGAAGCGCTCGTAGTGGCGACTTGGCTATCATAACCGATCAACAAGATAAGCAACGCTTGCTGCGGTCAGGACTTGGATGGCTGTGTGCTAGTGGCATTATTCAACTGAGCGCTTCCGTGCTTCGGAGGGTAAGCCGTCGGTACCGGTTGTTTGTCTTAGGACAACAGTCGTTAGGCTATGTCGAAGGCTTTCGGGCGGCCTGAAAACTTTGACATGGGTTGGCCACTAATCTATCCACCAAACCGCATTGGGCCTATGGTGGATTATGGCCCAACTCGTCTCTCTGAGAGAAAGGCTCGAGTCCCAGCAGTGGGAACCAAATGGGCTGACTATGATATTGTATAGGATATGGTAGTATCTGTAATGTTTCATAAAAGCTTCGCTGGTCGCATTATCAATGTTAACATTGATAAACTTGCCTACAATGTTTCGCGAAACCTGATCTTGTGAACTACTTTTAGTACTTATATTTCCCTTTGTATCACATATATGTAGACTGCTGAGAAATCTGCGCTCGTACCTAATAATAATTGCAATAATATACTCTTCCCTGATTGATACTTGGACCCACCCCATGGACAACACCAAAGACGTAGACAAGGATCAAGATCAACCAAGAGTCACATCCGTCTTACCAAACCTACACTAGCTAAAACCCGTTACTTCTCTCGTAAATATTAATATTATTATAATTTCTCTCGCTTATCGTACATGTCGTTAATATTAAACATACAATAAAACATCATATATATTTTGCATTTTGCAAAACTAGCTATGTTACGATTATAACTACAATTAAATCTATGTATCACAATACTTCGCGTACTTGTTAACAATTTTTTTTTATATTAATTTGAGCCGTTTTGGACAAATACTCGTACATGAACACAATCGCCCTGTGTTCTAAGGATTTATATATATATATATATATATATACAGGGTATTTGGTAGAGGGACCGACAAACCAAATGAGCGTGTTCGGGGGCCCACTTGGAGAATACAAGTTGGCAAAAAAAAATCCCCGACCCCCCCGAACATGCTCATTTGGTTTGTCGGTCCCTCTACCAAATACCCTGTATATATATATATATATATATATATATATAGTGGTACACATTGACATACTTTAATTCATCATAAAGTAATAAACTTGTAATCTGTAGATTATATAAGATGGAAGGGCTTTATGCTTCTGTTAAATTCATTATATCGGAAACCTAAAAGTCGTCGATTTCAGCTTATTTATATTAAGCTTCTTTTAATTTTTATAAAATCTACAATTGGTATTTATATATTTATGGAAGCCTGAAATTCATCGTTATTTAAAACGTCTGTTAAATTATTTTTTTGGAAACCTAAAATTCGTCGTTAATTTTATGCTTGTGCAAAATTCATTTTATCGAAAACCTAAAATTCGTCGTTTTGAGACCCAAAATTGGTAAACAATATATATTTTTGGAAGCCTAAAATTCATCGTTATTTTAAACTTCTGTTAAAAAAAATTTTTGGAAACATAAAATTCGTCGTCAATTTTATGCTTGTGTAAAATTCATTTTATCGAAAACCTAAAATTCGTCGTTTTAAGACCTAAACTTGGAACAATATATATTTTTGGAAGCCTATAATTTGTCATTAATTTTATGCTTGCGTTAAATTCATTTTATCGAAAACCTAAAATTCGTCGTTATTTTAAGCTTCTGTTATATTCATTATATTGGAAACCTATAATTCGTCGTTAATTTTAAGCTTCTGTTCAAATATTTTTTTATACAAAAAACGATATAAAAAAATATTTAGTGACACTTCCGCTGAAAAGAAAACAATGAATTTGGCCTATTTGGCCACACAAATATTTTTTTGGCATTTTGCTGACAATTTGGCAATACAAATCAACCAAAACCGATTCACCGATTCACCAAAACCGAATCGGTTTTGGTTGATTTGGGGTTTCTTGTGCTTTTTATTTTGTATTCTTACTATTAGCATTTTATGCGGGAGGGAGGGTGGTGCACGCCCCCAAATAGACCAAATTCATTGTTTTCTTTTCAGCGGAAGTGTCACTAAATAATTTTTTTTAATATCGTTTTTTGATAATGGATTTCCGCAAAGTAACGCCTGAATCAATAATTTTTTTTTATACCTAAAATTGGTAAACAATATATTTTTTTGGAAGCCTAACATTCGTCGTTAATTTTAAGCCTAATTTAGTACAGCGCTCTACTTTTTTATGGTATTTGTTGGATGTTGCTTTGCGTACATCTTTGATAATAGGTGTTTTCTCCATATTACCCTAATGTTGAACATCTATTTTGTAGAAAAACAAGTTGAACAACTTTATAATTTTAGAATAGCTAAGATGTTTTGATGCAAATATACTCGTAGTATATTACTTTAAAAATACACGTTACCTGATCTGGATAAATTTACAATAAACTCTATACACAATTCGGTGTATCCGCACGGTTTAGTAATTTTAAGTTTAAGTTTCTACAGCTACTGAAATCATACTTAGTGACAACTTGAACACTTAACAACAAGCACATTACCTAAAAAATCTGAACGATTTTCTTCTGCAGTTCTACGAACAATTTTCTTCTGCAGTTGCAGTTCTAGATGCAAAAGTATATACATCAAATATAATGGTAGTCATTCTTTTGTGTGGAACATCAAACTAAACTAATGAACTGAAATTTATTTTTAGTAAATTATGGTAGTCTTTTGTTTCATACTAAAATCTAAATTTGTATAACGCTTTTGAATGACATCCACTAAATTTGTAATTTCTGTTCAATTGTGGGTATGTTTTATGCACATTTAGTCGTCATGTAACTTCGTGCGTAACCCACAATCGTCTTTACAATTGTGTGAATAATAATTTATATAGAATTGTCATACTGAGTGCTACACGAATTCGGATTTTAGTCGGAATAGAATAAGAACTACCTTAATTTACTAAAACTAAGGTTATTATTCGCTAGTTTAGTTTGATATTCAGCACAAGCGAATTGCTACAAATATGTCTTAGATCTGTCTAAAAAAAATATTCTGATCTATCATTTTTCGAACATTAGATTCATTGAGACACGCCTTGCGATCGATTACATTTCACAATTTGCTATCTCATTCATACACGTACGTTACGTATCGTTCGTTCTCACAGAGCCTCAGATAGCGCAGTCTTGAAGTTGTCACAGTTATATAATTGCATTGTTACAATAAGTTACATTGAGATAGGTCACGGTTTAACGTAGTGCATAAGATGATCACGAACATTGAATTAGAGAAGAAACGCTTTGCAAATGTTCTATCTCTTTCATACACGCACGTTATGTATCGCTCGTTCTCACTTTTGGATGACGCAGTCTTGAAGTTGACACAGTATAGGATTGTTACAGTAGGTTACATAAATCTAATGTCTCGGTTTGACGCCGTGCATAAGTAAGAATTTGTGTAGATCTCGCGGTACGCATACTGGATTGAAGTAAGATACTTTCCTCGCGAGCGCTCCGGCTGCTAAGCACGAAAGTCTACGGGATGATAATGCTGATCGTATCAACGATTCTGCTGGACCTGTAAGGAAAATACATTATATAATGACTATGATTTAGTCGGACGCTTATGCTTTATGTGTCACAACATGCTGGGCATACTCATCAATGATGAATCTACTGACTATTTCAGATGTTAATGACTAATTATTGTTCTGACTATCTCATGTGATAATGACTAATAACTAGACTATCTCAGATGATAATGACTAATAACTCTACTATCTCAGATGATAATGACTAGGACTACTAACCACGTTGACTATCTCCGACGATAATGACTAATAACTCTACTATCTCAGATGATAATGACTAGGACTACTAACCACGTTGACTATCTCCGACGATAATGACTAATAACTCTACTGACTATCGCAGATGATAATGACTAATAAATCTACTGACTATCTTAATTGATAATGAATAATAACTCTACTGACTATCGCAGATATATTAATAATGACTAATAAAAAAACGATATTAAAAAATATTTAGTGACACAGAAAACAATGATTTTTGGCCTATTTGGTGCACGCCCCCAAATAGGCCAAAAATCATTGTTTTCTTTTCAGCGGAAGTGTCACTAAATATTTTTTAATATCGTTTTTTTGATAATGGATTCCCGCAAAGTAACGCCTGAATCAATAAAATAAATGACTAATAACTCTACTGACTACTTCCATTGATAATTAATAATAACTCTACAGACTATCGCAGATGATAATGACTAATAAATCTGCTGACTATCTCAGATAATAATAGCTAATAACTCTATACTGGCCATAGGCGAAAATGACTAATGATTCTAGTAGTTACTTACCTCCAATAGATGCCAATAAAGGCGTGATCCCGTCTACATCGCACGCGTCGACATGCGCCCCTTGACACAAAAGCTCGCACACTACTGCGCACAGGGCTTCGCCAAACTGTTCTCTATCGTCATCTGGGACAAAAGTATTAATAGTTAAATAAATAAAGGGCATTAAAGATACATATATTTATTGAATATAGTATTGTGTACTAATGTACTATTAGGGAAAGTTATTATTTCAATATGACGTATATCAACACAATCTAGAACGGCTGAACGCAGCGTAGTTTGCCGAGCGATTCGTCACTATTTAATTAGACTTATTTGTATGAATTATGTCATTCGCGTGGTTAGTTGAAGTAAAGTGTCATATATATATTGTTCTAGCTAGACCCTCCACATACCAAATTTCATCCAAATCCGTTGCATGATTGAGTAGCAAACATCCATCCGTCCAAACATACGCATTTATAATATGAGTAAGTTATATTGTACACGTGGTCTCTTACCATGGGCCTCATAGATAAGCTCAAAGTCGCACAACGAGCTATGGAGAGGGCTATGCTCGGGGTTTCTCTACGTGATCGAATCAGAAATGAGGAGATCCGTAGACGGAACTAAAGTCACCGACATAGCCCAGAAGATAAGCCTGTTGAAGTGGCAGTGGGCAGGGCACATAGCACGCAGAACAGATGGCCGATGGGGCCGGAAGGTTCTGGAGTGGAGACCACGGACAGGCAAGCGCAGCGTAGGTCGTCCACCGACAAGGTGGACTGACGACCTGATAAAGGTAGCAGGACGACGTTGGATGCAGGCCGCTTTCAACCGGTTCTTTTGGAAATTTGTGGGGGAGGCTATGTTCAGCAGTGGACGTCCTACGGCTGAGATGATGATATTCTTACATTAATATAGAAAGATTACTTACCAGGTACGAGTTGGTAGGAGATGAGAGCGACGTGCAGCGCTATCCGTCTCGAGTCGTCTGTCACGTCAACACTCACACCGCACTCTAGGAGCAGCCGAGTTGTGCGCGGACATGGGAATCTAAATACATAAAAAGTTCTTTTTTTTATAAATTAAATTACTTTTTTATCACATCTATTCGAAAAAGATTGGGACCCTCGTAAACAGGGAACAAAATAACTTTTTAATTGCTAGAGACTAAAAGTGATTTGAATTCAGAATGTGGATATTGTAATTACATGTTTCAATCACTATCATTATATGAACGCAAGTAGGTAACAGGCAGTGAAGAGACCGCACGCCGATTAAAAAATAAGGTATTCCGCCTTTATTCGTATAGTAATTTGCTTACTTATATTCGAAATTGAGTTATATGTAGTATTACAAAAAAAAATTGTCTTCTTCAAGTAATGGGAATGAAATAAATATGTTACGATGCATTTCCATAATTGTTCACATATAAGGCTGAGCGCAGACTTGAGACACGATAATTTTGAAGACAGACTATTGCTTTACAAAATATATGAAGACGCGCAAAACGTCTCATAGACCAAATTGTCTCATAGTCAAAACAGTTTCGTTTTAGATGTGCGACGTGTCATAGGCAAAACAATTTGGTTTTAGTTTTAAGACAGACTTGTCTATGTGAGGAAAGTCTGTCTTAAAACTGTCGTGACTCCACATTGCGCTGAGCCTAAGAGGCTCATAAAACCTCTATTTTATATCTCATTGTTCCTAAGTGTATGTAAATAAATAAACGTGCTATTCATATTAATCCGCACACTCGCCAATCGCTATATTTGGCCAATAACACAATTGAATTCTCAGAAATCATACTCTGGTTCCGGGAATTGCGATGTGTGTGGTTAATAAATAACACTTACTCATGTTCTCATAGAGGGTGATAAAAAGTAGAGTTTCCACCTCGGGAGCATCACAATTTTAGCTCGAGTGACGTACTTAGAATCTACTCGAGAACTCTCTACTAGGCTCTTCTCTACTACTCTACTTTAGAATCCCTTCGTTACAAATGGGTACAATCGCGGCAATTCGAATCAAACTGGTGGTCTTCTGCGCAGGTACAGTTAGGAACAAATGTGATAGACGAATACTTACTCTGCGGTCGTTAAATATGAAACAGAAGCTAAACCAAATATCAAATTTCATAAAAATAATCCCGGATTTCCTTTCGAATCATTGTATTTCTCGAACATAGCGTTGCGGGTACTAACCGTTAGATATTATTAAATAGAACAATTATAGGAATACTAATCTTAATAACTATTATTCATGGGCGTAACACCTTCTACATAATTTTAAGTGATATAGAACTTGGGCAAAGAGTTGCGATTTCATCTTCTGTGTCAGTTGAAGAATCCAACTCAAAATCACTGCATCAGAATATCCGACTGGGTTATTAATTCTTCCGAATATTATCGATGACGTCGTCTCTTCTGACGTAAGCTTCTTAGATTGTATTGACGCTATTGTATAACTAGTATAATCATGTATGTTGTTTTAAAACATAATTAATTATGTAAAAAAACAATTCTGTATATAAAGTTGTTTGTGGCCTTGTCATTTTCTTGAAATTAAATTTAATTATCACACATTTGACAGATATATAAGTCGAAGAACAGAAACCTTTTTGCGCGATTGTACTTCAGGGTCACGTGGAGCGTGCGCGGGCAGCGAGGGGCGGAGTGTGATTGTTTGTCGCCGCGTTGCTATGGTAACGCACGGCCCCTAGCTCCGTACTTCGATTAAGACCAGAAAATGTGTTCTGCGCATAGTTCAACTTGCGTGCCGCTATCTGTATGATAGTTGCACTGTCACTCAGAGTTGAGACATCCAATTATGAATACACATGAGTTGGTTATTTATTCATATATAGGAAAATAAACGGAATGGACTGACTGGCATTGTCGATCCTTTTCCCGCTTACAGTAGGTACGAGGGCCATTTGAAAAGTTCTTAGCCTAACATACTTAATGAAACCACACGATTTTGAGTTTATTTTTATTTTTCAACATACTCTCCTCTGAGCTCTAAACACTTTTTCCATCGACCCGGTAAGACTTCGATACCCGTTTTAAAAAAAATCTTCGTCTAACTCCTCAAAATAAGCGTCCACGGCGTCTATGACCTCTTCATTTGTAAAAAAATGATTGCCACCTAAAAAATTTTTCAGCTTTGCTTTGCTAAATCCGGTGAATATGGGGGATGAGGTAACAATTCGAAGCTACATTGATGGATTTCTGCCATGGATTGCACAGAGGTGTGAACGCGCGCATTGTCCTGATGAAACAAGACTTTTCTTCTCAATAAACCTGGACGTTTTTCTTTGATTTCTTCTCTCAAACGACGCAACAGGTTGCAATAGTAATCGGAGTTTATTGTTTCACCCTTTTTTAAATAATCCACGAGAATTATACCCTTTGCATCCCAAAAAACGGATGCCATGACTTTGCCCGCCGATAAAACCACCTTTGCCTTCTTTGGGGTGGGCGATCCTGCTCTTTTCCATTGTTTCGACTGTTTTTTGTCTCGGGTGTATTGTGGTGAACCCAGGTTTCATCCATGGTTATAAATCTTTCAACAAATTCTATTGGGTCAGCTTTATATAACTCTAAACAGTCGCGAGAAGTTGTGAGTCGGTTGCGTTTTTGTTCCACTGAAAGCAGTCGCGGTACCCACCGCACAGACACCTTAGAGAATCCAAGTTCAGTAGTAATTATATGATGTGTTCGCTCAGATGAGATGCCTACAGTCTTAGCTATCTCCTCGACAGTCAATCTTCGATCAGATAAAATTAAATCACAGATTTTTTCTTTGTTTTGATCAGTGGAAACAGTCGAAGGCCGGCTCGAAGACGGGGCTCATCTTGAATGGTCTCACGACCACGTTTAAACTCTGCCACCCAGTTTTTAACAGTTGCATACGAAGGAACGGACTCACCCAAAGTAGCAGACATGTCTTCATGTATAGCTTTTGGAGTTAAACCTTTCAAATTCAGGTCATATCCACTGCACGATGTTCAATTTTATTCATTTTCAAAAATAGCTCAGACTTAACTTTCGGGATCACGTGTAAACGAACAATGAGTTACTGTGAATAAACTTAACTGTGCATACTTGTTGCTAAATAATGTAACTACAAAATGAGGGTAGTTATAAAAAAAACCAATGACTATAACACGCGGCATGTAACTCTAGCGCTGACCGTTATTGCGCAGAAGTCAAAAATTGGGTATCACAGGGGGGCTAGAGGGGCGAAGGACTCTTGTCTCACTCTGTCACATGTAAGACGAGGGACTCTTGTCTCTCTCTGTCACATGTGCGCGACTGTACACATGCGGAGCAATCCCCTCCACGTATCGGCCAGCGCTAGACTTACGTGCCGCGGGTTATGACCATGTTAGGCTAAGAACTTTTCAAATGACCCTCGTAATATCCTGAACAATATTAGTGGAATGATTTCATATGCTTTTGCGATTCTTATACATTGAAATTAAACAACTTTAAACGGATTAAATCGCGTATAATTTCATATTACTATATCCCGACGTTTCGAAAACTTAAGCTGCTGACCTAACGCTGCAACCCTACAAAATTCGATTGGTGCCATAATAAGAATCTTCTACGCGCTACAGTCGTTGATTCACTGTTTTCTACCGACTTCAAACTGAATAGGGTACGAACTAGATGCGGGCGATGCAATGCCTTCATGTCAATGTGTGGGTGGAGGGAATCTCCGGAGTGTGCGTGTGGAGCTGCTGTCCAGGATGTTGAGCATATAGCTAGAGACTGCCCACTCACAAGGTACAACGGCTGCCCAACAGACCTGTTCTCTCTCGAAAACGACGCTATCCCATGGATTCAGCAATTAAAGGATAGAATAAATTTATAATTTTGATTTTAATTTTAATTTTAATTTATTGTGAACGATTGTAAGAATGCCATACGATTAAATAAATAAAAACCGACTTCAAAAAGGAGGAGGTACTAAATTCGATTTTTTTTTTCTTTTTTTATGTTTGTTAGCTCATAACTTTCGATAGGGTGAACCGATTCCTAAAAAATATTTTTTTGTTTGATAGCTGGTGTTACCATTTAAATTTCATGAAATTCGGTCTAGTAGTTTTTGAGTTATTTTATAATAATTATAACTGAATAGAATGGAAGTCGGTATTAAAATTTTCATATTGTACTTGTAAAACTCTCGCACGCACAACGCGCGGTCTGCTCCCGAGAAACGCTCCATAGAGACTGAATTCCCAAGAGCCAGGCTACCGATTGGAATAACCCCGCACGCTTCGGATTCGTTGTGTTCGCGCAGTAAGCTAAATAGGTATACACTTTCTTTTGAGACACATTGTATTTTAATTATCGGGATAAAATAATACAAAATTATACGCGATAATCCGTTTAAAGTTTTTTAAAGTCAATTTTAGTATACTCACTGACAAACGTCGCTAGTGTGGAAATCGTCGACTGGAGTTCGCCTGTCGGCCGCTAGATGGAGCAACGTCTGTCCGTTCCGTAACCTCACGTTTCTGAGGCCGAATATAGCCCGCCGCACGGCTGTTATCGTTTCCTAAACAAAAAACAAACGTTTAGGTGTGTTGTGGTAGTGCTACGCTGCAACCCCACAGCTGAATGGGCCGACACGACCGGAGAAGTACCACATCCCACATATCACTGACGCTTGCTATTGCATTTCGTCGGTTTCTGGGAGGTTCCGGAGGCCCGATTCCCCCTTACCCGTTCTCCCCCTCCTTCCCCCTCCACCCTCTCTCCATCTATCTCTTCCTTCCTATCATACTTCCTCAAAGTTCGGCAACGCATTCTCGAGACCTCTGGTATTGCGGATGTCCGTGGGCGACGGTATCACTCACCATTAGGTGAGCACGTTCTATTCGGGATTCACAAACCACATGCACACAAAACAGATTTTCACAACAATATACATACCATACCTAACTTACACCTACCACATCTTACACACACTTGGCACTCGTATTGATCTATCTGTGATACTTAACGGTAATGATCCGCTAAGTTCTAGCAAAATTTAATTATGTATCTGTTACCTAATCTGAAACATTTATAAACACTTTCATTGATATGTCAACATCCTAAAGCTGCCAAAGAAAGCTTAATTCGTGGAGTGAGGCCCTGGTGACTTGTAATACAGGTTCTCACAAACCTACTTCGGGCACCACCCTCTCACAAAGCAGGTTTGCCTAAGTTAAAATATTAGGGTTTACTTAATCAATGAGAACCTTTGTTTAGAGAAAATATTTTATTTGTTTATTATTATTTATTCCAGAGTCGTCGAGCACCGCCAGATGTGCAATCAACGAGATAACAGGCATGAAGCTGAGACGAGAACTCAAAACGTTGAAAGCTTCGAAGTACTGAAATTGTCACCGCCTATGAATACTTTTGAAGGATTAGACATAGAAAATTTGCACGCCTGCCAGCAGACAGAACACATTGTGACCTATATTTTATAAGATCTCGACTTTGTACATGTGATCTAACAAATAAATTCTTTAATTAGATTTGATTTGAAGATTTTACTAAGTTTTGATTTTTTATCGCTTTCACGGCGCTTTCGCGACGGCTGTCGGTACTGATACCGGCGGCAGTGACGAAGCGAGTGAAGGGGGCGTTAAAACTTCAAAGTTTTTGTTTTATCGCAAAAAAACACTGAATTACGTGTAAAATTTTGAAAAAATATTACTGTCGGATGTATAATTTTTGTACTAAAGTACAACAGTTTTTTAAGGTCGTTTATTTCTAATTTTTACCACATTTTTGCATTTAACTCATATGTCTCACTCATGTCATACTAATGTCGATAAATCCTTATGTACACTTAGGTCGGATTTCACCCTTGTATCTGAGCGCAATCAATTTAACTTGAACTCAGTTCAAGCGATCACTCAAGGTCGGAACAAAAATCTTGCTAATGACAATCTGTAGATAGGTCTTTTGAAGTCTGTGGGGAAGTACCACACCTTTGCCAATTATTCAACCGAGAAGTAGTAGTGTGCAAACATTACTGTTTCTAGGTTTGAAGGAATTCCAGCGAAATTATTCTTATAGACTGCTTGGTAAAATCTGTCCAAAATTGACAGGTGACAGAACTTTTTCAGGAGTTAATAAACTCGAAGAATTTATACAAAAAAAAGAATGTAACCTCATCAAATATTCAATGTAATCCCAACAAATATTCAAATACCTTAGTTTTTTTGTAGAAAAGTGACCTTAGTTTTTTGTAAAAACGTAATTTTCTTTTTTTTAGATACTAAATCATCACAAATATTGTAAAAATATGAAAGTGCGCACGCTGATTATTTCATGCAATCATATACAACTCACTTCGGCCTTAAGAGTACCAATAATAGGTTTTCACAGTAACAATATAACTCACCTCATCATTCCCATCGTTTTCCAAAAGCCTCGCCGCCACAGCCACCAGATACAGCGCAGTCCTCACGTTCCCTTCATACTCCTCCTGAAACACGCAGGAGCGAGCCAAACTCTGCGCATCAATAGTTATACTCCAGTTCCTGTCTACACGGTGTGTGGTGTTAGTGCGCGTGCGCAGGCATTGTATGTGTGCGTGACTATTACACATGTAAACACTGGACACGACAAATGTGTGCGAACGGAATGATAGTTGAAAAGCTATGATAGTTATTCAAGATACATAGTTGACAAGGGGAACATATCTTTAAACGCTTTTTACTGAAACATTAACGGGATTACTCAAGTTTTTTTGTGTTATAGAGGACGCTACAAGCACGAGGCCCGCCTGGCGTTAAATGGTAACCTCTCTCAAGAACAGATACATTTGGTCACACGTGACGAACTGCACTAACCAAGTACAAGTATTATGTGAGTTATCCCGCACTGTTCAGTAAAAATTGGTGAAACCCGCGTTCGTTTCATAACAATACCCATTCAAACACACAACAATGACACGATATCCTCAAGGAATGATGATCATTCCTTGACGATTTCGTAACGCGCCGATCAGGAAGATTTCATAGCGAATAAGGCCCAAGGCCGTGAACAAGAAACTCTCCATAGTGAAAGAAATGTTGTGGGTTTGTAGAGTACGTGAATGCATCATAAACGTAATTGCTAAACTTGCCAAACCGGTTGGTGTGGTAACAGATCGGTAGCAATACATAATACTAAAATGTGTAAAAATTGTATATTTGATAACGTAGTACATTTTCAGAAATCTATTGAAATATAGTCAAAATTTTAACAATAATTAAGTACGCCTATAATTTAAGGAAGGTCCCAAACTAGGCAGAGCCTGTACTATGGTAACCTGATGACTGATATACATACTTATATACACATCCTGACATAGGTCAAACAGACATGTTCATGAACACAAATGTTTGAACTTTCCGGGAATCAAACCCGGGACCAGCGGCTCAGAAGGCAGGGTTGCTACCGCCAACCGGCCAGGCTTCAAGGCTTGCTTTTTTGCCTGCGCTTGTGTTTGTGTGAAAAAGTTAGAAGATTGAAGAGAGTTAACATGCGTTTGCTGTGATTTATTATTATGTATAACTGAATATTATTCTTGCAGATTATAGCCGTTATAAAGGCATGTGCACACTTTAATGACTTGTTATTCTTAAGTTCGTATTTGAGAATGAAACCGCTTCTAGTAGTGTACGAATACACGACTCTTAAACACCGTTCTGTCGTTTCGCCGTATAGATTCTACATACAGGATGGTTGATGGGACGATGTAGGGATTTTCGGAGCCGATCAAGGGCACCAATATTATCATTTTAAACTACATATATTTATTTAGTTTTGTATTAACGTCTACGAAAAAAAAAATCAGTTCAGTTTAGCTAATTAGTGTAATCATTTCTTTTTGAAATAAAAGGTTATTAGCCAAGTTTGTTTCTTGTTATCTGAGCCACAGTAACTACTTATTTTTCAATAATAGGTAAATTTCACAACATTTAATTAATTTTCAAAATTGCTACGTTTAATTTAAGCTTATTGTGATGAAAGACCGTATTGTTATGACTAATTCGAAACCAAAATAAAAGTGATTAATGTACTATCTGGTAATGTATCGTAATCGAAAGGAAAAAACCGTATTAAAAGTAAAAACAAACTTTTAATATTAACTTAAATGTGATTTAAAATGATTATAAGTGCCCTTGGTCGGCTCCGAAAATCCCTACAACATTCCACAAAACACACTGTATACTATATACATAAGTTACTATGTTAACTATTACTAAAGTAAGCTTACTGGTGAAATCATATTGAAGTACAGACCAGCAGGGCTATTATGTATCTCAGTTACAATTCAATTGTTGATTGAAATCTTGAAAAATGGCGGCTCTATGTCAGTTTTGACAACTCCAGTAAGCAAAAATGTTAGCAAGTTGATGAATGGAGCTGACAAGGCTGACATATGGTCGCCATTTTTTTAGATTCAACAAACATTTCATTGCAACTGAGATATATTGGCCCTGTTGAGTAAATTTTGTGTGGCACTCACTAGACATCTCAAATCATGTCGGGATTAGGACAAATAGGCGTCTTTCTGGAATACCGGTCTAACGCCTTTACTAAATAAACGTTGCGTATACATATCTTAGGCATAACATCCTTTGTCTTGCTCTCACGCGTGACATTTACTATATGCGAAAAATTGACAGATAGATGTTAAACTATTCCGGGTATATCCAAGTTTATTAGTAAGGCCGTAAGACTGCAAAGCGACATAACGGACTTTAGGATTCGTGGATCATAAGTCTTAATTACACGAACTAGTTAGAGACAAAAACATAATTGACGAAGTATAGGTGTTTATATACCTCTGCCAACCCCTTTTTCGGGATGTAAAGGTGCAGTATTGGTAAGATATTGACTAAATCTAAACTGAAAAATTACTGTTTTTTGAAAATTAAGGAACGAAAGAAAGATTTGATAAATATTGGTATCGATTCTGTTAGCATTCTCTAAACTTAACTGCATTATGGCAGTTCTTATTATGTTTAAGCTAAAATCCAAATTAGTATAAAAATTCTGAAAAACAGCGTTAAAATTATATATTTCTCTTCAGACCGATTGTCACGTAACTTGGTGCTCGGCAAACTAACTTAAAAATACCCAAAATTTAATAGAATAATCCTATTTTAGAAATGTAATTTTAAGTGTTACATGAATTTGGATTTTAGTATTAACAGAATAAGGACTACCATAGTTTAGTTTATTGAACAAGTGAATCGCTACCAATGTCTTAGCGCTTTAAACATTTAAATCAATGGCTGTCCCTCCAAATTATGGGGAAGCGTGGCCCTTACCATCAGCTAAACGACCAGCTCATATCATCAGTTTATATAACAAAATGGAAAATGAAATTAATGAGACCCAATAATCAATAACGTACTACTAAAGATTCCGGATCGTGGTTCGCTTGCGGTTTCTCCATTCGGTTTGTGCCTCGCTTGAGCTCCTCTGCGCACGCTTCAAGGACGTAACAAACCTGGAAAGAAAAAATAATGATGAGAGGGCTATTCCACTAACTAAATTGCAATCGAACCGTAGCTGAATGGTGACATTTATACGTTTTATTATTCGCTATCGAAAAACAGGATAGCACGCTGTGGGTCCTTTTTAAAAAAACACTATCATTGGCTGAAAACGAAATTATAATTTAACTGCACAACTCGAAATTTCCATAAAATTTAAGTAGAAACAATAGATATGTACTGGACGGAAGGTTAAGTTTGACTGCCTTAATAATTATGGGAAACTTATGTTTTATATCACATAAACATTGCTTAGATAGCGTTTACTACATATTACATATAATAAACATATTGCTACTTACGGGATGAAAACCGTGGTATTTATTATAATGAGCTCCCGATATTTCGACACTGTTGCAAGCGCCATGATCGCGGGACGACTGGAGAATGCGGGTGGGTGAATGATTTACATTAAGAGCAGACATATCTGTCTACCCTCTTTCTCTGTCTTTTGCTACGCGCACTGTTGGAACTCGATCGTAATTCACTAAAAATACCACGGTTTTCATCCCGTAGGTAGCAATATGTTTATTGAAAACAGCCGTGAAAGTTTAAAAAAGTATTACATATAATACTACATATTAAGTTTGTTCATAAAAGATCGATTAAAACTATATATTCAATTAACTCGATAGATCGTCAACGTGACGCTGACTCATATCCGTATATAGTAGCATTTAATGTATTTATTACGTAGTAGTACTTATTTATTTTAAGTATAATTTAAGTAGTAATTATTAAGATGACGTTGAGTTCCAATTTGTCTCTAGAAATAGTGGAATGGCGATTTGGGTACCTAATGAATTGATCCAACGACATCCGGAGTTTTTTTTTTTTTTTTTTTTTTTTTGAATTTTTTTTTATTTATTTAACAAAACAACTACTAATTGTACTTATAAAACAGGCATCAGTAATAATAAATTAAATATTAAAGGTATCGATATAAATACAACCCTAGATCCCACACTAGGAGAACCTGTGTCGTGGGATCTAGTCTCTTTCGCTTACATGTAAAACATCGTTCATACTTTTTGTTGTACAATTTAACATAGTAGGTATAATTAAAATGTCGGAAAGCAATGACTGTGCTTATGTAGCAGTGTGTGTGTGTGTGTGTGTGTGTGTGTGTGTGTGTGTGTGTGTGTGTGTGTGTGTGTGTGTGTTTGTGAGTGTTTCTGCTTTTTTTGTGGGAGTCTGTGATTCATGTGTAGATATAGAAATACGTATGCCAGGTAGTAATCAAATGTCAAAAGCCAATAATAACCTCATGCTATGTGTTTATTTTTGTTTATTTATTAAGTAAAATAGTTGGATAAGTCGAACTGCAGCTGCAGCGGGATAGATTGTCGAACGTTGTGAAATAGTAGAATTGAACTCCAGCAGGTCTACCATGAGTTTACAACATTGATACCAATCGAAGCTCGCTATCGACTGCCGCGAAAAAATGTATGAAAAAAGAACAGTGCCACTTCGCGGTCAATTGTAGAACTAAAATTGACAGCGAGTACGCCAATCACAAGCTTAATAGGTAGGCGAGATCGAGTATTGACTATAGATGACATTTATGTTGCCAACTCATAGTAGAGGTACAGGCTACGTTAAACAAACAAAAACAAAGGGACAAAAACCCAACTACAGCTATAATTGATTTTATCTACACTCACAACGGAATATTCCAAACATGAATTAAAAAAAAATTGTATACACACTTTTTTTCGAAGATAGGTTTAATAAAAAATAACCCATTACTGTCTACGAAGAAATGATATAAGGAAGGGTAACTGCCTTAAAAAAATGACCCAATAAAAGTCGTGCTAAATCAATAACATCGTTCACACCGCTATGACTCAGCTGTCATAGTAGACGTTACAGCACGCGCGTGGACCAATCCCTGCTATTCCTTCTGAAATTTAAACCAATCACCGAACATGTCTATTTGTAACCTCGGAAGTAATTCGTATTTGGAATCATACGTCGTTTTGGTTTGAAGGACCACTTTTTGTTTGGAATTTGTTCTGAGTTATGCTGTCTTCGTAGATTACAGTGTAACATTTTCCTTTGATTTTCAAACAACTGCATCATGAAATAACTTTTTAATTTTTATAGCACACTTTTACTTGTTAATTTATTGGCGTGTATGGGCTCATTGACTTAATGTAGAAAAATAGTGTCATCGTCTACGGATGAAATCTAAATCTAAAATAAAATCTAGCGCAAAAAATCATAATCTAGCGCAAATCAAAATTTCCCACCATACCACATATTTTGTCCGTGCCTGTGAGTTTGGAATAAAATATATGTTATTTTAAAAAGTATGGATAATCTTTAATTTATTTGTTGTAAAATTAATTGTTGCTATAATACAGCTCCATAATTAATTTTCATTTAAAACATTCACAATTTGCACCATTATTATTATAGTAAATAAATACATAACTCATTATCATAACTTTGTTTTATTTCAAATGTGTGAGTGAAGATTTTCCTTGATATGATTTTGTTCGAGTTTTGACGTGTAATAGTAGTGGATTATTAGCCGGTAAGTTTTTGTTGCAGTGCACGTGTAGACAAAATAAACAAAATGTTATGTACGTTGTTTTGCGTTTTCCTCCTGTTGTTCCCGGCTGTTTTATTAAATAAACCACTGCTTTACTAGAACGTAGCTTAATTACTTGCTTGTGTATGTGGAACTTGACTCTGACTACTTGAATTAAAAATTCACTTGATGCTACTTTAATTTATTTTTTGGTGGTTGTGCCACACTGTAACCCTATAGGTTACAACACAGCCGAATGGGCCGGCACGACCGGGGAAGTATACCACACTCCCACATAACACCGACGTGAAGTAATAGCTTAGTTATAAAAACTAACGTGGTTTTCAATCATTATTAATTAAAAATACGGGATTACTCACGTAATATTTATCGGATAGGTCCGACTATAGTTTCGACCACATTCGGTGGCCTTTTTCAAGGAGTGTTCGGGACGCCCGCGTCGATGACGTCTCGCTTAGCACTGCGGGCGGCCGCTCGTAGCGCTCGTGATGTTAGAGGTTGGTGCGGGGGGCGGGATACATTATGTTGGGTCGGCGCGTCTTGGTGTGAACCCTCTTGATCGTCGTCGCTGGTGAAGCGCCTGCTGGTGTGTGAGGAGACGTCCCAGCAAAAAGAGCTCACTACGTCTGCACCAGACACATCATTTGCATCAAAATGAGCTCCATGAAGGCAAGGCTTCCAAGCATGTGGTAAGAACCATCCTCCGTCTCGATTGAAGTTTGACCGCTTACTAATCTCAATGGACTCTCGGATCTTGCGCGGCACGTAGAACTTTTCTCTCGCTAAGACCCGAGCTCTGTCGAAGCGGATGTAGTGGTTCGTGTCGGAGAGCAGAGAATGTTCTATAGTCGGACCTATCCGATAAATATTACGTGAGTAATCCCGTATTTTTAATTAATAAGTAATAGCTTACTATTACGTTTCAGTCGGTCTGTGGGAGGTTCCGGAGGCCTGATCCCCCCTTCCAACCCAAGTCGAAGTATTCGATCTCTAACGTGAGCGTTTTGTTAATAATAGTGTAAAACATTAATATATATTATAGCACTCCTTACCTGTGATAACGGCAGTTGAATGCCTCCAATGTGGATCATCTGTGAGAACACTTGAGCGAATCTGAGCAGGTCCTTTACCACGGATACCTGGAAACAACATTACATTCTTGATTGTTGCTGTCATTATAATTTTCAACAGACTCCCAACAATTCCATTCGACAGTTTTTTTGTGTTACGGCTGAGACATCATCATCTCAGCCGTAGAACGTCCTCTGCTGAACATATGCCTCCCCCGTAAAAACATTTTCTACCGACTTCCAAAAAGAATATTTTTTTTAATGTTTGTTACCTCATAACTTTACGGTAGGGTGAACCGATTCTCAAATTTCTACTTTTTGTTTGAACGCTGGTGCTTTCCGTGTGGTCCCATTTAAATTTCATCAAATTTGGTCCAGTAGTTTTTGAGTTACACTCCAATAACTGAATAGAATGGAAGTCGGTATTCTTCAAATTGTACTTGTGTAGTCAAAGTCAAAGTCAAAATCATTTATTCAATTTAGGCATCAAAGACGCACTTATGAACGTCAATTTTTCATTATAATGTACTTTAAAGACTACCGCCGCGTTCCAAAATATATGGAGCCTACCGAGAAGAAGCGGCAAGAAACTCGGGGCCATTCTTTTTATATAGATGTTTTTACAATGTTTTTAATTAGGTACTACAAATCCAGTGTGTTGCCTTAAAAAAAAACATAATAATAGTATCAGTAGGGCAAGACACGCTACACTTTGACATCTTAGTACACGAGTAGATAGATCCTGGAGTGATCAGTCCCAAGCTGTTTTATCCTCCAAGTAATCCGAAATTTTGTAATAACCTTTTTGACAGAGTTTAGTTTTAATAGTAATTTTAAACTTATTAATAGGCAAATCTCGGATAACATTGGGAACTTTATTATAGAATCGTATACATTGTCCCATAAAAGAATGACTTATTCTGTGGAGACGCGTTACATGTACGGATAGCTTGTGCTTATTTCGCGTGTTGATGGAATGAGCATCACTCCTTTTATCAAAACTGCTAATGTTTTTCTTTACATACAATACAATACAATAACTCTTTATTGCTTACCACACAAACAAAAACAGTAGGTAAATTAACTAATTAATCTACTTACAAGTAAGGAGCTTAGATCTATGCTGGTAATACAATTGGCGGTCTTATCGCTAATGCAATCTCTTACAATCTCTTACAGACAACCTTTGAATGGACTGGACAAAAATAAAAGTTTAGACGGTGGTGTGCAACAAGATAATAGTTAAAACTAAACAGAATATTTCAAAAAAGAACAATGAGAGGGTAACTTAAATACCTACACAAATATCAATAATATAATATTTATAATATTATAAACTAATATATATACAAGGTTACTGCTAATTAACTGGCGATACGCGACAGGCGTGATGGGTATCGATAACAAAAACTAAAAAAAATGAAATTTTTTTTTTTTCATTTAAAAAAAAAATGAAAAAAAAATTTTTTTTTTAAGTTTTTTTTTCAACTTGTCTTTGAGTTATCAATGAGATAATAAGCGATACACAATACTGTATGGTGCTTAGAATCACTAACAAAACAATAAAAAAGAATAATCACTAAGTAAAAGCATCAGCTGTTTTGAATTAAAGACGCTCGCGCACCCACCCGCTCCGTTGCGATCGCTTAGTGATTGAAACGGCGGCCGCCGTTTCAATCACTAAGTATTTTTAGTGTAAAAGTGGTCGTTTGACAAAAGGTGTGATTAGATTATTTATTGGGGACAACAGAAGTTTAATGATGAATAAGTTAGGTAGATACCTACATGTCGGGATTGCCTTTGGCTTGTTATGAGCAGATAGGATGTAACGTTTACCAAGAGAGTGATGGACATGAAATTTCATGGATAGATTAGGTAGCTAAAACAAAAGATGGATGGACGTCGGAGCACACTGACATGCGACATCGCCGCCGCTGCTCCGCGGCGCGCTGCACTTCGAACCAGCGATATCAAGCGGCGGCCGCCGTTTCAATCACTAAGCGATCGCAACGGAGCGGGTGGGTGCGCGAGCGTCTTTAATTCAAAACAGCTGATGCTTTTACTTAGTGATTATTCTTTTTTATTGTTTTGTTAGTGATTCTAAGCACCATACAGTATTGTGTATCGCTTATTATCTCATTGATAACTCAAAGACAAGTTGAAAAAAAAAACTTAAAAAAAAAATTTTTTTTTCATTTTTTTTTAAAATGAAAAAAAAAAAATTTTCATTTTTTTTAGTTTTTGTTATCGATACCCATCACGCCTGTCGCGTATCGCCAGTTAATTAGCAGTAACCTTGTATATATATTTAAAAATACATAAAGGAAATTCATATAAATTGAGATTATTCATTCGTGTGTGAATAATTTATTAATATATACACTACAAATACATAAACATATTCCTAATATATCATAGGAAAAGTGAAGCAGTTTAGCAGGCAGAGGACAAATAATGATCTTGAACCATCTTTTTAAATATCCCTATCGATTTTGCTTGTCTTATAGGTAGAGGCAGATCATTCCATAGCCGCACGGCGCGCACAGTAAATGAATTGCCAGAAAACTTTGAAGAGTGAACAGGAGTCCTTAAGGTGAAATGGTAGAGACGTTACACGGATATTGAGGGGGTGAAGCAGACGCAGACCGCCGGGCGGCGCAAGGGGTCTAGCCAGCATAGCCACTCGCGGGCGTATGGTTACTTGATAGTATTCTACTGACTTATGATTTTCAATTCGCCTGCGTTGTTAACTAATTAGGTACGTTATTTTAAGTAGGTAATTATAATGGTGTAAAGATTTATGACAAGATTTACTAATACCATTATCATACTAGGCTATGGGTGTCTTTATTGTATTGTATTGGCACGAGTAAACGATTAAATAGTTTTTGTGATTTTCAATAAATTTTATTTTGATTACCTATTATATGCCAAAACGAACAAACTATAAGGTACCTAAAAGTAGTTTATAATATTAGTTATGCATTGGTTGGACCAAAATACTTGCTAATACTTGATAATAAATACAGTTTTATTATTAATATTAAACAATAAACAACACATACTAAACAAATATTTTTTGACCATGTTACAAATAAAACTAGGGCTTGAATAAGATAAAACCGGTATTTGATACACAACCAGGTCAAGTCCTATCAAATACCGGTAAGATATAAAAACCGGTATAATTAAATGTTGTTTTACTAAAATCCAAAAATCAACTTCAACTAAGGTATAAATTTCGTATACACATAGGTATTGTAATAACAACTTTTTTATTAATCATGACATTAATACTGAAAGCTTAAATAAATGCAGGTTTTCAAAAGTTTTCTAAGTGCCCTTCAGGCCTTCACAAATGTATTATGTAAGTCTAGTTAAGTAAAAAAAATATCCTCCTGTATTCCTTTAGTAATTATAAAAAGAAGTTTAAAATATAATATATATATATAAACAATGCCACGGACCCTTTGATGTCTGTGAACTAAAACATTATAAATAAAAAAATCTTATTGATAATAAATAATATCTAAAGAAATGGTGAGATTTGTATTTCCAAAGTTATGAGAAGAGATTTACAGTAAGAGGTGAGTCTAAGCTACAAAACAAATAGTTACTTCTCAGAGCCTCTCAACGACATGCCACGGTTTCGTCGTGAATCTACTAACTTCGGAAGCATATTATTATGCGTCTGGTAGAAAGTAACAAGTTCGGCCTCCATTTAAGTAATAGCATAAAGTATTCATCTTTTTTATATGAAAACGTAGGTTTTTTCATTCTCTCCTCCCCAAATACCTAAAACGCTGCTTTGTTTATCAGTAACTCGTAATTGCGTTTAACCTGATCGTACCATTTACTGTTTGTATTTATTTTTGTATGTATTTTATAATATTAAAAAATTGGACTTTGTTATTGGCCATTTTCTTCAGATTTTTATGAATTCTGAAGATGCTTCCTTATTGTCTTCATCAGACATATCAGGTGCTGCCACTTGTTCCCCTGCATTCCCCTTTGATTTTCGAAAAGGTTAACTCTATTTCTTTTTATTTTCAACGCGTTAGGTTTTTTCTATGATGCTCTCTTTTACTTTCTGGTTTTATTTTTCACACCGAGAAAGTGAACTTCCCCGAATTTTCGACCAACGATTGCAGCTACACCAGATAGCGCTTTATATAAGTTGCCATATGAGCGTTTGCACCATGATTTGTCTGCAAAAAATCAATTATGGGAACACTATTTATTGTTTCCTTCTTCGATTGCTGCTTCCCGTTCCTTTGCAGCAGCGCGTTCCATCACCTCTACCGCTGTAGCCTCCAATTCATTGAATATATTGCGTAATACTTTTCTCGAAAAATAGGAATATCCATGGCTGCCATAGTTTTCTCAAATTGTGAGTATCCGATACCAGAAGCTACAATTCCAGAAATTGCTGCAGTGCGTTCAGGCCGGTATCATTATTTATATCATCCGAACACACTTCGAAAGTTTTCTTGCACATCTTAGACAACTAAAATTTGAAACAAGCCCATATCTTTTTTCCGTCTGTAAAACCAAGCAGCTGAAATCACACTTAAAAAGAGGGGTGTGCTTTGAGTTCTTCAATTGCTAAAAAAATAATATCTACTATTCTACGACCTGTCGATTCTTTTGTGCTTATCTCACACTCCGGCTCTTCTAGGAATGGCATTTCTACACTGGAACAATAGATACAAAAGCATGTTGAACATTTTTATCAAAAGGTTAATGACCAGTAACAAGTTAACTTGTTACTTCAGTAACCTTATGATAAAAATAACAAATAGTAACTACTTTACTTCTTACTTTATTAATCTTTGATAAAAATACTGTACTACTAATACTGAAGTAACAAATTAAATACAAAGAGTATCTGAATTAATTGAAAATAAAAAAATAATTTTAAGTAATTAGTTTGACATATCATAAAATTTTCTTAAATAAAAGTAAATTGTAAGATATTATTATATAACCGACTACAAAGAAATTAACCCTCTGGACTCTAATATATTATGTTGGCGTTGGGTAGTTTAGCCGGAAGATGAAGCTAGGGACGTGTTAGTAATAAAATATAAATAAAGCGGTACGCCTAAATAAAAATATCGGTTTTATTAAAACCGGTATGTCTGCCCTATACAAGTGGCTTATTCTTGAGCACCAAATTAGATGGAAAACGTACACAATATACATGTTTCATTCAAGTGCATATAACAATCTAGTAATACCTACTAGACTTATGAGATGGGAAGTAGAAATCCATACAGACTTTTTAAAATTTTTTACTCGCCTGTTTTTGGCAAGCGACCATGTGGTCGCAGATATAAATTTACTATGTAACTTACTTGAAGAAACCAGGTGTAATAACTGGTCGAAGATTTTCGTATAACGCATCGGAAGATTCCGGTAAATTTTTTGGCAGCAATACTTCGGTATTATCCTCATGGGATTCCTTAGACAATTCTTTGTAGGGCGGAGGGATGTAAAAATAAAAGTCAAATTTCTACTAATATTCTAAATTAATCCCTGAAAACTCTGACCAGGTAGTCATCAGGTCGGATAAAATATATAAATATGTATACCTATATGTTATTCTATACCCTATAGAATAACATATTGGTATATATATACATATAATAAGCTACCACCATACTAAATATCATACAAATTCAATCGGCCGTCTTACTTACGTCTCAAAACTAACTAACACACTAAGACACTTAGAAATTTTTGCATTTATAACATTAGTTTGATTATGGTCGCCTTATTTTCATCATCATAAAATATTTTATAACACTACGCTAAATCAATATTACAGATAACCTACGCAAAGCCTATGAATGAAAACAATCAGGTAGGTACTTACATATTTGTCTGCAAGTTCGATAATCTGTTTCTATTGTAATTCCGAGCAGTTTTATTTTTCTTCTTATCTTTATTTCCCAAAAGTCGATAATATGGACTAAAATAATGTAGTCGTCCGGGCGCGCTGGAGGGAATAAAGTTGTACACGTCCACTCTCGACAACGCACTCTGGCCGACTAGCGGGGGTCGGGAGTCATGGTAATGGCTGCATACTCAGTGTGCGCGTTTGCAAATGGTTTCAATATTAACTTTACTTTATTTTTTAAAAATAATCTTACATTTTTACAAAAAACTGAGTTCATAGACGGATTTGTGTGTTTGTTAGGATTAAAATGTGTATTTTTGTTTATAAATATCTTTGATAGGAATTAAATGAAGTTGATTCATTCCACCGACGGGAACGGCAAAAAGGGTATTTTTTAGGAAAGTTTACGATTTTTTTCTATCGAGCCAAATTTATTTAATCGTGTTTCGGTGACCATAGTCGAATAAAGAATTTTGTGAACTGTTAATAGACGTAAAAAACAAATGTCAATTAATTGTTTTAAATGGTCTAGTTTTAAATATTCGTAACGACGAATCGTCAAATTTGACGCATATTTCGTCTTAACATTAGAGAAGATGAGACGCGTAAAGGTCGAGAAGTCGCAAAAGATAGAAATTCAAATCGCTCCTTGAGATAGCAGGGTGTAGAAGGAAAGAATAGTATGGTGTAAAGGAGGAAAAGTATAAGAGTATTCCGGCGTAGGCGGATAGGTAACCATTGTAGCTTATGACGATATTCTGAGACGTGATCATATTTTCGTAAACCAAAAATGAAGCGAATACAGAAATTCTGCAGACGTTCTAATTTACTAAGCTGTACCTCTGTGAGATCCAAATAGCAGGCATCAGCATAATCTAGTATCGGGAGTAAAAGAGATTGAACTAGCGCAGTTTTAGTGGAAGTTGGAAGAAAATTTCGTAACCTACGGAGAGTACCTGCTGAGGCGAAGAGCTTTCGACTGGTTTCCGCTAATTGAGTTTCCCATGATAAATGCCTATCGAAAATTACTCCAAGGTTTTTAAGAGATTCACTAACTTCTATGTGAGTGCCGTCAAATAAGACTTGTGGGAGCGTAAACCAGTCGATTTTGGAAATCATACGAGAACTGCCGATGACTATCACTTGAGTTTTCGCAGGGTTTACGCTGAGACCGTACGATTTGCTCCACGTGAGAATTTTTCCTAAGTCCAAGTTGATGGAATCTATTGCCTCAGGTAATTTATCAATTTGTGCATACCTGTATATTTGGAGATCATCTGCAAATAGGTGGTAGGAGGAAGTAAGGTGATCAGAAATGGAGTTAATAAATATACCAAACAGAAGAGGAGATAATACGCCGCCTTGCGGGACACCTGCAGTCGTAATACACCATGAAGAAAAAGAATCATCAATTCGTATACGCTGCCGGCGCCCATGCAGATAACTGCGAAACCACTCAATCACTGTAGGAGATATGTTAAGAGAAAGAAGGAGTCCTAGAAGGATGTCAAAGTCCACGTTGTTAAAAGCGTTACTGAAGTCAAGTAGGGATAATACTGTCACTTGGCCATTAGCCATGCTATATCGAACATCGTCGGTAATTTTAACCAGAGCTGATACCGTGCTATGCCCAGGACGAGAAATCCGGATTGAAAAGGGTTGAGAAGATCATTTCTATTGAGAAAGGAACTAAGTTGTTGGTGTATGAGACGTTCTAGGACTTTGGAGAGGAAGGGTAAAATAGATATTGGACGATAATCAGTGTATGAGGTTGGATTAGATTTTTTCGGGAGAGGAATTATTTGGGCTTAGTTCCATATTGATGGAAAGGTACCACTCGTGATGGATGCATTGAGGATATGTTGAATAACTAGAAGGATTTCATCAAGTATTAGCATGATCATATTGCGACTGACACTATCGCTACCGACTGCATTGGACGAGATGGACAATATACTTCTCTTAACATCACTATCAGTGAATTGACGAAAGAAAAATGATGAGTAGTCAGGAGTTGGAATTAAAGAAAGTTTATTTAAAGTTGATGCCTTTACTATCGCATCGAAAGTACAAGAATTAGAAAAATGGTGATTTAGTGAATTTATATCAAGATGATTAGGGAAATGAGCTTGGCGTTGTTTTCCTACTCCCAACGTTTTAAGAAACTTCCAAACCTTAGATGAATCTTCATTTTTAACTGATTGATGAATATGCTGGCGTAGTGCGTTCCTACATGCCCTATTGCATTGATTACGACTATAGATATACTTTGCTTTGTTCAAGTCCGTCACCCGATTCTTAAGCTTTGCCTTGGCTATTACTTTTTTATGCATTAAAGATCGTATTTCATTGGTAAGCCAAGGCGCAGGGAGATGCTTGATTTTAACTGGTCGGAGAGGGGCATGTTTATCATATAGCTTTAATAACACGGCATTGAATCTGTTTACTTTTTCATCGACAGTGATTGCATTGAACACATCAGACCAATCTATTTCTAGGGTATCTTTACACAAACAATTTAGATCAATACCACCAAAACTGCGCTGTAAAAGGATTTTAGGCTTAGCTTTCGGCGGACGGATTTTATAAGAGATATACCAGATCATGGCAAGAGAAAGCATCAGCCGCACATTGACCATGCATGTCAACGTGTTCTGATGAAGAGACAATGATTAAATCAAGAAGTGAGGGTGCGGAATTTGGAAAGAAATGCGTGGCATTTGATGGTAGAATCGTTAAATTGCTAGATCTGGTAATATATTCGAGTTTAGACGAACGAGAGTCTTTTTTAAGCAAGCAAGTATTGAAATCGCCCATTATAATAGTGATCGTAAGAAGGAGAGTAATCTTCCAGAAGCTTCTCAAATGAATCAAAGTAATTAACGTGCGAAGAATGGGAATAAAAAACTCCAAGAAGTAATTTAGTATGACATAACGAAACTTCTACGAAGAGATGTTCACCAGCATCAGTCGGAGGTGGTTGCGCTGACATATCTACAATGGTGAAAGGAAAATGTTCGCGAAGATATATGGCAACACCACCACCTCTACTGCTAGTGCGGTCGTTACGGATTAATCGAAAGCCAGGTAACGAATACGATATAGTGGGTAGGCATGGTTTTAGCCATGTCTCAGAAACAAGAATAGCATGAATGTTTCTAATCTCAAATGATGCCAACATATCGCAGTGATGGGCCGGAATACGCTGCGTATTAATATGTAAAACATTAAATTTTTTTGCTACCCCACTGAATAAGCACTCAATTGTGGTTGAAAGACTAGGAATACTGCTAAAGCTGTCTACACTACTTTCTACTTCATCAGAGGAAGAAAAAGATAAATATTCACTATCACTACTAATCATAAATAATTATTAAACACTATATATAAAAATATAAATTTAAAATAATTAAAACTAAAATTAAAATAAAATAAAGTAACTACCAGGCGCATTTTAAATCCACCTGCCAATTTTGCTGTGCAAAGATATTAAAAAAAAACAGCTACAAAGAAATTCAACTGTAGAATAAATAGATACTCGTAACATGTCACTCTTTTCTCTAAAATAAATAAATAAATAATGTAAAGAACGCTTGGAATAAACTTTGTTGTGGACTAAAGCGTGCACAATATTAAAAAAAAATAACATAATATAAAAATTCGCCAGCTGAGTTAGTACTAAGGAAAAAAATAAGATAAAAATAGCGTAACACTATAACATTTGTAAGTGAAATGGAATGCAGCTCCGACACAAAATAATTCGTTACCTATGTTCTGTCATGAGAAAAAAAAACTTTCTACTCTACGACATAATCATCTATGTCTACAACTAATATTACGTTCCTTCCTGTATAGGACAGTTATCATACTCTTTGTTATTAGATTTAGCATCTATTAGTCTGTGGGTATAAGGTACCTACCTACGTTACTAACACAAACAAAACAAAGATAGTAAGATTAAAACCTTGATTAGAACACATATAAAATATGTTATTTTAGACAAATTAGAAGACGGCGATTCGAAATAAAAAATATGTTAATAGACGTACCTATATACCCACTTTGTGATTAACTTAAAAACACAACTCGTATAGAAAGGAATGTCAATTTTAAAATTGGAATTGTACAATTACTTTTTTGAGGCTGCTACTCGGCGGAGTGCTTTCGATGGAGCGGTTTCCTTTACCACTGGCGCTGGTGTGGTAACTTCCTTTAGTTGAATTCCATCGAGATCTCTAAGGCAGCTTACGCGGTGACGAACTCCGTCGGATCCCAGCAGAAAAACAAAGCCCTGACGCGTCCAACACTTTGACACACCGTAGCGTAGGCGAGCCTTCATAAATACGTCATGCCGAGCCTTAGTGAGGAACTCCGATAAAGTAACACCAGATCCCTTCAAACCAGCTTTGGCAGACCAGATCTTATCGCGCACGCTGACGTCACGGAACTTGCAAAGGATCGGTCGTGGCTTACCGGCGACCAGTGTGCGGCACATTCTGTGACTCCGGCTGATGTCACTAACTACAAATGAAGTTTGCTTCAGCCGCTCCGACAAAACCTTTACTACAACTCCAGGTGTATTTTCCTGTGCATCTTCTGCAACGCCGTGGATCAGGAGAAACTTACGTCTGCTTTGCATCTCCAGCTGATCGACAGTAGTAGACAAACATACCATTTGGCTTTGAATAGCTCGCAGGGAACTCAGAACAAAAGTCTTGAAGGCCACAAACTCAGCAGCCAATTCTTCAACACAAGGAGTGGGATTTTGTTTGTTTGCGAGTTTTGCTTCAAAACTCTCCATTCTTTGCAGAAAAGTTGCAGTCAGTTCAGTCAATGACATCTGTTCAGGAATATTGTCCATCTTAGAGGTTAGGTACCTACAATAGTTGAACTGCTTTGTGAAGTGATAATACTTTGTTGATTTAAGTGATTGTTGCAGGGATAACACAATTTGGCAGGTGAGGTGTCTGACTAGTGTATTATTTCATGTAAAAGTTGTTTAGAACTAATTTTAACTATTTATTAAAGTGTTAAGCTCTTTCAAGTTGTTGCTTATTTTACGACACCTACCGCCGAAAAAAAAAAACATACATTAGATTTTCATAGATAAACTGAGAGACAACAGTTAGAATGTTAGATCGCTCGTATAGCCCTTTTTTTGCAGTATAAAAATGGAATTAATATCTGCAGAACATCCCCAGAGCAGTATGCCATAAGTCATAACGCTATGGAAATAACTAAAATAAACTATTCTAGCTGTGTCTACATCAGTTAATAGTCTAATTTTTTTAACAGCAGAAGCCGCTGAACTGAGCCTACTAGACATTTTTTTTATGTGGGGACCCCATTGCAATTTAGCGTCTATAGTAATTCCTAAAAAGACCGTTGACTCCACAAGGTCCAACCCTGTTCCATTCAATTGTATATTGGATTCCACTTGTCTCACATTTGGCGTCGAGAACTTTATACAATTAGTTTTCTTCTCATTGAGGAGAAGATTATTTGTATTGAACCAATTCACAACTTTAGCTAATGCATTGTTAACATCGTCATAGTTTAATAACTGCCTTTTAATTTTAAATAACAGTGAAGTGTCATCTGCAAACAATACAATCTCGTGATTCTTCTCTACATAATAAGGTAAGTCTGGGTCTTTCAAGCGGGGCGTGAAAAAGCATCTGTCAGGTGTCATCATATATCAGCATCATCATTAGTGCAGCTTACGGCTGCACTAATGGTCATTGCTTCTTGATTCCATCTTCGCTTTCCATCAGGCGAGAGGGAGTCACTTTGACATTATAAAAAAAAACGTATCTGACCTTTTGACAGTGACAGCTCGCAACGACCGCAAAAACCCACCTTCCATCCGCGGGCGATGTGGTCGTGAATGAAAGGATCGTGGACTTGTAAGGAAACAAGTGTGCGAAGGACGCTATTAATTTCGGCTCTTAAAGGAACATGACCTTAATAGGTGGTAGGCCTCTGGCGGCAAGAGATCATCTTGGTTGGTCAAAATCAAAAAAACAAAATCAAATCATTTATTCTGTATAGGCCTACGGGAGCACTTACAAATTATACTATCTCAGTGCCAGATATTCTGCCGTGAAGCTATAGCGCGCAAGCATTATTGTTTTATATTGCTAAAGGCTTTGTAGCATTGGGCTAAAGAACCAATGTCTCTGGATGACACTGCAACTGTCATTGTTGATTTTTATTGAGGTTAAATAATGGTATACTTACAGAGTTTTGTTGCCGTAATTGCAAGGCTCGCCTCCACAAAGCCAGACAGCGATCGAATCTGGCCTCGTCAGCGAACACCGCCCCCCGAAACACTATCGGATGGGGCAGGTCTGGGCAAGACGCGCCCAAGACGCGCTCTCTGATGGTAAGTCCTTCCATATGCAGGCCGTGAGAGTTGCCGTGCAGCCGCTCAACATCCTGTAGAACAAAAATAAAAATAACTATGCTAATTAATTTAATCCTTCCTATACCGTGATAATTAAAACAAAAGATTTATGAATAAAACTCACGTAAATGTACATCTCTGGTAGGCAAAGGGTTAATATGTAATAGTTATAATCTATACAGATCTACAATAATATTATAAAGAGGAAAGATTTGTTTGTTTGTTTCTTTGAATTGAATAGGCGCAGAATATCTACTAGCCCTATTGGAAAAAATTCTTCACCATTACAATTCTACATTTTCCCAGATGAACATCGGCTATAAAATATTTTCAAAAAGTAAGGGATCCGTATGAAAACTTCGATAATGTAACCAAAGGTGTAAAAAATACGAATATATGTCCTTATATCGCGTACGCTGTTGACTAATGAACATATAACATTAGTCTATGCTATTGATAATAAAGCAAAGTGACGTACTACAGTTTTATAGAAGACGTCAATATCTACAAAGAAGTCCACATTACCACAATGTCTAACTATGGCTACGTTCCGGGAAGCACCGTCAACGCACACAACTGTCGCGCCCCGGTTTAGCGTTCCGGTTGGAATGAATGCTTGCAATGTTCAACCCAAGTGGAACAGTTACGCGGTCGCGAAAAGCGCGCCAACTTTTCGGTCAAAAAATCGATAGAATGCTATACATTTGATGTTTGACAGTGACAGCTCGCAAACGACCACGAAAACCCACCTACGATCTGCGAGTGTTGTGAGCGTTTTTGGTGACGTCATCGATCATCATCGATGACGTATCGAGTTCGCTCACGATGACCGTGGGCTTTTAAGGGAATGGGTGTGCGAACGCCGCGAGTGATATCGGCGCATACCGGAACGTAGCCTTTTACAGTTATGTCACTATAAATACTTTTTCATTTTGAAATATGCATTAGTAACGCCGGTACAAACCAGGCCACTTTCTTCATACCTTGGTATTAATCCTTATCTACTCCAATCATCAGTCTGCATATTTATTTATTTTTTAAATCTTTTACTTTTACCACTTTGAGCAACTTATTAGTTAGGTAATATTGAGATATTAAACGAAATTTGTAAAAAAAAATACTATATCCTTTCATTTTTAGTAACACATTTCTTTGCGAAGATTGATCAATAGGATGCCTTTTTTTTAAATGATTCGGGTATTTCCGTCAAAAGTAAAAGATTTATAAAACTACTAAACATGCAGATATTGTTTTCTTATAAATCAAGGGCATGTCTCCTTTTACGATTTTTCTCTAAATCTCGTGGTTCTTGGTACTTGGCCATTTGGATGGTACTTGGCCTTGGCGGTCATGGCCAAGTCCGGAATTGGCCATGGCGATCTTAGCCATGATTCTCAAAAAACTACCTTGTATAAACAGGAGAAACAAAAAAATATTGTGTGGTACATGATGTACAGGCATGCGACCACCACCCTATTCCTTGATTTTTCATACGCATTTAGTAAAAAGCTGTTAATTTGGAATTACAAACAGATACTTCAATATTATTTATATGAATAGATATAGAAAACAACGCCAAAGAGAATAACGCCATCTGCTATCGGAAACTAGATACTAACCTCTAGCGTGGTGCTCTCTTTCCAGTTATCGTAAGCAAGGATAGGGTCTGCTGGTTTCTTCAGCAGCAGTCCGTACCGAGTGTCGTAGCGCATCATCATCGCTCTGTGGAGGTATTGGTACGCCATCTGTTGGAATGGGGAAACGTTTACTAAGGATCAGCGGTTTCGTTTCCTGCATAGTTGGATTTGAGGTACTGTTGCAGATATAAACTTGTGGTTCGACCTTAAATGTTTAATTTTCTTCTATCTCTCTGTCTGTATCACAGATATATATGTTTAATAGATAACGCAAGTACCACGATTTGTGTTGAAACCAAGCGTGATAACCTTTTAATTAATTGAATTATGTACGTGATATTACGCATAATATAATTTTAAAATAACTTACCTGTGATAGAAAATATGTCGTTGCCTTTCGGGCCTCGAAATTTTTGGGCTATTGCAGATAATTATGATGCAATATTTCGCGTGTGTCCGCCTGCAACAACAGACTCGTGCGGACTGTAAGTAGTGGCAGCCAACCTTAACGCTTGGTCGGGGTTCGGACACAGGAAGTACACGCATTTGCATTATCTATTGTAAATATATATTTGTGTTATATACCATAATAGGTAAGCAGTGAAAGCGTCACACATTATTATGTGTTATGATGGGGATGAAGGGGGATGAAGTTGTTCACGTCCGCAGGAATTGCCGCCCGCACCCTGCACGTGTCCCCTGGGTGGCGCTAAACGAACAACAAACTACTGGCTGCTGTACTGTTGCGCTATATTCTTGCAACCTCACAGCACTATTACAGTCGTTCAGAGAATATATAATTTGAGTACCCACTTGAAATGCCTCAATGCGATCAGCTCTCCTCAGAGAGCCACCGGACTAGAGATATTGGACCTATTACCCGAATCTGCCAACTTAATATAGAAAGTATTAGTCAAGCTAAATGTGAAGTAGTAAGTAAGATTCTATTAGAAAATGACATAGACACACTCCTTTTACAAGAAACTCACGCTAGAGATGAACAGGATCTACATAAACGTGGTGCTATCCCGGGATACTATCTTGCTCATGCAATTAACCATGCGCAATATGGCATCGCCACTTATGTTAAAGACGGTATTAGACATGGCACTGCGGAGACTTGCCTTGGGGGTCCGGATGTATTTGCCTCTGCAATAATGATCAATAACCTTACCATTGTAAACGTATACAAACCACCGAACTCTTCATGGACTACCAACCTCCCCGCTTTCCCACACCCATGCCTATATGCCGGCGACTTCAATAGTCATCACACGACCTGGCGATATAACAAAAATGATGCAAATGTTGAGCACCTCGTGCAATGGGCGGAGAACAACAACCTACACCTGGTATTTAATGCCAAGGATAGAGGATCGTTCAGGTCAGCAAGATGGAAACGGGATTATAATCCAGACTTAACGTTTACTACCTGTGACATCAATCAAACCCCATTACAAACCACACGAAGAATTCTCTCAGACTTCCCGAACAGTCAGCACCGACCTGTGCTTGTGGAGGTTGGTATTAAGATCCCCTTAACAAATTCCATGCCCTTGCCTCGATGGAACTTCCACAAAGCAGACTGGTCCAAATTCAGCGCTGACATGGATGCTGCTATCAGATGGATACCTCCCTGTGCCGAAAACTACAAGAGATTCACTAAACTTATCATAGCAACATCAAAAAAGAGCATTCCCCGAGGCTACCGCAAGGCGTACATCCCTTGCTGGTCGGAAGAAAGCGAAAAACTATTTGATGAATACACGCGCACGGGTAACCATGAAATAGGTGATGACCTTCTGAAGTCTCTCGATGAAGGGCGTCGAAATAGGTGGCTCGATACCGTGGAGTCAATGGATTTTAAGACTTCCAGCAGGAAGGCTTGGAGGGTGCTCAATGGGTTGGCAGGCAAGACTACAACAAACTCTCGTGGCGGATCTGCTCCACTAGCCAACGCGATTGCAAACAGAATAGTGGAGGTGTCCCAAGTTAAAGGCAGCAAAGATGATACCCGGACAACACGACAGTGCGCTAAACAGCTCAAGGCGACCAATTGACTACCCGCTGTCACGAGAATTCTCCCAAGACGAAACCGATCGCGCCTTGAAACTATTGCCCCCTAATAAAGCAGCTGGTTTCGATGGAGTCTACAATGAGTTTTTAAAGCACCTGGGCCCGAAATGCAGGAAATGGCTAAAAGAGTTCTTCTCAGATATCCTGTTACGTAACAAATTGCCTCGCGACTTCAATAAATCGAAGATTGTTGCCATACTTAAACCCCAAAAACCTGCAGACGATCCTAAGAGCTACCGTCCTATCGCCCTTCTGAGCTGTGTCTACAAACTTCTGGAGAGACTTATCTACAACCGCATTGTGCCTTTCATTGATAAGGTGATTCCAGTAGAACAAGCTGGCTTTCGATGTGGCCGCAACTGTACCGACCAGGTGTTGTCCCTCACAACCCATATTGAAGCAGGGTTTCAAAAGAAACTAAAGACGGTTGCTGTTTTAATAGACCTGTCAGCGGCATACGAAACATTTTGGCGGCAAGGATTGGTCTACAAGCTCATGACAGTGGTACCATGCAGAAAAATGGTGGGGCTGTTAAATAGCATGCTTAGCAACCGTGAGTTCATGGTTTTCCTTGGCGACAATGAAAGTCGTACCAAAAAGCTGAACAATGGATTACCACTGGGTTTAGTTTTGGCTCCGCTGCTCTTCAATCTTTACTTACATGACATACCTGAAACGCAGAGTTGTAGATTTATGTATGCTGATGACATAGCATTAGCTTCCCAACACAAAACCTTCAAATCATCCGAAAGTATCCTTAACGAGGACGCATACTAAACAAATACTTTAGGAAATGGAGACTAGAACCAAACACTGCCAAAACCGAAGTAACTGCGTTTCACTTGGCTAACCAAATGGCCAAATACGAGCCCACTGTTGAGTTTGCTGGAGCCATGTTACACTACAACCCCACGCCGAAATACCTGGGCGTGACTCTCGATCGGAGTCTCACGTACGCTCCGCACATGAACAAATTATCCAAAAAGCTCCAGACCAGAAACAACATCTTACACAGGCTAGCGGACACCACTTGGGGGGCCAGCGCCGATGTGCTGCGTACAACCGGTCTCAGTTTGGTGTACTCAGCAGCAGAGTACTGTGCACCAGTATGGTCAAATAGTGCACATGTGCTGCATGTGGACACCCAGCTGAACCAGACCATGAGATGCATATCCGGAACCCTAAAATGTACCCCCCTTCAGTGGCTCCCTGTGCTAAGCCATATAAGCCCACCCCATTTGAGAAGACAACAAATACTACTACGAGAGGCCCAGAAGATCTACGGAAATCCCAACCTGCCAGCTCACGCGGAGTTTACTGATCCGCCACCCCACCGTTTGAAGTTACGTCACCCACCATACCAGACCGCATGTGAACTCGTGTCCGGCGGATTTAACACATCTGCTGAGTGGTTGCAGGAATGGAACGCAAAACCTGATAGCATGGGAGTTACCATCAACCCTACACTTAAACCTGCTGGTTTTGCGCTCCCAAGAAGGGAATGGTGCCAACTGAATAGGGTACGAACTAGATGCGGGCGATGCAATGCCTTCATGTCAATGTGTGGGTGGAGGGAATCTCCGGAGTGTGCGTGTGGAGCTGCTGTCCAGGATATTGAGCATATAGCTAGAGACTGCCCACTCACAAGGTACAACGGCTGCCCAACAGACCTGTTCTCTCTCGAAAACGACGCTATCCCATGGATTCAGCAATTAAAGGATAGAATAACTTTATAATTTTGATTTTAATTTTAATTTTAATTTATTGTGAACGATTGTAAGAATGCCATACGATTAAATAAATAAATGTGTTATGATAGAAAGTGTTTTTCGGGATAGAATATCTGGCACTGCAGTGATACTAACTAAGACGGTCTCTTGCACATGAGACCTACTACCTCGTAAGTTAGGTTTCTTTTCCTAGTACGATTCGCATCCCACCGGCGGAGAATATATTCTTTTACTTTAATCTATACTCAAGGAGTAAATTTATAGGTGGTATAAAATCCACACAAGGTGTTCAGGTCCAAGACTAGGCATAGCCTATATTATGGTGCCCTGCAGGGCTATTACGTATCTCAGTTACAATCAAATGTTGATTGAAATCTTGAAAAATAGCGGCTTTATGTATATTTTGACAATATGCATAAATGTGCAGAAATGTTAGTAAGTTGATGACTAGAGCTGACACAAGTGCAATTTGAAAAATTTAATACAGATTTTTATTCTATTACTTTGGTTAAAATCAGTTATTGGAGTGTATCTCAAAAACTACTGGATCAAATTTGATGAAATTTAAATGGGACCACACGGGAAGCACAAAAAAATAACTTTGGAAATCGGCTCACTCAGTCGAAAGTTATGAGGTAACAAACATTTTAAAAAAACAGTCGAATTGTGTACCTCCTCCCTTTTGGAAGTCGGTAGAAAAGTGACAAAGAGCCGCCATATTTTTTTTACAATCAACATTTGTTAGCAACTGAGATACATTATAGCCCTACTGATTACTGCTCGGCTATTATGGATGCAAATGTGGATTGAAATCTGAAAAAAATCAGTGATCAAATCACTAACATTTTTGCTTACTGGAGTTGCCAAAACTGACATAGAGCCGCCATTTTTCAAGGTTTCAATCAACTTTTGTTAGCAACTGAGATACATAATAGCCCTCCTGATATACTCGTACTATACATACATACACATACACATCCAGACACAGCTGAAAGACATGAATAATACGATGATGATTGTTTCTTAAAGTAGATGCGTCGCGACGCGGAATTATGTTGTCTTAGGCCGCGCGCTATGAATGACTCATGCAATGCACAAACTCGATTGCACCATCGAGTGGACGCGGGGCGCGGGGAGCTCGGCTCGTCAGGCGGCCGGCGGGATACGCGCCCAGTTTTTAGTCGGCTTTACAAACGTGCGGTATTGTGTAGTGCTGACGCAAGCCAATACGGGTTTCGGAAACGGTTTCAATCGAGAAGGTGATCCAGTGGTTTTAAAAGGCAATCGATTTGCGTGAGAGTGTCGCGTCGCGGGAATCGGCGCGCGCGCAAGTACTATATAGAACAATTTAACGGTGGTGTAAGTTGTATTGGAAGCGCGACGGATCGGCTTCCGCACTGATAAGGTGCGCCCCTTAGTCGGCACGTGAGTATTTGGTTAGTCTTCTTTTCTTGATATTGCGCAATGTTAGGGAATCTAGCTAACTAGGTACAAGTGTCCGATTGAGGCATAAATTGGAGAGCAAGACTTGGAGCTGGTGGTAAGCTCACCTAAATTATTTAGTTTTTAAACCCCCCGACGTACGTGGTAAGCTAACGATAGATGGGGTAACTTATACCCTCCACATATTCGTTAACATTTGGTAGCAAGAGCGTGGTTGTCGGTTCGAAACCACGATTTTAATTAAAATTAATTATAAAAGGGCCCAGCACGAAAAACATTGAATGTCGGTAGGTACCTACATGTCAAGTCAATTCCGTATCTTAGTAATAGCGGTAATCAAAAAAAATGTCGGTACATTGAAATTGTTACTAGGTAAGTCTCGGATACAATATACTCGTACTTAGTGAACAAATATTAAGCAGCTGGGTTCTACGACATTGATGAAATTAATTAACTTTCGGGAAGTTAGTTGGATTTGAACGTGTTTCGTTTACGGTAGGTATATCTGATCGAATCTCGTAAGACGGTTTGTCTGTTATTACGTATCTTCTTAATATAAATAATTACTTAATTCGGTACCTATAGTGAATATCGCGGGGACGCCTGTTGAATTTCATTTGTTCATATTGACCTGGGGTTGGGGTAAACGCCCCAGTAGGTGGTCATTGTCGGTTAATATTTTTGTTGTTTATTGTAAATCTTTATTTAAATTTTGCCGTCATTCTTGGACCGGCTAAGGGTGGGTTCGGCCAATCTCAACCTCAATACATTGTGTTGACTTGGTTTATATTTTGTTTCTTTCTTGTTGTTTACCGTTGGTACCCACGTCAGAGATGGCGCCACCCACGCCGAAGGCGGTGCTAGGAAACGAACTGAGATGGTTCTTGGGGGTACAAGGACTAATCAAACGGCCTGACAAAACCTTGGCATTAGTGGAGCGTTCAAGCCAGGCCTTGGGACGGTTGCAAAGTGCAGAGAACGCCATGATGGCGCTAGTCGATGACGAGCCTGGCATTGATATGAAGAGTTATGAAAAGGACTTTCAGCAGATATCTGAGATCTACGACGACGTCATCCAGGCCGCAGCGGCTGTAAAGGCGGGACAGGCTGGGGCACCTCGGATCTCTGGTTTAGTCGATTCGTACCATGGGCCAGCCGTGACTGGCAGACTACCCACCCTGGAACTACCCCACTTTAGCGGAAAACTGGAAGACTGGATAGCATTTAAAAACATGTTCACGTCTCTAGTAGACTCCAGGACGGATCTAACACTGGCGCAAAAAATGGCATACTTATTGTCATCTATGGACGGGGAAGCGAGGTCCCTAATCTGTCACCTCAAGATCGAGGACGACCTTTACACAACGGCGTGGGTAATTTTGAACTCTCGTTACCAAAACCTGCGGCTGCTGGCCGATACCCACGTGGCACAACTACTGAATCTGCCTAAGGTGAAGGATCGGGCGCTCCTTCGGCCACAGCTATTGACGCCGGTCACTATCGCGTGCAATTCATTGCGCACACTCGGCTTGCCAGTAGATGAGTGGTCATTTCTACTGTTGCACGTCGTACTGGGCAAGCTGCCGGCAGACTTACGCTCCCGGTTCGAGCGTGAGTGTAGCGGAGAGCTGCCGAGGGAGGCTTCTGGTCTGCCCAAGTTCTCTGACCTGGTGCGGTTCCTCGAGTGGGAGGCCCGGGTCATGGAGACCAGCCCGCCGGTGACTGCGGCACCTAGAGCGCAGGGGCGGGCTTTCGCTGATCCCTCCGGGACCCCCAGGAGAGGGGTCAGAGGAAGTCCGGCGTCTTGGAGCGGTGGCAACCGGGTGGCGACTGTCGTGTCTGCCCCCGACGGCAACGGCTGTCGTCATTGCGGTCAGGTGGGCCACGATTTGCCAGGGTGCAGAGCGTTTGGACGGCTGCCGACCCCGGAACGGCGCCGGGTCGTCAGACGCTTGCGCGCCTGTTACTCCTGCCTCGCTGAGCACCTGTATCGGGAGTGCCCACAGGCGAAGCCGTGCCCGGAATGCGGAGGACCGCACCACAGGAGCCTGTGCATGAACAAGAACGGCACGGGCTCCCAAGGCCTACCAATACAGCCCCCTACGGGCGGGTGGGCCCCCACCCGAAGCCCCTCCCCGCGAGTAGGCACAGAGTTGATGGAGCAAGGCGCGCAGCGGGAAGGGTCGAGTGAAGCCCCGCCGCCCGGACCGGAGGCGGGGGCCCATGCCCACTACTGTGCCCGGACGGGCAGCGCTCGGGCCCCGGTGGGAGGGGGCCGAGCAGGTTACAGGAGTGCCAGCGGTGGTCGCGCGGCCAGGGCACGGATGTCGGAAGATAGGGCCCCCCGGCAAGAGCAGCGCCCGACATCCGCGTCAGGGGGGCACTACCCAGTCTACGAAAGTCCGAGGCTAGAGTACCACCCCCCCTACTTTAGGTACGGTAGAGGCGCGGGGTACGCGCTGCCGGGGTCGGCGTTTTGTACGCGCCCCCCCTACTGGCCAGGACCAGAGAGCGCATAGCTAGTCGGCTCCCACAGGGTAGTAGGGCCGCGGACCGTCCTACTGCCCACCGTAATAGTACGGGTGTGGGGTCCGAAGGGGGACCACGTGCGGGTGCGGGCCCTCCTTGATACAGGGGCACAGGGGTGCCTCCTTACCACTCGTGTGACACACAAACTGGGACTGCCGCTGGAGGGACCATCGGCCCCAATCCTAGGGGTCGGAGGCGCAACGGTGAAGGGTCGGATGGGCCAGACCTACGTCACCTTTTCGTCGGAGCGCTCGTCCTCATTACGAATCTCGGCCGCTGCTGTGGTGTTGAACACCGTGGTTGGCTGGCTTCCAACTGCGGACATCCCACCGGATGTGGTGTCGCGCACGACGGGTTTGGATTTGGCCGACCCCTTGTTTTATCACCCCGCCCCCGTGGACCTGCTTCTGGGTTCCGACGTACTTGGTTGGGTGCTAACGGGCAATCAGAAGGCGCTGGGTACGTCTTCATTGGTGGCTATCTCCACCCTTTTCGGTCATACAATCATGGGCCCGATTACTTCGGATGGCCTTTGGGACGGGGCGTCTCACACCATCGCGAGCAGTGCTCTCGCCAAAACCATGCAGAGGTTCTGGGAGGTCGAGGAGCCTCCTGCTGTTTCACGGGTGGACCCTGAACATGAGGAGTGCGAGGCCATCTTCCGCGACAACACTGGTAGGCTGCCGTCAGGAAGATTCATTACGAAGCTGCCGTTCATTGCGTCTCCGCCAGCATTGGGTCCGTCGCGGCATTTGGCGGAAAAGAGACTGCTGTCAATGGAGCGACGCATGCAGCGGGACCCCGTGCTTCGGGAGAAGTATATCGAATTCATGCGGGAGTATGAGGCACTAGGGCACATGTCTCCTACTCGAGTCGACTGGAGTTCGACCGACCACTACTTCTTGCCTCATCACGCGGTCGTGAAGGCATCGACGGGTAAGCTGAGGACCGTGTTTGATGGCTCCGCCCCCACCGCAAACGGGGTGTCCCTGAACCAGTGTCTACACTCGGGTCCAAAGTTGCACCGGGACATAGTTGACATTATACTTAATTTCCGGAGGCACCAGGTAGTGCTAGGAGCGGACATTCGGATGATGTTCCGCCAAACCTTGATACATCCTGAGGATCGGAGGTTTCAGCTCATTCTCTGGCGTGAACACCCAGACGATCCGGTGATCGTTTATGAGCTGAACACAAACACTTACGGGCTCAAATCGAGCCCCTACATTGCAATTCGCTCACTGCTCGAGTTGGCTGAGCGTGAACGAATACGCTACCCACGTGCTGCCGCCGTGCTGACACGGGATCTGTACGTCGACGACGTATGCACGGGCGCGCAGACGGTAGAGGAAGCTCTGACACTCCGGGATGAGCTTATAGCTATCTTGGCAGCCGGGGGCTACGATGGAATTCCCGAAGAACACCAGCAGAACCCGGATCTCTTCGAGGATGGAGAGAACCCGAATATGGTCGCGGTGTTGGGGATGCAATATCGGCCTGCTGCCGACATATTTACCTTCCAAGTGGACTTGGAAAGGCCAACGGTGTGGACGAAGCGAACGGTTCTATCCACCATTGCGAGGATGTTCGACCCCAATGGTTGGATCAGCCCGGTGCTCTTCACGGCGAAATGTCTAATGCAGCAGCTGTGGACCTTGGGTGTCTCGTGGGACGAGCCACTCATCGGACCACCACTGGATGCGTGGCTGGAGCTCATTTCGACCGTGAGTGAGGTCAATAGGATTGCCTTGCCCCGGCGAATACTACCTCCAGGTAAGTATCGCGCCACCATCCATGCGTTTTCAGACGAATCTGAGCGGGGATACGCCACCTCAGTCTATCTAAGGACTGTTGACGCCGAGGGTCAGGTCTGCGTAATACTTCTGTTGGCGAAGAGTAAGGTCGCTCCCATCAGGACGAGGTTGACCATACCAAAATTGGAGCTATGCGGAGCTCATCTTATGTCGCGACTGTTGAGCCACGTCGCGAAGGAATTGGCCTCCATGGTAGACATAGGGAAGGTCTACGCCTGGTCGGACAGTCAGGTCACCCTAGCGTGGCTCAGAACTGCGCCCTATGCTCTGGACACTTTCGTGGGGAATCGGGTGTCGCAGATACAAAATATTGGCCTGGACATTGTTTGGAGGCATGTTCCAGGGGAGCTCAACCCAGCCGACTGTGCATCCAGGGGTTGCACCGCTCCGGACCTCGTGCGGCATCCTTTGTGGTGGGGACCGCCATGGCTGCTGGAACCTGAGACTTCGTGGCCGGTGCCTCAGGCCGACGAGTCGGTCCCAGTGTTGCCCCATTTACATGTACATGCGCTGGCCACGGAACTGGAAGTGGACGTGGACTGGTTGACGGGTCGGTATAGCAGGCTGGACAAGCTGCTGGCTGTAACCAGCTGGATCAGGCGCTTTGTTCATAACTGCCGACACCCAGACCAGAAGCAGCTGTCGCCTACTGCGACAGTTGAGGAGCGGCGAAGTTCGCTAGCCTATTTGGTTAAGACGCTACAAGCAGACCGCTTTAGAGCTGAGTTAGCCATTTTCAGGTCAGGTCGGGCTAAGCTGAAGGGCGCGGTAGCTCGGCTTAACCCATTTTTGGACTCTGAGGGGCTGCTGCGAGTTGGAGGACGTCTTCGAAAGGCAAATCTGCCTTACGGAAGTCGCCATCCCCTGCTCCTGCCTAAATCTGGAGCTCTGGTCGAACTCATTGTTTCGGACGGGCACATTCGCAACGCGCATGCAGGATGCAACGCGTTGCTAGCGGCTTTGCAACGAGATTTCTGGATCCTATCGGCACGGAGGATAGTGCGAAGTGTGATCTTTCGCTGCGTGCCTTGTTATAAACTGAAAGCTTCCACGATGCAGCCGCAAATGGGAAATTTACCCTCGGATAGGGTCACACAGGCGAGGCCGTTTGCCGGGGTTGCAACGGATTTTGCGGGTCCATTTTATATCAAGGCCAATACGCTTCGCAACGCCAAGGTTACTAAGGCATACATGTGTGTATTCGTGTGTTTGGCCACCAAGGCTGTTCACTTAGAGGTGGTGTCAGCTCTGACAACTGAGGCCTTTGTCGCCACTTTAGATCGGTTCGTGTCGCGTAGAGGTCTACCTTCGCTTATCCGATCGGATAATGGCAAAAATTATCAGGGCGCGTCGAATTACTTGCGGGAAGTAACCAAATTTATGGAGGATCATAACACGGAATTGAGCCAAGCCCTATCCCAACGAGGGATAACCTGGAGGATGAGTCCGCCACTTTGTGCTCATTGGGGAGGTCTGTTTGAGGCTGCTGTGAAATCGGCCAAGACGCACCTACGTCGGGTAGTAGGAGAGACGGCTCTCACCTTCGAGGAGCTTGCCACCGTTTTGTGTAAAGTGGAAGCTGTCCTCAACTCACGTCCGCTCTGCCCTCAGGCTTCACTTGACCCTAACGACCTGGAAGTGTTGACTCCAGGTCATTTTTTAATTGGGCAGCCGCTTACTGCCCTGCCCGAGTACCCCTGGGGGGAGCAACGTACGACACGGCTGTCTCGTTTCCAAATGCTCCAACAAATGGGCCAAGACTTTTGGCGTCGTTGGTCCTTGGAGTATCTACACTTACTGCAACAACGGGTCAAATGGGCAGACCGGACAGATCCCCCCAAAGAGGGTGACTTGGTCCTCTTGAAGGAGGCCAATTCGCCTTCTCTGTGTTGGCGGAGGGGGCGCATTTTGAAATTGTTTTTGGGGCCAGATGGGACCCCCCGAGTCGCTGAGGTGCTGGTCGGAGGCTCGATTTTACGGCGGGCCTTAACGTCTCTCTCTCGTCTCCCAGTAGAATAGAACTAGCGGACGGGTCCCCCGTCCGGGGCGGGTGGTTGTTTCTTAAAGTAGATGCGTCGCGACGCGGAATTATGTTGTCTTAGGCCGCGCGCTATGAATGACTCATGCAATGCACAAACTCGATTGCACCATCGAGTGGACGCGGGGCGCGGGGAGCTCGGCTCGTCAGGCGGCCGGCGGGATACGCGCCCAGTTTTTAGTCGGCTTTACAAACGTGCGGTATTGTGTAGTGCTGACGCAAGCCAATACGGGTTTCGGAAACGGTTTCAATCGAGAAGGTGATCCAGTGGTTTTAAAAGGCAATCGATTTGCGTGAGAGTGTCGCGTCGCGGGAATCGGCGCGCGCGCAAGTACTATATAGAACAATTTAACGGTGGTGTAAGTTGTATTGGAAGCGCGACGGATCGGCTTCCGCACTGATAAGGTGCGCCCCTTAGTCGGCACGTGAGTATTTGGTTAGTCTTCTTTTCTTGATATTGCGCAATGTTAGGGAATCTAGCTAACTAGGTACAAGTGTCCGATTGAGGCATAAATTGGAGAGCAAGACTTGGAGCTGGTGGTAAGCTCACCTAAATTATTTAGTTTTTAAACGCCCCGACGTACGTGGTAAGCTAACGATAGATGGGGTAACTTATACCCTCCACATATTCGTTAACATGATGATATACATAAAAAGTCTCAACTTACCCTCAAACAATAATATTCCTTGTCGTTTGCGAACGAAGCTCCGAGCAGTTCGAACGATTCTATTTTCTGCGCGCGAGTAACGCCGTGTTGCGCCGCTAGTATCTCCACTACGCCAGCGCGGGCCCGCTCCGCCGCGCATTGTAATGGAGTCATACCTTGAATTAATCATCATATACTTTGAGCATAAGAAAATACGAGTATATACTAGAAGACAAAATATACCGCCCAGCAGTGAGATTGTGGTTATATTGACAATGAAACTGTCACGTCGAACTAATTGAATGAGCGAGCGAAACGTCTCTGCTTTAACTGGCCAAATCGACTTTCATCTGTCCGTATGTTTGTTAGGTTGTCTGTTGGTCCTATCCCAGCTAATCCCAGCTCGCATTTTCAACTAATCTTGACGCAACTAATAATGGTAATCATAATCTACTATTCAAAATAATTTTATTGACGTCGACGATTTTTGAGTGGGGGGTTACTTTCCTAAAACGGGGAGGAGTTTGCTGCGGCCCTATTACATATACACATTAGGTACCTGACTTTAAAGATGAATTTCGAATATGAGCGTATATTATTGGTCAAGTGGTTGGCGAGATAGTAGGTTGTAGCGAGTACTGCGAAAAAGTGTAGTGCTCGAGAGGTCGACTGTTCGCAGAACCACTAGTATTATAAATGTGAAGTTTTGTGTCATAACTCGTAACATATTGTCACAGTATTCAACTATCATTAACAGAGGGCAAATTCAAGTTGACTGTAAAAACGTTTTAATAAAAAAATCTTATTATAAAGTTCGACATTGTATAGAAGATAAAGATGCTTGGAATACTCCACTTCTGGCAAGCTGTCACTCTGCCACCCATAAAATGTAATATTTGTAGTACCTAAGTAGAAACATTGTAAACATCTATATAAAAAGAATGGCCCCGAGTTTCATGCCGCTTCTTCTCGGTGGGCTCTATATATTTTGGAACGCGGCGGTAGAGTCTTTAACTCATCCGCATCAGGACAAAAAATAACAATAGATTTATGAATGAAACTTGCCTGGAATGAGAGTTGCTGATTCGGACGGGTTAAAGTACATTATAATGAATAATTGACATTCATAACCTCTGATAACCATCACCTTTGATGCCTAAATTGCATAAATGATTTTGACTTTGACCATTAAGGACATGTCAAGTTTTGCATTTTCGGTACCCAAAACGCAAAAAAATACTGAACGGATTTGCATGAAATTTTGTCGGATGAGGTCCTTTTCATCATCATCATTCATAACTACGTAGTACATGGACGGCCGAGCTTTGCTCGTAAGTAAACAATTGATTTTCTTGGTCTAACCTCAAACCAAACTTATTGGCTTAGTGTTGATTAACAACGCCATCTATTGTCAAGTAGCTTTAGTGTTGTAGCAGTTTTTAATTCCCTGGAAACACGGATAAAACGACATTTTCGAAAAAATTAATCCTAGGTAGCTAACTAGATCGATAACCCCTTGCATACTAAATTTAATGATAATCGTTTGAAGCCGTTTTCGAGATTCAGATTGTATAAATACCTACGAATAATAATAAGTCAGGAAGCATAATTCAGAATAAATTCCACACAAAAAGTGGTCCTTCAAACAAAAGCGACGTATGATTCCAAATACGAATTACTTCCGAGGTTACAAATAGACATGTTCGGTGATTGGTTTAAATTCAGAAGGAAAGCAGGGATTGGTTCACGCGCGTGCTGCAACGTCTACTATGACAACTGAGTCGTAGCGGCGTGAACGATGTAATGCAACAAGTGAATTGGACCAAGTCAATAATATAAACAATGTTTTTTTTGGTTTTTTATATCGGATACTTTTTAAAATTCAGTGAACTTTATGTCCCGCCAAATATGATTAATTTATTAAGTTTTCGCCTAGAAGTAATTAGAAGAGACTCTTTCTTCGCAATGTAGTGAAGTGAGAAAAAAAAATCGCATATTCATTTTACCAAAATTATATTTAACTAGCTGGTGCCCGCGACTACGTCTGCGTAGGGTTAGTACTTCTAGTAGCTTATTATCTTCTCCAAGGCCTCACCCTGACCAGACCTCCATCTATCATTATACCAAAATGACATTAAATATGTGCATGGTCAAATTGGTCAAACGCAATTGTTATAATAGAAGTCTAAGAGAAAATGTAAATACTTAGTGTATCAATCAGTAAACACTAATAATAAAAGACAGGACTTACGAGTACATACACATATATCACCATAAAAAAAACTATCATTTCATTTCATCACCCTTGACGGTATTTGTGTTACATTTGATCCCCCTTGAGTCTAGTTTATCGAGCTGTCAAAATAATAGCGAGTGACACAAACTTAAGGCACAAACAAAAAAAAAACTTAAATGTAGGCGTTGAAAACACCGCTGCTTACCCCTTCGAGGATATATAGGCGAAACCGTTTGTTATGTTGTGTTAAAAAATAACATGTAAGTATTGCGGGTGATTCACTCAAGACCGCTAGATTGATGTTTCACCTCCGTCGTGATGGCGGAATCGCTCGACTACAGTCGGCTGAACAACAAAGACGGATGACATGCCAACTCTATCGCCGAGCATGTCTAGTGTATCGAGCTGGCAAAATCATTGCGTGCTTTTGACTTGAGGTACGTTCGTTTAGCAATGAGGGCATTGGTGACGTTGCAATTGTTGGCTCTTTTGTTAAAGCGTTCGTAAAGCTCAAAATCGTTATTATTGCCGCTATTCCCACACTCTACTCGAACGCTAAACCGTGCATAAGACCTAAAATCGCACGATTGTGCTGTCAAATAGATAGTTGTCAAAAAACAATCAAAAACAACCGCAGCTCCGGACGTGGGTTAATAATTGTACTTTTCGGTGGCATAAATAACTCTTTTTTAGCTTTGCGAACGGTGAACAAAAATAGCCGTAAACGACATTTTCACCCACAAATTCCCAATTCAAACGCCATTGTGAGCGTTTTTAGCGTTATTTTTCGCCAACTTGGGGCTATTCAAACGCATTATATAATCTATCAGAAACTGACACAACATTGACAGAACTCTATTGTCAGAAAGAAAGTCATCATTATGATCTTGGCGTCGGCGGAGATCTTGTTATTTGGTCTATGCTGTACCCAAAAATAGTAGGCCGTTTCACCCGCGTGGTGATAGATGATAATGATGATGAAAATTTGCCTATGTGCTATTCCAGACTATAATCTATCTCTGTGACAAATTTCAATCAGATCTGTTCAGCCGTTCTGCCGTTATTGAGTAACAAACATTCATTAAAATCATCCATTCATCCATCCATCCATCCAAACTTTCACATCATTTATGATATTAGTGGGATATAAGTAGGAAGTAGGATAGGATATTCGTTATTTGCCTGGTGGACGTTTTTCAGTGGTCGCAAAATACCTTCATTATCAATTATTTTAGAAAAGCATTGTGTTGATATTACTGACAGATTTATGAGCAACTTAAGTAAACCACTTCAAAATTTGCAAAGTGTGTATTTTCATTAGCTTGAAAAATTAAACGTACTTACGTAATTTTTTTAATGCTTATACTATGCAACTGCAGATAATCGGTTATTACTGTTAATTGTTCATTTTCTGTAGTATTTTTTAGAGATGTTGATGTTTTTTTGGGACGAATCATCAGCGTAAAACTGATAAGTTTACTTAATATAAGATTTGATATACATAATAACATAACCAAAAAAACAGTAGGCACTAACTATACAGACTGGGAGGTACTGCAGATTTGTGTAACATGGTACATATTTTTTTATTTTCAATTTGTTTTTTTTTATTTATTTCTTCAAAATGAACGGAATAAGTATAAAATGCTGGTTTTCACAGGCGTCTAGTCATACTCTTGTCTTTCTAGCTTAAGTGCAGAGAGGCATTTATTTTACTGCACTGGATCGGCAAGGAAATGAAAATAAAACTAAGCTAAAACTAAATAAGCAAAATACATTGCTGTTACATTTCAATATTCAGTTCTGTAAAAAAATATACATTAAACAAAAATAGACTGACTTTATTTTGCATAGTATTGACCATCTCGGTTTGTATACGTATTTGTACATCTTTGAATATAATTATAATTTTGCTACTACTTACTAATAATAGTGATTCCTGGACATTTTAATCTTGTATGGATCCTGCACCACTTCGCAACACATGCTGGCATGATGATTCACAGCTGTAGTTCACAATGATAAAAACTAAAATGTATGCGAAGATTTCACGTGTGCTCGCTTGCAAGAAAAATGTCCGACTGATGACGTACTGAACACGACTTTTAAGCCCCGCCTACTTGAACACGACTTTTGTTGGGTCATTTTTTTAACGCAGTTACTGTTCCTGACTTATTATTATTCGTAGATAAATACATATATCCAAGAATAATTGCTCATTTAAAGGTATTATATTATACAATTAAATGTGTCATAGATAAAAATCCAAAAGTAAAATCTTAACTTACTGTAACAGTTTATGCTCAAATTAAAATAAATGATTATGTATATAATATAAATGTTTATAGGTACACAAAATACTTCGAAGATAATAAATTGCTACAAGCCATATAAAATAAAACAATAACATATTAATTAGAGTTGAGCATGTGTACCAACTGTATATTTTAGGACAATAAAAACCATTTCAATTTCATATAAGTATTATTATAACTTACCATTTTCGTTGGTGAGTATAGCAGCGTTGTGCTCTAGGAGAGCGCAGACCACTGAGCCATGTCCGCACTCGGCAGCGAAATGTAATGCCGTGGCACCGCACAGAGCTCGTTCGTCTACCCTCGCGCCGCTGTCCAGTAGAAATTGTACCTGTCCAACAATCAAGTATAATTATTTTTTTTAGTACACAATGGATCAAGTAAATAAATGTAGGGAATTATTCTAATCTACTGTGTACTTTCAAGTTATGGTTTGATTTTGGAAAGCAGATCGTATTAAATTAACAATATAAAACACTGTATAGTCTGTCAATATTTCATAAACTAACTCTTTCTCAGAATTAGTCTATGAGTATTGTGTGGTATGTTGTGTGTATGGTAATATTAGTGAAAGCATCAAAACGTTCGTAACACCTGCTGTATAACAATAACACTTGCGTGTTTTAACAACGTACAACGCCATCTAGCGAACTTTTATGGCAACAGTATGACTTCTCCCGGCATATTGCTGCTTGTCAGTGGCGATATACGGGTTTTGTTTTGAACGCCTAGCGAGCAAATATGATCCTAATGGGAAACCCCATCAATAGCTATCGTTAATTTTGTTTAATTTTCCTACATTTGTGTTTCTTCTAGTTTTAACGTGTAGTAGTGGTAGATTATTAACCATTAAGTGTTCGTGACGGTACACCAGTGCCGTCTAATTAGCCTATTGTTTTCTTTATAAGTGGACTCGTACTTTTGTACATTTGCCATTGCTCAAGTTATTTAAGTAAGTATTTATAGTTGCATCAAGTTAGATTTCCATTCAAGCAATCACAGTCACATGAAATAAGTCAGTATTTAAGTGACTGTCATGTCAAAGTCCGTTCTAGTGAGTTGATGGATGCACTACTGAAACTTTCTATATGGCGATTGACGAGGAAAACTCAAAACAACCTTTCATGATTTTGTTCAGTTTGCCTTCACTCAATACTCATGCTGCATGAGTATTGAGTGTAGCCAAACTGAACAATAATGCCTGCCTGACTCATGCACCATTACGAACAATTAACGGTAAAAGATCTACCATTATAAAAACACGCCTTAAAACTACGAAACACAAACCTTGGAAAATTAATCAAAAGTCAAACAGCAATTGATGACATTTTTCCCGCCATCCATTTATAATATTAGTGTGATTAGTATGCACGTATACCTTTCTAATTATTAAAATTTGACTTACTAAATCCAGTATAACCTGGATATATAGGCTAAGTACATAAACTAAGATGTATAATATTTTTTATATTATCTCATTCGGTAATATTCTAATTATGAAATGAAATACAGACTTTTATTGGCATATTTTATTTACATACTTCTTTAAGAAAATTAAATTAAAGCATTATTCTCCTAACAAAACAATGCTTTAAAACATTTTTTTTATTATTAAAGTACAATGTGTCCCGACCAAGGAGGTTTCAATTCAATTTAAGTACACATTATCTGTGGTGAGCGCGCTGCACGCAACGCGCTGGTTCCGAGCCAATAGACCAATAACAGACTTTTTCCATTGATATCGGCAAAATTGTGGTTACGCCGCACAAGCCATACAAACAAGAAGAAAAAGAAGACTTTTTCCATTTTGGCGCTATTTCGTACATACGAATTTGAGTAATATTTTGTTGGATAAAACTTTAGTAGCAAAAATGTCATGAGATTAAATAAAGTAGTGTATGCAACTGCATATAATTAGATATTAAAACACTCGTGTAATCTTATTTTGAAACTACACTCATGTTTTAATACCCTCTATTGACAGTTGCATTAAACTATTAATCAACTTGTCGCCTTAAGGCGATATGAGTGTTGATTACGACCAAACTTAGTTGTTCGACGCTTAAACCTAATAACCGAAATTCGAAAAAAAAAGTAGTGTAAATTGAAAACACGTTATTATGTATGGGAGCCATAACATGATTGAGCAAACTTGGATCGATGGAAAAAAATCGGCAACATTCTCTAAATTTTGCAATTTTACTTTCGTGATTCGTGGGAAAAAATATTTTTATTCAATTGTGGGCATATATATTTCAATGAGTGTATCAAATTCAAATTCCCAATGAAATTTACTAGTGAACTATGGATTCTTTTATCATTAAAATTTAATCATTTGATTGTACGAAATAAATTAAAAAGAATAAGCACGTATTCAGTAGAATTTTCGAATTACATTATCCAATCTGGTAAGCAATTCTCAACCTTATGTAAAGCATCATAAAACTAAAATTAGGATTGGACCGCGCTTAAACCCGTAGACTCGCCAGTCGCCATATTAGGCCAATAATACAATAGTTTTCTTAGAAAACATACTACGATTCCAGGAAATGCGACATGTGTGGTTAAAAGAATTATGTGCATCGCCATGTCTGTCCAAGAACTTGATTAACCTTTGCGTACCATTGACGTAAATTTACGTGCGTTTCATTCATAAATATTTTGTTTTAATTATTACGGTATATGAAGGGTTAATACTTATTTACTTGGTTATTACTTGACACATATACAGGCTGATTTTATTAATAGGCTATATGAGCATTTGACAATTCTGCAAATACTAATATAAAGATACTTCATCACTTGGTATTATGTCGGTTTAAGTCCGACGACGTTTCGAACGTGTAAGACGTTCTTCTTCAGAAGCTTCAATAATTAATTTAATACCACGTGAGTGAAGACGATATCTTTATATTAGTATAATGTGTGATACTCACAATAGTTTTCAAACTCTAATTCTGCAAATGATATTAAATTTTAGTGTTAACAGAATAAGGACTACCATAATTAGATTTTAGTTTGCTAGTTTATTTTAATGAATCCAGGCTCACCACGTCCAAATGCCCCTTGTATGCCGCGATCATCAGACAAGTATTGTTGTACTTGTTAGCCTTATGAATGTCTGCTCCGTGTCTGACCAAGTACTTGACTATGTCGAGCCGGCCGTCGAAGCAGGCGGCCCTCAGGGGCGTGCTCAGGGTCTTGGTGGCGTGGTTCACGTTAGCCCCCGCGCGGACCAACCGCTTCACGATGCCCAGGTGACCCGCCCCCGCTGCGCACCAAAGTGCCGTTGCACCTGTGAAAATTGTGACTGGAGTTCAATTAATTATCATTTAATACAACTTTTCATAATTATAATAATACACAATTTAAAAAAAACCGAACACGCAGGATTCCGTACCATTAAAGTGAATATATAACTACATACGTGTACTTTGTGAATATTTCAAGCGTGTACCTGATGCCGTTATCAATATCAAGCAAAAACGAGCAAAAATATTACGTTTGTTGTATGGGAGGGCCCGTAAATAATTAATTTATTCTGTTTTTTAGCATTTGTTGTTATAGCGGTAACAGAAATACATCATCTGTGAAAATTTCAACTGTCTAAACTATCACGGTTCATGAGATACAGTTTGGTGACAGACAGACAGCGGAGTCTTAGTAATAGGGTCCCGTTTTACCATTTGGTTATGGGACCCTAAATATTAAACCCGTCTTCTATTCTATTAATAGACACCTACTCAAAATGTTAAAGACTCGATGATGATAAATTATTATCGAAAAAAACTGGTCAGACATTGATCAAATTTAAATGTGAAAATCACCAGCATACAAATAAAATTATTTTCTCAAAAAAGTTAAACCAATTTCGATAAAATGTATGTGGGACAACCTCTGAAGTATGATCAAACAAAAAAAACATCAAAATCTATTCATAGTTGACGGAATGATCGCGTAAGACAAATACAAAAAAAAACAGTCGAACTGAGGACCTCCTTCTTTTTTTTTTTGAAGTCGGTTAATTCGGTAACATATAAGTACATTGGTAACAATCGGGTATCGGTGCCGGTGAAATTACAGACACATGAGATTTACCAACTAAATGTCTCAGGGTGCAGTGCAGTTAGGCACTTGTTACCGTTTCACACCAGCAGGGCTAGCACGCGGCGGAGAGAAATAGTCTTTCCACCGTTTTTATCCACCTGCCAGTGGAAATAATTTTCTTCTCCACCTTACAGAGCATGGCTATCGGGGAAAGAGATAAAATGTTTCCTTTTGACGTATCTCGTAGACAGTAAGGTAAAAGCACTGATGCTAGACACTTTAAGGACAACTCAAACTTCATTCTTAAAATTCATAATATTTATCAAAAAATTACAGTTAATTATTTATTTTACTGTCAGAGCAACATTTAGAAATTAACTTTTTCATATGATATATTTTAAGACTGTCGTATTTTTGACTAAGAATTATATTCTTCTTAAGTTTGCCATATACACTAAAAGATGACAGCATCAAAAATCAAATCCACCAAAAATAAACATCAATTGGCACTAATAGTAGACATGACTATACCATACTTTTATATTATGTTTTAACAAAACAAATCAACAAAAATACTTTAAAATAAAAACCAGGCACAGCTTCTACTTAGTTAAATTATTAATTCAGTAGCAAAATACAATCAAATCAAAAAACATAAAAAAATATTGTAAAAAAATCAATATTTAGCCATATTGCTTGTTAAAAGTAATTACTTTTTGACATTTTACGTACTTTAATTTATTTAAAACTTAAACAATTATCAGATCAAATTGCCTTGTTATGAGGTCAGAGATACGCTTTTAAAAGCTGCTAGACCATCTCTTCCCTCGTGTACCATTCTTTAAGAGAGTTTCAATCTTAAGATCATCAACTATTTTCATAATACTATCTTGTAAGTTATCTTTTCCTATTGGGAACCCTTGTTTGGCCAGTGCTTTTCCCCATGCTATGAGCGTTTTTTCTATATCTACAGTCATTTAACAGTTTCTTCCAATTTAATATCTAATATGTGCCTTTCACTTGTCATTAATTTTTTTTTCATTGTAACTATTTTTTTCGCCACAGTAGCTGTCAGAATGCTTCGCCTGCATTCTTCTATGGCTGCTTCCATATTGGCTTCAGAGTATAGAAATATATGATCCTTTACTGGCGGCATCATGTTCGAACGTTAATTTGAAACTAATGGATACTGATAGTAGACATTTAGTATACCCTAATAGTTGACACTGTCTTCTTTTAGTTAGTGTAAAAAAGTGTGTAAAAAACGTAACTCGGACACGAACTTTATTTTTACAACATAAAGGCTAAATTTGCATTAAACTAAGCTAATAAATTTAGTTCGATGTAACCCTAGTAGAAGACACACATGTCATCTTTTAGGTTTTGATTCATTTCTGGTACTAATAGTAAACACCACTAAATTTGTATACAAAAACAAGCCAAAATAACAAGAAAAGGGTCCTAATAAATCAATTATTTCATACATTTATAATATCGAAACCAACAGTAGTTAATTCCTGGAGGAGTCCTGATGACCTGTGACACAGGTTTTTATTTTAAAAAACCTACTTCGGGCACCAGCCTCCTCACATAGTTAGGTTTTATTTTGTCACTCTTTGCTAATTATGTTAAATTGTTTTTACCAACCTTTTGTGAGGAGGAAATAAATACATGTTTATTTATTTATTTTAATAATGATGTATAAAAGACAAAACCATACCTGTTAAAAATTAGTGGTCTTAAGAAAAACGTTAAGAATTACGCGCATAATGTCAACCTGCTCATATTATTTGTTATCAACTGATCCCATTTTGTAATTAGCTTCTGACAATGTATGCAAGCTTTTGAATATGTATCGTACATGAAACTAGGTGTGTTCAACAACATGTTCAAAATGTTATTTAAATGATTAGTTCTCTTAATAGAAAATATTTTTTTCGAAAATATCTGCTTTTAGTTCAATGTCGAGCATTAGTGCTTTTACCTTATGTCCCACTACTCCCGCTATAGAGCACGGACTCATAGAAACGTGGATATAATTCTCTCCGATTGACATAACGCGGAGAAAGGTAATCATCTTCTATGAAGGTGATGGACAAAAGTTTGTTTCTATTCAAAAATGTCACACGCATATAATAAGATTTTTTGTTAAATTTTCTTTAGATAGAAGAAAACCATAGAGAACGCTACTCCCGCCGTCTATCCACGTGGATAAACTATCCTCTGACGTTGCCGTGCTCGCAAGGGAGATAAAAATTACATGGTGGAAAGAATTTCTTTCCTCTCGGGGAGAAAGTCCACTGCCCGTGCTAGCCCTGCAGGGTGCTTATTCGCTACCATTAAACACGTAACACAGCGCTCCATGATATCTTCATGGAATTATCGTAAAATCAATAAAATTTTACTTGCCATGAAGAAGAGTATCTTAATTGGTCATTGCGAATATGGCCCGAGATGGATCTCGTGCATGTTCCATAAGCTAACGACATAAAAAATCACTTGTGTATCACGGTCACAAACATTAGAAGTATTCAAATTATCAACGAGATGATTACCATGTATATTTTCTGTGAGTTTCCGATATTTCGGCACTGTTGCAAGCGCCATGATCACGGATGAACTGAGAAATTACGAGTGCGGGACGCGGGAATGTTTACGAGCAAACGAAGCGGTCTTCGCAATTCAATGAGAATAATTATATACGTGGTAACCGTCCCCTTAATAATTTAAATATTTCTAATGTTTGTGACTATCCTTTGTCTAGTACAAATTATGGCAGGTAGCTCATAGTTTGTACTGTATACATCAACGACACGATTACATTAGCAGCCTTTCCCAAAGTGGGCGATAACGCCCCCTTGTGGGCGCTGTAGGCCTAAAGAAGGGCAGTACGAGACCCAGAAAAAATTGGCGCGATGTGTCTCTATTATTAAATCACACCATTTATTAAATTAAAACAAACACAATCAAGCCTCTGCTTGACTATGTTTGTTTAATTTTTAATAAATGTAAGAGTTAACTTGGGACCTGAGCGCCGATGTGTACTACCTAATCTTGCGGGTTATAGTATAAGTCTCGTTTAGAATTTATCTTTAACTCTCCGCTAATATAGCTCACAATCAATAACTTAATTTGAAGTTATAGTGATTTTTAACTAGGAGAAAAAAATATTTATTTTCAAAGTGGGCAGTAGACAAATCAAGTTTGGGAACCCCTGCATTAGACTTACGCACTGTTTCGTGCCAGGCCCACTGTACAAGCGGATTGGTACCACTATCTACCAACTTTAATTAACTACCACCTAATTTAGTAAACTTGGAGGTCGTGATGTAGTTGTTACAGGAAGCCTAAGCCAAACTAGCGTCCTATTGCCAACTAGCTTTTTGCCGGAGTGTCGGTAAAGACTTATATATGTGCAACGACGAGCGAAGCGAGGAGCGTTAGGTTACTGTTGACTACAAACACGCGAGCCAAGCGAGGATAATTAAATTAGTGTTTAACTATGGTGATCATTTAGTATTTATTTGACGTTACATTTTGCTATATTTGGTGCTAAGTTAAACACATTAATTAAGTTAAACTAATTATAAAGACAAGAATCTTCGACCAATGTACGTGTTTTACCCGTGATGACTTATGGCACTGAAACGTGGTATCTTACTATGGGCCTCATAAGTAACCTCAAAGTCGCGCAACGAGCTACGGAGAGGGCTATGCTCGGGGTTTCTCTACGTGATCGAATCAGAAATGAGGAGATCCGTAGAATAACGAAAGTGACCGACATAGCCCAGAAGATTAGTCAGTTAAGTAGCAGTGGGCAGGGCACATAGCACGTAGAACAGATGGCCGATAGGGCCGGAAGGTTCTGGAATGGACACAGGACGACGTTGGATGCAGGTCGTTTCCAAAAGGAATTTTCCTTTTGGAAAATTATGGGGGAGGCATATGTTCAGCAGTGAACGTCCTACGGCTGAGATGATGATAATGAATTTTATTATAAATAGAGTATCTATCACTCATGGCTCCCCAAAGGCATTCCCCATATCGAGGAAGGCATGGATACAATCGTTCACAATCACAGCATCCAAGATATTTCTACTTATCAAACGAATATTTGACCCAGCGAATAATAAAAGGAATAGGTGAGTGTAGTAAATCTTTTTTAATTACTTGACGAATATACAATGTCTCCGAACGATGAGCGCAGTATGCGAGTACAGTGCCACGAAAAACACCAGCTTCCCACATTTAAAAAACCCTCTATATTATAAGAAGCAAATAGACCAACAGCCAACCCACACTAGAAACGCGAGTTCTGCAGCAACAGTAATCACCTTTGTTTTATTTCAGAGTACACAATCATTGCATTCTAATGCATTCGCCACCGTAATCTTGTATCACAAAGTTAATTTTAAACAAACACCCATGACACAAAATTATATATAAGTGTCCAAATGACACAAATACCGAATAATATAACCATGAATCACACATTATATCTGTAATCAAGCTTGTTAATGTCATGAGTAAACACATTATTTTAATATTCTTTTGAGAAAAAACAAATAGATACGCTCTGTAGGCCTAGCACGAATAACTGCGTAAGTGTAACGTAACGTGTCGTTCACGTGAAACGGTACAAACTGACATTTATCTAGGGCAACTGTGACATAGATAGCTCATAGTTTAAGCACCGAAGCGTGAAACGTTGACGTTTGCAATACGAATACTTTTTCACAAATTGTTTGTGCTACGGCCTCTGCTCAATAAAAACAAGGCATGCGTTACGTATGTAACGCTGACTTTGTGTAAATATGACAATGCATATGATATGTAAAGAGAAAAACTCAATGTAAAACTCTTTCGGTCGGATAAAGCTTTTTAAATTCAATAGCTGGCGCTCCGTCTCCATACGACGCGGCGGTTAAAATAAAATACTACAACTAGAAATATAAATTAGAAACAAAAACAATTATAAATTCGATAGTTGGATGAATGCCCCGGTGGCCCAACGCTCATGGCGTCAGACACGGATTGTCAGAAGACGTTTGAATCCCGTACGATAATATGTAATTGCCGTCTCTAAAACTGCAGTCTTTAGTTTCGCTAACAGCCGTTTTCAATAACCTATCTATCGCCGGTTTACCTTACTAGAGATAGATATTTGACACTATTTGTATGGACGTTATGTCAAATTCCTATGAGTAGTAAGGAAAACTATGGATAGATATAATATTGAAAACGGCCGTAAGCAGCCATCAAAAATTATAAAAGATAAACAGCTTCGAAAATTAGATCATAATAAAAAGAAGTCACGAAAGACGACCAATGGTTTCGCCATCAAAATTTAAAACAAAACAACTTTACTGCACTATAATTTTAACTCAGTACAATACGGCACGGATATAAATTATACTTCAACACTGCTTTAAGCGCTTGACGAGCCAGCGAGAGGCTAGTATATCTTCGTAATATATCACTGACCTACAGACTACGTCCTGAACCTACGTCATGGATGATAGCCATAGTAAGCAATTTAAAAGTATAAGTAAAACATTCGCTGTGGAGATCGCCTAGTCAGTATACAATGATCGGAAAAAGTTTCTGCGGACACTACTTGCAGAGGAGACCATGGTATAATGGCATTTTTGACTACGTGCTGCAGTAACAGTGGATAATAGCCCGTAATAGTATAATCATAACAGGTAAGTCTCTATCGCCCAGAATTTCAATTGCTACACTGCCCTTGAAACATAATACAGTAGTCCTTTCATATCACAGCTTCCAGGCAAAATATCTAGCATATCGGCGGACCCACAAAACCAGACATTAGCAGAAGATTTTGGCTCAAAATAATTGTTTACATCTACGTTCACCTATATTCAATTCTACTGACTACAAAATATAATAGTCGTAAAATACTACGAAGAGTAAATACATCACATACCTTGCCTCGTAAGACGCATTGCAAATTTACGGCAGCACGTACGGCTAATGACCACACGACTTAATACTGTATAAAGCCATGCCAAATGAATTTATAAACTTCGGTACAATCAAGATAAATCATAAAGCAGTAGGAAACAAAGAACTTTCTGGAACGCAGCCAAGAACTGAACGGGTTCAATGTAGAAATGATTATTTCCTTTGTATGTAAACTTTCACGACTAAAAATATAACGCAACGCGTTCTGGTGACGGAGGACTGAAGAGCTGAGTCAATGAGCTTGTGAGAGAAAAAAAACACGTTGTTTTGGTTGCAATTTCACTTTGTTCGTCGCGAGAGTGAAAAGCTCTGGCTTTTTATTTACGGAAATTGTTTCCGCGAAGTCTCGTGTTGGCAAACATTTCGTGTACGCAGCGTTCGAGCGATTTCTTAATGCGTTTGAATTTACAATTTTAGCTTATGCGAAGCTAAGAATTCATTTGTGCTATACGCACTCACTTAGCAGTTTTATATTCATTGTCTAGTTGAACTATCGTACTCGTAGATAAAAATAACCAATAGCTAGGTATCTAATATTTTCCAGAAGAGAGGCCATGCCCGCCAGCTTGGAATGAAACATTTTCTGCATACTAATATAATGTATGTAGGTAATCACCACGAAAGTATTTCGTCATTTATTTACAGTTTATAGATAAATATGAAAGGCAAGTTTCACTTCTTAGGCGTATATCAAACTGCACCGGACACCACTCCCGTGCTGCGGTTTAAGACTGATTCCGCACTGAGACGAGGGGTCGGTGTGTTATACCCTGCAGTATTAGTTTACAAATCAAGGTTTTAGGCGCATATCACCCTGCACCGAACAACACCGCCGTGTGCGGTGATGCGGTTTTTAACTATGACTGACTCCGCACTGAGACGCGGGTTCGGTGTGCTATACCCTTGCAGTGTTTGTTAACAAATCAAGGTTTTAAGACGCGGTCCAACCCCAATTTTAAAATAATTTACGATGATACTTTACGTAAGGTTGAAAATCGCTTGTTAGATTGGACGATGTAATGCGAAAATGCGTTAATTTTGTACGTTTTCTTTATATTTTTCGATATATCTAACACAATTGAAAAAACTGCTGGTTATAACTTCAGTACTATACGTTGGGTAAGTATTACTTTAAAAAAATATAGTGTTATCGCTGAAAATTCTGAGAGTTTTGACGTGAAAGTTTATTTTTGTGGACCTATTCAGGAGTTTTTTTCTGCTGAAAGAGAGTTATATTTATGAATTCTATTCGGTTATTACTCTTTTCCTATTCCTTTTCTGACCTTTGTATTTTTTTTTTCATAATATACTATCGATCTGTTTTGTTACACAAGGTGTTTAAAAATTCTGCTTTTTCTTTAATCAGGGTACGAGCGCGCCTTAAGAGCATATCACACTGCAGCGGACACTGCTCCGGTGTGCGGTGCTGCGGTATTTAACTATGACTGACTCCATACTGAGACGCGGACGCTTTTTCCTTCTATAAAAGGTTACATATAAAAAAAGCTAAAGATGAGGGACATGCCAGTGGTCAATATTTATGTCACATACAAAAATATTAGCGCTACTGTAAAGAGCTCGAGAAAATATCGAGGAATAATCGTCTTTAGAAGGCGCCAAAGACGTCCTAAACTAATCTGTGTTCCCTGACTTGCTCTTAACCACACACACGTTGCCGTTCTTGGAAAAGTAGGTTGATTTCGGGGAAATCTATTGTATTATTGGCCAAATATGGCGAATCGCGAGTCAACGGGTTAATTAAGCCTATTTCAAACAGATCAATTGTGTTGCTCTGCCATTCAGAACTATCTACAATTAAGGCTACGTTCCGGGAAGGAACGAAATCACTCGCGGCGTTCGCACACCCATTCCCTTAAAAGCCCACGGTCATCGTGAGCGAACTCGATACGTCATCGATGATGATCGATGACGTCACCGAAAACGCTCACAACGCTCACAGATCGTAGGTGGGTTTTCGCGGTCGTTTACGAGCTGTCACTGTCAAGCATCAAATGTATAGGATTCTATCGATTTATGACAGAAAAGTTGCCACGCTTTGCGTGACCGCGTAACCGTTCCGCTTGGGTTGATCATTGCAAGCATTCATTCTAACCGGAACGCTAAACCGGGGCGCGACAGTTGTGAACGTTGACGGCGCTTCCCGGAACGTAGCCTAAGTGACATTGACTGCGCGCGTCACCCCGCCTCGAGTCAATGGTCTTTAAATCTCATTGATCCAATAATGTCAATTTCTACGACGCAATTTAAACCTTAGCAAAGTAATCCTTGCACACCACTTGAAGGCTAAATTTCTGGTACTGAAGTAGTCTCAACAATTGACTCATGCACAAGAGGCATGCACTCCAGGAAAATAAATGACACAGTTCAAACAACTCTTAGAATCGATTCTTACCTTCAATAACATATTCCTCAAACTTCACCGTTCCCTCGGTCTCCAATCTAACTGGCGGTCGGAACTTCTCCAGGATCATCCTGACTGCTCCTTCTCGGCCATGACGAGCTGCGGCGATGAGTGGTGTGCATTGCACCCCTTCCACCCGCACATCCTGCAATTGTATAAAAAAATCACTTAATGGGGGGTCATGTTGAATTTAAAAACAGCTTGATACCATCACTACATTTGTTGGCTGCTATATCTACAGGACACTGGCAGAATTGTGGCAAACCCGCACATGCCACTTGTAAATGAAGTGAAGTGAACATGCAATGAAAAACGAATGAACCCAAGTTCATACCAATGAGCGCTGCTACGAGGCTCCCATTCGGATGGTGAAATGTGGTCCTGTGGTCCTGAGGTCAATATGACATTGTGACTCTGATGGTTCCGATGATGGCTGGTTCAAAAGTATAGAATCAAGTTCCACCAATATTGATATGGACATAGGTGACTGATTTACAATTTTTAAAATAATTCTATGTAATAAATAGTTCAATAGTTTATTAAATTACCAAATATTTTACACTTGATGAGATTTCTCTTAAAATAACATATACTGTATCATCATTACTTAATATCAACAAGTGAAACATAAATAATAGTTTTTTTAATTGCCTCCGATGACTAGTTCAAGGATGTAAGGCCATAATGGTATGTTGTAACCTGAGCGATCAGGTTTTATTACTAAGTACATTTAGTAGTTGTTGAACTGGATAGGATCCATTGGTTTCCTTGATGTACCCTTACAAATTCATCTCTAATAGTTTCTGTATTTCTTTACAAACATACTTTTATTAGGTAATTCTATGATTAAAAGGCAGACAGTTATAATCACTGTTGATTGCTGTCATGTATTTACCATTAGTTTTCCTATTTGTAAGTATCACAATAATTAAGAATTTGTTAAAGTACATTACATAATTGTCTCAGTCAATAATTGTAATGAAATTACTGGTTTTCACCTTTCAGCAAAGAGTGACAGAGATAATAGTGTAGGCACATTGTACTTATTTTAATTGATGATTGATTCTGATATCCACCCCAAGAATGCACAATACACCCTAAGAATGCACAATGCTCCCCAAGAATGCACAATACCTACTCCCCATGAATGCACAATACACCCCAAGCAGAATGTCAGTGCAGGACTGCACCCCCAATCAGAATAACATGATGAAATGCTCAACAGTCATTAACATTAACATTTATTTGGAACAGGTAAATGCCAGCAATAGTTTACCTGTCATAATGTCTTAAAATAGCTATTTGTAGAATTCTCAGGGACTGCATGCAATGAGACAGGTCAATGACATGTAATTTACCTTCTCAAATGATGAAGGTAAAATTTAGATATAGTGCTTGTAATCATATTTATTATTTTGTTGACTCTTATCTTTCTTATCTAAATACCTACCTACTACAAAATAAGGAGGTAATGTATCTATAACTTTTTTTTTCAAGTAATTAGAATATGTAGAATTCAATCCATTTAACAATTTAAAATTACAGCCATATCAAATAAGCTGATGGGGAGGAGGAGGCTAAGGCAATTTCAACTAACAATTTAATATTGTACACTAGCCCAGTGGATTCATCAGTAGATGTTGTGATGCAAGATTTTGATGACAAATGTATTTATTACCAAACCACTCTTGTAAATGTATCTAACATAAAACAAAAAAGGATAAATCCTTCCCTTGCCTTAATTAATTAAAACAAAAATGTAATTCATACAATGAGGAATGTCTACATCTTTGGTAGGAAAACGGTTAAACAAATAGATCAAGCCATTTTTTGAGTTTTAGCAAACTAATACACGGCAATTGATTATAAAGAAGGATCATAATTTTAATTTACCATTCAAATATGCTTCATCATCATCATGTAACACTATCATCATCATCATCAGCCATATGATGTCCACTGCTGAACATAGGCCCCCAAAAGTACCGGTTGGTATGTGACGCTATAAATAAATGCATTTAAAACCTTGTTTCAATCACGTCTGATAAGAATTAGAAGGCAAAAATAGAGACTAGGTGTGATAGAAGCTAGAAATGAATTCATTGTTGACATGTTCTGTTCCTCTTTGGCAAAGTACTCCAATGTATTCCTATTCCTTTCTTCGGCTAGTTAGTAACACATAATACAGAGAGGTAGAAGCTGATTGGCGTATTTGTAGAGGCAAGACTTCTGAAGAGTTGGCCTGGGGAAGTACCACACCTTTGCAAGTTATACAAAATTGAAGCTTGATTGATGGAAAGGGTGATTGCAGGGCAAGAGATTTGACATCTTACACCTCAGGGTGACATGCCCAGTGCCCTTGGAGGGTTTTGTAGTCAGGAACTGATTCAGTATAACATTTTTAGTGGTACTGAAATTTTATATGCCAGTGTGATGTTTAATATTAGGCAAGTGGCTTGCTCTTTTCTTAAAAAAAGGCTGGCTGGTGGGTGACTAGATCTAGCAGCTAGATCTAAGTCTAGTAACAGGCATCTTTCAAGCATAAATCTTTCAATTTTAGTATCTACTAAGTATTCATTCATAATATTATAAAATTTAGTCCACTAAGTATAAGTATTAAAATAAAGCATAAAACAATGTAGACATTTTCCCATTCATTATGTTAACTGAAAACCTTTTGTAACACTTCTATTAATTTGATAACTTATCATTGTCTTGAGCAGTCTCCACACATTGTGAAGAATATTGATTAAGAAATGATCAAAACTATGGTTTTTACTTCTGTATTAAAATACCGAATGCCTTGAGTTCAATACTTATATGTAAACCATATAGTTTTTGTTGAAAGTGTTGAAAGATTGTATGGATGGGTCCATACAATCTTTCACATTTGGCATGTTATGTTGTAGTGTTGTAAATATAAATATAAATAAGATTGGTTGTGTGTGAGTATGTTAAATAAATAGCACAAGTCATGTTTGTTCATTGAAAACTTCAAAGTAAGATGAAGTAGCGCGTCGAAGCATACCAAGGTTAATTCTGTACTAAAACACAAAGATACGACGAATACACGTCTCGCCGCACACTAAAAGTAATTAATAAGACACACGCTAACGTGAAACGCGCAAAAGGTAACTCAGAGACTGATTTGAACGATAAAAATAGATTCATATCGCTACTTCCAGTAAATTATGACAGTCAAAATAATCACAAATTTTAGAGAATTAACTGCTACATTTTAGGTAAACTTACGCTATTAAGTATATCGTCAATTTCATCTTTAGTTTTCTCATATAATAAAGCATAAAGAGTGAGGGACATTCCATCCCTGGCTGCGAAAAACACCCTTTCTCTGAGGTTGCTGCTGATAGCGTCCGACAATAGCTTGTATTCCATATTTTCACTGAGGCAATGTATATATTGAACAGTTTTGTCACGCACGAACTATGCAATAGGCACGTATTTTTATGTGAATAATTAATTTCACAACAAATTTCAGCTGTTACAAGGACAGTCACTTTTCTCACATAAATTGATTGACTAAAATTGAAAAAATCCAAAAGATTGAACTGACTGACTGACTTCGGGAAACAAAAAAGGTGGCAGCTGACAGCGATGTCATGTCATTTTGAAAGACCAGTAGTGACTGTCAAATGAGTGTTTTTATTTAAGCAGTCATACGCTTTATACATATGCCATTAGTCAAGTAAAATTGCATCGAGTTATATTTGTATCGAGATGAACACGATGGACTCAATCACATCCATGCTTCATCTCTCATGCTCATAGAATAAACTTACTCTTAACGGACTCATGCTTAGTTTTTAGAGAGCTATATTCTTTATCACGTCGTCACGTCTTTCTTGACCATAAAACTGAAATTTAACAAATCTGCATTTTAAAAGGTAAATTTGGATAAAGTTGGTCGATAGAACAAATAAGCGATCAGGTGACGTATTGTAATAGTATCGTAGGTACTCCAACGATTCATGCCCTATATATATCGATATTAATACGATCTACGTACAAGTACTAAGCTGTAAATTTCAGAAATTGTGAAGTGACTTATAAAAGCTCCTACACGTTAGTTCCAGTTCTATTTTAACTTCTTAATCTTATTCATTTTAATATATGGATCCAATCATACTAAAAATAAAATTAAAATCTTCGATTTAAATCTAAAATTTTACTTTGTAACCTTGAATGCATTAAAGTGCAACACGAAAATTATGCCACGTTTGTTCCACAGTGGAGTTTTTAAACCAATCAGGGAAAAGCATTAGTGTTTCCTGTTTTGCGCCTTAGATACTGAAATGTAACATTAAAAGCATAGAAAATAGCGCATCCCTTTTATTTACGTCCAACTTTATATCTTTCTATGCTCTTCTAAAGCTATATCATAGACAAACCTAGTGTAACTTATTGCATCAATGACACTTTTTTCTTTATTTATTTGAGTTTGATTGACGTGTAACCTATTGGGCTATTGCTTTCATTTATTTACAAAGAATTTCCTAAAAATCTATTGAATTTACCTATAAAAATGTCGAGTGGTCAATGGGAAGTTGTTGGAAAAAACAAGAAGTCGCAGAATGGAAAAGTGAAAAGCAAGGAAGATGAGAAAAAAGCTGTGAAAAATGGGCCTAAACTGGAAGACGTCGGTAAGTTGCTCTACTTTCATTTCCAACCTCCAATAATTATAAGATATTATTTGAAATAATTCTATATTTCTCAAGTAGTTTTATTGTTAGTGGATATGAAGGTATTCCGAAGTTATGGACTGCACTATTGCTGTGTAGCACTGCAATTTAAGTGCAGTTTCCTATCTGCTTACAGTCACAGGTCGTCGACATAAACCGTCGTTAATATATTGATATCGTAATGTTTACACCCAAACCATATTTCTAAACATGTCTCAAAATTCTTAAGCAACAAGCCTCACAGATCTCTCAATATGGTTTGTTAGATACTATCATTCACATTTTTGGAAACATGGTAAATCTTTGCATAAATCTCAAGATTATTTGGTTAGATAGTCTATGTTCTAATAAACCACAAAAAAGCATAATGCATGATTGTACAAAGTTCATGTTTGTTTTGATACATTTGACATTCATCCGACATGTAGTCTGAGACATTCATACTATTACTGGTAGGTACATGTCTAACAAAATTTTGAAAAAATTGTTTTAGTGTCATAATAATGAATAAACTGGTAAACAGCAAATATATTTTATACTAGCTGTGCTCTGTGGTTCCACCCACATGGTGATGGATGATGATGAGGATGAATCAAATATTACATACATAAATATAGCCTGTTACTCAGGCATAATGTAGCTCTAAACTCAAGAATGAATTGTTGAATTGTTTGAATTGGTTAAGTACCTGTATCCATTACAAACAAACAAACAAAATTCTTTGATAAAACAATCATTATATATTTCCTTGTTATTATTACAGTAGATAAGGATTACCAAGGTACGAATAATGTGGCCTGGTTTGTACCGGCATTACTATTGCATATTTCAAAATGAAAAAGGATTCATTGTGACATACGTAACTGTAATAGTTAGGCATTATGGTAATGCAGACTTCTTTGTAGATATAGACATCTTCTATAAAACTGTAGTACCTACCTACATCACTTTGCTTCATTGACAATAGCATATTTTAATAATATATGGTTAATAGTTTCTGCACCATAAGCAATATAAGAACTTTTTGTGGTATTTTTACACACATTGGATTACATTATCGAAGTTTCCATATAGATCCCTAACTTTTTGAAAATATTATATAGCCTATGTTCATTAGAGAAAATGTAGGAGTAGTTTTTTTATTATTCAATTCAAACAAAAAAATCTTTCCTCTTTATAATATCAGTGTAGATTAAAGTGTCATGTGACAGATCTTAAATTTTTTTCTTTATATGAAGTTAGTTTATCTAAGATAGAGTTATCAAAATGTTTTCTTGTGAATGTTTCGGCAGCGCAAACCCACATTATCAGCAATAAAAAAGCCCAAAATTACATTAAATATATTATTTATTTGCAAATTCCAGTATCTCATTCCCAAATCAAGTCTTTCTATTCTGGCATGGAGATTGATGTGGAAAACAAACCAGCTAATAAGAAGAAGGATGGTGAGAAGAAAAATAAGAATAAACAGCCGAACAAAAAGAGTGAACCAGCAAAACCCAAACCACCCACTACTATTGAAGGGGCTTTGCAAGCTGTAAGTATAAATCAAGTTAATTTGAAACTATAGATGGCAAAATGTTTTAGCATCATAATTTTTTATCATAATATGACTTTGATACTTTTTTCCATACATCTAGTCTAGGGCTATAGGCTAGGGCTATAATGGAAGCCACAGGTAAAAATGCCACTATTCACCCATCCAAGTTGTCACCATAGTCAAGATTGCTTATCATTTCTTTTTTTACTTGAGAATTTCAAGACAAGCGCCACTGGAAACTTTGACATACATAGCCTATACCTTATTTAATAATGTAAAGTTTACAATAATATAATAACCTTAGTTTTCTATTTTATTTCAATACACATGTGTTTTTATTTTATTTTTAACTTTTATGAGGACAGTAAATACTGTCATACTTTCTTTCCGCCTTGTGGGCAACAGAGGGGGTTTTTATGGGATATGTTGGCAAACGAGCAAGCAGCTCACCTGATGGTAAGCGAAACCGTCGCCCACAGACATCCGCAATACCAGAGGTCTCGAGGATGCGTTGCCGACCTTTGAAGAAGGATGATGGGAAGAAAGAGATAGAAAGGTTGGAGGGGGAAGGAGAGGGAGAATGGGGAAGGAGGGAATTGGGCCTCCGGGACCTCCCACAAACCGACAAAACGCAAAAGCCAGCTATGTTAATGCAGTTTGGAGATTTGACTGGCATGAACTTTTAACAAATACTAAGTGAATCCGATCTATCTTTTCGTTGTTTGTAAAAAACCCTCGGTGTGGAAAAGCGGATAAATGCGCGGGCCCGTTGGCGGAACGCACCGCGCACGACCCGCGATTGGTGTGCTGAAGCCTTTAGGGTACTAGGATCTAACTAAAGGCTATATCAGTAAATCCTACTTTAACATAAATGTTATTTACAGATCGACCCAACCGAATTAGCAACCATTATCACCACCAACAAAGTTCGTTTTTCGAATGCTCCACTCGTATGGCTGAAGGAAGTGGCTACCTTCCTAAACTCTAAGACCCAGATAGACGTTGAGGATCCAACATTCCCTCACAGCCCACCACTGTACCCGATGTCAGCTGTGCCGATCGATATCAGGACTATTCTGGAAGGGGTGCTCCATGATGCAGGAAAAGCTAATACTCAGCTGTTCTTTGATGTTACGTTGACAGCTGTGGCCAACGATATGAGTAGAGGTTCGTATAGTAACATTATACATAATATAACTTCACACCCTCATCTTCACATACACACATTCGCAAACACACACACACACACACACAACACACACACACACTTGCACTGCACTTGTTTTCTCATATGCATATATTCTCTAATGTACAAGTACAGACTCATGGATTCTTCTGGTACCCAAACTCTTGCGAGACTGGTACTATTAGGAGAGGCCACATGTGCACCATACACACATGAGTTTCTTTAAGGCGAGGTCCAATCCTAATTTTAAAACAATTTTCGATGCTTTACATAAGGTTGAAAATTGCTTACCAGAATAGACGACGTAATGCGAAAATTTAATTGAATATGTGCTAATACTTTTTATACATATTTCGTACAATCAAATGATTAAATCTTAATGTTAAAGGAGTCCATAGTTCACTAGTAAATTTCATTGGGAATTCGAATATGATACATTAATTGAAATATATTTGCCCATGATTGAATAAAAATGATTGTTCCCACGAAGCACGTAAGAAAAATTGCAAAATTTAGGGAATGTTGCTGATTTTTTTCTATCGAGCCAAGTTTGCTCAATCGTGTATTGGCTCCCATACTTCATTAGGACGTATATTCAATTTACACTACGTTTTTTTTTTCGATCTTCGGTTATTAGGTTTATGCGTCGAAAAACTAAGTTTTCGCGAGGTCGAATCATGAAATTTGGAGCTCATTTCGCCTTAATACCCAGGCTCTAGTTTTTTACGACTTTGGTGTTATTATAGGAAGCTCTCTGAGACACTCACTATCTTCTCACAAACTCATTATATAATACACATGTAACCTTATTATTTTAAGTACTTACCTATATATATATATTATTATGTTAAAATTATTCTCGGTTAATAATAAGTAGTACTACATATTATGACTTTCGTCGATTAATAATTTATGATCGTATAATGTAAATCCGTTATTGGCTTTAAGTTTAAAATTTAAGAAATATTGTTTACATACAAGAGCTGTGGATTTTGTTAGTAAATAAATTATAAAATAAAATAATTATCTAGGTTACTAGTTTAAAGTTAAGTTACCAAGAAAAGATTACTTAACAATTTAACCAAACCTTCTATTTATTTTGAAAATGAGATATATTTTACTAATAATTAGCCAGCAACACACAGTAGGGAATGAATATGTCTACTCGGGTATCGGAGATATCCGAGCTATACCTTCAGGGTGTGTGCCAACGCTGTATTTGATTCGCATTGAATGTGTTTTTCCGGTTAATTTATAGATCAATGATCCTCATAATTTGTAGAGGCCTTACAATCAATACAAATAAATGAATTTGAATTCTATGTCTATGTCAAAATAACAGCTTTCTACCGACTTCCAAAAAAAGGAGGAGGTACTTAATTTTTGTTTATGTTTGTTACCTCATAACTTTCGACTGGGTGTACCGATTCTCAAAATTCTTTTTTTGTTTGAATGCTGGTGCTTCCCGTGTAATCCCATTTATCAATTTTATCAAATGCGGTCAAGGAGTTTTTGAGTTACACTCCAATAACTGAATAGAATAGAAGTTGGTATTCAATTTTTCATATTGTACTTGTTTAATAAATGCATTTATGAAAGTATATACGGAACAAAAATATTTTTTTTTTCAAATTTGTCCCGCATGTTCTCCGATGTTATAAAAGATGCCTGAGGGTCCATGCACAATTAACGCTCATATGACAGAGTAGGCCATCGCCATGGCTCACGGCAAGCAGGGGCCTTATTCGATATCATTATTCAAACACGCGACATTTTCGATTATTTATTACGATATCTTCATGGAATGATCGCGAAATCAATACAACTTTAGTATCATTCCTTGAAGATACCGTGACGCGTTGCGATTGGTCCTGAACAATACCCCAGAGACACCAAAGGCCGCGCGTCACCTCAAGCAGTTGTGAGAACTTTTTTATTACGAATTTTTACTTGTTATTGCACTAATTTATTATTATTAAGCAAACAAAGATAGAGAATAGTATATAGATATATATAGAGTCTCTATAATATAGAGCAAGGAATCGTGGCGGTCGCTAATGGACTCCCGCACCTTACGGGGACCGTAGTCAGGAGCAGCCTGGTGACCGCTCGTCCTGCCACAGACAACTGCGCAATATATTCGATTTTCATATAAATGATATTCAAACTTAAGCGATTATTTGCATTTACACAATGAACTTAAAGTTCACTCATCATTATCATCTCAGCCGTAGGACGTCCACTGCTGAACATATGCCTCCCCCAGAATTTTCCAAAAGGACCGGTTGGAAGCGGCCTGCATCCAACGTCGTTCTGCTACCTTTGTCAGGTCGTCAGTCCACTTTGTCAGTGGACGACCTACGCTGCGCTTGCCTGTCCGTGTTCTCCACTCCAGAACCTTCCGACCCCATCGGCCATCTGTTCTGCGTGCTATGTGCCCTGCCCACTGCCGCTTTAACAGACTAATCTTTTCGGCTATGTCGGTGACTTTTGTTCTTCTACGGATCTCCTCATATCTGATTCGATCACGTAGAGAAACCCCGAGCATAGCCCTCTCCATAGCTCGTTGTGCGGCTTTGAGCTTATCTGTGAGGCCCATAGTTAGAGACCACGTTTCAGTACCATAAGTTATCACTGGTAACACAAATTGGTCGAAGACTCTTGTCTTGAGGCAGTGAGGTATTTTTACGACGTCACTGCCGACCGCTTTTTTATCTGGGCGTGAATTCTTCCCCTTAGCACACAAACGCATCTCGATTTTGTCCAATTTGAGAAATCAGTTCAAAATCGCGCGACATGGTACATACTCATAATGAAAATATATTAACGTCCTTTTAAAGTATTTACGCGTATAGCTGAAAATAGGTTAATGTTCTTATATTATTATGTATTAATGAGTTTTCTGTGACAAATAAACTGTATTCTATTCTATTCTATATAGGGCCGCAAAGCAATTAACAGATAACTTTTAAAGGTATTGTTTATATGTTTAAAACTCAATAGTTTGTAATTCAGTTCTAAATACGTTTTCGTGTAGCTCACTTTTTCGTAAAATATTATATGGGAGTTTTGGCGCGAACGCGGAAAAGTCAACGTTTTTGCATTGTATTATTTATCAAAACTTATGCTTTTTTTCAGTGTTAATGTTTAATATTGGTGGCGTTTTACTCATTAAGTGCTGTTTTACGTGCATGAGTGTGGGCAAGTGATATAATGTGGTGAAACGTGTTTTTCCGTGTTGTTTCCAAAACTCCATAGAAGCTGATGGTAAAGTTGCCACCACTTTAATAAAGCATGACTTAGACTGACTGGACCATGACTGACTGACATTTTGGACTCTGACTGACTACGACTAATATCACCAGAATATTCTACTAAAACTTTGTAATACAAATAACTTGACACTGGCAAATGCACGAGAAGTGCGGGACCATAACCCTCTAATGGAAATGGAGGGAAAACGAAATAAAAATTATTATATTTTAAAAATAGATACATCAAGTCTAATATTTAAAATATTTATTTTCGAAATTAAGAGGTTACAATATAAACAAAACACAAATGTATATAGAAGATATAAAATACTATTACACTACTATACTAGAAGACATTCAAGAGTCTTCTCTACCGACTTACAAAAAAGGAGGTACTTAATTCGACTGTTTTTTATGTTTGTTACCTCATAACTTTCGACGGGGTGAACCGATTCTCAAAATTATCTGTTTGAAAGGTGGTGCTTCTCGTGTGGTCCCATATAAATTTCATAAATTCGGTGTAGTAGTTTTTGAGATACACTCCAATAGCTGAATAGAATGGAAGTCGGTATTGATTTTTATGAATTTGTACTTGTTCTTTCACAAGATGTGCGTACATTAACGCTTAATTATTGAGCCTTAATGCACCTTGTTAGCCATAACAGAAGAAAGCAATATCAGTTAGATAAAGTTTTATAGCTTTTTAGCTAGTTGCGTTCCGCGGTTGCACCCGCTTAGTGATCGATGAACATGATGAAAAGTATTCTCATTATATCCCCGGAATAGAATATATACCTTCTTGTCAATTTTTATTTCGAGCCCTTCAGCCATTCAAATTAATTTTATAGCTTAAACACAGGTACAATAAGAGTTAGAGTAAAAATGATAGTTCTCCATGTTTCACCTTATAACACTATAAGTTAAGATGGTTTGCGTTGCCCACAAAAAGTGCCTTTTTTGCTTGAGTTTCCCTTTCACTTTTGAACTCACAGCACTGAACACGAAAGCTGTGATGTAGTTGCATAACTTGCGTTTACAAAATAAAAATATTCTACGAGTATTTTATAACAAAAAGTACAGCAATTAGCGTAAGTAGGTCCCGCTGTTACGTTCTGGTTTAATTAATACAAATACTCTTTCTTGGTAAACTAGTTTAAATGTGAGGTTTACGTTACATATTGTATACAATTTACCGTTTACCTACAAGGAAATGTCTATAGTAAAGCAAGTCTAGGTACTATCATTTTTGATATACATATAAAATAACTAGCTGGTGCCCGCAGGACTAGTACTTCGAGTAGCTAATTATCTTCTCCAAGGGCATATCTATCTACCAAAATGTCATAAAACATGTACATGGTCAAAAGCAATTGCTGTAATAGTATTTATATATGAGTACATGTATATACTTAGTAGGTAATTAGGTGTATCAATCAGTAAACATTAATAATAAAATACAGGACTTATGGACATACAAATATAAAATGAATCACCATGGAAAAAACGGTATTTACATTTCATCACTCTTGACGGTATTTGTGTTACATTTCATCGCCCTTGACGGTCGCCGAGTACTTCTAGTGTATCGAGCTATCAAATTTACTTGGCTTCTGACTAATCTATCAGAAACTGACACAAACTTTGACAGAACTGTCATCATTACATTACATTACATTACATTACATTAGTCTATGATTTGCCCAAGCATATTACGCTTTGTCCCCCGCGTGGTGATGGATGATGATGACGATGATGAAAAGTATTCTATGTGTTAATCCAGCGCCTCATCTACTTACATACCAAATTTCATCAAAATTGCCCCCGCCGTTTGAGCGTGAATGAGTAACAAAGATCCACACATCCACACTCGCAAACTTTATAATATTAGTAGGATGTCAAATATAGGTACTAAGTAAATATTTCGGATTGTAAAACAAAAGTATAGTACAAATTGTCGCCCACTTAGTAAAAGTATACAAACTATCGTTTATTAAGACAATGTGTCATGAACATTACTTAAACTTTACTTGTGTATAAATGTCTTTAGTACAATAAATTTCATTTGGCGTCTGAGAATATTGATCCGAAATCAACATACTTAGACAGGATGCAATATACATTACTAGCAAACCCTGCGAACTCCGTTTCGCCACCAGATGGCTTAGTTTTATGTAACATTTCGTTTGGCGCCATCTACTTAAAATATTGGTTTGTAGTATATAGCTATGTATCAGAGATGGCGCTGTATGTGAAAAAAGATTTTCCCGCTTTTCTTTTTATATTTTTCTTGAATTTTCTTTACTATAAACCTCACGGAGCCCGGGACCTTTCCAACGAATGCAAAACCGTGGAAATCGGTTCGTGCGTTCTGGAGTTATAGCGTCAGGAAGGAAAACCCGACTTATTTTTATATAGTAGATTAGATTCTACCTTGAACGAAAAACCATGCTTAATAGAAGTATAATCAAGCACGAGTTACTGCGTAAGTGTAACGTAGCGTTTCGTTAGCGTGTAACAGTACAAACTATCATTTATCTAGGGCAACTGTGACATAAATAACTCATAGTTTGTACGCCGAAACGTGACGCGTTGACGCTTACGATACGAATGCTTTTTCGCAAATTGTGCTACGGCCTTTCTCTCTTTGACTCGTATCGTACGTTGCAGGTCAAAACGTAAACGGACACAGAATCTTGTTACAAATGCTGGCCCAAGAATACCCGGAGTTCTGCACTGCGTCCGTACAAAAGAGCGTCAGTCTTCGAAACTCCTACCAGAATCGGCCACCTATCGGTCTGACGTTGCTATGGGCGTTCGGTCAAGGTGGACTAACTGACTTCAATGTTGGTATGAAAGGTAAGACCATGATAATATTCACAATTAATAATATTTCAATACGAATTCCATTCTGGTCCCGGATTTGATCCCCGGACGGCTCAAACATTTGTGTCCATGAACATGTCTGTTTGAGCTGTGTCTGAGGATATATATATATATAAGTATGTATATCAGGTTGCCGTAGTACAGGCTCTGTTTAGTATGGGATCTAAAGACCTTGTGTGGATGTTGTCCCATATTATATTATATAAAGATACCTATTGAAAATTCAGTCCCGATAACAATGACAAACTATCATCTAAATTGAAAAATGGCGGCTCTATGTCAGTTTTGGCAACTCCAGGCAACTAAGTTGATAAGTGAAGCTGACAGAGTCGCCATTTTTTTCGATTTCAATCAACATTTGTTAGCAACTAAGATACATAATAGCCCAGCTGGTTGAGTCTCGATGCTGATTGATTGAGCTACCCACATAATTTCTTATCAGCCTAATGTATTTTTAGAATTTGACATATTTCAAGGTAAGCTCCTGATAACCTGCTTATCGCCCACGCTCACAAGTTATCAGTCTTCGAGAAAAATTTATAGTGATAACGTGTGCTCTTACTTTTGGACTCACTAAATAGGAGGTAGTTATAGTGAAAAAAGCATTATATTGGAATATTTATTAGTTGTCATAATATATAAACTGTTTGCGGTTCCAAGCTGTAGGACAGTCGCTCACGCCGCGTCCCCGATACTGCGATCCCTTAACGCGCTCAATGCTCTTGTAGACAACAATCGAGACCGTGACGTCATTAATGATGCCTTGAACGACATTCTAGCTGAATGTTTGACGCTCTGCGAAGCGATGCTATAATAATTATATTATTTCTGACATAGATATTTTAATTGACATTTGTTTTGTATATTGACATTTTGTAATGAGTATTAAGTTAGTTTTGTTTTATCATTAGTGTAAGTGGTGTACATAACCGTACTAGTTGAAATAAATAAATAAATATAATCAGAAATGACAAAAACCATGGTGTTAATCATTTGAGAAGTGACTTTTTTGTTGTTATATTTTCTTTTTAACTGACTTCCCAAAAAAAGGAGGAGTTCTCAAGTCGACTCGTATGTTTTAATGTATCGCGCATAAATTTTAACAGAGTAGTCCGATTTTGATAATTAGTTTTGTTTGGTCGATTATACTTCCAAGGTGCTCCCATTTAAATTTCATCAAATTCGGTCAAGCCGTTTCAAAGTCAAAGTCAAAATCATTTATCCAATTTAGGCATCAAAGACGCCAATTTTTCATTATAATGTACTTTAAAGGCTACCGCTGCGTTTCAAAATTTATAGAGCCTACCGAGAAGAAGTGGCAAGAAACTCGGGGCCATTCTTTTTATATAGATATATAATTTATATAGATATTGTTTTTGAGTTCACTCCAAAAACTGAAAAGTGTAACGCCTATCTTGATGATATCGTAATTGACGGTGAATGACAAACAATCCCGTAAGTAGCAAGGGAAACAAAAAAAATTTAAAAGAAATAATTTGCCAATTTTATTTTTATACCTTGAATATGGTGTGAACTACATCCATCATCATACCGTCAGCAAAACCCCATTATATAATTGATAGGTGAAATTTGAGATTCGACACCTTATAATAACTCTCTAACTATATAAGACTCTTTTGCAAAGTCCTTTGAATCTAAGCAGCTGTCATGGCTCTGATCAGATTTATAAGACATTCTACGTCTCACAAGTAAGCGTAGCACAGTGCCATTAATAACTTAGAAGCATTTAACTAAAGAGTTTTGTTAAAGAATAACCTCCTACACAGGCGGCTGACTCCCCGAATTACGAAGTACACTCGGAATAGATAGAAAAAAAACGTGGAATTATAATAACATAAAGACACCGGCATCACTCACTTTGTATTATGTCGGTTTAAGTCGGACGTTTTTGAGACGTTCTTACAGAGTGTGCTTACGCGTGGAGATCGCGTCGCCTCCAAGCGTGAACACTCCCTGAAGAAGCCTAGCTCCCGGACTTAAACCGACATAATACCAAGTGAGTGCAGCCGGTATCTTTAAACTATTATAATGTGTGATATTTACGATAGTTTTCAAACATTCAGTTTCTAAAAGTCTTATTTCTACGTTAATTGTTATATGGTAATTGCTTTACCTTATAGCATTTATAGGTTTTGCAGATGTCTAAAGCCTGAAGTACTCACTACCCGGATCATCTGATTGTTTCCTACATATAGCAAAATTTCTAACGGTAAAACTTTCTTCTAGCTTGGCAAGACCTCTTCCTTCCCGTGATAGACCTGAAGAGCTACTCCAAATACGTAGTCAATTATCTGGCGAAGCTTCTAGACCGTCACGGAAACATGGACTCTGCCAAAGTCAGCCAGGACCAGCTGTTTGCTATGATCGACATGGTTAACAACAAGAAGAATGGATTATCGAAAGAGTTATCCAACGATTTGGTTAGCCAGATGAGTAAATACAAAGTAAGTATATTAAACCTCATAAAAACCTCTTTTATACCTCTAAAAGTATCTCATACCACAGAACCACACTCTCGAAAAAGGCAAATTCAGGTATAAAAATTAGCCTACTCACGATCGTATGCACACTAACCCTGCTTTCCGATTGATGTCAACATCGATTTTATCCCTGCCCTTCATTCCGATTCAATATCGTGCTTTTGACAGGTGAGATCTGTGAACCATTCGGAATGAGTTGAAATTACGCTCACGGTGCCCATGGCATGGCTGATAGCGCAGTCATTCGTTATACGCTTCTCACAAGGTATTTAACGAGACGGTATGCAAGCAATATAATAAACCATGAAAAAACGTTTAAAACAGGCTATAAAAACTTTTGTTTTGCCGGAACGAAGAAGAGCAAAACCCACGCACACATCAACGAACTGTCAACTTTAGACAGAACTGTTCACGGTGATTTCTGTTCGTAGAGTTGTAGAAATCGCGAAATGCCATCCATGGTTACTTAATCTATGTGTCTACGTTGTCGCGCTTTCATTGATTTGGAATGACGATCACTGCGCCAAAATCGATTTGACTTCAATCGGAAAGCAAGGTGCAAGAACTAAAGTGTGGACAACCTACACCTCTCTACAGCCTGGTAATACATGCCCATTTATTTCAGGATATGTACTTCAAGAAATGCGGCAACAAACTCCAGGTTACTTTTAACCAGTTGATGAAGAAGCTTCCAAACCAATACCTGACAGGGCCCACCCTGGACCCATACTACAGGGTGCTAGTAGCGAGCTTAGTGGATTGTTTAGAAAAAGACGACTCGTGTAATGCAACGTGGAGACAATTGTTCAACAGGTGCACGAAACAATCGGCGACACTGCTCTATTTTATTGGTAAGTTACAAATTAGGAAGACTGATTTGGCTATGGCCTTTACGACTGAATAATGTTGAGTATGGCCTTTACAACTGAATAATGTAAGTACTTGCGCGAACGCAGCCGGGTGCGCAAGTACTCCATGAAGTAGTGGCCTGCACGGTCACGAAACGGGTCGAGGTATTCGACTATACCTACCGCGTAAGTTAAACCGTCAATATAACATTTAAAAAACTGAATAAATTTGAGTATGGCCTTGGCGACAGAATAATGTTGAATATGGCCTTTACAAGTATTTAATGTTGAGTATGGCCTTTACGAGTGAATTATGTTGAGTGTGGCCTTTACGACTGAATAATGTTGAGTATGGCTTTTGCGACAGAATAATGTTGAGTATGGCCTTTACGAGTGAATTATGTTGAGTGTGGCCTTTACGACTGAATAATGTTGAGTAGGTATGGCTTTTACGACTGAATTATGTTGAGTATGGCTTTTACGAGTGAATAATGTTGAGTATGGCTTTTACGAGTGAATAATGTTGAGTATGGCTTTTACGAGTGAATAATGTTGAGTATGGCTTTTACGAGTGAATAATGTTGAGTATGGCCTTTACGACTGAATAATGTTGAGTATGGTTGAGTTGTCGAAGGAATAATGTTGAGTATGGGCTTTACGACTGAAGAATGTCAAGTATGGGATTTACGACTGAATAGTGTTGAGTATAGCCTTTAGGACTGAATGATGTCGCAATTCTGCCCTATCACGTACTTACTGTACTAGGAGTCGGATCGCATTATCTAAATTTGTTTCAACTGCAATCGAGCCGTATCTGAATTATACGTTTTCTTAATCTATTATATTATTTATTATATTATGCAGTGTTGCAATAAAACAGTCCAATTGAGGTTACGTTTCTATTGACGCCAGCGGTCGATCAAAACTTTATATTATGCTAACTTGATAGATCATAAACATGAGGCTAACTCATAGTCCTATAATAATTATGTGTATTATATATTTATTATAAAGAAGTGTTTACGTTTCAATTAGCTGCAAATTCAAATTCAAATTCAAAAATTATTTATTCAGTTTAGGCATCATAGACACTCTTATGAACGTCAAAAAAAATTTTAAATGATTCTACCGCTGTCTTCGGAAAAGAACCACCGCCGAGAAGAAGCAGCAAGAAACTCGTGGGCCATTATTTTTTCAAGTCTTTGTACATTGAGGTTACATATGAGTAGTATTAAAATAACAAATTTATTCAATAGTTGGCTACTAGGCACAAGTGGAAAGCTTCCAGGCATCTTTGTCTTCTTCTTGCAATAGTGTAATGGCTTTTTGGCTGCGAAGAAATAGACATTATTTCTTCGTGGCTTTTTGGGTAATTATTAAACAAAAACAAGTGTTGAACTGCAGTTGCAGCGGCATAGATTGTTAGACTTTGTTAAATAGTAGAATTGACCCCTAGATAGACAAGTGATCTGTTTTAAATGTAAGTATGGTGCACATAGTTGGGTAATGAGTATCTGAACTTTTTTTTCGTTTTAATGGATGACACTGGATTGGCATTACCAGGGGACCAAGTGTAGAGATTGGAGAGGGTATCTCCTAAGGAAGTGGGAGACAATGATCCTAAAATCATCTAAATCTATAATGGATAATACTGGTTAACTGGTTTTAACCAGTTGATGAAGATGCTTCCTAATCCGAAGACACACAGGTTCTTCTTGATTCTTATATACCACTGGATCTTGGGATTTTAGTGGAGTGTTTAGTGAGACTCTTGTAACGTGATGTGGAGAATAATACTACACCGAATCTGATTAACCCTTAATATACCGTGATAATTAAAACAAAACATTTATAAATGAAACTCACGTAAATTTACTTCTCTGGTACGCAAAGGGTTAAGCTCTGTCGTGGCGTTCACCATTAGGCAAATGGATTGCTCATCAGAGTATACATTTCAGACAGCAACTGGGCGGAAGTCAGTCCACGGCTGAAACTGAAATCGCTGAAGGCAACGGTGCTTGAATACAAGGAGGTCGGAGTAGAAGCGTTGAAGGGCAAGAAAAAAGACGAGACAGTAGAGAAGACTAACAAGATATGCCAGGTTAGTGCTGATAAGAATCTGTATTTAGAACTTGAATAGAAAAATCTTTGCAATTTCAGAGAGAGAAAAAATGTTTACCCGAAAATGGAACAGGCTTCAACACTAAGGCGCGCTGGAATATTGATAATAGTTAAAAGCAGAATATTTAATCATCTAGTCTAACGAAACATATCGATTAAATTGTATGTCAAAAATACTTGATTAGAAAAGGAACAGGAAAATAACCCTCATGAGCGAGTCATCTAAAAAACAAAAGGTCAAAGTAGGTTAATACCTAAAAATCTGATTTGTAAAGTACCTAACCGCTTTAGTCTAAGTAGCAAAAGATCTGAAATGCGTTGTCTGCTTGGCTAATTACCTCAATCTTAATATAGCTAAGTAGCAGTATGCCTAAAATGAGTGAATTAAGAGGATTGCATAGCTAGTACTTTCCATGCTAAAAGAGAACACTCTTTTCTAACTCTTAACATTGTCCGATTTCAGTGATTTTTTTCATGGAATCATGACATTGTTTACTATGCCCGTACGTTTTGATTTTTTCAGTATTTTTAAGTTTTAAAAAAGGAAATTTATAGTAAAAAATGTCATGATTCCATGAAAAAAAAAAACTGAAATCGGACAATGTTAAGAGGTAGAAATGAGTTTTCTCTTTTTTAGCATGGAAAGTACTAGCTATGCAAACCTCTTAACCGAATAGAATTCATAAATATTACTCACTATCCGCAGAAAAAAAAATCTAAATTGGCGCCCAAAAATAAGCGTTCACGTTCAAACTCAGAATTTTCAGCGATAACGATATATATGTTTTTGATAATACATAGCTAACTTATATAGTATTAAAATATAACCTATCCGTTTTTAATTGTGTTAGTGTTTATAGAAAAATATAAAGAAATCGTACAAGATTAATGCATTTTCGCATTACATCGTCCAAAATTGGTATTGGACCGCGCCTTAAAAGTGTGAAATAAGGAGTTGAAGTCGGTACCATGACAGTTTAAAATTACCTATTATCACAATATTGTGCGCATGGTACCGACTTCGACAAGTCATTTCACACTTTTTGGTGTTGAATTCGAATCAATTTATTGGTAAAAACTAATTTTTCACCTGTTTTAGTGTCCCTTGCTACTTACGGGATCGATTGCCATTCACCGTCAATGATGATATCACCAAAACATCCAAATAGGCGACACACTTTTCAGTTATTGGAGTGTAACTCAAAAACTGCTTGACCGAATTTACTAAAATTTAAATGAACCACACGGGAAGCACCAGCTATCAAAAAAAAAGGAATCATCAAAATTGGTTGACCCAGTCGTAATTTCTAAGGTAACAAGCATACAAAAAAAATATGTTCGCGTCGACTTGAGAAATTCCTCCTGTTTTTGGAAGGTTGAAAATGCACATCCTCGGACGCGATTCGATAGTGCCTATATAACGGTTTAATCTTTCCTACACCGTGATAATTAAAACAAAAGGTTTATGAACAAAACTGACGTATATGTACGTCTCTGGGACGCAAAGGGTTAAATCAAATAGATAGTTAAAATTGGATGGCCGGACGGTTTGCTTCGGTGGCCTGCGGTTATGGCACCTGACTTGGATTGTTGGAAGAAGCGGGATTGGATCCCGTCCGAAGTGTGAATTTTTCTCTCTAAAATTGCAAAGCTTGGTTTTGCTGGTTGGTGCTTTAAAATCATATAATAACAATTATTTATTAGTAATTTTTAAACTTTCGCGATGTGAACACATATTTAATTTATATTATATTAACGGGGCTTAATCGCGTTAAAAACGATATTTATTTATTGATCGTGGTCACGAGCGGACTGAAGAGGCGGGTGTCATCGTCTCCAAGTATGGAGATATTTTTAAAATACCCCCAACAGTTGTTATAAAAAGTCATTGTCCCGACACACAACACTAACGATATCGACAGATTTTTCTGAGGATAAATCGCGACGGAAACGTCGAGGTACATAAATACTATTTTGAACGCGATTAAGCCCCGTTAATATAATATACATTATTTATTAGTTTACCTACTATCCATTGGATCTATGGGTTAAGCGTCTTGATTAGCTATTGCTTAAAACCCTGTGTTGATACTGATTGCTTAATCTTAGCAGGCGTGAGGCGTTCGTTCTTATAAATTAAAAAAATAAGGAAATATTTATAATTTTATCGTTTTATATGTTATTAAGTAACGGAACAAGCACGAGACCCACCTGATGTTAAGTGGTAACCTCTGCATGTAACAGATGCGACAAACTGCACTGCACCCTGATATATTAAGTTGTTATCTAAGTTTCATGTGCCTGTAATTTCATCGGCAACCATAACTATCAAACCGAAACACAGTAATGCGAACATTACTGATTTGCGCTAGAATTAGCTATAGTGACAGTACTTCCCCGGCGAACTCGTTCACAAAGAATTCTACTGCTCTTACCTTCCGTATATGGTCATATATTTTTAAATATTTCCGCTGAAATTTGGATTTGCAATAAGTTTTAAAGTGCAACGTAAATATTATCAGACTGAAACTACTTAGTTTTTAAACCGAAACTGAGTCTTAAATCTGATTTTCATTTCAGTCTTAACCAAAATTTTGGCCAAATACTCGTCAAAATTCGGTATTGGTTTCGGTCGAACTGAAATTGATAAAATTTTATTCTTAGGTGCTTCTGTTGTATACTTTTAAGCGTTTATTTAATTTAACTAGTCTCAAATATGTGCTATTGTTTATAGAATATTACAATAATTCATATTTTAATTACAAGTAAACTGCCTTTAAAATCTACTTATTATCATGACAATGATCACTTGAACAAAAGCAACAACTGTTAAGTAGGTATGTTTAATAATTGTCATATAAAATACTTTTTGTATTCCTTACATTAAAAAATATTATTCAAACCGAAAAGTTTCGTAGGTATATATATAAACTGTCCGGAATACGAATAAACTGTACATCACCTGACCTACAAAACTACTATTTCTACAAAACTCAATTGGTTTAATGTTGTGCACTATTTAACGATAATTTTGTTAAAGTAACTTTCTTTTCTTTCTTTAAAAAATCTTCATAACAGTCAAAATAGCTCGATATCTAATAGGTTATAATGAAACGTAGAAAAAAAATTGGTACACGTAAAGGTGTCCTAGGGGGGAATTTGTCCTCAAGCATAATAAATAATTATAAACAATAAAAGTAGTTCTATCTTTTTATTTACTCCTATATTACGTCACAAGTGAGTACAACTTATCGCAAGATTTATCCTGGCACACATCTCTTCGTGTGTGGCCGTGTGCTAGAATGACGCGCTACCTCGTCCCCGCCACCGTCTGGCACCCCGCGGGACGGTCGCGCACGAGATTGCCGGGCTATAGCACGACCGTCTTGTTGCGAGTGACAGATTAAAACAAACACAAAATGGCGGTGGGTCACTGAGTTGAAAAACATATAATAAAGTTAAAAAATATATTTTAATATTTTTGTTGTATTTGTCTTTGTTCAAAATACTGTTGTACTGTTTCTCCGAGTTTTGCTCATTAATTATTTTCATTAGTTCACATTTACGTATAGCGCTATCATACTGAACACCTCGCCGTTCTAACCACTGCTGCATTTCGCTTTTCAGGGTTACTCATTGTAGGTTTTTCGATCGTTGATCGATCTGAGTGCTATGGTAAGCGGCGTTGTCCATTACAATTACAGAATTCGGAGGAATGTTTGTTAACAGATTTTCATCGATCCACTTTCGAAAATTTGTGGCATTCATGTCTCCATGATAATCACCGGTCTTGGAATACGATTTGAACATCAATAAAGCATTAGGTACAAAGCCATTGCGACTGCCAGCGTGTACAATTACAGTACGAGGTCCTTTCCCGATGTTTTGCATAGCCCCGCGTTCTGTATCAGACTGCCAGCAGATTTTTATTCACGTAGGTTTCATCTTCTATCTTCTATATGTATAAAAATCAATTGCTGTTCGTTAGTCTCGCTAAAACTCGAGAACGCCCGAACGGATTTATCTTATCTTGGTCTTGAAATGTCCGTGGAGGTCCAGTGAAGGTTCGAATAATTGCCGGGAAAACCCTAAAAACAGCCCTTTTCTTTTTCCTATATAAACGTTTTCTAAATAAAATGTAGAGGCAATATGAACTTTATTGCTATTCGATAAAGTTCATAAATTACAAGCACTCACTGTTGTCTAAGCAATGTAGGTGTGTTCCTAACGCCAAAGAGTCAATTTGCACTTTATTACCGCTGCACAAAGTTCAAATTCAAGTGCGTGTGCGCGTTGGAGGATCTAATGTCGCGTTCCGAAAATCAACAAAAGTGATTGCAAGTACCATCGCCAACCTGAAATCCAATAGTGCGCCTAGCTGGGACAGAATAACGTCGTCTCTAATAAAATCATGTTCTCATTATCTAGCTGAACCTATTGCCCACCTCTGTAATCTGAGCTATTCTGATGGCGTTTTTCCATCAATCTTTAAAAAAGCTATAGTCTGTCCCATCTACAAGGCCGGGGAAGAACCTTCTACAGGCCTATTTCCATCCTGCCAACTTTGTCTAAAATCGTAGAAAAAATTGCTAATAAGAGATTAGTGGCGTATCTGGAAAAAAACAATATCTTAGCAAGCAATCAGTATGGATTTCGGTCCCGTAAGTCAACGGATGACGCTGTGCTTCAGTAGACAACGTTAACGACTAAGTACCTGGATATGGGCCAAAAATGTGTTGCTGTCTTTTTAGACCTGCAGAAAGCTTTTGACACGGTCTCCATTCCGATACTTTTAGCACGGTTGCAGGGAATTGGAATAAGAGGTATAGTACACGATTGGTTCACAGACTATCTGACGGATCGTAAACAGCAGGTGAAGATTTGTCAGTTTGTTAGTGACAGTGATTATGCAACTACGGGGTCCCACAAGGCAGCACGCTAGGTCCAACGTTATTTTTGATTTATATTAACGAGTTATGCAATCTTAAATTAAATAATGCTGACATTCTTATGTTTGCTGACGATACAGTCCTCTTATTTCATGGTTCGTCTTGGACAGAGGTACATAAGCTGGCAGAAGATGGTTTGGCTTTTGTTACTTCTTGGTTGGAAGACAATCTTCTGCCGTTAATTACGGCCAAAACAAAATTTATGTGTTTTAGAAAAACTGAAAGAGACATAATCTCCACTAATATTAAAATCGTTGCGCACACATTTCCATGTAATCGTTCCAACACAACTCGTTCCAATTGCACGTGTAGCACTCTTGCTCGCGTAGATATCTACAAATACTTGAGAGTAACGGTTGATGATAAAATGACTTGGAAATCGCATATACATTTAGTCTCTACTCGAATAAGAAGACTTATATATGCATTTAAGCTACTTCGCAATGTTGCGGACAAAAACCTCTTGCTACAAACTTACAAAGCACTCGGTGAATCCATTATTAGTTGCTGTATCTGTTCATGGGGAATCGCTGTTAAGACTCACATGTTAGAGGTAGAGCGTGCTCAACGCGCTCTGCTTAAGGTAATAATGTTTTTGCCATTCAGACACTCCACAACTGACTTATATAAAAAGTGCAATGTCTTTTCGGTTAGAAAACACTTTGTTGACCAATGCATCAAAAGATACCACAAAGTCACAATTCCACTTCTACTTGTCAATAAAAATAAGATTGTGAAATGTCCTATTCCGAGTTACAAGTGTGCTTTGGCATGGAGGCATTATAATCACATCGGACCTATTTTATATCATATGCTGAACTCTAAAATAAAAATAAAAAACGTCCCCTCACACAAATTAAAAAATATTTTAAAAGACTGGCTACAAGAGTTTGATTATGATCTCCTTGAAAATATGTTCGTAAAAATTGGTTGAAATTCAAACTATCACACACCCACACTTTACACATGTACAAGCTTATTTGGTAACACTTTGCACAGGTGTTGTCAGGCCTGTGGAATTGTTTTGTGTATTTTTATTGTTTTATTATCTCAGATTTGTTATTGTCTCAGAAACCTTTGTTGATTTATGTATTTTGTACAATAATGCAGATATCACGGTTAAATCTAATAATTATCTCTTGCCATACGACCGCGCCATACGGCGTCCGGAGTTCAAATCACACAACGAGCGTGTAGACGGTATGCTCTCGTATACTCGACGAGCGCCACGTGACCCGACGCGCGACGGACGGGCACACCCCGAGACGAGCGTGTAGACGCGCCATTATATTATTTTTTATCGCCGTGGATTTTGTGCTATTTAAGGTGCGTTCGTTTGGCTTATGAGGGCATTGTCATTGACGGCTCTTTTGTTAAAGCGTTCGTTTGTCGTTTGTTGTCCTTCCTATCCGCGTGAACTGTTATTGGCAAAATTGTGGTTACGCCGCACAAGCCATACAAACAAGAAGAAGAAAGCTCAAAAACGCTACATTTGCCACTTTTGCCCATACATTATTCGAACGCTCAACTGATCATAAGACCTAAAATCGCATGACTATGCTGTCAAATACATAGCTGTTAAATAACGATCACAAACAGCCATGCTCCGGACGTGGGTCAAAAATTTCACTTTTTGGTGGCAAAAATACCTCTTTGAACGCTGTACAAAAAGAGACATGAACTACATTTTTACCCACAGATTCCCAATCCGAACGCCCCTTGTGAGCGTTTTTAGCGTTATTTTAGCTAAAACCGCTCGGACAGAAGTGATCTATTCGAACGCACTATTAGCTTCGATTATAGTTGCCAGCATTCGAGCTTCTTAATTAATCAGTTATTTTTTCTGGACACACGGGAGTTTTAAAATTATTAATTTCTATTACTCATAAATGTCGATTCGGATCTATAATTATTTATAACTAATTGTTATTTTGCCTTTTTATATAAACTATTGAAGCACTATAATCACTGGAAAACCCGTAATAATTAGAATCGTATTGGCAAATTGTTATTTTTTCTTTAATTTATTTATATACCTACTGGCACACATTACCCAGTACAAAATAAAAAATACAGGACTTAATTAGCACAAAGTAAAAAAATATTGTACTAATAATTGTAAAAGAAAAATACTTTCAATGCCCACACTAAGAATAAATCTTGTAAAATGTACCGTACTTGTGCTTGCATTGCAAGAACTAGAGATTACAAATACCAGCACCAAAAAACTAAGTGCTCACATGCAAATATTTCCTCCAATCACAGTACCGTGCTTAAATACTTGTATATACAAGCTATACTTTCAGGACGATGATAAAGTTCATTTAGTTTATTTTTTGTTTACTTCCTAAATGTCTAAGATATAATGTAAATTTATAAGTTTCATGTCGATAAACAATAACATGCAAAAATGTTCAAGTTGGTTATAGTTCTTTATTGAAATATAAACAGACGAACATACAAAATAGGTACACTATAAGATTCCGTGTTCCGAAAGGGACTTGAGAGAGTATTTGGAACCTAGGGCTCTTACTAGGGATGCGTAATTCGACACAAAAACCAAGTAGAATAAATACGCCAAACACCATCACTCAATGACCCGTTGACACAGAATAACTAATAGTTTCGTTGACTTGACCTCCTTCCTTATATATTTTAGAAGAACTTTTTCCTCACGTAGGGCAACATTAATTTGGCAGTTCAGTCAGTTTGTAAAAATCTACTCGCGAAGGCATTGGCGTGCGACATTTTGTAAATTTTCCAATAAATCGAATAAAATATCGGGAGTGTAGTTAAAAGACTTCACGGATTATTTCTTGAAGTAAACGAGAGGTAAATACAAATTTTATTAAATATCTAGTAACCATTGTTCAAAGCTCCAGATGTGTTTTTCTCCCGTAATGGGCGGCAGCTTTGCAAAGCGTAAATTGGATTCAACGTTATTGTAATCGCTACATATTTGCCAGCGAGCGAAACTAGAAAAACTACTTTTTATTCCGTGCGTAGACAGCGTTCAGGCGCAGTTATAACAGTAAATTTTGATGTGTTACGTCCGTTACTTCGCGGGTGGTGATAGCTAATTTCAATACGTGTGAATATTCGTGCTGTGATTTACATTGTGACATAAAGGTCAAAGTCAGGTAAAATCATTTGATTCCTTACGGGTGTGACACCGTAATACAAATTGTCTTTAATTTATAGGAATATAGAGACTTCAAACTCGGACGTTTTCTATTCAACCATAATCAAGTCATTTTTCCTTGTGCCATTGTTGTAAAACCGTCAAATGATAAAAACAAATTATACTTACACTTGTAAACTGTGATATCTACACATAACAATTTGCAGTGCTACTCATAACTTTGATTATTTGAAAGATATGTCAAGGTAGTACATTGATTTTCACCTGAGGGACTATCATTTGTCATACAATTTTGTAATTGCTTGTAATATCTCAATTTTGACGTTGATGTGTACAATCACACTATGAACATTCAAATTAGGCTAGTATGCTTGAGGAAGGGCAGGCCTGTCCTGTCAAAGTCCCTTTAATATAATATAGAAATATCAAATAACTAGCAGCATGTATGTGGGTGTTCGAGTACTCAAACATTGGGCTATAATGTCCTACCTGGTAAGGTAGGTTGGAAATAAACCTGTTTATGCAGCTTCTCCTGACCTACCTGCTTTGTAGCTATCACCTTTTTGACTAGTATTGAATTGTTTAGATTTATGCCTAATTGAAAATGTACTGTTAAAATTATATCAGAAAATATTGTGTGGGTGTATTGATTATTAAGCTTGTCTAATTATGGTGTCTATTAGGTACGCTATATTACATAATTAGTGTTCTGTTATTCTAGATTTCTTGAATATTTTATTACACCCATAGGTGCGTTCAATTAGCAATGTGGGCAATGGTGGCATTGCCATTGTTGGCTCTTTTGTTAAAGCATTTGTAAAGTTCAAAACTTATTAATTATTTTACCTACTTAAATGCTAAACCGAGCATAAGACCAGAATCACATGATTATGCTGTCAAAAATGATCACAAACAACCATGCTCTGGATGTGGGTCAAAAATTGCGCTTTTTGGTGGCATGAATAACTCATATTTAGCTTTGCAAATGCTCAACAAAGAGTTCAAAACAACATTTTCACCCACAGATTCCCAATTTGCACACCCTTGTGAAAATTTTTAGCATTATTTTCCCCAACATGGGGTTATACAAACGCACTACATGTCATACATCTAGTTTATATATATATATTAATAATTTGTAGATATTTTGTCTCCCATGTCACTTGAGACTTAGGCTCCAGATGCCAGAAGAATGCCTCTGCGCCATTCTGATTGTCTGGTCTTTACTGCCAATTCTCTACTAACTTTCAGATTTATAACTGATTGTTAAGTTTAAGGTACACAAAAGTTCGGCAGTTCCTACTTCTGTTATGTACGTAAATTGTGGAATGCTCTGCCGGTGTACATATTTCCTTGCAGCTATAACCCTGGGCCTTTCAAGCGGGGTGTGAAAAAGCATCTCTCAAGTCACCATAGGGGTGGCGATTAGTGCAGCTTATGGCTGTACTAATGGTCATCGCTTCTTGATTCCATCAGAAGAGAGGGAGTGACTGAGCTCACAGAGGGCAAATTCAAGTTGACTGTAAGAAACGTTTTAACAAAAAAGGTTATTATAAAGTCTGACATTATATTGAAGATAAAGAAGCTTGGAATATGCCACTTCTGCCAAGCTGTCACTCTGCCACTCATAAAATGTAATATTTGTAGTAGGTACCTAAGTAGAAACATTGTAAACATCTATTTAAAAAGAATTCCCCGAATTTCTTGCTGCTTCTTCTCAGTAGGCTCTATATTTTGAAACGAGGCGGTAGAGTCTTTAAAGTACATTATAATGAAAAATTTATGTTCATAAGTGCGTCTGATGCCTAAATTGAATAAATTATTTTTACTTTGACTTTTGACGAACCATTATAAAAAAAACACCACCAAACCAGTGTATCCAACTAACAGCAGCACAGAGATAGTGTGCTTGTAAGCAGGCTGATACTATCCTGTGGGTGGATGTGGGTTGAATTGAAATAGATAGGTATCTTGCAAAGAAAACATGGGTGAAGATATCGATGTGACTAGACTCTCTGTCCACTTTCAGACTGATTTATTAATTTAAATAGTATCTACAAGATAGTAATATGTTCATCAGAACTACTATACCGGCCTCTTTCCCCATTAAGAGATAGTAGATAACATTGTTTTATTGTGTGTTTCACAGGATATTCTAGACAGAATGACAAGCTCTAGAAAGTTCCCTTGGCTGTGGGCTAGCTTCTTCCTCCTTGTTGGCATCGCTGGGCTGGTGGCGTATGATGTTTCTAGAGTCAATGGAAACTTCCCCAGTAAGTAGTTTTCATGTTTACTTTTTAAAGACAAAACTAGTACAAGATATGTTTATAAATTGTTTTTTAAGTATCTTCGGAAATAGCTGAAAATATGTGATATTAAACTTGAAACTAAACTATTGAACTAAAAATGTATTATGGTGGTCCTTATACTGTTAACAATAAAATCCCAATCACTTAGAATGACACTTCTAAAAATAGGATTATTCTATTCAATTTTGGGTTAATTTAGGTTAGTTGAGCAAACACCAAGTTATGTGACAACTAAACTGTCTAAAATATGCCCACAATTGAAGAGAAATGTCTAATTTTAGGGCTGTCATTGATAAGTGTTACACTAATTTGGGTTTTAGCCTAAACAAAATAAGTACTGCCATAATTTAGAGATTTTTAGCTAAGATAATGCTTACAGAATCGATCATTGATGAGAAGAACTAAAATAAGATAAATCATATATACCCAGCTATTACATTCAGTACTGACCTCAGTTTTGTTTTTTAATATTCTTGTATTATTCCTGTCTCACCACCTCACCAGTGAGATGACACTGGTTTTGTCTAGTGCAAGTTGGGTCAATGAGTTGTTAGTAAACATAAGTTTGTTTGCAATGATACCAGTGTTACTGTTCCACATAACATGACTAATATTGACACCTATATTGATTAGCTGAACAAGGACAAAAGTATAGTTTTCTGAGAAACTAAGTCATTATAAATAATACACTGATAAGTGTAACATAGGTATTTAGAAATGAAGCAAATATTTTTCTGCAAAAATCCTTGTGAATATCTATTTTATTCTGAAGCTGCAACAACTATAGCAGTATGTACATCATTAATAGCAAAGTATGAAAAAAGTAATAATATATCTTCATCATCATTAATGAGCTTTTTTTTCTATTTATATTATAGTTTAATACATATATTACTACTTTGTCATAATGTTAATCAGATTCCATACTCAAATAGGGTTTAGTATTATTTTATGTTGAGTATGAAAAAAAATTAAGTGTTGAGTGAGATATGCTAATACTGGTGTAGTTCCTCGGATGGTTAGCGCCACTTCTGGCCATAATAGTTACAGTGACCAGTACCTGTAAGACTAACACTTTCTTGCTTGGAAGTACAGAACCCTAGCGAGACGGACTCTCGTTAAAGACTGAAATACTGTATATATACCCTTAATATCATGTGTGTACTTGTAAAATTGAATATATCAATTTAATACAGGTTTTTTGGGTTATTTTGTATAATTCTGATAATGCGAACGGGCAATAGTACCACAAGAGTAAATCCGGGCACACCTACTTTGGTACTGAATGTCTGACAAAATCATATCTCCACCATCATCCCCATACATTCTCAAAAGTGTTGTATAAGGTGTATGAAATATTTCCATCTTATTTCTAAGTTAATTATAGGATAGTGATTCGGAATCTGCATCACTCAACACCAATAAACATAATAAAAGACGAGATTGAGAGTACAGGAAACACAGTAACCGGTGAAATAATAAATGCAAGATATGGACCCGACAAAAGACCAACTTCCACATTTTTTGTAACCCTACTAACTAGCCCAAATAACAAAAATGTCAAAAATTTAAAGTACATCTATCATCAATCTATTACCATTGAAGACCCTAAAAAGAAGAATGCAATAGTTCAATGTCAGAGATGTCAACAATATGGGCATTCAAAGAACTATTGTATGCGCCCATATAGATGTGTCAAATGTGCACAAGGACATAAAACCTCAGAATGTCCCAAACAGGATCGTGACACTCCAGCACGCTGTGCACTCTGCCAGGGAGCTCATCCGGCAAACTACAAGGGTTGTGACGTGTACAGAGAAATCTTAGCTAAACGAACAAAACAGCCCACTAGTGTAAATAGAGCCAAATTCTCCACAGCACCAGTACCTACAACTAAGTCACCACAAAAACCAAAGATTACGAGTAGGAAAGATACCGAACGTGACAATTTACCAGTAGAACAGGAATGCCAAAGTACAGCCACAATCAGTCACCACAGACCGCAAAGGAAAGATTACAGTGACGCTCAACATAATGCAAGGACAATGAAAAAAGCTAAACAGACTACAAAAGATACAACAAATTCTAAGCTTCAATCAACTGATAATCATATGACTAACAACAACCCATCTCAAGTAATAGAAAACATACCCTCAACACTAGAAATGATGCTTGCCAGACAATCTGAAAAGTTCGACCTCATCCTACAACAACTGAGTACTCTTATGAACCTCATAGTTAGACTCATCGACAAAATTTTACAATGATTACACTCAGAATAGCAACATGGAACATAAATGGCCTGGCTCCAAATACAAATGAATTGGAAGTTCTCATGAAGGAACATAAATTAGATATAGCACTGATATCTGAAGCTCATTGTACAGCTACCTCATGTGTTAGATATAAGGACTATTGTACTTACTTCACGAACCACCCTGACGGAACGGGCCATGCGGGTTCAGCGATAGTAATTAGGAAAACGCTAAACCACTACCAACTTCCAGAATATAAAACTGATTTTATCCAGGCCACTTCGGTATGCGTAATGGAGGAGGCTGGCCCTATCACATTTTCCTCTGTGTACTGTCCTCCGAAACCGACAATAACAGAAAGCATGTTCACAAATTTCTTCAACACACTTGGCAATCGGTTCATTGCAGGTGGTGACTGGAATTCAAAACATATATCTTGGGGTTCTAGACTTACAACAACCAGAGGAAGACAACTAAAACAAACCATTGACAGCAACAGATTAGGTGCACTTACAACTGCAGAACCTACTAACTGGCCATCTGACCCAAATAAAATTCCTGATTTATTAGATTTCTTCATAACAAAGGGAATGTCAAGGCACTATTTTAAAGTTGAGTCATGCTTTGAAGGCTCTTCTGACCACACACCAGTACTGCTCACTATAAGCGACCTTCTAATAGAATACGAAGAACCTGAAAGGTTGTACAATAAACATACCAACTGGGTCTGCTTTCGTGAATATATAGATGAACGCATCAAATTAAAAGTAGCTCTAAAGACTGTTGATGACATTGAAAATGCTACAAAAAATATATCACAACTAATACAGGAAGCTTGCTGGTTCTCCACTCCCTTGCTGAAAACATCCGGGAATCGAGATAACATTCCAACAGATGTAAGGAAGTCAATCTTACTAAAAAGAAAACTCCGCAGAATTTGGCAGCGAAGCAGACTCAAAGAGGATAAAAAGACCTTTGATCAGGCGTCCGCAAATCTCAAGAAGATTTTAGAAGAGTGGCATAATGATACCCTAAGTGCAAAGCTGGAGTCATTGACGGCAACATCACCCACTAACTACTCTCTATGGAAGTTTACCAAAAACTACGATAGACCCCAAACTATGAAACCGCCGCTTAGAACCGATACAGGTTGGGCAAGAACCTCGCAAGAAAAGGCAAAAGCATTCGCAACCCACTTAGCCAATGTCTTCACCCCTCATGAGATATTGGATCCAGATTCAGACAAAGATATTCATCGTATCCTAGAACAAGATTTTCAGCTATCTCCAGCGCCAAAACCTGTAACCGTGAAGGAAGTATGGAGAACAATAAAATCTTTGAAGGATAAAAAAGCCCCAGGCTATGATCTTATATCAAAAGAGGTACTAAAAGAACTGCCGAAGAAAGCTACAGTATTCCTCACTATGCTCTACAATGGTATCCTTCGAGTTCAGTACTTCCCTAAACATTGGAAAGTGTCATCAATACTCATGATACTCAAACCGGGAAAACCAGCAAACGAAGTTACCTCATATAGACCTATAAGCCTACTTCCAACAATGTCGAAGGTCTTCGAAAAGATACTATTGCGAAGATTAACTCCTATCCTGGAAGAAAACAGAGTAGTTCCTAACCATCAGTTTGGCTTTAGACAACACCATTCAACAATCGAACAAGTTCACCGAGTCTACGGCCATATTCGGAAAGCGCTTGAACAAAAACAATATTGCTCTTCGGCATTCTTAGACATCCAACAGGCTTTCGATAAAGTATGGCACAAGGGGCTTTTATGTAAAATAAAAACTTGCCTGCCACACAACTACTTCACCCTACTAGAGTCTTACTTGTCAGAAAGAATATTTCAAGTCAAAGAGTCAACTGCAATATCCGCCTTCTTTGATATTAAAGCAGGAGTCCCTCAGGGATCAGTTATGGGACCAGTGTTGTACACTATCTATACCTCTGATCTTCCTCAAGTTGATGATACTATTATAGCAACATTTGCCGATGACACGGCTATTCTTGCTAATGACCGCAACCCAGCAAAAGCTTCCGCAACTCTTCAAAGAGGATTAAATAAGATAACCAAGTGGCTAAAAAAATGGAGGATAAAAGCAAGCACAACAAAATCCGTACAGGTGACATTCACTCTTAGAAAAGGTAACTGCCCACCTGTACAGCTAGAAAATGCTACCCTTCCACATGAGGACAAAGTAAGATATTTGGGACTCCATCTTGACCGTCATTAACCTGGAAGGACCACATTAAGTCTAAAAGAGAAGCGCTCAACCTACGCTATAAAGGGCTATATTGGTTACTTGGACGAAACAGCAAACTGTCAATAGACAATAAACTTCTAATCTACAAAAGCATTCTCAAGCCGGTTTGGACATATGGAATTCAGCTGTGGAGCACTGCTTGCAACTCCAACATATCTATGCTGCAAAGAATGCAAAATATAATACTGAGAACCATCAATAATGGACCTTGGTACATAACGAATTCGGAAATACACCACAACCTCAATATGCCAACTGTTAAGGATGAAATCAGCAAATCAGCAACAACCTATCAGCAACGATTGAGTAACCACCCTAATAGCCTGGCATCACAACTACTAAACGAGAGTTATGCGCCGCGACTACGAAGGAAACAAGTGCTTCCCTCTGACTAGGGAGCACATTGTATACTAATGAGGAGAAGTCTTCAGTGGAAGACTCACTCTACATAACAAAGCCACCCACAAAAAATCTTCTGAAAGTAGAGAAAAACTGATTGGAGATATAAACCAAACAAACAAAAAAAAAAAAAAATTCTAAGTCGCTTACGACATTAATTATGTGACAGAATATGATCTACTTCCAAGATAGGGAACTGCTAATAGTTGGTGGTGTGCCTCCGTGATCTGGTGGTCATGGCGTCTGACACGAATTGTCGGAAGACTTGGGTATGGCTCCCGTTCGAGGATGTGTATTTATTCTCTCTTAAATGCAATGTTTGGTTTCGCTACGCAGACGTTTGTGCATTAATCTGTCCGCTGAACCAGGGGCCTGCTGACTCGGACGGGTTAAAAGTCATTTATTAAAATTTATTAGTATACCAACTATCTATTTGATCCACTTTTAACATCACAAGTGTCAATACTGAATGGTTCATCTTAAAATCTGTATTGTTTACAAAATACAAATAGCCACCACAATCTAACAAAAAACAAACATGGACACATAACATGAAATGTTTTAAAAACATTTTCTTCAATAGTTAAACAATGTGAGATAAGGAATTGTTTAGTAAAGTTTAACTTGTCACAAGTGATTACATTAAAAAGTATTATGACCTGTGGATCGTGATTCGTGCCACATGCACTTCTTATCTGTAACGTTGTGGTGATAACAGCGCTGCAAAACGACCATATTGTAGTTTAAATTGTCTAGTTGACGGATAATTGAATTTGATTGAAAGTTATACTTTGAAAAAACATTGAGAAATAAATCTAGTCTAATAATATCTAAGTTACTCTCTGAGGAGAATGTTTCGCATAGTGATCACTCATTGTGAATGTGAACTATTGATGCTATGGTTACCTTATCTAGGATTATCTAAAAAGTGAGAGAGCTAATTATGTAGTCGCCGAGTAGCTAAGTTGAAAGATTTCGGGCATTGATCTTTTGATGAATGTTTCGTAATTCTTTTTGTTCTGACATCTCCAATTAATTAGTTCCATTTTCAGAAAGAGAAGTGGTTTTTTACTAGATGTGGAATATAGCTATTATTCATAAAAAAATATTTTAATTTTATTCAACTTTAATTACGTTTTAATTTTAGTTTTTTTAAGTTAACAAAGTGATAAAATCCATAACATGGTTTTCTACCATATTAAAAATATGTTATTAAACTCCTTAACTGTGTTTTATTTACAATAATTTATATCGTTATGAAGATCAATTATTGATTTACTTTGTGGGGGGTGCCCTCTCTTTCTTGCCCTTGCTCTTTTTTACATAGAATAGAAAAACCCTTTATAATATATCTATAAATAAATGTGAAACAATTCTGTTACCGATATCTTTCAACAACTTGCTAACAATTTATTCAAAAACAACAAAAAATGTTTACACAAGTGTAGTACATAATCTACATGACATTTCGCATACATTAAATAAATTTTATCATTGTTTTTTCAGAAAGCGCAACTGGCCGTCTCTTCAAGGATCTAGGTATCCTTGAGCACAGTCAAAAGGCGTGGCAGAAGACTCTGTCATCATCAGCTCGTGGATACCTTTGGGTGGAAACAAACGCACCTATATACTACACGCAGACAGTTGAAATCTTAACACCTTATATGGAGCTGTCTAAAGATGCTGTAATTGTAGCTGGAAAGAAGTTAGCTATATTCTATGCTAACATTAAGGACTACACAGCTGAAAAGACCCCAGTAGTACTGGCCACAATAGAACAATATGCTCCGGGATTGATTAAAAATGTTCAAAGTTATTCGTCGGCTGGATATGAAGCAGTGAAGAAGTACTCTACTGATTACTATCTGTTGTCTGCTAACTATTTGACGAAAAACGTTTTTGTGTAAGTATATTTTTGATAATATTTAAACCAACAGCTATTTGGAGAACAATAGTTACATAATGATATAAGGTAAACCGTAATTATATGAATCCCAAAAAGTCAAACAAAAAAATGCAAATTATTAATATTTTTTTGTCTGTCAAAGTCAAAGTCAAAATCATTTATTCAATTTAGGCATCAAAGACGCACTTATGAACGTCCACTTTTCATTATAAAGTTACTTTAAAGACTCTACCGCCGCGTTCCAAAATATATAGAACCCACCGAGAAGAAGCGGCAAGAAACTCGGGGCCATTCTTTTTATATGGATGTTTACAATGTTTCTACTTAGGTACTACAAATAATTTTATGGGTGGCAGAGACAGCTTGCCAGAAGTGGAGTATTCCAAGCATCTTTATCTTCTATATAATGTCGAACTTTATAGTAAGCTTTTTTTATTAAAACGTTTTTTACAGTCAACTTGAATTTGCCCTCTGTGAGCTCAGTTATGTGCTTTGGGATTTTATTGTAAAAACGCACACAATTTCCTAGGAATGACTTATTAGTCTTCGCAAGTCTAAAACTAGGTACAGCTATCCTATTTGTATTTCTGGTATTAAAAGTGTGGTGATCACTATTTAACTTATATTTATGTAAATTTTTACGAACATACATTATATTTTCAAATACATATAAGGAAGGCAACGTTAATATATTGATTTCTTTAAATAAATCTCTCAAAGATTCACGGGGACCCATTTCGTATATAGCTCTAATAGCACGTTTCTGAAGGATAAATATGGTCTCTATATCAGCCGCTGAACCCCATAGCAATATCCCATATGACATTACGCTGTGGAAATATGCAAAATACCCTAACCGCGCCTTAGAAGCATGTGATAGCTCTCTTATTTTACGTACTGCATATGCAGCAGTACTGAGTCTCCCAGACAGGGCATTTATATGAGGACCCCATTGTAATTTTGCGTCAATTTTAATGCCTAGGAAGACTGTTTCCTTGTCCATTACGAGTTTAACTCCATCAAGCGTAACGTTGGACTCCAAATATGGAACAGTAGGCAAAGAAAACTTCAAACATTTTGTCTTTTTTGAATTCAGAAGTAAATCATTAGTTGAGAACCATTTAGAGATACTAGATAGAGCTTTGTTTACTTGAATTAGTGTGCTATCTTTCCTATCTACTTTAAAAATCAGAGATGTGTCATCCGCAAATAAAACAATATCACAAAGATCCTTGGCCATAAGTGGCAAGTCGTTAATGTAAACTAAGAACAAAAAAGGCCCTAAAATGGACCCTTGTGGAACACCCATTTTAATTATAGATCCTGAAGATGTCTGTGGGTAGTATATATTTTTTTGTAATTTTATGGTGAGGTGTAAGTTGGCCATTGTCAATAGACAATGGCAAACTACTCAATCGAGTTATAAAATAGCGTATCATAATCATAATCATAATCAATTTATTAATAACTTTTGTTACACGTCACATATTTCTAATTTAGTACTATGCTATATTACATATAGTATTTGAATTTCCACTATAGAGTACATTCACATAATTAAAAATATAAAATCGTTCACAATGTCAAATTATAAAGAATTAAACTAAAAATAATTTCAAAAACATACAAAAAAAGAAGTCAAGTCAAGTATTGGAATACTATAGTACACAATACAAAAATAATAATAGTTAAGTACCTACATACTTATAATTTAAATTTAATAAATTCGTCATAGCTGTAGAACGTCTGCTCGACAAGCCAGCGTTTCAACCGTGACTTAAAACTACCCATGGTAGGTGCATGGTAGGCGGTGATATTATGTTCTGGAAGCTTGTTATAAACTGTTGGACCCATGACATACGTCGACTTGGCCGACCTCTCCAGCGTGCGTGCTACTTCTCTGAGTCTAGCCTTATTGCGGACGCTGTTTAATGTCTTATAAGAGACTTGGTTTAATCTGACATATACCGCAACTTGGAATATTACCAGTGCTGGCAATGTTAAGATCCTAAGCCTCTTAAAATGCGTACGTGCGGAGTCGTCCTGCGGAATCTTCGCTATGGCACGGACAGCGCGCTTTTGTTACCTAAAAACTCGGTGCCAATCAGCGGCCCTACCGTACAACTCCGCACCGTATTGTAGGAGGGAGTGTACGGTGGCAAAGTAGCATGACCTCACCACCTCAGCAGGTACTACCTTGGCGACTCTGCTTAATGCAAAGCATGCGCTTCCTAGTTTGCCGCAGAGTTTGTCGATGTGACTTTCCCATGTTAGACTCCGGTCAATTTCAAAGCCAAGGAAGGTTGTTCTGTTGGCTTGGTCTATCCTGTTCCCATCCACGAAAACGTTCATTGGCCGTGTTTGGTGCCCCGACAGGCTAAAATGGAGGTAATGGGTTTTCGTTAGGTTGAGCGCAAGCCCATTTAACTTAAACCACCTTGCCAGTTGACCGGTCGTCTCGTTCAACTTCTGCTCCAGACAATCAACCGTGGGTGCCGTGACTACTGCGCCTACATCATCGGCGTACATAAATATTTCGGCTGCAATCACAGCGGCCGGCAGATCATTCAGAAGCAGGGCGAAGAGTATGTTAGAGACCGAAGACCCCTGGGCTACCCCCATCACCGAGTTTAGCGGATCAGATTTCTCCGTTCCTCCACATGCTACAACCGTTTGGGATCTGTTCTGCATGAGATCCGTCACTAAGGCATGCGACGCGCTTCTGACGCCATAGTGCTGCAGTTTAGCACTAAGCACTGCGTGGTCGGCGACGTCGAATGCCCTCGACAGGTCACAGCATAAGACCGCCACATGTTGCTTGTTTTCGCGGGCTTGCAACACTCGGTGTACTACCTCCCGGGTCAACGATGTAGTGGACCGGCCCTCACGGTACGACTATCTAAAGACTAGTTGTACACCGCGATTTTGTCCTCGTGTGTATGGGTTGCATCTCAGGCAAACATTTTTCCGGGACAAAAGTTTGTTCCGTTTATAAAGTTAATTAACATTTAACAAAATCTGATCAGTTATTATGCAGTGAAATAGCATCAAACCTATTATACCTACCAATTCAAACACACATACTTTCACATACTATATGATTTATATTTTATAGAAATAACGTTCTTCAAAAAAATCTTCTTTTAAATTTCAGTTTATATCATTATCATTTTATTATTAGTACATTATATAATACTGGTTAATTAAGTTATTCAAAACTAAAAATACTTGGTATATAACACAAATTTATCTGAATTTATTTTTATGGGTTTTAAAATTTTACATTCTGTATAATACATTATTATTGAATTATGTACCTAAACACTAAGAAGAAGAAAGAATGAATACCTCATAAGAACTTCTTGAACACATTTTAAATTCTAAAAGTAGTTAAATAAGGCATAAAACGAATTTTAAATTTACTGTCTATTTCAAAGTTGCATGCTGATACGGGTTTGCTGCATTCCCAGACAACTTTCTAATATGTTTTGTATGCACATATGATAAATAACTTAGATATGATGTGCATTTGCTTGTTACCAACTCCTACAATAAGGTAATTTGTGATATACAATTTAATTGAATCAATATACATAATATATAAGGTATTTGTTAATTAGTGCACAATATTGAACGAGGTGATTTGGAATCGCATTCGAACCCCATTCAAAATTGTGCACTAATTAACAATGACCTTATATACAGCCAGTATACTAAGAAGTGATGAGACTGGCTAGTTGTTCGCCTGATGACAAGCATTACTTTCGGCTACAACAACGAATGTCCAAACACCCAGTAATTTTAGTTGCTATAATGATGTAATGCTTTTACTCTACATCTTCGACGTAGAATATATGGCACTGTGCTGAAAGTCTACATAGATATTGATCGCTTTACAACCGACATCGGTCGGTAAATTGCCGTATACTAGACAAAACGTTACGTAAAATCTTAGACTGTGGCGACTTAACGACAATCGTTAGGGTCGCTAACAGTGGACCTAGCACGAATAACTGCGTAAGTGTAACGTAACGTGTCGTTTACGTAAAACCGTACAAACTGTCATTTAACAAGGGCAATTGTGACACAGATAACTCATAGTTTGTACGCCGAAGAGTGACGCGTTGACGCTTACGATACGATTATTTTTCGCTAAATGTTTGTACTACGGCCTCTGGTTTACATGTCGGCCCGGGACCTACTAAATAGACAATTGCAAAAGAGTTGTGTAACACTTAGACATCAGTAAATTTTTTTACTTTTGAAAATTAGAACTACAGAGCGAATCACACTAACAATAGGTAGCAAAAAGCTGGTTTGTAGCCTAGCTATCACTTCAAACTCATACGCTTTAAAAAACTAAAGTGATAAATTAATTGTACCTCGGCCTAGAATTGTTTTAATGTAGTTTGACTAGGTTAGTAAGAAGTGTGGCCTTCAGTCTGAGGATATAAAAATTTAATTGATGTTATATATATGTTTCTACAGACAAGCAGTGACTGAATAAGTAATATTAAACTCTATGCCTTATCATCTCCTAAACTAATATTTTTTGTATACCTGATTTGTTTGACAAAATGTAGCAAGAAAAGATCAGTAGATGTCTTTTCCACTGGCGGTACATATTCATACACCACTATTCTTATTTATTGTTCTTTTGTAACCATAGTACTTGAAAAGGTTAAAGGAGGTCAATCCTAAACTGACAAAAAGCTGCTGTTACAGTTTGATGGACAAAAAAAGACATTATATAGTCATTGTCCTGGATTTTACTTTGGAATGAATGAGGTGGAATGTCACTTTAACAATTAAATCACATTAGTCATTGAAGCTAAATATTGTAGTCAGTGACACTAGCTGTACAGACATGGCAAAGTCTATGTGTGGACTATGAGGTTAAAGAAAATCTGTCAGGAATTGTAAGAAGCGAGGAAATATCTAACTTGCTAGATAGGCCACAGCCTCCTCTGTAACAGTTCATCTTGGCTAGTACCACTGCAGTGGCAGATATACCGTCTCCAAGCAGTAGTGTGCAAGCTAGAAGCATTGTGGTATATAAAATTGTTAAGAGGAATGGGATTTAAAAATCAATGTCCGAGCTAACAAGTAGTGTCAAAAGAAATTCCATTTCAGTTTTGTAACTCATTTTATTTTTGCTTCATTCTGATTTACTTCTTTTGCGTTTTCAGTGGAGAATGGGCGCCAGAGATCCTCCAAAACAAGACGCAGTCAGCGTTGAATGTCACAAGATTCCACGTGTCGACATACTTGCATTGGTTCAGGGAACAAGTGAATGTTTATTCTGAGATACCTTGAAAAGTACAGACTCTTTTTAGTGGTAGTAGTGTGCATTGTGCGAAGGGAGGAGTGTATTCGTAGGAGTTTGTTTTCTACATAACGAAGGTGAGATTTTAGTATAATGAAATATGTTTAGTTTAATTCACAATAGACCATATAATTTTTTTTAAATCAAATTTCTGTTTAGTATTTATTGATACGAATGTTTAAATTATTAAGAAGCTGGCATTTGAAATGAAACAAAGCACAAAATAATCACTCCTCCGTTGGCACTTTTTCTTTTTTTTTTCCTAAACTGATTTCTTTTGTTTTACAAATATATAAATTTCAATGTTTGAGTACAATTCACTAAATTTAGCTGTAACAATGAATCTATCTTATTTATTATTCTTTTATCATCAGCATAATGCAATAATATAGTAATATCTTAAAATATCTATATTTTTTATATTTATTACAACCATGACAATTTAAAATTTAAATTTAGTATAACTGTATAATCACAGTATTTGTTACATTCCTGAAGCTGCATTTAAAATTCGACTGAATCAAATGTCATCTAAATGAGTTACCGACAAATCGTCATCCAAATATCATTAACCTCATACAATTTTATAATTATTTTTTTAACTTATGAGATCTATAAGTGTTGTAGTTTTTTTTAGTGTGCCAGAGAAAAATCATGTTCATCAATTACTTGCTTCCAACAGTTTTGTTCTCGAATGAGTTTACTTTTGATGTTAACTGTATATTTTAGAGATGGTAAATTGTCTAAATTTGTAAATACACCAATAAAGTGTGTTCTTCTGAATATTAAGATGAATGTTGTGTTGTATGATAATTTTTAAGAAGCCACAATAAAATATTGTTAGTGAAAATTGTTGTTGTTCTTAGTTACAGGCTATTTATAACTAAATTAGGATTCCTTGTGTAGTAAGAGGACAAAATAGCAAAGTAAACTAAAAATTAAAGCATTAAAAAGTAAATTAAAAATTATAATAATGATATATCTAACTGGCTGCAATCCGCGGTTTCACACGGTGGTGATGGATGATGATAATGGAAAAGTATCCTATATGTTATTTCAGCAAATCACACTCGTTCCCCTCGAACTAGATTTCCTGTGTTACGGGAGACATGGACATCTAAAACATAAGGTCTATACTTTATAGAAAAAGGGGTTCATTTATATATATATAGATTTATGCGGGGTTAGCCCGTTAACTCGCGATACGCCATATTTGGCCAATAATACAAAGATTTCGCAGAAATCAACCTACTTTTTTTACCAGGGTCTGCAACGTGTGTGGTTAATAGTCATCCCCGCCCTACCTTGTGAAATAAGTATGAGAAGTAATTAAATGATACTCAATTATAAAATTTGGTGAGCCCACCCAAACCAGCGTTGAAATGATTTAGTCAGCATACAAAGATTTTGTCTGCAATAATAGAAATCAGGCAGCAATCTTTGTTCCGCAGATAATTTTGATAATGGTTAAAAATTTAATCATTAATAGGCAGCATAACAATACCATGAGTTTGCATAATAAACATTTGGTCCGCAAAATAACTACTTGGTCAGCAAGATTTTATGATTGATCAGCAGAGAAAACATGTCTATATGTTCCATATGTAATTATACTAGTCTAGGGCAAAGTCATATATAGGTACGACGACGAGCGTAGCGAGGAGGAGTGTTAGGTTACTTGTGACTACAACGCGCGAGCCGAGCGAGCGAAGCGAGCGTGCCGCGGCAGCGGCCGACGACTGAGAGCTTACCCAAATATTATAAAACAGGAACAGCTTATGGCTGCTTATATAATTAATATGCAGTACAAAAATAATTACAGCCATCCAGATTACAATGACATAAATTGCTGATTGATTTTGAAATGTTTGTTGGCCATGAGTTGCTGACCAATTAGCTATTTCTGCTGACAGATAATATTTTTCTTCTTTCAAAAATACTAATACTATGCTAACCATTTAAATAACACCCAATAAGTATTATGTCACAAATTATTCTACATAATTATGTAAAATAGACGTACATAAAGTAAGCATTGATTGGATATACATACATATATTTTATTTGATTAAATAAAAATACTATGCCAACCCTTCATTTGATAGTCTATCTTATCTCGTTTTTACACTGGTAAAATTGCGGTAGCTCAGCCACAAAGCTAGACTAATAACAATAACAAAATAAGTAAAGATATAATATATTTATCTTTATTTCTTATCATACCCTTAATTATAATGTACAAAAATGCGATTTAAACTGAATCACTTATCAAAGAACAATCTGTTGGTATTATTAAAGATGGCAGTTGCTAAATCGTCAGGATTCTCTTTCCGTATTGCCGCCAAAATATCAAGGACTTGCCTGTAACAACAAATATAAACCTAGAGTATACCATAAAGAGCAAGGAATATTATCTGCGGCTACAGCTGAGCCACTTCACAAAGGAATTCCTAGACCCGGAAACAGTGGTGACACTTTAGAACAATCGAAGTTTTGTAGGTGGAAACCATTTTGTCTACTGTAAAAACATATTTTCATCCGACTTCCAAAAACGGGAGATTTTTTAATGTTTGATACCTCATGACTTGACTGGGTGAACCGATTTTGATGATTCTTATTCATTTGAAAGCTGGTGCTTCCTGTGCGGCCATTTCATCAAATTCCAGCAATTCTTGAGTTACACTACTAATACTAATAACTGAAAAGCGTTTCGCCTGATTTGATGATATCATCATTGACCGTGAATGACAATCGATGACTTATGGAGGATCCCAATCTATCTATCCACGGTTTTCCTTACTACCGATAGAAATTTGACATAACTTCCATACAAATAGTGTCAAATATCTAACTCTAGTAAGGTAAACCGGCGATAGATAGATTATTGGGACCGGCCGTTAATCAACAACAATCACTAAAAAGTGTGAAATAACTTGTCGGTACCATATAGGTACTTTTGTACTATCATGATACCGACTTCAAAAAGTTAAGTGAAGTCAGTTCCATTTTTAATGGTAAGGCGTTTTTTTTTCTCCCCACTTGATTTCTTAATATCAACCCGCAAGTGAAGTCGCAGGGCGCAGCTAATAAATAAATTGACAATTGACAGCGAGTACGCCACTCACAAGGATAATAGGTAAGCGAGATCGAGTGTCGACTATAGATGACATTTATGTTGCCAACTCATGGTACAGGTACTTCCGGGCCGATATAAGATAGACGCAAGGCGCAACGTGTAAATAGGGATACTTGTATTGTTTCTAATTGGCTTAAATTTTAGCCAGTTAGAAACGATCGTACGACGGAACGCTGCGATTTCATCATACGATGAAAATTAATTCTGAAGACGCGTGCGATCACTTGTGACCTTCAATTAAATACATTAAAATGACAACGTTTGAATGGTGAATTTACGCGTCGTGCGTAGAAATCACATTGCTTGAAATTTAATTTTTATTCCAATTGCATCGCCACTCGTCTGATGTTAACCTTTACACTTGCCTGTAACAGTTCAGTGCCATTCAGAATTTTATATTACAAAATGTACAATAGTTCAAAACCCTGCATGGCAATGCACTGCACTTGTCAACATGTGACATAAGATGTTAAATCTCTTGCCCTGTAATACCGCTGGAAACATTGCCCTTGAATGAAACACAGTAATGTTTGCACACTACAGCTTTCTTAGTTAAATTTCTCGGGTAAATGACTGGCTGGTTGGCGCAGTTGGTAGCTCACCTGCCTTCTGAGCCGCTGCTCCCGGGTTCGATCCCTGGACAGGTAAAAAATTGTGTGCATGAACATATCTGTTGGACCTGCATCTGGGTGTAGATGTTGTCCTATATTATAATTGTTAATATAAGGGTGTGGTGCTTAGCCAGGTGGATTCTGCAGATGTCCTACCACTAGAGAATGCTCTTATGGTCAAAAATCAATTAGTATGATGCCTTACACAATATTAACAGGCTCATTTCGCCCCTTCACTTGGGTATCGGTTTTGTGCTTCTCTTTCTTGACACTCGTGAACTTGGTGACCACGTGCTGGTAACCAGGGTGTGTTGGCTTCACTTCACACCACGGGCAATCTGTCTCGATCATCAACCGGTCTTGGGGGATACTCGCTGCCACTTCCAAGTTCTCTTTGCTTCTCAGGGAACTGTAATTAGATTTGTTTCACGATCAAAATATAATATGTAACCTTACTTTTTTTATCTTTACATCTGGACTCATACATTTATACATTTGCTATTCCTCAAGTTAGCCCTATAAGCTCTATGGATAACTATAATTTGCGAACCACCGTTCGCAATAACCCGCGAAAATCCGCCATTTAAACAAATGCGCGCGGTCGCGGTAATTTAATTGTTATACCTGTTGAAGATATTTTGTATCTTTAAACGGTATAAAGTAATACTAAGTATTTATGTTACATATGTATAGTTGCATCGAGCGAGATTTTTATTCGAGTAGTCGGAGTCAAATCGCAGTCACATAATTAAGGCGCGCTCGTATCTTGATAATAGTAAAAATCAGAATCTTTAAACATAGTGTTACGAAACAGATCAATAATCTCTACTATATAAAAATAAGTCGGGTTTTCCTTGCTGACGCTATAACTCCAGAACGCACGAACCAATTTCCACGGTTTTGCATTCGTTGGAAAGGTCTCGGGCTCCGTGAGGTTTATAGTAAAGAAAATTCAGGAAAAATTTAAAAAGAAAAGCGGGAAAATCTTTTTTTCACATACAGCGCCATCTCTGATACATAGCATGTACTACAAACCAATATTTTAAGTAGATGGCGCCAAACGAAATGTTACATAAAACGAAGCCATCTGGTGGCGAAACGGAGTTCGCAGGGTTTGCTAGTATTATATGAAAAAAATATATTGTATGAAAAAAATACTTAGGTTAGAAAAGGAACAGGCAAAGAGTAATAACCGAACAGAATTCCTAAATATTACTCGCTCTCTGCAGAAAAAAATCCTGAATAGGCCCATAAAAAAAAACTTTCACATCCTAACTCTCAGAATTTTGACATCAATTGTGACACCAGTCTCGGGAAAATATCGAAAAAAACCTTATAAGTTACTTAAATTTTAACTGGCAAATTTATGAGAATGAGGAAAAACGGACACCAACCATATATTTAGGCCCTGTGACCATAAATTTCACGATATTACGGTGATATTTTCACTGACGTGGTCCTAAATGAACATACTACTCGCAGTCACAAATCAAACATTAAAGTAGAAGTTAGTTAAAATTAACGTAGTTTCTTTGAAACGAAGTTTGAAAAATTATATCACCCAACTTTGATTATAGAAAAAAAATAGTGTACCATCCTCTGCAAGTCACGTAATAGATGGCCGATTTAGTTAAGACTCTAAAATCGTGCATAATGGTATGGTGGTAACTAACTACTTTTCCATTCATAGCAATTTTTACACTTTTTTCCGGTCTATGCCCATAGTTCACATGGGTGTATCAAGGGCAATTATTTCTTCCCGTAGTTCACCACGAGATAACTGGGTGTACTAGGGGCGTTTCTTTTTTCCCGTGGTTCATCTTAGTTCACCTGGCTGTACAAGGGGTAATTATTTCTTCCCGTCGTCTGTGTTATGGATGTATACAAACTATTCATTCAATTACTATTTATTCAAAACATTTTATTGAAAATGCAACAATTAGGTCATGAATACTTATTTGTGCTCAAAGATTCGGAGAAATTTCACAATGGACAAAAGTATGGCAGCCACCAAAAGATAGCCACTGATAGGGAGATGTGATAGAGCGAGATAGATATCCTATGCGACTGTCACATGAGTAAGCGAGACAGTGCATTCGGCTACTAGTGCAACATTATTATTGCAATTTTTTCACAAAACATCTTTTGATAGCCGCATACACCTATGCAGGCTCTGCATCTTTTTATTTACGATATTTTTATCAACTTTGCATAACTAACTGCATTAGCTTCTCTGGTTCCGTATGATCTGGCGCAGATTAGAAACATGTTTGATGTTTTTTTTTTATATGGAACACTGAATTTACTCCCGTAAAAAAGTTAGATCTTTCCGAATATAGTTTCAGGCGAGTGCAAGACAGTGCGAGGCGAGACGCAAGCGCGAGCGTTCTGCATTCTCCTTGAAAAAGACCACCGGATGTGGTTGAAACTATAGTCGGAAAGATCTGACTTATTTACGCGAGTGAATCCCGTTTTCCATATTAAAAATGTGTACAAACCACGTTAGTTCTCTACCGACTTCCAAAAAAAGGAGGAGGTACTGTATTTTTTATGTTGTTACCTCATAACTTTCGATAGGGTTCACCGATTCTCAAAATTCTTTTTTTGTTTGAAAGCTGATTGTTCCTGTGTGGTCCCATTCAAAAATCAAAACTTTATCAAATTCGGTTCAGTAGTTTTTATAAAATTTTTGATGATTGTGATATAAACCTGTATAGTTGCTTTAATATATACTTATATCCATCTGGACGCATATATGCTTTAACTCTGGATCTGGTAGTTTACAATATAAATAACCAAAACTGACCATCCATTAATACCTATAAACATCCCCAAAGCCAGTATCTTATCCAGCGCCTCCTGGTTGCCGTCGAATGAATGCACCACCCCGCCTACAATGCTGTCCTTGTTGCGCGCCAGGATGTCCACTAAATCATCAGCAGCTGCCCGACAATGCAGAAACAGTGGTAGGTTGAACTCTTTGCTTAGAGTTAGCTGGTACTCGAAATATCTGAAAAGCAGATTGAAGGATACATGGACGGAGATATTTAAGGCTCACTGATACCTAATTGTACCCTATATAACCAACCCTATTATAGTATCTCAGTTGCTAACAAATGTTAATTGAAAACTCCAGTAAGATCAACTTTTGATTGCAACTGAGATACATAATTGCCCTGCTGTTACTGAGGGCCTAGCACGAAAATTTGCGTGAGTGTAACGTAACAGTATCGTTGACGTATACTGTACAAACTATAAGTTATCTGTGCCACATGTGTACTAGATAAATGATAGTTTGTAACGTATTGATACGATTACGTTACACTTACGCAAGATTTCGATCGATGTGATTCTTCAACCCCCTCGGGGCTGGTGGAGGTCTCGAGCTTCCGCTCCTTACCCCTGCTGGACCTCAGGGGGCCACTACCCCCCGGTAACTCAGTTGTCTACGTAGCATGCCTTCAGGTCAATACTACGCAGATATTGTACGCACATAAAAGCTGTGCGGTACAATCTGGTGTGGCACGCTGTACCTCCCGGAGGTGGCTCTTGTAGCCATCAACTCACGGGGGCCCTAGCGCGCCTTTCATCGAATCGTATCTTGTGTTCTTATGTTTCTTGCTTAATTGGCTTTGCTTGCATGTTTCTCGCCTGTAGGTGTCTTTTGCCTATAGGTATTTTTCGCCGCGGTTGTTTCGCACATTTCGTATTGCTGTCTCGCTCATGGTGTTGTAGGCATTTTTTGCCTAGTATAGGTATCTATTTTTATTGACCAAACTTGACCCGCGCTAATGTCGCTAGGCCTCTTCCGGCTGCTTCTTTTAAGTCGCCTTCTGCGGCTAGGGTCAATAGTAGATCGGTCAGGATCCCCAGGATAACAATCCAAGGACCCACATGACCGACCTCTGGTTCGGTCAGTTGTTGCCCGCGTCTCAGCACAGGTGTTGCCGCTGTCACCACCGTGCGGGATGACTTCTAGCGTCTTGCTGTTGTTGTTGTTGTCGTTGTTGATGTTGTTGCCGTTGTTGATGTTGCTGGGCCGACTGTCTTCTTTCGACTTGTGGAGGTACGAACGCGGGCGTATGATGCTCGCGCACGCCCTCTGTCGGCCCTATTGGTACTTGTGTAGTGGGCGGTAATGCTGTTGATACCGCACTAGGGCCGTCTTTGGCTTGTTTCTTTACCCGACTGCGTCGGTTACGTTTTCGGCGCTGCGGTAGCGGCTCGTCTCTACCCGTAGGGAGGTTGGCCGCGGGCGCTAGCGAAGGTGTTGGACGTTGTGATGTTTGGCGTAGTGGTGCGCTCTCAGTGCGGGCCGGTTCGATATCCGCACGAGGCACTACCACTCTCGGCTTTTGCTGTCGGTTTTCATGTCGGTGTGCTTGAGGTGCGCGCATCGCCTGCGCGCGCTGATGCTGGTTGACGGGGCCTTGGGGGGCTACTCTAGGGTAGTGACCCTGAACCTTTAGCCCTCTCTTCCTGGCCTCCCTGAGATAGTGTGGGCACGTGCGACTGCACGCAACGTGCTTGCCCCTGCAATTGACGCACTTTGGTGGTTGGTTGGTGTCGCGGTTACATTCCGCCGCAAAATGATCACCCGCGCACTTAACACAACGTGGGGGGCGGTGACACCCTCCCGACGCGTGCCCGAACATCTGACACCTATGGCACTGTGGGACCGTTCCGGCACGCGGTACCCACCCTTCTAGGCGGACGTTCGGGATATTTAAAAGTTCTGTTATTGAATATAGTTTTTGTTTTTCATTATTGTTGAGCCTATCTAGGAGGACGTAATATGTAGGCCCTCCTTTACTGCCCCTTCTCGGCAGGATTTCTTTAGCGTATTTCGTCGTGAAGCCCTTTGACTCGAGCTCCGCGAGGATGATTGCTGGGTCTACGCCATAGGGGAGACCCTTTATGGCGATCTTGGTGGGCAGGTCGGCGGCGACCGCGTAGCAGTGCCACGCGACCCGCTTGTCGACTGCTGCTGCTTCGGTTAGGGCGCGCTGCACCGCCCTAAACTCGTCACCTGTTCTGCACACGAAGCGGAACCCCTTGCCTATAGGTTTCACACTTAGCGGGTGTCCTAACTTTCGCTTTAATTCGTCAAAGATGCTTACCCATTCCGGCAGCGACTCAATAATGATCGGCGGGTAGCCCTTCGGTAAAGCGGTTGTTGTTGCTGCAGGTGCCTGACTCAACACGGGGGAGACAGGCCTTGAAGTTGCCGGCGAAGCTAGCGTCGCTGCGTATGAGCGCGCTGCTTCAGCCGGTGCGGTAGGTGGTGATGGCATCGGTGCCGCATCCATTGGTACCGACTCGATCGCTGCGTACGAGGTCGAGTCGGTGTTGGCACGTCGGAGCATGTTCGGCTCCACATCGCTGTAGTCATCGGAGTCAGCCGTGATGTTGGCAGGTTCGCCCTCCGATGACGACAATGTTGAATGATTTGGATGGTGCGCGCGGCTGGTCGAGGGCTGCGCTAATGGTGTGGGGGTGGGTGGGGTGGCAGAGGTTTTTTGCCGCAACCTCTTCTCGTCACCCCCCAAGTCCTCGTCAGAGGAGTCGCGCCTCTTTTTTGAGGCGCCTCTGCCCAGAGGCCTCCGTTCAGTTTCAGCCTCGTCAACACACTCAGGTGAGACGACGCTGAGACCTAGGTCGGTTGCCTTCTTTTGGCTTCCACGACTGGTGTTCCTCAAACTCTCTTCCTCTCTCTCACTCTCATTCCTCCTATCCCTCTTTTCCTTACTCTTCCTCACATTCCTCTCACTCTTACTCTCTTCTAGGTCAACTGTAGAAGTCGGAGGTGCGGGTTCGGTTTCGCGCCGTCTAGGGGGCTCAGCCTCTAGTCGTGCGAATCCAGCTCCGTCATCACCCTCCGAATCTATCTCGCCGGCTTCATACCAGTCGAAAAATGCTTCGTGAATGATTATTACTTCACCCGTTTTGCGCTGAAAGGCCACAAACCCTTCTGGGATGTCGTCTTTATGCACAAGGTGGTCATACGCTCCGGCCCTTCTACGCGGCGGTGAGCGGTCATCGTCTGCCATCTAGGACAGCGATATGTGTTATGTGTATCGAAACAAGATTGTATAGGTACTATACCCTTTGAGTACACTCGTAATGCTTGCGCAACTAGCGAGTGCCTCAGGGAGGTGTATTTTATTGAAATATACAGGCAAAATTGATACTGCACTGAGGTTTATCACAAACCCCTAGCCAGTATCACTCCTTTAAGTTGAAGCGTGGGTCGTACTAGATGCTGTGACGCTTCAATTTCGGGAGCGAAGTTCTTTAGTGTTCGGGAAGAGGCACGTGGGAGATCACGCCGGAGCGGACCTACAACCACTATGCAACCGTACACTGAAAAACAACGATTTCTTGGAAAATCTCCGAATTGCGGGGGAGCGGTGAGGGAAGTGTGGGGGGCGTCTCAACGCTACTGCGGAGAACGATCTCCCACCCAACCTAACACCAACTACACGCACTGAACTCAGGAGATTTTCCTGAGGAACCTGAATGAAATCGTATGGTGGCGAATTCACGTCGAACTTGGTCCTCGCAAGATTTAGTGCTAGGCCCACTGTATTCAGTACAGGCAGCTCGTTAGCAACGCCCTTGGTGTTGCAAACGTCCATAGGCGTCGGTGCATCAGGTGGGCCGCCTGATTGTCTGCCTGCTTTTGAAAAAAGTTAGATAGATTTTTGGGGTAGTGCCACGCTGCAACCCCACAGCCGAAAGGGCCGGCACGACCGAGGAAGTATCACACTCTCACATAACACACCGACGTGAAGTAACATAGCTTGCTATTGCATTTCGTAGGTTTGTGGGAGGTTCCGGAGGCCCGATTCCCCCCTTCCCCGTTCTCCCACTCTGTCCTCCTCCCCCCTCACCCCTTTTATCTCTTCCTTCCTATCATCCTTCCTCAAAGATCGGCAACGCATCCTCGAGACCTCTCATATTGCGGATGTCCATGGGCCACGGTATCACTTACCATCAGATGAGCCGCTGGCTCGTTTGCTAACCTATCCTATAAAAAAGTGAGTTGTTCTTTATATCGTTGTGTGTAAGTAAATGAATAAAATCTGACTATTCAATGGCAAATTGATAGAGAATGGAAGAATGGATACTTATTTTCACTGATGATTCTAGATTGTCTATATAGACTGACTGCATCGGGATTAAAATAATATGAAATATATATTCAATTTAATCTACTTAAAGTTTTTTAATTTCAATTCCTAAAGTACGGTAACTAAACATTTTCCAGCACTTACTTGAGTTGTATATCCTTTTCACAAAAATGCAGTCTCTCATAATCCAAGCCACATTCCCCAATAGCCACAACTTTATCTTTGTTCTCATTTATCAAGTCTCGTAGACCTTGGAGGTAGGTCTCAGGCGCTTCAACAAATTCTGTGCAACGAGTAGGATGGCAGCCCACAGTGGAGAAGAGCCGAGCTGAAATAATTTACTTTCTGCAATTCACTTTTTAGAGAATTCTGTTAGCACTTGGGCAACATATCACTAGTTATTATTTTAGAGCAGCATATTGTGATTCCAGTCGCAATGTGAAGGAGGCTATAAATGTGTAAGTGTAAACTTCAGAATTTTCAATTATGTTTGTGAAGTTGTTTGCAATCTCAGAGGAGTTGTCATTATATATAAGTGCAGAACTCATAAACTAGTGATTTTGTTGGATAGCAAAAGTGCCTTGCAACACATAGCTCGATGCGCATCTGGCCTCAGAGATACATCAATAGCTTATACCATATTAAAAAAAGTCTTAGCGCTGATATCTGCGGGGGTTACTCCAGTGAATTATACTTAAGTAAACCAGATTATTCAGCGATACTCATTATGTACAAATACGAAATTTCTTTGCCCTGGAAGGAGCATTTTGATATTGTCTCTAGAGAAAAAGATATTTGGTTCAAAACAACCCAAAGTGAACCACCTCTTAAACCATGGTGTGCCAATATAAAGTAAAAGCCAAAGTAAAGTCTACACCTACTTGTAGTGGCATACAGATTGCGTTCTGGACATATGCCCCTGAACGGCTTTAATTCTTAATGAAACAAACAGATAGCCCCAATTGTGAAGTGCGTGGAGTGTTTGAGGATGTTTATATAATTGAGTGTAGTCGAAATACTGACTTGAGACTTAATATATTCATGTCGCTGAATCTTGTACAGCTTGATATGGGTCTGCTCCAGAGCATCCTAGCTGAACCGACAGCTGGTTCAGCTAGGTTGCTCTAAGGCATTTACAGGCTATCCATAGACTATTGATATCTGGTGATAGTAACATGAATGTAATGGTTCATGGGACTGACATAGACAATGTATGACTCAAAGTCACGAAAAATAAATTATTATTATCTGGGCTGGCTTAAGTCATACCACGAAGCAGCTTGGGTTGCATGAGGTGAATCATAGCTGATACTCTTCTTTACGAGAGGAACACTAGAGTCTCAGCAAAGGCAATCTAATTTGCTGATTTTTCAGGGAATGAAATTAACTGCTGAGTATTCTGATACAGTCTTGATGATTTCAGATGGAGTGAGGGGTAATTTTATGCTTGAATACCACATCTTAGACCACATAATTTCTAAGCATCTGGTCTAACGCAAACTTATTTGTATAAAAAAAAATAGGTAGGTACTTACGATCACTGCGCGACAAATCAATAGCTTTTTTACTATCAACAAGATTTCCACCAGTCACCATCATTTTATCCATACCACCTTCCCAAGCTCTTTTCAGCACTTTATCGAGATCCGGTAAGTGTTTCTTGGACCCATGGTACAAGCCCTGATACATATCGTCGGTTAGGTTAGCCCCGATATCTAAAACAAAATTAAATTGTTTTATTTTATTTAAATCAAGAAATGTGGAATTGATATGCTCACTTATTAAGAATTAGCTTACCGATATATTTCCTAAGGGAATTCATCCTCTTCATCAGAATAAACGTAATAAAAGTGGTATGTTATTGAATATTTGCACAAATTATATAGTAGTATGTACAAATATTTGAAAACAAAAATATAATATATAACCAAACTTCGGTTCGGTTCGGACCATAGATTAATCAGATTTTTTTTTCTTTTTTTCCGCCCTGGAGGATTTGGCTTTGCATGACTAATGCATCTGCCAGTGTCAAGTGGTTTTCATGTTTCATAATCTTGTCCACCGAGTCTTGCCTTCGTCAGTGAAATGTACAGCCATAGTATCCATGGTATCCAGATGCTTTTTTAGTTTTAGTTAGGTATTAATTTTGTACTTTAATAAAACTAAGGAAACGTAGCGCGATAAATATATACAAAAAATTTGGAATATTACTTGCAAAAATTTATAGGATCAGGAATGTCAGTTTTTAATACAAATATTTATATTACACTATACATTACACACACCCTATACGTAACAATTCACTATGTATAAAAAGTGACTAACTTAAAATTATTAATTATACTTGTATAACTAAAACTCACTATCTACAGTTTAATATTATTATTAGAGATGAAATCAGATAAAGCGTTATAAATAAGAGGGTTGGCAATAAAAAGCAAAGAATTTATATTTGTGGGGAAAGGGACATGGATGAATATTAGAGTATTATAAAAGGAAGCACGCTCATACGTAGGGCATGAGAAGAAAATATGGTCCAGATCCCCAGATTATACCAAACCTTGCCAAATGGGCTGGACATTGAGTATGTCCTAGGCGCATTCTTATTAATATTGAGGTAACAATTTTGCTAAGTTCAATATTAGAAAACCATGGTTTAGGACGAATCTGTGGTTGTATACAATAATAATGTTTGCCTTTGATACGGCCACTTCTCTCCCAGAGTCTATTCCAGGTATCTCGGATATAAGATCTAGGGAGAGTAGCCAGGTCATGTGTGTAGTTTTTGAAAGGAACGAGATCACCACACACCATAGCCTGATTAGCAAGTCTATCAGCTTTTTCATTACCTGTGATACCACAATGACTAGGTACCCAAACATAAGTAACGGAAAGACAGCTTACTTCTAGCTTCAGATATAAGTGGGAATTGTAGTTTTGACTTAAAAGGATACCTCAGTAATGCTTGTAAGCTGCTCATGGAGTCACTAATTATTAAACTTCTTTTAAGTTTAAATATCAAAATGTAATCAATAGCCTTAACAAGTCCAAGACATTCTCCTGAAAATACTGGTGTTTGGATGGACATTTTATTTTTTGCACAATATTGTATTGAACATGATAAACACCTACACCTACCAAATTACGTATCTGACGTGTGTTTAGACGCATCCGTATACAAGTGATGCCAATCAGGCAAGTTTTCTTGTACAATTGATTTAAAGTGTATATTAGCGTAGTCATTGTATCTATCGATTTCTAAATTAAAGTGAACTCTTGGGATTTGTATTTGTGCTTCAAAACTACTGTCAAACAGGCTAAGTCTTGAAGTACGATGGGTCGGAGCGCAAATTCCTTTAAATTTAATTTGACTTTGAACTAAACAAGGGAGAGGTTTGTGGTGCCAATCATAGAGTAACTTTTTATTGGTTCCAATAATCTGACGACTCTATAACATTGGCGAGATGAGAAAGTTTTGATATTAATAAGCTATTCGAAAATTTAAAATTGCGGTAAAACATACGATCGGATAAAAACTGTCTCCTCAATTGAAGAGGAGGTTCTTCACATGTGACTTGTAGCGCGTTTAGAGGGCTAGACTTCATTGCACAAGAGATTATTCTTAAAGATTTTGATTGGATACCATCCAGTTTCCGAAGTCTAGCCACACTACATGGTTCTAGTAAAAAGGTCCCATAATCTAGAACACTTCGTACCAGAGCGTTGTAGAGAAGCTTTAAGGAAAAAGGATGTGCACTCCACCAAACACCAGAAAGACAGCATATTTAAAAGCTTTTCACATTTTGCTACAACGTACTCAGTGTATGGAATAAAGAAAAAAAAAAAAAAAAAAAAAATACCCGAAAGTTTTGAATCTAGATATAACCCCAAAAACCTAACTTGTGTTTTCATGGGTATTAAGTTATTATCAAAGTGTATTGATATTGGTGGAGGTAACCGTTGGCGTGTGAATGCGACAGCAGAACTTTAATGAGCAGAGATATTCAACAACATAACAAGATTCAAAGAATTTGATAAATGAGTACTTGCTGTAATAATGGATCTGCTCGAGGAGTACAACACTATGTCATCAGCATATATAAAATTTCAGCTGAGCCTTGAAGGGAAGATTCCAAATCGTAAATTTATATGTTAAACAGTAAAGGACTCAATACTGAACCCTGCGGAAACCCTTTCCACACAAGTCTGCACTGATCCCTTGCTTGGTCTAATTTTATTGATCTTCCGGACATGAGATTAAAAATGAAACATGAGAGGATTTCTGGAATATCAAGTTTATGTAGCTTTGATTTGAGAACGTGAGAAGAACGTTATCGTATGCGGACTCCAGATCTAAAAATGTTGCAACAACTGATTCATTGCGTGAAAATGCTACTCTAATAGTAGTTACAAAAGTACCCACACTTTCCAAAGTACTCCTACCCTTCCGAAAATTATTTGTTGTTTTGACTCAGGCAATATATTTCTGTTTTCGATAATCCACTCGAGTAGATTTTTAACTAAGTTTTCCGCCACTTTTACCAATACAGATGATGATGATATCGGACGATATGACGATATTTCAGTTGGAGCTTTACCTGGTTTAAGAATGGGAATAACTAACTGTGTTTTCCAAGATTTGGGTATATTTCCTGATAACGTAATGGTGTTTATCAAATTTAAGTAGTGTAAAAGAGATGGTTCACTCAGTTTGGTTAAAAATGAATAAGGAATACTGTCTTCGCCAGGAGCCGTGTCTTTCACTGTGGACAAAACTCCTAATAATTCCTGTAGAACAAATGGACAATACAAGATGGCCGAATTATTGTGAATTATAGGGGAAACAGAATTACAGAAGAAATCCTGCTCTGGAACTGTGGGTGGTGCAAGGTTATTAAGGAATTCGTCGTATAGGTTTGGCGGAAGTACTGAGTTGGAGACTCACTAATACCGTTTCTAAATCTTCTTAAATTACGCCATACTACCGAAGGGTTGATAGAAGGAGAAATTGACCGGCAATAATTTCTCCATCCTTTAAATTCCTTCTCTTTGAGTAATTTACGTGTCCGAGTAAGTGAGTCAGATAAATTATTAAAGTTTTCGTCAGACATTTTGAGATTGTAATTCAGATTCTTTTTTATTATTTACAGCATCAGTGCACTCTTTGTCCCACCATGGAGGAGAAGGAATTAAACCAGATGCAGAGTTTTTCATGGGAAATATTTCATCCGCAGTTTGAGTTAATATATTAGACACAACCTCTGTGCAATTCGTAAACATATGAAGAAAATTTGCAATATTATTTAACTCTTCTTCTACACAAGTCTTAAACCTATCCCACAGATTATCATTACTAAGAACATACTTCAGACGAGGCGTACGAGTTATACGCGTCTCTAATAGAAGGCAAAGAGATAACGATTGGAAAATGATCACTTCCAGAGGTAGAAGATAATGTGCGCCATTGCATATGCGATATTAAAGACGCTAAGTTTGCCAGAGTTTATTATACAAAGATTATGAGTATCAATTACGCCCAATAGCAGTTGACCGCAAGATTTTGTAACTGAGCATACCCAAAAAATATAGTGTAAATTAAAATCACCAAGACTATAAAAGGTCTAGGGAGGAGATTAAATAGATCATTAAGTTTTTGGAAAACGAAAGAAGTAGAAGAAGGGATGTATATGGAAACAACACAAATGCTGCCGATTTGCGCTGCTACCACGGAAAACTCATTTAAACTAGGGAGATATAGAGGAGAGAAAGATGGCCTGCCTGATGAGTATAGCGACACCGCCATACCCATTAGGCCTACGAGTATCATCCCTTATACAAGTAAATACATGAATTTTAAAAATAGAGCCTGGCTTTAGCCAGGCTAAAAAGAACGACTCGAGGAGGTGGGCTCGCTGGGGATTATCCCCTGTGGCTGACGTAGCAGGCGGTGGGGCTACGTATCCGACCCACCGCAGGGAGACCACGGGCGTCCAGACACGGGGAAGTCTGGCGCCCATTGTTGGCGGGTTCGGTCTCCGAGGCAGTTGCGACGCGCCAAGTGTTCTGACGCGCCGCGAAGAGAAGGGTCCGGCAACGGACAGCAGCGGCGGGTTCGCGGTCGTGTGCAAAATCTGTCCCGCGTTCCCGCCAAAAGCGGCACTGACGGAACACCCCGGGGTTTTGGTGGGTATACGGACTCCCACATAACCACCTACCCCCCCATGGTAGGTGGTATCCATAAAGGATTTCCCCGGGACAAATAAAAAAAAGTAACTTTCTTTCCATGCATAACTTGTTAAATCCTTTTCAGTCTGGTTTCCGTTCCGGACACAGTACGGTTACTGCTCTCCTTAAAATTACGGAAGATATACGCTTTGGCATGGATAACGGTCATCTGACTGTTCTAACACTGTTAGATTTCAGCAATGCATTCAATACCGTCAACTTCGACATTCTTCTCGCAATACTTCAGTCTCTTAACATATCTCCAACAGTGGTTGATTGGTTCCGCAGTTACTTAGGTGGTCGTCGGCAACGTGTGCGGTTCGAAGAATCTTTTTCGTCTTTGTGTTACACTTCAGTTGGAGTGCCTCAAAGTGGGGTGTTATCTCTTCTCTTGTTCGCAATATTTATTAATTATATTTCCCTTTATATCACTTCTCCCTATCACTTGTACGCCGATGATCTCCAGATTTATTCTCAAGCTCCACTAAGCGATCTCAGGGGTGCCATAGACGTTACTAACCACAATTTGAGCCAAATTGCGGAATGGAGTAAATCTTATGGGTAAAAGGTGAATCCTGTTAAAACACAAGTGATGGTTCTTGGCAGCCCTCGCATGATTTCCAAAGTAAATTTGTCCACATTATACCTATGGTCCTATATGTCCTATGGTCATGTTTGATGGAGTGGCTATACCCTTTAGCAATAGTGTAAAAAATCTAGGTCTGATTCTAGACCAATCTCTAACATGGGGTCCCCAAGTTGAGGCTGCAAGTCGTAAGTTATTTGCTTCTGCGGGTTCCTTGAGAAGACTCCGTAATTTTTTACCAATAGCCACTAAAGTGTCGCTTGCGCAGTCTCTATTGCTCCCTGTCTTAGATTATGCCGATGCCTGCTATCTCGACCTCACAGAGGACCAGCTAAACAAACTAGAGCGTCTCCAGAACTTTTGTATCAGATTCATATTTGGTTTGCGCAAATATGATCACGTTTCACAATTTCGTACTAAGCTCAGGTGGCTTTCCATACGTCTTCGTCGGAATATTCATATTCATTCTCTTTTGTACACTATTTTATTCAATCCTTCATCCCCGCACTACCTTAGAGAACGCTTTTCCTTTTTTAACTCTTCGGGTACACAGATACTTAGGTCATCTGAAAATCTCTCTCTCAAGGTGCCTCCACATTCTAGCTCCTTTTATGCCAAATCGTTCACCGTCCAAGCTGTTCGTTTGTGGAATACGTTGCCGGTCTCAATTAGACGCGCGGAGACACTTCCTGCCTTTAAAGACCAAGTAAAGAGGCTTTACCTTTCAAGTTGATTCAAAGTTATTTTTGTTAGTCGCTTGCATTTAAAATTTATATAATATTATATGAATACGTTTCTTATAAATATGTTTTGGAATGTGTATATGATGTGTATGTATTTATATATGTATTATATATGTATTTATATATTTGTAAGATCAGGAGGGCCTTCATTCGAACTCATTATAGATATCGTATCGTATTGTATTGTGGGCGCCTTTGGGATCGGAATTCGTAACTAAAAGTGGCTTCTTCGAATACAAAATATATTAATTTCACTTGTAGATACAATGGCAGCAAAATACAGGTCTTAACACGTAGGCAGTAACTATTATAATCAATATCGAGATTAATCTTAATGTAACACACAACTTTAAGGCGGATTTAAAGCGATTCGTCGAAGACGTGGTGCGCTTGCGGCTCTCGTTTTCAGTCTGTCAAAAACAAGATGGCCGCCCCGCTTCCACAGACACGACGCTCCGCTAGAGTAACTTTGACAGCTGAATTACTCTTGTACTTGATGTTGCCATATCGACGACGCGACGAGGCACTCATGCGCCGTCATGGCCGGACTGACATTCGACCGTCCTCGGGCGTAAACTTTTATTTTTCTGAAACAAATATTTTACAATCACTAGAACATCCGCTCGATCATCCTGCTACTAACCTCACTACTTTAAACAGGTTCTTATCACATGCAGGGTCAATGTTTCAATAAGTAATTTAAATTACGATAATTACACTACTAATTACAATGACTTGGACCATCTCTTCGTCCATTCAACTTATACGACGCTATGGGCGAGTTAATCACTTGGACCATCTTATGGTCCATTGGACTAACAACACATCTGAACTATACGAATGTGTCCCTTCAACCAACCCCCGAAGAGGTATGGCCCGGACGACACCCGTACGACCAGGATAGACTCTGTGAACCCTCTGGACTAGACGAATGTGTCCCTCCGACCATACCCCTAACAGGTATGGCCCGGACGACATTCGCGCGACCAGGATTGACTCGGTGAACCTTCTGGTCCAGACGCATGTGTCCCTCCAACCAAACCCCTGACAGGTATGGCCCGGACGACATTCGCGGACCAGGATCAACTCGGTGAACCTTCTGGACCAGACGCATGTATCCCTTCAACCAAACCCCTAACAGGTATGGCCCGGATGACACGCGTGCGACCAGGATCGACTCGATGAACCCTCTGAACCAGACGAATGTGTCCCTTCAACCAACTCATACTGAGTGTGGCCCGGACGACACTGTCTTTTCGCTCAGGATAGACACACATACGAACAAGAATGTTTATTATAAGAAATCAATATAATAGCATAAGTATCTATAGGTTATCCTGCTCTTCGCTGATTTCTACTTCACATTTAACATCCCATATCTCGGGATCAGAAAATGTGCAAAGAGTGTCTGAACCGGCTGTGATAGTGCCAGAGCCAATGAATATCTGAGCATGCGGTCAAATTGTCACAGTCATTTGAGTTTAATATGTCATCTTGGTTAACCACATCTTGTGGTGCCGTCACGGTCATATCATAGTTTAAGAGACTAGTCGTCACTTCTAGTAAACTATCGTACTGAACACATCCTGGGGGTACTGAACACAAATTCTTATGTGCGTACTTATATATTTGCTGAGAACCATCTAATTTCTATAAATCATACTTGTCGTTTTCGAGTACATTAGTTATTATATATGGACCATTGAACTTTCAATATAATTAAGTTTAGTTTCGTTGGCTATTTTAAAGAAAAACAAATCGCTTTTAGCGAATGGTTTGATTTCAAGTCAAAATAATTACTTTATTCGTTTATCGTATTACAGAACTTAAGTTTATCGGTATCAATCTTAACGCAAACCGTTCTCTCGAAAATATCCTTTTCAACTATGATATGATCAGCGATAAGTCTATCAGGGATCAAGTGGAAAAGCGAATTTAACGGAATTTTAATAATGGTCATATCGCGTAGTGCATTCGATATCATCACCACAGTATACAACTAAGAAAACGAAACTTTTATGCTCATTACCGGCAAGTTTGTTACACAGGCTTTCTTTAAGCAAAGAACAAGATGCCCCAATATCAAGCAAAAACGAGACTGGCTCACCGGAAGATGTCAGCAAGGTGCCCCTGGAAGGGTGATGGTGGCACTGGTTGACTTCTTGGACCGCTACTTCACCGCCGTTCTTCTTGCGGTCGCAACGTGCCCAGGTTGTCCGCATGCGTAGCATGTTAAAGCTGTTTTCCTGTCAATAGCATTTGAAAATCATGGAGCACTCTGCAATCCAATTCCAACATCATTGCGTCGTTTTCTACACTCGGCAGCCCGATCTCCCGTTACTCCACAGCAATGACACTTGTTGGAAAACTTCTCTATTGTCAGAGGTCGTTTGGCTTCACATTCATGAGCTTCAGTATCTAGGCGAAGTTTGAGAGAAATTCCATTGAGAATTCGAAATAATTATGCTTTCTGTGTAACAGTTTGCGCGTTTAGTTCACGACGTATTAAGTTGTCCTTCTGGCACAGTACCGACATTTAGGTATCAGTTCGATGAAGTTCCACAGCCAAGTAGCAGCTTCAGATGCAATTTCCTTAGCGCCTATTTGAAAACGCAGCACTTCGTCAAAGTAATTCTTAATAAATTTTGGTTTGGAAAATCTCGCGAGCAAAAACTCTTTGATGGAGCTCCATGTGATATTAATTAGATCAAGCTTAGTGATACTCGCAGCTCGACCTTTAAGTGCAGCGGTCAAAGCAGTAAGCAAGTAAACTCCTTCAAGACGTAGGTTGCGTACGATAACTTCAGTCACTTTACACCAATCTTCGATATCCAAATCCGCTTCATCCGGGTCAAAATTAAGTACCTAGTAGATTCCTGCTTACACTAACTGATGGCGACTCTTCCAATGTAAATATCCGAGCTAGCATAACTTCATATTATTCAGGAGTTTTTCAGCGTATGGTATATCAGGTGGTTTTGTCACATTTTGCACTTCGTCCGATCCCACTTCTGATGTAGGATCAGGAGGGCCTTCATTCGAACTCATTATAGATATCGTATCGTATTGTATTGTGGGCGCCTTTGGGATCGGAATTCGTAACTAAAAGTGGCTTCTTCGAATACAAAATATATTAATTTCACTTGTAGATACAATGGCAGCAAAATACAGGTCTTAACACGTAGGCAGTAACTATTATAATCAATATCGAGATTAATCTTAATGTAACACACAACTTTAAGGCGGATTTAAAGCGATTCGTCGAAGACGTGGTGCGCTTGCGGCTCTCGTTTTCAGTCTGTCAAAAACAAGATGGCCGCCCCGCTTCCACAGACACGACGCTCCGCTAGAGTAACTTTGACAGCTGAATTACTCTTGTACTTGATGTTGCCATATCGACGACGCGACGAGGCACTCATGCGCCGTCATATTTATTTATTCATTTATTTGTTATAAATATTTATTTATTTATATTAAGTTATATTTGTGTAGTTTATGTAATTAAAAAAAAAATATTTAGGTTTACTTTTGACGTTGTTTTTCAAATACATTGCCGTCTATTCATGTATCATAATTTCTCTCCATCCAAAGGTTGTCTGGAAGATATCGCTTATAAGCGATAAGACCGCCCATTGTACAACAGTATTGATAATTGTATATTGAATGTATCCACGTTTGTTTTATGTACAATAAAGCGTTATCTATCTATCTATCTAAGGCGGATGAAACTCTACATTTATTTTCCCAAATAATTTATGGATGGCAAATGTACAAACAAACGACTCTGGTTATAAAGAAAAATAGAAGAGATGAAATTGTTGTTTTTTGTTTTTGTTTACATACGTAGTATCCTATCATTCTTCGAGTATTTATTATTTCATGGGAATAATTCAAAAAGTTTGTTTTGAAGTTTTAACATGCAATAACAATGATAAAGAAATAGTGTGTTTAATCTCTGAATGTTGCTATTCTAAAACTCTTACATAAACATTTCCGGGTGATGGACTCTTCGGATCCGAATTGTTTAAGGTGAGTAAGAGTTTATATTCAATGTACTGTGCTAGCTGATAGCTAGTTTATATCCTAAATCTCTGTAGTCGTAAGGTGAGTTTCTGTTCCTTGGTGTAATCACAACTGTTGTGCCGCGGCAGAGAGGGAAAGCCTCAGTAACTATCGAGCAATACAGCAGCGGTGTGCGGGCGGAGCCCCGCAATTTGCCATGGGCAATACCGTCTTTACCATAAGGATATACGGGGCCGGTGCCCATCATCAGGAGGCCATCTTTATTTCGGGGTGAACGATTTTTAGTCCCTTTATACCCAACATAGGTAGATATCTATCTATCTGTGATGTTATCTATCTAGATTGAATTTAAACTTTTAATTGAACCACATTACAAATAGGTATATGTTACAAATAAAGAAATAATTATAAAATAAAAAAAATATTCACAATTAAATACTTAAAATTAAAAGTGTCACAATGGGCAGTCTTATCACTCAGAGCGATCTGTTCCAGACAACCATGCACGGAAAGAAATAGGTATAAACTTATAAAGGTGGTGGTGTATAAAACAAGTGTACTAAACACTTCATATAGCAAAACTCAGGAATATAGCTAGAAAAAATTACTTATAATATATACAAACTATACTTAAAATTAAACTATACATACCTATATACTACACTAAATATATATATATATCGACGGCAAAAAGCGGAAAGGTTGTAACCCACTACTTATAGAATGTTCAAGAGAACCGAAAAACTTCGGAGATTTCAGAAAAAAAATACTATCTTCTTTGTTATTTCACCTACAAATGTCATTCTAAGAATCTAAGAGTATTTATTGATCATTTATCAAGATAAATATATAAAATCGACTAAAAGTTTCTATAGATCAATATTTTTGTGGGTTACAGCAGTAACACCTATTTTTTGTAACGATAAAAAGCAGTAAACAAAACAAAGAATAGTATGGACGACTCCAAATCAAGTAAATTTCTATAAAGCCAAAATGATGTAAATACATAATACATTCAAGTAATTTACCTTAATTTTGACTTAAATTCAAATGTCTATGTAACAACAAGCGCTGAATTGTATTTACTGTTAAAAGATAAAAGAGATAATTTAAATAAAATGGTGTAAATGTTGTAAGTATTAACTTTATTTATAGTTTTTTAAGGACTGTTAAAATAACACAAATAATCATGAGATCACAATTAGGTTACGTAATAATTAAAACTAATAAAGGGAAAATATTTGAAAGTTTGTTTGTAATAGGTACATGCAAAACTACATAACCGGTTCAAAAAAATATTTTACCAGTAAAAGGTATATTATGAGTATGTCTGAGTAACATATAACATGGACAAGACGAAAATGATGTCTAATGCCCATGTTGTGCCTACCCCAATATCAGTTGGGAACTCAATTCTCGAAGTTGTTGACAAATACATCTACCTAGGACAGACAATCAAACTAGGCAGTCCAAAAGGCACAGGTCCAACTTCGAGTAAGAGGTCAATCGTCGAATCCAACTCGGCTGGGCAGCATTCCGGAAACATCGCGAAGTCTTCTCGTCAAAAATACCCCAGTGCCTCAAGACAAGAGCCTTCGACCAATATGTGTTACCAGTTACCAGTGATGACTTATGGCACTGAAACGTGTCAGTCTCTTGGTGTCTTACTTATGGGCCTCATAAGTAAGCTCAAAGTCGCATAACAAGCTATGAAGAGGGCTATGCTCGGGGTTCCTCTACGTGATCGAATCAGAAATGAGGTTCAAAGATTAATTATTCATCTTCATCATTGGCATCAGTCACATCTTCCTCAACTGTATCTAATAAAGAATATTTACCTTATTGTTAATTTTTAGGTTTTTGTATTCTGGAGCAAATCTTAAAGGAATGACATTTTTGTAAACAAGATTAATTAAATCTTTGTAAGTTTTTGTAGATATGCCTAGTTGTGTCGGATATAAGTTTTCCTTCAAACCAACCGTGTATTTTAAAGGAAGCAAAGGAATTTTTATAGTGTCAGCATTAGGCATAATCGAGTTTTTAATGTATATCACAATGAGTTCTTGTTTCTTAAAAGCAGCAATGTTATTTTTTATTTTTTTTATATGGCGTTAAAAATATCAACGAATCAAATTTACCATTTAGTACCTTAATTTTATATGGCTCTGCATCTTGACGTGTGAATTCCATAATAGTTGGCCAATGCGACGACGCCAATAGTAGAGATTTTTAATTATGGTCTCAATGGTCGCGTAAGTCATAAAACAAAATATTGTCCTACGACTTTATTTTTAGATTTTGTCGATCGGGACCTACATTACTAAATTACATTGAACCTTGTATATGTAAAGTAAGTAATAATATTATGCCATATTGATTGGTGTGGATGTGGGGTATTTAGAACCTTCTGAGTATCGAAACTTGTACTGCGTAATAAATGTGTAATGTTGGAAATAAAACTAGCAAAGAAAGTCATAAAACAAATATTGTCCTACGACTTTATTTTTAGATTTTGTCGATCGGGACTTTCTGGTAAATTACATTGAACCTTGTATATGTAAAGTAAGTAATAATATTATGCCATATTGATTGGTGTGGATGCGGGGTATTTAGAACCTTCTGGGTATCGAAACTTGTACATATTGTAGTTTTATCTTGTGTATGTAAATTTTGATGACATTTAAACCGCTTGTAAGACTCATGTTTTTCTTTAATATGCTTTTCTATTTTTCCTTTATCTGCTTCTATTTTTGTTCATAATGTTTACTACAACAAATAAGACACTTATCTTTTTTAGGCACGTGAAATCAATGTTATACGAGTTTTTAAACCAGGTCCAAAATACTTGAAAAGACATTCCTTTAATTGCGCTCTGATCACATTCGTTTCCTACCGACTTCCAAAAAGGCGGAGGTACTCAATTTGACTGTATTTTTTATGTTGCCTCATAATTTTGGACTAAGACTTAGATTTTTAATTTTTTTTTGTTTAAAAGCTGGTCCTTTCTATGTGGTCCCACGTAAATTTTATCAAATCCGGTTCAGTAGTTTTTAAGTTACACTCCAATAACTGATTTTTACCAAAGTAATAGAATGGAAGTCGGTATTGAATTATTCAAATTTCACTTGTTGTAAATACGATGTAAATTACTCACGTTTCGAACTTCTTCAGGTAGATATAATCGGTTAGAGTCTTTTCTGCAATAATGCGATGGCACCTTTGGCAAGCTTTCGGCGCGAGCGCTAATAATACACGTGTTACAGTGGCATTAAATCCTATTAGTCAACATTTAACAGCTGTATCAAAAGGGACATAACTGCGAATATCCCAAAATATATATATTTTTAAATTAGCGTAACTATAAATTTTCTATAATACCGTGTATGTGTAAATTGCAGTAAACCAGGCTGATCTACAATTTTTTATCTAATTAATGTAGTTAATGTGGTGCGTCACAAAATTTTGATACCCAAAAACGCTGTAACCCACACCGCCCGACATTTCAACAGGGCTGTAATTACCGTGGATTAATTATTTGCTTTAAGTTGAATTGGCATAATGCAAAATGATAAAAATATGCTGTTTTTTATGCTATTTACAACAATTGTTCGAACGGCCTTTTAAAAAAATTGAAATATATATATATAATTAACCGTTCTATGTAAAGGTTGATCCAGTAAGATATTAAAATAAATGTTGATCCACCTTTTTGCAGTGTATAATTGGCTCTTTACAATTATATATACATACATTTACCATTTAATTATTATAACAAAGATAGTAAGTAGGTTTGCAGTTAGTTATTTCGTGAAGTATAATGCTTTGACACATTGTTTGAAGATATCCAGAGAAGGCGCTCATCTAATTTCGTAGGGTAAAGTGCTCCATAAAAAGTGGTGCGGTGTATTGGGGTACTTAATATTAAGTTCTCTGATGATCGTAGAGAAAAAGAGCTTCCAACATATTAATCATCATAATGTTGCTGGATGAATAAACTTAACCTGAATGCAACCATCAACATTAGTTTCATTCATAAATCTTTTGTTATATAGGTATATAAACAGAATGCTGAGCAGTTATAAACCAATCTGAGGGTTACAAGCACAGCTCAGCACAATGCCACTCAGTGTCTTGGCAGACAAGGGGCTTATTTAAAAATATTTCTTGTATTACCCTTGGTACCTTCTGTAAGTAAAGTTCAAGTTCAATTGGAGTTCTAAAGATGATTGATTTGTTTATCATACAAACATAATATGAGATTGCAGAATGAGTTCTGAGTATTCTTTAATAATTGAAAAGGTATCACTTTACTTAGTAACTAGCTGTTTCAGTCTGAAAACATAAGTAGGTATATAAAATAGCCTTAAAACTTGTTTAATAAAATACTATGTGAAATAAAATTAAATCAGTCAAGCAAACAATAATTACTTATTTTTGCAATCTCACATTGAATTGATTACACACTGATTTGAACTGATTACATTTCATTCATTTCAAATTATTTGTTGTTCAAATAATCATCCGACAAAGTTTAACTGAGGTTATGTTCTGAAAAGTATAAGATCAGGATTAGCCTAAATTAAAATTTATGAATCTCAAACTCCTCTACTTTGAATACATTTTCATGGCTTTTTCTGAACATGAATTTCATGTATATGAATTTCCTACAGATTTTTAAATTTTTTTAATGCATTATCTGTGCTTAGTAAGTTTTAGACCATACTGGTCCAATAGTGCCTGTTTGTAGCCGAAAGGTTCTGGAGTGGAGACCACGGACCGGCAAGCGCAGCGTAGGTCGTCCACCGACACGGTGGACAGACGACCTGATGAAGGTCGCAGGACGACGTTGGATGCAGGCCGCTTCCAACCGGTCCTTTTGGAAAATCATGGGGGAGGCATATGTTCAGCAGTGGACGTCCTACGGCTGAGATGATGATGATGATGATGAGTGCCTGTTTGTAAGAAGTGCATTTCATTCATTCATGCTCAGCCGTAAAGACACCAACAGCTGAACATATGCCTCCCCCATTATTTCCAAAGACCGATTGGAAGTTACCTACAGCCAATATTATCCTGCAACCTTTAACAGGTTGTCTGTCCACTTTGTCGGTGGAAGACGTCCGCTACAATGGCCGGTCTGTAGTCTCCACTCCATAACCTTTTGGCACCATTGACCTTCAGTTAATGTGCTCTGCCCACTACCACATAAATTAGCTTATTGACTGACTAGGCTTCTGTGACTGGTGAAGTGGTAGAGGCAGAAGTGTTCTTATGATAATAAAATAAAAATACTCATAAACTGATGATTATAAATTCAGAACATCACTTTTATTTAATGAACATAAGTTCCTGCAAACAACACTTTGTCTTTATGAAGTATGGCGAATAGGAATGGACGATCCACTTTGAATGACATTGGTGGTGGTGGCTCACTCCAGCTCGACATGGGGACGGCAACCAGTCCTGTAACACAAAACGGATCTGAGTTGGTGCAAATAGACCGGAATACTGAACTGCTTAGGTAAAACAGTGCCCAACTCATAAGAAGTTGTGACCATGCTTTTAAATTTGTAAAATTATTTCCAATTCCTTTCACATCCTGTTCCCAACTTGTTAGTAGTAGCTAATTCTACCTGAATTGTTTATAATAAAATCCAAAGTGCCGCTCCAAATTTTATTGAATATATAGGTGGCGTTGGTGGAATCTATTATACAGGGTTATTGGTAATTAGACCGGATCCTTTTAAGAGGTGGTAGGGAATGCCATTTGCAACAATATGACTGTACATTGTGATATCCGGAAATGAATCATTTCTGTGATATTCTTTTTTTTTATTTTTTTTTTGAAAATCCAGTTTTACTACTTTAAAATTCAATAAAAAAAAAAGTAATCAACCGATTTCAATACTGTTCGCAGTTTTAGAGAAACCTTGTTACAGCTCTTAATAATAAACAATAATATCGTACTAATGTAGATCCATCCAAAAACTAGAGGCTTTTTCATAATTTTTATTTGATAATTTTTGTAAGATGCTTTACAAAAACCTTTATTTTCACTACAAAAACTATAGTAAATTAAGTCTGCATTTTATTTAAAAAACATCTACAAGTCTTTAGCTATCCAACGAGGTAAAAAAATTAGCACTTTATTGCACAATTGCAGAAATAATGCGATAACAAAGACTCAGGTAGAGACATTCCGAGAAAGGGTTTTAGACAAAGGTATCCATGTTGAATGCGCCGTCTCCCTCTCGCTTATGTTTGTTGAACGAGCAATGAGAACCCAGTTTGCTCAAGCGCATCGTACTGTTCAGACGTTCTTTGGCAACCCTTTATTACGATTAAATTTCGACCTTGATAACGTTATTGGACTTGTGTAACTTCTTTTTCTGTGATTCGGCTAGTGAACTGGACTTTTTGATTGATTGCTTACCCGACGACTTGGCTTGTACTAAAGGATCTGATCATGACTGCGGAATCCCACGACCATCTACCTCGGCTTCGAGAATTCACAAACGAAGAGTATGCGGACATACTGTTTTGCTATGGTTTTGCCAACGGCGTCGCTACACATGCTCGAACGGAGTATCAGTCTCGATTTCCACAGCGCCGTTTACCCCATGTGAGTGTATTTGACGGAGTGTACCGGCGACTACGAGAAACTGGTCAAGTTCAAAGACGACAAAGTGATGCTGGACGATCTCGTATTTATCATTCGGATGAAGAGGAACAGATAATTCGCATGTTTGAGCAAGAACCTACGACTTCAACAAACATCATTGCACGACGTCTTGGCATGTCGCAATGGAAAGTATGGAACACAGTGCACCGCTCAAGACTCTACCCGTATCATTTGACTCCGGTACAAGTTATCCAAGACGGAGATCCTGCACGTAGAGTCGAATTTTGCAGATTCATGTTGAACACCGATATGGAAGATGCCAATTTTTTATTAAAAATCTTATGGACCGACGAATCCAAATTTGATCAGGATGGAATATCAAATTATCATAATATTCATTATTGGGCCCCGAAAGATGACGGTAACCCAAACAAGAAAAGATTACAAGGATCACAAAGAAGGTTTTCCGTTAATGTGTGGATGGGCATTATTAAGAATGAATTGATCGGCCCTTTCTTTCTGCCCAACAACCTCAATGGTGAAACGTATGTATTTTTTTTGAGAAACGAACTTTATGAGCTACTCAGTGAAGTACCCCTTGAAACCCGCAGAAACATGATTTACCAACATGATGGTTGCCCCGCACATTTTAGTTTGAGCGTCCGTGAGTGGCTCAATCGTCAGTATCCCAATAAGTGGATTGGCAGAGGAGACCCATTCCGTGGCCGGCCAGAAGTCCCGACTTGACTCCCGTCGACTATTACGTATGGGGTCACATGAAAAGCTTGATGTACGACGATACTCTTGGACCTGTGGCAACCATCGAAGAACTGAAACAGCGCATAATAAATGCAGAAAAAATGAAAATTAATTTAAATACAAGTTTTGTTAAAAGCAATTTACGCAGACGTATGCGTCTCTGCATTCAAAATTCTGGCTCACATTTTGAGAACGAACTGTAAAAATAATAAATACAGACTAATTACATCTACTCTTTTATTTCTTTAAAAGAAATTAAGTTACCTTAAGAAAGTATTTCTTCCATAGCTACTTCTCATGGACTATTCTCATTCCTTTCTCGGTCTTTTGTAATCGCATTATTTCTGCAACTGTGTAATAAAGTGCTAATTTTTTTACCTCGTTGGATAGCTAAAGACTTGAAGATGTTTTTTAAATAAAATGCAGACTTAATTTACTATCGTTTTTGTAGAGAAAATAAAGGTTTTCGTAAAGCATCTTACAAAAATTATCAAATAAAAATTATGAAAAAGCCTCTAGTTTTTGGATGGATCTACATTAGTACGATATTATTGTTTATTATTAAGAGCTGTAACAAGGTTTCTCTAAAACTGCGAACAGAATTGAAATCGGTTGATAACTTTTTTTTTTATTGAATTTTAAAGTAGTTAAACTGGATTTTCCAAAAAAAAATAAAAAAAAGAATATCACAGAAATGATTCATTTCCGGATATCACAATGTACAGTCATATTGTTGCAAATGGCATTCCCTACCACCCCTTAAAAGGATCCGGTCTAATTACCAATAACCCTGTATTATATCGTATGGAGTTACAAGCTATGGGCGAACATTTAATACATAATATATAGATAAAATCATAAAGTTGCAAATTAGGTTATTAAAAGTTATAGTCCCCATTAACATTAAAAAACAATACAAAGACAATATATTTGAGTTCTGCAATATATTACCAACACATTATAAAGTGCTGATGTCCCTTTTGATATAACAATTAACAAAAACATCGAAATATGAATACCCATCTATATTATTTATTTATAAAAATGAATCCTATTCTGTTTCTCCTGGTCACGCTATAACTTGAGTCCTTACCTTACCGATTTCATTCATATTTTTTTAAAATGTTTTCTAATACTTCGTAAAAGGTTCTTACATTAAAAATATTAAAAAAGTTGGGAGATTATGGCGAAGCCAAAAGCCGAGCCTACTACGCGAACGAAGTCGCGGGCAGTCGCTAGTATCACAAAATAGTTATATAGAAAGTTACTCAAAACATGATTAAAATACCTACCAAGAGAAAATAATTACTATGAGACTTTTCTCATTCAACAGTTGAAGAAAAACAACAGCATACCTAATCCCTACCCTTTTTAAGCAGTTTTCCTCAAAATATAAAGGACGACACAAAAGATATGAATTACAAACTTATTTCAAAAAAATATTTCTAAAATAACCTGAAAAATAGGTACCTTCCATATCATGTATAAATATTGCACTATTTTACAAAACGGTCGTTTTAAAATAAAACTAACTAAACAAAAATTAACATCAATAAATATAACAAAATCAATAAATATACGTAAATAATAGATTTTTTAAATGTTGTTTCAGTAGTAAGGACGTGAAAGAGGAACACACAAACGTTAAGCCGACAGACATGTTTATAATATGAATGTTACTGAGTTACTGATGTACAATTTAGTTTATTAATAAAATATACTGAAAGACAAGATAACATCCTGTATGAATAGAATAGAATAGAATAGGCGCTGCGTACGCGCGGACCGGTTCTCTAGCCTGCGTTCCAGTTTTAGTTCCGCTCCGAGCATATGACAAACAGCGTCGCTATATACTCTTAGTAATAGGCGAATGAGAGGTGACATTAGTATTTTGTGAATAGGTTCTTGCCAAGTTAAGTGTTTAAAATGTGTTGTAAATAGCGTGCACTGCGAATAACACTATCAAGACAAACGCAGTGGTTTTTCGATACGTATTTTATTTAAAACACTGCTGGGTAATTGTAAAATGATAATTAATGAAAAAAAAAGGTTTTTTAAATACTGGTCACAAAAATGGCCTGTGTATAAGAAGTGCTCTTAACCCATTGACTCGCCATTCGCCATATTTGGCCAATAATACAATAGATTTCGCAGAAATCAACCTACTTTTTAACTACAGGAACTGCAACGTGTGTTAAGATAATAAAATAAAAACACCCATTAAATGATGATTATACATTCAGTACATCACTTTTATTTAATGAACATAAGTGCCTGCAAACAACACTTTGTCTTTATGAAGTATGACAAATAAGAATGGATGATCCACTTTAAATGACATTGGTGGTGGCGGCTCACTCCAGCTCGATATGGGGATGACAATCACTCCTGTAACACAAAATGGCTCTGAGTTGAAGGTAAATAGACCGAAATGCTGAACTGCTTAGGTAAAACATTCAATCAATCAATCAATCAAATTATTTATTTGTCAAATATGTGTACGTACACACTAAGCTAAGCAAGCTTAGCTCTTAATAGTAAGAGAGGCAGGCCAAACATGTTTTGATCATACTTGTATTTTAAGCATAAAAATTACAAACTAGCGTTGCAATATTATTACGACCTGTTGATTTAGAGTTTTCCATATTATACATAAAGTCAACTGGAAAGCTATAGGTACTAAGTATTAGTCATTTCTTTATACAGTAACATAATGTCAAAAGTGGTCAAACAATAAAATTCAGCGTAAAATAATAATAATATTAATAATAATGTCAAGTCAAATACATTTCAAAGTTGTATCGTAATTTATTGAATAGTACGCCTTGTCAATAAGGAAAGCTTTTAATTTATTTTTGAATATTAGAGTAATGTTTATATCTATTATGGCTGTAGGTATTTTACGAATATTATATATTTTGACCTGCATGCAGCATATACTTTTGCTAAACATGGAGGTTTTGCAGTTTGTTACCATTAATATAATATGTTTGTGGCGCTTACTGTTTAGAGTGTCAAAGTTTGATTCTAATAATACTCGAAGCCGATTCTAAAATATATATGGAAGGAAGTGTCAGAATTATAAGGTTTTGAAAGAAAGGTCTGGTCAGGAAAGGTGCGAACTGGGACCACACAGCCCAAATCATAAAATGCCCTGTCAAAATAAGTTTTTTTTAAACTCATTTCTTTAGACGTATAAGAGATTATTGTGCAGATAATATAAATCATTATCATCATCATCTCAACCGTAGGACGTCCACTGCTGAACATATGCCTCCCCCATGATTTTCCAAAAGGACCGGTTGGAAGCGGCCTGCATCCAACGTCGTCCGACGACCTTCATCAGGTCGTCTGTCCACCGTTAATACTAGAGATATAAACAGAGCAGCTTGTTTTAGTATTTTAGTGCAAATGTCTGTACTAAGTATATGTATTTTTTAACGATTTTATTATTTTTATAACTTCATAATTGTTCTTCATAAAACATGAGTTTGGTTTGTTATAGTTGATTGTTTTTAACGCGTCAGAGTTATTAAGATCCTTTTATGTCATCTATAAAAAAATTTAAAACACTGAGCAATTTCATTAGGATCAGTAATCATATTGTTCGTATTTGTTTCATATTTTCTTTGAAGTTTAGTTGCTTTTGTTTATTAATTTTGTTTAATACAGCTTTCGACTTGTTAGGTAGTTGATTGTGTTATGTGATAATTTTTCTGTACTTTTTGCGTTTGCTTTTTATTTAACTTTAATCGTTTGGAATATTGTTTTAGAGCATTTTGGTCTTGCATATTTGACGATTGCCTGTACTTCCATAAAAGTGATATTTTATGTCTAGCGCAGAGTTTTATTAGTTTCTTAAGCCACTTGGGTCGTTTGTGTATTGATATTCTAACTTTCAATACTGGACAGCATAAATTATGAAATAATATGCAAATGTCATAAAAAGCTTCCTCTGCATTTTTTGCATCGTACACGTTACAGAAATTGATTGTAAACATTAAATAATTTTATTAATATTATTAACGAGCTATGGAGAGGGCTATGCTCGGGGTTTCTCTACGTGATCGAATCAGAAATGAGGAGATCCGTAGAAGAACGAAAGTTACTGACATAGCCCAGTAGGTTAGCCAGTTAAAGTGGCAGTGGGCAGGGCACATAGCACGCAGAACAGATGGCCGATGGGGCCGAAAGGTTCTGGAGTGGAGACCATGGACCGGCAAGCGCAGCGTAGGTCGTCCACCGACACGGTGGACAGACGACCTGAAGAAGGTCGCAGGACGACGTTTGATGCAGGCCGCTTCCAACCGGTCCTTTTGGAAAATCATGGGGGAGGCCTATGTGGACTGCCTGAGTGGACGTCCTACGGTTGAGATGATGATGATAATGATTTATATTACTCGTATCTGCACAATAATCTCTTTTTCGTCTAAAGAAATGAGTTTTAAAAAAACTTATTTTGACTGGGCATTTTATGATTTGGGCTGTGTGGTCCGAGATCGCAAGCTCTTTTATAGAGGTTTTACAGTTCTTCATATTATGGGCAAAGTTATACATAAATAGATAAAATAATGAATTTGCAAGTCAAGTAATTAAAAGCTATGCCATTAACCCAAAACGTTATAAAAAATATTATTGATATATTTGAGTTCTGCAATATATTACCATTACATGATAAAGTGCAGATGTCCCTTTTGATAGAACAATTTAATGACATTGAAATACGAATACATATATCACATAAAATAGATACGTGATAAATGACTCAAAATATTATTAAAATACCAAGAGAAAACTATTACTATGAAAGAAGAATAGTAGCATACAATACCGTTGCAGTAGTAAGGAATGAAAGAGGGACAAACAAACGTTAAGCTGGCAGACAGACTCTTACGTTTAAAATATGAATGCTACTGATGTACGATTTCACTTATTAATAAAATATACTGAAAGACAAGATAACATCCTGTATGAATAGAATAGATTAGGAGTTGCGTAAGCGCGGACCAGGTCCCGAGACCGTATGAACAGAATAGAATAGGCGCTGCGTAAGCGCGGACCGGTTCTCGAGACCGTAAGAATAGAATAGGCGCTGGGTACGCGCGGACCGGTTCTCGAGACCGTATGAATAGAATAGAATAGGCGCTGGGTACGCGCGGACCGGTTCTCGAGACCGTATGAATAGAATAGGCGCTGCGTAATCGCGGACCGGTTCTCGACACCGTATGAATAGAATAGAATAGGCGCTGCGTAAGCGCGGACCGGTTCTCGAGACAGAGTTTCAGTTCTAGTTCCGTTCCGACCATATGACGAACAGCGTCGCTAGGAATATAGACTAATGAGAGATAACAATTGTATTTTGTGAGTAGGTGCTTGAAACGTGTTTAAATGTATTGTAAACAGCGTGCGTTGCGAATAACCGTATCAAGACAAACCCAGTGGTATTTTTAGATTATGTAACTCACCTGCTGGTTAGTTGTGAAGTGATAAATAATAAAAAAAAACAGTTTTTAAATAGTATTGTGTATAGTTTGCCCGTCTATAAAAAGTGCTCTTAAAATAATAAAATAAAACACTCATTAAGTGATGATTATACATTCAGTAAATCACTTTTATTTAATGAACATAAGTGCCTGCAAACAACACTTTGTCTTTATGGAGTATGACAAATACGAATGGATGATCAACATTGAATGACATTGGTGGTGGGAGCTCATTCCAGCTTGACACGGGGATGGCAATCTCTCCTGTAACACAAAACGGCTCTGAGTTAAAGGTAAATAGTCCGAAATGCTGAACTGCTTTTAAATTTATAAGATTGTTTTCTATTTCTATCACAACCTGTTTCCGACTTGTTAGTAGTAGCTAGTAGCACAGCATATAAATTATGTTTTTAGACTGTAGTAAAATTAGTTGTTTCCTTGTGATTTTGAAAATAAACTTCTCTTAAACTTCGGACTATAAACGAAGCTTAAGTTTTACGACAGAAAATGCGGTAAATATTTTGCTCGGGTTCATCAAACAGTACAACTTTTTAATATATAATATATATAACTCGTAAAAAGTTATCTACCGAAAAGCCACGGCTACGTTTTATCGCTCAGTCTAGACAAATTTTTATTCACCCGCATGTTGATGGATGATGATGATTATGAATTAAATATAGTCTATGTTACTCAGGGAGAATGCAGCTTTCTACTGGCGGAAGAATGTTTCTACTTGGTTAAGAGGCATTTCACATTTTAATGCGCGTAATCGTAGATTTTAAAGCGCTTAATTTACTATCATAGGAAAGATTCACAAATAGTTGAATAATTGAAATAAATAGAATAATCTGTCCTCTTTTCAGTTAATGTACCACATTTACAAGCATAACTTTAATTATTTTGTAGTGACCAATCTCCCGCACCTCGTTTTACGAATTAAATGGAATATAGCAAACTTCAGAGTTCTATCTCTTGTATAAAAACTCATCAAATTAACTAAACAAAAAAATCTATTCATCAGGAATATAATCTTGGTGACACACAGTGTACTAGAATATCGATAATTGATCATCATTATAGAAAAAAAAATAAAGATCTTTCGCCAATTTCCACGAATTATATCAGCAGTTTAACACGATTTATTGCGTTAAATAAAGTGTAATTCCAAACTGATATTATATCAAAAGAAAGTACATTCTTCAATTAATCTGATCTCAGTTAAAATATGATATTAACTCTGCTTTGTTAGACACGAAAAAATATTTAACATAAGTCTAAATGATTATAAATTGAATCGACAAGAAATTGATTGTTTACTCATTCCAAAGCCACAGTTTTTAAAATGAGTGCAAGTATCAAAATATGTTACTCACAGTCACGTTATTCCGTCGTCACTTCTTTCGCCTGTGTAAGCGATGCGCTGGCATTTACCTAAACTTCAGTAGAGTGATTTTGTGAAATGGCTCTTAAGTAGTTTTTGAGTTTATCCATTACAAAAAAATAATCAAATCTTTCCTCTTTAATAATAGACTAGATGTAAAATAATGACGTTGATTAACTTATAAACATCCGTATAACATTACAAGGCGGGTTATTGTGTCTAGCTATCGATGCAACTGGTTTTCGAAGATAGAAGATCGCGAGTGCGCTTGTGATAAGTTACTTCCTGCGCAGCCCTGTATGAAGTACACCGAAACGCTACAAACTGCACAAAACCAAAAGCATAATTGAACTCTTATCCGCGGTTTCACGCGGGGTCGTAATGGACTTAGCGACCACCTCTACCCAGTAGGCCTAGCTAGACAAAAGATGTTTCTGTTATCGTTAACGCCAAACGACAACTTCAAAATGTATGGCGTTGACATTACCTGTGGATAAGTCACGTGACGTCGCTCTAAGTTGTTAGACACATTTTTGTCTGTAGCGTGTGCGGAAACACGCCTGTTTGAATTTTGTCTAGGCCTGCAAGGGTGGAGGTTTCTACATACTCGTAGTTAGCGATCGATGTACTTTCATCTGTTCCCTTATGACTTATAATATCATAATTTGACAAATACGGTGTTATTGGAAGCGTCGTGTTCGTTCGCTGGTTATAGCTGTTACAATAAATAGAATATAGGGCCCTCTAGAGGACATAGTCATGTAGGTATTAAAAAATTTTTTTTTTTGTGCTGCTTTAGCGATCTCAAACGTTGAAATTTATGGAGAGAAAAATTCACATCCTCGGACGAGATATATTCCTCATATATTTCCAGTCTATAGCCTGGTTGGAAGCGGCCTGCATCCAACGTCGTCCTGCGACCTTTATCAGGTAGTCTGTCCACCTTGTCGGTGGACGACCTACGGTATACTTGCCGGTCTGTAGACTCAAGAACCTTTCGGCCCCATCGGTCGTCAGTTAATGTGGCCTGCCCACTGCCACTTCAACTGGCTTATGTTTTGAGGTATATCGGTGACTAGTAGATCTATGGATCTCCTCATTTCTATTTCGACCACATAGAGAGATCCTTAGCATAGCCCTCTCCATAGCTCGTTGTGTGACTTGAGCTTACTTATGAGTCTCATAGTAGTAGATCATGTTTCTTAGATATGTAGAAGTTCTCTAATGATAATAAAATAAAAACGCTCATAAAGTGATGATTATACATTCAGTACATCACTTTTATTTAATGAACATAAGTGCCTGCAAACAACACTTTGTATTTATGAAGTATGGCAAATAAGAATGGATGGTTCACTTTGAATGGCATTGGTGGTGGTGCGCAGTTACAGATGATGGTGCTAAACAGTTCTGCAACACAAGAAGTTTTAAAGTTGAAAGGGAAACTAAAAAGTGCAAGCTGATCTATATGCTGAACTGCTTAGCTAACACAGTGCCCAACTCATAAGTAGTTGTGACCATGATATTAAAATTATTGCAACCTGCTGTTTATTTTGATATCATCGAGTTTATACAGTAATAAATTCAAGTAATAACAAAACAGGCTATAAACATTATTATGAGTGAAAATTCGGCGACACACGGACTTTGCCTGGCCATTTAAATTCACTTTAACGTAAATTGGCCAATTTTTTAGGGTAGAAAATGCAGGGGTGGAAAATGGCCAGTAGACTTTACTTTTGTAGAAGTCAGTTTTTTTACTAGTAATTAAAACTTATTTCGAAAAATGAGTCAGTAGTTAGTTCTATTAGTTCCTCTTCAAAAAAGAGGCCATACATTATATATTTACTTACAACCTTGGTGAAGTTAAATAGAATTAGAACAACAAACATAAATAAATATTAAAAACATAATTGGTTGACGGAGGATCAGTACCTCCCGAGGTGAGTAATCAGTATTTTAGATGCTTACGATTAGTAAAATCAGTATTTTGACTCAGTTTCCAGCCCTGAAAATTCTTGAAGGATAAAAAGTTGTTTTGCAGATTTGAAAGTTGTAATACTCGCAACTTATTCAACTTCACACCACACGTTTTGCTATATTACCTACTCGGTGAACAACTTACAACAATAACTTTATTTAATGCGTGTAAGTGCCAGCAAACAGAAGCTTGTCCTGATGTAAAATCGCAAACAGAAACGGACGGTCCACTTTCAACTGCATTGGAGGTGGAGGGGCCGCCCCGAAACTTGTCACAACTGCGATCAACCCTGGAGAGTAGAAGTATAACTAGTTACCGCTATGTGCATACCGTTTACCTGCAGATAGGAGTATCTCGCAGTAGTTATCGGGGCAAATCCGTCAAAAAACGAAAGCAGGATTTTCTTTTATACATTAGGTGAGAATCAATAAGCACCAATTATGTGAAAGCAGAGGTTAAAGGCTTAAGGTCAGATCACATTGCAGCAGAAGAGAAGCGAAGGAAACCGAATGGTTGGAGCAGAAAAAAACCAGCTGAAGCACATTGCATCAATAATAATATTAAACTAAACCGCGAGGGCGGCTTTGTGGAACTGCATGGGTGGCTATATGGCAATGCAGGGGTGTATTTGTGGTGAGCCGTCGGTGTCTGGCTATTTCGTGGACCCCGAGGCTTCTCCCTGAGGCTGAGACCCTTGAACCTCTGGTTTGCCTTAACTGGCCGTCTGGGGGTGGAGACGCAAGAGCAAGTAAGTACCAAAAAGCTCCCAAGGGTGGAAGTGTTAAGGGCATAACCCTAGAAGTAGCGCACTAGTGAAACCGCAGCACACCTCTCGACGCCCTTTAGCCATCCACACCAAGAGTTGCCACGTTCGTCGCCATAAGTGACGGCACTTATGGAAGCCCGTTTAGTTGGTGGCAAGCGCCGTAGTAGGGGTAGCCCACCTCGTTAGGCATCTATCTAGGCTATATTACCTTAGTCCAATGTCGAATTCTTAGTTATCATAACATCGATGATTTTTGAAAAATTTACCAAAATCATATGGTTATTCGTTCATAGTGTTCAAACAGACAGTTACTAGTACCTAAAAATGTATTTGCATCCTAGCTTAATACTTTCACAGACATAACCAAGTAGCCAGGATTATATGTAGCAACTTGCTCTTCAATACGGCCTCATTCAGTCTGAGGTGTGAGTATGTTTTACTTACTTTACTTTAACTTTGACAGTTATGTCGCAATAAATACTTTTTAATTTTGAACTATGCAATAGTAACGTCGGTACAAACCAGAGGCCATAGCACAAACAATTTCCGAAAAAGTATTCGTGCTGTAAGCGTCAATACTCAATACGTCACGCTTCGGCGTACAAAGTATGAGGTGTCTGTGTTACAGTTGCCCTAGATAAATTGCAGTTTGTACATCTTCACGTGAACCACACGTTACGTTACACTTACGCAGATACTCGTGCTAGACCCCCTGGCCACATCATTCGTACCTTGGTATTAATCCTCATCAATACTCTAATAATAAAGAGAAAATATGATTATATTGTCATAAAAACTTCAGTGAGAACTCATAGTTAAATAGTAATACCGTGTAGTAGACGTGAGTGTCTGCCGGTTTTACCATTTAACTAGGAAATATGAGTGTTTGTTTGTATTGGATAACCGTAAAACTACTTAACCGATTCATACAATTATTTCACGAGTATAAAGATACATTATGCCTGAGTATCATATGATATAAGTATTTGATTCATTCTCATCATCATCCACGCGGGTAAATCCGCGAAACGCAGCTAGTATATAAAAAAGTATACGCATATATAAAAATTACATTCAAATAACTATATGAAAAGTACTTACCAAGCGTTTTTAATCTATATATATAAAAGCGAAAGGTCACTCACTCATCACTAAATCTCAGAAACTACAAGTGCTAGGAGTTTCAAATTTTGCATGCGGGTTCTTTTTAGGACGTAGGTGCTCACTAAGACGGGATTTTATGAAATTCAACCCCTAAGGGGTTTTTTTGGGGTTGATAGTTTGTATAAAACTTCGTTACTGCGAGATTTAAAATTTTAAAATTTTGCATGGGGGTTATTTTTTGGACGTAGGTGCTCACTAAGACGGGATTTTATGAAATTCAACCCCTAAGGGATTTTTTTTGGGGTTGATAGTTTGTATAAAACTTCGTTACTGCGAGATTTAAAATTTTAAAATTTTGCATATTTTTTGGACATATGTACTCACTAAGACGGGATTTTGTGGAATTCGACCCCTAATTGAAATCTGACCCCATTAAAATCTGTAATTACCGTATCCCGCGAGGCCACGCGAGCGTAGCCGCTGGCGGGTCAGCTAGTAGATGAATATTTTGGAAAATAATACAATTTGAACGAGTTTAAAAATGTTTTATAATTATCAAAATTAATTTTGTTGTATACAATTAGGAGTAGGTACCTAATTGTATAGTTATTTCTATATATATAACAATTTAGTGCGTATAAGTGCCACTAAACAATATTTTATCTTCATGTAAAATGGCGAATAAGAAAGGACGGTCCACTTTGAACTGCAGGGGAGGTGGCGGAGGCTCGAAACTAAGACTTTCAGCTATCAAGAGAAATCCTGTTGAATGAAAATATATTCATAATTTTTACCACATAATTCAGGAGGGTTGTGTTTTAAAGGGGATGTACTGTGACAGGCAGATAAACATACAGTCATGACAATGGCGAAATGATAAGGGCTCCTACTGTCTACAGAATTATATAAGAGATACGAGATTAAGATTGTTAGTGATGTTTTGCATTCGTTCTGTCCAATATCTATAGATTGATAGTATTTGTTGAATTAACTAGTTAACCTAACGTGATTTTGTACCTTTTACTTATATTAGAACCATTAGTGGAGCTCCAAGTAGTTCATAAGTTTACCGATAGATGGCGCTAGTAAATTGGCCATAAATTCTAACACGCGGTGACAAGATTCTCCGCAAGTTAACGATCTAAATGTGGCGGCAATTTTAAATTGAATAAAATCCGAGGTCGATTGAATTGTTTGATTTGTATACCAATCCTACAAATACCTATCCCCTTTAGGTTAATTAGGTAATAGACGCTTATCAAAGCGCAATCAGTACTTATATTATACAATTTTAATGCATAATTACTATCTACGCCATATCGTTCACTTAGACCACTGCTTTGAATCTTCCTCCATATATTCTGGCCTAGATGGAATAAGCAGCCGATTTGAATCGTAGCGTTAATTTCAAACTATCAGCTTTGTGCTTCGAACAAACGTGGCTATCGATCTGTTGGTTTTCGATACAACGTACTTTCGAACCAATGACTCACCTGAAAATATTTTCGCAACAGCGTGCGTCGCACTGACGTTCTTCGAAACAACGTAGGACTCCCACCCCATTCATATAATTAGTCCTTCGATCTGTTTCTGCAACATTGGTGCCACGGTAGAACTCGTTTTCGAAAATAACGCGATATTTTAAGTTTTTCATATTGTGAACAGACAGATGTCAAAGAAAAACCAAATAGTGTGAAAACAAATGAATCCCTAAATTCGAATCACAAAATACTAATACAAAAGCCTAAATTTGAAATTGAAAATTTATATTTGGAATTCCTAGCCAAACGCCAGATGTTTGAAATCAACTTTATAGGTAAAAAAAACTTTATAGGTAAGGATCTAATATTATTATTGTACAACTAATTGAATACTCATATGTGTATCAAAAGATAATTATCAGAAATCAAATACTTAAATAAAAAGGTTCCTACCTATATTTATTAAGACAATGACATTTTGGATAATAACACAATTTCAATGACTGTTTATATGTTTTATAACTCCCAAATTTAATTAAGAATTACCAGTAATTTTATAAAGGAAAAGATTTCTATGTATATACAAATTTAGTACGTGTAAGTGCCACCAAACAACATTTTGTCTTCGTATAAAATGGTGAATAAGAAAGGACGGTCCACTTTGAACTGCAGGGGCGGTGGCGGAGGCTCGAAACTAAGACTGTCCGATATTTCAACGACAAGTCCTGTAGAATGAAAATAAATTCATTATTTTTGCTCTATTGTACAGAAGGAGGGTTATGTTTTAGAGGTTACGTGGTGTAGCAGTTAGATATGTTTGTAAGCCGTGACATGGCGAAATTATAAGATTTTCTACTTACCACAGATAAATAAAACAGACAGATTGAATAGTTATATACATAGTAATACTTTGTAATCGTGTTGTCCAATATCTATAGTTTGATAGTACTTAGATATTTATATATATATCGGGTGTCCCGAAACTCAACGATAACCTTGTACCGGGCGAGAGGCAAAGGTATACCAGTTATGAAAAAAAAAATTCTTCGTATAAATTTCAGTGTAATTACACTCTTTTCAATTTTGTTTACAGATTGACTGCAAACAAAAATTCTATTTTTTTAAATTGTTTATTTGCTAATTATTTATTGGTTGTTTATTTATTCTTCTAGAATAGCAAAATATATCTACATAATTATGTTTTAAATAGCTTTATTTCCGTATAATTGCTAGGGTCATCTAACTCTCTCTTTATGTTTGAAACATAGACAGCATTGAATAGATAAGATTGCTCATTATGCTCATAATGTTAATGTAAATGTTTTATCCGGTTCGAATACTTTACGTTACACTGACGTTTGGTGATATTTTATCTCTATATCAATTGTCAATTTAGTTATGTGATAGTACACTGATGTTTGGTGATGTTTATCTCAATATTTACTGTCAATTTAGTTATGTGATAGTACACTGAAGTTTGGTGATGTTTATCTCAATATTTACTGTCAATTTAGTTATGTGATAGTACACTGAAGTTTGGTGATGTTTATCTCAATATTTACTGTCAATTTAGTTATGTGATAGTACACTGACGTTTGGTGATGTTTATCTCAATATTTACTGTCATATTCGATATGTAATGGTACACTGACGTTTAGTGATGTTTATCTCAATATTTACTGTCAATTTAGTTATGTGATAGTACACTGAAGTTTGGTGATGTTTATCTCAATATTTACTGTCATATTCGATATGTGATGGTACACTGACGTTTAGTGATGTTTATCTCAATATTTACTGTCAATTTAGTTATGTGATTGTACACTGAAGTTTGGTGATGTTTATCTCAATATTTACTGTCATATTCGATATGTGATGGTACACTGACGTTTAGTGATGTTTATCTCAATATTTACTGTCAATTTAGTTATGTGATAGTACACTGAAGTTTGGTGATGTTTATCTCAATATTTACTGTCAATTTAGTTATGTGACAGTACACTGACGTTTGGTGATGTTTATCTCATTATTTACTGTCAATTTAGTTATGTGACAGTACACTGACGTTTGGTGATGTTTATCTCAATATTTACTGTCAATTTAGTTATGTGATAGTACACTGAAGTTTGGTGATGTTTATCTCAATATTTACTGTCAATTTAGTTATGTGATAGTACACTGACGTTTGGTGATGTTTATCTCATTATTTACTGTCAATTTAGTTATGTGACAGTACACTGACGTTTGGTGATGTTTATCTCAATATTTACTGTCAATTTAGTTATGTGATAGTACACTGACGTTTGGTGATGTTTATCTCAATATTTACAGTCAATTTAGTTATGTGATAGTACACTGACGTTTGGTGATTTTTATCTCAATATTTACTGTCAATTTAGTTATGTGACAGTACACTGACGTTTGGTGATGTTTATCTCAATATTTACTGTCAGTTTAGTTATGTGATAGTACACCGAAGTTTGGTGATGTTTATCTCAATATTTACTGTCATATTCGATATGTGATAGTACACTGACGTTTAGTGATGTTTATCTCTAAATTTCCTGTCAATTTAGTTATGTGATAGTACACTGAAGTTTGGTGATGTTTATCTCAATATTTACTGTCATATTCGATATGTGATAGTACACTGACGTTTAGTTATGTTTATCTCTAAATTTACTGTCAATTTAGTTATGTGATAGTACACTGAAGTTTGGTGATGTTTATCTCAATATTTACTGTCATATTCGATATGTGACAGTACACTGACGTTTGGTGATGTTTATCTCAAAATTCCTGTCAATTTAGTTATGTGATAGTACACTGAAGTTTGGTGATGTTTATCTCAATATTTACTGTCATATTCGATATGTGATAGTACACTGACGTTTAGTGATGTTTATCTCTAAATTTCCTGTCAATTTAGTTATGTGATAGTACACTGAAGTTTGGTGATGTTTATCTCAATATTTACTGTCATATTCGATATGTGATAGTACACTGACGTTTAGTGATGTTTATCTCAATACTTACTGTCAATTTAGTTATGTGATAGTACACCGAAGTTTAGTGATGTTTATCTCAATATTTACTGTCACTTTAGTTATGTGATAGTACACAGAAGTTTAGTGATGTTTATCTCAATATTTACTGTCATATTCGATATGTGATAGTACACTGACGTTTAGTGATGTTTATCTCAATATTTACTGTCAATTTAGTTATGTGATAGTACACTGAAGTTTGGTGATGTTTATCTCAATATTTACTGTCATATTCGATATGTGATAGTACACTGACGTTTAGTGATGGTTATCTCAATATTTAATGTCAATTTTGTCATGTGACAGTACACTGACGTTTGGTGATGTTTATCTCAATATTTACTGTCATATTCGATATGTGATAGTACACTGGCGTTTGGTGATACATAATCTAATATTAAAAAATTGCAAATTTAAGTAGCCTTTTGAATTGTATTCTCTTACACATTCGTTTAATTTTCTTTAATTTAGGCTCTTATTTTGGGGTGACGTACATTGTATGTATTAAAATAACATACTTTTGCCTTTTTATAAACGAAGATATACTTGTTTATCTTACACATCCAAAACTAAATAATACTATTATTATTGTCACTAGCCACAACTTGAATTCACATAGACGCATATAAAAATAAAAAAGTATATTAAAAGACCTACCTGGCGTTGTCAAACGATAGACATTTTGGATAGTAATAGGTACAATTTAAACAACTCGTTATATGTTATATATTCTCAAAATGAAATATAATAAATATTACTCTTTATTTTATAAAGAAAAAGATTTCTATGTATATACAAATTTAGTACGTGTAAGTGCCACCAAACAACATTTTGTCTCCGTATAAAATGGTGAATAAGAAAGGACGGTCCACTTTGAACTGCAGGGGAGGTGGCGGAGGCTCGAAACTATCACTATCCGCGTATTCAACAAGAAGTCCTGTAGAATTAAAACACATTCGTTATTTTTACTTGTATGTCCAGAAGAAGGGTTTTGTTTTAGAGTGTATGTGGCTCGAGTAGTAGAAGTATGATAAATATATGTCTGTATGTCACGACATGGCGAAATTATAAGAGTTTCTATTGACTACAGAACAATACGAGTACAATTTGAAAAAATTAATACAGACTTCCATTCTATTCAGTTATTGGAGTGTATCTCAAAAACTACTGGACCGAATTTAATGAAATTTAAATGGGACCACACATCCCCGCGGGGCCACGCGAGTGTAGCCACGGCCATTAATAAAGACATAGAGCAAAGATTTGATTGTTTGTTTGTTTGTAATGGATAAACTCAAAAACTACTTAACCAATTTAAAAAATCCCCGGTAGAAAGCTATATTATTTATATGATTCATCATCAACATCATCCATCACCACGCGGGTGCAACCGCGTAGTGGAGCTAGTCATCGATAAAATAACCAGTAAATACTTTTTAGTACGAATTACACCTTGCCTACATCACATAATTTGTACTTAATAGTAAGTACTACATTTAATTTATTAAACAAACTATGAGTTTGGTAAAATAAACTAGTGGGTTTAAGTACCGCAAAACAAAGTTTTGTCTTCATGTATATCTATGAACAAAAATGGACGATCTATCTTACCACCACACAATATGTTTATTTAATGTATTTATATTTAACGGCGACCCGCCCCGCAATCCTCTACTATTTGTTTTATATTTTATGGATTGCACTATCGTTTTTATTATAAATTAAGATCTTTGCCACAAGAACACATATTCTGTGAAAATGTCGTCCACTTTAAATGATATAACCTAACATTTTTTCCCCGTGCAAATAATTTGTCCTAACGCGGAACAAATGGTAGTCGGTTAGGATGAGATCCGGCGAGTATGGAGGCTGGCGGCTGGTTTCTAACTGCAGCTCTTGTAGAGTCAAAACAGATTGTCGACCAGTTTATTGCTAGTTTCGCCATCATTATCGGAAATCCACTTTTCATCACACGTCACAATACGGTCCGAAATCCTTTAATTTCTGTATCGGTTTAACAAGGTAAAGCAAACTACAACGCGCGCTCCTCTGCAGATCAGTCAATCATGAGGTACCGATTTTTCAAGTGTTTTAATTATACCGTTTTGGTTCAAATAGGTCTATATTGTGGGTATGCCAACATCATCATCAGCTTGCACCATCTCTTTCACTACCTTAGAGGCTGGTTTTTCTCCTGGTACATTTTTCAAGTAGAAGTTTCCACTATGAAAGCGGTTAACCAAAAACGAATGGTGCGTTAGTTAGCCGTATCCTGTCCAAACATAGCATTGACATCTTGAGCAGTTTCTGCTGCGTTAGTCTCCCAAACTCGTATACGAAAATTGCATTAGTCCCACGAACTCGTATACGAAAATAACTCTAACTTTAGCTGTTTCCGCTTTACGTTAAAATTGAATGTAAAAACAATAGAAAGTCAAAGAATCAAATTCATCCTTTTTTTAATTTAGAATGTTATGTTTGCGTGTGAAAATAGTTTCACTGTAGAATCCGACACCTACAAAGTTTAATTGAATTCTTAGTAGCACGCGCGTGGACCTGCTTTCCTTCTGAAATGTAAACCAATCACCGAACATATCTATTTGTAACCTCGGAAGTAATTCGTATTTGGAATCATACGTCGTTTTGGTTTGAAGGATCACTTTTTGTGTGGAATTTGTTCCGAGTTATGCTTCCTGACATTATTTTTTCGTAGGTCCTCTTACTCTCTTTGTCTTTTTGAAATATAGACAAATAATTTGAATCATAAAAAACTTAAAATCTATTAAAATTGCGCATAGCATTAGTTTAAATTGGTGTAACCGTTTCGAACAATTTACGGTGATAGTTCACTGACGTTTGGTGATAGTACACTGACGTTTGGTGATAGTACACTGAAGTTTGTTGATAGATTACCTAATTTGAAAAAAATGGCAAATTTTAAGGTGCTTTCTAAATGAATCGTTTTTTTTAATTTTGCGTATTCTTTGCTTTTATTTTCGTTGTCGGTCGACGTGGGCACGATGTACGTATCAACTTAATATTTTTTATAGCCGAAGCTAAACTTATATATTCTGAGTCACCCGAAAGCAATTCATAATATTATTATTTTAACTTGGAATCACTTCAATACCTACACATATGCATATAAAATAAAAAGGACATTAAAATAAATAAAAAAAATATATCTACCAAGCGTCGTTAAATATACATTTTAGATAATAATAAAATTTAAACGACTGTATATGTTTTATAATTCTCAAAATTAAATATTTATTACCCGTAATTGTATATAGAAAGAGATTTCTATGTATACAACAATTTAGTATGTATAAGTTTTATTTTGTAATTAAATAAATAAATAAATAAGTACCACTAAAGAACATTTTATCTTCATGTAAAATGGCGAATAAGAAAGGACGGTCCACTTTGAACTGCAGGGGAGGTGGCGGAGGCTTGAAACTAAGACTATCGGCATATGCGATAAATCCTGTAGAATGAAAATAAATTAATTATTTTAACCGGCTGTCAAGAAAGAGGGTTAGGGTATGTGGTACCTATGTGGCAAATGTTTGTTAGTTTGTATGTCATGACTGTATACTTATATATATTTCGTAATCCTGCTGTATCCGTTTCAATAATTTGTATAGATGTATTCATTATATATATTTTATACTTCAATTATATGTATAGTACTAAAACATATATGTTTAATGTTTTATATCGATACAAATAATTAAAACAGAAAGTGTCTGTTTGAAATGCCAAAAAACAGCTATTTAATAAACGCATATTAAAGTATTTAAGGTACTTATAAAACAAAAACGTTTTTTTTGTTTTCTCCGTCTAATGTCCGTAACAGCGTAATATACTTTTAAGTTGGAAAAAGTGTTATGATTCCGTGCCAAAAAACTATCACCCAGAGGCCACGCGAGTGAATCCGCTGACGATTCGGCCAGTTAAGGCGCGGTCCAACCCTAATTTTAAAATAATTTACGATGCTTTACGTAAGGTTGAAAATCGCTTGTTAGATTGGACGACGTAATGCGAAAATGCGTTAATTTTGTACGTTTTCTTTTTATTTTTCGATATATACTAACAGAATCGAAAAAATAACTTTAGTAATATACGTTGGCTATGTATTACAAAAAAAAATATAGTGTTATCGCTGAAAATTCTGAGAGTTTGGACGTGAAAGTTTATTTTTGTGGACCTATTCAGGATTTTTTCTGCAGAAAGAGAGTTATATTTATGAATTCTATTCGGTTATTACTCTTTTCCTATTCCTTTTCTAACCTTAGTATTTTTTTCATAATATATTATCGATCTGTTTCGTTACACTAGGTGTTTAAAAAATCTGATTTTTACTAATATCAGGATACGAGCGCGTCTTTTGGAGAGGCCTATGTCCAGCAGTGGACTGCTACAGGCTGATGATGATGATGATGATGAGCGCGTCTTAATAATATAATCAGCAATAAAATAACCAGTAAATTTTTGTTGACACGAATTATATTACTTACCTACATGACATAATAAGTTATAGTAAGTATTATATATAATTTTATAAAACAAGCCATTGGTTCGTATAATAAACTAGTAAGTGTAAGTGCCGGCAAACAAAGTTTTGTCTTCATGAAGAATTATGAACAAGAATGGATGGTCTACTGTAAACTTCATTGGCGGCGGCGGTGTGGCATGACTACTTGTGAATACAGCGACCACTCCTGTCAAATAACATATTAAATATCAAAGCCAGCTGTGAAAATACTCACAGGATATTTGTTATTAGGCTGAAAAATTGATTAAAAACCTATTTTTAATAATGGTTCATCAAAGTCACTCCCTCTCGCCTGAGGGAAAGCGAAGATGGAATCAAGAAACAATGACACTAATCGCCACCCCTATGACCTGACAGGTGCTTTTTTACGACCCGCTTGAAGGACCTAGGGTCATAGCTGCAGGGAAATACGTACGTCGGCAAAGCATTCCACAATTTACTTACACGACAGAGGTAGGGACTGCCAAACTTTTTGGTTCGTGGTGAGAAGTTTTGAACAGTATATGGATGCAATGCTAGGCCGGAACGAGTAGTTCAGAATCGGAATGGTGAGGAAGGAATAAGATTGAAAAGCTCTTCAGAACATTCGATTAGAGAATCGTTAGAGAAGCTATAGTTCTACGCATTTGTAAGCGTTCTAGGTGTTGAGTGACTTCAGTGTCTCCAATAATACGAACAGCGCGACGTTGCAGTCTATCGAGAGCATCCATTAGGTACATACTTAGCGGATCCATCCCAGAGGTGGCAACAATATTCAATACGTGGGCGCACCTGAGTTTTATAAAGAAGGCAACGCTGACCAGGAGTAAAGAAACGCCTCGCTCTGTTCAAGACTCCGAGTTTGCGGGAAGCTAACTTGATAATACTCTCGATGTAGTCACGCTGGTTCAGGTCACTACGGATGTCCATGCCATGGATGTCAAGATTAACACTGTACAGGTAAGGTGATATTCTGAAGAGAAGGAAGAGGAAGAAATAGAGGTAGTAAGTAATAGAGTACGATGTTTTTGCGGAGAACGCGCACACTTGAGATTTCCTGGCAATGAACTCAACCAAGTTTTGAATACTAAAGAAGCGTAAGCAAAATGCCCGTAACCAGGGGGGGAGGGAAGGGCTACTCTTGAAAACGAAGTATCTACGTATAGTTCATTTGACGGATTTCGGATTTTCTACTATGATAGTGAAAGAGAAGGGAGAAGAAATGCAATGACAAGTTAGAGTGATTATGATTAGTGTTTTATGTTAAACTGAAGATGACATATGAAATCGTAATCATATATATCATAATGTATAATTTGTAAAAACTACTACGACTACGTCTGCGCAGGATTAGTATTTCGAGTAGCTTATTATCTTCTCCAAGGCCATATCTACCTTTATACCAAAATGTCATACAATATGTACCTACACGGTTAAACGCAATTGCTATAATCCCACTAATATTATAAATGTGAAAGTTTGGATGGATGAATGGATGTTCGTTACTCAATAACAGAGTAGCTAAACGGATCTGGTTGAAATTTGGCACAGAGATAGATTATAGTCTGGAATAACACATAGGCTACTTTTCATCATCATCATCATCATCTATCACCACGCGGGTGAAACAGCCTAATATTCTTGGGCACGGCATAGACAAAATAACAAGATCTCCGCCAACGCCAAGATCGTAATGATGACTTAGTTTCTGTCAAAAGAGTTCTGTCAACAGTTCGATACACTAGACGTGCTCGGCGATAGAGTCGGCATGTCATCCGTCTTTGTTGTTCAGCCGACTGTAGTCGAGCGATTCCGCCATCACCACGGAGGTGACACATCAGTCTACCGGTCATGAGTGAATCGCCCGCAATACTTACATGTTATTTTAAACACAACATAACAAATAGTTTCGCCTATATATCCTCGAAGGGATAAGCCGGTATTTTAGCAAACTATAATAATCGGTCTAGCCGTTCTCGAGTTATAAGTGTTCGAACAAAACCAACTTTGTTATATATTATATATGTAAAAGTAAATAGATGATATTTAAAACTTACCTTTTTCGTATAGCATCAGCATAAACAAGAAATTCCCCGGGTTTAGTTATTGTATTAATTGAAATTTAGTAGCAAGAGTCAATCACCACAGATTCATAGAGGAGAAGACCACTTTGGAATCATCCGTATAATATAAACTAAACCTAGCAGTGCAGTGCAGCATATAAATATAGACGTCATTTTGCATACATTCACTATACAGCGTGTAACAAGAAGGTGTAATAATACTAAAACCACACACGCAGAAGCTTAAGCATACAATTGGGACCTAACTACTACGTCCCAGGAAGTAGTAAACATTCCGAGTTATGAGTAACCAAAGTTTTCTAATACTCAAGCAGGTTCATTACTGAAAAACTGGGCCAGAACGTAGACTAGGTAAAAAAGGGGCCTATGCGGGGAGGATTGCATAGCTAGTACTTTGCATACTAAAAGAGAAAACTCTTTTCTACCTCTTAACATTGCCGATTTCAGTGATTTCTTTTTCATGGAATCATCACATTGTTTACTATGCCCGTACGTTTATTTTTAATTTCTAAAAAAGGAAATTTATATTACTTAGAAATACTGAAAAAACGTACGGGCATAGTAAACAATGTGATGATTCCATGAAAAAAACCATTGAAATCGGACAATGTTAAGAGGTAGAAAAGAGATTTCTCTTTTAGTACGGAAAGTACTAGTTATGCAATCCTCTTAAGCTGGGGCGCGGCGTGGCGGGCCCGTTGCATAGCGCATTGACCCCAACGGACTCCAAGAAAAAGGCCTGTCAAATAGGGCTGTCCAAAGAATTTCGGACAATTTTTTTCAAGTTTGTATGAATAAAATTATAAGCGATTTAAATGTTTTTAACTTTGCCATATGAATCCTGACTACGTACATATGCTATGCATCCCTTTCCGTATTACTACACCTTTTTTGTTATGTACACGTTGTATATAATATATGAGAATACAAATGTGAATAATGATTTTTAGCAGGAAATGACTAGAAAAGTAAATGTCATATGACATACATATGAAATACACCTTAAAGTAAGGGTCGTAGTCGTAGTATAAAATGTCTGAGCAATCATTTTAAAGCGCGTCGCGTCCCATAGCAAATTCTGCGCAGACCCTGATGTTAGAAGCTATCGTCGCGTTATTACAAGAACATTAAACAAAATAATACAAAAAACAATCTCCAATATTTTCTGTACATATAACACGTTTAAAATATAATTTATTGTAAGTATTATCTATGAAATCTGTTTCTGAAAAAGTACCGAAATTGGGACAAAAAACAGTAATTCCTTGCATCCCCACATGAACTACAACTATTAGGAACTAGTCAAAGTTGTACTGTAACTTACCAGTAAAAGCTCCCGCGGTAGCGCCTTCCTCGTCAACTTTCACAAAAGCCTCCTGGAAAGCCTTGGAAACCTTCACTGAAGAGTCTCGCACGATACCTGACGCTGGTTCTTCAAATATCTTTGATACTCCAACCTGAAATTATATGAAACACTATTAGATTTTCAAATTATACCGTATTATTCTTAAGAATTTTCCTAACTATTGGGCAAGGCTCTCCTTGACATCTGCATGTGATTTTTTTTCTTTTGGTGTGCCCAGAACCTTTTTAGTAAGCTAGTATATTGGAATTGTACTAAAAATTACATATACTCATGAGTATATGTCATTTTTAGTACAATTCCAATATATTTTACAAAAAATAGAATGGATGGAGTTTTACTAAAAATTAATAAAATTACATATACTCGTGAGTACCTATATGTAATTTTTAATACAATTCCAATATATTTTACAAAAAATAGAATGGATGGAATTTTACTCGTGAGTAGGTATATGTAATTTTTAGTACAATTCCAATATATTTTACAAAAAATAGAATGGATGGAATTTTACTCGTGAGTATATGTAATTTTTGGTAAAATTCCAATATAATATGGTCACGCTAAGCAGACTTACGTACTCCAAAATTATTCTACTAATATTATAAACGCGAAAGTTTTTATGTATGGATGTATGAATGTTTGTTACTCTTTCACTCAAAAACTACTGAATGGAGTTTAATGAAATTCGGTATGTAGATAGATTTGGCGCTGGAATATCATATACTTAGAATACTTTTTCATCATCATCCACTACCACGCGGGTGTAACCGCCATAGGGCGCATATAGTATAATAATAATAATAATGAAGAGTTGCAACATAAATATGAAAGTTTGTAAAAACTCTTCTATCAGCTGGATAAAGCTTATCAAGCCGTTCGATAGATGTCGCTCCGTCCTCTTACGACGGTTAAGTTAAAATCAACTACAGAATTAAATTTGACCACAGACCATATATCCATATATATGTTGATATATGGTCTGTGAATTTTACACTCGGATAACCTCGGTGCGCTAAGGCACCGATGGCGTCTGACACGGAGTGGCTAAAGGCGCGGGTTCCTATCTATAAGTAATTAAACTACGCCGTTTTAAAGGTGCCTTTACATGTTTGCGACTGACTTCCAAAAAAAGAAGGAGGTTCTCAAGCCGACGCGTCTATTTTTTATGTATCACTCATAATTTTTTTATAGAGAAAGTAGTCCGATTTTGATATTTTTTTGTTTGGTAGAGTATACGTCCAAAGTAAATTTCATCAGATTTGGTCAGGCGGTTTTTGAGTTACAATCTGTTAACTGAAAAGTGTTTCGCATATATTGACGTTTGGTAATTGACGGTGAATGATAATCGATCCCGTAATGTAGCAAGGGACACTAAAAGGGTGGTAAAAATGTTTACTTACTAAAAAATAGAACCGATTTCAACACAAATGTGAACTACCTTGTCAAAGTAGGTACCATGCTGTGATAATTGATACTGTTAAACTAACCTAATCGACTTCAACACGTTATTTCACACTTTTTAGTGTGGAAGTCGGTTCCATTTTTTGGTAAATGTTTTTTTCGATTTAGGAAAACTAAATATGATTCGTCTAGAGCAGTCTTAGATCATTTAGTTAGCTGGGGATGAATTTAATAGGCATTTCAAAACTGCAACGACAGACACGGACCTTATTGGAGCTGATAAATGTCATCGAGGAAGATGAAGAAACGCGTCATAGTGACGTGGATTAAACGCCAAATCGGATCGTATCTCTCCTAAACGAATGAAGGAACCTCAGAACCAATTCAAGTAGCTGTTTATATGTTCTTAGGTGACTATACTTAGGTATCCATTGAATAATTTATTTAAGATACACGCTTGGTTAAACTTAGGCAGTTTTTCAAGCCGTCCGAATATACTTAGGTATCCATTGAATAATTTATTTAAGATACACGCTTGGTTAAACTTAGGCAGTTTTTCAAGCCGTCCGACTATACTTAGGTATCCATTGAATAGGTAATTTATTTAAGACACACGCTTGGTTAAACTTAGGCAGTTTTTCAAGCCGTCCGACTATACTTAGGTATCCATTGAATAGGTAATTTATTTAAGACACACGCTTGGTTAAACTTAGGCAGTTTTTCAAGCTGTCCGCTCAGTACAATTTCAATGGGATTGATTGAAACATAAATAAATAGTGTTGCAACAGCTTTTCGTAATCGTTACTTTAACATAAGTGTTAGACACTAGTTGCGCTCCGTGGTGTGATGGATGACGATGAAGACTATTCTATGTCTTTCCCCGAAATAGTGATTGAAATAAAAAAATTACACAACTATATAACATTCCAGCAGTGGGGGCCGATTATGATGTTAATGGGCGGCTATTAGTATACTATTATTAAAAGTGCTATAAACACAATAACGTAAAATAAATTATTATTTGGCAATAAAAAGTTACGAAGAGCTTTCCTGAAGACAATGCTTACCTTCGGCAAAATTACGTTCAGATCCAGTTTGCTTTTAATTTCAAATTTGGGGATCTCCAAGTAGACGTCTCTTCCTGACGGGTGGAGCCGGAATACGTCTTCGAGCAGACCTTTTTGCGTGGCTTTCTCAAGGACCGAGGGTAGACCGTCCACTTCATTGGGCAAGACAACAACCATGCGGAAGCCGGACTCTTTGTAAGGAAGTTCCACCATCTGTGAAAGATCATCAGCTCAGTTAGCTGCCTTTTTATGTTTCTGTTTTACCTTTGTTACATGACGCATAAATTATGAGACTTAATTTTAGCGTAGTTCATGAATTATGTATTTATATGCTGATGTTGAATGCATTGCTTGTCGCTTTTAAATATATTCAGAAACTTTTTTGAAGCAATTCCAATACTCGTGTGATCAAATTTTCTGCTGCCAATTTCTGTAGTTGTTACTGAATTTACTTTTGCCAAATAACTCTGTAAACTTCATTGGCCTAGCGAGCGAAGCGTCTCTGCTTTAACTGGCATAATTGACATTCATCTGTCCGTATGTTTGTTAGGTTGTTCGTTAGTATTCCTGTACAGGTCGCTCTTGTCAACTAATCTTGACAAAACTAGGTATGCATGTTCTACTATTCAATAAACATTTTTTGAGTTTACTTTTCCTAAAAAGGGGGAAGTTTATTGCGGCGCTATTTACCGACCGATTTAGATAAAATTTGGTACACAAATTATGTAACTGATAGGAATTTCGAATATGAGCATAATTGCTCAAGTGACTTCCGAGGTAATAGGTTGTGAAGTACTGCGAAAAATTGCCGCTGATAAGATTATGTGCTCGCGAAGTCTACTGTTCGCAGAACTACTAGTTTTAACGTTTCTGATGAATACATGCAGCATACAAATGACATATTGATGTGGATTGCAGTCAGAGCTTGTAGTGTAGTATCTACGGTACCAAAACGTATCTACCTTTTGATGAAACTCTCAATCTTCTTCTAAATCTCATCTAATCTTACCTTTGCTCCGAGATCCTCGCTTTCTGTGTAGAACAGCGACTGAACCAATTTCATGGTCGGTTTTTTGACGGTAGTCGATTTGTCAACGTGGAAATCCTTCTCTATGGTCTGGTTGGCTTCGAATGGTACGTGCCAGTGGCCCTGGAAATCAAATCAAATAATTTATTTGCATAGTACAGGTAATACAGGCATGTGGTGTTAGTCTTATTATTGTTTGCCGTACTCAACACTTATTGGGTGTGCAAATTACAAATAGAGCTACCTAATTATGACATTTATTAATTACAAAATTGGGTTATTCAATTTATATTCTACATAGTCAAGTTACCTTTATTGAGAACGTGCCATTCAAATTACATCATCGTAGGATAAGTCATCAAAAATATTTAAAATTAATAATTAAAATAATTAGGGGGACAGACATGTATTCGAGCACATTTCTGCAATACAATTCCGCAAACCTTTCTGGAACTTAGACAGCAAGTTACGAGTATGTATTAACTATGTATAATATTATGTATACAGGAATATAGAGTGAATTTATGATTGGAATCATTTCACAGTTACAAAATGTTAATAGTCATATAGGTAATAAGTCATAGTCATAAAACGTCTGTTGGTGTGGCACTTGCCTACATCCGGGCGACATTTCTGACGTACTAAAGATTTTTTGAATAGTTTTTGTGTGAGATAGTTTATGTATTACACTTTTTAGAATATTTTTGATAGGAATAATTCCAACACACTCTGTATATTTATATTGTTATCTCCGTTTTCTTTTCTACTATATCGAATGTGAATATATTTACCTGGAAGAAAATAACGTTGAACAGGGCTGCCACTGTGTCACTAGACAGGATATCTTCAGAAACTGGATCCTTGATGTGTCCTCGGGTCTTCTCATTAGACTAAAAAATAAGACATGGAAGTTATGAGGTTCTAGATTAATTTTTTTTCGTCCCTACTGGTTTTTACTAACAGACACAAGTATTTTTTGTAGGCATCTATAGGATCCTACTACGAAAACAATGGTTTCACAATAAACTAAAACTCAACTTTTTAAATCGACACGTATTTTATTGTATGACCACGCAGAACTTTTAACAGAGTACTCAGATATTGATAATATTTTTTTGTTTGGTAGAGTACACTTCCGAGGTCTCATTTAAATATCATCGGTTTTTGAGTTACACTCCATAACTGAAAAGCGTTGCGCCTATCTTGATGATCCTTATTGACGGTGAATCACAATCGATCTCGTAAGCCAATAAAAAGATGAAACAAAAATTTTTAGGAAAAAATGGAACCGACTTGTAGTGCAGTAAGTAAAAGTGCACAATATTGTGATAACAGGCACTTTTGAACTATCATGGTACCGACTTCAAGAAGTTATTTCACACTTTTTAGGGTTGAAGTCGGTTCCTTTTTTTTGGAATTTTTTAGACACTTAAACCTGCCGATTGCTTTAACAAAATTTTAGCACCGTCGCATTGACCCACAATTCATGACCTGCTGTTTTGTGATTGTTAACAACGTCTACTTATATGTATATATCACGTACCCACGCATTGATGATAGCAGCGGCTCTCTTGGAATCACTGAAGTCCAGCTTGTCCACCTCGCTCCTGTAAGACCTTGCAGTGTTTGCGAAGCCATCGTTCAGCTCGTACTGCTGGGCCACGTAGATCTTATTAGCCAGGGTCAGGTAGCTCGGGTCCATTTCAGCGAAACTGTTGCTTAGACTGCTGTAGGACTCGGAGAGCTGCAAAATTTTTTTTTCACTAATATTATAAATGTGAAAGTTTAGATGGATGGATGGATGGTTGGATGGATAGATGGATGTTTGTTGCTCTTTCATGCACAAACGGCTGGGCAAATTTTGATGTAAGTTGGTATAGAGGTAGATGAGGCGCTGGATTAACACATAGAATACTTTTCATCATCATCTTCCATCACCACGCGGGTGAAACCGCGGAGCGCAGCTAGTAATTTAATATTTCAATATACATGGTCTTAGGTACGTGGGAGTATATTTCGGCATTTAAGTGCCGCCAAAATCTAGCCAATCTAGCTAAAAGGTTGACGCACACTTTTCATAACCTATTATAATGTACCATATGTCGACGTGTATATTTTTTTATGTATAATCACGCATAACTTTACACAGAGTAGTCCGATTTAAAATAATATTTTTGATAAAGTATACGTCCAAGGTAGACCGGACTATCGGTTTTTGAGTTACAATCCAATAACTGAAAAACCGATAGTCTGAACGTGGTAAAATTTATATGGGACTACCTCGGACGTATACTCTACCACAAAAAAAAATTATTACAAATCGGACTACACTGCAAAAGCTTTGCGTGATTATACATTAAAAATATATACAAGTCGACTTGAGAAAATCCTTCTGTTTTTAGAAGTCGGTTGAAAAATACTTAGTAAGAAGGTAGGTTTAAAGTATTTTATAAAAATATAGTGAACACCACTCTTTCAGTCGGCAGCGCGTTGACAACACCCTTGGTGTTGCAAACTTGAATAGGCGACGGTGACCACTTTCCATCATGTGGGCCGCCGGTCTGCCTGCTTTTGGCAATAAAATTTTTTTTAATGAGTGTTGCGATACCTCGTCTCTAGCGACACAGGGAATGCAAGTGCGGGGATACGAGTGTGTAAACGTTATTAATAACGGATATGACTGGGTTGCCAACTCATCGATCGTATATTTATACAATTGTGGCTTATTGTCATTAACAATTTGTACCAATTGTGCTATTATAATATTGTTTGCTCGAAAGCAATATTCTTGTCACTGAGTTATCACTGAGTGTCTATGTATACCTATAAACCTTTTTCCAGACGGTGGACATCCATTCCACTTTTCTAACTGCGGTACGGTGCAAACACAGCGCGAAGTCCATAACATAACTTATCTAGTACATTATTTAGAGTTTTAAAATTCCTATCTACCCGCGGCCACAAAATAGCAACAGAAGTAAAGCTCATGTATGTACTTCACTTTTCATACATAAACTCAGGGGTCGCGCCAGGGTTATCTACTCTGGCTTATGCAAAAAAAAATGTCGTGGTAATGGTACTCGTATCTATTTATTTAATTGTTGAGAACAGAAAGAACGGAAATAAAAATCAATAGTGTAATGTATAACAGAATAAACTAATTTGAATGTCATTGTTATTATTTACTTTATACCAGTTTAGATTTCGGCTTGTCATTTAAATACTATTCTTCGTCGAACCAATATATCTACTATTAGATGCTGGAAGAGCACAAACCAGGCAAAAAAGTTGTATTAAATGCCATCAATGTCATTGCTTTACGTATTTAGCAACAAAGAAATTATAATGAAAAGTCCTTAGGTAATTGAACAGAAGAGTCAGACAGTCAACTTAATCTACAAAAACCTACGATTTCTCAGCATACTTTTTACTCTGTTATCCTCTTTGCTCTTAAATAAAATATTTACCATTATCACTAATATGTTAACGACAAACAATTTCTTATCTCTGCCGCAGTTCAATTAAAATCTACTAGTGAATACGCGCGACTTCGTCTGAGTGGTCTGAGGTTATCGCAATTCCTCCGAAACTATCCGTTAAATCTCTATAAACAGTAGCCTAGTGTTAATCCCGGCTACAAACCATCTCATCATCGAAGGCCAGGGCGTAATAAGGGTCGGCTGTTGATTAGCCGCAGGCCACACATAAATGGCGTCGAGCGCGGACATGGCACGGGCGGATTCCTATTCCATTCAAATTTCATACAAAACGCATGGAAATAAAGCGGAATTTAGAACACCCGGTATGTCGTTGCTCGATCGTGGTTATAACGGGCTATTTTATGTCCTAAATTGCGCTTTATTTCCATGCGTTTTGTATGAAATTTGAATGGAATAGGAAGCCGCCCGTGCCAAGTCCACACCCGACGCCATTTATGTGTGGCCTGCGCCGATGGCTTCGAGATCGATCCCCACCTCAGGCTTGAGCTTTCAGCGTAGGTAACATCGAGATGAAACCCACAGCATGGTGGTAGGGCACTTTTGGTGTCCGCCTGGCTAGCTACCACTCTCAAGTTTGAACATCTGTCGCTATCTAACGATGTTCCGGCAGCTGTCCTTGAGAGCCAGTCAGGCGCTATTCTAGGTCGAGCGTGATACCACCTTCGACCACATCGTCACTAACCACCACGTGAGGTAGTACTCAAACACTAGCCAAAAAGTGTAAAAGTTCTAGATGATATATATATATATATATATATATATATATATATATATCATCTAGAAGTATAGCCATGTTTGCGTGACTGTACAAACATCTAAACCTACAAACGTTAATTTACAATATTTGTAGGATAAAAATTGTTTTGGTTACAAACATTTAATGATCTGAAAGAATAACAGTACGGAAATATCTCATGAGGTTGTTTGTTATTAGTGCAGCTTGGGTTATCTACCATACCTTACCTACCTAAATAATTAAACAAGTAGAAATGTCGAAATTGTTTTCAAAGTCACTCTAACCTCTTGACCTTATCATAAACAGGCGATACTATAGTTAGATATCTACTTGTTTGTATTTGATTAATTATTATACTTATACGAAGTTATTGCATGATTGGGTGATCCAGTAGATAAAAATGTGTGTCTCGATATAATATATACTCCACTCAGAGAGAGGAGTTGGGCCATAATCGGCTTGGTGGATAGGTTAGTGGCTATTGGCCAACGCATGTCGAAGTTTTCAGGCCGCCCGAAAGCTTTCGACATAGCTTAACAGCTGTTGTCTTAAGACAAACATCCGACACCGACGGCTTAACGTGTTGGTTTGTTGGTTGGTTGAAACGTGACTAACGCAGGCCTGTATTCCTGCAAGATTAAGTATTGCAGTAGCCCGCTTGGTTGTGGATCCAGGCTTGAGTATAATACAGATATGAGTACAAATTGTGTGTGACATTTACTGTCAAATTCCACTCAAGTTAAGATTCACACCTGAACATATTTCTAGAATTCTTCTAGAATAGCGGCCTAAGTATTAATTACCATGCTACCTGGTTTGCTGCCTTCGGCCAAAATAAAATGGATGGACGGGCCTTCACCACAGAAACTCGTTCCCAAAAAACAAGTAAATATACGTACTCCTATACCTACTATAATTATAGCAAAAAAGAGACGGTGAATACAATATCTACCTACGTGAGGAAAAGAGAACACCTGTGTTTATCGGTTGCGCTCGAACCGTTGACATTCATTAGGCTGCTTTTCCACCAGAGATGGGCTATGCTGCGAGGATGTGAAAGCTAAGCTACGAAACTATGTGACGGTTTTCACTGATGCTAAGTAAGTAAGATGTGCTCCCGCAAAGTAGCTTAGCTTACACTTCATCGCAGCATAGCTGCAAAGCACATCTCTGGTGGAAAAGCAGCCTTAAAGTCACAAAGCTAAGTGTGAGTCGGCGCTCTCTTTAAAGTCTTCAAAATTACCTTGAATGCCCCTACATAAATATTTTTCGAAGTTGAAGATGGCTGTTTCAGATATTTCAGATTTTGGGAATATTGCCGCCGCCACCGGTAGCGGTTTATTAGGTACACTAGGTTATTTTATTTTTAGTGTGGGTTTCATTATTTTATTTAAATGACATTTATTAGTATCTGTGTATGTAGTAGTAGTAGTATGTAGTGTTCTATATATTTTGGAACGCGGCGGTAGTCTAAAGTATATTACAATGAAAAAGTGACGTTCATAAGTGCGTCTTTGATGCCTAAATTGAATAAATGATTTTGACTTTGAGTATTTATAGTACCTGTTTATAATCTCCCCCACCGAGGATGTTGCTTATCTCCTGTTTGCTTTCTGCACCAGCTCCGTTTGAATAGAGCGACAGCAGCAGCAACACTCCGAGTGGGGAGGTGATGACATTCTTGTCCTCCCCAACCTCGTATGCCTCCTGCAAATTGAACGAAACCTTTACGTACTAGCTTGTACATTAGCAAATTTATTACGTAAGTGATATAGTAGAAAAAAACGCTCGCATTATGAAATGTAAAGTCAAAAAAGCTATTTAACAAAAAAACCTTTATAAAAACTAGAACACCTGTTCTGCGTCTATGTTTTTAATCATTGAAATTATAATTGATTCGTTGGGATTGTTAAAAATATATGGAGGTATATTTCAATAAGAAATAAACAAAAAAACACGTCTGGAAACAAAAAAAGGTTTTTATGTCATGATCAGAACAGTGAGTTCATTACCATAAATATGCTATGATTATCATTGGTTATTGGTTTTACCAACCGTACATTATGTGTATTCTGAGAAGTATTTAAACACATATTTGTACGTTTCGTTGTGTGATAGATACCTACTTACCGTACTAGGTAGTTATCAATTCTTGGTTGTTATATAAGTACTTAACGAATAACTATACAAACTCATAAAATTGAAGTGTTAGTAATGCCAAAATAAAAATGTTTACCTAATGTGTATGATACATAACAAAAAAACTTAGTGTATGAGTACGTCCGTTTCTTTGTCAGATAACTGTTTTTATGGAGTAATAACTTAGCATATTTCTATTTTCGAAGAAGAATTAGGGTTCTGCGAAAAACAAGCGCGGGATATTACTATAAAAAAATTGCCATAGAATGTTTTATTAAAACTTAAAATCATTACTTGAATCGAAATGTTATTATAGCTTAATATCATGTTAATCTATGTCTTTATCAAAATCATTGTCATAACATTTAAAAAAAAACGATATTAAAAAAATATTTAGTGACACTTCTGCTGAAAAGAAAACAATGAATTTGGCCTATTTGGGGGCGTGCACCACCCGCCCTCCCGCATAAAATGCTAATAGGAAGAATACAAAATAAAAAGCACAAGAAACCCCAAATCAACCAAAACCGATTCGACACGTGTTTCGCCTCTACACGAGGAATCCTCAGGAGATGTTGACTCGTCGAGTCAGCATTTTAAGCGGGAGGGAGGGTGGTGCACGCCCCCAAATAGGCCAAATTCATTGTTTTCTTTTCAGCGGAAGTGTCACTAAATATTTTTTAATATCGTTTTTTTGATAATAGATTTCCGCAAAGTAACGCCTGAAACAATAAATTATAACATTTTAATTTAAGAGAGGAAACTACACATCCACGGTTCGAACCCACGTCTTCCGAGAACGCCGGTCAGTCGCCATGACCGCTAAGCCACCGTGGCATACGTTCCGAGCATCGAATTTTAACTCTCCATTTGATTTTACCCGTCGTATGGGCACAGATAAATAAAACGTAACAGATGCATCACTCCCATACAAAAGCGAAAATACCTACTCTATAATAGCCTACAAAATCTTAATAATAATACCTGCTGCTCAAGACGAGAAGAAATGTACCATAATTACGCGCACGTAGAGTCGAGACTGTGTTGGCCACCGTGCGAGTCACGTGCCAAATAAATGTCGACAAAATTGATAAAGATAGATTTTAAACACTACTCACCTTTCTTCGTCTCTCGGCAATGAAAAAAACGACAAATTTTCATTTGTTTTGTTGACTTTAGCACCCATCTACTGCACAATAATTACGTGGTTTCGGCATTTCGAAGTGTAAGCGCGGGCAGAGATATTACTAGTGGCCCTGTGCCTGTGGGCAGTAGACTCGCAAAAAAGTAGGTACTTCGTTCGCTCGTCAATAATACTACGCGGGAAACGTGCGGTGCGCGCGCTCAGGCGGGCGTTTGGCAGCCCACTGTCGGTTGTATCGTCGACGATATGCCGAGCGGTAGGCATATAGCGCGTGACCTTGAGCTAGTGACGGAGCCCTGGTATGGGGCCCGGATTGCCAGAAGACGCGGGTTCGAATCCTGTCTGAGAATGTGTATTTTTCTCTCTTACATTGCAATGTTTTGTCTCACTAAGCAGTCGGTTAGTGCTTTAACCCGTTGACTCGCGATTCGCCATATTTGGCCAATAATACAATAGATTTCGCAGAAATCAACCAATTTTTCCAGGAATTACAACGTGTGTGGATAAAAATCATATAACAAAATCATTGCCATAAGTGAAAAGCAATTATTACCTACATTTTCAATATTCAGATAATCCGTAGTTTAGTATAGGTATGTGTAACAAAATAGTAAATGCTTGAATTTCCGACTATTTATACGCTACCTTCAAGATTTTCAACGTCGCTTTATCGATGGAGTCTCCGAGAGCAGTTCTTTGGTAGTCGTGATCAAAGAATGGATAGGAATTCACATTCTGCCACGCTAACGACACTGAAACATTAAACATTATGATAAGTATACCTACTCGTAGCATATCTTCCACACCACAGTGTTGCTATACGAACAATTAGTATATCTATATCTACGGAGTCCTTATCCACATCCATACTAACACCTAACCTCTTTTTTCTACCGACTTCCAAAAAGGAGGTACTCAATTTGATTGTATTTTTTTTTTCATGCAAAACATCTCATAACTTTCGACTGGATGTTGAGATACACTCCAATAACTGAATAGAATGTAAGTCGGAATTAAATTTTTCAAATTGTACTTGTTTTTTTTTTAAGTTTGTTACCTCATAACTCTCGACTGGGTGAACCGATTTCCAAAATTATTTTTTTGTTTGTAAGCTGGTGCTTCTCGTGTAGCCCCATGTATGACCGAATTTTACCAAATTCGGTCTAATAGTTTTTGAGTTACATTCCAATAATTGATTTTTACCAAAGTAATAGAATGTTAGTCTCAAATGAGCAAAGTCGGTATTAAATTTTTCAAATTGCACTTGTTCTAAATTACATCTATACTAAGCCGGGCTCTAATTTATATTATCGGTATGTCCATTATCGAACGGATATTTCAATTTTGGCTTTTGAGAATTTAACTGTAGGTGGTCTAACTATTCCATATTAGGATATTATTAAGAGAGAAAACACGTGACTCACAGATAAGGATGCATCTGATCAAATCGGTGCAAGGATGCATCTGATCAAATGGGTGCAAGGATGTATCTGATCAAATCGGTGCAAGGATGCGTCTGATTAATCTACACTATGTATACTAATATTATATAGAGGAAAGATGTGTTTGTTTGAATTGAATAGGCTCCGAAACTACTGGAGCGATTTGAAAAAAATGTTCACTCCCTAAATGAACATAGGATAATACAGAGTATTTATTAAAAAAGTTAGGGATCCGTATGATAATTTCGATAATGTACCCCATGGTGTGATATAAATATATAACCCAACATAATCTTCATATAGCGCACGCTGCGGAAACTATTGACAATAGGGCAAAGTGATGTACTGCAGTTTTATAAGAGGACACCAATATCTAAAAAAACCTGTTAAGTTATGTCACAATAACTACTTTATCATGTTAAAATATACAATAATGACGCCGGTACAAACTAGGCCACATTATTCGTTTACGTATTAATCCTTATCAACTCTAATAATAAAGAGGAAAGATTTGTTTGTTTGTAATGGATACATGTAAAACTACTTAACCGATTCAAACATTTTTTTCACAGCTACATTATGCCTGAGTAACGTACGTTATATTTGATTCATCCATCACTACGCGGGTGAAACCGCGGAGCGCAGCTAGTGTTACACCTATATAATCAGATGCATGGATAAACGATGAATATTTTGTAAGTGGTTGTCATTTAAGATGGTTTTTATTTCTTTTACATGTACCATTCCTCAAGTTATATGAATTTATAGTTGCATCTTGTGATTTTTTTGTTTAAGTAGTCAGAGTCAAGTCACAGTGATAAATAAGTCGGTAATTTTGTCTCTGTCCAAGTCACGTTTTAGTAAAGTGGTGGATAGGTTTATCCCCGCCTTGTACGAAGTCTCCAATAAATCCAACTTACCTAATAAGGTGCGTTCGTTTAGCTTATGAGGGCATTGGTGGCGTTGTCATTGATGGCTCTTTTGTTAAAGCGTTCGTAAAGCTCCAAAACGTTATTTTTGCCACTTTTTCCTACACCCTATTCGAACGCTCAACTGAGCATAAGACCTAAAATCGCATGATTATGCTGTCAAAAAACGATCACAAACAACCATTCTCCGGACGTGGGTCAAAAATTGCACTTTTTGGTGGCAAAAATACCTCTTTTTTAGATTTCAACGACATTTTCACCTACAGATTGATGTCTATTCGAACGCACTATTAGGTGTTAATGGAAATCTTCTGAAACCAAAAACAAAGCGAAACAGTATGTAAATAAAATCTAAGGCTCACCCAACGTAATTGTAAGGAGCAGCTTCATGTTCACTGTCCAATAGTCATAACGCTACTAACGCGTCGCTCGGCTCCAGCTCGCTTATGTAGTTAGTTTTTGTTTAATTTATTATGTCGCGTACAGACGTCGCAACAATATGACGATTGTTGTCCAACATTTAATATAAACTAACCGTATTATCTAACCCAGGATAAAAAAAAATATTGTATGTAAAGTAGTTTTACGGAAACGATTATTTTCACGTCATGAGACAGCCGAACGCTTACGCCGATCGTGCCTCTCTGTCGCTTGTTCCGCGCTTTCGCTTGCACGCTCGGTTCGGGCGGAACGTGACAATGAGGCATACTCTTTCGTACGTGCAGCCAGCGTTCATCTATTTATAAGACGTTATCACGTCAAAAACGCAGCTCTAACTATTTCTAGTCGGGAGGCTCAAATCTCGCAACTAACAGATTTTTTATTTTCATATTACTAACAAGAATCTCCACCACAAGCAATAGTAACCAACCTAGGTAAATATACGATGGTTGTGAACTCAATAGTTTCACTTTCACAAACAAAATATGTGACATAGGTAGCAATTCGCTAGTGCAGAACACTAAACTAAAATTTTCTAACCACCATAGGATTACAGTTCTAATTTTGTTTACACTAAAATCCATAATCGTGTAACACTAAGATTGACAGTTCTAAATATGTATATGATTATTGTATTCAATTGTGGGTTTTAGATCAGTTTAAACTAGATTTGAGAGCACGAAGTTACATTACTGCTAAATTTGCACTAAACATACCCACGACTTATGAAGAAATAATTTCAGGAAGGATAACTCAGAACAAATTCCACACAAAAAGCGGTCCTTCAAACCAAAACGACGTATGATTCCAAATACGAACTCCTTCCGAGGTTACAAATAGACATGTTCGGTGATTGGTTTAAAGTTTCAAAAGGAAAGCAGGGATTGGTCCACGCGCGCGCTGCAACGTCTACTATGACAGCTGAGTCATAGCGGCGTGAACGATGTTATTGATTTAGCACGACTTTTATTGGCTCATTTTTTAAGGCAGTTACTCTTCCTGATATTATTTCTTCGTAGCCCACAACTGAACAGAAATGGCACATTTAAGAACTGTCATTCGCGAGCGTTACACGAATTTGGAGTTTAGCATGAACCGATGAAGAACTAGGTACCTACCATAATTTATACTAAAAGTATTTTAGTTCTCTAGTTTAGTTTGGTACAAACTAATTGCTACCTTTATCAAATATTAGCTATTATTGATGATAATACTTGATAATGTACGTTGGGACTACAAATTAAATTACGTTATGTGTAATGAATGCGATAGAGATCCGTACATCTGCCATGAGTTGGCAACATAAATGTCATCTATAGTCGATACTCGATCTCGCCTATCTATTAAGCTTGTGATTGGCGTACTCGCTGTCAATTTTGGTTCTACAATTGACCGCGAGGTGGCCACTTTTGGTGGTTTTTTTCATACATTTTTCGCGGCAGTCGATACCGAGCATCGATTGATGTCAATGTTGTAAACTCATGGTAGACCTACTGTAGGGCGAACCACGCTCGAAGCCGCCAACCGTTAAAGAAGTAAATAGTCTTTACAAGAAAAGCACTCACCTTTCCCCCGACCTGTCCAGCTATGCAACTGTTATAATTAAAACTGCTACTATACGTTGCATATGCTATCATACTACTATTTCTTCATTTACTCTCATCACATTCTCCATACACAGTCGTCGGCTAACTGTACTTATAATATTGACGGTATCCTCTTCAACGGTACTGATTCGTTTGTGCGTACACTAAACTAAAATTCTCTAAACTATGGTAGTTCTTATTATGCTAACACTAAAATCTACATTCGAGTAACACTTAGAATGATAATTCTAAACATATGGTTATTCTATTCAAATGTGGGTAGTTTTACATCAGTTTAGATTAGTTTAGAGATCACGAACTTGCATGACGATTAAATTTGCACTAAACATACCCACAATTAAACAGAAAGGCCAAATTTAAGAATTGTCACTTGCATGCATTATACGAATTTTGACTTAAGCATGAACACAATAAGAACTACCACATATTTACTTAAAATACATTTTAGTTCGCTAGTTTAGTTTGGTGTTCGGAACAAGCGAATTACTACCAACGTCTGTTTTTTTAAATTGGTAAAAAACAAAATAACATAATTAGCAAAAGTTAACTTTACATACGGGATATTTACTCGTACCATGAATTAGCATAAATTAACTATAGAATCGGCATATTTACTATGTATTGTATTTAATTTGAGCTCTTGATATTTCGGCACAGTTGCATGCGCCATGTTCACGAGTAAACGACATATCGAGAGATCAAATTCAATACAATACATGGTAAATATTCCGTTTCTAAAGTTAATTCTTGCATTAGTAACCATGTCAGTTTAGAAAATTATATAATTAGCAAAGCGTGCCTGAAGGAGGTTTTTAAAATCTTTTATTGATCGCACTAATGGACTTTAATGATTAATAAATGTAAATGTGTTTATAAGACTATTGCCGCGTTCTAACATAAAGGCACTACCGCGAGAACGGGCAAGAAACTCGGATCCATTCTTTTCAATTATGCTTTTACAATTTATTTTTATTACATCAGAGGTGGAGTACCTACTTCCAGTGTTTTTGTCTCCTAGACTTGCATTTTGCGATCATTAGATATGATAATATATTCCCACCGGATAGTGGAATGTATTAAGTCCTAACTAGTGTAGGTACACTGTCTATTCCCCTGCAGCACAGCTGTTTTGAAACCAATGTACTTGAATTTTCCAATTAGCTTACCTATGTCGACTATTTAGCAAAATAGGGGTATAAGTTTTAGCGATTACCTACTCGGTTTTCTTTGATTCTAGAATGTGGAATGTGCTCTCTACAGCATCGAAAAAAATTTTTTTTTCTATATAATAACGCTACAGCAAACTTCCCCCCATTTTCGCTCCTCCACTTCCCTCCATTTGTTTTTGACGTGATAACATCTTATAAATCGAAAAATGCCGGCTGGCCACGCACGAAGAAGTACAACTCATTGTCACGTTCCGCCTGAGCCGAGTGCAGAACAAGCGATAGAGAGGCACGATCGCCCTAAACGTTCGGCTTGTCCTACGACGTTATCACGTAAAATTGTAGTCTGTAAACCAACATTACAGACAACCATTTTTTTTAACCTCTTGTTTATCTCTTGTCTTTTTAAGCCTTTGTGTGTCTCTCACATTTGATTGATATCCATCGATTAATAACGCAACACCAAACTTCCCCTAATCAAAAATAGCAATCGACTAAATCCAAATCGGTAGAAAAATGCGACCTGTAGACGAGAACGACAGGCAAACGAAAAGCATTTTTGGCCAAACTAGAAACTGAGACACTTCTCACTCGGCCTAAATCCAATGCACATATTATACCTTTGTGCATTGTTTCTATTATAACGTTGCGCTAGCCAATTTTACGAGCAACATTAAACATGGAAACGTATCGCCACGTGTGTAGCAACCATTAGATGTTAATGAACTTGACCTTTACATCTGTAATCGGTGCGCGTTGTAAAGATGGAGGAAAAGAGCTTCAAAAAAGCAACGATTCCTATTATTTATTGTTTGTTTTAATCGATGTATACTAGTGTGTTCTTACGTGCAGTATGTATTAGCTATATAAGTACCTAGGTTTTTTTAGTTTCGGGAGATCCTTTATGGATACCGCAGGAGAGCAGTACCTATCTGCGAGGTTATGTCCGAGTCCACCGGCGGGGATGGGAGTGCGTACGAACGGATTTAAACCTCCTCCCTCGTTCCTATACCATACACACTGGGTCCGTACCGTTAGAATATTAATATTTTTTTTATTTAGGTATTACCAGTCTGAACCCCAAGTATCTAATGATACTTATAGACTAAGTGTGAGTCTAGTCATATTTTTTTTTTTGCAATTTATTTTTTACATACCTACGCTAATTTACAAAGTAAACACACTATTATTAGACTTAAAACACAATACAAACTATGAGTTATCTGTGCCACATGTGCACTAGATAAACGATAGTCTGGGGCCTTACTATCAGCTTCATAAAAACCATGCAAGTTCCGCGCAGTTCTTAAACCTGGCATAAACAGTTTTGAATGAAATCACACCATGACGCTCATTTAGGTGAACTGTTTGAATATTGTTTTCTCAAAGGTGAACGGATAATATTGTCTCTGGCATTCTACCAATTTACTATAACCAACATTGCAAATGCCTAGACGTTTGTAAGCTAATAAACTGAGTGGATTTAGAGCGACGTGTTCGGATAATCCATACAAAAAAACAGGTGAACGGTTTTTCTGCGGTTCTTGAATAGTAGGCCTGGGCAGGCCTGCTTTAAATTTGTTATGGTACGAATAAACCGGGCAGTTGTCTAGAAGTTCCGCTTTAAGAGCTCATAGTAAGGCCACTGTACTGTATACGACAACGATACGATAACCTTACACTTTAGCAAATGTTCGTGCTCGGGCCACAGGTAATGCAGTCTGTTGGTACTCGTACCTACTTAGAATGGTAATTTTACCTGTATGTGTATGTTGTAATTGGCATCGATACTACGAAGAAAAACCCGTCTGACTGAAGTTTGTAGATATACAATAGGTAGAACCTTGCTTGAGAAATCTTAAGGAAAATATTATAGGGAAAAAAATTCTTTTACAAACCTACATCTCTCAATGACGGTTGTTTATTGAATTTAGGTATTGGTTCATAAAGTTATCCATTATTTGAACTGAACCCGAATCCAGAGCTTTAGCAGAGTAGTATACCTACCTACCAACAGACTTAGGATCCTACTCTCTCTGTTCCTCACCGTGCACACTTCTCCATGGCTTTTCTATGTCTTTTTTTAAATATACGACACTCTTTCTGTTCTGTGATCAATAAATGTTTAACTAAAGGTGACAGTTTCTAGCACTTCTGTAATGAGTGCACCTTACATCTAATACGTTCCACCCCCAATTGTGTTACGGCATGTTACAGCAAGGCCCATGTTCGGTGCATAATCCGGTGCCTTCACTCGCCTCTTAAATATACTTTTGAACGGCTGAGTAGTAGGGAGAACTTTGAGTAGAATAGATTGGGGACGAATTCTACATAGAATTGTGATCCTGGAAGTGTACTCCCTAAGGGGACGGAGTTGAAGATTATTCGGTTCTATGCGAATCGTAAGAAGCGTGGAAACCCGGCTAACTAGGTGGTAGGCCTCTTGTGGGACAGGCCGTCTTGTTTGATACCAACGCAGTGCCAGATACTCCGCCACGAAGTAAAGTAACAAGTAGTAAAAGTACGCATTCATTATTGTGTTAGGGCAATAGTTACTAGAGGAATTAGTGGCCAACACAAACTCAAAAATGTCTGCTTTGGGTGGCAATGCAATTGTCATGGGCAAAGAGGTTACTATCAGGCAGATGACTTGCACGTCTCGTCGTTACCTTGCATAAAACAAATAACACGCCTAAAATTATAGTCTGGGTCAAGCACGAATAACTGCGTAAGTGTAACGTAACGTGTCGTTCACGTTTAACCACACACTGCCACTACACTAGGGCAACTGGAACACATATAACTCATAGTTTGTACAGCGAAGCGTGACGTAATTACGCTTACAGTTCGAATACTTTTTCGAAAATTGTGCAATGGCCTCTGTTCGTAAGGTAGGGAGCTGTATATGTGTGCAAGGTAACCGTGCCGACTCTGTTGTAGAGCTTCTTGTCTGCTGTGATCTATGCATCTACGAGTGTTTACTGTTATATTTTCCTACTCGCAGTTTAGGTAGTACCTATACTCATTAAAACTTATTTTTAGTCTATGAGTCACGTAACTCGCAAGAACTTGTTGCTGTACAAGTATACAAAGATAAAACCTGATTGCTTTCCACTGATGAACTACCTACGGACTGTTAAAGTGATATAGACATTTTAGACCATACAATAAAGAGATATACTGCGATATCTGTATCATGCTAGTGTATATTTTACGAGCTATGGAGAGGTATATGCTCGGGGTTTTTCTACGTGAACGAATCAGAAATGAGGAGATCCGTACCAGAACGAAACTGACATAGCCCAGAAGATAAGCCAGTTCAAGTGGCAGTGGGCAGGCCACACAGCACGCAGAACATATGGCCGATCCCCATCGGATGGCCGGAAGGTTCTGGAGTGGAGACCACGGACCGGCAAGCGCAGCGTAGGTCGTCCACCGACACGGTGGACAGACGACCTGATAAAGGTCTCAGGAATACGGATGCAGGCCGCTTCTAATCGGCATAGGTTGGCAAACGAGCAAACGGCTCACCTAATGGTAAGTGATACTGTCGCCCACGGACATCCGCAATACCAGAGGTCTCGAGGATGCGTTGCCAACCTTTGAGTAAGGAAGATAGGAAAGAAGAGATAGAAGGGGTGTGGAGGGAGGGAGAAGAAGAGGGAGAACGGGGAAGGGGGGAATCGGGCCTCTGGAACCTCCCACAAACCGACGAAACGCAATAGCAAGCAAACTACGTTACTTCACGTCGGTGTTATGTGGGAATGTGGTACTTCCACGGTCGTGCCGGCTCATTCAGCTGTGGGGTTACAGCGTGGCACTACAACCGAAAAAATCTGCTCAATTTACCGCTCATACCTCCTTGGAGGCGTTCGTAATCATTTTGGCGTCAACACATACGAAATCATGTGCGATACTTATAAGGACAGGCGATTTAAACATGTGAGGCCACGCGAATATTATAGAGAAAATAATGAAGCAAGGCGGTCTGAAAACTCCCGACGACTAGACAAACCATAAACATAACTTGTCTCGTATTTATAAGCAAAGCAAACACTTTGCAAGGATAATTAGAATATTATTAAGGCCGTAATTAACATCGTTGTAATTAAAAACTAAGTACAATAGTTCGTGGCCCCATATCTCGCTACTCGTGTTTTTTATTCAAATAAAAAAAAAAGATTTATACCTATCGCATATTTTGTGACTTCTAACACGGTTTATCTTGACTTGATTTTAATAATATACCTAGGTACAATAATATAGTGGAGAAATATTATACGTAAAATAAAGTCAATGACACGATTTTTTTATTTATTTGGGTTATACCACAAATCCCCATTGACAATCCCCATCTATTGGGATTTGTGAACTTTTCTTCCACTGATCACCATTAACGTCTAAAAGAGCTTGTACTGGGAATCGGTGGACAAAAAACGTCCACTATTCCCCATCGGTATATAATAAAACCCAATCGTTTGATTTATCAAACTTGGGATTGTGTTTTTATTAAGAACTTAATTGTTAATAAAATTGAAATTACGATCACTTTGTAAGCAGGTACTTACCTGATTACAATAAAGATAATTTAAACTGCTTAAATTGAAATCACCTTTAATGTAAGCAGGAGCTTACCTAATTACAATAAAGATAAAAGTGGTTAATACAAATTGTATATGTATTAACCACATATACATTGAACACTGTATTATATAAAATTACATACATACATACATAAAATCACGCCTCTTTCCCGTAGGGGTAGGCAGAGACCACGGATTTCCACTTACTACGATCCTGACATATCTCTTTCGCTTCATCTATACTCATCAATCCTTTCATACATAAGCGTCGGTTTAGGGTACTTTTGACCTGGCCTTTTTTCAGAACGTCTTCAATCTGATTTCGGAACGTTCGCCTAGGTCTTCCCCTTCCAACACTTTCGTTTACTTGTCCCATGTATACCTGTTTAGTCATTCTCATTTCATTCATTCTCTCCACATGTCCAAACCATCTTAACATACCTTTCTCGATTTTTGTCACTACACCCTCATTCACACTACATCGTTCCCTTATCACACTATTCCTTATCCTGTCACTCCGTTTCACTCCAATCATGCTCCTCAATGCTCTCATCTCCACAGCATTTATTCTACTTTCAGGCTTTTTCTGCCACACCGAACTTTCACTACCATACATCAGTGTCGGAACCAACACTTCCCCATGAACAGCCAGACGAGCCTTTTTAGACACCTTCTGACTGTTCATAAAAGCGTGCAATGCTCCGTTTACCATGTTTCCAGCGTTCACTCTCCTTTCTATATCACTTTCACACTCACCATCTTTTGTAAACATGGATCCCAAGTATACAAACTCTTTCACTTGTTCCACTTTTTCACCCCCAATCACAATATTGCAATCGGTCACTCTATCATCTCGTTCAAACACCATCACTTTCGTCTTACTTACATTTATTTTCATTCCCTTTCTTTCTAAAGCCTCTTGCATAACATTTACCATCTCCTGCAACTCTTTTACCGACGACGCAAGTATCACTTGGTCATCAGCGTAGAGAAGACATTTGATGAGTAACTCGTTCATTCTTAATCCACATTCACTGTCTTTCAGGTTTGTCAAACAATTATCCATGAATAAGTTGAACAGCCACGGTGACGCTACACATCCTTGTCTAACACCTTTTTCGATGTTAAACCAATCAGTGTATGTCCCATTTATCCTAACGCAAGCACTGGAATCCTTATAGAGGGATTTCAGCGCTTGGATAAGGTTACTATTCAGCCCATGCATAGACAACGCTGACCACAGTTCATGCCTACTCACCCTATCATAAGCCTTTTCTAAATCTACGAAAGCGCAATAGACCTTTTGGCTTTTCGCCAAGCATTTTTCGGCTATACATCGTAAAGAAAAGACCTGATCCGTACATCCCATTCCCTTTCTAAACCCTGCTTGTGCATCCCACACTTTCTCATCTGTCTCTTTTATCACTCGTTCAATCAATACTTTCGCATATAGTTTACCGACAACGCTGAGGAGGCTGATTCCGCGATAATTCTTGCAGTCTTGTTGCGACCCTTTTCCTTTATAAAGCGGCACAATCACAGCCTTGCACCAGTCACCTGGTACACGGCCGCTCCTCCAACACATATTAAAAAGGCGGTGCAACAGACTAGCTACTATGCCTCGCCCAGCTCTCAGCATCTCGACTGACACTCTATCATATCCTGCAGCCTTTCCTAATTTCATACCCTTTAACGCTTTCAAAATTTCATCCATACCTATTTCATTTTCATCATCATTCATATAGGTTTCCGGAACCTGGTCCAGTGTTCCCTCTCTTTCAAATAAATTTTCAAAATATTCTTTCCATCTTTTCAACACACATTCTTCTCCTTTTATCATGCTTCCATCACGACCCCTGATTTGATTAAGCTCTGAGTTTGTGTTTTTGCCTCGAGCTGTTCTTATGGATTTCCAGAAAAATTTAACATTTGACTGGAAATCATCAGAAAGCCTTTTATCAAACATATCCTTTCGTTCATCTTTCTTTCTGCACACAACTTCTTTAACTATCTTTTTCAATCTCTTATAATCCTTTCTTGCTTCACGTACATCATCATGCGTTGCCATTTGTACCTTTTGGTTAACTTTTGTTGCTAACCAATCCAGCCATGCTTTTTTCTTTTCATCCACAGCCTTTTGCACTTCTTGATCCATCCACACGTTCCTTTGCATTTTTCCTTTTCGCCTTTTAGAAATTCCACACACATTGATGGCAACGTCTACCACTCCTTCCTTAAATTTCATCCACAATTCTTCAATTTCACTTATCTCTTCCAAACCATCAAGCCTTTCTTGCAGCTTAATAACATACTGATTTGCAACATCCTTCTCTTGCAAATTTTCAACTTTCACTCGTTCCAAACAATTCACACTTGTTGGTGCATGCACTCGGTGTCGCCATCGATTAAAAAGGCCATTTACACGTGTTACCACCAAGTAGTGGTCTGAATCGATGCCGACTCCGCGGTACGCCCGAGTGTCTAATATTTTCGTCCTCAGCCTTTCATCCACAATCACAAAGTCAATCATACTTCTTGAATCACCTTCTTCCCTTGTATACAAATGGATCTTTTTGTGGTCAAACATTGTGTTTGTCACGCAGAGATTCCATTCCAGACACAAATCTAGCAAACTTATTCCATTCTCATTCACTCGTTCATCCCCAAAAGCACCAAGAACCCTTTCATATCCATCTCGCTTTATTCCTACCCATCCATTAAAATCTCCTAACAATACAATCCTTTCATTATCTTTACATATTTTTAAAATATCGTGCATACTGTCCCAAAACTCCTCTCTTTCTTTTTGGGCTTTTGGGGACCCCTTCGAACCCATGTCCGTCGGTGCATAGACACCGACCACAAAAAGTCGAGTAAGTCCAACTTTTAGCGTCACCCAGAGAAGTCTTGGGCTCACGCATTCATACTCGATCATACATTCATTCATTCGTGCATAAAGGATCACACCAACGCCCTGACAGGCTCTGTTGGTCACAGGTACTCCCGACCACAGTGCTGTATAGGAACTATGTTTGGTGGTGTTACATCCTTTCCGTTTCGTCTCATTCACACACAAAACATCTATATGTCTCTTATGCATCATCTGGCATACTTCATCCACTTTACTATTCATTCCACCTCTTACATTCATCGTAGCAAAGCTGCTCTCCGTGGGCCGCTTTCCGCCCCCGCGAGGAACGAGACGTGATGGGTGGCGAACCTCATCGCCGCCATTTGGGATTTTGTTGTGAAAATAGAAATCCATGCGGTTCCCACGAGCAGCAAGGGAAAAAATAGGTCCATCCTGGCATGCGGGGCTCTGTCAGGATGGACCTATTTTTTCCCTTGCTAGCTAAAGGCTAGCCGATTTCTGGGTTCGCCAGGTCCCAGGGCAATTTGGCACGCTTGAAACTAGGCACGCCCCTAGCCACGCATCCATAGGCACGGCAGACCCCGGATTGGCGGAGAGGGAAGGAAAAGGGGAAATGGAAAGGATTAGTGACGAGGAAAGGATGTCTATGAGTTTGGGTAGGAAATAGGTATGTAGGATACTACTACCTTGGAAGGGTATTGGTAGAGGTAGTAGCAGCTAGGACGCCGGGGTCGCATACCCGCATACCATCACAATCACCGGACAGGCAACTGTAGATAGGTATGTCCCTGACGACTGATATAAAATTAAATAATGTAAAATTACCATTATTGTAAATATGTAGGTGATTTTATGTATGTATGTATGTAATTTTATGTAATACAGTGTTCAATGTATATGTGGTTAATACATATACAATTTGTATTAACCACATATACCTACATACATATACATATAAACATATTAATTAGTTTTACAAAATTAAATAATGTAAAATTACCTTTATTGTAAATAGTTAAGTTCCTGCTCACATTAAAGGTGATTTCAAAACCTATTAATATGTTCATATGTATATGTATATGTGGTTAATACATATTGTATATGTATTAACCACATATACATTGTACACTATCATATAAAATTAAATAATGTAAAATTACCATTATTGTAAATAGTTAAGTTCCTGCTCACATTAAAGGTGATTTCAAAACCTATTAATATGTTCATATGTATATGTATATGTGGTTAATACATATTGTATATGTATTAACCACATATACATTGTACACTATCATATAAAATTAAATAATGTAAAATTACCTTTATTGTAAATAGTTAAGTTCCTGCTCACATTAAAGGTGATTTCAAAACCTATTAATATGTTCATATGTATATGTATATGTGGTTAATACATATTGTATATGTATTAACCACATATACATTGTACACTATCATATAAAATTAAATAATGTAAAATTACCATTATTGTAAATAGGTAAGTTCCTGCTCACATTAAAGGTGATTTCAAAACCTATTAATATGTTCATATGTATATGTATATGTGGTTAATACATATTGTATATGTATTAACCACATATACATTGTACACTATCATATAAAATTAAATAATGTAAAATTACCATTATTGTAAATAGTTAAGTTCCTGCTCACATTAAAGGTGATTTCAAAACCTATTAATATGTTCATATGTATATGTATATGTGGTTAATACATATTGTATATGTATTAACCACATATACATTGTACACTATCATATAAAATTAAATAATGTAAAATTACCATTATTGTAAATAGGTAAGTTCCTGCTCACATTAAAGGTGATTTCAAAACCTATTAATATGTTCATATGTATATGTATATGTGGTTAATACATATTGTATATGTATTAACCACATATACATTGTACACTATCATATAAAATTAAATAATGTAAAATTACCATTATTGTAAATAGTTAAGTTCCTGCTCACATTAAAGGTGATTTCAAAACCTATTAATATGTTCATATGTATATGTATATGTGGTTAATACATATTGTATATGTATTAACCACATATACATTGTACACTATCATATAAAATTAAATAATGTAAAATTACCATTATTGTAAATAGGTAAGTTCCTGCTCACATTAAAGGTGATTTCAAAACCTATTAATATGTTCATATGTATATGTATATGTGGTTAATACATATTGTATATGTATTAACCACATATACATTGTACACTATCATATAAAATTAAATAATGTAAAATTACCATTATTGTAAATAGGTAAGTTCCTGCTCACATTAAAGGTGATATCAATTTAAGCAGTTTAAAGAGTATTTATAGAGTATTTTTAAATTTATTGCCATGTACTTGGATATTTTAATATAGAGGTAAGTGGTTATATATTTAATAGCACTGAAAAAATAACAAGGAATTTTTATTAATTCGTGGAAAACTTATATTTATATTTATATTTACTACGACAATGATGGCACTTGAGAACTAGGTAAGTTTATAACACGTTAGATGTTTAATTGCATTGAGATTCTCAATACAATTAAATCGATTATTATTGAGAGTGGACGGTATAAATGTCATGGGTGAGATCCACATACATACTGAAATGTAATTTTATATGACGTGCCTAGTATAACGAACACTGTTATAAGGTCAATAAATAATTGTATTTCTAAATTCTGGATTTTATATTGTAGAAGTATACGGTGTTATATTTAACAAAGGTACATAATTCGAAACTATATTCCGGTTTAAAGTCGTAACCCATTTTTCTTCAAAATTATTGCGCCGGGACGGCTAAAAATTATATACTTAAATAGTACATACGTTTTAGCTGTCCCTTCAATATTAAATATGTGTACCTACCTTTTATATAAAAATAATAATTAATACGTGATAAGTGCAATAGTGATAATTATTGATTACCTAAGTAGTAAAAAATTGACTACCGTGACTTTTAAATTAGTATCTATAATTTATATGAATGTTTCTTTATATTTTATTTTAACCCTTCCTGGCGCTTGCCTTATTTCCGAGAGTTCGTTTCATGTTGGTACTTGCTACGAGATAATATAAATTTCTATAGTAGCCAGTTGAAGTGGCAGTGGGCAGGTCACATAGCACGCAGAACAGATGGCCGATGGAGTCGTAAGGTTCTGGAGTGGAGACCACGGACCGGCAAGCGCAGCGTAGGTCATCCACCGACACGGTGGACAGACGGCCTGATAAAGGTTGCAGGACGTTGGTTGCAGGCCGCTTCTAACCGGTCCTTTTGGAAAATTATGGGGGAGGCATATGTTCAGCAGTGGACGTCCAACGGCTGAGATGATGATGATGATGATGATAGTAGTAGTTATATTTATAAATAATATCTACAGGGTTATTGGTTAGTCGACCTATTCCCGTTAAGGGCGTGTAGTTTCGTTTCTGACTGGTTTGACTATGAAACATCCTATCTTAAATCTTACCGTTGTCGAAATATTTGAATATGATTGTTTTATTATTTATTAGTTTTCATAAGTTTACAACGACTTATTTATTCATTTTACGTACAACATTGGTTATTGAGGTCCAAAAGCATCTTATTTTACATGTAAATATCAAATAATAGTATTAAATAATAGTAATAATTACACGCTCTTTCAGACGTTAATGGGGATTAGTGGTAGAAAAGTTTACAAATCTCCATTGATGAGGATTGTCTAAGGGGATTTGTGGAATAACCCTTTATTTGTAGTTAATTGAATAGCTCCTTATTTTTGAGTCTAGTCGACATTATTCCTTATTCCGCACTTTAATCATACATGTAACACGAAAATTTGCTAGACTGTAACATAATCATATCGTTGACATATACATTACAAATTTTCAACGTTGTCCCAGGGTAAACTTAATAGATTAAAATATTTATCTTATTAATACCATTGCATATTTGCTTCACACAGGTTTCTTTGTTACAGAATGGAACACAGAGGGTTGGTGCAGAGAGGGAACACGCTCCAAGTGGAATTCATCGTGACGAACTACAACACTCCATGCGCCGTCAAGAACTCCGCCGAGTTCCAACTGAACGGCGCCGCCGTGTTTCAGGCCAGAGTCATCGCAAGCCAGATCAACAATGGCCACACTAACATCTACGTCAACCTTATATTCGTGAGGTTCTTCAAACAGCGGCCCGAAGAAGACGACCTCACGTACTCAATAAAATTCACATGCACCGAATTCGCCATCACCGATAAGCTTTTCACCAGCGACGACGGCACCTGGCATCTGATACACGAGAACAGAAGACAGCAGTACGTCTTCGATGTTGCCGTGAACATGGATGTCGTTCCTAATGTGAATTCTTTCGCGCCGCTTCACGAAGATGAAGAGCTGACGGATTTTGAACTACGCGGAGAAGATGGGGCTATACGTGTGCATCGAGCAGTTCTGGCTGCAGCCAGCCCTGTCCTACGTCGCATGCTTTGCGGTACTTGGAAAGAAACTACGGAAGGCCACGTAGACGTTCCCGGAACTTCGCGAACAACTCTGCAATCCCTCAAAAACTTCGTATACTTACGCACGTTGCCCGATACAGGCTTGGAACAGCTATTACTTCTCGCTTCCTACTACATAATGCCAGATTTGGAGCAGAAATGCGTGGACAAACTCGTGCATAGTCTGACGGCGCAGAACGCGTGTGATATACTCGAGTTTGCGGCCAAGAATAAGGTGACGCGGCTGACGCTGGCTGTATTGGAGTCTGTGCAGAATGGGGAAGTACTGGTTAAGGATATTCGTGAACATGTGTATGGGGCTAAATGACTAAGAGCTCGGGGGAGGAAGCGGGGAGTACGGGGGAGGCGTGGATCGCGGGGCAGGGGACGCAAGTAAGCGGAAATTCTGGGTGCAAGAATGTCCAAAGGGGGTAGATATGATGGGAGTGCCTTATCGGGTCGCATCTTCAATTTCCAGCGAACTTGTTAGGCCTCTACTATATGTCGCAAATGCGATGTCTGAGCGCTCAGTGACAAAAGTATAGTGTATTAATTGTTCCGAATCCATTGCCACCTGCATAAGTACTCAAATTGGTGACAAATCCCTGCCGCCACATCCCCACTCTTCCAACATCCGTGATTCAAGTGTATTGGTGTACGTTTATTGTATGGTACCAGTTAGTGGATCTTTCACGTAACTTATATAAACTCATAACGTAATCTTATATGTACAGGTTGGATTTTTGAGACGCAGGCAGTTAGTTACAGGAAATCGTCCCTAGGTGACCCAGACCTGAGTGTGCCTAGGTCACAGACTTTGGCACAAATATACAGTTAGCAAAAAATGCAAAAATAAAAAAAATAAAAATGCTAATCGATCCAATACCATGGGATCAAAGGACTCTGATGCCAACTGAGGTTTGAATACTAAAAATGTTAAAATCGTGATAAACTTTTATTTTTTTAGGTATATTAACAAGTATTACATTGTTTCTTACAAATAAATGATCATAAAATAACTAACTTATAACCAAGTTACAGTACATACTTGGTAAATGCACACCCAATTAAAGGTAAAAACAGCTTCCATTAAAAAAAAACGAGAGTAAAACAAAACTTAACATTATTAGCAGAAAATATCTATGTGGTAAACAGTGAACTATATAGTGACAATTTGATATTTAGTTATTGAGGGCAAATGCCCACGCAACTGAAGTTTGATTGAAAACATGTCCAAAGATCCTGCACCACAGCAATCTTTAAAGGCTCAGCATAGCCTAGCAATCGGAGAATTACGACCATAAACAGTTTGCGAAATGGAGGGTTTAGTAGTGAAAAGGGGTAACGTGAAACTTTAGGGGGTACTTAGAAATCAAGATTTTAGTGGGTATTACTTACAAGAATGTCAGATCTAGTAATGTCCGTCGTTTTTCTAGGAAAGAAATCTTGAACCAAGCCAGATTTTTTGTGTATGATAGATTTTCCTAAAAATTTTGGCACCATATGAGAAATGCCACAGAAATCGTTTTTGTATACATTTGCATTTGCATAATGTGGTCTATAAACTACCGGACAATATTCTAATATACTTCGTAACAAACAGTTATACAAAATGCATCTTAGCATGATAAGTTTTAAAATTCTCACTATTCCTAATTATAAAGCCTAACATGTTAGACGCCCGCTTTATAGTGTGCTATGTGAGGTATAAATGTATTTTTTTTAATCAAGGATAATTCCTAGGTCTCTTATTGAGTCAACCTCACGTATACCAGTCCCTCCAATATGTGGGACGTTGATCTAACAATGTTGTGTTTTCGTGTAAACTTAATAAAATGTTTAATGTTTAAATGCATGCCATTTATTTATATATTATTTATTTTATTTATTTATTTATTTATCTGCAAACAAATACGGAGTAGACGATAGAAAACAATCTGGTCTGTCATTAATAAATATATTAAAAAGAATGGGTCCTAAATGGGAACCTTGTGGAACTCCTGAGGTGGATTTAAATAAACCAGACTGGTAACCATTGACTACCACTGACAGATAAGACTGAATCAACGTACTAAAATTGCCAGTGAATCCGTAAACTGCAAGTTTATCTACAGTAGTAGTTTATTGGATGGAATAGGATCGATAAGCATAAAAATATTTTTGTATATTGCCATTTTTTCGCTGACTGTATAGTTTTCCCTTGTCTTCTCTATATTTCTCTATGCTTCCTAAACATGGACGCATAAGACTCGCGTACGGAACAGGATATACTCGTTTGAGATGTGGTGTTGGCGCAAAATATTGGGAATTCCATGGACAGCGCATCGCACCAACGTGTCGATACTGAATGAACTCAAGATCCGAACTCGTCTCTCGACTCGTATGCGTAGGGTTCTCAAGTACTTTGGTCACGTGGCACGGCGGAAGCCGGACAATTTAGAAAATCTGATAGTGGTAGGCCACGAATTAGAGGAAGATCACCGACCCGATGGACCGATACTGTAAAACAGGCGTGTAAATCCACCATTATCACATCCATCCAACTTTCTCAAATCATTTCTCAGAGAAGTCTGGAATATCTTAGTGGGAAAAACCACTTGCGATGACCACGGGCCTCAGCCATGAGGCAACGACGTAGAAGATAGAAGAAAAAAGTTTTCCCATAATCTGTAAATGCAGTTCAGAATATCTCACAAAATTGTTTGTCTCTTAGGAACGTTTTCCTGTAAATATAACGGTACTCGCCCCTATTATCTTGCTTGCTTAGATAGCTTGACAGACTTAAAGCGGTTATTATAAAGAATTATGAAATATAATTAATACCACTTACCAATAAAAACAAATGGCTCGAATACTTGCCATCCCCGATCCTTCCCCTTCAATTGTACTTCAGACCTGAAACTCCTCACAACGTGGATTTTGCCTTCCGTTTTAAAGACTGATCCTGATCTGACCTTCGTCTTCTAAACTAAGTGTGATGTGAATGTGATGTTTAAAAAGTATCGATTACATAGTGATAACTAATAAAAACGTTTCGTTTTGATGTTCCTGTGTTAATCGTCTATTAATTAATGAAGATACATAGTAAATATGTGAATGGAGCTCAGCCACGTACTATGTCCGAGCAAATTACTTAGGTACTTAGTTACAAATCAACTGTTGATAGAAATCTTGAAAAATGGCGGCTCTATGTGAGTTTCAACAACTCCAGTCAGTAAGTTGATGACTGGAGCTGACAAAAGTGACACTTGGCCATTTTTTTATATTTCAATTAAAATGTGAATGCATCTGAGATACATAGCCTTGCTGAGAACGTTTTGGCTATCTGGTGAAAAATAGTCTGCCTGGAGAAGTACCTGCCACACCTTTGCCATTAATTATACTCTGAAGCAGTAGTGTGCAAACATTACTGTGTTTCGTTGAAGGGCAATGTTTCAGGTGAAATTACAGGACAATAGATTCAACACCTATATCTCAGGATGTCAAGCGCAGTACATTGTCATGCAGGGTTTTGAACTGTTGCCGTCTTATTATGGTTGAAGTTTAAAATTAAAGCTAAGTTTACTAAGTCTCTATCTATGGAATCTTAATATTAACAACCATAATAAGGCCTGTTGCAGTTTAATATTCTGAATGGGACTGAAGTTATGGGCAAGCGTGGCGCTTATCATCAGGCGAGCGACTTGCTCGTCTCGTCACCGTATGACATAAAAAATCTCTCGTGTCATATATTTTATATGTTTAAATATATAATTAGAGGCTTCAAATCTGTTAACCGATATCGATAAATTTCATAGTTTGCATTCCATTATCTATTGGACAGTTATAGTTCGATAGAAATTCCTCGAAGCGGTAGTGTGAATGCAACTACTGTGTTAAGGTTGAAGGACACTGTAACATGTGAAATAACTGGGCGGATGAGAGTGAACATGTCTCAGGGTGACGGCGCCGTGCAGTGCTGCGCAGAATGTTGAAACTCAAACAACTGGGTCGCAATGCGACTGAAACTTAACGATTACTATCAGGTGGACGATCAGCCTTATAACTTTATCTGCATTAAAAAATTATAAGTGACGATTTCTTCTACAAACTAGTGTTTGCATATCAATACCGCTTTGAAACTGTACGGTTACATAATGGACATGTTCCACAACTTTAACAGTTCTCTACGCCACTCAGAGCAATGAACGGAATGGTAAAATGATAAGAAAGGAAAACTGAAAAATGTGATCTCTACCGATGTGACGATTAAACACAATAAAACAAATTAAATATTATTATCGTTTTATTTTACATTTAAAGCGTGAATAATTTGATACAAGTTTGAAAAAGTTGATATAGGTACCTATGCTGTAGTCCGAATCGAGACATACCACTGGCGCACTCAATAGTGTCCATTGTGTGAACGGGCAAATGGTAGGCGAATGTGAAGTCGTAACGTCATTTAAGGACTAATGGCCGCCATACACCATCCTTTCTATCGTCAAATCGGCATGACGCTGCCGATTGGATCAGCCAGAATTGACAGTGTATGGTTGGATTGACATGACAAGTATTACTGTCATGCCTGACGATAGGAAGGATGGTGTATGGCGGCCATTACAGCGCTATTGTTGCATAAAATCGTGAGCGTCGTGGGCTTAAATGTCAAAATTGATATTGGTTTATGTCAGACAGGTCAGATTTGCTTGCTTTTACCTACCGGTCTGATTTCATTAGAACTCTAACAGAGCTGTGAGTGACGAAATCGCGCTTTTTTGTATAAGCGATGAAAGCGTATAACGGACTACGGCAATAGTAAACATTTATAGAGTGACAGATGCAATATCAAATATCTACGAAGAAATAATGTCAGGAAGCATAACTCAGAACAAATTCCACACAAAAAGTGGTCCTTCAAACCAAAACGACGTATGATTCCAAATACGAATTACTTCCAAAGTTAAAAATATACATGTTCCGTGATTGGTTTAAATTTCAGAAGGAAAGCAGGGATTGGTTTACGCGCGTGCCTACTATGACAGCTGAGCCATTGCGGCGTGAACGATGTTTTTGGTTGAGCACGACTTTTTTAAAGCAGTCACCGATCCTGACTTATTATTTCTTCGCAGGTAGATATCGCATAATTTTCTACTATATGATTAGATAATTATAGGCCTTACTTATAAACGCTGCTTAACTTTAAATGACGCTAATTTTTAGCGCATAGGAAAAATGTGCACAGAGCAGAATTTCAGTAAAGTTAAGCAGCGTTTAGGAGTTATGCCGTATTTATTATATATACATAATTACAATTTATGGAATGATTTAAGTTATTATTTCTAAATAAAAAATCCAATATTATATGTACCTGTACAACTCCAGTGTTAATATACATTATGCAAAACGACTAGATAACATAATTAAATTAACTTAGTTAACTTTAATCATATATTATTATTGTTGAAATCGAATGTTTTGTATTTCTTTTGTAAGCATGTATAAATTGATTTTTCTACAATGTTGTTTAGGTCGAATGTTTTGATTATGTTATCATTGAAATATTATACAGCGTGTACCAAAAAGTTGAAATAATACTGAAAAGTGTGCTTATGTACCCAGTCAGGATTCACATGGAAGTATCGATGTTTAAATAGCTTATATTTTTTTTGTACAAAGTTTAAAAAATCCGAATTTTTTGGACAGCCCTATTAGACATGTCTATTCTTGGAGTTCGTTGGGGTCAATGCGCTCTGCAAACCCTACGCTATCTATTCATTTACTTACGCTGCATTCGCCTCTCCCCGCGCCGCACCCCGGCCGCCCCTTGTTTACCTAGTCTACGTTCTGGAGGTCATTGCAGTCTTTGACCTAGTTTTTCAGGGATTGAGTAGTAGAACAACTTTGGTTACTCATAACTCAGAATGTTTATTACTTCCTGGGACGCAGTAGTAATGTCCGAATTGTATACAAACTTCTGCGAAGGTGTTTTAGCAATACTGCACGTTTTTGTTACACGCTGAATTATCTATTATTATTAATTATTGGACCTATTTTTAGAGATCCACAAGTAATTTTACGCCATATAGTGGTGATAATTAGTTTGGTTTTTCGTTTATTTAAGCACCAAACTAAACTAGCGAACACAAATCTATTTATAATAAAGTATGTTTAGTGCTTATTCTGTTCAAACTAAAGTCGAAATTCGTATAACACTTGTGAATGAAAGTTCTTAAAGGGTATGTTTAGTGCAAATTTTAGTTTAGTCGTCATGTAACTCATGTAAAACTACCCACAATTGAATAGAATAATAACAATTTTATAGATTGTATATGTTAATCATATTTTTACAATTGTCTATGTGTTACACGAATGTGGATTTTAGTAGAAACAGAATAAGAATTACAATATTTTAATGAATTTTAGTTTAGTGTTCTGCACAAGCGAATTGCTACCATTGTATGTATGCTGCTGTAGTACCTATGTCTTCACAGTCAGTGTCTATCGTAACTGCAGTGCAAGTACCGAACTTACCGATCGATAAATTTGAGTCTTGAATTCGACATACTTCGAAAAAACTGACTATATCGATCTTGTGTTGATTATTGCAAGTAAGTAACAAAATTAAGCGATCGGTAGACAAATTCGATAAGCTTTTACAATTACAACGATAACCCTAGTATGGAACTGTTAAGTTACGTTTGAGATTGTCTATTTAATCGATTTTAACGATTGTTTTGTCAGCTTTTAAAATGACCTCGATATAGCTTATCGACAGGCGACGGGAATGGGGATATTATTTAGTTGCGTTTGATCTTACTAATATTATAAACGCGAAAGTTTGTATTGATGAATGGATGTTCGTTATTCTCTTACGCTCAAACGGCTGGCCCAACTTTGATGAAATTCGGCATGGAGGTTGATGGGGCGCTGAATTAACACATAGGATAATTTTCATCAACATCGTCATCATCCATCACCATGCATGTGTAACCGCGGGGCGCAGCTAGTATGCAATAAAAAAATAGACTTCGGCCTTGAAATTCCCGTAGAAATCTTCAAATGATTGTGGAATGCAAACAATTCGTAATAATCGATATGACTTCCATACTTGTACGGTACTAGGGGCGGTACGTTGTTTTATCGATCTTAGCGACTCGACATATTTAACGACTATTACGGTACTTGCACTGCTGGATATTGCTTGTTTGTTTAATTAATTTCAATTGATGTATTGTTTTCACGGGACCCGTGTCTTGGACTGTTATTGGAGATCAAGACACTGTTGATCCTATGGGCCTAACACGCAAACTTGCGTAAGTGCAACGTAATAGCATCTATGACTTATCTGTGCCACTAGTTGTACTAGATACATTATAGTTTGTATTGTATAAGTCATCGAGGCGATTCCGTTACACTCTAGCAAATTTTTGTGCTAGACCCAATCAAGGAAGAATTATTACGCAACCCAAAAAAAACCATATGAAGTGAAAAAAATGCATGTTCGCGTTATTCTAGTTCATTCTCCGTCCTCGGACCTGGAGAGTAACATAATGAAAATTCTAGTTACCTACCAAGAAGGCCCAATCAACCTATTTAGATCTAGTGTTTATATGGACCTACGTGTGTATAATTTGGATTTTAGACTTTGTAGGACCCAAAAAGGAGTATATTTCATTCTAAAAGATGTATATTTGGACGGTGCGTCGTCAATGCATGTATAAGGCCCGCATGGATTTATTGATTGGTTCACCATCTACAGCAGTGGTCGTTAACCGGTGGTGTGCAGACCACTAGTGCTCCAAGGAAGCATCCGAAGTGCTCCGCGAAGCCATGCAAAATGAAACATACAATCGAAACAGGAATCTTGAAGATTTTACGAGCCAAAAGGCAATGTCTTGTACAAAAGTTGGAAGAAAGAGCTATAAGTTCTCCAACTTTGTTTTCATCAACATATCTATGCGAGCAGGGATCTTGCACTTCTCTGTGTAATATGAAATTTTCTTAAAATACTTAAATTCAATTGTATCCGTATTTTATACATATATAAATAGAACTACGCTTTAGTCATTTACATTTATTGTATACCTCCTCTATAACCTCCAAACAGCTGGTGATCCATGGCAAGACAGTTTTTTTGTTAAATAGTCCATCGTCATTAATCTGTCCGAATCAGCAAGACCCATTAGAGGCAAGTTTCATTCATAAATCTATTGTTATTTTTTGTCCTGATGCGGACGGGTTAAAGGGTTAAGAATCACCGTCTACAGTTTGTCGACTGTTGCCAGTAGCTCGAAGGGCGCCGCGTCTCCGTCGGCGTCCAACGACTGCCGGAACAGCTGAGCGTGTTGCCATGCCACATCTCCCACGCCCCCCGACAGCTCTCCGGTTATAGTCACTGAGGTGAACGGCCGCGAGAACTGCGTCGGAGATTCTGTGGGACGATAATATTCATGTATAATATATATTTATATTACAAAAATCTGTAGGAACACTGGGAGGTGTGGACAAAAGGACTTACGTAGGTATGTGTGCTTCGGCTTCGCCTTGGCCCAATTTTTTTGGTTTATATTATACCTAGCATCCACAGACTCCAGGTGCCATTTTTTAGTTAGTTGCACATTTATTCAATGTAAATATAATTAAAAAAAGAGACGTCAATATATACTTAATTAGGGGACATAGGATTTTAATGTTATATTACTTATGGGCTATATCATTACTGAGTTTGCATCAGCATTCAGAGCAGACCGGTTTCCGCAGACAGCACCCATTCACGTGTTGATGCATGTCGCAGCATCAGTTGATGCATCGCCTTCCTCAACCATATTTGAGGGAAGATGGCGACTCGCCACACGACGCCACTGCTTGCCGACACCTTTTCGTGAGCGTGTCTGCTCTGCATACTCATACTTACTATTTGTCAAATACAGCTTAACTTAAATAACTAATGTTGACTTATTCACTTAGGTACCCCCCTCGTATTGCACTAATGCAGGGCCTCAATTACCACTCCCACGGCATTTACACGTTCGTCCATCAATGTCGCTTTGCTGGCCGCTACAGTAATGTAGGTACTAGTACTAATACACACCCAGACACAGATCACACAGACATGTTCATGCGCACAAATGTTTGACCTGTCCGGAAATCGTACACGGGACCCGCGGGTCATATGGCAGCAGGTAAGTATAAAAGACAACCTAACCTCCAAGTCGGATCCTGATGGGTAGCTCGTCGTCAAAACCCACAGTCCACAGCACGCGGCCCGTCTCGTATTCGGCCGCGGTGAGTCTCACAGTCAGACTCGACCCTCGCACCCCCGCCCCGCACGACACCATCCACGACACCCTCCCCGTAGATTCACCCTCTGGAATTCACCACCCAATTATTGTTTTTTAATTTATAAGTACTTTAAAATTTCTACCCACAGACTTCAATGTCCGTGCCATTTTTTTACATTTAATATTATACATCTTTGCATACAAGGAGGGAACATACATATATAATAAGAAGTAAAAGAACAGAGGGAAAAACAAAACAATAAGGTATCCATAAGAATTCGGAGCAGACCGGTCTCCGCAAGCAGCACGCGTTTACGAGTTGACGCATGTGCCACCCAATGTTTGGTACCCACTGAAGCGCAGTTCTTAGATTATGGCTTCTGCGACTGTCACTATTCTGTCAATGTGCTAGTTTCATACTACTATCTGCGCGGTGATGAATGATGATGAAAAGTATCGTATGTCCAGCCCGGGATGCGTATTTCCATTTCCGTGTTCATTAGACGGCAGTACTGCCTCGAAACACGCACGGGTTTGTCGCGCTAACTTATTACGCGCTATTTATGTACCTTGTGTTTTGGTCTTAATAAAAAGTTAAAATGTAAAACACAAATTCATTTCTTGAACACAAAAATACCTTCAAACACACACGGATTTGTGGCGCATAATCCTTGCAAATCCGTGCGCGATTGGAGGACACGTGCCTTGAATTGCACACGATTTTTTAAAGGCAGTTAGCGCGACAAACCCGTGCGTGTTTCGAGGCAGTACTGCCTTCTAATGAACACGGAAATGGAAATACGCGCTCGGGATATAATCTATCTCCTTGTCTAATTTCATCGAAATCAGTAAAGTTTTTTATTTATTTATTGCATCCTATGAATTACAATAGGTCTTAGAAATGTCATGTGTTAGTGTCATAATATGACCCTGGAAGGGTGGAGCCATGTAGAGAAGAGCTGACCGATCTATTTTATTTGTCTTTATGTAAATTAACATTGAAAGAATACGTCTCGAGTCATAAAAACATTTTCATATTAAGATCGATTTCAATTTTTTACAGAATATATTATCATTTTGAATGGATTTTATAATATGTCCTCTGGATTGTTCTCAAGTTATGGCGTGACCAAGGGAAATATAAATTTGTTTGTATATACAGCGTGTAACAAGATGGTGTAGTAATACTAAAACCACACACGCAGAAGCTTGTATACAATTGGGATCTAACTACTACGTCCCAGGGAGTAGTAAACATCCCGAGTTATGAGTACCTAACCAAAGTTTTTCTAACACTTAACCAGTTTCATCCCTGAAAAACTAGGCCAAAGACGGCAATGACCTCCAGAACGTAAACAAGAACCCTAAGCGGGGCTTCGGCTGGGGTGCGCCGCGAAGAGAATCACATTTTAATACTTTGCCATACGAGTCCTGACGAGGTGCATCTGCACACTTTTCAGTATATGTAACACCTTTTTGTTAAGTGCCCCGGAGACGGTCATTCGCAATAGTTAATTTTTACGTCATTGACAGTTTAAATTGAAGGTGCGAATGATAGAGCTTCAAACGTTGCGTCATTGCTCGCCAACATTTACTTTTTGGCTAGTACGAACGATGATGTCGAATTCACAACCACAATGTTTCTAGACGAGCGAGTGAATGACCGAAATCTGTCAATTGCACAACGAGACGTTCAATTGATTACGTCATTCGCGATTGTCAATGGGCTTCAATCAAAACTTCCATCATTAGCCTTCAATCACGTAGTCGCGAATGACAATGGCTTCAATTACCTGTATCGACGATCATTTGGTACATCAATGACGTAAAAATTGGCAATTGCGAGTGACCGTCTCCGGGGCACTTTACACGCTGTATATAGACTAGCTGCGTGCCGCCGTTACACCCGCATGGTGAATAGTGTTAATCCAGCGCCTCATGTACCTCCACACCAAATTTCATCAAAATTGGTATGGAGGTAGATGAGGCAAACATACAAATACACTCACAAACTTTCGCCTTTATAATATTAGTATGATAATAACTAGATTAAGAGACTTAAGGTGCGTTCGTTTAACTTTTAGGGCATTGGTGGCGTTGTCATTGATGGCTCTTTAGTTAAAGCGTTCGTAAAGCTCCAAAACGTTATTTTTGCCACATATGTACCCACACCCTATTCGAACGCTCAACTGAGCATAAGACCTTAAATAGCATGATTATGCTGTCAAATACGAGTACATTGCTATCAAAAAACGATCACAAAAAAATCAAATTCCGGACGTGGGTCAAAAATTGCAGTTGTTGGTGGCAAAAATAGTAGCTTTCCGAACGCAAAAAGAGACATTCGAACGCCATTTTCACTCACAGATTCCCAATTCGAACGCCTCTTGTGAGCGTTTTTAGCGTTATTTTCGCTAAACGCTCACAAGGATTCTATTCGAACTGTTATGCGGGGACCGTGAATTGGGTTTTTAAAAAAGAAATTTATTTAACACTGTAATTAAAATATATTTCAAAATAGAAATATTGTAAAATAGTACAAAAATTAAGACCGGCGCGGATGGAGGGTGAAGACGGACTGAGGTAAGTAGGTAGGGACTCTGGAAAAGTAATAAGTGCTGACTTTGATGAAAGCATAGAGTTTTAGGAAAGGTAAGCAATATAGGAAGGGAAGGCAGGGTATAACATCTCCCCCAACAAGAGTAAACTTACCAAAAGGAAAGTTTACATGAAAGTGAAGATGAGGTAAGTATTAGGATGAAGGACTGAAGAGGATGGAAGAAGGATGCGCCATTCTTAGCTTAGATATTAGAGTTAGACTTAACTTAGAGATTATACATTTTGCTTAGGGAAGTACTTAATCTATTCTTAATCTAGGTAATGGGATTTCCTCAACAGTTGAGTCGTCCTCTACATGTGACGGCGGCTTTACACACAATGATGTTGTATTATAACCATTTACTTTGCAACAGGTGTACAAAAGAAATGAACTAAATGAAACGACTAAGATAATAGTAAGTATGGGGAAGCTAATATGGTTATTGAAGTTAGTATTGTAGTCGTTGTTTATGAAATCATCCACATCTTTGGTTTCAATGTCTATTTGGTTTCTTAGATTTTTCAGATCGTCTAAATTAATATTTGATATTGTAACAGTTGATGTGTTTACGTTAAACTTTTTGAATGTATTCGCGTTACAACATTTATCATCAATAAGGTTAAAGTCAGAATGAATATGCGGTATGTTTACTTCTAAATCAAGCATGGCTAACAGTTTTACATTCCTAGAGAATGCCACACATTGAGGTTCTAATGACAAGATGCCAGTTCCATTTATAGTTATTACCTTAACGTTAGAGTTACATTCTATAGATAGTTTAGTAGCTCGAGTCTGAACAAAGATCCAACTATTATGCCCAATATTCTGCCAAATATCTACGTTACCGTAAATAAATTTTGTTTCGCATTGAGACGGTAAGTCTCTTACAATCTTAGTCATCAGTTCAATTTCACAAATAGGATTTGTATTTACTGATAAGATGTTTGAAACATCGCAAGCGAGGATTCCTTTACTTATAAGTTTACAAGAATGAAAATCCGTTAAAGTGCAATATGTGGATTTATCTTTACTAAGAGCTACGTAATTAATTGTGGGAACAATCATAGCATACGAGTCGGATGTGTTTGAGTTATGTGGTACTGGGACTGGTATGATTTTATACAGATCGTAATCAATGTGATGTACTAGTGGAACTCTTAATATAAACATTACACTATTAGGACTATAGTAAACAGCTAGTTCAGATACTTTAAGTAATACATGTATATTTCTTAAATCTATGCTTACAGGAAATTCCTTATATTTAGGTAAATGCTTAATATTAATTTCTATGTCATTATATAATTGCGTTGGAGTGACAACTGAGGGATGCAGAGTATTGCTGTTTGCAAACATTATAGAGTTAACTATATCTTCAATTTTGTACGACAAGGTAAGTAAACAAGCTTGAAGAATATTCAAAACTTCATATATCTTATTCCTAAATAATAATTCGTTAGTAACTATAGATACATTTTTAAACATCATACTAGTAATTTCATTCAACCGAGCTTCGTGATGTAGAATCATTTCTAAGGTTTTATTAAAGTTTATGATTGCTGATGTAGAAATAAAAATGTTGTGTTTTATAAAAGAAGCTAATTTCTTATCATCCGAATGCAAAGTTTGAATGGCGTTATAGTATTTCTCAGAATCATCTTCATCCATGGTGCCGAACAGCGTTTTCATTAAATTACCTATGCCAGCAAACCAAGCAGATCTTTTATGCCTGGCTGATAGTAAATGAGAAATCGAATTATAGTCCCGAAGAATATCATCATAGAGTGACGTAAGTGGTTGTAGCATATTGAGACAATGAAAGTCGTCCGTTGATATATTGTGTTCACATAGAAGTCTATATGTATCAAATATGTTTTTAATATTTGTTAGATGTGGGCTTATAAATTTAATATCCACAGGAATAACAAAATGAACGTGGTCGTTTATCAGTTTTAGCGTGCTGATGGGATCAAAGTATATCCCAGGACTTTTATCCAGCGGTTGAACGAGTTCGTGAGCCAAAGATGTCGCAAGGAGAAATGGTAGTATAGTTCTGAAAATTCAAAATTAAGAGTTAAGTATTTATACTGAATTAGTTGTTGCTAGTTTGATTTGGTCGAAATGATGTCTAATATGTCGTCGGTCAATCAACAAAGTCACTGTGTTATTGTCATGGACTTGTAGGATTTTGTACGGGCCTTTCCATATAGGGGACAGAGCTTTTCTTAGACGTAAGTGGTTTTTGAGGTAGACAAGGTCTCCAACATGGTATTTAGGGGACCTGGTATGCGAATCGTAATGTTTCTTAGAATTTTCTTTTGATTGGTTGATGTTGTCTATAGCCTTATCTCTAGAGTACTTAAGTCTATGATTTAACATTCTCAAGTATTCGGGGTATGTGGTGTCTGATGTAGAATCGTAAATTGAGTCAGGCAAGAAAGGTTTGTGTCCAAACAAGAGTTCGTATGGCGTGTAGTTTGTTGTACAGTGGGTGTTAGTGTTATATGTCATGATAGCAGTATAAACGTAACGAGGCCAATCGTCTTGATTTTCATTTACAAATGATTTGAGGTACTCTTTCAGGGTTGAGTGGCTACGCTCAAGAGCACCTTGAGTTTGTGGGTGATATGGAGTTGACCATAGTTGTTTTATTTTCAAGAACTCGCATGTTTTCTTGAAAAGATCAGCGGTGAAATTTGTACCTTGATCAGTTAAGATTGTTTTGGGTATACCAAAGAGAGAAATAAAATGTAATAAGCATTCGCTTGTTTCTTCGGCTGTAGTTGAACGAATGGGGTAAGCCAACGAGAATTTAGTAAGATCGTCCTGAAGGGTGAGAATGTACTTTAATTTAGCAGGGCCTGCTTCTGGTAATGGGCCGACGATATCCATTGCCAGGCGTTGAAAAGGGGATGTGGATGTGGTGGTAATTTGCATGGGAGCGCGATTGACTTTTCGCAGTGCCTTATTCTCTTGACAGAGTTTACATAATTTGACATAGTTTTCTATGTCACTGCGCATACCTTTCCAATTATACTTTTCTTGGATTCGTTTGAGCATTCTCACACTGCCTAAATGGCCAGCGATAGGTATGTCATGATTTTCACGAAGGATTTTCTTAGTTTCACTTAGTGATGGAAATATTATGGCGTTACGATGAATAGTTATAAATATGTTTGTGTTGTGAAACATAAATAGGATGATGTTATACAGCTTGGTATATGAATGTGCTTCAAAAGGATTTTTAAAGTCCGTGATACTTAATTGATTTACAGTTTTCTGAGTAAGATCGTTTCGCAAATTCTTTAGACTGGTGTATAGGTCTTCATAAGATGCATTGTCAAAGTGATTGACCTTAGTAAAAAGAAGATAGATGGAGCGGCCTTTGTGTTCGAAGTTTATAAACGAAAACAAAGTTCTTTCTCTATTAAGAATTTCTGTTTTATTTTCCAAATCGCTTAGAATATCCTCTACATGAGGATTGCTTTCATCTAGATCGATAGAAGTAGGGATAACAATTACTTTGTCAAGACTTTTAAGTACACTAGTGTTCGATTCTATAATTTTAGCGTTAGATGCAAATGATTTGTTGCTCATAGTCTTTAGGAATTTGGGATAACTGTCGTTTAGAATACAAGAGTTGTCTGCATTTGGAGGTGTCTGAGAATTTTGTTCAATTGCAGGTTCATCGAAATCATCGGGAGGATCGCTGTTTGGATCAAGTCGTGATGTAGAGGGTAAGTTAAGATTTGTTGCAGATTCATGTTGGGATGTAGTAGGTAGGTTAATATTTGTTTCAGGATCGAGTCGAGAAGTCGAAGGTAAGTTAATATTCGTTTCAGGGTCGAGTTGGGAGGTCAAAGGTAAGTTATTAATGTCTACGTCATTATTAATTTCAGGAATCATTGAGTTTGGATGTTGTTGTTCAGTCAAAGGATCATGTGGTGGATTAGGTACGTCTAGAGGGATAAAGTCAATTTCAGGATCACCGCTAAACGGGCTAATAGTCTCCTCAAGGTTCAGCGGGTCCCCATTTTGTATTGGGTTTACAGGATATCTAGAGAGGGCGTCAGCGGCTGCATTAAGCTTTCCTTTCTGGTAACCAATTTCGTATTCGTATTCTTCCAGTTTGAGACGCCATCGTTGTAACTTACTACTTGGATCTTTGTGATTGAAGAGCCATTTTAGAGGGCGATGATCAGTTATGATCCGGAATTTACGTCCATATAGGTATGGACGGAAGTTTTTGCAACCGAAGATAATAGCAAGGAGCTCTTTTTCCGTTGTACTGTAGTTGGATTCGCTTTTGTTTAAGGTTCGAGAAGCATATGCGATTGGTCTATCTTGACCATCCGGACCTTGTGACAAAACGGCTCCAATCGCGTGATTGGATGCATCGCATGTCAGGATGAATGGTTTAGAAAAATCTGGATAGATAAGAACGGGTGCCGAAGTAAGTTTATGTTTAAGTTCGTCAAATGCCAACTGTTGTTTATTTTCCCATAAAAATGGTGAATCCTTTTTTAAGAGTAGAGTCAGTGGTTTAGCGATCTTAGAAAAATCGGGTATAAATCTTCTGTAGTAAGAAACAAGCCCTAAAAAGGATTTAATGTCTTTCGGGGATTTAGGAGTTGGAAATTCAGTGACTGCTTTTGTCTTTTCTGGATTAGGTTTAACACCGTTTTCAGTAATAACATGACCTAAGTATGCAACTTCACGTCGGAGGAACTCGCATTTGTCAGGTTGGAGCTTGAGATTAAAATCACGCAGTCTTTGGAAGACTGACGATAGGTTTTCGATGTGGGTGCTTAGGTCGTGGCTATATATAACTATATCATCTAGATAGACGAAGCAGCGCACCCCCTGGAGGCCTGATAGAGCGGTATTCATCAAACGCTGAAATGTGGCGGGTGCATTTTTCAAACCAAATGGCATGCGATTGAATTGGTAGTGGCCTTGAGGCACACTGAAGGCGGTTTTGGGAGCATCATCTTCGTTGATTAGTAATTGGTGAAACCCTGATGCAAGGTCAAGGGTAGAGAAATATTTACATTGCCCAAGTTGATCTAGGATCTCAGATATTTGAGGAATCGGATAGCTATCACCAACAGTGATATCATTGAGCCTTCGGTAGTCAATAACGATGCGCCATTTACGTTCCCCAGAAGCATCTAGTTTTTTTGGGACGACCCAAATCGGGGAAGACCATGGAGACATAGACGGTTCAATGATACCCTGATCTAGCATATTGTCTATTTGTTTTTTAACTTCCTGTTTGTGCACTTCGGGGAAGCGGTAAGATTTTACATGAATGGGATTTTGAGGTGTTGTCACAATGTCATGCTTAAGTGCGTTAGTATGAGATAATTTATCTCCTGGCAGATAGAAAATGTCTGAATATTCAGAGCAAACATCATGAAGTGCATTTGCTTCTTCAGAATTAAGATGTGATGCTCTAAGCAAATTTAGTACCTCTTGAGTACGTAGGTATGAGTCAGTGTCTGTGTTTTCACATGATACAGTGGCATTAATAGATTCAATTATTTGATCAGAATTAAGTGGGACAAGAGTTATGTTCAGGTCAGATTTGAGGGTTACTGGAACTTCAGATATATTAACGACAGATATATTGATTCTCTTGTTGTGTTTCACAGTTACGATGCAATTAGCAATGAGAATGTCTTCATGATAGAAATGATCAAGAACAAGGCCTTCTCTTAGTTCTGGATTAGATACAGAGCACTCAATGATGGTTTCTGTACGAGGTTGTATTACATAAACTGGATCGCAAAATAGCAGTGGCATTGATCTATTTTTTATCAGCAATGAGCTTTGGTTGTAATCAATTGTACATTCTAGTTTATTTAATAGGTCACTACCTATAATCCCATCGTAAGATAGATTAATTTTATTTACGATATGGAATTCATGGAAAGTCTCGGAATTCGGGAAAAGTTTCATTGAAAAATGACCTAAAGTGCGTGTTAGCTCGCTATTTACGTCAATACCCTTCAGAAGTATTTGTTTTGTTTTTACTATAGGCTTGTTTTTTGAAATAGAACACGATTTTATCAAACTTACTGTTGAGCCAGAATCTACTAAGAAGCTTAAAGGTGAATCTGCGAGTTCAGTTTGTATAAGCACATAAGGTAAGAGTCGCTTAGACGTATTAGATGTTACTTCAAATATTGTCTCATCAATTTTGTCGTCAGATTCGTCTTCTTGATTATTGAGTTTGGAAGTTTGGGCATCGGCTTTGATGACTCCATTTCCCGTGCGACACCGTGTATCGGGAAATTCTACTCGTTTAAAGGATTAGCCGGATTATTTTCATTTTGATTATGTGTTGGATAAGACGGGGCATTGTAAACAGTGTGATAATTTTCATCATAATGCGCTGATGAAGCGTCACGGTGGTTGACGTTGTGAACAGGACGGTTATTACTATTATTAAAATTGGGATTCACACTTCGAGGGTTGAAATTGAGGTTATGGTTACGACGGTTGTTATTAAATTGTCGTTTGCGACAATTTTCGATACTGTGACCTATGTTTTTGCAGTAGCGACATACCAAAACATTTGAATTAGAGGGCCCGGGTTGATTCCAGGGTTGACCTTGAGGTCTAAAGTTTGAATTTGAAGGTCCTGGTTGGTTCCAGGGCTGGTTTTGAAATCTAGAATTAAAGGAATTTTGGCGGTATTGTGTTTGCTGATTGGCATTGGATGAAGAGACCTGATGTTTCCTATTGGAAATACCTAATATTTTCTCTTCGGCAGAGGCAAAATTTATTGCTTCGTTCAAAGTGCTAGGATCTTTGCATCTTACAACTGTAGATAATTGTGGATGTAAGCCTATTGTAAACGTATTCAATGCTAAGTCCTGCATTGCAGCTACGCGGCCCGCAAGTTCATCTTTTTTCTTGGTAGGTATAGAAATATTGATTTCAGTGAGTAGCTTTGCTAGACATGATTCGATTCGCAAAGAGTATTGACTTACAGATTCGTTTCGACCCTGCTTACATTCTTGAAGGTCTGACAGTAAGTATGAATAATGTTTGACGTCACCGAATTGTGTTTTTAAAAATTCTTCAAGTTGTTGCCACTTTGTAAACTCTTTGACAGCACATGCTGTTTCGGCTTTACCTTGAAGTCGGCTTAGTATATATTTCAATAGAATATCGGTTTGTGAGCTTGATGCTAAGTTAATTGCATTACGACAGTTGTTTAAGAAAGGGCTCAGAGCATCCCTTGAACCATCAAAGGTACCAATGAATTTAATTAAAATATTAAGGTCGATTTCCGACATTTTTACTTGAGACTCTTCGTCTTTAACGTCCTTAGACTTTGTCATTAGTACATATATTAAACACAAATAACAGTAACAGTAACTTTGTAAAGTATTTACCTGTAATATTAAATGTTAGACATACAATAAATTAAGGCAGGTACAAACAATTACTTAATCTGTAGCTGGCTTAAAACGGTGCAGACACTCAGTGATCGCCCAGTCTTATCAGTTCATAGAAATGCGGCGAGATGATGCGTGGGCGAGAGGCGACTGAGTCTAATTGTTTGCTATATTAATAAGCGATTATTTTATAAATAGAAAGTCATAGGATATAAATTTGCATTAATTGATTGAATGTTTCGTATTATAATGCATGAAAATACACAGTCACGGGAACAATAGTTTTGACTCACTGAATTAGCAGGAACATAGTAGCGTCGAATGTCACGGCGAAAGTAGAGCAGGACCCAGGGCTAGGAACTTCTTTCAGGTCTACCAGATGCAGCGTTACAGGATGCAGTGGGAGCAGTGAACTTCTTCAAGGTATGGTAGATACAGCGAGGTGTTCCAGGATACGGCGATTTTATTTTCAGGATTCAGTGGTTTTCTTCAGGATACAGCGATTTTATGCTTTTCAGGATAGAGTGATTTTCTATTTCAGGATGCAGTGGATACAGCGATTCTTTTCTTTTTCTTTTCAGGATACAGTGGATACAGCGATTATCTTCTATATTTTTTTTTTTTTCAGGATACAGTGGATACAGTGATTTTATTTTTCAGGATGCAGTGATAGCGACGGTCTTCTTTGACAGGATTCAGTGTTTCAGGATTCAGCGGATACAGTGGATTCACGGTTTAAAGAGTCCCACACAGAATAACTATTCTCACTTTATTTTCACAGTTTTTCAGTTTTTGTAGGAACGAGGCGTTCCGAGGAATTTTATTATCCCTTTACGCTGCCACCAATGTTATGCGGGGACCGTGAATTGGGTTTTTAAAAAAGAAATTTATTTAACACTGTAATTAAAATATATTTCAAAATAGAAATATTGTAAAATAGTACAAAAATTAAGACCGGCGCGGATGGAGGGTGAAGACGGACTGAGGTAAGTAGGTAGGGACTCTGGAAAAGTAATAAGTGCTGACTTTGATGAAAGCATAGAGTTTTAGGAAAGGTAAGCAATATAGGAAGGGAAGGCAGGGTATAACAGAACGCACTATTCGTTATTGTTCAACAATATGACCGCTGGGACATAGGGAGAGGCGTGCTGAAACATAGCAATCAGATGATTTGTATGTAGAATAATATTAATAAACTTGTTAGGAACATCAATTTATGTACAGCTTTTTATTTTACTATGGTACTAAGTCCGGGGGCTTACTGCCACATCCAAAAATAGCCTTATTTTTAATTTTATCGTCAATACAGCAAGTTTAAAATAGTAATAGTTGCATCATAATCAGTCTATTTCATTCCCACTGCTGGGACTCGAGCCTTCCTCTCAGCGAGAGGAGTTTTTTTTTTTTTTTTTTTTTGGGGGGGAAATGCTGTGCACTTCCCTTCCGCCACGGGGGTGACGGAAGGGGGCGTGTGGGGCTCAGACCCACTAAAACCCCCCCGTGAGCAGTCCTCCGCCAAGGTGGGGCGAGACAGGGTCGCGCTGGCAATCACCATCTCGCCCCAGCGGTAGGCCCGGATTGATCTTAACCGGGCCTCAGCGCCTGTGAAGGGATGACCTTGCTCACCAAGGTCACCCCCTAGACGTGTAGAGCCGTGCAAGCCGACGAAGAGTCCCCCGACTCTTCGCCAGTGACCCCACTACGGGGGAGGGAGGAGACGTGCGAACCGTCTCCTCCGTTCTCCCGGTCGTCTGCGCCGGAGTGGATCAGCTCGGACATCGTTCTCCCTGATCCGCTCCGCAGCCTCCTTCTGCGCCATCACCGCTTCGCAGAAGGTGGCCACCGCCTGCCACGATCTCTCGCTGCCGAGCATGGAAATTACCACGCTCGGCAGGGAGAGATCTCCGCCTATTAGCGAGAGGAGTTGGGCCATATTCCACTAAGTGAGGCCAACCCATGTAGAAGTTTTCAGGCGCCCGAGGGCCCTCGACATAGCCTAACGACTGTTGTCCTAAGACAAACGTACCCTCCGAAGCACGGAAGCGCTTAGTTGAATAATGCCACTAGCGGTCACCCATCCAACTCCTGACCGCAGCCAGTGTTGCTTAACTTGTTGATCGGTTAAGATCGCCAAATCGAGCTCCGCTACGAGCGTTTCATAATACACTATATATATATATATATATATATATATATATCGGGTTAATAGTTTACGGCAGGTGTTTTGATGACGTCATAAAAAATAGGTCACTCAATTTGTGAACTCCGACGTGACGTTTGACACAAAGTATAACTGTTCCAATAATAAATAATATTAAAGTAATATTGTTCGCCTCTATTGTGTGTGGGTGGGAGTATGATTGTACGATTATTCTAAGCATAATACAATATAAGCTAAAGATCCGTGATACCATCAGAGTGTCCGTCCGAGTACACTACGTGAGAGTCAACTCTTTTCGCTAAAACGCGGCTTTAGTAGATACCTACTACCAACAGAAAGGCAGTTCGTAGCCCCAAACCGTTGAATCGCCATTCGCCATATTTGGCCAATAATACAATAGATTCGCAGAAATCAACCTACTTTTAGTTTTTTACGTTAAGTTAGAAAAGCCTTTACAATGTCACTTTTTGTTCTTTACATTATACTGGAAGCCGAAGTGTGTTGCTGGTATTATACTCGTATATTTATTTGTTAGATTGCATGTATTAAATTTTGTAAGTAATACCTATTTTATGAGCAGCAAAATATGTTAATGAAAAAGAAACCTCTACGTTGTCTGGAACAATTCAGTACTCGAAACAACAAGAACGTCGTCTATAAATCGTTTTAAGTTAATTATTTTTTATTATTATTACCTTATTCACATTTTCCGGTAACTTATTCCACGATGTCACAACTCTGTTAGAGTGTTTGTGTGGGTTATTATGTGAGAAACGGGTATTCAGCTTGCGAAAGTGCCCTTGCAAGTTCGTGTTGCGGTTGAAGACGAACATGTCCTCGAAGTTCCCAACGTCATAGTGCCCATTGAGAATGTCTCGATCAAGTCTCCACGCTCGCGCCTTTTACGTAATGTCAAATTTAGAATTTCTAGCCTTTGTTCGTATGGTCTGTTCTTCAGTTGCCTTGGTATTTTAGTGAAACTTCGCTGCACTTTTTCAAGAAGTTCTACATCCTTGGCAAAATAAGGACTCCATATTTGGAACGCATATTCCAGTATGGGCCGGACATATGTTTTGTGGATTTTTAGCATCATCTCTGGTGTATTTGTTATCATTTCTTATTTTTGGTTGTGTGCAAACAGTTACCATTATTTTAATATCATACATGTAAGAGCCATCACAAAACAATGATCATTCAAAAACACGTTAATTTTAATATTCATATGAATTTATCACATAAATATAAAAACGTGACACAAAATAATGGAAAAAGAAAAAAAAATTACAAAAACTTAGTATCTCATTTGTTGAGGGAAAAGTGCCCAGAATGCTGGTTGCATTTCCACGTTGAATAGTTATGCTAATTTTTCGTGCAAAGATGTAGCCAGCATTCTGGTCACCTGGCGCTTCAACCAAACCAAGCCCCGGAATATTTCATGTGCGCCTAGACCCACGGACCCACAGTATCCTATACTATATATTACCAGCTGTGTCTGTTTGTTACCTCATAACTTTCGACTGGGTGAACCGATTCTCAAATTTATTTTTTGTTTGAAAGCTGGCTTCCCGTGTGGTCTCATTTAATTCGGTCCAGTAGTTTTTGAGTTACAATCCAATAACTGATTATTACCAAAGTAATAGAATGGAAGTCGGTATTAAATTTTTCAAATTGCACTTGTGATAAGAATAAGTCGAGCCGTCACAGAGGAGTTTTGTTACAAACAACACGATTATTTTACATTTATTTATAGAATTAAAATGGTTTACATCAACTACATTAATTATTGTCAATTACGATGCCATGATACCATATGATGAATTTTATATATTAGAAGATTATTATTTATATGTATATTATTATTTCCGATATTACTATATTGTTTGAATTATCGGTAGATAAGGTAAATACTAAGTTATCCCCAAAGGACAATATTCTTGATACAATAAAATACATAAATAAATATATAACCAGAGGTGGATACGTAATACGAACCAATTAATGACCAAACCTCGGGAGGTACTGACCGTTCGTCTACCAATTTACCATTGGAATATGCATGAGTTTGTTGTTATTTAAGTATGTATGCTATTAAACTTTCATCATGGTTGTAAATAAGAAGTCCCTTTAAAAAGAGGCTAAAATTATGTTTTTTTTTTTTTTTTTTTTCATTTATAAACTTGTGTAACTGTTTGATACCCGATAAATGAAAAAAAAAAACATAATTTTAGCCTCTTTTTAAAGGGACACAAAAATATTGGATGAGCAAAGTGATGCGTCCCACTTCACACACAACACATCAATCTACAGAAACCGCCACTTTTATGGAAGTGTGGCCTACTGACATTACAAAATATAATAAAAACTATATAAAATTTTGACAATTTAAAAAACTGACTATTATTTAGTGAGTTTAGTTATAATACTGCATGATATATTTTAATTTTTCAATTTTGGGTATAACATTTCAGCAATCTGTTTGTATTCCCAGCGTATAGGAGTGGACATCACCCAGTGCGAGTGTCTAATGCTTGATCTGTTGAAACCCCTCTTCATGTCTACAAGGTAAGCGAGCACAATACAAATCGGCAAGCTATCAGCATTCACTGATAAGTCTCTGTGATAATTTCCATCAAGCACTCGGCAGTACGGGAACCAACGATGACTCTGCGGTGGGTTAGCTTTCAATATCTTATATTGCCTATGATATTCATTCGCTAATGAGATCAGCGCTACTGCCATTTCATTGTAATGCACAAATTGGTCCCATAATCTTCCTGCATCGATGCAGTACAACTCAACGACTCTAAAAAACAAATATGGTAACTGCAACCCATTCCACTCCATAAACTGTATGCATGTTGTACGCAGTACTTTCTTCGTTTCCACATCATCCGTGTTCAAATAAGCCTCAATAGCCAGAAGGGCACAATGTTTGAGATGGGATTGCTCAATTTTTTTTGTGTCACATCTAGGAAGCTGATTATCCAGCGGCCAGGGACAGAGTTTGACGTAGTTTTCATGAGTATTGGTTCGCGTAAAAGCTGCAGCAAGTTCAGATTCCTTTTTTACAATTCTTCGCAGCATCAACAGGGTCACATATGTGGCGTTCGTGTTCAAACTCCTATACTTGGTCTCGTCGTACTCCAAGCGGAGATCGTCGATTAACTCACCGATTATGGTCATAAACTTCGAGTCGGGCAGTACCGGCAAAACTATATCTTCAAGGTCTTCTTGGTTTTTTTGGGTAGACGAGCATTGGCCTTCATTGGTTTTGAAAATATTCTTCGCTGGATCCCCAAATCGTCGAGCGTATGTCAGCACATATTCCATAGCTGAATAATAGTCTTGCACCATAGTGCCTGAATAACAGAGAAGTACTTTTTGCACACAGTCTAGATATTCTATTAGCTGGAAGGAGGCGGTGCTCGTGATTTTTTTCATTACGTCTTCGCTCGCTATAGAATCTTCCCATTGATGTAAACAGTTCCCGACATTATAATCAGGAAACAATCTTCCCACACGACTGAGGTTACTCGCTACTTCATCCACCATTTGTTCGTCTTCTTCACTAAAGCTCTCTGCTGTTGTTTTGTTGATTGCTCTTAGTAATTTATGTTTCTGTATGGATAACACTTGTGACAGCTGTTTGTCCGCGACATCCTGTTTTTTAAACTTCTGGGGAAATATTTTTCTCATGTCCAACGGCTTCAAATTTGAGGGTTCCAATTGTAGTTGAAGAATAATGACAGACGCGGAATCAGTAGCACTGTGCACACATACTCTATCAAGAGCTATTAGTACAATGTACAAGTAGTAGAGGTGAGTCGTATTTACTAGAACAGATCAAAGGAACAGGTATTTTACGAGACTAAGTGGTACCTATTCCAATCTTCGCAATACTAAGTCTAACTATTCTTCCTTCACAAGAAGCATTCATTCAGTACATCACCTGTACTATCTCTCTCTCTCATACGCTGAAGCCGAAGCAGAAGTCCGGTTGAAGTGAAACGATGCAATACATACATACATCGTCTTGTTACATGTAGAATTTTATTGAGTATCAGACTAGTATTCTTGTGAAAGTAAAAAGTAATTGTATAATTATTTAAAGAGCAGTTTGTACAGTGCTTGTTATATTTCCCTATGTAGATATTAGAACAAACTTTTCTTTTATTTAAATGATTACATTTTTATAATAGTAGATTTAGTGAATTCAAATCTCATAAATACGCTATCTTCCAAAGCCTACGCTTTGAATAAATTGACAGTATAATATGTTGACAGTCCTAATCCTATATAAGTATGAAGGGAAGATATCAGTTGAACATAATATAGCAAATAATAGTAGTAATAAATATAAGTATTAGGTACCTGTACTCTATTTGTTCTAGTCTACTATTTAATAAATCAAAAATCTCTCTTGAATAGAATCGAAGTATCGAGTCATTCTTTAATGTATTAAGTAAGACTTTGTATACGCTACGCTACGCAAATCGTAGGCGATACTAGGTAAGACTATGTGGAACAGGTATTTGAATCACGTATTTGCATGGACTAGGAACAGGTGCAGTCTCGAATTTACCTAGTACAACCCATCTCTAACAAGTAGTAACGCGTTTGGTTAGCAGGAAACACCCTTACCATAGAGCCAGTGTTGCCAACCTGAGTTGCCATAATTACCGTACATGTTCCCCAAAATTACCGTACAATTACGCCCAATTTTAAAAAAAACAACAGGTAATAATACTGACATTCAGGTCTTAGATATGCGCGGTTTTATTGTGCCCTTTTAAACATACTTCGGGAGACTTTTAGGTGTTCACGTTAGTTATGAACAAAAGTATGCTGACTTGATCAGTGTAATATATGAATAATTACAATTCAAGTTTTATCTAGATGTATGGGTGAGCGTCGAGGATGTGCAAATAACACATTAAAATTTTGTTAGTGAAAATACGACTCCATTGTCGGATAAGTTATGATTCCGTCTCAATACTCGACTTTTTACACATTTTTGCACGTATGCTTTTCGATGGTTTAAAATCAATGCAACACTTTTTGCTTTCCGAACACGGCACAATCTGATCAGCGGGTAAAGAGCATTTATTTATGGATAAAATCGAACATAAGATTTGAAAAGAGGTACCTATGAAGTTTTTGTTTGCGAAAACATTTCATATCACGCAGTGTCGTGCTTGTTGGGTTTATGGGTGAAAATCAACAAGCTAAAGTTGTCGGCGATCATATTTGTAATGTGCGCCAAACGGAACGGACGAATGGAAAGGGGACGTTCATTTTTTATTCTTTGCGGCGAATGCTACACTACACACTCGTTTAAACTAAAGACCATAGATACTCCTTTTTATCTGTAACGATGTGTGTATTATCTGCAAAATTACATTTACCGTACATTTTGTCGATTTTAGAGCTGGATCTCAAAATTACCGTAAGTTTGTTGTACGGTAATAAACTACCGTACAAGGCATGAAAATACCGTACAAATTCGGTAATTACCGTACGGTTGGCAACGCTGCATAGAGCAGCTATTTATACCGGGCCCTCAAAATGACTCTCATTGATTAATTAAGGCTGGATTTCACCGTTGATGTAAACACGATCAATTTGAGCTCTAAACTCCTTTACGCTTCCAAACGAGTACTGTTTGTAAGTTTTGGCATTATTTTTTCAAAATTAATGTCACCTTTCAAGTTTAACCTTGATTAAAGCCAAACCGATTTCACCGGCTTTTTGCAGCTGACTTTTGAATGCGTTCACGTAAACAAAGATGACATGAATTCAGTCAAATGGGAGGCAGTAATGTACGACCACTGGAATGTACAGCCAAGTATTGCAAAACCCGTATTGTACAGCCCGCATTCCGTCCTCGGAATATTTGGCTGTGCAATACGGGTCGTACAATCCGGTCTGAGCAAAAAAGGTACGCGGTGACAATGCACAGCCAGGAATGTACAGCCCGTATTCCGTGTACACTGTCAAAAATTATGCCTCGTTTACTTTGTGCGAGCAATTCGATTCTAGCGTTTCGCCGGCCGCTGCCGCGGCACGGTCGCTACGCTGCTCGTTCGGCTTGCGCGTTGTAATAACAAGTAACCTAACACCAGTCCAATACTGGGCGTACATTATTTGGTTGCGCAATACTGGCTGTACAATATAGTGACTCCAGTCAATAACTATTAGGTTTAGATTCTAAATTCAATTCTTTTTTCAAATTAGAATTTAGAATAGCTATTTGGTGTTCCAATGATCTTATAATTAAAGAGGTAGATTCATTATGTTAGTACTAACGAGAAGTCAATGTTGTCCTAGCTTTTGCGTATACAAGAACGTATTTTGCTGAGGTTTAGATATCCACTGAAAAGTAAGAAAAACTGAATGGAATAGGTAAGCGAGAAAGACATATTTTATGGAACATGGACTTTTAATTAAAAACCCAGGCAATAATTAAGTACCCATTTTATATTAACTTGATATACGTTACTTTTTATTAATTTGTATTATTTCATTTCCTTTTATGTTTCTATCTAACGTAACGATATGTGCCCTATAATTGAATAATTATGAATAAATATATTTATCTCTTTATCTGCTTATCGGAGAGCCTGATCAGTAGGTCAAATAAAAGTGCTAGTGAAAGCGAGATAAATATATTCCGCTGCTTCGCTACGATGAATGTAGAGTAATTATAGAACATCACTACTTAATGGAACAGTTGAGCCATTTAAAAAAAACCCTACACGAGCACACTCACGATCTACATCACTTTATGAGGACATTATCTTTTCAAACCAACAATAACAAAACATATTTTTTAAATGCCTTCTTGGTGTAAATTTTGAAATTATGTAATCTTTTTCTACTGCGTTTTGATTTAGTTCGGCTGCACGGCACGCACGTACAAACAAACTCAACATGTAATATTGTATCAAGCAGTGTGTGATAGTATAGTAGGACTATGGTAACTTACAAACAATTATCTGTTAGTAACATTATTTGGTGGTAGTTACTACAGTGACATCTGTTGAGTACATTTGTTGCGTGTATAGATCGTAGTTTAAGGTCTGTAGATATACTATCGAAGTGTCTATATTCTTGGTTTGGACGTAAATAATAAAACACTGGTTCACTATACAAGTCTATTCGTACTTCAGTTACCTATATGGTTACATACACGTATGTGTTACATAGGTATTACGTCACAGAAAACCATTTAGTGCTATACGCGAGTACAATTTACGGAGGTGTGGAGACGACTGGCGAAGCTAGTGCCGGGCGCGGGGGCATTCGTATAATTCGCTTAGGCCGGGGTCGTTTTCACACGCCGCCCGCGGCCGACAGCGGCCCGCCACCCGCGGCGTCTGAATGGTATGTTCGGGAATGCTCGGGAGTGGTCGTTTTCGCCCGTCGCGTGCGGGGTCCCCCCGCCGCCCGCGACTGCCGCCCGCTAGCCGCCGCGTCTTTCTTTAGTTATTTTGAAGCATTGCGGCGGGTGGACGCTGGCTGGCTGGAGAAATAGGGTTTGGATGGACGTTAGTTGGTGGATTCGTCAAACTTTGTTCAATCAACCTTAGTACTGTCGAAAACTCCGCCCGTGACAGTCGAAAATATTCCACAAATTTCACTTCATTATCATTTAAATGCCTAGTCACCAATATATTGTAGGCACCCTCCGTTTGTCTAGCTTTAAATATCTTGTTCTTCTTTTTCTTTTGCTTCCTCAATATAATTAAGAAATCATCATCCTCTTCCTCCTGAAGCAATAGATATGCTAGAGTTTTTTCCATTTCACGAACCTACACACACGTCCGTTCGCAAGCAAAAACCCTCGGAATGCCGCGACTGGCCGCTGCGGCTACGATCTCAAAACGACCAAATAGCCGTTGTCGGCGGCGTCTAGATTCAGACGCCGCGGGCGGCGGGCCGCTGTCGGCCGCGGGCGGCGTGTGAAAACGACCCCGGCCTTACATAGCCATTTAAGCTTCGCCACAGTCCCTACAATCATCCCCTTCTTAAAGAAAACAAGTAGGTACACGTGAAACAAAAAATCAACCTCAGTTACCTTACAGTCGAGTAAGTAATAAAAATTAAAACATACAAGTCGAGCATTACTTACATCGAGGCACACAGGAATGTGCTTGGTTGCAAAAACAGCCGGCGTATGATCGCCCGGGCCAAAGTACCTATATGTGACATCGGTTTATATTACGACATTGTTGCTACACAGAGAACATTATTTACTTTGAAACAGTTTATAAATATTAAAAGGTAATGTACGATTGAATTTTATGAGCGTTAAAATAACGAAGTATACATAGTTTATTTATACATTTAAACTAGCAAATTTATTTATTCTTTTAAACACATTTCCTCTAAATTTTACAAACATGAGATGAAAACATAACATATCGAAAACTTTTTAAACTGGTAATTACTTGAGTATGTTAAGGTAAGTATACACAAATTATTATGATTAATAGGATATTGGTAAGTACTTTTGAAATACAACAGGTTACTAGGATTTTGTAAAACATTATATCTAAATACAGAGATAGAATAAAATTTAGGTACCTACTCTATGCTCGTATAGACTGGATAGTGATTTACTTATTTCTACTACATAATACATACTTACAGTACGGCCGACGGATCATTGCCGTTCTGAAGTAGCGTGTAGATGGCTGCGCACAAGCGTATTTAGGGTCTCAACCGAGGTAAGCGGCGGGGCGCGGGGCGGGCTAGTGATGTGGCCCCTTTTTGCAAGGTGCTATTGATTTAAATCGACATTTATTGATCGATACTCACTCGATTATCTAATTATTAAAAATTTAACTTTTCAAATGATAATATGTAGCAACGTTAATATGTAGGATTGCCATATTGGCCAGGGCCATTTAATTAGACTGCCAGTAAATAAGAATTATTTTTATTCTTATTTTTTTAAAGGGTTTTGTCCATTTGTGGATTTTAGCGGAGCGCTAGTATCTTACATAGATAAGAGACTATTGTTAAGTGTCTACAGGAAACAAATATGTACTACATCTACACACAAACAAACATTCTTAGTTATGATTTTAGGTAAAGTAACATAGGAAAGAAAGCATCCGAGTTATAGAAATAATTTATGGTGATACAAGTAATTAATCATATATGTTATTGGTGTGTTGTTAGATATCCTTTCATATAAAAAAAACATAAATCTTAAACGCAACTATACTATCTATCGGACTTAATAACATGTAGCATTAAATTAGAACTATTAACTGAGCGAGTGCGAAGTACGAACGAAACGTCTCTCCAATAACTTGGACAAAATTGCTTTCGTATGTCTGTCTGTCTGTCCGTAGGTCCGCAAGTTTACATCTATATACAATAATATTCAATAATTTTATATTTTTTTTGTTGATTCAGTATATTATAGAAAATGTCCAACATAGGTATAATTATTTCATAGGTTTTTAGTATCCTAAAATGAAAATAGATCAATGGCTCCATAAAAACACTATAAAGACTTGCAGACCAAGCAAGGTGAGATTGTTTAAAGGAATTTTTTTTAAGTCCACGGTGAATATTTATTCAGTTCAAGCTGCGCAAAGACATAATCGCAAAGTCGACTGCTCACAGAGCCACTAGTTAATATCATACAATAAATAAGTATCAAAATTTTCTACATCGAATTTAATCATCCGAGTCTAGTGTCTCATCAATCGACGAGTGAAAACACTTATACCTCATCACTATTCGCATGGCCTGATGTTGAAAACGCCGATCATGTGTCTCAGTCACTCGTATAGGTTTGGCGCATGATTGTTACTCTTTCTCCCGGGTGGTACACTCTTTAACAGAAATATTCGTTTTTCAGTTGATTTTGTGGATATTTTTGTTATTGATGTTTTCATATTTAAGTTTGTAAAGTTTAGTTCGTATTATTATAATTCGCTTAGTTATAGTTAGTATTATAATTCGCTTGTTGTTTTTGTTAAGTAAGTTTTTTTTTTGTTAGGTAATTTGTTATCAGGGGTTTAGTACGCGGAATGTCACGGTGCAATGTAGTTTTACGCCACCGCCGGGCAAGAAAAATAATACGTGCTTATAACACATTAAGTTACTAACGTGAGAGTTATACAGAACGGTATAGTGTAATCCATACGCACCGTTCGTTACATCCTTGGAGAATATAAAAAGTGCGAGTTTGTCTCATTTTTTCGTACTCCGGGCAAGATAAACTGCGTTCCTGTTACAGGCATAGACAACTTTGTTCGGTTGGAGTCGGAGAATTGGTTCACCCTATCGTCCGTTATGAGGTAACAAACATAAAAAAAATATACATTCGAATTGAGTACCTCCTCCTTTTTTAGGAAGTCGGTAGAAAAGGAAATTCACATGAATGGTCGAAATTAAGATATATATAAAAACTTTCAAGGAGATCGTAGTCGTTTAGCCACAATAACAGAATAATTAAGTTGTCATTAGGGAAAATCAGAATTCAACAAATTCTAATTGAAAAGAGCAATAATATTTGAAAAAGGTAATACTTAATTGAAAAATAAAATAAAATCTTATATAAATTAAAATCTGATCTTAGATATGAAGTTAGGCGCTATATATTAAACTGTCTCGTTTCGGTGAAGAAATTTTTTCACACAACTGTACATGCGCGAACAGTCTACGTGCCTACCTTCCGAGCGGCATTGATCCGTCGGTAGTATTGTAGGGTAGGCACTACTATACTACTTTAGAAGTTTTACATAGATCTATTAACAGTGTGGTCACTCGATGCTTCCAATGTATTTCTTATCTAAGTACATGCTTACATATAATTATGTCTCGACGCTTACACAATTAATTCTAGACTCACTGTTTCGTGTTGTTTTTATTAACATGGATTTTGGCAACATGCTTGCGTCTGACCCGTCGTCGTATGCTGTGAGGCAGCTTAAGATACTCCTCCTGGCCACAACGATGCTAGCTCATTTCTCAGCCACGTTTTAGTACTACTGAGGCATCGTCTTCCACAAATGCATATACACAAAGTTATGATGATAAAGGCTAGTACGATGACGACGATCCCGAAATGTTCTAACTTTCTTTCTATATCTCCAACTTGCTTAGCGTCGTTTGCTCCTTGTTGAGCGATAACGATCTCTTCGTTTTTTGAATAATATTTGCCCATTATCGGCATAAAATTATAACAAAAAATTTAAATATTAAGTAAACACTATGTTATGCTAATTTGACTGTTGAAGTCCGTATGAAAAATTCGCTTGAGTGCCAATAAAAACAACTTATTAAAATACGTTTCACAATAATCTATGCTCTAGATTTATTCTACTTATTACCTACCTAAGCATACAATGTATAACACCTACAGTAAAAATCGCACTGTCGGCTTGACCTGCCTGCCACTGGGTGTGGTCCGTGTTACAAGCGGTAGCGATTTCATCGAATCGCTTTCATTATATTCTACATTAATATTATCGCGTAGCATTTCTGTACTTTCGCAACCTAAATCTCTAAAATAAATGTTCTCGTTTAAAATATATGCTGGTTATAACCTGTCAATCGATACATTTATGTCTCTGTTAGGTAAACTAATTCTAAATACTTTATTACCCCTGCTTATGACGCGGTAAGGGCCATCGTATGTAGGAATTAATGATTTTTTTACTACATCGGTTCTAATGAATACGTGGGAACAGGATTTCAAATCTTTACTAACAAAAATTTTACGCGATTCACTTACTGCCCGTGATTGTGCTCTCAACCTGCTGATCGTCTGACGTAAGTCTCTTATATATAAAAGCATGCTGATCACTTATCCGTCGATCATTTTCGCAAAAAAATTCACCTGGTAGTCGAATACTATCACCATAGACCATCTCTGCTGAACTATATCCTGTATCTGTTCTACTTACGGCTCTCAAACCTAACATAACTGTTGGTAGCTGTTCGGCCCAATCTACGTCTTCCGAAGCCTTTAATCCGAAGTTTTTAAATGCAATAGTTATACATGTATGGTACATATATATCACTGACCGGAAGTTCATAACTAATAAGTTATGTAAGTTTATCTTTTTATTTTATAATAGATACTTAATCATATCTATTAGAGCATATATGAAAACGTAAATTAAGTTTGTGTACCTAATACACCACGGTGCTTAGTAAAAACCTTCAAATAAATCTAAGTTCCTATGGTATAGTAAAAGTATATCACGGATCAAGACTATTTAGTCAACACGTTCCCATACGCCCGCTCCGCTGCTACACATAGAATAAGTAATAGTAGTAAGCTGCCGAAAAAACCTAACTTGGCGCGGCGTCAAAATGTAATAGCGCTCTTAAAAATTACATGTATTTCATTTTTAACGTTTATTTACACCCAGTCTTAAAATCGCAACATAATAGTAGTTTATGCAACTGTCATATAATAGAGGGTATCAAAACAATAGTGTAGTTTGTTCAAAATAAGATTACACGAGTGTTTTAATACCTAATTATATGCAGTTGCATACACTACTTTATTTAATATCATGACATTTATGCTACTAAAGTTTTATCCAACAAACTATTAACTCAAATTGGTATGTACGAAATAGCACCAAAATGGAAAAAAGTCTTCTTCTTCTTGTTGTTTTTATGGCTTGTGCGGCGTAACCACAATTTTGCCAATATCAGTGAAAAATGTCTGTTATTGGTCTACTGGCTCGGAACCAGCGCGTTGCGCGCGCAGCGCGCTTACCACAGATAATGTGTACTTAAATTGAATTGAAAGCTCCTTGGTCGGGACACATTGTACTTTAATAATTAAAAAATTGTTTTAAAGCATTGTTTTGTTAGGAGAATAATGCTTTAATTTAATTTTTTATTTTTTTTAAAGAAGTATGTAAATAAAATATGCCAATAAAAGTCTGTATTTCATTTCATAATTAGAATATTACTGAATGAGATTAAGTATATAAATATATTTTTTCTGAAAACGTGTTACATTCTTAATTATTCAATTATATTCTCGTTAGGTATATATATAGGACTTAGATATACATATAGGTGACTCGAATCGCGCGCTTATCGCCTGTCGTATTGCCCAAATTTAAATGAAATTTGGTAAGTATATGGATGAGGCACTTCTTTACACATGGATTTTATTTTGACTTCATCATCATCATCCACTACCATGCGGGTCAAACCGAGAGGCGCAATTAGTACATTATTATATTAAAATTAACACTATAACCATAGATATGGTTGTATTGGCCGTGATATGGTGGTAGCCATATCACTTCGTGACCCCGTTCATTTGCTAGGTGTTCTATGACATAGATCTTCTGAGGGTTGATAGCCTTCACTTTTCTTAATAGCTCTTCTTGGCGCAGGCGGCATGATGTTACGACCAATCAGAAGCTAGCGATGAGGGTCGAATGCAGGTAGCAGATTATCGATAACATGTTAGGACGCGTTGCACATTCCTATCCCTATTGACGTTTATGGCCCTACGACTCAGTTGGTAACGCGGCGACTATAGTAAAATTTGGAAACCGAATACTGTTATTTATTCTGTGACCTTATCGCCAATTTTATCGCCAATGAAATGGACGTTGTCGGTTCCAGTGTGGCCACTCAATTTATCGCGATAACTATCGGAATAATAAGCGCGTTGTTTAATGCGATGATAGGAATTGACGTTAAATGTTTGTGTGGACAAGCCATTACAGTTTTATTGTATGTATACCTATAGATAGAAGAGAAGAAGAAAATAAATAATTGGATTCATTTTCTTTCTTTATTTTTATTGAGGTCTTTTGGTGATTTGCGTCTATGTCACTTATCACGGCAATTACTATAATTAATTCTAACATCGTACGTCATTGCGTAGTGTATCTGTTATTACTATTATTTATTCTGTGCCTAAGGGCTGAACTTTGGTTGATCCACTTTGGGGCTAGCGCGCACTGCCTTGCGGTGCGTAGTCACAGGTCCGCGCACTGCGGCGATAAAAACGCACTTTACTACCGACTTCCAAAAAAGGAGTAGGTACTCAATTCGACTGTGTGTTTTTTTTAATGTTTGTTACCTCATAACTTTCGATAGGGTGAACCGATTCTCAAAATTCTTTATTATGTCCTTCCGCCGTTATTCGAGGCCTTTAAACAATATTGAGAGATGACTTCTTCCGTTTCCGGCCGTATTTAGTCGTTGTAGTTCCATTTTTCGCCGCAAATATGGCAACTTCCGGCCGCCATGTTCACCAGGTGACACCCCTTGTGCTTCTCTTCATTGGCGTCTTGATTTTCGAGCCGTAACGTTTAACGCTGTTAGCGTTCGTGAAAATTTTTGAAGAAAAAATTCTGTAATATAATCTTAAAAGAATATTGAGTTGTAGTTTCTAGTTTTAAACATATTTACAATTATTTACGTAATAAGATCGAGAAATCGTGAAGTTTTTTGCAATTACTACCAAATAATGTCGGAAAGTGAAGAAAACGTGCGCCAGTGTGAACCGTCGTCATCATCATCCACCAGTGGCGATGAGGACCCGCGAAAGCATCGTAAGCGGAAGCGGTCTCGCAAGGACGACGGAGGTCAGAAAAAGAGTAAGGTATTAGAACGCCTTACCGAACAAGTAAGTCAGATTCATAACTATTTGGCATGTAGTACCTACCCCACTCAGGGTTGGTACCCGGTTGGTCCCGAGTATCACCCCCCAGGAGTGTCGAATGAGGATCACCTGGTGCCCGGCCAGCAAGATGCGCCTACTGTCGAGTTGCCCGCCGAGTCGGCTCTCAAATTCGAATTCGATTTGACGACAAATCTAAAAGAACCTACAATTCCAAGTGCCTCTTCTGACCATTTGCAACTGTTAAATTCATTGCAACATTTTAAATCTGATAACTGGACAAACGTTCGTTACTCTGAAATTCAAAAATCGTACAATGCTCGTCCGGGGTTCATTGAACTGGAGGTGAACGATGAGATTAAACAGTTCGACAAGTCGAACAATTTGATTGCAACTGATAGGTCCTTAGGTGCGGTAACACATGCGGTAATTATGCAAAGTGACGCTTTAAAAGCGGGGGTATCTGAATTGATGCAGTGGGCTCATGATAGTGACAGTGTTGATAAAGACTCATTGCTAACAAAAATTAAAGACACTTTTTCGGGTGATTTTCAAAAAATCTCCCTTGATTGTTTGCAATTACTGTGTGGTCGCCGAGCCGATGTCATTGAACAAAGACGAGATGTATTTCTCAATTTAGTCAAAGATAAATTCTTAAAATCAACCTTGAAAAAGATACCCCCATCTTGCGAGTTTTTATTCAGTAAAGTAGAGTTCTCGGAATTTGTAAAAAATAATGGAGGTACTAACAAAATTTTCTTAAGACCCTCCTTCTCTGCGCAAGAGAAGAGAGTTACATCTGGATCTCAGGCTGCGCAACCTGGACCCAGTAGTTGTAACCAAGCCGGTCGCCCCACGGCACCGTTTGCGTTACGATACCAAACCCCTCAAGGGGTTAGACAGTATGCCCCGATGCAATCGTATGGGTTTAATTATGATTTTCCAGGCTACACTGGAAACCAACGGTTCTTTCGACCTCAATTTAAACCACAGTCGTTTACCGCGGGTCAACAGGCCCCGGGTAATCCGAGAAAACCATTTAGTCAACAGGGAACCTCCAGTCAAAGCAATATCGCGCGTGGCAGGGGGCGGGGTAATAGAAAATATTGACATAGCGCAACCATTTCAGGGAGGCAGGCTAGGGATGTTCGTGGATGTATGGACGGAGTTTGGGGCGCCGACTTCTTTACTGCACATAATAACAGGGTACAAAATTCCTTTCCAAGCACAGCCACCGCCGCTTGTTTTACCGCGCCTCACCAGTGGCCGATATCAAACTGCTCCATCTTACGCAATGGATCAGACTATAAACAATTTAATGATGGAAAAGATTTTAGAGTACGCTCCCGAAACGCCGAGTTTTTTATCTACCCTGTTTTTAACCCCGAAAAGCGATGGTTCAATGCGCCCTATTTTCAACCTAAAAAGATTGAATCAGTTTTTAAAAGTAACCAAATTCAGACTCATCTCCGTTCATCGAATCCCCGATTTTTTAAAACCAAACGATTGGATGGTAAAAATCGATCTCACACAGGCCTACTATCATTTGCCAATAGCACCATCCCACCGGTGCTTTCTAAGACTACTTTACCGCGGCCGACTCCTTCAAATGACCTCTTTGCCATTTGGACTTGCCACCGCTCCGAAAGTGTTCGCGTCTCTCTCAAACTGGACAGCGGAAATTCTGAGAGAGCAGGGGATTCGTGTCGCAGTCTTTCTCGACGACTATTTGATTGCGTGTCAGGACAGGTCGAGGTTGGAGGAGCAGACTCGGACCGTTCTCAGGACTCTACGACACTTAGGGTGGGTCATCAACACCTCCAAGTCGGTTCTAGTTCCCCAAAAATCATTGGAATATCTAGGTCTAGTATGGGACACATGGAAGAACAAGAAAAGTTTGCCCGAGAAGAAAATCCAAGGTTTACGGGTCACTATAACGAAGTTACTCAACCGACAAAAGGCGGCGCTTCGCGACGTTCAAAGTTTGGTGGGAACATTGAATTTTGCCCGGCTAGCTGTTCCACAGGGTCGATTAAACTTCCGTTGCCTCTTGACACATTGCAACGACCTACTTCGGAGCAATTCCGAAAACAAGGTTCCCTTTCCTTTACAGACAATCAAAGAACTGGAGTGGTGGATGCAGAACTGCGACAAGTCGACTCGACTTCACCCTCCGTTCTTGACACATTTTCTTACAACAGATGCAGCCGACTCGGGGTGGGGAGCAGAGTTGAACGGCGTGCAAGTACGGGGCGACTGGTTGAGCGGAGAAGAGTCAGTTCATTCCAATCAAAAAGAAATGTTGACTATTCTGAAATGTTTGTACCAATTCGGTCCTTATCTGAGTCATTCGTCTGTGCTGCTTCAATGCGACAACAAATCAGTCGTAGCATACCTGAGGAACGAGGGAGGAATTCGATCGGTACAGCTAATGAGTCTGACATACCAGATTTTCAAAATTTTAGATCGTTTCGACATTCACTTAGTCGCACATCACATTCCGGGAAAATTCAATGGTGTCGCCGATCGTCTTTCTCGGAAGTCGATACTTTCCGAGTGGCACCTGCTTCCTGCGTTGACAGAGGTTGTCTTTCAAAAATGGGGTGTCCCAGAAGTAGATTTGTTTGCGTCGAATCGTGCCCACGTCGTTCCAAAATATGTCAGCTTAGATCAGACAGACCATGCAGCGTGGAGACACAACGCGTTTGCCTGGGAATGGAAGTTCAAACTAGCGTGGATATTCCCCCCTCCAAATTTATTACCGAGAGTCCTCATGCATCTCAATCGAGCGATAGGCACATATTTAATAGTAGCGCCGAGGTGGCCTCAGGCGTTTTGGAGAGCGGATCTAAAAGCTCGTGCCATAGCACCACCATTCACAGTCCGTCAGTTAGAGTCCAAACTAATAGAAGGGTCGACGGGCCATCCCCCGCCAAAAGTACAGGACATGACGCTCGAAATTTGGAAATGTGGGGATGGTCTGAAGCAGTAGGGTCTTGGTCTACACAACAAAAGACCTTATTGCGGGCAGGATGGCGGGAGTCCACTCTCAACACGTACAAACCTGCGTGGGCGCGATGGGTAAAATGGTGTCAGAACTCTGATGTTAATCCTACTAATCCGTCGGGCTCTGACTTAGCACAATTTTTGGCCGATCTCCACCTTAAAGAAAAGTTAGCATACAGAACGATTTTGGTCCATAAGTCTGTAGTTTCTACTTTGTGTACTACTAAAGATAATTGTCAGCTTAGCTCTAATGTTTTAGTTAAACAGATATTAAAATCCATCGCTACAAGAAATGCTAAAACTCGAACTGAAACAAATATTTGGGATACAAATACTGTAATATCTTGGTTGTCAAATAGTGAGTTATCTGTTCAAAATTTGTGGGAAGTCTCACGACGGTGTGCTATTTTACTGTTACTTTGCTCGGGGCGTAGAGTACATGATCTCACACTTTTAAGTGTATCGGACAGTAACTTTATAGATGATACTGATGCGAACTGTGTAACTTTCTGGCCTATATATGGATCTAAAACTGATTCGGCGTCGTATACTCAATCTGGTTGGAAATTGTATTCAAATAACGAGAACCCTAATATAGATCCTGTGTTATGGGTAAGAAAGTTGGTACAGATCGGTACGAACAGACGTAGAGAAGCTAAAGTAAATAATCTGTTTTTAACAGCCCGAGGACCAGCCAAAGCTGCTTCTCGAACTATAATCGCGGGCTGGGTTAAATCGGTTTTATCCGATGCTGGTGTTGATGCAACCTCTGGAAGCGTGAGATCAGCTGTAGCATCTAGGGGTTGGATAGACAGAGAACCATTAGACAAAATCTTAGCAAGAGCTAATTGGAGGTCAGAAAATACATTTTCTAAATTCTATAAAAAAGAAATAAGATCTATGCCTAATGCTACATCAAATAGTCTTTCATTGGGAGCTCTTTTTGAACCTGTAAGATAGTCGATGATTAGTTGTCTATTTTGATAATAAATTAAAAATGTAACATATATTATAGCTGGTTGTACTTTATTATAATTTGTAAATATAACATTATGTTATGAAAGTTATAAGTATTTTATTATTAAATAATTCAAGTATATTTTAGTATTATGCAATCACATTGGCGTCTCGTTCACCAGGCGAAAACAAACAATGTCTCAATATTGTTTAAAGGCCTCGAATAACGGCGGAAGGACATAATAACAGAGTTTTACCTACCATTAAAACTCATATTATGTCCGGAGCCTTATTCGAGGCCTTACAGTAAACTCTGCCTGGTGTTAGTTAAGTTATAAATAAGTAGGTTATTGAGACCACAATGAAGAGAAGCACAAGGGGTGTCACCTGGTGAACATGGCGGCCGGAAGTTGCCATATTTGCGGCGAAAAATGGAACTACAACGACTAAATACGGCCGGAAACGGAAGAAGTCATCTCTCAATATTGTTTAAAGGCCTCGAATAAGGCTCCGGACATAATATGAGTTTTAATGGTAGGTAAAACTCTGTTATTTTGTTTGAAAGCTGGTGCTTCCCGTGTGGTCCTATTTCATCAAATTCGGTCCAGTAGTTTTTGAGTCACACTCTAATAACAGAATAGAATAGAAGTCGGTATTAAAAAAAATTAAATCGTACTCCTTCCTATGCCGTGATAATTAAAACAAATTATTTATGAATGAAACTGACGTATATTTAGTTCTCTGGGACGCCAAGGGACCCGTAGACTCGCCATTAGGCATACTCGTATTTGGCCAATGATACAATAAATTTAAGAGAAATCAACCTACTTTTTCAGGAACTGCAATGTGTGTGGTTAATACTTAACTAAGAACATATTTTTCAATTTCAATTTCAAATTTTCTTTATTTAACATATAAATACAACTGTACATTTCTAGTGTAAGTTTAAATCCTAGAAGTGCTACTATCTTATAATGTTTACTGTTTCGCAGTTATAATACTTTTATAAAACTTTAAGACATGTAATTTCAATATGGTTATTATTACGTGAATGTATTATGTAGTTCATTATCATTCTTTTATATATATATTATCATTATGTACGCTTTAGAAAAGCATTACATTCCCAAAAACAAATTTATAATAATAAAATAAATCTAGGCGGTAGCTGTAAAATATGTGCGCAAGCGAAATGCACGGCAATTGGCAGTTGGCAACAAGAACTTACACAAAGCGAGTAATCGTATTTTACGCCCGCACAAACACATGCGTCCCGGCGGCAATTAGTCGCACACGCCATTAACGCTCTTCATATCCCAAGATAATACGGGCGGTAATGGCGAGCACGGCAGTGGCCAGCACACATATGTGCGCGGGCGTCAGACATCATCACGTTCTAGGAACAAGTGATGAGGTAATTTGTAACGATTATATTTATCGATAAAAGTTAGATCCTTTTTACGGGTCTTACCAATGTTTTTAATTAATATATTTTTATTTTTAGGGTTACTGTGAAGATAGAATTTTTCGGATAATTTATAGTTGTAGATGTCAATGCGGGGTAACCCAATATCTAAATGCATTTTTAAAATATTTGTATATAAGGGAGTATTATACGAATATTTAACGGCCTTGTTTTGTATAACTTGAAGTTTGTTAACATTTGTGACGCAAGTGCTACTCCATACAGGACATGCACAGGTAATGCAGGGACGGACCAGGGTGCGGTATATACCGAGTTTGGTTTTACTGCTAAGGCATGATCGTCTGTTAAGAACAGGGCTTAGGCAGTTAAGTGCTTTTATGCCCCTAAGGCGCAATTTAGAAGTATTTTCTGACCAATTCAATTTATTATCCAGAATTACTCCTAGGTATTTAACAGAAGGACTCCAGGAGATGCTAAAACCGTCTATATTTAAAGTTCGTTTCGGCACAGAGCGCTGTCTGGTGAATAGGATGGCTTCTGTTTTAGAGACATTAATTTGGAGCTTCCATGTTCGGATGAATATGAACAGAGGAGATCGATTGATAGTTGAAGCCGACCAATTATCAAATCTACGTCGCTGGAAGAGGTATACGAAGCTATATCATCAGCAAAGCAGGCTATACTTGTACGTGTCTGTATAGGTATGTCGTTTACAAATACCAAAAAGAGGTGGGGTCCCAGGATTGATCCTTGGGGCACGCCCGCTGGCACTGTATGGGAAGACGACGAGCAATCATTTATGTGAACTTTAAAAGTGCGATTCGTTAGGTAAGATTTAATGATTCTTACAAGAGCTATCGGTGTATTTAGACAGATAAGCTTATGCAAAAGAGCCTCGTGCCAGACTGTGTCAAATGCTTTTTCTATATCTAGCAGGAACATACCCGTCGATACCTTAATATTTAGATTGTGTGAGACCGCCTCAGCCACTCTAGCCAATTGTTGGATAGTCGAATGAGCTGGGCGGAAACCAAATTGCTCGTTGAGTAGCTTATTTTCTGTTACACGCGCTAAACGATTGCAAATTACTTTTTCAAATAATTTACCTAGGCAGGGTAAAAGGCTAATGGGACGATATGAGATGGGGTCAGAAGGAACTTTGCCAGGCTTATGAATAGCTATTACTTTTGCTGTTTTCCAAATTAAGGGAAAGTAGTTCAGCATTAAGCAAGAATTAAACATTTTGGTTAGAAGCACGATACACTTTTGAGGAAGATTCTTAATGAGTAAATTTGAAATTTGATCAACTCCTGGAGCTTTGCGTACTTTTAATTTTTTGATGAATTTCTTTATTTCAGAGGGTCGAACTAGTATAATATGGCACTGGTCAAGATGATGGTTATTCAAAGTTTTTAGTGAACAGTTAACTTCTGGTTGTTTGTCACTAGACCAGGATTGAGTAAGTTTCATATTTTTGAGAAACGATTGTGCTAAAGTGCCACACTGTTCATTTTCATTCCGGGTTAGGGAACCATTTTCAGTTTTAAGCGCAGGAATGGGAAAAGAAGAATTAGATTTCAAGCCTTTTACGACTCGCCAGAGGTCAGTAGAAGGGTTGTCGACGATCTTTAACTTTTTGATGCTATCAATCATTTTCATCAGCCTTGTCATCTAACCATTTACCTGTCTTTGCTCATTTCAATGCCAAAATTACAAGGAAGCCAATTTCTAAACCTAACTATTCTAAAGCTGACTGGTTTCGATTTCGCCAGTTACTGAACGATAATATTTCCCTGTCATCCAGTACCTTTAAGAATACGGATGAGATTGACCTTATTATAGAAACATTCCAAAATAACATAGTTGATGCTCGAGACTCGTGTATTCCTACTTCAAATTTTAAGCCTTGGAACTCGTTTATGCCGCGGCATATTAAAAGGCTAATCCATCAAAAAAATCGGTTACGTAGATATGCTGCAATAGAAAATGATACTTACATACGTAAGAAACTTTATCAAAAAGTTCGGCAAATCCAGATAAGAATTAAAGCATTACTAAAAATAAATGAATAGAAATTAAAATGGACGAATGAAGCTGACCTTTTCTAGCCAAGTAGACCATCCGCCAGTCACGTTCAACCTTCCTGAAGACATTGGTGGCATGCAGAGCTCCTGCCCCCCACCCCTTTATCTGGGGAAGTTCTGATCCGTCGCGGAATGTCTGGTACTTATCTGATCCACAGTGATATCTAAAAAAAATGGTTGTAAAGTCGGTTTACGCACGATAATTTTACGTGATAACGTCATAAGACAAGCCGAACGCTTAGGCCGATCGTGCCTCTCTATCGCGGCCTAAGCTCAGGCGGAACGTGACAATGAGTCATGCCTTTTCGTGCGTGCAGCCGGCGTTCATTGATTTATAAAACGTTATCACGTCAAAATGAAACATGTACGTCTATGTTTAGTAAAGTATCTGCAAATGCTGAAGACTGACCTTACTGCTTCAATACCTATCATTCTTTGTTAAAAGCTTTTTGGGTTCCGTACCTCATATGGATCACTTTGCTGCCCGTCTGTCTGTCTGTCTGTCAAGACCCTTTTGTTTGGGAATGGGTAGAAATATCAAGTTGATATTTATCAAATACTCGGGTCTACTGTCACTTTTAGCTGTGCGGTGTGCGGTAAGTCAGCGCGATCAAAAGATATGACATTTGTCGTTTAAGTCGCATATTTTATACTAGCGACTGCCCGTGACTTCGTTTGCGTAGCATTCTCGGCCTTCAGCATCGCCACAACCTTCTATATTTTCTTTCACAAGAACTTTCTCCTGGCAAAAAAAAAATTATCGAAATTGTTCCTTCCGTTCTCAAGTTATAGCGTGACCAGGAAAAATTAGGGTTCAATTATATATAGATATATTATTTTATATCTATTCTATCAAGGGAATCAAAACCTGTAGGGTACTTTAAGTTTACCTGCAACCATGAAATTCAGCAAGAAGCAATGTTTTATAATACATAAAGCAAGTAAAAAAATGGTGTGGTCTTCCGTATTTCTATTCGTATTTTACTATGTAGATATTTAAGTTATTTTCTTTTCCCAATAATCCTCTCCATAATAGCACAAATTCGCGTTACTTCTAATCTCAAGTTTCGAAATTCATAATGGAAATGTATGGGTCACCACTTGAAGCACCCGCGCTAGTTTCAGACGGCACACGCTCCCAGCAATGACGAGTGCTGTCACACATTACTACTAATTACAAGATGCAAGCTAGACGGCGTCCGTCCTCGAGTAACATCTCGGTAGATTAATAACCGCGTGCGACAATCACCGGAGAGGAATAAATATACTGAACAAACCAAAGGAGGGTTAGTAAGGACATACACGAGTCGCCATATCCAGCCGTACTATCCAGGAATCATTCCTCAAGCACGGGATAGGAACAACTGCCAAGCGGCAATGGGTGAGTGATTCGATACATTTTCCAACTTCTGAGCTATCAACTACTTTCCGCAACATGTAGTAATACTGTAAGCTATATGTACCTAGTCAGGATTCAAATGGCAAAATGTCAAATTTTATATCGCTTATTTTCATACAACGTAAAAAAAAATAAAAGTATTTTATGCATTTTTGGGACAGCTCTATTAGACATGTCTATTCTTGGAATTCGTACAACTCTGTCTCCGTACCCTGCATGCACCCTCTTCCCGCACCGCACCTCAGCCCAGGTAACTAACTCCTTTACCTAACCTACATTCTGGAGGTCATTGCCGTCTTTGGCCTAGTTTGTCAGGGATGAACCGGCTTGAGTATTAGGAAAACTTTAGTTACCTACTCAACTCAGTATGTTGATTGTGGGACTGGGACGTAGTAGTTAGGTCCCAATTGTATACAAGCTTCTGCGTGTGTGGTTTTAGTATTACTACACCTTTTTGTTACAAGCTGTAAAGGAAAAATCTGAAAACCGCATACCGCGCAAAACCGCGAAATATAACAAAAAAAGCGGATTTACTATTATATTAGAAACTTAGTTTTTAGGTATTTTTATCTACCGTCTTCCAAAAGGAGGAGGTACTCAATTCGACTGTATGTTTTTTTATGTTTGTTACCTCATAACTTTCGATAGGGTGAAACGATTCTCAAAATAATTTTTGGTTGAAAGCTGGTACTTCCCGTGGTCTTTAAATTTCATGAAATTCGGTCTAGTAGTTTGAGTTACACTACATTAACTGAATAGAATGGAAGTCGGTATTATATTTTTATTATCGGTATCAAATTTCGCTAAACTATAACTAAAGAAGTTGGATCCTTACTAAATAAGAAGTTACCGCTGTAAATGGAAGGACTGTATTTATGTACTGCAACTCTTTCTAACAACTGCTTCGTCGTGTTTGTTAGACAGAGACACAATCCCTACATCCGGTCAAATACAGTCATCTATAGGTGCCTTCGAATTGCGTTTGCAAAATGTGCATTCGTGGTAAGCGTTCGAGAAGCAAAATGTAGATATATTTGCTTAGATCCTAATCACACCTCAGTCTAAAATAGTATCTCATGCCTGGGACGTGGGTTGAAACTTGATTGGCATTTTGAAACTTTACGAACGCTCAACCAAACAGGCCATAACAATTTCACTAGCAGATTCCCAATTCGAACGCCCTTGTGTACGTTCTTAGCATTTTTAACTGTTATTTTTGCCAACACGAGGTTATCCGAAAGCAGTTTATATAAAATGAAATAAATCGCCAAAATATATGTACACGCATAACTTCCAAACGATTTGAATACATTTTATTATGTTTTGTTCGCTCTGATACAGGGATGATTTAAACATAACAAACATCTTCAATCATCCATCACTACCCAGGTGAAACCGCGGGGCGCAACTAGTTTACGATAAAACTTGGACCTCTCATGCAATGAAGTACCTGATGGTGTAGCTAGCAGGTTCTGTGAGCAGGAAAGTGTGCTTCTCCGCCCCTCCCTCCCCCCGCTCCGCCCGCCACTGCACCGACCCGGAAATCCTTCCGTGTGACTCGTAGTCGGAAGGTTTTCTGTAAAAACGTCAAACTTGTTAATTGATACTTACAAATAAAAAAAAAGGGTAAGAATAGAATAGAATAGATTCCACCTACGCTTTCCATCAGGCGAGAGGGAGTAACTTTGATGAACCATTATAAAAAAAATTACGTGGCTAGCATTCGCTTCTTCGCTTGTAAACACCACCAAACTAAGCTAACGAAATAAATCTAATTTTTAAGTAAATCATGGTAGTACCTATTCTGTCCATACTAAAGTTCAAACTCGCATAATGCTTGCCAATGGCAGTTTTTAAATTTGACATTTCTGTTTAATTATGTTTAGTGCAAATTTTGTCGTCATGCAACTTCGTGCTCTCTAAACTGATGTAAAGCAAATACAGGATGTTTGGTAGAGGGACCGAGAAACCAAATGAGCGTGTTCGGGGGGCCCACTTGGAGAATACAAGTTGGCCAAAAAAAATCCCCGACACCCCAATTTTTTTTAACTAAATCAGTTAGTTATCTGTGTTTTGTATCCAATTTTGCTTTGCGTGGCCTGAAGGTGTATTAGAGACCAAATTCAACTAAAAACATCCGGTCTAAAACAGATTTTACAAATGTTATGGTGGTAAATAGGTACAATTTCGGAGAAAAAGGGAAAAATCACAAAAAAAGTTAAACATATTGGGGGGTCGGGGACTTTTTTTGGCCAACTTGTATTCTCCAAGTGGTCCCCCGAACACGCTCATTTGGTTTGTCGGTCCTTCTACCAAACACCCTATATAAGGTACCCACAATTTAATAGAATAATCATAGTTTACGAATTTGAATTTTAGTTTGAACAGAATAAGAACTACCATAACTAAAGAAAAATTCAGTCTGTTAGTTTAGTTTGTTAATTCTTTAGTTTAGTTTGGTGTTCTGCACAATCTAATTGCTACCAGTCTCTATCCTCAGTCTAGTGTGATATCACATTCGACTATAAATATAGTGGACAAACAATAACCTATCATGTGTAAAACAAAGGTATTACCAAAATCGGAACCGACTTCAACACTTTTTTTCACCTTTTTAGTGACCCTTGCTACTTACTGGATTGATTGTCATTCACCGTCTATTACAATATCATCAAGATAGGGGAAACAGTTTTCAGTTATTGGGATACAGCTCAAAAACGGCTTGACCGAATTTGAAGAACTTTCGAATTAAAAAAAAAATTGAGAATAGGTCCACAAATGGAGCAGAAATCGTTGAAAATACATAAAAAAATACATACAGTCAAACATAGACTTAGGTTATACAACTAGACACACAGCTACGGATAATACACGGAACACAACCAGACTATCTCAAGATCAGTATAGTTCTAGACCATCATCGGTTATCACACCACCAATATCACTGGAGCAGTTGTGCCAGCCCAGGGACATACTGCGTTACATTGAGGATTTGAGATGGCTCGGGTAGCTGGCGAGAGGTAATGCACAATACTAATTTGCACCCCAAGCGGGACGTCCGTGCAGGACTTAGCACCCCACACTGAATAAGAACAACATACCTCTCCACCATGAGGTCCACCAATTCCACCACCGTCCTCCTGGCGAGGTAGGCCCGCCGCGCCGGGGATTCTCGCCGCTGCCGCAACACACGCAGCGACACTATACAATCTACGAGTTCACTCTCGCTACACTCTGTTCTTCGGTTTAGTACCTGTCCAATAGAAAACAACTGCTAAAACAACTTTCTAATGTTTTTAGCAATTCACTTGTTCAGAAGACTAAACTAAACTAGCGAATTAAATTCATTTTTAGTAAATTAAGTATTTTAGTAATTAATTTTTAGTAAATTAAGTTTTTATTATAGAAATTTATAGAGAAAAATTCACATCTTCGGACGGGATGCGAACCCGCGTCTTGTGACCAAAATTACAAGGGTTGCGAATACGGTTGTCAATACGAAAGTTTAAGTATTTCTAAATAATGCTTCTTTCGGTTGGATAGTACTGTCAAAGCTGTTCAATAGATGTCGCTCCGTCCCCGAAATACGGTTAAAGTCAGATAGAGAATTAAAATTCGATGCTCGGACCCGAACCTCGGTGGCCTAGTTGGTCAATGGCGTCTGACACGGAGAGTCAGAAGACGCGGGTTCGAATCCCGTCCGAGGATTTGAATTTTTCTCTCTATAAATTTCAATTTTTGAGATCGCTAAAGCAGGCGTAAGTGCTTTAAAAAGTAATACTATAAAAAAAGGTCTTATTATGTTCACACTAAAGTCCAAATACGAACGCTGCGAATGTCAGTTCCTAAATTAGCCATTTCTATTCAATCGCGAGTTATAGTTTTAGTTTAGTGCAAATTTAGGGCCGATCCCAATAATCTATATTCGGTTTTTGTAATATTAAATGGGGTGGCTTGGAGTCGATAACTGGTCATTATAGTGAAAAAATACATGTTTTATTATTATTATTATGAACCCATATTATTGCTTCGCAGCTAATAACCATTGCGCGACTTAACGCGCGTCGGCGCCGCTCCATCACCGCATACATAGCAGTAACTTCGCGAGACATAACTACCCCACTCAGAATATATACAACGACGTACGAACCTACCTACACGCGAATATTAACACAGCTCATCTCTATGCCTAAACCTACTGCCTATAATGAACGGCGCCCTCGGGCGGGTCAACGTTCGTACGTCGTTGCACCTATTCTAAGCGGGTGGGTATGTCTCACGTAGTTACTGCTATCTATTCTGCGATGTAGCAGTGCATCGGGTCGTGCGTTCAGTCGCATTATGACTCTTATCCTTGGAGCGGCGAATATGGGTTCATAATAATAAGAATATTCCACAAATATTCCACAACTATCACACAACGCCATCTAGTCCCAAGCTAAGCAGAGCTTGTGTTATGGGTAATAGACAACTGATAAACATACTTATATATTTCTAAATACATACATATTATAGATAAATTACACCCAGACACAGAACAAATGATCGTTATTACACAAACATTTGTCCTGGGTGGGAATCGAACCCACGACCTCCGGCATAGCAGTCAAGGTCACTAACCACTAGACCAACAGGCCTGTCCACTAGACCAATAGGCCTGTCAGAAATATGTAATTTTTTCTTTTACTTTTATGACTACTTACCGATTCCAAACGACCCGTAGCAATATTGTGCACTAATTAACAAAGACCTCATATATTCACAGTTTTTCTTACTATCGATAGAAATGTGACATAACGTTCATACAAATAGTGTCAAATATCTATCTCTAGTAAGGTAAACCGGCGATAGATAGATTATTGGCACCGGCCGTTAGTCATCATGTAACTTTGTGCTCTCTAAACGGCCGTACGAGGACGAATCTCACGATATACTTGTCGAGTAGATAAACTGACTTTTATTAGATGTCTTACCTTGTCTTTTGTATGGATCTAGCTGCGAAAGCCTATATCGCGGTCTGTCTTTTAGTGCTAACTGTCGATAACTTTATCCTATCGACAATCCAAGCTCGCGCTGATGTAAGCTTGCCCACAATTGAATAGAATAATCAAAGTTAAATATATTGTAAGTGTTACACGAATGTGGGATTTAGCATGAACAGAATAAGAATTACCATAGTTTAGAAAATGTGACGTTTTAGTTCGCTAGTTTAGTTTGGTGTTGAACAAACGAATTAATACTCACCACCAACCACCGTTATCAGTATCATATTACTGATAACGGTATGTTCCAGCTGTGATTAATAATAATTGATTAATCATTTCATTTGTTGAACTCATCGTATATATTAAGGAAAGTGATTATCTTACATATCGCTGGCTTAATTTTCCAACTTCGCATCTCCATTTGGTCAAATTTTACAAACTATTTTTATTTATTTTTTTAAAAACTGTTTGATTAAAAAACTAAAAATAAATTCGTACACAAACATATTTAATTACATGAAAAATTAATGGTGCTTGTTTTCTAGCGACTTTCAAAAAAGGTGGAGGTGCTCAATTCGACTCTTTTTTTATGTTTCTTACCTCATAACTTACGATAGGGTGAAACGATTCTCAAAATTCTTTTTTTTTAAAGCTGGTGCTTCCCGTGTGGTCCCATTTAAATTTCATCAACTTCGGTCCGATAGTTTTTGAGTTACACTCCAATAACTGATTTTTACCAAAGTAATAGAATGGAAGCCGGTATTAAATTTTTGCTCGTTGTTCGTAATTTTGATTCCACTATTTTATTGGTAGTTATTTAATTAGACAGTTTCTTCTTCCTCTTGTAAAATTTGTCCTGATGGAGATACATCATCATCATCATCATCTCAGCCGTAGGACGTCCACTGCTGAACATAGGCCTATCCCATAATTGTCTAAGGGTGGAAGCGGCTTGATCCAACATAGCCCTGCGACCTTTATCAGGTCATCTGCGCTTGCCGTTCCGTGGTCTCCACCCCAGAACCTTCCGGCCCCATCGGCCATGCGTTCTGCGTGTTATGTGCCCTGCCCACTGCCACTTTAACTGGCTAATCTTCTGGGCTATGCCGATGACATTCGTTCTTCTACGGATCTCCTCATTTTTCATAGTTTTTTTCATAGTAGAGAAACCCCATTAAAATGGAGATACGAAGTTTGAAAATTAAGCCAGCGATATAGAAGTATGCTCCACCAATGGCTTATTAAATAACTGAATTATTAATAATATATATTATTATAATATTATTGAATAACTGCGTAAGTGTAACGAAACGTGACTTTCACGTGAAACAGTACAAACTGTCCTAGTATGTCCGCGGAAACGTGACACGTTGACGCTTACGATACGAATACTTTTTAGCAAATTAATTGTGCTGCGGCCTCTGTAATTAGCAATATAATAATTATGATTCATAAATTAACTTATGATTAATCATTACGTTTATTAAATTCATCGTAAAGGTGCAAGTTGGTAGCCGGCTACACGTCGCAGCCGCAGACGACGTGTCGTCGCTTCATGTCGCTGCAGTCATGATTTCGAACCCGACTGCAACTTCAGATGGCATCAACAATTTGAATAGCGATACGAAAGGTTTAGTTTAAAAGCTTTTCAGTCGTTTTACTTGCTAGATTGTCGTGGTACTCGATTTGCGGTCGGGCGACAGTGTCGTCTGCCGCTCGACGACGCGTCGCTAGCTTCGTGTCGCTAACTACGAATGATGTTTCATAGAAATAAATAGAAACCAGTAGTGTCGCTGCGACACGTCGTTTGCCGCGGCTTCATGTAGCCGGCTTCCAACTTGTGTCTTAAGTATGTATTAATTAAAGTGATTATTTCACCTATAGAGTAACTTGCTATTCACCTCCTTATGTTGCATGGTGTATCTCCAAGTGACATCTTGGAGATCGTCCCTCGAGAATGCGATGACGTAGCTCAGCTTCTTGCCCCACCCGTGGGAATACGTCAGGGGTGCATTGAGGGAGCCTTCGCAAGGGTCGCAGTGTAGCCATTTGTTGGAATCGTAGTCGAATATCTGAGGACGCATCATTGTAATGTATATTTGCAGCAAGACTTGCCCATAGCAGTTACAGTCATCCTTCCTTTTTTTATTTTTACGCTCACCCACAACTGTGTCCGAGCACTAACATTTGCTAAAGAGTAACGTTATCGTATCGTTGGCGTATTCAGTACTAACTATCATTTATCTAGTACAACTGTGGCACAGATAACTCATAGTTTGTACTGAGTACGTAAAGGATACGAAAACTTTACACTTTGGCAAATGTTCGTGCTCGGGCCACTGAACTTGTCAGCACGAGGTTTTGATCTCATTCGCCTAGTTTTTTTGTTCTGTTCGCAGTCGGGTTATTTTTTTATACATAACTAGCTGGGCCCCCGTTTACGCCCGCGTGGTGATGGATGATGATGATGGAAAGTACTTTACAACCTACTCTCAGACCTACAGAATATACCTACACACAAAATTTTCTAAGAATCGGTCAAGTCAGAGATTTTTTTACAAACACTTCGACACGAGAATGTTTTATCTGAAATAATAACTTTTAATAATGGCTATAGCGAAGCTAATTGGTTGGACACTATAGTAAGTATATATAAGTAACTATATAATATACTTACTTAAAACCGTAAAGTGTGAGTTGTACTCACGCACCGAGGATCGGTACGGTCGCAGTGCCATTCTCTGTTCTTCTAATGGCATTAAAAAAATATGGCGGTCGACATTTGTAGTATATATTATCATAATCATTTATTACATAAATAAGGCATTTTTAACTTTAAATTACAGTATAGTAATATGGTGCTAACCTCGCACCAAACATGGTCCGTAGTATCATACACGTATCGAGTGTCGTACCCGAGCGCTCTGCACAGCAGCGTGAAGCAGTTGGCCCACTCGCCACAGCGGCCGCGTCGAGTGCGCAGTAGTGTGCGCAGGTCGTTGAACCGCGGGAACTTGGCTGTGCCCGTGCATCGTGTGCATTTATACAACTGAAAGGGAAAATCTTCAACTGAATGAAACGCCAAATGATGCTAACATCATTCAAAGCTGAAATCATTTCAAATTAATCATCATGGTGGGTTATAAGTCCCAAAGACGGAAAAAAAACTATTGATAAAACGGAAGCTAACCTAAGTAAACTAAATTTATTTTAAACTAGTTGATCCGTAGACGGCTTTGCTCGCGTCTACTATTATTTATTCTGTGGCTTGAGTGGCCTATGGCCTGGAGGATATGTCGCTTATAACTACTTTATTATAATTTGATTCACAAACACTCACAAACTTTCGCGTTTATAATATTAGTAGACTATTATGGGCTTTAATTTCGTGCGCGAAACACTAATATTTATCCTAAAATATAGACAGTCTATGTTACTCCTTATAACAACAGTTTTCTGCCAATGAAACACCCTTTAAAATCGGTCCAGCTGTTTCGAAGATAAGCCGGAAAAGACAGAAATTAAAAAAAATATTTTTTGTTAGTATATGTATATACTGTCATATGTAATTATTTAGTAGAAAGCCGTATTTTGGCATTATAACACTTGAATTAAATTTTTTTTTTTGTACAGATATAGAACATTTACGGATAAAACCAGTTTCAATCGATGGGACGCCTGGTCGCATGCACCAACTCATCATTCATATATAAACTATACGTAAGTTCGATTAGGGAACCTTGCACACAGTTACCACTCTCAAATTAATAGTAATGTCAAAATAACATATTTTTACCAAATTTGCACACGGTACATATAACAAAAAGCTATTTCTAAAATGTTTCTCCCTCTTCTAGTTTATTCAGACAAATTTTCGAAACCGCAGGACCGAGTTAGACGGGACTTTCACTGGCTGATAACTGATATTATAAGAGTAACTTACTTTTATTTTAGAGTCACCGTATCCCGCGAGGCCACGCGAGTGAAGCCGTTATCAGATCAGCCAGTACTAAACTTGAATGGTGGATGTCGCCCTAGATTACAGGTAGCGGCACGTAAGTTTAGCGATGAGCGAAATGTAGAGGGGATAGCTGCACATGGGTACAGTCGCGCGGTGACAGAGAGAGACAGAGAATTGGGGCGGGGGACGGAATACAACTGGTTAGCCAACCACCGCTACGCACGCGCACCTTTCGTCCCTCTAGCACCACTGTGATACCTAATTTTTACTTCTACCCAATAACGGTCAGCGCTAGAGTTCCCTACCTGTAAATCTGCATTACTTACCTCAACTCTGCAAGTTTCCCTATCAGTGGTCATAGTGCTTGTTTGAACGAAGACAGTTGGACCTCCGCAAAGTTCGCAGTCCGGCTTGTCGACCCACGAGAAGAACTTGTGCTTGAACCAGTAAACGAGTTCCATTAGTAGGGCGATGTCGAATGGTAAGTCGTGGCCTTTGATCTCACCTGGAAGGTATTGTATCGCAAATTTACACTTGGTAGCTGACTGAATTTGGCGACCGTATTTCGTTGCGTATTATGTAGTGCCGCACTATCGTTAATTACATTCCTAATTTAGTCTACTGGATGACCTAGCTTTGCTACTGTATGTTTCACGTAAGAAGTCCCGCGGAAAAGTAGGGGAACTAAATAAATGTGTACTAAATGTTTCAGTTAGGTACGACTACTAGCGCCACGTCTATGGGACTTCTTTCGTGAAAAGGACCCTAGTAAGTAAACAATTGATTTTCTTGATCTAACCTCAAACCAAACACTCATTGGCTTAGTGTTGCTTAACAACGCCATTTATTTATTTTATTTATTTATGTATTCATTATATATACGGCCGAGACCAATTACATAGTTAAGATAAGTACAACACAGAAAAACGCAAGCATTAAACTGAACATCGATTATAAAATAAAAAGTCACTTATACAGGATGTGGCGTAATGAGTGGATAATAGGGTACCTGCGGGTAGGGGCCATTGTGGCGGTTCAGAAAAATATTTGTTATGCTCAGTAAAAGTGCCTCGGTTTTCGAGATATTCGACATTTTCGAAATTTAAGAAATATTTCACCCTTCGTCACTATTTTTGGCGCCAAGACTGCAAATGAATTTTTTTTTTTCTATCTGTTTTTTGGATAGTATTCTTGGATAGATGTGCTATCGAATGGAAACTATTATTTTTATAACACAAGCACAGTTATGTTTTTAAAATAAGATTTCGCTAAAATTTTACTTGTAAAATTTTACTTTCGTTTGTTTTCCTGACGTTTACCCTTCTGTGGTGTAAAAAAATGTATGGTCACTTGAATGCCAAATTTAAAAAAAATTAGCCTATTTCATCGAAATTCCGAAATGCTATATTACATGGTATTTCCACAAGTTGATTCAAAAGTAATTCCTATTGAAATGGGTAGAGCTAATTATTATAAAATTACAAATAGTACTAAAATTTACTTCATTACTTAAAATCACCTAAAAACGTTAGTTTAAAATTGGGTAATGAAATAAAACGAAACAATAAATTTTAAATGCATTTCATTTATTAAATTTACTATAACAAAAGGTGTTCGAAACGGCCACCACGTGCTCTGATGCATGCTCTGCACTTTTTGATAAAAGATCTTTTAATCCTGTTCGCAATTCTTTGCTCTGTGATTTTCTAAGCAACTAATCGCACACGCTCCCGTAGCTGGTCCACTGTATTGATTGGGTCTTTATAAACCTTTTCTTTAAGGCATCCCCAGTAAAAAAAGTCCAATGGGTTGAGGTCTGGTGAACGAGGTGGCCACTAAATTGTCCCCAAACGACCGATCCATCGTCGACGATATGTTTCATCGAGGTATTGTCGAACATTTCGGGCGTAATGAGCGGGGCAACCATCGTGCTGCAGCCACATTCTTCTTCTATCTTCTAATGAAACATCTTGTAATAAAAGTGGAAGTTCGTGCCGTAAAAAATGTAAATACGTTTCTGCAGTCAATGTTCCAGACAATTCGAATGGTCCGATGATTTTGCCATTTAGAATTCCAGTCCATAAATTAATTTTGAACTTGTACTGGGACCTGTCTTCTCTGGCCAAATGAGGGTTTGTACGCTGCCAACTGTGCAGATTGTGCATATTAAAATACCCATCTTTTTTGCACGTGGATTCGTCGCTCCACAAAATTTTATCGAAGAAATCGGGATCAGCGTTAATTTTTCTCAGCATTGTTTGGCAAAATGCAACTCGTGCAGGGTAATCTCTTGGCTGCAAACATTGCACGCGCTGGTAGTGAAAATATGTAATTTTTCTCTTTTTAAAATTCGGTGCACTGTTCTTGCTGACATGCCAGTATTAGAGGCTATTACGCGCACAGATGTGGTCGGATCAGCAGCAATTTCATCAAGTACGTCCTCTTCATTATGTACTTGTGGTCTCCCAGAACTCGTGCCACCGATGCCACTTCCAGGAATTCGACCTTCCATGTAAGCATTGTGTACATGTGACGAATAAACACACGATAATCGGGATGGCGTGCATTGGGAAATCTTTCCCGATACAGTGCTGCTGCTCGATTGGCGTTACCACCACACTCGCCGTAGATTAAATGCATTTGCGCATATTCAGACGCAGTGTATAGCTGAGGCATTGCAATGAATATGCAATAGCAAAAAATCCAAGTTACAAAGCAAATCAAGTCCGAGATCACAGCACAAAATCGTTAGGTTCACAAAATTAAGACGTCCAAATCGCTAGGCAAAACAAAGTCCGAAATCACTGCACAAAATCGACGAGTATCAATCCAAAACAGGATAACACGTTGTTGTACGGGAGTAGTATGATAGCACACTGACTCGAAAATCATAAAAATGCGTTACGCGAAACGATAGTTCTCTTTCACTCATAGCATGAAAGAGCAAGATAGACATACTGTCGATTGCCGCTGGACCGGGAACCAATCTGTTCCAAGAATTACTAGTAGTTCTGCGAACAGTAGACAATTATTGCTAATAATAGTTAAAAATATTTCTTTAAATTACGCCTTGATAAGTTTGGTAGGAATTAATTTTGAATCAAGTTGTGACAATGATATGTAATATACCATTTCGGAATCTCGATGAAATAGGCTAATTTTTTTTAAATTTGGCATTCAAGTGACCATACATTTTTTTTACACCACAGAAGGGTAAAGGTCAGGAAAACAAACGAAAGCAAGTAAAATTTTAGTGAAATCTTATTTTAAAAACATAACTGTGCTTGTGTTATAAAAATAATAGTACTTTTACTGAGCATAACAAATATTTTTCTGAACCGCCACAATGGCCCCTACCCGCAGGTACCCTATTATCCACTCATTACACCACACCCTGTATACAATTACTACAAATAATACTACAAATAACAATTATCTTTACAACTTCGAACGTCAAAAATAGGGTTAGTATGGCAGCCCACTTGTCACAAATAATGTCACAGTCCGGGTAAGATTTAAGACGATTGCATAGCTAGTACTTTCCATGCTAAAAGAGAAAACTCTTTTCTACCTCTTAACATTGTCCGATTTCAATGATTTTTTTTTCATGGAATCATGACATTGTTTACTATGCCCGTACGGTTTGATTTTTTCAGTATTTCAAAGTACTATAAATTTCCTTTTTAGAACTTAAAAAAACTGGAAAAATCAAACATAGTAGATAGGGCATAGTAAACAATGTCATGATACCATGAAAAAAAATCATTGAAATCGGACAATGTTAAGAGGTAGAAAAGAGTTTTCTCTTTTAGCATGGAAAGTACTACCTATGCAAGCCTCTTAATGAATGCGTTGAGACCAGCCAAGACACTACAGATAGGGCTATTGTCCCGGGCTTTAGTACGGCTACGGCCAATGCAGAACAACTTGCGTCTGTGAAATTATTATATTTGGCGGCCATCTATTGTCAGCTTTAGTGTTGCTGTGTCGGCAAAACATTTTAGTTGTTAGATATTTTAAACTTTCGCGATGTGAAAAAAACATATTTATATTATATTAACGGGTCTTAATCAGTCCGCTGGTGACCACGATTAATGTAACTTGATCGAAACGTCGAGGTAAATAAATACCTGACTAGCTGATGCGCCAGCGGTTTCATCCGCGTGGTGGTGGACAATGATGATGATGAATCAAAATACTTTAAGTATAGCCTATGTTCATCGGGGATAATATAGGATTCTAATGTATTTTCTTTAATTGAAAAAATGTTTCATTGTTTTTCAAATCGGTCCAGTGGTTTCGGAGCCTATTCGATTCAAACAAATAAAGAAACAAATCTTTCCTCTTTAAAATATTAGTAGATAAATAGATAGAAAACACTTTATTGAAACACCACATTTATCACTTAATATTAAAAAGTACAATTCTTAAACCTAGGTGTAACAATGGGCGGTCTTATCGCTCAGAGGAGTATCAAATATAACATGGACGGTAACAATACAAAATCACTAAATAGGTACACTATAAATATCAACATATATATTATAGTAAATAAACTAATAATACTATATAAATACATGCATACATAAATAATATACTTGTATAATAAATATGTTTAATAAATATATATATACAAATACAAAATGTTTATTTCTTGTTCATACATATATAAACATATTAATTGGAACCCTGCCTACTGCTTTAGTATATTACTGTGTTGCAGAAGGCAGTGTCTTCCCCTAATTACTTTGACAATTTCATATGGATGACAATATTTACTATAAAAACTTATGTAAGTAGTGTGCTAATTCTAATAATTTAAAAAAATAAAATTTAACATAACAGATAAAAACCAAATAAACGAAATTGTTTATATAAAGTACCTTAGTACCTACCTATAGATGATATTATATCTTCAGAAGTAGAAGTAGCATGTCAGTATTAGTTTTATGTATTTAATAATAGTTAAATAATCACTTATTTAGTTCTATTTTAGTTTTTAGTTTCATATTAGACTATTTCTCACCTTTCTTCAACTGCGCCTGTTGCTCCCGAACCGCGTCCAATGCCTTCAGTTGCAGTGTAACAATCGGAATCTGTTCCCGAGCCAACGCTTGCAGCTCAGGGTCCTCGTACACCAGCATATTGTTGGAGAGCTCTTGGATCTTCAGCAGGAAACGGTTGGAAGTTTTCTGCAAATAACATATTACGCATAAGATAAGCTAGCAGTGGACCTAGCACGAATAACTGCGTAGTGTAACTATACGTGTCGTTCACGTTAAACTATTAGAACTGTTATTTATCTAGTGCATCTGTTTTAAAAGTCAAAATAATTTTATTTAATTTAAGCATCAAAGACGCATTTATGAACGTCAATTATTCATTATAATGTTCGTAAAGACTCTACCGCCGCGTTCCAAAATATATAAAGCCTACCGAGGCGAAACGGCATGAAACTCGGGCAATTCTTTTCATATAGATTTTTACAATTTTTCTACTTAGGTACTGCTATTATTAATATTTTATGTACATGGTATTTACATGGCAGATGACACCTTGCCTTGAGCAAACTTGAAGTGGAGTATTTCAAGCATCTTTGTCTTCTCTATAATGTCGGACTTTATAATATGCTTTATTTATTAAAATGTTTTTACAGTAAACTTGAATTTTCCTTTTGTGAGCTCCGTTATGTGTTTAGGGATTTTATTGTAAAAACGCACACAATTACCCAAGAACGACTTATTAGTCTTCGCAAGTCTAAAACTAGGTATCCTATTCTTATTCCTAGTATTAAGATTGCGGTGATCACTATATAACTAACATTTATGTATTTTTAACATTTTTGTAGTTGTTAAAGGTAATTTAGTTGTTAAGGTACAACTACACTATTGTATGTATTAGGGTTACCACCTGTAAATATTGTTATAAGTTTTGAATAAATACATAACAAACCTCCACTCACACGAGATTAACAACTGATCGTATTTCTGGAATACCGGCACAGAATAAATAATACTACGATACCAGCTTTAAAATGGCTAGGGCCGGCAATAAAAGTTCAGATGACTATTTCAATGTAGGTACAGATCGCGCGGCGAGAGTTTGGCTTTGACCTTCGGGTGGAGGGGATTACTGCGCAAGGGTACTGTCGCGCCATGTGACAGAGAGAGAAAAGAGTCCCTCGTCTTCGATGTGACAGAGAGAGACAAGAGTCCTTCGTCCCTCTAGCCACCCTGTGATACCCAATTTTTGACTACTGCGCAATAACGGTCAAAGCCAAACTCTCGCCGCGCGATCTGTATCTAGGAGCATAGGAAGCGCTCGCAGCGGACCTTGACTTGGCGATCTTAACCGATCAACATGTTAAGTAACGCTTGCGGAGTTGGATGAGTGAGCGCTAGTGGCATTATTCAACTGAGCACTTCCGCACTTCGGAAGGCACGGTAAGGCGTTGGTTCCGGTTGTTTGTCTCAGGATAACAGTCCTTAAGCTATGTCGAAGGCCTTCGGGCGGCCTGAAAACTTCGACATGGATTGGCCACTAGCCTATCCACCAAGTCGCACTGAGCCCGCATATTGTATTATCGGCCAGCTACCCTCTGAGAGGAAGGCTCGAGCCCCAGCAGTGGGAACCTAATGGGCTGTTTCTGTATATCTTGGAGCATGATTTACGGAGTACATACATGTTTTAACGGCTCATTCAATATTTTTCTTATTCAAAGTCAAACGAATTATAACTATTAAATTGATAAGTACATCTGTGTCTTACAAATAACTTTGTTACTTTGTATATCAAGCAGTATGGAAGCACCGTTTGCCAGCAATATTTTTTCCAGCTTTCAGTACATTTTTCGTTGACTAGAAACATTCGCAATCTTATAAGTCAGAAGGTAGTTTTTCTTGTATCCTTTAGATGTAGTAATTTTTTGTAGGTAGCCTAAGCTTAACTAAGCTTTCAACGTAAAATGTGCCCATATTTAACATCTCACTAGAGCAGTTGTATATTAGGTACGACGAGCGAAGCGAGGAAGAGTGTTAGGTTTATAGTGTCTACAACAACGTGCAAGCTGTGCGAGAATCGAGAGACGTCTACGTTTTGTGCTCTGCCTAAATGATGACAAACGGATTTTAAAAAATAGGACACACGAATTGGAGGTCTCTGTTCTCAAGAAATACCAGCAATATTTTTAAGGTCAGAATATTTATTTTTGATACAATCATGAAGTAGCCTTGGTTATGGTAGTGGTAAGTACTAGAAGTTTGTGCAAATGGAGATGACTAGTCATAGTTTGACTGACCATCTTTCTTACTTTTAGAACTCTTTGTGGATGAGTTTGTCCGAGGGAGTACTGCCACCCTCCCAATTTCTACTTCTAAGCAGTGATGTTTGCACTACTGTGTTCTGGTTACAAGGGTATGGGTGCCAGTGTAATTACAGGCACATGAAACTTAACAACTTAATGTGTTAGGGTGATGGGTGTGCAGTTCTTCACTTGTGCCAAATGCAAGACTACGTTCTTGTATGGAATACTGCAACCATCTCTGGGATGGTTCAGCTAAATACCAACTCGAAGCCTTGGACTCCATAGATAACCGAGCAAAGAAACTCATTGGTGATGATGCATTAGTGGAGGCTAGACTTCAAAGCCTTGAACATAGACACAAAGTTGCAACCTTATCGGTGTTTTACAGGATTCACTTCGGAGAGTGTGCGAGCAATCTTCACAATCATATTCCCTCATCAACTTTCTTTCATCGAACAACAAGACGCACAGGAACACGGCATCCATACATGGTCAAAATAAAAAAAAAAGCATGAAGCACTTCAAATCTAGCTTTATAATGCGTACGGCTGATGTATGGAACACCTACTGGAAATCCTACCAGCGTCTATATTTCCTGACATACACAATCTTCAAATACAGAGTGAATAGGTATCTTTTAGGCAAGCATGAACCACCGTCGACCGCGTCAGCAGTTTCCATCAGGTGAGACTATGGTCAAATGCTTGTTTATCAAATGTAAAAAAAAACTTAAATAATCAACATGCTGTGATTTTGCCTTATCAGCCATAACGACCATATTACTCATACCTATAAACAAATAAATAAATTGGTGTAACACATTGAAACCCTTACCAGCACATTTTCTTTCATGGATTTGATCTTCGTTATTGGTTGGCCAGCTATTGCTTTAACCTGGTTAATGTCTATGGACCCAAAGCAGAAATTGATTTTGCGCTCTATGGCTCCCTTTGCCATTCTTAGTTTGCTCAGTGTTGACTTTTCTGGATATACAAAACCTTCATGGCACTGAAACATAACAAGTTAGTTAAGTTTATTGTGTTTATATATTTATCAAATTGTTACTGACTCCAAATTATGACATTGTCCTGTCAAGGACGTAGACATTTTATGAATGAAATCTTTTGTTTTAATTAATTACCGTAGGGGATGGGCTAAACAGTATTGCTGCCAGTCACCAACTTTAACCGAATATCTCTAAGCCCTAAGATAAATTCAGTTATTCATCTTAGTTATCAGCAAGGATACTAGGTGGCCAGCCCATGTCTAAATCAAGGATTTAATATCTATTTAAATTTGCAATATATCACCAAAGCCCATGTACATATGACTCATGACTTATATTATAGTACATAACATAATTTATTCTTTTACAAATTACACCATGATTAGATTCTGATGCTTCATGCATTAGAAGCATGTCAATTCTTAAACCCTCAAGATGTAAACAAGCCCTTACAGACTCAGGGTATCTTACTCGTACCATGAGGGTTACAGTCACAAGACTATTACAACTACTCCAAACATTTAACTGTTGCAAAAACAGCTAATATCCAAATACTACTTTTACATAATATTATTGAATTGGCAATTTTATGTTATAGCTGACTATCACTTTGGGGTCAGACATTTTACCCAAACAATTGAGTTTCCAAGCTTATGTACTCATGTTGTCTCATCGATCATAGCTCAAACCTTTTAGTTCAGCAACTCGTCCAGTCACATAACTGACTTGGATATCAGTAGGTTTAGGTTATTTTTTTCTATCAAGGCACAAAGTCTTTCGGTCACGGAGCAGACTCGGATGACAATAGGTAAAGGTTGTTATTTTTTTACAATTAAAATTTACGGAGCAAACTCTTATGACAGTGGTTAACCTTTTGCGTCCCAGAGATGTACATATATGTCAGTTTCATTCATAAATCTTTTGTTTTAACTATCATGGTATAGGAAGGATTAAGGGTCACTTCTCAACAAAAATTTTTACATAGAAAGAAAATGGGGGCAGCACGGAGGAGATTGACACATCTGTCTGCCCTTTCCATAACTTATTCTAAGTAACAATTTAAAATTTGGGAATGTATGTCTGTGTGCATGGATCTTAATTACCCTTTCACACCAAATCTACTGAACGAACAGCTGAAACTGTATTTTTAATATAGGTAGATGTTTATGGTGATGGATGGAGAGATGATGTCCCGGACATACACAAGCCACTTTTTATACAGAAAAATGAGCTTGTGAGATAATCTTTTATAGTAGGTACAGATACAAGGTCATTATACCAAATTAACTGTTCACGGAACACCAAATCCCCATTAGTTCTAATACTACTACTATATATAATAGGCACTCTACTGTCATTAGTATATTTTTTCTTGGTATCAGATGGACATCATTAATATATATGATATAAGATAAAATAATATTCTTTCGCGGTGCTATAAAACTTTTCAAATTTTGTTGTCTGGAGAATCAAAATGTGGGCCTACTTCATTATTAAATTTTCAGACTCACCGGCTTGAAACCAACATACTTTAGGTAGTCGTTGACAGGTGTGATGGGTATTAATCCATTTAGAATATCACTTGTTATTATCCTAAGCTGGTAGTCGTGAGGGTTCTCTAAAATATTATTTATGTGGTGTAGAAGTTTACACAATAATTTTCTGAACTTGTCAATATTTCTAACACTTTGTTCCACCAGGGCAAGGCGCGCCATGTCTTCCATTATGAACTACTTATTTTTTGATATCGTTTTGGACTTGGGATTCACGAAAATAAAATAAATTCAAGCTGTATTGAATAATTTCCCTGATAACACTTGTCAATTTTTGATTTGTCATTTCGTAATAGTGTTGCCACTTCTCGCGATGGTTTATCGATTATATCGATAGTCCGGAGAAAAATATCGATAATCATGTACCTACCGTGAAACCAAATTTTCTAACAATATTAAGTATTCATTCATATCAAACTTGAGTTAACTTTGAACTCGATGATCAATCATAACGATGGTGATGGCAATGTTATCATTATCACTCTATCATCATATTATAACGACCACTGGGTACCTAATATGAAATGTAACATTGCAATTAACATAGGTAATGTCAAAATGTTTAAATTGTTGATATTAAACGCAAAGTAAATCACTACATCTACCTGTCACGCCATTTCGTTCATTATTATATTACATTGTGGTGATAATAATTGTCACCGTAGCGAAATTTGTAACCGCCTGTTATTTGTTTTTCAATAATAATAAGAGTAAATCTCAAGTGTGTTAGAGATCAGCACATACAACACACTAGCATTGATTTAGTTAGAATAAAATTACTGATTTTAATGACCTCTTTGGTTTGTAAGAAAAGAATATTCTTTCTACACATCATGATACATCTACCACTTGTGTTTTTTTTACATACTGGTGACATTATGATTATCAGTAAGTACTATTAGACTTCATCTACCATGAGTCACCACGCTATCTATTATAGAGCAAAGGCAAAATAGTCTTTGGTACTAGTCACATGCAATAACACGTAGTCGTGGCGAAAAAACGAGTAGTCAGAAGAGAGCATATGAAGTAATTTCTAAGTCACTTCAGAGATAAATAACTTCATATAAATATAAATCTTACTTTGTTTAGATCAAAGTCCAATTGGACTTATAATTATTTATCACATTAATCTGTCTGAATCAGCAAGCCTCATTCGAGGCAAGTTTCATTCATAAATCTTTTTTTATTTTTTGTCCTGATGCGGACAGATTAAGTGATATTGTAATTAACAATTTCAGACAAATAAGTATTAAACGCATAACACAAAATTTCACTCATACAGGTTCTCTTTTCTAGCTGGCGTTAAGCAATTAATGTCAATACAGCTTGATTTAACATTTTTCGCACGATTAGTTATTGAATTAGAATTATTATTATAAATAACTGATTTTAATGATATACCACAAAAGATTTCGTAGCTTGACCCGCGCGTGTGTAAGTAACGATTACGTGATATGTTTACTTGCGACGTATAATAATTGACCTGGCACGTTATTTAAGTTATCGCTCGTTATAATTAATATCGTTATTTTACAACGTTTCTCCCTTATGCTTAAGTGAAATATACCATGGCTAACGCCACGCCAACATTAGATTAAGTAGAGGCCGATTTTGACTGACCGTCAAGGCTCAAATAAATAACAAGTTCTAAAATCTACGACGATTAATCTCTTTACTGTTTTAAATCATTATTTCCTGTACATTTTAGCATTTACAAGAAATAATAAAAAAAAAGTGTTTTATATTATCTGCGTTGCATTGATCCTGGGTCTCACGGTTTCTACAATTTCATCATTTACCGGGCCGCGTCTTCACGAAATAATTATTCTCAAAAATGGCAGCCTGGGAACATTTATATATAATGTGCGTACCATAGAATTAACAATAAAAACGAGGAAAATGATCGAAACACCAAATTAAGCAAAATATTTCGAACACGTATTTCGTCTAAACTATCGGTAGTAAACCGATAGCTTTTGCATAAAGTATCGATAATCGGACTATCGTAAATGTCATTCAGCTTTTTTAGTTTTGATCAGTGTTGCCAAGACCATTAAAGTATCTACACACGATGCAATTTGAATGCAACGTGCTGTAGCAATCTGCTGTGAAGCAGCAAATTGTATCGTATGTAGGCGTGTTGTGACTCCCTTCCAACATGTTGGACGTCGTATCGTCCGTCCTAGCATCCAGCAGATTATTACAGCAAATTGTAAGCCGCGTTGTAACGTGAGTAGTGCGGTTGTATGCAATCTGGGCTCAGTCGTGATCGTGCCGCCACGCGCCGCCCGTGGCTAGCGTCTCTGTGAATTTTATTTCATGATATATGTAGATGGATGCAAAAATGCAGAAAAAGCTATCATCATCATCATTATCAGCCGGAAGACGTCCACTGCTGAACATAGGCCTCCCCCATAGAACGCCACTTGGACCGGCTATTCGCTTCTTGCATCCAGCGATTCCCCGCGGTTTTCATGAGGTCGTCGGTCCACCTAGCGGGGGGCCGGCCTACACTATGCCTTCCGGTGCGTGGTCGCCACTCGAGAACCTTTCTTCCCCATCGGTTATCAGTTCTGCGAGCGATGTGGCCTGCCACTTCAACTTGCTAATTTTGAGAGCTATGTCGGTGACCTTAGTTCTCCTACGGATCTCCTCATTTCGGATCTTATCACGCAAGGAAACCCCAAGCATAGCCCTCTCCATTGCTCATTGAGCGACATCAAGCTTGTTAATGAGGCCCACAGTAAGGGAACACGTCTCAGTGCCATAAGTCATCACTGGCAACACACACTGGTTGAAAACCTTGATTTTCAGACTCTGAGGTATTGGGGACGAAAAGATGGATCGAAGCTTCCCAAATGCTGCCCATCCGAGCTGAATTCTTCGTGCGACCTCCTTGTTGAAGTTGGACCTACCTAATTGGACAGTCTGCCCCAGGTAGACGTACTCGTCTACAACTTCGAGTGTATCGTTTCCAACAATTACCGGTATAGATGGAACATGGACATTGGACATGATTTTCGTCTTATCCATGTTCATCTTAACACCAACCTGTTGGGAAACTCTACTGAGGTCGTTGAGCATGGTGCCGATATCCTCGAGCGATTCCGCCATTATAACTATATCATCGGCAAAACGAAGGCTAGTGATGTATTCGCCATTAATGTTGATGCCAGATCCTTTCCAGTCCAAAAGTTTGAAAACATCCTCCAATGCGTTAGTGAACAGTTTCGGAGAGATGACGTCTCCCTGTCTCACACCTCTTTGCAATGGAATTTGTTCCGTACTCTGGTCCTATAATCGGACTGACATTGTGGCCTTGCTGTATAAACACTTCAACGCTTCGATATAACTATAGTCAATTTGGCATCGCTGCAAGGACTGCAGTATGGCTCACTTCTCGATAGAATTGAAGGCTTTCTCGTAATCCTCAAACGCTAGACACAGTGGCTGATTATACTCTTCGGTCTTTTGTATAATCTGCCGTAGTGTACCGTGCGAGACGGTTCGTGATGACTCTCGAAAACAGCTTGTACACGTGGCTCAAGAGCGATATGGGCCTATAATTCTTCTTATAAGAACAGCACCACCACGCTAATGTGCCACGTTTCCGGCGTTTTGCCTTCAAAGATGACAGAATTGAATAACTTCCGGAGGACTAAAAGTATCAGTCTACCACCCGCTCTCAGAAGTTCAGTCGTAATTCCGTCCTCTCCTGGCGCCTTGTTGTTCTTAAGCTGTTTGAGAGCCATTCTAATTTCGTACAGGCTGATGTCCGGGATGTCTTCGGTATAGTGTCGGACTAACTTTGCGCTGGTGTCCTGAGCTGCTTCAGTAAAGGGTTCGCGCGTCGAGGTATATAACTGTCGATAGAACTATAGAAAAAAACTATATTGATGAGAATTTCAGAAATTTTATAATGACTTGCCACAATTGTGGGATAAAAAAATAGTCATGGCGTATTTGTACTTTTGTTTGTATTTGATGTTTTTTCTTTGTGAAAATAATTGACAAGTCATTGTTCCTTCCTATTCAAATTCCTATAAACGAGAAATAATTATTTTATTTATTAAATAACATAATAATAGGCATTATTTATTGTAGTATTGCTGTGCATCCAAAATGTTTATTGTCTCTCAGTCTCAGTAAGTATAGTTGACTCATCGAAGGCAATTGCAAGACGAACATTTTGATATTTGGACAGCATTTGAGCCACTTTTATACACGTGTGCACGCTGTGGCTATCCAACGCGGTATGAGATTGTAATCGCCGCTGCAACGTGTGTAGAGTACGTACAACCGCGACTACAGCAGATTGCTACAGTTGCATTCGAAATTGCATAGTGTGTACAAACTTTTAGCCGCAGATCACACTGAACTATAAATGGCGTCGGGCGCGGACATGGCACGGGCGGCCTCCTATTCCATTCCATTCAAATTTCATACAAAATGCATGGAAATAAAGCGCAATTTAGAACACACGGTATGTCGTTTCTCGGACGTGGTTATAACGCGCACTTTTGGCGCCCGCGCCTGATTGGCAGCTTCTAAATTGCTCATTATTACCATGCATTTTGTATGAAATTTGAATGAATTAAGAAGCCGCCCGCGCCATGTCCGCGCTCGATGCCATTTATATGTGGCCTGCGCCTTCTAAAGTTACGTTTCGTTTTCAAGAGTGATAATTTAAAACTCGTTATCAATTTCCGAACATCAAGAACAATCTCATATCTCCGTACAAATTAACGAAATACGCTAAATGAGGAGCAAAAAAAACAAAACATGTCTTGTCCTAGTGATATAAAAATCTATTATGATAAAAAATAACTTTTTTCTATGTATAGGTATATATTATGGATCCTTGTCTAAAGTAACACAGGTACCTTTTAAGCCATTGGCACCGTATTGATGATTAAAAATTTGATAGGTATTTGAAAAAAAATTTCAACTCCAGCTGATATCAGAGTTTGTCCATGTGACTTATTAATTGTCATCGCGAAACAAACCTTAAGTGGGGCTTTTTAATTAGCTAAATACAGTTTTTCACAACTATAACATAAAAAAAGATTTTCCATACAAAGTTTTATCCCCCATCTCACCCCTTTAGGTCATATCTATCAAAAAATATTAAGATTAAGATTAACACCATACATTTTAGAGATAATTTTTTTATCTTTGGACGGGATTCGAACCCGCGTCTTCCGACAATCCGTCTGACGCCATGACCACTAAGTCACCTATTGATTGATGATAAAGAAGTTACAACAACCTTAGAAGGAGGTACTTATTCTCTTTCTACTTGCAAAAAAATAGGATAGTAATTTAGTTAGGTACTTACCTACTCCCATAGTTATTTCTGTACAAATGGCATAATGGTATAAACATCCTGTTGGTACAATTTACTGACGCTTGCCCTGAAAAATTCCAGATTTTTCAAACAAGAAGACCGTCATAAATGATCAAACCAGATTTACCTGCACTTAACATTTTAATTAAGGCGCGCTCGTATCCTGATATTAGTAAAAAGCAGAATCTTTAAACATCTAGTGTAACGAAACAGATCCATAACATTGTATGAAAAAATTACTTAGTTTAGAAAAGGAACAGGCAAAGAGTAATAACCGAACAGAATTCCTAAATATTACTTGCTCTCTGCAGAAAAAAATCCTGAATAGGTCCATAAAAATAAACTTTGACGTCCAAACTCTCAGAATTTTCAGCGATAACACTATATTTTGATATGTACTATATGTGATACATATCCAATATATATTAGGTACTAAATTAGTAACCAGCAGTTTTTTCAATTCTGTTAGTATATATCGAAATATACTCGTATTAAGAAAACGTACAAAAGTAATGCATTTTCGCATGATATCGTCCAATATAACATGCGATTTTCAACCTTACGTAGAGCATCGTAAATCATTTTAAAATTGGGGTTGGACCGCGTCTTAAATGGAAGCCGAATTACCTAATCCCACTAATATTGTAAATGTGAAAGTTTAGATGGATGGATGGATATCTGGATGTTTGTTACTCAATCACGGCAAAACGGCTGAACGGATCTGGTTGAAATTTGGCACAGTGATAGATTATAGTCTGGAATAGCACATAGGCTACTTTTCATCATCATTAACATCCATAAGCGCGCGGGTGAAAAAACCTAATATTCTTGGGCACAGCATAGACAAAATAACAAGATCTCCGCCTACGTTTAGATCGTAACGATGACTTATTTTATGTCAATAGAGTTCTGTCAAAGATAAGATGTGTCAGTTTCTGATAGCGTAGCCAAAAGCACGCAATGAGTTTGGAAGCTCGATACACTAGACGTGCTCGGCGATAGAGTCGGCATGTCATCCATCTTTGTTCTTCATCCGACTGTAGTCGAGCGATGCCGCCATCACCACGGAGGTGAAACATCAGTCTATAACCAAAGAGAATATAACGGTATTGAGTAAATCGCCCCCAATACGTACATGTTATTTTTTAAGCTATTGCATAGCTTCTATCGCGGGCCTTGATTGTGGAGACCGAATCCAGAAATTCCGTAACGAAAATTCTCTCCAAAACTCCGACCCCATCTATCGATGAATAGCAGAACTTTTAATGACTTTTTGAAATATCACGCTTATCTCTTTAGTTCAGCAACTCGCCTCTAGATGGCATTGGTTAAATAATTATAATTGCATAAGTTGATTTAGCATCTATCGATGAATAGCAGAACTTTTAATGACTTTTTGAAATATCACGCTTGTCTCTTTAGTTCAGCAACTCGCCTCTTGATGGCATTGGTTAAATAATTATAATTGCATAAGTTGATAAAAACAGCTATGCAATAGCTTTACTGCGGCAGTCTCCGAGTGCCACACGTCTTTTTTAATACAACATAACAAATAGTTTCACCTATATATCCTCAAAGGGGTAAGCAGCGGTATTTTAATAGGATACTTGGGTTTTAAAACTCGCCACTCGCAACGCAATAGCGTAAAATAATCGTTTGTTTACGTTTAAGTTACTGACATATTTGCTATATTTATGTACTTTCTGAAGGTTTAAATTGGCCTAGGTACTTACTTAAAATATTCTTATTATTAATAGGCCTACCGTACGTTGAAAATTGTAATCGTTTAAATAGAATTTCACGTATAACGGAAGGATTTCGTACGCATTATATACTTTGACTTACATTTGGGTTCCGCTTTAAGCGTTAGTGGTTCCGTAAAAGAAAAGGTTTTAGTGTTTTTAATTGTTTTTATATTCTGTTCATAATGGATGATAAGACAAAGCTCAGACTTTATGAAAGTAAACGCGCGACTTATTTCGCCAGGATTCAAAGTATATATGATTCTATAAAAACATTATCTACTGACAGAACACGGAAAACTTTTATTGCACAAGCCAAACAAATTGATACGATAAGAAGTGAATTTTGTACAATTCTAGACAATTTGAATGTTTTAAGTCTGAAATTAGAGCCTACTTATGAAATTAATTACAGCGCTTTAAATGCATTTGATGATTTGGCATGCGAAATAAAGGAAGCCGTTTGTTCGTTAACTGAGCCGTCCGTGTCACCAAGCGGGCTGCAGCCGGGTCCTAGTTCCAACGCTCACCACATTAAGATACCGAAGATAGAATTGCCGACATTTGATGGTGACATTCAAACTTTTCCATACTTTCATGAAACCTTTAAGCGAGTAATTCACACAAACTCAGGTTTATCAGATTCAGATCGAATTCATTATCTACTGAGTTGTCTAAAGGGGAAAGCTAGGAATGTGGCAGCAGGCATTTTGCCTTCAGCGGACAATTACCGCGTAGTCTGGGATGCGCTTATCGCTAAATACCTAGACAACCGCGCGCTTGCAGTGAATTATTTAAATCAATTGTTTTCACTTAAATCGGCCGGTTCGTCGCCCGCTAATATTGAAAGGGTGTTCGATAAATTCACCGCGACTGTAGCTGGTCTTAAGCAATTAAAAATAGATAACTTAGAGGATTTTATTTTTACGCACCTCGGTCTTAAGTTATTAGACTCGGATATCGCTAAACATTATGAAATGTCCCTTCGTACTCAGAAGGACCCACAGAGTATAGATTACGATTATTTCGTGAAGTTTGTACGCGAACAAGTTAAAATAATGTATCGCACCGCGCCGCAGCGCTCTGAGCCGCGGCCCACCGGAACTACCGGAAGTAATGCCACCGCCACGTCTAAGGTATCGCAGGTGTATGTGGCTACTGCACCTAAGTGCTCACTCTGTCATTCTTCGCACACGCATTTATTTAAGTGTGGTGAATTTCAGAAATTGAATGTAAATGACAGATTTAAATTTATAAAAGACCATCACATGTGCGGTAACTGTTTAAGTAGTGCAAAAAATGTGGCGGTAAACATCATAGCCTTATCCATTTTGAGCAATCGCCCGCAAAAATGGAAACGTACTCATCAGGGTCATCCTCTGACCCCGACGCGGCAACTGCCCCGGGATCTGTAGCTACTTCGACTACTTCAGATCGGGTAGCTTTATGCACACATTCTGCATCAGTCCAGCGGACCACAAGAACCACCGAAGTGCTTGCTACTGCTAAAGTGTTAGTGGTAGGTAGAAAGGGTAAAGATGTTGTGGTCAGGTGTCTGTTGGACCCCGGTTCACAGAAGAACTATATAACAACCCGTTGTTGTCGCATGCTCGGGTTACCTATTTGTGACGACTCTATAAGCACCGTCAAAGGTATTGGTGGTACCTCTCAGCCAGTTCGGGGTTCAGTTGACCTTACGTTTAGCTCTCGGTTACGCACTCAACCTAAGTACAATATCAATGCGTTAGTATTAGATCAGATAACAGATCAACTACCGTTATGTTCAATAAATGTTGCTGATTTAAATCACATCGATTCTAAACTACTCGCGGACGATACTTGGGGTGTGCCGGGTAACATAGATATCCTATTAGGGGTAAAACTGTTTGCTAAGTTATTGCGACCAGGTCACGTGACCAGTACACCAGGATATCCCGACGCCTTAGAAACTGTACTGGGATATATTCTTATGGGAGATGCGCCTGTATCGGCGCCAAATACAGCCACGCTGTCGTTTTGCGCTTTTTCCTCTCCCCAGTGCTGTGATCTTCGCAAATTCTGGGAGATTGAGGAAGTCGCATTGTCCCCCATAGTGAGTGTAGATGATACACACTGTGAGCAATTTTACTGTGCAACTACTACTCGCACGCAGTCGGGTAAATATGTGGCTGCCCTGCCACTGAAAACAAATGCAACGGCATTAGGGAATTCCTTCGATATAACACGTCGCAGGTTTTTGAGCTTAGAGCGCAAGCTTAAGGCAAACCCTAATGTAAAGCTATTGTACGATGATGTCATTCGGGATTATATAAATCAAAACTACATTTCTCTTGTGCAAGGAGTTCTCCCTAAAGGCGCTTCACTCGATCGAGAAGTTGCATATTATATTCCGCACCATGCTGTCATCCGTGAGGATAAAACTACTACTAAACTGCGTGTGGTTTTGGACGCCAGCGCTAAGACAGACAATGGTGTTTCGCTAAACGATATACTACACGCTGGTCCAGCCCTTCAGACTGACCTGTTTAATATTTTATTAAATTTTAGGCTTTTCATAATAGCTATCTCGGCTGACGTGAAAGCTATGTATCTCCGCATAGGCATACGTCCTGAAGATCGCTCACTTCAACGTATACTCTACCGCTTTTGCGAGAATGAGGATCTTCAATGTTATTCGTTCTCAGTCCTTCCCTTTGGTCTCAAGTGTTCGCCGTTTATTGCCATCCGCACAGTTCAGCAACTGGTCCAAGACGAAGGTCAAACTCTACCTCTTGCGAGTGAAATCTTGCACAGAGACATATACATAGATGATATTGTCAGTTCTATAACTAGCAATGCGCTAGCTATAGACGCTGCTCATCAACTGATTAAAATCTTCGCTTTAGGTGACTTTCAGTTGACCAAGTGGTCAAGCAATAGCACGGAAGTGCTTGATAGTATTCCCGAGCCATTACGACTCTCTCAGAGCGTTGATTTAAGTAAAGATCCAACGCAAAAGATTTTAGGGCTTCGTTGGTATCCAGACGATGATTGCTTTGCATTTCAAGTAAATCCTGATGAGCGGCCGTGCACGAAGAGAAATATTCTCTCAGCTATCGCACGTCTTTTCGATGTGTTAGGTCTAGTTGCACCTATGATCCTGTACGCCAAACTACTTATAAAAGAGCTATGGCTCGTCAAAATTGGATGGGATGATACTCCACCAATTCGCATTGTTCGTCTATGGGATCAATTTCAAGCTGAATTGCCTCTTATTTCGCAAATGAGATTCGCACGCCATATCGGAGTAGACGAAACCTGTAGGGTATCTCTGGTCGGCTACGCTGATGCTAGTGAAAAGGCTTATGGCGGAATGGTTTATGCCCACGTGGTCAAGCCTGACGGACATATTATAGTCTCACTAGTATGTGCGAAGTCTAAGGTCGCACCGCTCAAGGTAGTGTCGCTAGCCCGCCTAGAGCTATGTGCAGCACTCCTTTTATCAACGTTGATTAAACGTGTTTACGACATTTACGCAGCTCGACATGCTATTGAGGCTGTTGTAGCTTTTTCTGATTCAACTGTGACTTTGAGTTGGATTCATTCCGCACCGCATCGCTGGCACACTTATGTCGCCAATCGCATCGCCAAAATTCACGACAATTTATCGTCTGAACACTTCTTTCACGTCAAAGGATCTGAGAATCCTAGTGACTGTCTTTCACGTGGCTTAACGCCAGCCCAGCTAGTTCATCATCCTTTGTGGCTAAGTCCTAAGTGGGCCTCAATGGCTTAAGTTACCTCGAGCAGAATGGCCTGTTAAGCCATTCGTCACGAGTGAAGCACAAGAACTTCCAGAAATAAAGCCTATTGCTTTACCTGCGATATCGCACGAATGCTCGGACGAAAGTGCACTTTCCGAAGACATTTTGTATAACCACTCGACCAGGTTTTCATCCTGGATAAAATATATAAAAATGATTTGTTTCGTTTATAAATTTTTGAAACGGTTACCTATTGGGCCTATAACTGCATCTGATTTAGAATTTGCTGAGTCAGTAGTATGGCGTTCAGTTCAACGAGTTCATTTCGGACCCGATATAGAGCGTCTTTCTCGTAATGAATTGTGCTCGAAGCAAATTCAGAAACTGAGTCCATTTCTTCATAACGATCTTATCCACATAGGTGGCCGATTAGCCAATTCTGAGCTAGAATTTGACTCACGACATCAGATTCTACTTCCTTGTGAAGATCATATAGTGAAACTTTTGGTGTCTCACTACCACCAACAGAATCTTCACACTGGTCCCAATCTGCTAGTGTCCTTATTAAGACAGCGATATTGGATTTTGTCAGCTCGACGTATTGCACGTCACATTACTTTCCATTGCAATACCTGCTTCCGAGCAAAACCACGGCCAGTCTTTCCTATTATGGCCGACTTGCCGCGGTGTCGCGTAGAGGTGGCGCCAAAACCGTTCTACCACTCAGGCTGCGATTTCGCGGGACCTATCTCTATTACTTCTGTGCGTGGTAGAGGCCAAAAAAGCAGAAAGGCATATATATGCCTCTTCACGTGCTTGACAACTCGTGCGCTGCATCTCGAGGTTGCTTCAGATTTGAGCACCGCGAGTTTTCTCTGCGCGTTCAAACGCTTTCTATCACGTAGAGGTCCGGTCGAATGCCTCTACACCGATAATGCTACTAACTTTATAGGCACTCGATCGTATCTTCGCGATCTGTATCAATTCTTGGCAAAAGAATATCGCCCTGTATGGGAATCAGTGCTCGCTGAGCATCGCATTACTATGAAAAATATACCATGTAGAGCACCTCATTTCGGAGGGTGCTGGGAGAGTGAGGTTAAAGGGGTCAAAACGCACCTTTTTAAAGTAATAGGTAACCAAATCTTGACCTTTGATGAGCTCAACACCGTGTTGACTCAAATAGAAGCGTTGCTTAATTCAAGGCCGCTATACTCGCTCAGTTCTGATCCTTCAGAACCATCTGCACTAACGCCTGCCCACTTCCTGCATACGAAACCACTCATCTTCCTTCCGTCTCGCGAAGTGACAGAAACACGGTTACACTTGATTTCGCGATATCAATTAATGGAAAAATTGGTCCAATCATTCTGGAAACGGTGGCGTCAAGAATACTTGCACACACTGCAGTCCAAACAAAAGTGGAACACTCCAGCCAACCCGGTTCGAGTTGGCATGGTCGTGATCTCCATGCAGGATAATGTCATGCCCTTACATTGGCCGTTAGGTTTAATTACCGAAATCTATCCGGACAGGAAGGGGATTATTAGAGTCGCTGCGGTTAAGACTAAAGATGGAATATTGCGGAGTCGGCCGGTTGTAAGGTTGTGCCCTCTGCCAACTCAATAAACTGCATTTACTTTATCACTTTTCCTTCCATAATATTAGTTCTAATTCGCATTCTAGTGCAGACGTTAGATATAGTTACCACATAACAAATATTAGTTTAGCCACAGAGTCATAAAAGGTAATATGTGACGATATGCAATTTATACATTTTCCTCTTCGTGTTTCGAAAGTAGGACCTTTCAAGCCGGGGGAAATGGTTACGCCTATTATTTTACCATCATTCCATACGATAAATTACTCATCCAAATCTTATCTGATGCTGCTATTACGACTTCCATGTGCCACGCAAGGGGAGTTTACTTATCATTGTCTGACGATGAAACCTGTTTCTCGTCGGGTGACATCGCACCCGCGCTTCCTGCGCCGGCAGTCTGTTATGGGTACTTGAATGGACCCCACCTACCGCGCGGTCAATGATCGAATTTTCTCACGATCGTTCGCAATTAACATAAGAACTTGTAAACCCGTTAATTAAATACCTTCAAGTTGCTAGAGAAGAGTGACCTAGTGCAGTGTTGTGCACAGTAACCTGTGACCCAGATAGACTAGATGACCTGGACGATACCTACCTACCTGTGAGACGTGGTGAATTCCTCTGCAAAGGTGAGTAGCTCTCTAATGGTTTCCTGGTTTGTTGTATTAGCAGCATCACTGTGTATCAAGTACCTACATAAATTCTAGGATTTAGGTGAACCAGCAACTTATCCTGTTCCACATCTCTAATTGTGGCAGGCGCGCATCGCCCCCTGGTCAAACCTGGAGGTTATATGCACCTCATTTACTCATCATCACCATCCATCACCACGGAGGTGAGGCGGGGCGGTAACATCAGTCTAGCGGTCTTGAGTGAAGCGATACTTTTGCCTATATAATCCTCGAACGGATAAACAGCGATGTTTTCAACGCCTACGTTTCGCCATAATATGTTTTTGGTCATGTGATCACGTAACAGGGGGCGAGCCTATTGCCATCTACGGGGCACTGTTCCAGTCTCCGGACTGTTATTGAGAAAATCTTTCTTACTCAGAAAAACCCAATGACTGTCTGACCCGGGGATCGAACCTATGACCTCGAGGTTCCAAAACGGCACTCCCACCACTACACCAAGACCAAGCGAGTGAAGCTGCTGGCGAGTCAGCTAGTGCGTTATATAAAACTCTTTTAGTAAACTGTCATTTCGACTTCATATTTTTAGCATTTAATAGTGTGACACATACGAGACATCTAGTATTGCATATTGCGGATGTCCGTGGGCCACTTACACATATCACTTACCATCAGGTGAGCAGCCTGCTCCATTGCCAAACTATCCTATAAAAAAATCCTATGTTGTGAGTAATTGCCATCGACTAAAATTGTTTAAAGCTCGAGTACCTTCCTATACTCAAGAAGTAATATTTGTTCTCAACTTAACTTAACTTAATGAGGAATGTATAGGACATTCCTCATTAAGTATTCCTTATATTAGGTATATGGGGAACTTATACAATGAGATTGTGTGAAGACACACACACGTTTATAAAATAGCTCTAGGTACCTACTTAAGTAGGTATACGTATTACCAACACGTTACCGTAGTAACGAAAACGATACAAAAGAAAACAAATTCAACTTACGCCATGCGGAAGCATTCGTTAGTTGCAGACAATCTCCCCGATCACGGCAAGTAAACCAATACTTTGCAGTCTTACTATAGGTAGGTAAGTTTATCACCATACCTGTTTTTATTTGATCTAGGTATTATGTTTTTCAGACTTTGTTCGTGGTTCTAAGAACTGGTTGCTGCACTCTCGCTACGTCCGCGGAGAGCATGCTATGTGTCATGATTTGGCGGATGAGTTGCAGAGAGAAAATGATAACAAACACCGATACGCTCATTTCATCAAGGTACCTATGTAATAATATAATATATAATACCTATAATATGGGACAACATCCACACAAAGGTCTTCTGTAGGTCTACCATGAGTTTATAACATTTACACCTCGATATCGACTGTCGCGAAAAATTTATGACAGCCACCTTGCGGTCAATTGTAGAACTATATTGATAGCGAGTATGCCAATCACAAGCTTAATAGGTAGGCGAAATCGAGTATCTACTAATAGATGACATTTACGTTGCCAACTTATGGTAGAGCCACAGGCCCCAAACTAGGCAGTGCCTGTACTATGGTAACCTGATGACTGATATACATACTTAAATACATATACACACCCAGACACAGAAACAGACATGTTCATGCACACAAATGTTTGACCTTTCCGGGGATCGAACCCGGGACCAGCGACTCAGAATGCAGGGGTGCAGGTATGTGCATATACACATTAGTGAAGCGGCCAGCAAAAGAGGCATTGATGGACGAACGTGTAAACGTAAGTCATCAACCCCTGGAAATTAAAACAAAGCAGTAGGTACTTACCTACCTAGGCAGAACTTTTTAAATAAATAGGTACAGACTCTTTCACTAATCCGCCGCTCGATTACGCTCGAGTACGATTAAGTAATATAATCCGCCGTATTTTAACTGGATAACTCATCAGACGCAGAAGTCATGTTTCATTCTGTTAGTACTGTAAAATCTGAAGAGAATGTAAGAAGATGAATAGCGTAGATATTTGTATTAAATGGGCCCAAGAAAATGGAAAGTCAATAGTAATGCGATATGGTTGCAAATTTACGAAAAATGCGCGATTAAGTTATCAAGAAGATAAATTTTAGTAAAAACGAGTAAATTTTATTGTTCTTGTATTATATAGGGTGTTTGGTAGAGGGACCGACAAACCAAATGAGCGTGTTCGGGGGCCCACTTGGAGAATACAAGTTGGCCAAAAAAAATCCCCGACCCCCCAATATGTTTCACTTTTTTTTTGTATTTTTTTTTCTTTTTCTCCGAAATTGTACCTATTTACCACAATAACATTTGTAAAATTTGTAAAAACTAAAAACATCCGGTCTAAAACATACTTTACAAATGTTATGGTGTTAAATAGGTACAATATTGGAGAAAACGAGAAAATTCACAAAAAAAAGTTTAAAAAAATTGGGGTGTCGGGGATTTTTTTTGGCCAACTTATATTCTCCAAGTGGTCCCCCGAACACGCTCATTTGGTTTGTCGGTCCCTCTACCAAACACCCTGTATAATAATAACGTTTGCATACTTGAAAGGTGGAATGTGAAGTACTTTTTACCTACTTTTTTAACAACTTTTGTGTTCACTCATATTCTGGGAAATAAATACATTTGATTTTTTTTCCCGTTTTCAATAATCCGCCGATGGTTTGGATTTTATTGTGGCGGATTAGCGAGGGTATCGTCCGTCCCCATACGACGGTTAAAATCAGATAGAGAGCTAAAATTCGATTCTCGGATGTCGAGTGGTCACGGCGTCTGACACGGATTGTAAAATGACGCGGGATTGAATTGCGTCCGAGGATGGAATTTTTCTCTCTAAAATCGAAGAAGTTTGTCAAAAAAATGCTCCAAGCATGTTTGAGAAAAAGCTTTGATTATTTAAAAATCAAAGGGTACAAGCTAAGATTAAAGCTCCAGAGTAGCACGGCAACTGTTCCATTCCTTCATTTTCCAGAATCATATCATTATTTAATTTTAATGATATGATTCAGCCCAGAAGATTAGCCTGTTGAAGTGGCAGTGGGCAGGGCACATACCACGCAGAACAGATGGCCACGGACCGGCAAGCGCAGCGTAGGTCGTCCACCGACACGGTGGACAGACGACCTGATAAAGGTCGCAGGATGACGTTGGATGCAGGCCGCTTCCAACCGGTCCTTTTGGAAAATCACGGGGGAGGCATATGTTCAGTAGTGGACGTCCTACGGCTGAAATGATGATGATGATGATGATGATTTAATTTCAGGGTTCAGTTCTGGCTGATGCCGGCAGACTGCAAGAGGCTTTGGAGAGGTTTCACAGCTGCCTCAGATTGCAACCTCAAGATCCGGAGCCGTTGAAACAGGTCGCAAAATGTTTGTAAGTGGTATATCTAACTAGTAACTGTTCTGTTAGAATTTATGAATTGAGATCGATAGGAGAATATACAAAAATGTGACTTAGTAGGATTTTGTAGAGAAGGGCACTGTTAACTCAAAAAATATTTTTTGAATATTGTACTGATAAACATTCTAGAAAAATGTTTGCGTGGGTAAAAAAATACGCATGCTTAATATGCTTAATTTTTAACATTTTTAACGAAATGGTGTTAGGATTTTTCTTAGAAAATTAAGAATGTATAAGGGATTTTTATACTGAGACATAAATATTATTTCGGGTTCTATCATATTACCTACGAATATCATTACTCGTATCTAGTATTTTCTACCGACTTCCAAAAAGGAGGAGGTACTCAATTCGACTGCATTTTTTTATGTTTGTTACCTCATAACATTTGATATGGTGAACCGATTCTCAAAATTTTGTTTTGTTTGAAAGCTGGTGCTTCCCGTGTGGTCCCATTTAAATTTCATCAAATTAGATTTAGTAGTTTTTAGATACACTCCAATAACTGAATAGAATGGAAGTCGGTAATTTTTTTTTTCAAATTGTACTTAATGCAATAATGATTGCGAAATCATAGTTTTAACTATTGTAGTCCAGTCAAATTAGGATAAAGTATGGACATAATTCTGACAGTAGTAGATTCTTCTGGAATCGTTAGGAAACACAGCTAGGAGTATCTCCCCGGCTTGCACTGTTTCTAGCACCTACGGAACCATGTTAAATGGTTTTTTATAATAATGTCGATTCCCACCCAGGACAAATGTTTGTGTAATGAGCACGATCATTTGTTCTGTGTCTCGGTGTAATTTATCTATAATATGTATGTATTTAGAAATATATAAGTATGTTTATCAGTTGTCTAGTACCCATAACACAAGCTCTGCTTAGCTTGGGACTAGATGGCGTTGTGTGATAGTTGTGGAATATTTATTTATTATTTATTTATTTATTATTTATTTATTTATTATTTTAAATATTAGGTATAAACTTTAACAGGCCGTTAATTAGAAGAATTCAAAGAAGTTGGAATACTCGTAGTTTATTGTATTTATGAATATAGGCTTTCTTTCTTTCTTTCCCATTAAAATTTCATCAAATTCGGTCCAGCAGTTTCTGTGTTACACTCCAATAACTGAATAGAATGGAAGTCGGTATAAAATTTTTCAAATTGTACTTGTATAGAATTTAATTTATAAATACATTCTTCTACATATAAATTAAAATGTATATGTAGAAGAATTGAGTTGCGATACTTGTTTTTTTACAAGTTTTGTTTGTGATGATTTTTACCTAAGCTCGAATCGAATACGCGCTTCTGGCGCTCGCGCCAATGCTCAATGATACGCGGCTTAGATTTGCGTATCGACTTTGTGCTCCAAACGCTTACTTAAGGTGTTATTCCAACCTCGGCTGCAGGCTGCGCATGCAGGCAGCACTTGTGGCGGCTGCACGAAGCCGGCTGCGGCTGCACGACTGGTTATCTATGTAGTAGTATGGATTTCTGCGAAAACATTCCGAACGCGGCTGCGGCTGCACGTGCTGCAGAGCCTCAGAGAGCAGACTTGCAGCCGCAGCCGCTCGCAGACCAGAAGTGCTGCGGCCGCAAGTCGAAACTGTCTTTTACTTAATCGACAATAATTCCTAAACTGATCGTCATCATACTTCAAATGTTTTTTAATTAGTATTGAATAAATTCTAATTTTTATTATCCTTTGTCCCTTTTCGGATAACATCAAAATATTTTCACGACTATTCCACACGTCCGACATTCTGAAATATTGGAAGCGACTGGCCGCAACCTGCTGCCAGCCTCGGAATCACTGCCGGCTGCGGATGCAGGCAGCGGCTGCATGTCATGCGATTGCTACCTGCATTCGCAGCCTGCATACGAAGCCTGCAGCCGAGGTTCGAATGGCACCTTTACGGCTTATTTATTAACCAATTTCAAAAATGGGAGGAGATTCTCATTCCACGGTATGTTTTTTACTCCGCCGATTATGAATTGATTACGATGATTCCTTTGTATGTTTGGAAGGTTAGAGGTGGTTTCATATACATTTTATCGAAAATAATTCAGCGCTTTTTGAATAAAAAATACAATAAGTATATTGTATCTCATAGAAACGTTTTACAATAAAATATTATTGTTTATATATATATATATATATATATATATATATATATATATATATATATATATATAATTATTTATCATCAATGGTCTTATAATGTTGAATATCTTTAATATAGAATGGGACCCGAGGCCTTATTGTCCATCTTTACGGAGAATGAGAATGGGCTTCTTTTTGAACCCCATTCTGTGCGAAACCCTGCATTCCTATTGGCTGGAACCATCAATGGGAATGAGAATGAAGTGACATTTTATTCTCATTCAAGTTAGACAATAAGGCGGCTGGTTTAAAGTTTTAATATTTGTACATTGTATTTATTAGCTGCCTACGTTAGATCGTGTTATCTATATTGTTTGGTCTTATTACTATACAGACATAGCTATAATGAATAATTCAATAATGTTTAATATCACAGGTATCGTCAAGGAAGGTTTCAGCTTTCCCTTGAAGCATATTTGGAAGCTGATAAACTAACGAAGCTACCCGACGCAGACATTTATTGCAGTTTAGGTAAACTATTTATTTACTCGTATAATACCACCTGCGCGATAATGTCCAGTTACATATCAGGCAATCTCGACGTAAAGTAAGGCTTACAGCCGAAGGGAGATAATGTTGTATGAAACTCCCAAGGGAGTGAATTGATTAGGATTTGAAACGTTAAAATTTGTAGGAAAACTCTTAGCAGTCTTTTTTTATGATCTGCCTGTGGTGGCCAGTTCGATTATCGAATAAACCCTCTTTACAATGCAGAAAACTCGCTGCCATCACATCACACCAGCCGGTATATCCTATAACAAGACAAAGTGGTCAAGATACCTAGATTTTTTTTCTATCTTCTACGTTTGTAGAAGAGAAAAGGTTTGAGTGTAACAATGAATTTATGATTCGTGGGTTTTTTGTTTTTTTTTAGTTGTTTTCCTTAATATAAAATTATTTAGTTATGCACTTTAAAATATTTGAAATTGTTATTTTTTAGCGGAATGCGCATGGAACCTGGGCGACATCCAACGTGGCGTAGAGTGGGCCAGATCGGCCGTCCAAGCGGGGGGTGGGGAACGGGCGGGGGCTCTACTGGCCAGGCTTCTGATCGCATGTGACGAAATCCAGGGAGCTCTGGCAGCTTATGAACATGTATTGGGGCAAGTCGCAGCTTTATTTGTTATTCCATCACAGAGCGTTTTGGGTAGGAAATCACAGAGCATGTTGAGTGCACGAATTAGTTGTAAGTATTTATACTATCTATATATATATATATATATAACTCGCAACTTCGTTCGCGTAGTAGGCTCGGCCTCGCCGTAACCTCCCTTCATGCTATATATATATATATATATATATATATATATATATATATATATATATATATATGTATAAATGAATCTCTACTTCATGCTATACCATCATTTGACACTTACGTTTCTTTGGGATGAAGCTGCTTTCCACAGATTCAAGGGCCAATGGTATTTTTAAAGATTCGATTGTTCCGTTTCTATATGGGAAACATTTATGATAGAAACATCTACATGTACTAACTAACTAATTTTTCTATTGCCACCGCCCTCATGATTACTCAGATTCAACAGTGTATATTCGTTGAAACAGTTCTCATGCGTGTGGTGCGGACACACTGGCTGCTGCAGGAGCCCTACGACTCCGAGCTGGAGACCCTCGCGGTGCCTTCCAACTTCTTGGAGCAGCATTAGCTCAGCAGCCCACACAGCACGCAGCTGCCCTCGCCCTAGCTGCCATGATGTTGCAGCACAAAGACCTGGACGCGGCTTTAGCGAGGCTGAAGGCAGCTTTGTCAGCGCACCCCACTTGTGTAGCAGCTCATAGCAATCTTGGCTTGGCATTGATTGGAAAGAAGAAATTTGTTGCGGTAAGTGGTGAAAATAAAGTTATGTTTTCAACCGACAACAAAGGAGTCTAAAAAAGGAAGAGGTTCTCAATTCAAAATGTTTTTGTATGTCATCTTATACTAGTGACTTTTTTATAAAGGAATACATTTGAAAACTGGTGCTTTTCATTAGGTCCCATTTAAATGATCAGCAACATGTGATCAAGATCTGACGAATATTTTTTTGATAATAATTTGTCATCAACATCGGATCGGGGATATAGAATAGTCGGTTTCAAGTTTTGTTAAAATGAAAAGAAATTTGTTAATTTGAAATAATTTATGTAACGTTGGATTCTGCTGGTCTTAAGGACACAACTTTTCTCTAGCACTTTTTATTGCTTTTAAAAGTATAGACGATAATCAAAAAATTAGGAACGTTAATTTATTCTAAAAATAAACGAACTGTAGTGGAACCATAATACTGACTGAGAAATTGAGTTGTTAAGTGTGTACCTGTAATTTTGCCAACTCCCATAGGTTACGTTCCCCGGACGAACACATTCACAATGAGTTCTACTACTACAAAACTACTGCTACTTTTCATCATCATCATCCATAACGACGCGGGAGAAACCATGGGTGCAGTGTGCCTAGCACGAATAACAGCGTAGGTGTAACGTATAGTGTCGTTCATGTGAAACAGTACAAACTGTCATGTATCTAGGGCAACTGTGACACATAACTCACGGTTCGACGATGAAGCGAAACGCGTTGACGGTTACGATACGAATATATGTATTTTATTATGTTCCCACTGCTGGGACTAGAGCCTTCCTCTCAGAGAGAGAGGAGTTGGGCCATAATCTACAACGCGAGCCCAGTGCGGCTTGATGGATAGGTTAGTAGCCAAGTCATGTCGAAGTTTTCGAAGAAAGTAGAAGCCGCCCGAAGGCTTTCCACATAGCCTATACGACTATACGTTGTCCTAAAACAAACAACCGGTACCGACGGTTTAACATGCCCTCCGAAGCACGAAAGCGCTCAGTTTAATAATTGCACAAGCCGGTCACCCATCCAACTCCTGACCGCAGCAAGCGTTGCTTAACTTGTTGATCTGTGAAGATCGCTCAGTCAAGCTCCGCTACGAGCGCTTCTTTCTGTATGCATCAAATGAATACAATTCATGTTATCTCTTAGGCTCTAACATGTCTTCAAAGAGCGGTATGGTCTGCTCCACTGAGCGGGCGCGCGGCGCACAACCTGGGCCTGGCACTCCTCACTTGCCGAAGACCTGCATCTGCCTTCTGCAGACTCGCCACTGCAGCAGCCCTGCAGCCTACACAACCTTATACGGTATGGTGTAACCATGATAAGTATTTGATAATTTGATAACTTAGTATAATCCTGCTAATATTATAAACGCGAAAGTTTGTATGTATGTAGGTATGGCAATTTTGATGAAATTTGGTATGGAGGTAGACGAGGCGCTGGATTAACAACAAGTCATCATCATCATCTCAGCCGTAGGACGTCCACTGCTGAACATAGGTCTCCCCTATGATTTTCCAAAAGGACCGGTTGGAAGCGGCCTGCATCCAACGTCGTCCTGCGACCTTCATCAGGTCGTCTGTCCACCGTGTCGGTGGACGACGACCGTGGTCTCCACTCCAGAACCTTTCGGCCCCATCGGCCATCTGTTCTGCGTGCTATGTGCCCTGCCCACTGCCACTTCAACTGGCTAATCTTCTGGGCTATGTCGGTGACTTTCGTTCTTCTACGGATCTCCTCATTTCTGATTCGATCACGTAGAGAAACCCCGAGCATAGCCCTCTCCATAGCTCGTTGTGCGACTTTGAGCTTTTCTATGAGGCCCGTTACTATAGTAAGTAAGTAAGTAAGTAAGTAAAACAACAAGTAACAACACGTACAATTTGAAATTTTTTATATCGACTTCAATTCTATTCAGTTATTGGAGTGTAACTCAAAAACTACTGACCAAATTTGATGAAATTTAAATGGGAGCACATGGGAAGCACCAGCTTTCAAACAAAAAAGAATTTTGAAAATCTTTCAGCATGCGGGTGTATCCGCAGGGCGCCGCTAGTAAGTTTAAGATGAGACCCGCAATTATTGTACACACTTGTTGTATATACTTATGTATTTAGTACTTAGGTATTTATTTTGGTTGAAACTTGCGTAAGTGTAACATCTTTTAAAATTATCTGTAAAACTTTAGTAGTAAAAAGAATCTAAAATCTATTTCATAACCTTCTGGGCCACATCTTCAAATAGATAAGTTAGTTGTCATACGGGCTATTACTATGGGGTTCAGTGGCTGCTATAGAGACCATCTTTATCCTACAAAAAACGTGCTATTCGAGCTATATACGAAATGGGTCCCCGTGAATCTTTGAGCGATTTATTTAAAGAAACCAATATATTAACTTTGCCTTCCTTATATGTAATTGCAAATACAATGTAGGTACCTATGTTCGTAAACTCACGTAAATATAAGTTAAATATTTATCACCACCCTTTTAATACTATATAGGAGTACGAATAGGATAGCTGTACTTGCGAAGACTAAAAATCGTTTCTAGGAAATTGTATGCGTTTTTACAATAAAATCCCAAAACACATAACTGAGCTCACAGAGGGAAAATTCAAGTTGACTGTAAACATATTTTAATAAAAACAGCATATTATAAAGTCCGACATTATATACTTAGAAGACAAAGATGCTTGGAATACTTCACTTCTGGCAAGTTGTCATCTGCCACCTGCCACCCATAAAATGTAATACCTAATACTTAGTAGTACCTACCTAAGTAGAAACATTGTAAATAGTATTATGTAAGTCAGGTTGCGTAAAAAAAATATCCTGTATTCCTTTAGGAATTATAAAAAAAAAAGTTTTTAATATAAATGTAAGCAATGCCACGGACCCTTGTATCTTTGATTGACGTCTGTGAACAACAGAATTATATTTAAAAAAAAAACATTTTAAATACCTATAAATATAATGGCCCGAGTTTCTTGTAGCTTCTTCTCGGTAGGCTCTATATATTTGTAACGCGGTGGTAGTAATAAAACCAGACAGTCTCAATATAAAACTCAGGTGCGCCCATGTATTGAATATTGTTGTCACCTCTGGGATGGATCTGCTAAGTACCTTATGGATGCTCTCGATAGACTGCAACGTCGCGCTGTCCGTATTATTGGAGACACTGAAGTCACTCAACACCTAGAACCCCTACAAATGCGTAAAACTATAGCTTCTCTAAGCGTTTTTACCGGTTGCTTCATGGCGAATGTTCTGAAGAGCTTTTTAATCTTATTCCTTCCTCACCATTCCGATCCCGAACTACTCGTTCCGGCCTTCCATTGCATCCATATACTGTTCAAAACTTCTTACCACGAACCAAAAAGTTTGGCAGTTCCTACCTCTGTCGTGTAAGTAAATTGTGGAATGCTTTACTGGCGTACGTATTTCCTCTCAGCTATGACCCTGGGTCTTTCAAGCGGGGCGTAAAAAAGCATCTTTCAGGACATCATATCATATGGTGATGGTGATTAGTGCAGCTTACGGCTGCAATAATGGTAATTGCTTCTTGATTACATCTTCGCTTTCCATCAGGCGAGAGGGAGTCACTTTGATGAACCACTATAAAAAATAAAAATTCTAGGTCCTCCTAATAGCCATAGCACTGGAGCGGCTAGGCGACGGTCGTGCTGACGCTGCATACGAGAGGGCAGTGGCGCTGGCTCCAGAAGACCCCCTCCTGTCCCTGAACCTGGCGGGTAGGCACGCGCGCGCGGGGAGGCTGCACGAGGCCATGCAGGAAGCCGCGAGGGCTGCGCGAATGATGGATGCGGAGAAGGAACATGATAAACAGGGCACAGAAACACGACACGTATGTATTTGTGAACGTATTTAATAACATTGCACTCGTACTCCGAACTATGTCTGAAGTTACCTGAGGAGCGGGTTGAAAGTAATAGTTTTCAGCCTTAAGGAGAGTCGTTATCAACTGACAGCTGTCAAATTATTAAAAAGGTTAGTTCTTTTATCTATACAGCTACTCAAATACAGCGCGATTTAAATTTAATTAAGTAGGTAACATAATGTCAATTATTATTTTAACTTTATTTATTTTTAATTACATTATTAAGTATACATTACTTTCAACTGTTTGTTACATAGATTTGGGCACATTTACCATTTTCCAATGATGAAAATGACTGATGAGAATGAAATTAAAATGGCACTCTCAGTTGATAGTCCGGGCCGGAACCCAAACTGAGCATCGTGCAGGTCCAATTATTATCACACGTTATTTTGAGGTTATTTTACCGTGAAAGTTTCAAAAAACGCTTAAATCTTGTAGGTAAAAACTGAATAAGAATAGTTTAAATATTAAAATGAACATAAATATTATACAAATATTTAATATGTAAGCAACTGCACTCTCATATTTTTTGAGTGAAAACTGAAAAATAGATTTATTTACTTTCCCGCCTTTTATTTTCTTTTTAATGGCCAGTGTTTTTAAACCAAGCAATACATCGCTTCACACGCAAACTGTGTAACTCCATACGGCCATCGTTGGCCAACCGAACGCATTGTAAACTTACGCCAGTTTTTCTTTTTGTAACTGTCATGTGCCACATCTTATCGCGCGATAAAAATAAATTACGTCTCTCATATTCGGTAAGTAGGTCCTTATTACCCCCAAATGGGGCTTGTAGGTGACCAATTAGCGCTCTAGGGTAATAATGTAGCTAGAAAAGCCCTAGGGCGGTTTACATATCTCATATTCGGTGTAAGTAGGTCCTTATTACCCCCAAATGGGGCTTGTAGGTTACCAATTAGCGCTCTAGGGTAATAATGTAGCTAGAAAAGCCCTAGGGCGGTAAGTAATTAAAAAATACACTTCGCTCTTTCAAAAAGTTCGCGTACATCCAACCATCATACTGGCAATAGACATCATCCATGCAGCCCAATGACAAAAGAGGTCGCTTCGCTATTCAGCCTCGTCTTCGTATGAGTATAATAGTCATCAATTTTATTTTTGTAATGCCGGCTTTTTTCTACTTACCTCACAATCGATATGTAAAGCAGAGTAGTTAGCTCGGGTGTAAGCATCAATTGCACCCTCGAACTATAGGCGCCCTCATTGCGCTCGTGCGCCTAAATATCTCGGGCTGCAATTAATGCCTTACAGCCCTTGGCTACTAATCTACTATAAACATTGCAGTAAAAGATTTCCATACAATTTTCCTGCTCGCTTTGTGCTGGTCATGTAGCGCAGTTATAAAATAGCAGCGTAGTCGGAAAAATATATTAAAAAAATACGGCATTTTTTTTAAACTGCGGCAATTAGAAAAGTTTTCTATATGTAGGAGGCAGTAAACCAAAAAGATTGATTTCTGTTTCTAGCTTGCAAGTTCCGTAGCTACATTGCTGGCTATGTTGAAGGACGCTGGAGTAGAGATGTCGCAACTACCGCCTTCGTTGCCAGAGTTGGAGAATCCAACAGCAAAGGAAGATTTGAACGCACCCTATGACGAAATGACTGCCGACGAAGTTTAAATGAAGCATTTAAAATGGATCCCTCCACAAAAATGGCTATTATTAATTATAAGTTCTCGTTTTTATACGTTATTTTAATAAGTTTATCAAGTTACTTTGCTATCCTATTTTTTTTACTTTAATAACTTGTTTGTGTATACTCGTAGTATACCGAAGTATATCAAATGTAAGCTACAAATACTTTGGAATAAACTAAAATAATTAGTACCTAAGTACAGTTATATCTTATATTCTTATACAATATAATCAAATATTATAGTGTATTCTATAGTGTTCTTTTTTACCTAAAAATAATAAATGTTAAAATTAATTTCGATTTTGGAAGATCTTAATAAATTATGTGAGGTTTTCCATAAACCAAATTACAAAAAAATTTGGACTTTTTCTGGCAAATGCCATTAAATAAAAAAAAATGTATTCTTATGGTATTCTATAGGTAATAAGGTGAATTCTATAATTTTTCCAAAAATTATGATACTTGCCTACATTTTTAAATATTTTGTGTTATTTTCCTTATATTTTAATTTTAATTTTTATTTTATATTTTTTTTATAATATTTCCCTTTATTGTTTTGATATTATTCTTATTTTTATTAACCCTTTAGTTTTATGTAAATAAAAAGTTTGATTCATGTTTTGGAAATTTTGAAATTAATTATTACATAAGTACTTTAATATTTTTAACCAAATTCAAACTTTTTTGATGTTTTATGTGTGATTGGCCATGTTAGCTCATTTTTATTTATTATTGTTTGTAGGTTAGAGACCTCTACACTACAGCGGTCGAACGCCTAAGTAATTCAGTTACACGGTTACACCGTGTCCATATAATGTTATAATAACATGTTTTTTATGGATTTTGATTTATACGCATACAATCCAATTTCACTTCACACACATCACGTTATCAAATTTTATGTTGCCTACGTAGGTACCGGCTTACATAAAAATGTTATGGGTTTTGCTTGTGTTTGCATCAGTGTTATGTGTTGAGGTAAGAATGTTGCCATACATAATTTATATCTAGCGTGTATTACCATCATCGTAGTCTGTGTTAGCAGCATCATCATCAGTAATTACTGTAGGGTCTGTTAAAAACTGACAGATAAGACAATATATTTTTATTGGGTTTTTACCTACTTGTGTGTACCAACCACCCAGCTATAGTTTCCGTATTTATAGTTTTAATTTCATGATTTTCTTTTTTTTTACTTTTTTAAATATAATACCTATTATATTATGCTCTGTTAATAGATTGTTGTTTTGTTTAATGTCGTAAATAAAGGGCCATAACCCATTTATTTACGGCATCGATTTTAGAAAATTCGAAAATATACCAATTAAATCAAAAAATACCGGGTCTGCTTATTAGCAATTTTATCGTTTGTCCTTAGTGTTGTGTGCAGTTATGTGTGTGATCAGTTTTTGTTTGTTTGTATGGTTTGCTTGCGTATACTCACGGGATATTTTTTTTTGTACGGAACCTTAATTATTTACCTATAAAATAGGCTAAATTTAGGTACTTCTTATAACAATGCAAGAGAAAGTCTCGACGATCAGGTGTTTCGGAGTTTAAGTGGAACAGACCAACAGAAAAAAATAATTCAAAATTGTTTTTTGTTAAAAGTATACCACTTTGGTACTTCCATAATATGCATCTAGTAAAAGTGTCATTTTGTATCTTCGTATATCATTGCAATTTTTAGAGAAAAAATTACATCCTCTGACGGGATTCGAACAAGGGTCTCCGACAATCCGTGCCAGAAGCCATGACCATCTAGGCGACGACGGAGCGACATGCTGTCAAAGCTGTTCAATAGATTTCGCTCCGTACCCGTAAGACGGTTAAAATCAGATAGAGTTAAAAAAAAAAACGATACTCGGACCTCGAGCCTCGGTGGCCTAGATGGCCATGGAGTCTGACATGGATTGCCGGGAGTCGCAGGTTCGGATCCCGTCGGAGAATGTGAATGAATTTTTAACTCTTAAAAATTGCAATGTTTGGTATCGCTAAGCAGGCGTTAGTGCTTTAAAAAAGTAATATTATAAAAAAATGTATATTACTATATATATAAAAATAAATCCTTATTTCTCCTGGTCACGCTATAACTTGAGAACGGCGGTACCGATTTCATAAATATTTTTTTAAATGTTTTCTAATACTTCGTAGAAGGTTATTACATTTAAAAAAATAAGAATAGATGGGAGGTTATGGCGAGGCCGAAGGCCGAGACTACTACGCGAACGAAGTCGCGGGCAGTCGCTAGTAATAAATAATAACAAAGTAACACTAGGTAATTTTATAGTATTAACTAAGTAAGTACTTAGTTGAAATTTGTTTTTAGGTTGTCAAGGAACGAAAAGCCAGTCTAGTGGTTTTACCTCCCCTAGTATTAGGGTACCAAGATCTGTACGAGGATGCTGATAGCGATGAAGAAGTTCCAAAACAAACTGAAGAGTACAGTGATCAGGATAAAACTATGCGGGAACTTACTACTTAGGTGAAATCGAGTAATAACAGGAAGAAAGGATCATCTGAAGTAATTTGTACTGCCGTCATTATAATATCTAACTATTCAGTTATTTACATGTACCTATTTATTTCTAATTACATACTTAAGCGCATAAATATAATCAAGATACTAAATAATCTGGCGACTGGAAGGTAGGTGAAATTTGAATGCCCACGGTACTATAGTACGCGCGTAACTAGTTGGCCGCGCCTTAGGTGGCGACAGGGGCGAGGGGAGCGGGTTGCCTACTGCTCGCAACGCACATGAGATTAGACAGTTATGACCAATCTCAATTGACAGCAAGCGCCCCGCCTCTCCGTCCCACCGCTCACATACCTAAGGCGCGACCAACTACTTCCGCGGGCACTATAATTTAAAATTACGTTTTCTTACGAGTAGTCAGATTTTAAATATAATTTAAGTCTAACATGACATACAAACGAAAGTCATCGACTTAGCCCGGAGGTTAACCCAGTTGAAGTGGCAGTGGGCAGGCAAGCTGATGGCCAATGGGGCCGAACACCATCCGTCACCACGCAGGTGAAACAGCGGGGCGCAATCTAGTTTATGATATAGTCTGACAGTTATTTAATTATGTAGTTAGCCACATTATGTAGTTTTATATTGTCTGACGATTTGAGTGCAGGCGGAGTTGCTCGGCGTAACAACCACTCTGCAACGAACGCATGTTTAAAATTTTATTTCAATAAAACTTCCATCGTATTTGATTCACTGCATACATCTTCTCGGTTTGATGACCCATTACATTAGTAACCAATACTTGGTTTGTCGAGGCCACTCGAAGTTGCACCGCTCGGCTTTCGTACGGGATTTCGCCGCTAGATGGCGTTCGTAGGATTACACAGTTTTTCTGTATTGTTTCGATGCCTAGGGTCACCATAACCCACCACGCAATACGAGTCCATTATACTGTGTATATATTCTTTTTGATCTGTTGGCAAACGAGCAGGCTGCTCACCTGATGGTAAGTGATACCGTTGCCCACGGACATCCGCAATACCCAGAGATCTCGAGGATGCGTGGCCGACCTTTGAGGAAGGATGATAGGAAGGAAGAGATATAAGGAAAGTGGTGGGAGAGGGGGAAGGAGAGGGAGAATGGGAAAGGGGGCAATGGGCCTCCGGAACCTCCCGCAAACCGACGAAACGCAATAGCAAGCTATGTTACTTCACGTCGGTGTTATGTGGGAGTGTGGTACTTCCCCGGTCGTGCCGGCCCATTCGGCTGTGGGGTTACAGCGTACTAATAATATACGGTATTTATATTTAGTATCTGCTCTCGGCTTTGTTCGCGTGGAATGCTCTCGACGGACTGCAACGTCGCGCTGTCCGTAGGTATAATATTATTGGAGACACTGAAGTTACCCAACACCTAGAAGCCCTAGAACTATAGCTTTTATAAGCGTTTTCTGAGGTTTTTTTTGTGTGGAGGTTTTTTCGGGTGAATGTTCTGAAGAGCTCTTTAATCGTATTTGTTCCTCACTATTGCGATGTCCAACTACTCATTCCGATCTAGCATGTCATCCATAGGGATGTAAGAGGCAAGCCAACATCTTTTGACCCAAGTCAACCTCACCTGCACGCGGTGCATCCTGCTGATCGACGAACGAGGCTCTGACAACCGACCGATGGCGGTATACCCATCCCAACAGGCGTCGCTAAATGCAACAGGCCGGTGACGGGCAGCAGCGTCACCGGTGCGGGAAGCTACGCCCTGCGATCGCCAACCCGCCTGCCTAGCGTGGCGATTACGGGCAAATCCCTCCAATGCAGGACAACAAAAAGCCACGGCCCCTAGTTCCCGGCGGCCCTGCTATTCCTGGTCATGGTGGCGACCATGGTAACGGCGGGGCGAGGGGTGCTAAGAATCTCCGGGCTACGGGAGGCCACCACAAACAACTGACCCTGGCGACGTATAACGGACGCACGCTAAGGCTTGACTCGCATTTGGCGCAACTCGAGGTGGAACTTGGTAAAATTAGGTGGCACATACTGGGGTTGAGTGAAGTCCGAAGAGAGAGGGACGACACCTTAACCCTAGAATCGGGCCACCTAATGTACTTCCGAGAGGGAGACCAACAATCCCAAGGTGGCGTTGGGTTTCTGGTAAACAAGTCCCTTTCTGACAACGTTGTGGAAGTGTCCAGTGTGTCGAACAGGGTAGCGTACCTTATTGTAAAGCTCACAGAGAGGTATAGCCTCAAGGTCGTGCAAGTGTACGCACCGACCTCGACACACTCGGACGATGAAGTGGAGGATATGTTCGATGACATATCGAGGGCCCTCCACTTCACTACAAAGACCCAGTACACCGTTGTCATGGGGGACTATAACGCTAAAGTGGGAGTACAGAATTTCAGCGAATCGGTAGTAGGATGCCATGGCTTTGGACGCAGAAATCATAGGGGACAAATGCTCGTCAACTTCCTCGAACGTGAGGGGCTCTTCTTGATGAACTCCTTCTTTAAGAAACAGCCCCAAAAGAAGTGGACGTGGCTAAGCCCCGACACTAGGACTAAAAATGAGATTGACTTCATCATGACGGATAAAAGGCACATATTTAGAGATGTCTCCGTGATCAACAGGTTCAATACCGGTAGCGATCACCGACTTGTCCGAGGCTCTCTGAATATCAACTTCAAGGCGCAACGTGTCCGTCTGATGAAGTCCAGGATCCGACCAACACTGCTCCAAACCATGGCAGGATCTGAAACATTCCAGTTGAACCTGGAGAACCAATTCGCTGCCGTGGAAACCACCACAGACGTAAACCAGAACCTCGAAAATGTGACTCGGGTCTTTAGAGAAGAAGGTACGAGATTTTGTTACATGCAGCGCGTAAGGGCAAGAAGTCCAAGCTTTCAGAAGAGACTTTGGGGCTAATGAAGGAACGACGTGAAAACCCACCCATCACTTCGTCAGAAAAGCGGACTCTAAACCGAGAGATCAACAAGAACGTACGACACGACCTCCGGTGCTTCAATACTCTTTCGATCGAAAGAGCGATCGAGCAGAATCGGGGGTCAAAGGTGTTCGTACAATCTCTTGGAAGAAGCCACCTGACGAAGTTGACCACAGCTAGTGGAGAAGTCGTTGCTGCGAAGCCGGCAGTCCTTTCGGAAGTGGAGGACTTTTATGGCCGATTATACGCATCGCATGCATCTCGACCTGATCCCGAAAATGATCCTAGAGCCACGTTAACACGCCATTTCACCGAAGACTTGCCAGAAGTCAGTATTGGCGAAATCGAGATCGCTCTTGGACAGCTTAAAAATGGAAAAGCCTCTGGAGAGGATGGCGTTACAACAGAGCTACTAAAAGCAGGAGGTAAACCCGTACTGAGGGAGCTCCAGAAGCTTTTTAACGCTGTCCTGTTCGAAGGGAGAACTCCAGAGGCGTGGAGTAGGAGTGTGGTCGTCCTGTTCTTCAAAAAGGGAGATAAGACCCTGCTGAAGAACTATCGACCCATATCCCTTCTAAGCCACGTCTATAAGCTGTTTTCAAGAGTGATCACGAACCGTCTTGCGCGTAGACTCGATGAATTCCAACCACCGGAACAGGCTGGGTTTCGGAGCGGATACGGCACCATAGACCACATTCACACAGTGCGGCAGATTATACAGAAGACCGAAGAGTATAATCAGCCCCTGTGTATAGCATTCGTGGACTATGAGAAGGCCTTTGACTCGGTTGAAATCTGGTCTGTTCTGGAGTCCCTGCAGCGTTGCCAGATAGATTGGCGATACATCCAAGTGATGAGATGTCTTTACGAAACCGCCACCATGTCCGTCCAAGTACAGAATCAGCAAACAAGTCCCATACCGTTGCATCGAGGAGTGAGACAAGGGGACGTTAATTCCCCGAAATTGTTTTCAAATGCAATGGAGGATATGTTCAAGACGCTGAACTGGAAAGGACGTGGCATTAATATCAACGGCGAATACATCTCTCACTTGCGATTTGCTGACAATATCGTCATCGTGGCAGAGACGCTGCAGGACCTGCAACAGATGCTGAATGACCTGGCTGACTCTTCTATACGCATCGGCCTACGGCATCGGATGAACTTGGACAAAACCAAGGTCATGTTCAACGAACATGTTCTACCGGAACCGATTGCGATACACGGCGCCGTTCTCGAAGTTGTTCAAAAATATGTGTACCTCGGGCAGACATTGCAGTTGGGAAAAAACAACTTTGGGTGACGAGGTGAATAGAAGAATTCGGCTGGGCTGGGCAGCGTTTGGGAAGCTACGTCGAGTCCTTACTTCGCCGATTCCACAGTGCCTGAAGATGAAAGTCTTCAATCAGTGCGTCCTACCCGTCATGACATACGGAGCCGAAACGTGGACACTGACGGCTCGAATGGTCCACAAGCTCAAGGTCGCTCAGCGGGCTATGGAAAGGGCTATGCTCGGTGTTTCTCTGAGGGATCGCATCAGAAATGAAGTGATCCGTCAGAGAACCAAGGTCATCGACATCGCCCACCGGATCAGCAAGCTGAAGTGGCAGTGGGCTGGCCATATTAGCCGTAGAACCGACAACCGTTGGGGTAAACGAGTTCTAGAGTGGAGACCGCGTCTCGGCAAATGTAGTGTAGGACGTCCTGAGGCACGGTGGAGTGACGATCTGCGCAAGACGGCTGGCAAAAACTGGATGCGAGAAGCCCAAGATAGACCTAACTGGCGTGCAATTGGAGAGGCCTATGTCCAGCAGTGGACTGCTACAGGCTGATGATGATGTCATCCATATGCTGTTAAAAGTTTCTTAACTCGAATTAAAAAATTTGGAAATCTTGTCTTGTAAGCAAATTATGGAATACCAGCGTACGTTTTTACTTGCTGCTATGACCCTGGATCTTTAACGTACGCCCCGTTTCAAAATAGCATCTCTCAGGGTCCCTATTCTGATAGCTATTGATCTGCGTTATCGCAATCTGCGTTAACTCAATGGCACGAAAATTGTCGTTTTTGACAGTTTTCGTAGTCTGCTCGTGCTCTACAGTGTGTGTATTTGTTTGTGTGTGTGTGTGTGTGCGTGAGTAACAAACATCGAAACATACCTATTTATAATATTAGAGTGATTATCATCACAAATTGTGCACCTGTTTACCGAGTAGGATATATAGTAAAAAATATATAATAAAACTTCAAAAAATATTTTTTTAATTATTTATATTGAAATAATATTATCACCTTCTTATTTCCAGCACTGAAGGGTGTTCACGTTTAACGTACAACACAATTACAAAATCATACCCACTGACATTGATTATAGAAACTAAATACACCAAAGGTCGGGCCGATCTGACGAATAATTTTGGACTTGCCTGAAGGCACTTGAGGTCAATTATTTGCTTTAAAGTTACAATTCGGCAAGTCTTAAATATGTTTTACCGCCGAGGTTTTCCCTCTGCGCTACGATGTGGGGTAGTTTAATAAGGGCGTCTTTAAATTTATTAGAGGTAGACAGCGCGTTGGTAACGCCCTTGGAGTTGCAAACGTCTATAGGCGACGGTGACCACTTTCCGCAGGTGGGCCGCATGCCTGTCCGCCTACTTTTGGCAAAAAAAATAATTAAAAATGTGTGTTGTCTGACACATTCCTTTAAAAAAAACAGAAGCCAATTTGTGACATATAAGTTTCATATGCGGACGAAAAAAGCATATTCAGCGTAATTCGTGTACAGAGAGCCTGGCACGCAAATTTGCTTAAGTTAAAGTAATCGTATCGTTGAATTATACAGTACTAATTGTGGGCTATCACGAATAACTGTGTAACGAAACGTGTCGTTCACGTGAAACAGTACAAACTGTCATTTATCTAGGGAAACCGTGACACAGATAACTCAGTTGAAGCTTGACGCGTTGACGTTTGCGATACGAATTCTTTTTAGCAAATTGTTTGTGCTCGTCGACGAGCTCACCGATGTCAAATACTTTATGTTATCTTAGCATTTGTACATAAGGTTGTTTTTCCAACGTTACTTGTCATGTCGTCATTTGTTTCACGAATGTTGTCAAAGATGCAACGATGTTTTCTCTTACAGAATCGCACGGTAGAGCTATCCGTGCCACATTATGTATTCGTCAACGATGTTTATGTTCCGTTTACGCATATTTTCATGCTAGGCCAACTGATTACGTCTTTTTTTCGTCGTCGTCTTTTTATTTATTATTAAATCAGTATTTAGTTCTTTAGGTAAAATGGCAGTCGTAAAATGGTAAAATTAAATTTAAAAATCTGTGAAAAATACACTAAGAAATGAATACATGTTATATCGACGCATTCATTAATTACAACTGATATATTGAATTATATACGACACCGAGAACATATTGTAATTACTACATTTGACAGCAATAATTTATCATCCAAATATATTCCACCTAATTTAACCTATGTATTTAAAAAAATACCATAATTATGTATAGATTTCACACAAAAACACGTAAGTCAGATCGGCCGAAGGCTAAGTTATTGCTTAACATTGAGTCATTTGCATTCATAAATCAATTATCTTTCATACAAAATATATTTTTACAGTAGATATTGTTGAGAAATGGCTGAAACACGATTTTATCTAACAGTACAGTACACTTACTTGCAAAAGTCTTTACGGAGTTTTTGCGTATCTGTCGTTACTTTTGTGCATACTTGTACCGATTTTTATACTGGCAGGGACTCCATTAGCATAAAATGTGTGTTAGTGAGATAAGAATAAGACTGTAGCTCTACCATGAGTTAGCAACATAAATGTCATCTATAGTCGATACTCGATCTCGCCTACCTATTAAGCTTGTGATTGGCGCACTCGCTGTCAATTTTAGTTCTACAATTGACCGCGAGGTGGCACTGTTTTTTTCATACATTGTTTCGCGGCAGTCGATATCGAGCATTGATTAGAGTCAATGTTGTAAACTCGTGGTAGACCTACTGATGATGGGACTGACACGTCAAAGACAAAGTTCCTAAATTAAAATTAGATTTCAAACCAAAACATACTACAATGTTGTGACACGAATATTTTGGTATGTATACCGCGTACCAATATTGAATTAATTAAAATATTTTCATACTCTAGGTTTTCAGATAATTTATTGATTCAGGCGTTACTTTGCGGAAATCCATTATCAAAAAACGATATTAAAAAATATTTAGTGACACTTCCGCTGAAAAGAAAACAATGATTTTGGCCTATTTGGGGGCGTGCACCACCCTCCCTCCCGCATAAAATGCTAATAGGAAGAATACAAAATAAAAAACACAAGAAACCCCAAATAAACCAACACCGATTCGCTAGAATTCGATAGAATCGGTGTTGGGTTTTTTTTAATATCGTTTTTTTTACTCTAGGTTTTGCCAAAAAATGTCAATGGTAAGTGGTTTTAAGGCTTTTACACATGACCTACCTTTTATACATGAAATTTTATTGGGCGGTTAAAGCTTGCAAAATAATGATAATAATAATAATCTTAAATATACAATAAAAATAATAAACTGTAGGCAACAGAGTAGACGGTAGAAAGTATTTAGGTACTTTTTGATATTATTTTGACAGGTGATTTTTTGTCGAACCTCGACTGGTATCAAAACAGTCTGTGTCACTTCTTCTTCACTCGCTAACCCGGCGTATGACATACGCAAGCTTCAATCAAGATAAGTAGGTACTTGTCGCTACGAAGAAATAATGACTTATTATTTATTCCTAGACTTGTCGTGTTTCAGCCAAAACTCAAACTTACTGTTAATATATATATAAACCAATTTTAGGCACGACAAAAGCCAGTAAACATCATAAGAACATTTTGTATTGCTATTGTTTGAACCAACTACTTACAAATTACATGATTGTCTTGTATATAACCAACTGTAGATTATCCAATGTGCTACAAAATCAATTTACATTATGTACATTATATATTGCATTAGCAGTAGGTACTCGTACGTTACTAGTATTAATTAACATTTATTTCGAGGATTTGACACTTTATAGGGTTGGCAAAATGCAAAAGAAACTTTTTGAGAAGCAATGTTAGAAATCAAGTCGCCCTGTTGCACGGGATCGTTTAGATTAACAATTTTTTGCACAACCCTCAAACACACCACAAAAAGTACAAAAGTCCGTCATACATAACTCTAATTACATTATAATTCATACTAATCTCTGAACACTATTCAAACGCCGCTTCTATAATTATATGTTAAAATATTAATCATCTCTATCTTTATAAATGCACTTCTTGTTAAAAATGTATATCTACTTTAAATGGGTCAGTATTTTTGTTGAAATCAAATAAAGCATACGGATTTGGTATTTGACGCGGAATCGTAAAATTGCCAATGATTATTTTTATAGGATGAATTTCTCACGTGGTCGTTCAAGGTAAAATCTAAAACTAATAGATGCAGAACTTGAATAATAGATTATGGTCTAAAAATCGTTATGGTGGAAATAAAAACTCGTACCGAAGAAAAAACATTTGCTGCAGCTGCACTATTAAATCAGATATGCTATTGATAGCATCACTTATGTGATGTACATTTTTCGCCGTTCCGTGTCATTTTGGGTTAAGCCATATGCGAACTCTTGAAAAAAATCAGCCTGTATAGGTTACCTAGAATCGTTATACAGGTTGGTTTATTGAGAAAGGCCGTCATGGCCAAGTCCTGAACCACGAGATTTAGAGAAAAATCGTAAAAGGAGACATGCCCTCGATTTATAAGAAATAATGAAATAAGCTATATCCAAGGAAACTCCAGTTTGTGTGTCGACATATTATATTGTTCAAAAGTTGCTCTTTACATTTCCCAAATACTTTTCTGAGTTATGCTAGCTCAGTTTGCGACCGTTTGCTCTTCGCCGTTCGAATGCCTATCCCGCTTTTTTATCTCTGATATATATCGAGTCGTTTGATTGTAGTTGTACCTAGTACCAATAGGATTTATGTGAACATAAACTTTTTGCTAAACATCAGCAGATATTTTTAATCTAATGAGAATGTGTCAATAAATATAAGCATGTATAACTCTGGAAAGTACCATTGTAGATATATGATAGGTTTTTACAATTATAAATCGATAAAAATAATAATGATACCAGTACGAGCATCGTAAAAGCAAAATCATAACACAGTCAAGATAAGTAAATTCATTATTTCACTATTTCGACTGCTTATACATTGTAACAGAGAAAGAAGTTCGAATAGAGAATAGCTTAGTTATCAGGTAAACAGCGTTTATAGAAACACAATAAGCAACATGTAATAAACAGAAATAAAGTATCAATTACATACGGATAGGTGTAAAACTAAATACATTAATATATAACAGAAAAAAAATTACCATTTTGGATACGGAGTTTTCTACAGTATAACTTACGCGTTACAGTTGAGTATAGCTTGAACATGAACTCGCATTGACATGAAACAATGAAGATATAATTTGGGACAACATCCACACATGGTCTTCATATCCCAAACTAGGCAGAGCCTGTACTACAGCAACCTGATGACTGATATACATACTTATATATACACACCCTGACATAGGTCAAACAGACATGTTTATGCACACAAATGTTTAACCTGTGCGAGGATCGGACTCGGTACAGGCGACTCAGAAGTTAGGAATACTAAACTGGGCCAACGGAATTGTCATATCATACTGATACAAAACCGATCGATATATGTATGTACTCGTATATATATTCAGTTGAAAATTCCAAAACAATATTAAAAGCAGCTAATTTCCATTTTACTTTTCCGATCCGCGTATCTACTAATTATTGTAACGTATAAAATCTCATGGCAGGTGCAACCGACATAACGTGGAAAGCTTAATGTATAGAGAAACGAATATTCTAGACATAAACAATACTAGAAGAATACTGAAACAACGGCGTTGTCTATACCGCGCATTATGGACTTACAATAATATATTTCTTTGGTGTTGTGTCATTTTTCATTTACTATTGGACGCTATATACTATTGGCGCTCTATATATTCTATTTCTAAATACATCGCGGTCTCAATGTACGTCAAGTTACAATTTTTATACAATATGCTTAACTTCCAACTTACACGAAGACCGCAAAGCGACTACTTAAAAACTACTTAATATTTTACCCAATATTCGAATCCTGTCTATATTTACACAACTTAAGTCCTATTTACACAAATGGAATCATTGAGATCATTACAATATTACTTACAAATATAAAGTGACGTTTACGAGGTCAGCTATTACTTTTAGTTATAAAATAAAATATAATACTTTAGAATAGACTGGTTTTGGTACACGACAGTGTCCACCGTACATGAGGTAATGAGGCACCATAATATTGCCAATATGGCAACACTTGTATGCGAGAATTGCATGTCCTCGATTATTCGATTGCATTGTCACAATAGTGCTGAGTGTAACAATAATGGCCGTCTATTGCACGTGTCAAAACTCAACAAAAACAATTGAATCAAAACAATGATTGCACTTGTAACACAACATTAACAATTTGTTTACAAAATAACGTTTCATTTATTACATAAAGCCACAAATTTCGTAGCAAGTTCGTAGTTGAGATCAACCGAGTTCACCCGATCGACAAGGCGAATATCGTCATAGCTTTATGTAAGTGCTTAGTCAAATCCAGTCAGAAGTGTTAAACATTTTAAATTATCTAGACCTGCCTTATGAACCGTGGGCTCAACCGAATCGTTCTTTGACGAGGAACATGAGTTTCTTCTTGCCCTTGTATTTGAGTTTGATCTCTTGGAGCAGCGCTGCAAACTGGTGCGGCCCGTCGTGCGCCAGAGCGAATGTGTCGCGGGCTTTGCCTGGGGGACACAGAAAATAAGTTAACGCACGCTGGAGTAGTTGCTGGATTCCGAATTGGACAGATACATATCAACAACTTCCTACCCTTTGAGGAGAGCATATCAATGCCTTTAGCTTTTAACTTCGAAACATCAGGTTCTGCACGGCATTTGCTATGGGACGCGCCTTAATTAAACTACGACGCAACAACTCCCGCTCACTCAGAAGCTCGGTCAACTCTACGTAGTGTAGACACACATAGGTGCACGTAGTCAACCGACCATAGAGTTAAAAACTACGTAGCTCAGTCAGGTCTTCGTAGCGTAGACACACGTAGGTGCACGTAGTTAACCGGCCATAGACTTACAACTACGTAGCTCAGTCAAGTCTACGTAGCGTAGACACATATAGGTGTACGTAGTCAACCGACCATAGAGTAACAACTACGTAGCTCAATCAAGTCTACGTAGCGTAGACACACGTAGGTGTACGTAGTCAACCGGCCATAGAGTTACGACTAGTAGCGCAGTCAAGTCTACGTAGCGTAGACACACATAGTGCATATAGTGAACCGCCCATAGAGTTACGACTACGTAGCTCAGTCAAGTCTACGTAGCGTAGACACACGTAGGTGTACGTAGTCAACCGACCATAGAGTTAAAAACTACGTAGCTCAGTCAGGTCTTCGTAGCGTAGACACACGTAGGTGCACGTAGTTAACCGGCCATAGACTTACAACTACGTAGCTCAGTCAAGTCTACGTAGTGTAGACACACATAGGTGCACGTAGTCAACCGGCCATAGACTTACAACTACGTAGCTCAGTCAAGTCTACGTAGCGTAGACACACGTAGGTGTACGTAGTCAACCGGCCATAGAGTTACGACTAGTAGCGCAGTCAAGTCTACGTAGCGTAGACACACATAGTGCATATAGTGAACCGCCCATAGAGTTACGACTACGTAGCTCAGTCAAGTCTACGTAGCGTAGACACACGTAGGTGTACGTAGTCAACCGGCCATAGAGTTACGACTAGTAGCGCAGTCAAGTCTACGTAGCGTAGACACACATAGTGCATATAGTGAACCGCCCATAGAGTTACGACTACGTAGCTCAGTCAAGTCTACGTAGCGTAGACACACATATGTGCACGTAGTCAACCGACCATAGAGTTACGACTACGTAGCTCAGTCAAGTCTACGTAGCGTAGACACACATATGTGCACGTAGTCAATCGACCATAAAGTTAGACTAGTCAGACTATTAAAAATAATTTTGATTATTAAAAACATACAACTAAAGGTGATTGGTATGCTTTACAGAAGTCAATCTTAAGAGGTTGCTAGCATATTTTTAATAACCCTGTATATATAACTCACCAAGAAAATCGACAAAGTCCGCGTAGTGCCTCGGCGAGATGTGCGCCAGTCGTGCGTGAGTGGTGGATGCGTACGCACGCAGCGCCGCCTCCAGCAGGGGGCGAAGCGGGGTGGGGGGACGCGGGGGAGGGGGCCGTGACCGCGAGCACCCCGCGGCCGCCACGCAGCAACGTCGGAGCACGTCCGACTGGGGGGACATTTGCCTCATTAGAACAATTACATCGCTACACACTGGTATATGCACAATACACCCCAAGTGATGCACAATACACCACAAGTGATGCACAATACACCACAAGTGATGCACAATACACCACAAGTAATGCACAATACACCACAAGTGATGCACAATACACCACAAGTGATGCACAATACACCACAAGTGATGCACAATACACCCCAAGTGATGCACAATACACCACAAGTGATGCACAATACACCACAAGCAGGACGTCACTAGTAATTCGCTCACTAAACTAAAATTCTCTAAACTATAGTAGTTCTTACTCTGTTTCAACTAAAATCCACATTCGTGTAACACTTGGAATGACGATTCTCAAAATATGATTATTCTATTCAGTTGTGGGTAGTTTTAAATCTGTTAGATCACGAAGTTCCATGACTACAATTTGCACTAAACATCACCATTGAACAGATATGGAAAATTTAAAAACTGTTATTTACCTAATTCTCCTCCTCCTTAACCCCACCTACGGCTTGAGGTTTCGGAGACGGTAACACCGTGATGCATGATGCAACACCACAGCATAGTGGTAGGGCACTGGTGTATGCCTAGCTACCACTCTCAGGTTTGAAACCTATTGCTAACCACCTAACAGTATGTTTCGGCAGCTGTCCTTGAGAGTCACGAGCTATCCTACTTCTAGTGTGATACCACCTTCGACCGCGTCATCACCGACCATCAAGTGAGACAGTGGTCAATCACTAGCCTATAGAGTTTAATAAAGTACTGTGTAACTTGAACGCGCTCGTAAATCTAATACATTTAAACGAGCAATTCTTGTATATATATTATCTGAATCTCGGAAACGGCTTTAAGGATTTTCATGAAATTTAGTACGCAGGGAGTTTAGGGGGCGATAAATCGATCTAGCTAGGTTTTATTTTTAAAAAATGTCATTATATCCATGTTTTCAGGCAATGAACAACTGCTACACCAAACTGTTTTTACCGACACAGCAACACTAAAGCTGACAATAGATGGCGTAGTTAAGCCACACTAAGTTTGAGGAGTTTTTTTTGGTTTGAGGTTAGACCAAGAATATCAATTGTTTACTTAGGAGCAATGCTCCGTGATCCAGATACTAAACAAGTACAATTTGAAAAATTTAATACCGACCTCTATACTATTCAGTTATTGGCGTGTAACTCCAAAACTACTGGACCGAATTCGATAAAATTTAAATGGCACCACACGGGAAGCACCAGCTTTCAAACAAAAAAGAATTTTGAGAGAGAGAGGAGGAGATACTCAATTCGCCTGTATGTTTTTTTTTGTATTTGTTAACTCATAACTTACGACTGAGTGAACCGATTCTCAAATATTTTGTTTTTGTAAGCTGGTGCTTCCCATGTCCCATTTAAGTTTCATCAAATTCGGTTCAGTAGTTTTGAGTTACACTCCAATGACTGAATAGAGCGGAAGTCGGTATTACATTTTCAAACTGTACTTGTTTGGAAGTCGGTAGATAAGAAACTCACCAAGACAGGCGCACACTGCACATTCTTGACAAGTAACGGCAGCATGGCTTGCAACTCCGCTCTGCCGAGTGAATGGGCGAGAGCGACCGCCCAGTGGATGTCTGCTATCGCCGGGTGGCTGTCCTGGAAATTGAACTAACACAATTACGTATTGTAATGAATAGAGTAATGACTTTTTTCTGATTGGGTCACTAATTGCGACAGTTACAACCTACTGTAGGTTACTATATGATCGACCCTGTAAGCCCGGGTTTTTAAAGAATAGGGTTACGGTAACCTCTGCCTGTCGTAAGAGCCGACTAAAAGAGAACCCTAAGAGCTCGGGTATAGTTGGGGGTCTCCCTAACTATCTCATCAACGAGCTCGAAGAAGACTGCGTCATGATGTGGCAATTGACACCGTGCCATCTTTAGAAGAAGGAGATGCGAAAAGCTCTCAGAGTCGAGCCAAAGGGCAATATGTCTTGATGACGTTTCTATGGAGATCCTGGGGTCATCAATAAGACATCGAAGGCCACTGAGGGGGTTTTAGTGGAAAGTCCCACATAACCCGGATGCTCCCCATAGTGTCCGGGTATCTAATAAGATTTCGCCCTCGTAAATAACAAAAAGGTTACTATATGATACAAAATAACAAGTAGGTATAAGATGCTAGCTGGTGCCCGCGACTACGTCTGCGTAGGATTAGTACTTCGAGTAGCTTATTATCTTCGCCAAGGGCATATCTATCTTTATACCAAATTGTCATAAAACATGCACATGGTCAAACGCAATTGCTATAATAGTATTATATGAGTAAATTTAAATACTTAGTATATCAATCAGTAAACACTAATAATAAAATACAGGACGTACGTACATACAAATTTAAATATAAAATTAATCACCATGGAAAAAAAACTGTCATTACATTTCATCACCCTTGACGGTCGCCGAGCACGTCTAGTGTATTGAGCTGTCGAATTGACTTTGCAAAAACTAAACTGACACAAATTTTGACAGAAGTGTCTTCATTACGATCTTGACGTAGGCAGATATCTTATTATTTTGTCTATGCTGTGCCCAAGCATGTTAAGCTTTTTCACCCGCGTGGTGATGGATGATGATGATGAAAAGTATCCTATGTGTTAATCCAGCGCCTCATCTATCTCCATACAAATATTTCATCAAAATTGCCCACACCGTTTGAGCGTGAAAGAGGAACAAAGATCCACACATCCATACATACTTACAAACTTTCTCGTTTATAAAAATAGCAGGAAGTAGGATATTGTAAGTTTTTGCATCCTATTTCATTAGTAAAGTCTGTAAGGTCTCATTCTAAATTATTGACTTCATCAAAATTGTCCTCACATTATATGTAAATAAATGTTATTCTATTCTATAAAGGTTTTTCAATACCTCGACAACATCCGTTATCCATGATAAGACAGTAAAGAGTCGGCTATAGCTTTGCCTGTTGTCTGGACGCTAGCGGACCTTCACGTTACCTGGTTATAATGTAAGTGTAGATTCCTCATGGCGAGCGTGGCGAGGCGCATCGCCCGCGCCGGCTGTCCGCGCTGCTCCATGTATCTGGCGACGGCGAACAGTTGGCTGGACGCTAGCGCTCCGCGGGCGGCTGCGCCCCCCACTGCAGCACAGGCCGCTTCGAAGGCGCCTGCTGAACCCTCGCACACGGATAGGGCGCTCAAGGCACAACCAGGAGGGTCCTGGAAGAGGGGCATAAGTATTTGTATTATATTAAAAAAGATATGATCTCAATAATTCAAATCTATTGATTCGAAATTAATTATTTGTTAGTATCAAACAAAACATATTCTTGAAACAATCTCGTTTATACACGTGAGCGATACTAGCTCATTAGGTATATGGAAAATTTGTCATACCAGCTGCGCTAGTAATTATGGATCTCTCGATAAACTTGTGGAGTCGATAAACTGACTATTACAGCTATCTTACCGTGTCTCTAGTATGGATCTAGATGCAATAGATATATCGCGGGCTGTCTTTTACCGATGATGTTTGATATTTTTTTCCTATCGACAGCCCATGCTCGCAACGTAGTTGAGTCTCCATGAGAATATATAGTGCAGATATGTCATAAGAAGAATTCGACGTAACAATAACGGCCGGTCCCAATAATCTATCTATCGCCAGTTAACCTATAAACCCGCGCCGGTACACCGGTGGTCAAATCTATACATTGTATAAAGCGCCGCTGGTACAGATCGCGCGGCGAGAGTTTGGCTTTGACCTTCGGGTGGAGGGGATTACTGCGCATGGGTACTGTCGCGCCATGTGACAGAGAGAGACAAGAGTCCCTCGTCTTCGATGTTACAGAGAGAGACAAGAGTCCTTCGTCCCTCTAGCCACCCTGTGATACCCAATTTTTGACTTCTGCGCAATAACGGTCAAAGCCAAACTCTCGCCGCGCGGTCTGTACACCAGTGTACCGCAGTCAAAACCCATCAGGACTGAACATAAACGTTAACTGTTCAAATATATAATACATTTCATGTTTTTTTCTAATAAGCACCTAGAAATCATTTTTACATAGAAATATAAATAATATAGGTTATCAGTAGGCTAGTAAAAAAACAATGGGCGTCGATACCATATCTCCTTATTTTCTCGCAGGTGTGCATGTGCTAGTGTATTGTTTTCGTGAATAAGTACCCATTTCGAGGTAACAACCTAAGAAAAAGCTTATAATCCTCTTATATTATGGTTTTGTGAGCAATTCCCGTAATTTGATAAAGGCAGCCACCATATTGTTTTGATAACGAGTGGCACTACGATTTTGAGATCTATTTGGTTAGCGTTAGAGTATATGTTTGTATGACAATTTGTGGATTGATAATGGATAATTTATAAAATAGGCAGTATAGGTTTTCAAAGTCTATTATACCGTTGTGATTGTATGTTTACTCCTTTTACACCTGCTTGAGAGATGAAATTGGTCTTTGTAGAATTTATTTCATTTGTTATTTTTTTGTTGCGGTTCAAGTTTTTATGTATTTTTTCGGTTGAATTTACCTCTATAATTTGACTAAAAAGAAACGGATAACATAATAATAGAATAAAGGAAGATGTACTGGGTAACCAGTGTAAATATACGCCGTTTACAGATATAAAATAGAACAAATAGCTGTTTTACTACAATTTCACTCCTGCAACCGTTTGCGGCGCGCGCAAACTTTTTAAAATAGTGAATTTTCGCGCGCTTTATCCTTTCGATTTGGCGCCAATTTTTTTTATTTTTAAGCTACTTCAGGGGTTAACCTACTAGAGATAGATATTTGACACTATACATAGACCGTTATGTCAAACTGCTATCGGTAGTAAAGTAAACTGTGGATAGATCATAAGTCGCCGTATTCCTATACGGCGACTAACAAACTCATGTTAAAATTTTCACCAGTGAAATAAAGCGGTAGATCAGCAGTAGAAAAGATGTAAGCCCAGATCAGGTGATAAAATAAGCTCGATATGTCGGTATTTGGTATTGTAATTTATTGTAACTGATAAAAATGGAAAATGTGCCAAAAAAGCAGCATGCCACTATACGTGGAAGTAAACTCACTAAACAAACGGTGTAGGTAGGTACTTATTAATGTTAAATATCAAACCGGATATATTACCAAAGAAAGCATTTCCAAGGGCTGTCAGGCATGCGACCGCCATAAAAAAGAATCCAAATTTGTGTACAATGTGGGTGCCTGTTCTCAAGAAAAATAAAAGAAATAAAAATTAATTAATTGAATTTAACCAACATCGCGCAAAAACTATCCTTAAAACTTTAAATAGAAAAGCCTATAGTATTAACTATGCAAACTACCAAATTCTTACATTAAATTCCCTTAAACCTTGGTTTATTTGTTGGTTATCTTTGTTGGTTACCTTGGTTGATTATCTTTAGTCCACGTTTTATAAAGAGGCGACAATAAAGAAAAAAGTTTTAATGTTTCTTGAACTTTGTGCTTCATGAGTTCGATACAACATATTGGCTCGACCCCAAATGAGAGACGGAAGATTTTTTTTATTTGGTCTATGAAACTGGACAGTACATTTATTTCACACTAAAAAAATAACTTCATATACAGTACAGTTAAATGCCCTTCTAGAGATGAACACTACATGCTTTATAAATGTCACACTCACGAAACTTAACAAGTACAATTTCAAAAATTTAATACCGATTTCCATTCTATTCAGTTATTGGAGTCTAACACAAAATCTGCTGGACCGAATTTGATGAAATTTGAATGGGACTTGGGAAGCACCAGCTTTCAAACAAAATAAAGAATTTTGAGAATCGGTTCACCCAGTCGAAAGTTATGAGGTAACAAACATAAAAAAATACAGTCGAATTAAGTACTTCCTCCTTTTTTGGACGACGGTAGAAAATATTTGAAATTATATACATTGGTTAAAATTAAATAACGAAAAATCCCTTAACATTTTTGGTAGATGAATCGAAAATGTCCAAATCATGACATATCTTGTTATAAGCCGAGCATATGATGCTAGTGTTGGTTTACCTTAGCAGCGCACTGCAAGGCCAAGGTCCTAGCGCACGCGCTGAGTTTCTCCTGCTGGTCGAAGGAAAGGCCGAGGCGCAGCGCCGTGGCGTGCGACATCGCGGCCGCCGCCACCGGACCCGTCGCCTCCGTAGGGGTGAACAGCTCGTACCTGGGAAAACACACTACGTTGTTACAACATTTCATTTAACCACACACGTTGCAGTTCCTGGAAAAGTAGGTTGATTTCTGCGAAATCCATTGTATTATTGGCCAAATATGGCGAATCGACAGTCAACGGGTTAACAAGTTATTATTAGGGAAGTACCGATATATCGACATCGACGATTATTTTATGGTCGATACAACGATATATTTCGAATTTCGCGCTTAAAAAGTAAAAAGCGCGTGTTGTCTCGTTTCTTTCGTTACAAAAGACGTAGGAACTAACTATGATTGGAGACTTGCGAAATCGCCTTTCTCCCGAAAACTTAAGAATACTTTGATTTAAACAAAAATCTTATTGTTAATATTAATAGCTAGAACTTAACTAATCTCAACCCGTCTATATTGTTTTATATTAATTTGAAACGTCATTGTGTTTTATTTATATTACCTTCATTTTAAAAAATCAATTAGCTCATCGGTATCGGTGTCACCGATATTTTTATAAGAGTTTTGGTATCAGTATCGATATCGATTATATCGATTTGGTATTTCAATTTTATCGATATAATATCGATGCATCCCTAGTTGTTATTTTAAAAATACCAACTTCCACAACTAAACACGTATTAAATATTAGAAAAAGTATACATATTTGAAATATGTTTTATCATCAATATACGCAAAGTGATAAATTTCTCTATATTTAACTGTATAAGTATTTTTATTAGCCCTATACTATACCGTGATAATTGAAACAACAGATTTATGAATGAAATTCACGTAAATTTACGTCTCTGGGACGCAGAGGGTTAAGTAAGCTAAAGGAGTGGTTGACTAATGAAGTATTAAATTCGGACCATATTTTATTATCACGACTTATTGATAATATATAAAATATATTATTGAGCATAACGCATAAATAAGAATACATACATAAGAAAACTCGCGCAGACTTGAGAACTTTCTCTTTGTGGAAGTCTGTTAAAATGCAGATATTTATGCTTATATACAGGCTGACTGGTTGAACACTTTACATATTGATATATAGTGCTCAGTACTCGATTCTCGTTCTAATTAAGAAAAAAAATAGGTGCCTAATATTTACCTAATTTAACTTTAATTGTCTACTCAAAACAATAAACATGGTCACTCGCGGCGCGCGTGTAGTAATAAACGCGGCGCGGGCGGCGCGGCCCTTTGGGTCATTAACCCCGTTCAGACGTAGCTTGATTCCTTTGAACGCGGCGCGGCGCTATGGGTCATTAACCCCGTTCGGACGGTGTCCATAATTTTCGAGTTATAGCACATTCATAGAATGAAGGTTTCCTCTGTAGTTTAACGGTATTTTCTTAATTTTATTTTTTTAAACGTTTCATGTGACTATGAATTATCATGTCCTTGTTTATGTAAAGTGTTCAACCAGTCAGTCTGTATAAATATGCTTATGCACATCACAAAACGCAATTTGTTCACAAGTTATTCCTGTACAAGACATATAAATAATATATATGCATAAAATACATTAAGTGTAAAATGACTGAAATTAAAACTGAAACGTACCTTTAATTTCTGATTTAGTGAAAAACATTCGTAAGCATTTTACGTTAGTTACTTTCATGTATTGAATTTGTTTGCTGTCGAGATTTATTTTCATTTCAATATCATTTTCAATAGATTACCAGTCAACACATGAAATGTAATCTAACAGATTCAATGTAATCTAACAGATGCAATGTAATCTAACAAATTCAATATAATGCAACACATGCAACGTAATCTAACAGACGCAATGTAACCTAACAAATGCAATGTAATCTAACATATTCCATGTAATCTAACAGATTCAATGTAATCTAACAGATTCAATGTAATCTAACAGATTCAATGTTATCTAAAAGACTCCATGTAATCTAACAGGTGTAATGTAATCTAACAGGTGCAATGTAATCTAACAGATGCAAGGTAAACTAACAAATTCAATATAATCTGAGAGATCAATGTAATCTAACAGATTTAATGTAATCTTAAAGATGCAATGTTATCTAACAGATGTAATGTAATCAAACAAATTCAATATAATGAACCACATGCAACGTAATCTAACACATGCAATGTAATCGAACACCTGGAACTTACCAGTTCTGCATGATTGAGAGCAGAGCATCGAGCCCCAGTTCCGTAGCACACGTCACGAGCCAGCGAACCATCTCGCGTCGTCGCCAGTTCACTGAGGATAGTGTCATCCTTAACACCTGAAACACATACTTGATTAAGTAAAGTTTATTTTTGATCATTCCTTCCTTTTGTTTTGTTTGGAAATACAGGTAGTCTGAGCGAGCCAAAACAGCTAGATAACAGAATGAGCCAGTAGATACCTGATTGACAAGTAACTATACCTATCTCCCTATTACCAAATTGTGTCTTATCAATGGTAAAATACGGCCACACAAATTTTCATTTCAACTTCAAAAGACAGGCGATTTGTTTGCATTCCTAACATCCACTATTTGAATTTACTAGGAATTAACAGTATTCTGTTGAACAAGAAATAATATTTACTTATTTCCCATTCCTACACAAAAACATGTAATATCGAAAATATTTTGATCCTTCGAGCCGGATAAGACCTGAATTTTATTTTTTATTTCGTAAATGTACAATATATTAATCAGGTAAATACAAAGTAAACATTTCACTGTGGTACATATTTTCATTCCCAAATTTTACAATAAATCCATCAGGTACATACATACTAAACCTTTTACTAAAGTTACAACAACAAGTTTACATTGGATGTGAAAGAAATAACCGCCCAAGATTATTTCCAGATAAATTTAGGGCAACCTACCATCGAAAACTGGCTATAACATAAAAATATTTTGACATTTGAAATCGAATACCGTTTTAAGACAAAGAACGTAGATGTATATTAATGTAGAAAATCCGTTTCCGTAAACAACAAACGTGTGGGGATGTAAGGGGCGAGCCAACATCTTTTGACCCAAGTCAACCTCACCTGCACGCGGTACATCCTGCTGATCGACGAACGAGGCTCTGACAACCGACCGATGGCGGTATACCCATCCCAACAGGCGTCGCTAAATGCAACAGGCCGGTGACGGGCAGCAGCGTCACCGGTGCGAGAAGCTACGCCCTGCGATCGCCAACCCGCCTGCCCAGCGTGGCGATTACGGGCAATCTCCTCCAATGCAGGACAACAACAAGCCACGGCCCCTAGTTCCCGGCGGCCCCGCTATTCCTGGTCATGGTGGCGACCATGGTAACGGCGGGGCGAGGGGTGCTAAGAATCTCCGGGCTACGGAAGGCCACCACAAACAACTGACCCTGGCGACGTATAACGGACGCACGCTAAGGCTTGACTCGCATCTGGCGCAACTCGAGGTGGAACTTGGGAAAATTAGGTGGCACATACTGGGGTTGAGTGAAATCCGAAGAGAGGGGGAGGACACCTTAACCCTAGAATCGGGCCACCTTATGTACTTCCGAGAGGGAGACCAACAATCCCAAGGTGGCGTTGGGTTTCTGGTAAACAAGTCCCTTTCTGACAACGTTGTGGAAGTGTCCAGTGTGTCGAACAGGGTAGCGTACCTTATTGTGAAGCTCACCGAGAGGTATAGCCTCAAGGTGGTGCAAGTGTACGCACCGACCTCAACACACTCGGACGATGAAGTGGAGGATATGTTCGATGACATATCGAGGGCCCTCCACTTCACTACAAAGACCCAGTACACCGTTGTCATGGGGGACTTTAACGCTAAAGTGGGAGTACAGAATTTCAGCGAATCGGTAGTAGGATGACATGGCTTTGGAAGCAGAAACCATAGGGGGCAAATGCTCGTCAACTTCCTCGAACGGGAGGGGCTCTTCTTGATGAACTCCTTCTTTAAGAAACAGCCCCAAAGGAAGTGGACGTGGCTAAGCCCCGACACTAGGACTAAAAATGAGATTGACTTCATCATGACGAATAAAAGGCACATATTTAGAGATGTCTCCGTGATCAACAGGTTCAATACCGGTAGCGATCACCGACTTGTCCGAGGCTCTCTGAATATCAACTTCAAGGCGCAACGTGTCCGTCTGATGAAGTCCAGGCTCCGACCAACACTGCTCCAAACCATTGCAGGATCTGAAACATTCCAGTTAAACCTGGAGAACCAATTCGCTGCCGTGGAAACCACCACAGACGTAAACCAGAACCTCGAAAATGTGACTCGGGTCCTCAGGGAAGAAGGTACGAGATTTTGTTACATGCAGCGTAAGGGCAAGAAGTCCAAGCTTTCAGAAGAGACTTTGGGGCTAATGAAGGAACGACGTGAAAACCCACCCATCACTTCGTCAGAAAAGCGGACTCTAAACCGAGAGATCAACAAGAACGTATGACACGACCTCCGGTGCTTCAATACTCTTTCGATCGAAAGAGCGATCGAGCAGAATCGAGGGTCAAAGGTGTTCGTACAATCTCTTGGAAGAAGCCACCTGACGAAGTTGACCACAGCTAGTGGAGAAGTCGTTGCTTCGAAGCCGGCAGTCCTTTCGGAAGTGGAGGACTTCTATGGCCGATTATACGCATCGCATGCATCTCGACCTGATCCCGAAAATGATCCTAGAGCCACGTTAACACGCCATTTCACCGAAGACTTGCCAGAAGTCAGTATTGGCGAAATCGAGATCGCTCTTAGACAGCTTAACAATGGAAAAGCCCCTGGAGAGGATGGCGTTACAACAGAGCTACTAAAAGCAGGAGGTAAACCCGTACTGAGGGAGCTCCAGAAGCTTTTTAACGCTGTCCTGTTCGAAGGGAGAACTCCAGAGGCGTGGAGTAGGAGTGTGGTCGTCCTGTTCTTCAAAAAAGGAGATAAGACCCTGCTGAAGAACTATCGACCCATATCCCTTCTAAGCCACGTCTATAAGCTGTTTTCAAGAGTGATCACGAACCGTCTTGCGCGTAGACTCGACGAATTCCAACCACCGGAACAGGCTGGGTTTCGGAGCGGATACGGCACCATAGACCACATTCACACATTGCGGCAGATTATACAGAAGACCGAAGAGTATAATCAGCCCCTGTGTCTAGCATTCGTGGACTATGAGAAGGCCTTTGACTCGGTTGAAATCTGGTCTGTTCTGGAGTCCCTGCAGCGTTGCCAGATAGATTGGCGATACATCCAAGTGATGAGATGTCTTTACGAAACCGCCACCATGTCCGTCCAAGTACAGAATCAGCAAACAAGTCCCATACCGTTGCATCGAGGAGTGAGACAAGGGGACGTTATTTCCCCGAAATTGTTTTCAAATGCAATGGAGGATATGTTCAAGACGCTGAACTGGAAAGGACGTGGCATTAATATCAACGGCGAATACATCTCTCACTTGCGATTTGCTGACGATATCGTCATCGTGGCAGAGACGCTGCAGGACCTGCAACAGATGCTGAATGACCTGGCTGACTCTTCTATACGCATCGGCCTACGGATGAACTTGGACAAAACCAAGGTCATGTTCAACGAACATGTTCTACCGGAACCGATTGCGATACACGGCGCCGTTCTCGAAGTTGTTCAAAAATATGTGTACCTCGGGCAGACATTGCAGTTGGGAAAAAACAACTTTGAGAACGAGGTGAATAGAAGAATTCGGCTGGGCTGGGCAGCGTTTGGGAAACTACGTCGAGTCCTTACTTCGCCGATTCCACAGTGCCTGAAGACGAAAGTCTTCAATCAGTGCGTCCTACCCGTCATGACATACGGAGCCGAAACGTGGACACTGACGGCTCGAATGGTCCACAAGCTCAAAGTCGCTCAGCGGGCTATGGAAAGGGCTATGCTCGGTGTTTCTCTGAGGGATCGCATCAGAAATGAAGTGATCCGTCAGAGAACCAAGGTCATCGACATAGCCCACCGGATCAGCAAGCTGAAGTGGCAGTGGGCTGGCCATATTAGCCGTAGAACCGACAACCGTTGGGGTAAACGAGTTCTAGAGTGGAGACCGCGTCTCGGCAAACGTAGTGTAGGACGTCCTGAGGCACGGTGGAGTGACGATCTGCGCAAGACGGCTGGCAAAAACTGGATGCGAGAAGCCCAAGATAGACCTAAGTGGCGTGCAATTGGAGAGGCCTATGTCCAGCAGTGGACTGCTACAGGCTGATGATGATGATGATGATGATGATGAAACAACAAACAACAAAACTCTACGGAAGCTGATTTTCTACATTTATATACATCTCAGTTCTATCCACTATGTAGTTTAATCACACCTGAAGGCCCAGTTCAAAGGCTGCAGCTAGCAGGTCCCGATGATGATGCGGTGCATCCGGAGGCGCCGCGTGCCGCAGAGCATCCTGCGCGAGCCGGAACAGCTGGGCGGCGGAGCGGACGTGACGCTGGGCGGCACCTAGGGCTGCGCGCAGACGTCCAGGGTTGCCGCGGGCTGCCCCTGTTTGAAGAAGTATATGGATTGTTTAAAAAATAACGTTTACACCACACCCACTCAGAAAGTGTCTCATTATTCGTTCATAAACGCGTAATGAGACATGTGCGGCGGGAAAAATGTGCAATTTCATTTCTGCCCTCCGTAGCAAGGCAGAAATGTTGTATGAAAATCAATTTTTGCCCTGCTAGCATTCTTTTGTTTGTGTTGCAAGTAGTAGAAATCATTCTATGCACTTTCTCCGGCATTTCGGTTTAACTCTTCATGGTCGATACTGAAGCGCATTCGGCGAAGGTAAGTCCTTGTGCTGTCAATCGTAAGTTACCTATTTTATGTACTCACTTCCATCCAATAACATTGATACAATCGTGTCTATTGTGAGGAAGAGAGAGAGAGAGAGAGAGAGAGAGAGAGAGAGAGAGAGAGAGAGAGAGAGAGAGAGAGAGAGAGAGAGAGAGAGAGAGAGCTCTAAAGGAGGAGAATAACGGTGTGCATGAGCCATGAGAGAAGTGAATTATTGAAAACGCTTACCTGTCTTCCCTGGTTCCAAGTGAGTGTTTTTTTGACGTGATAACGTCTTATAAATCGATAAACGCCGCCTGCACGCACGACAAAGTATGACTCATTGTCATGTTCTGCCTGAGCCGAGCGTGCGAGCAACAGCGCGTAACAAGTAATAGAGATGTACAATTGGCCTACGCGTTTAGCTAGTCTTATGACGTTATCACGTAAAATTATCGTCCGTAAATCGAATTTACAGAAAACCATTTGTATTAAAGGAATGTAAAGGAAATGAAACGGAAAGTCACAGAATGAGGCAAACGAGGCTTACGGCATATAAAGTTTTGATTACATTGATATTGAAAAGCTAGCCCTGTAAGAATATGTAGAGTGTTATTGGGTTCGAGTGCAGTGAGTGCAACATACCTAAGAGTGCACTAGCGAGCGCAGCCTGCTGTTGCTCTGCGTGCTGCAGTGTGTGCCACGCGCCGGCACCCCCCGCCGCCGCGCCCGCACCCCCCGCCGCGCCGTCCAGTGCGTACGCCTCCTCTACCATCGGTAACCTGACACAAAACAACAGTAGCCATAGAACTTTTTAAATTTTCGCAGAGAAATCGGTTTAGGTCCGTCAAAATTATATTTTGATCATTTGAAGCGTTCGTAGCGGAGGTTGACTTGGACTGATCAACAAAGTTAAGCAACGCTTGCTGCGGTCACGAGTTGGATGGGTGTGTGCTAGTGGCATTTCAACTGAGGGCTTCCGCGCTTCGAAGGACACGATAAGCCGTCGGTCCCGGTTGTTTGTCTTATAACAGTCGTTAGACTAAGTCGAAGGCCTTCGGGCAGCCTGAAAACTTCGATATGGGTTGGCCACTAGCCTATCCACCCGCATGGTGGATAGGCTAACTCCTTTATCTGAGAAGAAGCCTCGAGACTCAGCATTGGGATCATAGTTGGCCGATTATACACACCTCATAGCCCTGAGGCCGACGCGGTACGCCAGCTCGGGGTCAGTGGGCAGCAGCGTGAGGAACAGAAACCGTGCGAAGGTGTGCGCGGGTGCGGCACGAGGATGCACCTGCGCGCCCAGACACGAGGCAGCGCCGCCCGCCAGCAGCGCACGTGCAACGCGCGCGCACACGCCGCTAGCAGCCTCGCCCTCAACGCGCTGGAGCTGGCTGATCAGCCGTTCCTCCTGAGGATATCAGAAAGTCAACATACTTATTGGTAGGTTTTTCCAGAGTTCATCTAAAGACCTTTGCCAGTTATAAATTATTTCAAAAGGGATGTTTGTTCAACTTTCCTCAGTTAGTCAGTGATTTTGGAGTAATCCTTCTTGTTTATGTTGTTATTTTTTCTTATTTTATTTAATTTCTTGGTAAATTAAAATGTTTGACTATTTATTCCTTTGTGTGTTAGTAGTGCATGATATTTACTTAGATAGGTACTTTTTTCATTATAATGAAGAGGTTCTTATTCCCTTTGGTTATTCTGTTTGTGGATGCAACTTTATTATAAATTATTTTAGGCGAAATCAATATTGTATTGAACATAGTTCTATAAGTGGAAACTAATTGGGCTGATTTGTTTATAATTCCATTTAATATGTATAATTAAATTAAGCGGTTTGTTTTCCAAGAATGTAAAAAATAAAATAAAATATCCAACCGTGAAAAAGAAGTGTACAACATTACTGTGTTTCGTTGAGAGTGTTCGGGATGAAACCGTCTACTTTGGACTTGTATATTAATTGTACTCTCTAATTTGCGAAAAACAATATAAAAAAAACAAATTTATTAATAATGCCAAAACAAATGAGCGATCACTGTGCTTCTTAAAACCTCGCTAGCAGCCTAGAATGTCTTTTATTAACCACTCCTCAGTCGCCCTATTTGTCCAATAATACAATAATTTCTCAGATAACACATTACGACTGCAGGAAATGCGATATGTGTTTAATATTTTATTCAAATGTTACTGTAGCAATGCTCTCGAAACTCTCGTGGTTTTACCACCATTTCATTTTATTTTTATTTGATTTTTATCATCGGAGGAAAACTTACAGCCTAACTTAATTTAACAAGAAATAAACTATAGACTATTAGTCTATAGTTAAGCCAATAACAATTTTTCACCAGTAGATATAATATTAATTTGCTGTTGTAGCAAGACATCCGGTTTAAACAAAGCTACATTAGAACAATCAAAAGAAGATAAAACGTTAAGTATTAAAACGAAGTATAAAAAAACTAGGAACTAAAAAATACTTAAGTAATTTTATAACTACCTTAGTTTATACAGTTAAAATGTATTAAGACGCGCTCGTATCCTGATAATAGTAAAAATCAGTTTTGTTAAACACCTAGTGTAACGAAACAGATCGATAATAAATTATGAAAAAAATACTAAGGTTAGAAAAGGGATAGGAAAACAGTAATAACCGAATAGAATTCATAAATATATCTCTCTTTCTGCAGAAAAAAATCCTGAACAGGTCCACAAAAATAAACTTTCACATCCAAACTTTCAGAATTTTCAGCGATAACACTATATATTTTTTTTGATAATACCAACGTATAGTACTAAAGTTATAACCAGCAGTTTTTTCGATTCAGTTAGTATATTTCGAAAAATATAAAGAAAACGTACAAAATTAACGCATTTTCGCATTACGTCGTCCAATCTAACAAGCGATTTTCAACCTTACGTAAAGCATCGTAAATAAATTAAAAAAATAGGGTTGGACCGCGCTTTAAGACTAAAACTAAAACGTTTGAGAACCAAAAAATTTTGAGGCTAGCCGACGACCGATTGAACGCACACCATCTGTAAAGATATCAACTTCGTCGTTTTCTTTTAAATAGTTGTTCACAAGAACAGGAGTTCTACAAAAAAATGTGTTTGCTTGTAGTTAGTCCTAGCGAGAGGAACAGCGAGAATAGGTGTGACGTGAGTTAAATGTGGGTGATCGTAGATACATTTAAGCAAGTAATTGTGGACTATCGATTTCATAATTGAGAACTTTTAAATAGTAATTTACAACTGCAATAGATCATCTTGTCTGGAGAGGCAGAAGGTGATGTCGCTCATATTAATATCCCGTGGATTGAATCACTGGCGAGTAATTTCATTGCGTACCGAAAAAAGCGAAAAATGGCACAATGCCCGAGCAAGAGATAATAAATGATATTGTGTTAGTTCCTCACCTGCTTGCAATACCTCTCCTGCGCGTACAGCCCACTGGGCAGCATCCGTTGCACCCCCAAACCCAGCAAGGCCGCTTCTAAAGCCAGTGCCAAGTATGTCTCTTCGGGGTTTTTGCTGCCAGCTACTGGCACGTGTTGATATCTGTATCACAAAAAAAAACTCTCTTAATTCTTTCTTAATAAAGTCTAAGGTACCCCTAGAGAAGTGAAGTGCGCTTTTAAGGCTTGCATTACAAATAAATTAAAACTAGTTTGTATTGATGCCTATCTTCATCAAGTACTCGTCTACATAATTATTATTGTTTTGTTTTATACCGATCTCCAAAAAGGAGGAGGTACTCAATTCGACTGGTTTATTTTTGATTTTTTTTATGTTGTTACCTCATAACTTTCGATAGGGTGAACCGATTCTCAATATTATTTTTTGTTTGAAAGCTTAATCAATTTCATCGAATTCGGTCAGTAGTTTTGGAGTTACACTCCAAAAACTGAATAGAATGGAAGTCGGTATTAAATTGTTCAAATTGTACTGGTCTTATTTCATTGATTTCACAGATTTACCGGTTTTTAAACGACTTCAAAAAAAAGAACAGGTTTCTCAATTCGGCCGTGAACATTTTTTATGTGTGTTCGCGGATAACTTCGTCGTTTATGAATCTATTTTGATAATTATTACAAATACTTTTTAACCGACTTCAAAAAGGAGGAGGTTCGGTTGTATGTATTTGTGGACTGATTCTTAAAATCTTTTTTTGTTTGATATAGTATAGAGTAGAGTACTTCCATGGTGGTCCCATATAATTTTCATCAAATTCGGTCAAGCTGTTTTTGAGTTACACTACAAAAACTGCGAAGTGTTGATTTATTTTGATGATATCATTGACGCGGTATACCGTAAGTAGCAAGGTCGCTAAAAAGGGTGAAACTTTTTTATCAAGAAATAGAACCGGCATCTACATTAAAAAGTGTAAAATAACTTGTCGAAGTCGGTACCATGCACGCAATATTGTGATAATAGGAACTTTCGAACTATCTTGGTAAGTTATTTTACACTTTTTAGTGTAGAAGTTGGTTCTATTTTTTGATATAATTTTTTCTAAGGCATAAATGGTGCTGTAACCAACATTTAGAGGCCTGATTCACCTGTTTGGTTTACGATATATTTATTCTCTTTATTTCTTATTCTTATTTATTTATTTAAAACATATTTAGTAAGAGAATCCATTACTTGTCGAGCTTATTCTTATTTATTTATTTAAAACATATTTAGTAAGAGAATCCATTACTTGTCGAGCTTTGATGTTCGATGGTGATCTCACCATCTGTAAGCTCGACAAGTAATGAACTACGTATTATTATTAGCATAAACTCTAATCGGATGAAAGGGAATAACGAAACAATGGCTTATCATTGTTTTGTTTAATTTTCCTATATAGGTAATTTACGAGTACATCTTTTGAGTTTTGAGTCGTGTACAGAGGTGCAGTTTAAAATTTATAAACCATGTAACATTCATCATCATCTCAGCCGTAAGACGTCCACTGCTGAACATACGCCTCCCCCACAAATTTCCAAAAGGACCGGTTGGAAGCGGCCTGCATCCAACGTCTACGACCTTTACGATGTCGTCTGTCCACCGTGTCGGTGGACGACCAACGCTGCGCTTGCCGGTCCGTGGTCTCCATTCCAGAAACATCCGGCCTCATCGGCCATCTGTTTTGCGTGCTATGTGCGCCCTGCCCACTGCTACATCAACTGGCTTTTCTTCTGGGCTATGTCGGTGACTTTAGTTCGTCTACGGATCTCCTCATTTCTGATTCGATCACGTAGAGAAACCCCGAGCATAGCCCATAGCTCGTTGTGCGACTTTGAGCTTGCTTATGAGGCCCATAGTAAGAAACGTTGTTTAGGCATTTTCCTCGTCAATAGCGAGATAAAGTTTTAGTAATGCATCTACCGGTTTAATAGAACGTCATAAACGGGACATACACAAACAGACAGTCTTATTTACGTGACAGAGGGCTTTGACTACTGAAGCAACTTGAATAAATTTAATGCAAATATAAATATGTACTTACCTAAATAACTTTTTTTTAACATTCCACAGACTCTATTAATATATACATTTTTACCATCTTGGTAGGGATAGTGACGTACATACGTGTATGTACCTACTTAAATAACTTGCGGAAAGGCAAATGTACAAGCGTACGAATCCACTTATAATCGGTAAAAATGTATCACTTACCTCGGAGGTAGACCGGTATTAGGTTCTTCGTCGAGGTAGGCGGTGTGTAGTCGCGGTGAGGCACGCTGGTCGTCCGGCGCTAGGCATGCGTCCGCGAGGCACTCGTACACGCACCAGATCGCCTCCAGGGTCCAGCCCGTCCAGCATCTGCTATCTGTAACAAATTGTTTCACAAAACATTATTACATGCTATTGAAGAGCTCGCTTCAGTTTATCAATATATTACTATTAAACTTAACAGTGTACACCAAACCATAACATTTAGAAAGCGCTCGCAGCGGAGCTTGCCTTGGCGATCTTAACCGATCAACAAATTAAGCAACGCTTGCTGCGGTCAGGAGTTGGATGGGTGTGTGCTAGTGGCATTATTCAACTGAGCGCTTTCGTGCTTCGGAAGGCACGCTAAGCCGTCGGTAGGTCGTCGGCTTTAGGCCAACAGTCGTTAGACTATGTCGAAGGCCTTCGGGTGGCCTTATACATAGAATAGTAAATTTATTCTATACTGGTAATTGACTGAGCGAGCGAAGCCTCTCTGCTCCCGTCCGCATCAGCAAGCCTCCAGTTCATTCATAATTTTTTTGTTATAGCGTAAACCTGATGCGGACAGATTAAGGGCCTTACTTATAAACGCTGCTTAACTTTAAATGACGTTATTTAAAATTAAGCAGCGTTTTTAAGTTAGGCCATAACTGGCCAAATTGACTTTCATCTGTCCGTATGTTTGTTAGGTTGTATGTTGGTCTTCCTGTACAGGTCACATTTTTTAATTAATCTTGACGAATCTTGGTACCTAGGTATTCAATTCAAAGGTTCTACTATTCAATATATTTTTGTCGTATGCGATGTTTGAGTTTACTTTTCCTTAAAAGGGGGGAAGTTTGTTGCGCCGCTATTTAACGACCGCTTGATAAAATTTGGTACACACATTAGGTACCTGAGTTTAAAGAGGAATTGCGAATATGAGCATAATTTGTCAAGTGGTTGCCGAGATAGTAGGTTGCGAAGTTTAAAACTTGTCATAACTCAAATACCAAATTTTCAAAAATTTGCTTTTTGTAAAGGTTTACTTTATTAATTTACTCTTTATTTTGATTATTATGGGGTTGTCATATCATCGTATTTTTGAATCCTCATAATTTTGGTCTGTGGGTTTGAGTATACCTATTGGACTAATAGTCCAATCATTGAGGGATTGGATTATAGTAGTAATTCATCTGTGACTGAAACTTTGCAGTACGTATAAATTTTTAATTATTTTTTTATAAAGTAATGTTTATAGATTAAGATTATCATATTATCCAAAGAAATAAAATACCTTATAAAGAATATACCAAAACATTTCCTAGTGCATCGGGCTATAATATATCTAATCATAATATATCGCGTAATAGTAAATATTCGCCAGCGGGACAGCTGTAGACTACATTTTGTCCACCACAAAATTTTGACATTGCCTTGCGTGTATATATTGGAAGCATCTATGTTTGTTCGAAAACATCCTGATCTTTACAAATTTGAATTATGAAAAACCGCACCGACAACTACTAGTTTTGCCAAATCCTAAATTAGAAATATTCAAAAAAGGCTCACATTACATGTTGATACGAATTTACAACAAACTCCCAAATAAATTGCAAACTGGACCAAAACATAATATTTTCCATAAAAAACTAAAACAAATATTAATACAAAAATGCTATTATACAATTAAAGAGTATTTATATGATAAAAATGTCAATAGTGAATATTCTCACACACCCTCCTATACCTAGCTAGCATGTTATTATAATTGAAATCGCAATAATATGTACCTAAATAAATCTCATTTGTTTAAAATATTATTTGTTACTTACCTATTATGTTAAGTCTATTTTATTGTTTGTATACTTTGTAGGAACAAACTTTGTAATAAATAACTATAAGTTTTTGCAACACCCTAACAAGGTACATATGTTTAGTTTTTAATTTAAGTTAAATATATGTAAGCACTTTTATATTAAAATAAAAAATAAAATAATATTCCACCTCCAACTACAGATAGCTCATAATAAGACTGTGCTCGCGAGGTCTACTGTTCGCAGAACTACTAGTAGTAGATCAGCTGTTTGTAAGGTGACTGACCTCGCCGATGAACTACCACTATTGAGCAGATCAGCTGTTAAGGTAAGGTCACTGACTTCGGCCGATATACCACTGCTAGTTAGTAGATCAGCTGTTTGTAAGGTGACTGACCTCGCCGATGAACTACCACTATTGAGCAGATCAGCTGTTAATGTAAGGTCATTGACTTCGGCTGATAAACCAGTGCTAGTTAGTAGATCAGCTGTTTGTAAGGTGACTGAACTCGCCGATGAACTACCACTATTGAGCAGATCAGCTGTTAATGTAAGGTCACTGACTTCGGCTGATAAACCAGTGCTAGTTAGTAGATCAGCTGTTTGTAAGGTGACTGACCTCGCCGATGAACTACCACTATTGAGCAGATCAGCTGTTAAGGTAAGGTCACTGACTTCGGCCGATATACCACTGCTAGTTAGTAGATCAGCTGTTATACTACCGCTATTAGTAGATCAGCTGTTTGTAAGGTGACTGACCTCGGCCAATACATCGCTGCGTGTGCGAGAGCGCGCATGTGGCCGCCCCGGGCAGGCAGGTCCCGGCGTCCATGTGCGCCACAACTAGCGATAGCTTCACGCGTTCGCAGCTTCCGGAGCATGCTTCAGCGCCAGAACAGCTGTTGTTGCCGCTCGATGAAGCCTCGCCGGCGCCCACCTCTTGCCACCGACGTTGGGCGACCTCCTGTCGAAGTAGACATGAAATTAGATGATGAAAAGACGATCGTTTTGTGAATGAACGACATTAGGAATGAACGACACGACACGCAGCGTAGTTAAAAAACGAACCCTGAGGAATACAGTAGTGTCACTTTAAACCTTAAAGATGAACTTCCAGATTTTATAGCTTTTCTGTGTGGCGATTTTTTTATTCTATTCATTTTAAAATCGTATGTCCTTTTATAGCTGAATTTTGTATCAAATGTTTGTCCTTACATGTTTTATTTATGGATATTGATACATTTTTATTAATTGCAACACAGTTTTTGCTTTTGGAAGCAGTTAAACTTGTATAATTCAATACTATAACAAGTCAAAAGTGTTGGTCATCAGCTGAAGACGGCACAGTTAATTAAGATGTCACATCTCACATTATATTATTATTTCATAATATTTATATAAAAAGGGACAGCACATCTATATAAGTGAATCTTTTCATGATCATCACATTATGTTCCCACTGCTGGGACATGAGCCTACTCTCAAAGAGAGGAGTTAACCATAATCCACTACGTGGGCCCAGTGCGGCTTGGTGGACAGGTTAGTGGCCAACCCATATCGAAGTCTTCAGGCCGCCCGAAGGCCTTCGACGTAGCCTAACGACTGTTACCCTAAGACAAACAATCGGGACCGCTCAGTTAAATAATGCCACTAGCACACACCCATCCAACTCCTAACCGCAGCAAGCGTTGCTTAACTTGTTGATCGGTCCAAGCCAAGCTCCGCTTTGAACGCTACATTAGCTGTGGCTATTTCACAAAAACGCAAAAGCAAAGATCTTTCACAGTATTTTTTTGCTTTGTAATCCATATTATATTGGGATTTTCTCTTTCTTGTAAGGTATCTGTGCCGGTAAATAAAATAATGTGCATAATAACTAAGGTAAGTACTTTTTGTATTTTTGTAGTCCTGGTACACACCTGTCGATGCCGCATGGCTCGGGCCGCGCTGACCGCTAACCGCAACGCCGCCGGCGCCCGCCCGTGCGCCCGTAACGCCTCTATCCTCGCTCCTACCACGGGCAAGTGTTCTGTGGAACATATACAACATTAGGGTTTGAAAACTATCGTGTGTATCATACATTATAATAATAAATAGTTACTGGCGAAGTGGGTTCAATAGCTAGGGTTGACAGACAGTAACGCGCTTGCACTTACAGAGCGTTACCGAAAATGAGACCAAATAGACACCTCAGTCATATCATACTTTTGGAAACTTATGATACCAAAGAATACATTCAAACCATCAATAGACATAAAACTTTAGGGTTGGTCAATAATAATGTTGTCTCTCACTGTCGGTCTAGCGCTCGACGAGTCAACATCTCCTGAGGATGCCTCGTGTAGAGGCGAAACACGTGTCGAATCGTTTGGTTGATTGGGTTGTTTTGTGTGTTGTTTATTCTGTATACTTCCAGTTTGCAGTTTGTGCGGGAGGGAGGTGCACACCGCAACTTGGCCATAAGCATTGTTTTTAGCGGAAGCGTTACTAAATATTTCATCTAATATCGTTTTTAATAATGTTGTGGTACCCCAGAAATACGAAACTAAAACGGTGAAAAGAAAACGATGGAAGGAGAACTCTAAATTGCACCAGAAAAGATATGGTCTAGAACAGTTAGAGCACGAAAATAATGGAAAAGACTTGGAAGAGGCCTTTGACAATTAGATACTGTACCTCTACCATGAGTTGGCAACATAAATGTCATCTATAGTCGATACTCGATCTCGCCTACCTATTAAGCTTATGATTGGCGTACTCGCTGTCAATTTTAGTTCTACAATTGACCGCGAGGTGGCACTGTTCTTTTTTTCATATATTTTTTGCGGCAGTCGATATCGAGCATCGATTGGTGTCAATGTTGTAAACTCGTGGTAGACCTACAGTTTCCGAAAATTAAACATTTAATACTAACCATTTATTGTAAAAGTAGGTATTTTACAACTCTAACATTTATTAATATATTATTGTTATCTATATATTTACTTTGTTCACGGCATAATTATAACGGAAGTTGCGCAGAATATTAGCAAACTGAAGACAACTTAACGATGTAAACATAACCACGCGGGTGAAACCGCTTGACGCAGCTAGTTATTTATAATAATATTGTTCGAAGCATTGGGTTTTTGGAGCTACCCTTTATTAATCGGCCTGAATCAGGAAAACTCCGCTTCATTGATAAATCTTTTGTTATAGCGTAAACCTGATATGCGGACAGATTAATATGGATATGATACCTTCCTATCATCGCAGTATAGTTCTTACCATGCCAGAGAGGTTGCCCATCGTTATTGAACTTAGGGTAGGGCTGGCCGGTGGTGGAGCTCGCACCACCAGCGCCGGCTTTCTCTGGCTTCTCCGAGTCGTAATACTCATCGCTGCCGAGGATATTCTTCAGGTGGTCGTTCTCCCACGATATGTCTACCGCGTCTAACGCCCTGCGAACAAATAAGGTTGTGTTAATCAGATTCTTAAAGATGCAATGACGCGGCTACAGGGGCCAAGTCTCTTAACTATTGGGCAAACGCATGGGCGTATATAAGGGAGGGGTTTAGGAGGTCCGGCCCCCCTAGCATACGACATCGACGCTTAGCATATTGATGACGGATAATATGATCTGTGCCAAAAATATGAGCGCGCGTCGCGACATTTAACTATCTATTTATGCCATGGCTATGTATACTAAACCTTATAATTTAGGTATCCGTAAAGCATTTTTATACCATTTAGGAGTTTGCCACGGATTCCAAAACTTACTAACTTAGAAATAAGTCTTCAGATAATCACTCGGTCAAAAGCTTTTTCATAATCTACCTATGTAGATAACATCTCTCAGCTGCCTTGAGTCCCAAGTAAATCAAGTAAGTAAGTAAGTAAGTAAGTAAGTAAGAGGCCGCGCGCTCCAAGTACTTTGCTGTCGAGCAAAAATTCCAGCAACTTTTTAGTGATTGTTAACTATTGAATTAGTCATACTTATCATCATTCAATGAAGGAGGTACTGATACTTTAGATGAAAGTTGCTGCCTCATATATATAGCTATAAAAAGGTTTATGCCCGCGACATACGTCATACTTATCATCATTCAATGAAGGAGGTACTGATACTTTAGATGAAAGTTGCTGCCTCATATATATAGCTATAAAAAGGTTTATGCCCGCGACATACGTCATACTTATCATCATTCAATGAAGGAGGTACTGATACTTTAGATGAAAGTTGCTGCCTCATATATATAGCTATAAAAAGGTTTATGCCCGCGACATACGTCATACTTATCATCATTCAATGAAGGAGGTACTGATACTTTAGATGAAAGTTGCTGCCTCATATATATAGCTATAAAAAGGTTTATGCCCGCGACATACGCTAACATTTCTTAAAATTGTATTTTATGTACTTAAAGTAAGTAACTATTGTTTGTATGCAGTTTAGGTTACATAGATTTTTAGTTTTTACCTGCGGACCCCCTCTATGTGAAAGTTATTGCTACGTCACTGGGCAAACGCCACACTATTGCGATGCTTCTGCGATTGAACTGCCTTTAACGTTCAATTCTGTAGTCTGTTAGATCTAGTTCTCAATCGCAGTTTTATAGGAATTGTATCGCTGTCGTATAGCTGTGCTACGGCTTGCAAATGGTGGCATTAAATTAGATTGAACACTTCTATCCATCAAGCATAGAATAAAACATCTGTAATCAGGTTTTCTAGCAAAAAAATACGCAATATAAATACATTTTTTTTTTGCTCTTTGGTATCAGAAGTTCAAAACGTTTAATTATGGTACAGACTACCGATGTATGCCACTGTAGCACCGCAATCGCAACAAAATAGTTTAAAGAATACCAATAAGTCAAAAACTATCGATAGCAAGCCGCTGGCCCGCAAATTAGCCGCAATAGCAAGCAGTTTACGAAACCTGTCAAAAAATTAAATTTTCACACAATTGAGTTGCGATTACGCGGTTCAATAGCTATGATTGGGGCCCAGACGCCGTGGCACAAACAAATTGCGAAAAAGAATTCGTATCGTAAGCGTCAATGTGTCACGCTTCGGCGTACAAACTATGAGCTATCCATATCACAATGGTCTTAGAATAACTACAGTTTTACGTGAAAGACACGTTCCGTTACACTTACGAAGTTATTCGTGTAAGGCCCACAGATCATTTGGAAACCCGGAGAATAAACTACAAAACTAAGGCCCGTTTAGTGAGATCCTTGATGTTTTATTATTTTACTACGCCATTAATTTCCCATCATCATTATGGGTCGGAAGACGTCCACTGCTGAACATATGCCTCCCCCATAAAACGTCCCCATCCCCCAAACGTAATTTCCCATATCAGAATTTAATGTCATGATAATCGGAGTAGTTCTGAAATCACCACTAGTTAAAGTAGCCATCAAAACATTTTCTTTTCTACCGACTTCCAAAAAAAAGGAGGAGGTACTCAATTCGACTGTATTTTTTTACGTTTGTTACCTCATAACTTTCGACTGGATGAACCGATTCTCAAAATTCTTTTTTGTTCCCATTTAAATTTCATCAAATTTGTTCCAGTAGTTTTTGAGATATACTCCAATAACTGAATAGAATGGAAGTCGGTATTAAATTTTTCAAATTGCATACTTGTGATAATTAATAACTTATCATATATTATAAGTAAACATTCTTACATTAAGTATAACATTTAAAGAGACTCACTTGTGAAAAACCGTCCGTGGAGTCATGGGCGGCGCTGACCTTTGGTTGTTTAGTCTTAATCTCTTACTGGCTCTCCTGTATTCTCTTTCATAACTGGAAAACAAGAAATAAAATACTAAAAATAATTTCACGGACCAAGTACTCCTGTCCTGTCCTCCTTTCTGTGAGGGGACAGATAGTCAATTTGATTACCGCAAAGAAAATCAAACAAGTTACCGTGCTCCATACAATTTGGAGAAAAGTTAGGCCGACTCTTGACCTAGTCTTAACTTAAGATTACCCGTAAACACAGATTAATCCTTAAACCTATGTGCATAGTATAAAGTTGTGATGAGAATGACACAAGGCTTATTGTATGTTTGGGGTAAATTCTAAACGTCGTGGGGAGTTAGCAATTTTGAAACTGTAGATATGGTAGCGAAGTTGACCTGATTTTATGCTAGTGAAATAGTTTGATACTCACTTGTTAGGCCTAGAATCTTCGTCGGAACTCTCCGAATGGGAATGCAGTTCTCTCCGTTGTCTTTCTCTATGTCTTTCTCTGAAAACGGAAAGAGAAATATTTGGTATAAGAATTAATATGAACTATAGAGAGCATATCGGTATATTTTGGAGCTTGTTATAATGGAAACTATGATATTATGTAAGTATAGGATTTCTCTAGATTTAAGAATTTGAGGTATCTACGTATTATACGTTCCGTTGCTTTGACGTAAATATGTATGTGGGTAGTTGGAGTAGAACAACCTCAAAATATTTTTCTAGAAATGTTTTTTCATGCTTTTAATTATAAGTATTTTATAATGCTATACTATTTACTCGAGCAATGTAAGCTAAAGAGCTATTCTAGGGCACTGTCATGTTCTCATTCTATTCAGTGCTATACCGGAAGTTCAGACCCTAGAAATCTTCCGTTTCGGCGTGCTAGCCGGCTAGCTTCCAAACGCGGAACTGCTGATGATCTGTCAATACCACTAGTTGTCAGTGATCACATAAGAAGAAAAGTAACTCCTTATCAGTCACCATTAATAGTAGCATCCTTGAGTTATTCGGTCTGATCGTCTTTTTTTTTCATTTTAGCTCCGCAGAATTTTCGCCAAAGTCCAGTACTTAGTTACATGTATTCTAATTCATTAGATACGTTCCTGTCATGGGACTCGAGCAAAACAAAGAAACAATTATTTTTTTAATAGTTTTAGTAACTATTAATTTTTTTTGGTTTCCTACAGTTATAGTGGACACTTTATACGGTTATTCCTTTGGCGGAATCATTACGGCTCCAAGAATTATTTTCATAAAATAATTGCTAGAAAGGCAGGCTCAGTGGTTATACCTAGGTATCTACTCTTAGATTGGAAACATAAGAAGCTACATTTGCGTCATCTCAATTTTGCGCCAATAATTGGCCTGAACGTGGCATAATCTAATCAACTTGTACGGTATTACGAAGCAAATGGCATTTAGTATTCATTGTCGCCATATTAACGCACTATTAATAGTGTTATGGAAGATTTAACCGAAAACCGGCCCTGCAAGAGCAAATATTTAGGTATTTGAGCGGGTGAAGCACTGGCCATGACAGGAACAAGCGTGCGTCTGTAAACACGAAAACTTTTTCGCAGTTTTAATTTGTTTCAAAATAAAAGAAGCCTCAAGGGTAAAAAAACTAGATATTTCTTTTATTTAGTAAATTACCTTTATTCTGACTACCATAAATATAGTAGTTGTCGCTCAAAATATTGAGAAATTCGAAACGAAAGATTTTTTTTGTCGTATAATTGGGAATTTTTTCTTGACGGTGCCAATTAATATTGTGCAATACTATGTGTTTAACTATGCACTGTTTTTTCCAAGTTTGTCAAAAACAATCAAAAACCGTACGACGAAAAACATAGCGTTTTACGGATCTTTGGCTTTGGGCAGCGCCTTAAATACAACATGCATCCAAGAAAACATCATATTTATTAATAATAACGAAATCGAGTAAAATCTTATGAATATCCAATTATGTGAGTGCTAATATTATTTAAACTTGTAAACATAAACCTTATAAGTAACTTATTTTTAATTAATCTAGGTGGATTACTTTAAATGCTTACCTATCTCTCTCCTCGCGTTCTCTCAGCCTTTCTCTATCCCTCTCCTCCCTGTCCCGATTCCTCTCTCTGTCCCTGTCGCGATGATCTCTGTCTCGATCCCTCTCGTTTCTTTCTCTTTCTCTCGCGTACTGAGAACAAAGATGAGTTTTTGAAACTATTATAATCATGCAGTTACTGTAATATTACGCATAATATTAAGGATGTGATTTTATAATCTGTGTTACTTTTGTTACGTAGGTCATATTATATTTTTTCATCCCATCTATTCGAAAAGGACGACTTGGTTCGCCTTTATGTGCACCCAAAGGTGGTGTTTTCAATAAGAAAGTTTTAGCGGGCAGTAATGAGTTTTTAATCCTCTTTATAAGTGCGCCGCAATTATCTTTGCCGCGCACTTTTTGAATTTGGAACATCTTAGTGTTCAGCACCAAAGAAATCGAACGCAAATATTGTTTGAATAAAGACTGGCTGGTACGACGGCCCATAGTCAAGCCGCCGGATGAATGAAAAAAAAAACAAATTAAAAAAGCGCGAACTACAGCCCGCGTTTTCGTAAATTTTCACGGATTGTTAAAAATTCATTGTTTTGTTTTGTTTTGAAAAATGAGTTCTTCAAGTGACAGTGAAAGTATAGAATTAACTCCTGAAAGCATTAGAACTGACGCAAGAAATGTGATGGATAATCTATTACCTGCAAAATCCCGGGAGAAATATAAATTACCATAGGCTTTCATAATTTTATTGAATGGAGAAATGCAAGAAGCGCCAAGAATTTTTCAGAATCTGTGTTTTTGGCCTACTTCCAGTACTTAGCCAAAACTAAACAACCTTCCACTCTTTGGAGTACATACTCAATGCTAAAATCAACAGTCAGTTCTAATAACGATGTAAAACTGGACACATATTCGAAATTAATAGCGTACCTGAAGAGGATGTCTGATGGATTTAAACCTAAAAAATCCAAAGTGTTCTCAGTCAAAAACGTGGAGACCAATCGGTTTTTCATCCGTTATCAAAATGGCAAGTGCTTCAAACAAGTGATGGGAAAAAATAAAATTTCTAACATGCCACAAGAAATTGCTACTTATTTGAAGTTACCAGATATCAAACTGTATACAGGACATTGTTTTCGTCGTACTTCTGCTACCCTTTTGGCAGATACTGGAGCGGACTTAACTGTTCTCAAGCGACATGGAGGATGGAAATCGAGTGCTGTAGCAGAAGGGTATATAGAAGATTCCATTGAGAACAAGGCGAAAACATCTGAACGCATCGTGGAAAACATTAAATTGCAACCTTCAGTTAATCCATCCATACCACTGTCGCCGCGCCTATCTACATCCAAACAACGAGATTCACCGTCACATTTTCCTCAAAATGATCCAGATTCGGACATTTCAAACACGCAGAATATAAAATCTACAACAATCTCTATTCCTAATTGTAAAAATGTTAAAAAAACTGTAACAATAAATTTTCATAATTGCGAAAATGTCTCAAATGTAAATATAAGTTTTTAGTTGTTTTAATAAAGGATACTATTTAATTTCAATTTAGTTGTTACTCTATGTTTTATTAAATAATAATATTACAATAAAATATGAGGCGCTTTTATTTTCTTATAGTGGGTGATGAAAAGTAGAGTGTATCACTCGGGCGCAAAATATATTTTTGGCTCGGGCGACGTACTTTGAATCCCTCGCTACGTTCAGGATTCTACTAAAGAATCCCTCGCTACGCTCGGGATTCTACTCTAGAATCCCTCACTTCGCTCTGGATTCAAAAAAGCGCCCTCGCCGTAAAAATATTATTTTGCTCCCTTATGATACAATATACTATTTATATTCACTTTTAATATTTCTTCTGTTTCTATGAGCGTCACTTGAACGAATTTAATGTTCAAGGCTATTTATTTATTTTATTTTATACTTAATATCGAACATTAAATTAGGTTAACAATAAGCAAGAACTCCTCCAAAAACATGTTTCGATGTCAAATAGCTAGAACCGCCGAAAGTTTCGTTTCCTTATCATGATGCTGGGAGGTCTTAACGCCATCTGTTCAGCTTTCGAGCATTGTATGTGAAACAGTTCGAGGATTCAAAAATCTTGCAAACAGTCATTATTTTGATCTTCTAAATTTGAACTATAACGATTACACTCCACGTGAATAAACGCGTTAAAATAAGAATTAGGTTTTATTTAACTTAAACAAATTGCAATAGAACCATTTCGATCGTTTACTATACTAAAAAAGTAATAATACTAATAATAATAATAATAACTAATAGTTTATAATGATACCTATAGTAATACAAGTACAATTTGAAAAAATTAATACCGTCTTCCATTCTATTCAAATATTGGAGTGTATCTCAAAAACTATTGGACCAAATTTGATGAAATTTAAATGGAACCACACGGGAAGCATCAGCTTTCAAACTAAAAAAAGAATGTACCTCCTCCTTTTTGGAAGTCGGTGGAAAAATAAGTCTTGACTAAATATTATTTACATAGTCTTGATTTAATAACAAACTAAAAAAAGAATGTACCTCCTCCTTTTTGGAAGTCGGTGGAAAAATAAGTCTTGACTAAATATTATTTACATAGTCTTGATTTAATAACAAAAACCTAAATCCAATCCAAAAACCAACCATCCATCTATTCGCGTTTAGTGTGGCGTCAATAAGCACAACTTTAGCTGGGACTCCACTTCCCTGGATATTCATTGAGTGTATATACATTATACGAGTATACGTTGATATCAGTTTCGAGAGATTAGTGTTGTTATATTTCATTGTTGATTGTGGATGCTTATAAATGGCTCTTCCTTACTTATATATAATATTGTGCTGCAATAATAGATGTAAGCCCCAAAAAAAAAGTTATAAACAAACATAAAAAAGCAGTCCTCGACTCACCAGAGGAAAGGATCTGTAATCAGGATCTTCCGTGGGGCAGACTTCCACTGCGGACCACTTCTCCAACAAACACCTCCACTGCATCCTGTGGCACTTGTTACTCCCGGGGTCCAGCACGATGCTGACCCAGAGAGCGCCTAACTGTTCCCACAGCTGCCGACATTTCTCCGTCATGGGGGTGTTTTGGTTCCTCCACAACAAGAGCCTCGGGTCTGACAGGAACTGCTCGGTCATCAACATCAGCATCCTGGGCCCGTTCGAGTCTTGGGCCCGGAGCATTTCTCTTACCTACAGATTAAATAAATAATTTAGATACTGTTATATTTGATTATATGTTATTCATACTTTAGAGTAGTTATATTATTCGGGGAAGTTAAAGATGAAATCTTGAGGTTTTCTAAAAACTATTGCCAGTGATAAAGTATTCAGGCATGGTCTTGGCTAACACATTATTAGTATACATATACTATGGTTGGGTCGATTCCCGGTACGGGGCAAATACCAAGAACTGTTATAATATTTTTAAAATAACAAACAACGAAAACAAACAATTTACGGCTCTTGGTGGGACCATATTTATTGTGATTCCTATGGGCCAAGCGTGAAAATCTGCTTAAGTGTAACGTTATCGTATCGTTTACATATTCAGTACAAACTATGAGTTATCTGTGCCACTATTGTACTAGATAAATGTCAGTTTGTACAAAATACGTCAACGACGCGTTACACTTAAATAGATTTTCGTGCTCGGCCCCCTGATATTATAAGTAAATGTGTATAAAAAACCTAAAATCAATTAAGTTTGGGAATTGAGGTATAAGGGGATCAGAAATATCAGAATCTATGTATGATATTGTTTACTATACTATAAAACTATGACAATTGAATTTGAAATAATAGAGTTGTAACTTGGATGGTGTAGAGGTCTTACCTTAGAAAATAAGGAATTAAGCTGCTTATTTGCATTGTAATAGGTTCCCTGTAATAGATATGCTCGCACTTGTTCGCAGACCTGAAAAAAAAACAAATATTACATAATTTTATATAATAATACATTTCATATTAGACCAGGGAACAGATAACTGGCCATTCTGCCTGCAATTGCGTTGCTACTTGCTACAGTGGCATACATCGGTTTTTTGAGGCAAAGACTACATAGATAATTTCGTGCGTATTAATTTTATTCATATAAGTACTAAATACTTGCTTAGTTTCCACGATGTTTTGAAGGTTTTTAGATAGAAAAATAATTAAAAATGTATTTATTTTTTATCTTTTGTGCTAGAAAAACACTGTATTGGTGTTTTGACTGATGCTTGATTGGTAGAAACTATCAATTTTATTCCATTGGCAACATTCACAAGCCGTAGCACAGCCATACGAAACCGAAGCTTTTGCTATACAACTGCGATTGCAAAAGTAGATTTAAGACTACAGAATGTGCTATTAAAGGCAGTTTAATCGCAAAAGCATCGCAGTAGTGTCCAGTTTGTTTAATAGCTAAGAAACTTATTATACTCCAAACATTTTGGTTTTTATTTTTTACGTTTTTGTCTCAGTTGAAAAGTTATTGTTATGTATGATATTACAATACATTCCAGGCGAAAATACGCGGTAAAATAATTTTCAACCCACTTACTTGCTTGAAAAAACTTCAGTTCATAGTATTTTTTTATTTATTAAAACAATTATTGAAAGTCAATTGGTAAAACTATAGGTTAACGCTTTGCTATTAAAAACATCCTTATTTTGCTCTTGGGTGACTCGAGTAAATGTTGGAGATTGCGGATTGTTCTCGCAGGGAGTAAGAAAAAGTGTTTCATCATTATTATAAGTAGCAGATACTAAATCGGTCTTGACATCGAAGAACGTTGAACGAAGCGGTTCTGGACATATTTTTTTTATTGTTTTTGTTCTAAATTGATATCCTGGGTTATCCTGGCGCTTATGTTGGCTTTATTTTGTATATAGTCTTCTACATACGATTCTACCACTGCATTGGAGCGCCACCCACCATCGCGCCTTAATGTAAGCAAATCAGCTCCTGAATCAGCCAATAATGTGGCTGACGTTCGCCTAACCCTTCAAGAGTCGTTATATTATAACAATGAAATTTCTATTGTGTCTGGACCTATGATGACCAACGACCTTTGATGGACTAAAGCTATGTCCTGCATCTGGTAAACCTAGAAACATTGCGATTTCTTTCGGCGTGGCACCAAATTTATTTATTCCAATGCATTGACTTGTACATTTATCTTTTTGATAGTTATGAAAAAATCTTTCACTCTTTTATGTCTCAAAATCTGTCTCATTTTCGCACTCGTGCGGGAAGTAAAAAAAGCACGCGTTCGAAATACTGCATTTTGATTCTAATTAGTGCCTTTTCTAGTAGGTGTGTTGAAAAATAATTATTGGTTGTAGAACACAAATACCACCAAAAAAGGCAAGTAGATATGGGGACAGCCCATAGCAACGGGTGAAGAGATCTGAATGCGAGTAGACAGGTTCTAAAGACACACAAGCTGACCTGCTGCTCATCCAAATGCCATGCATGATGCGCGTCGGGCGGGGGACCGGCCGTGGGGTCTGGAGCGCCGCAAATCCTGTTGATGGCAGAGCGGGCCTGCAGCACCTCGTCAGCTAGCCGCTGCGCCGTGGGGAGCACCTCCGTGTGGTGTTCTGCTATCAAGTACTGGACGAATTTCTGCAGCTGCTGTCTGTCCATTTGGAGGAGGGTTTCTGGAAGGAAGACATTTTACTTGATGTTACAAAGGATTTCCGTGTCATCAATTGAATCATGTCACGTCGGGATAAAATTATATAAAATATACGCACTTTCATCCTTTTTAACCGACTTCGCAAAAAAGGAGGAGGTTTCTCAATTCGACCGTATATTTTTTGTGTTTTTGCGGATAACTTCCTCGTTTATGAACCGATTTTTTTGTTTGGTAGAGTATGCTTCAGAGGTCCCATTTAAATTTCATCAAATTTGGTCAAGCAGTTCTTGAGTTACACTCCAATAACTGAGAGGTCTTTTACCAATTTAGATTGGATGATTTAGATTTGATGAAATCATCATTGACGGTGATTGACAATCGTTCCCGTAATTAGCAGGGTCACTAAAAATTATGAAAAACATTTGATATAAATCATATGAAATGTGGCCACTAGGGGTCAATTCCACTAACTAAATTGCAATAGAATCACAGTTGAACGACTTTTGATATGTTTTCTCATTCTGCTATTGAAAAACAGTCCAGCTGGACTTACTCGTACGTTTCTGTTGACGTCAGCTATCGATCAAAACTTTGCCTATATTCGGCTAACTCGATAGATCATGCACGCGACGTTATCTCATACTCGTATATAGTAAGTAGTGTTTAATTGATGTATGTAGTAGCTTTGTAGGTGTCATTACTTTTTAACCGACTTCAAAGAAGGAGGAGGTTATATGTTCGTGTGTATGTATTTTTTTATGTTAGCCGATTCCCCAATTTTTGGACCGATTCTCAAAATTATTTTTGTGTTTGGTAAAGTATACTTCCGAGGTGGACCCATTTAAATTTCATCAAATTCGGTCAAGCTGTTTTAGAGTTACACTCCAAAAACTGAAAAGTGTTGATTTATCTTCATCATCATTGACAATCGATCCCGTAAGTTATTAATTTCACCAAAAAATGGAACCGACTTCGACACTAAAAAGTTTGAAATAACTTGTCAAAGTTGGTACCATGCGCACAATATTGTGATAATAGGTACCTACTTTTGAACTATCATGGTACCGATTTCAACAAGTTATTTAAAACTTTTTAGTGTTGAAGTCGGTTCAATTTTTTGGTAAATTGTTGTTTTGTATATAAAAATACTTAGTAAAAAAGTTTTTTGGGTAATTATCGAATGACAATCGGAGTCAGACTGCAGTTACAGCGGGATAGTTTATGGAACGCTGTGAAATAATAGAATTGGACCTGAGACTTGGACTCCTGGTCCAGGCTCTTACCTGATATAGGCACGCGCAGACGGACAGAGTCCGCATTCCTGATGCGGTAGAGCGCCAGCGCCACCACATGCTGGCACCAGAATATGTCGCGCGCTTCGCAACTGCACGTCACTCCTGTTATCTTGCATCTAGAGGGAAAGTATCAGTTATTAGACTCTGAATAATACACACAAGTAACTTTTATTAAGACACCAGATATATGTTGAACCAGTCAACCAATCAAATATGGCGCATGTTTGTCAGGGATAACGTAGGATTCTAATGGGACTGGGGCGGCGTACGCGGGGGCGTCCGTCGTCCAAACATCAGTGTCCTCGAGGCGGCGCACGCGGTGTTTCCGTGTGCCCCTCAAGAAGACGAGGCTAGAGCTTAGTCCACTCTAACCCCATCGAGTCGGGATCCTCTGCTGTAGGGTCAGCGTCGCCTGGACCGCAGACGATTGCCAAAACGTTCCTGTAGTCTCGACATAAAGGCGCTTGGAGGAACACCCCGGGTTTTTAGTGGGTATACGAACTCCCTATAACCACCGCGTTCCTCCTGGGGGCGGTGGTATCTATAAAAGATTTTCCCGGGACAAAAAAGGATTCTAGTGGGGATAAAATTGTTCTAATTTGTCCGGTAATTTCGGGTCCTCTTCAATTCAAACAAACAAATATTTTCTCTTTGTATTATTAATTAATAATATAAGCAAGTATACATTATGATTATAGGTTTAAATTCTTATTCTGATTGGGGGCAGTCGTGCACTGACGTCCCGCTTGGGTTGTAGCATTCTCCTTGCCATAGCATCTACCCGAGCCATCCCTACTCCTTATTATAACGGAGTATGACCTTGGGTCGCTGGCGGAACTGCTCCAGTGATATTCGTGGTGTGTAGTCTTAGATTTATATTCATCATCGTGACGAAGTCTCTGGCTTCTAAAAATTGTATTCCAATATTTGCACGCCAATGTAGGCAGAATTTTTTTGCAAAATTTGCTTGCTGACACTGACACTTGCTTGCTGTCCTGGCTTGATAAACTGGCCTCGTGTCACCCGGGCATTACCCGGGCATAAGAGCAAACATCGTTGCATCTTTGACAACATCCGTGAAACAAATGACGAGATGACAAGAAACGTTGGAAAAGCAACCTTATGTACAAGCGCGATATCATTAGATCATTGAATTTTTCCATTGAACATTGAATCATTAGAGAATCGCACGGCAGTTGTGCCGTTGAGTACCTTAGTTACGAGCGGACATCCATACATACAGGAGAGTGGCTTTCGTAGCATTCACGTAAGAAAACGCGTAAACGATAAAAATAACTTTAGAATGAAGAGAAACAATCTCTTGTTATTTTACATGACATCTCATGACATATATTTCCTCCTTTGAACGTCACAATGAATAGCTCTTTGCCAAGTGTATCCAGGTGCTTCAGCGTATTTCCTCGTTCCGGAGTTTATCGAGCAAGGAAACTCCAAGCATTGCCCTCTGCATGTATTGTTGAGTGACTAAGCGTTTTGAGTAATGCCATATACATATAGGTACATGCACATATTATAAAATTATTCTATTGAATGGGCAATGCCGCTGTAGAATTACACATGATAAGATAAAACGTCAAACTCAAATATTTGAACGAGCACAACCAATAATAATTCTGCAGCATAAACTCTAAATATAACCAACATTTTGACCGACTCAGGCCCGTAATATCATCCGCAGTTTAATCTATGACTGGTATAAACCATTAACGATTTTTTCGTAATATGAGTTGATCTGTGAACGTGAGTTTAAACCATCAGAAAGTTTAATCGGTCGAGTAAGGTCAGCTACCATATAGAGTTTAAACCAAAGAAAAAACAAAATGGCTACGCTCCAGCAGCTGTTTGGCTTTCGGGTTGTATTGTTCGTTAGAATTGAAAGCAGAAAATTATCTTTATGGATACAAATGAAGTGATTAAATTCTCTTTGAAGGATAGGTACTTACTACGTATAAAATCTGGCGCCCCGCCGTCTGTCATAGTCGTCATTTTTTTTTGCACAACTGACCGCTAGTAATGCACATTTTGACAACTTGCAAGTGTTACTAAAGTGGAGTCAGTCTAATAGGTAACATTTGACAGTTCATTTATGCAAAGCAAAGTGCTACTTATGTAGATCAGGAGAAGAGTAATAATTTTTCTAAATAAATAATTGTATTAAAAAAACTGATGTTGTTTTTTTAATTTTTATTCCTAAAGGAATAAAATTCATATTTATGAACAAAGAAAACAAAGAAAAATATACCTTACATAAATGAACTGTTCAATGTTACGTTTTAAAATGACTACACTTAACATTTCAAATAAATAAACTCAGTTTGACTTATCGACCAGTGATATGCCATAGAAATTAGGAGAAAGAGTTTAATCTGTAGAACAAATTTTAGTTTTCGTTTAGTTAAACTCTAAATTAAGCTGCGATTGATATTACGGGCCTTATTGTAGACGATCGTAATCTGGCTATTTAAAGGTAAAGTACTACGACCCATTCAGCCATGAAATTAGTTTTCTAGTTTCCAAAAATCATAAGAAATCCCCCGTTATTTACCGCACTCGTAAACATAACCAGACAATTGTCAGCATTTATAGAGGTGACAAAGTTTCTTTAGGTAACAAAAGGTACTATTATGCTGGTACGTTGCCCTTTCCAATAAAAAGGGCCCTTTTAGAACGATGTCCTTACTACAATAGCCTCGCAGGGTCTTTCCTTTTATTATTAGGCCTTTGTTTTTTTTGTTATGAAAGCAATTTGTTAACGCTTCCGATATTCAGACTAATTACGTTTATGATATATGTAGTTACTTGTTCTTTGTGAAGAAAGGTAACGCTTTATTATTATTGGGTATACTACCGTTCGAGTACTTGAGTGGCTATCCTACCTATTGAATTTACCACACATATAATATACAATAGATAACGCATGTATTACGATTTGTATTGAAATCTACGTGAATTTACGCATAATATAATTTAAAAATAACTTAACTGTGATAGGAAATATGTCCTTGCTATTTGCGGCTCAAAATTTGTAGGCTATTTCAGATAATTATCGCGCAATTTAGTTTTCGCGTGTGTCCGCCTGCAACAACAGACTCGCGCCGACTGTAAGTAGCGGCGGCCAACCTTGACGCCCGGTCGGGGTTCGGACACTACTTGCGTTATCTATTGTTCATTACCACATGTTTCCGCGTGGTATTTAACGCATGACAGCGGTGTTATAGTATACTGTGGTAGTGTGGTGGTATTGTACATACCTGTCAAACGACACTGTGACCCTGTACAACCTCTCGGGCTCCGAGCATGGGGGCACCGCAGCAGGAGCGCGGACCACTCCGCTCAGGTGGAAACCTGGAACAGATACAACAGATTCTCATGAGTTCATTCTCACAAATTCGTAATCGTAACGTAAACAGTACAAACTGTCATTTATCTAGTACAACTGTGGCACAGATAACTCATAGTTTGTGCGTTTAAGTAATAGTAGTACCTGCAGAGACTTGAAATATAGGTACAGGTAAAAAAATGTATACCTATATATAGAGTACTATATCTTACTACAACCTGGAACTTACTTACTACCTGGATAACCGAGTTATGCTCGTAAGTAAAGAATTATTGATACTCTTGGTTTAAGGCAAGAATTAACGTTAGAAACGGGATATTTACCATGTATTGTATTTATTGTGAGCTCTCATTTTACTCGTGAACATGGCGCATGCAACTGTGCCGAAATATCGAGAGCTCACAATAAATACAATACATGGTAAATATCCCGTTTCTAACGTTAATTCTTGCAATAGTGACCATGTCAGTTTAAAAACTTATATTCTTGATCTACCCTCAAACCAGACCGTTTTTGGCGAAAATAACGCTGAAACGCTCACAAGGGGTGTTCGAATTGGAAATCTGTTGGTGAAAATGTCGTTCATATCTCTTTTTGTTCAGCGTTCGGGAAGCTAAAAAAGAGGAATTTTTGTCACCAAAATGTGCAATTTTTGACCCAAGTCCGGTGCATGGTTGTTTGTGATCGTTTTGACAGGTATGTATTTGACAGCATAATCATGCGAATCTAGGTCTTATGCTCAGATGAGCGTTCGAATAGAGTGTGGGCAAAAGTGGCAAAAATACTGTTTTTGAGCTTTACGAACGCTATAACAAAAGAGCCATCAATGACAACGCCGCCAATGCCCTCATTAGTGTTGCTTAACAGCGCCATCTGTTCCGAAGTTCCGAGCCGTTTCCGAGACTCAGATGATATTTATACATAATACAATAATTGCTCGTATAATGATATTACATGAAATAATCAAAAGTATATAGAAATGTTTGGTAAAAAGCAATCAGTACAAAGACAATAACGATAGGTGAAGCTATCATTAAAATAATTTAGAACGTAGTTAGTTTGGTATCTGCTAGTTAATGCCTATCGGTTCATGCATTATTGATAAGTCATTTTGAAATGGACGCTTGGTGAATGATCTTTGGTCACGTTTTCGTGGCTGTAGTGGGTACAGTTTCTCTTTTATGAAACAGAAGATACTGACGTCCAGAGAAAATAGTCACAAATACTTATTACTATTAACTTACAAATCAAGACAAGAGTCTTCGACCAATGTGTGTTACCAGTGATGACATATGGCACTGAAACGTGGTCTCTTACTATGGGCCTCATAGATATGCTCAAAGTCGCACAACAAGCTATGGAGAGAGCTATGTTCGGGGTTTCTCTACGTGATCGAATCAGAATTAAGGAGATCCGTAGAACGAAAGTCACCGACATAGCCTAGGAGATTAAAAGCCCCGTTGAAGGTGCAGTGGGCAGGGCACATAGCACGCAGAACAGATGGCCGATGGAGCCGCAAGATTCTGGAGTGGAGACCACGGACCGGCAGCCGCAGCGAAGGTCGTCCATCGACACGGTGGACAGACAACCTGATAAAGGTCGTTGGATGCAGGCCGCTTCCAACCGGTCCTTTTGGAAAATCATAGGGGAGGCCTATGTTCAGCAGTAGACGTCCTACGGCTGAGATGATGATTAACTTTACTTAACTTACTAAATCCATAGCGTCTTATCCATACAAACTTATCACCTTATTTCGTCCCTGGATTAGCTACTACTACTATACTATATAATATAACACGCTGGCCAATCAGCGCGCTCTAATGGCGCTCTTAGACGGCAATTATTTATTGTAAGTATATCTTATTGTATAAATCGCTTACTGCTTTTACAATTGCGGAAATAATTGCCGTAATAATTTCTCGCATAAGTGTACGTTCAGTACGTTTTTTTATTAGTTGCTTAAAAGAGGTTAGGAAACTTATTTAAATGTAGTTGAAGTTCAGGGTATTTATTCGGTAGGAACCAAGTAGAACGCACGCATCTTAAAGTATTAAGTAGTTTTCATACAAAATTAAAGCCGGCGAGGTTTATGTACAAGGTGCTTAACTCAAGGCTCTCGTTTAGGTCCACTGTTATTCCTATTTGTAATTCAGAATTGAAATTGTTGATAAACGTGTATTTTCATTCAATGTAATGGCTTCTAAAAGGGTAAAATATTTTGTAAATACCTCATGGGGCAGTTTACAAAACATCTAAGTGTTTTATGGCCCGTTTAAAGATTTTAACGAGCGTGGAGCGAACTCAAAACTTTGAAATATTACGAGCCTTTTAAAATTGACACATCCTGTTGCTATTCCAAAATTAACTTTGGAGTAAAACGTGGTCGGTTTGTGGAATCATACGAGCTATTTCCGAAAAATAATCATAACGAACAATCGGCATGTAAACCATGACTAAAGACAGTTTTTTCCATGTCAGTTAATTTCTCGAGTTCTCTAGAACGTTGAGGAATAAAAAGAATATATAACCTCCTCCAAATCCATATAAATCTTTCCAAGTTGAAATTTGATTCATTAATATTCATCAAAACACTATAAAATTGAAATATAAGACAATATTGATACCAATTTCGAATAACAGTGTTTCTTTATTTATTTAAATTTTATGACTATTTATTAATATCATATATTACAAATTTTAATAATGTGCCATATATTTGCATTCTCGACCTACGAGTTGAGCGTAACATCCATTTTCTAACGCACACGAATAAGAACGTTATTACAATGAAACTACCGTCGATATTTATTTGCATCGATCGGTCCGAACAATGCTTCTAATTTGAGGCACAGCAAACTCTTAAGTACTTATCCAAAGTCAGAACATGATCGGAATTCAATCGCGGAGTAATTTCACGTTCTCACGAACACCAAAAGAGATTCCTGTACATACATCTCGAATGTGCGAGGCAAGGAAACACAATACTGGCAGGCTGGCACCCTAGTTTCTGAAAGAGCCTCGTGACGTCAACTGGAAGCAATCGCGCCGATTCGTCAAGCTTTGAAATTCGAACGCGTTTCTGTGGCACGTTTTTTTCTTCTTTGGCGTTTGTTGAGGCCATCGTTGCCAATGTTTGCTTTGCTTCTGTAATTGTGAATTGGTGGAGCAACTTCAATTCAAATTTAGAACATATTATTTAATTTAGGTAAGTATTAAGGACGCTTGTTCTTGATTTCCTATGCTTGTGATATATACAGCCCAGGGTTGGCCGTCGACTGACGACCACGGGATCGATCATCATCTCTGGCTCGAGCTTCGGTGAAGGTAACGTAAAATGTAGATATTTCATCGTGATGAAATCTTTTTTCTTCATGTATTTCTTAGGTTGCAATACCAAATTCTCCACTAGCGACGCGTCATCTGTTCAGATTGCCGTGCGATTCTCTAATGATTCGTCGACGAGCTCACCGATGTCAAATACTTTATGAGATAGCGCCCTTGTTCATGAGATCATTTTTCCAATGTTTCTTGTCATCCCGTCATTGCAACATCGTTGCATCTTTGACAACATCCGTGAAACAAATCTTGTCAGCCGTGCGATTCTCGAAAACAAAAGGATAAGAAACATTGTCTAGTCAATTTGAAAAAATAGTCAAGGTTCCACTTAGGATTTCAATTTTGTTAAGGATACACTTATCCCTACCTAGATTTATACAACAACATTTTTACGACATATAATAAATAAAAAATATTTTCAGCTGCAAAATAGCATAAAATATCTCATAGTGTTATTTATCTCTATCTCATAGTGTTATTTTACATTTACATAGTGACCGCAACAGGTGCATAATACCTAATCCAAAAACAGTGTAACGACTAAGCAGGCGGCGCTACTATAGAATTTACAGGCGAAATAATAAGTAATTGAAAACGGTCAATCTGCAAAAAGGTCGGCCCTATTATCGATTTTATCAGCCACGAGAAAGAATTCAACTTTTTTAAACTAAACAATCAATTACGCGGTGCCATAAATCGCAGCGGACCAATGCGAAATCCAACGACAAAATGGCGAATGTGCCCATTGTTGTGTGACCAAAAAAAAATAGAATTGAAAAGCAATTGCGGCAACACTACACCACGAATTCCCCTTTCAAACTTTACCGCCTTTATTTCCGCACCGTAAGATTGAAATTTGAATTACGAAGATAGATTGGCTTTGGAAACTGGCACTCGAGAAACAGAATGGAGATTTATTCTTCTTAAAATCGAACGCTACGGGTGGTGTTGGTTGTGTAGTGTGTCGGCAGTGTTGGCACAGCTGCTTTTCTGAAACAGCTTCAGACCCAGAAAGTAATGTTTAGTGCTTTAGGCAATCGCAGACTGTTTAATTTGATTATAATCGTCGTATAGGTAGAATGTCTCAATATTTTAAAGCAAAAAATATCAAAATATTATATACCTATAACATATAATAAATAATAGTACTTAGATACAGTATCTACTTTTATGTAAGTAAGTATTTACCTACCACTCTTGAAGATAATAACCGCAGGCGAATAAAATGTTAATTTAGAATTTTAGATCACTCTAACAACATAAGGAGACCTACCTACTTACCTATTTTGTTATACACCATACACCTACCTAGGTACTTGATTTACTTTCTCTTTACTTTCTCATGTAGAACAAAATATTGAATTATTTTGGAAACATGATAAATCTGATCTCCCTTACTGGCAAGAAATCGAACTCACCTGCTTTCATGCATGAACATGAATCATGAGGGATTTAAATCTACTCGTAGGTATACCTATATATAAATGAGGATTGAGGAAACCTTGTGTGCATTCGCTAATTGAACTATAGAAGGTATAAGCACTGGATGAGGATTTCTAATTTAAAAACTTATTCCATTTTAGAATTACAATTTCCTCGTACCCATGAAAATGTCATCTTTGTACAGCCAATCGAGATTGGATTCGAATTAGGAACGTGTCGTTCGTGCCGATTCCACGGACACGCGTGTCGTCACGTCCGACGCAGACATTAGTGCGGGGAGTCGCTCGTGTCCGAGTTGCATCGATTACGGATGTCCGTCCCTGTTTTAAATTAGTTTTCTCACGAACACTGCAGCAATGGGTGAGATAAGTTGAATGGTATATCTAGGACATTAGTATTATATATTTTTTATGTGAGATAAAGGGGCAAACGAGCAGGCGGCTCACTCGGTGGTAGGTAAGTTATCACCATCGCCAGAGGTCGTGAGGATGAGTTGCCGTGCCGGCCTTTAAGAAGGGAAATATTTCTGTAATCTGTAGAAATAGGTATGCATTTTTTTCCCTAAGGCCCTAAGTAGTGCGAGGTAGAAAATATCGTAAGAAACGCACAGTAGTGGACCGCCGACACGTGTGGAGTGTGGACATCATGCTCTGTCTGGATATCCGATGACGAAACTCAGCTGCAGGTATTAGACCGAACAGTTCCTCGGAACACTCCCCGTGATAGATGTAGTAGAAGATGCAGAGGGATCCGACATCTCTACACGGTGCCAAAGGATCGAACTTGATCTATGGTCTACGTTGAATGCTGTCAAATAGAGCTGGGGGCCAATCCCACTAACTAAATTGCAATCGAACCGTAGCTAAACGGCGACTTTTATACGTTTTCTTATTCTGTTATCGAAATATAGTTCAACTGCATTCACGTTTCTGTTGAGGCTCAGTACCTCTACCATGAGTTGGCAACATAAATGTCATCTATAGTCGATACTCGATCTCGCCTACCTATTAAGCTTGTGATTGGCGTACTCGCTGTCAATTTTAGTTCTTCAATTGACCGCGAGGTGGCACTGTTCTTTTTTCATACATTGTTTAGCAGCTGTCTATATCGAGCATCGATTGGTGTCAATGTTCTAAACTCGTGATAAACCTACTGGTACTCCTGGTACTGTGAAGCCTGCGCCCAGAAATGAGAAGAGTGCTACATAAATGTTAAACATAATAGCTTTTTGCATGTGTAAGTACCTGTTAAGATATTGCGTTCAACGACAATTTTTCTTCTTGGTTTTGTATCGCTAACCGGTATTATCGCAGTCACGTGTTTAGTATCGGTAAAACAGCCACGCGCATACAATCGAATCTGTTTTTTTTTTTGTGAGGAATGTTATCGATATTTTTTGCTGACCAACGCAATTTCAAAATCATTATCCATCACTCAAATCGAGTAAACAGCTCTCCAGCTATCAATTTAAAAATGGAAAGAAGATTTTAGTTTTATTTGGCACCACAACTAAATTTTATACATAATACCCACTCAATAATTAAATATTGAAACGTTTTTTTTATGATGCATATTTCACGCGAGTCGTACCTATTTATTGCCCGAGTTTGACCACATACCTGATAAAGTATTTCTTTACAATTTCGCTCGTACCAGTAAAAAAACCAGCTATGCTACTTATACGTATTAAATTAAAACACTCCTATATTCATATTACTTCAAGAACATATGTAAGTTCAAAGTTGAATAAATTAATGTAGGTCTACCAACTAAACAAACAAAAAACTTGTAACAAAAACAGACAAACGTAAGTATTATATTAGATAACGAGTTCAAATGCGTATTTAAATACAATAGTCGATAAAAACTTAATCGTAAAGCGTAATTACACAAGACAACTCGCATGTCATGTCAAATGAGTGAATGAACATGAAATTACATAACTTTATACTATAATACCTATACTGTATTTATTTATACTGTACATTGTAAATTAAATAATATTAAATGGATTTAATCGCGTTTAAATTGGCCAGAAGATTAGCCAGTTGAAGTGGCATTGGGCAGGGCACATAGCACGCAGAACAGATGGTCGATGGGGCCGAAAGGTTCTGGAGTGGAGACCACGGACCGGCAAGCGCAGCGTAGGTCGTCCACCGACACGGTGGACAGACGACCTGATGAAGGTCGCAGGACGACGTTGGATGCAGGCCGCTTCCAACCGGTCCTTTTGGAAAATCATGGGAAAGGCCTATGTTCAGCAGTGGACGTCCTACGGCTGAGATGAGATGAGATGAGATGAAATTGGTACATCCAGCAGTAGGTATCGAAAAACTAAATCCAGATTACGATGAAGCCACATCCATATGAATGTTTAGATTCTCTTGATACCTATTCAAGTTTTACCTCCCAACCACCCCCCAAACCGTAAATATCTCGATGGCATCTTTCACCACTTCACTGTCAGTTAGCTACAATAGTTTTTTACACACGGCAGTTGCAACCCCGTCTCCGACCACCTAGAGGAGAAACTTTCGGTGGTAGTGGCACGCTGCAACTCCACAGCCGAATGGGCCGGCACGACCGGTGAATTACCCACATAACACCGACGTGAAGTAACATACGGTTTGTGGGAGGTTCCGGAGGCCCAATTCCCCCCTTTCCCGTTCTCCTTCCCCTTTCCCTTCCACCCTTACCCCTTCGATTTCTTCTTTCCTATAATCCTTCCTCAAAGGTCGGCAACGCATCCTCGAGACCTCTGGTATTGTGGATGTCCGTGGGCGACGGTATCACTTACCATCAGGTGAGCCGCTTGCTCGTTTGCCAAACAATCCCATAAAAAAAAAGTGCAATAAACTTGTCTTGCTGAACGACAACTACCACGATTTTGTCTTAGAAACCACTTCAAACCATCCACAAAAGAGCGACAATTTAACACACATCAAACATGTTTCTTCTGGCAAAATTGGTATCATCGTAAGACGAGCTTATAGAAAATTTCTTGAAGACGCGCAAAAAGATTAGCTAAGCTTTAAATACCTGTCATTACCAATATAGGGAATATTACAATACACATGTGCCGTGGTCCTTTTTGCGATAATTTTGCTCACAGTGCTATCGTCTACCAAAGCTGGTCCGAGACAAATATCGTGATTTTGACAGCTCGTGGCACTGTAAGCGCGTTGTTAATTCGGACCAAAGTTGTAGCAATAACGAACCATTTGCGCGCGAAAAACAAAAATCATAAAAATATCATGCATAGTGTGAAGGTTAACTATGTAGTGTGTGGATTAAAAAGAAATAATGGAATGGATGGACCGACTTTTACAACTTTTACACCAAAAAGAAGGGACACCAGTAAATACATTGTAGAAATAAACAAACACCTGTCACTTTTGACAGAACGCTCACGACGATTATGGTGTAGAGCATGGTTCATGTAATCGTCAATATGGCGGCAGTTAAGACGTCATCGATGACGTAGCGTGGGCCATCGTAATCACGCTCACGGTGAAAGGGACCGACTTTTATCGCGCTAATATCGATTATAGCCAATTGGGACCGCAGTGATGGTGTGTACAATTTTGACTAGTACTTGAGAAGTATCGAACATCGGTGATCTGAAATAGGCACTCTGCCAAAATGCACTGGGAACGATTAAAATTGAAAACCTAGTTCTACGATCAGTACAGTAGACCTCGCGTACATAGATACACAAACTTTATTCTCGTATCAAAATCAACCGATAGATGGCGCCGCAACCAACTTTTCCATTCAATTATAAACGCTGATCGCAAAAATATTCTACAGAATCCTAGAAACTATAAGTACCTACAAAGTAATAAGTAAGTAAGTACCAACATCCGAACGAATGAAAGCAAATTTCTCAAGTCTTTGTAGAGCTTTCGTTCACTTCGCTCACTCGGCGAATTGTAGAAAATACGAGTATTATTTGATTTCATAAATCTTTAATACAGTAGGTAGGTGCCGTCCAGTCCAACCCGATACCATGATCACTGAAAAGTGTTCGAAACTATTAAAACAGAAACGCTTTAACTCTGTTTAATCAGAGCATTTAATTTCGGTTTAAACCTACTGTTGGATGCATGAAAGGAAAGGTTGCGATGTAGAGTCGATGGTAAAAGAAACAGGATTTGAGCGAGACCTTATTTTATTGAACGGTATCAGAAACTCGACTATTGGACAGGTTTGACCTGTACCCTTGTAGCTGTTATTATGACTACATTATTAATAAAAAGAGGCCGACCTAAAATGTCAGCAGCTTTATTACGTACGGAAAAGGTAAGGTAAAGTAAATATTACTTAGTATCTGTACCTCTACCATGAGTCGGCAACATAATTGTCATCTATAGTCGATACTCGATCTCGCCTACCTATTAAGCTTTTGATTGGCGTACTCGCTGTCAATTTTAGTTCTACACTTGACCGCGAGGTGGCACTGTTATATTTTTCCATACATTTTTTCGCGGCAGTCGATATCGAGCATCGATTGGCGTCAATGTTGTAAACTCATGGTAGACCTACTGATCCAATGAATTGACTATTCAAAGAGAAAATTGGTGGTTTGGTACTTATTCCATTAAGGCGAATCGGTCAAGCGCAGGCTTTGACATCGAGAACTTTAGATACAATACAACACTTAATAAAATACTAGAAATTTCGTAGCATGTTATGGCATTTCTACATAATATGTAGGTACAATAAGAGCACGCCGGGAGTTCTTCGGACTTACTGTAGGTACTAAATTGAAGACAAAACATTGTTCCTTTTTAAAAATGATTTCTTCGTATTCAGGAGTTTTAAGTACAGTAGTGATACATAATTATGCAATAATAATTATTTAAAAACCGCTAACAGGTAGCGTTAATCGCAATACCGACGCGTTTGTGCATTTTTAAACGTAACTTTCCATTCGGTATTTTATGTTTAGATTGAACTTTACCAACTTTTCTCAACGATAGCTACAACAAAGATATACCTATATCTACTTGTTCCGAATCGATGAAAACTATTTATGTATTAAATGATTAATATTGCAGAACTTACACATATAAAATTTTCAGCATTCATACTGAAGATGATAAAAATATATGTCTGCTTTGCAACCAAAACAATACGAAGGACAGACTCGGATATCCTGTGGTTTCGCAGACGATTCTAAGGCGTACCGAACAATCTCATTCTTAGAAACGGTGGCCATACCTACTTGTAAAGTTGTAATACTTAGTAGGATAACGTTTTATTCAGACACATAATTTTATTTTCATACATATTTCCTTAACTTACTTGCCCAATAGAATATTTTGAAATAGCCCACGTAAAACATATATGTGCATATTATACCTAATTTAAGGAACGAATAAATTAATAATTTAATTGTAAATATATATACATGCAGTAGGTACCTACCAATACAATTTATTTACTTGCATACTGTAATACTTACAGCAATAAAAAAACGTTTTACGTGGCCTACTTTAAGACATGAAAGTTCAGCTATAAAAAAATACATTTTCCTATCTGTACCTTTAATTTCAATACTAGTCTTATACCCGGATTCTAACCTGTTCAGGTTGATACGTATAGATTAATTGACCAATGAGTTATAGATAAACGTGAGAATAACTAATAATTCAAGAATAAATTCATATATGCAATAGGTACGTATTTGCAATTTGAAATCGAAAGCAAGTAAATTAAATAGGCACTATAATAACTTTTATAGTATTACTTTTTAAAGCACTAACGCCTGCTTTAGCGATCTTAAACATTGAAATTTATAGAGAGAAAAATTCCATCGTAATTTCTCTAATCTTGTAATTTTTTTTTTATTTACAGGGGCTGCGATGTCAATACGAAAGTTTCAAGTATTTCTAAATAATGCTTCTTTCGTTTGGATGGTACTGTTAAACTGTCCAATAGATGTCGCTCCGTCCCCGCAAGACGGTTAGTCAAATGCTCGGACCAGAACCTCGGTGGCCTAGTTGGTCAATGGCGTCTGACACGGAGAGTCAGAAGTCGCGGGTTCGAATCCCGTCCGAGGATGGAATTTTTCTCTCTATAAATTTCAATACTATAATAACATAACATGTACGCCTGGTGAAAGGTAATTATAGTTATAATTGTTTATTAACGAAACCGCTAATGCAGTAATATTTTTAACAACACACCACTCAGTCGTCAGTGCTATACTACTACTTTTTATACCGTAAAACAGGTAGTTCCTGATGGATCGCGATAACTTTCTTCCACGCAGGTGAAGTAGCGGGCATTAACTATTTCAGCAATAAAAATATTCAAAAAACGATATTTAAAAAACTGACGATCGACAGTAGCTGTCGGTCTAGCGCTCGACGAGCCTACATCTCCTGAGGATGCCTCGTGTCGAGGCGAAACACGTGTCGAATCGTTTTTGGTTTATTTGGGTTTTCTGGTGTGTTTTTTATTTTGTATTATTAGCAGTTTATGCGGGAGGGAGGGTGGTGCACACCCCCAAATAAGCCAAACTCATTGTTTTTTTCAGCGGAAGTATCACTAAATATTTTTTAATATCGTTTTTTAATAATGGATTTCCGCAAAGTAACGCCTGAGTCAATAAATTATCAAACATATTCAAATATATAAATATTAATTTAGATAAAATTGTATCAATTAAACTAAATCCTCCTTGACTTTCACGTTTAACGGAGAAACTTAATTCGATAACATATCGAATTATAATTTTGATATTTATTTATCAGGAATAAAAAGTTAAGAAATAAATGTATCAAATATAGCTAAAGGATATCATATGAAAGTATGTACGGTACTTAACAAAATAACAATTTTTTGTTATCTGTTTGTTCCGGCTATTCTCTGCTTTAACAGCTGGACTGATTTTAACGGGATTTTCACTGCCAGATAGCTGATGTTATAAGGAGTAACTTAGATTATACATATACAAATAAAAAAGTAGTCTTCCGCACAAAAAAAACTATAATCATGCGAGCGAAGCTGCGGAGAACTCAGCTAGCTGAATAACAAAACTGGGAGACAACAAAAAGCGCGCGCGTGATCAGTTTTTTTCTTTATCAGCATAATCATTAATGAGATAGTTGCACCCATCACAGCTGCTGAAAGTACAACTATACGCCTTGACCCCGCTATTGACCTGGATAGTTAACCAGGTCATGTTGCATCAGAGCACGAGACCGGAACGTACAATAACGTTACACGCTGTGTCTCATAATTTCTCCGATACTGTTTTTCCTTATTCAATATTAGGGTGATCCCTTTCCGGAAGATTTGCCAAATTAGACCCGCTTGACGGACTGGTTTACCTTGAGACCAACTGACCCCCCAAGTCCTCTTCAAGGCTTATTCAGGATAAGCATACAATGTCTTCAAGTCAACATATACTGCGTTCGAATAGGCTATTCGTGATCGTTTTTAGCGAAAATAACACTAAAAACGCTCACAAGGGGCGTTCGAATTGGGCATCTGTGGGTGAAAATGTCATTCATGTCTCATTTTGTTCAGCGTTCGGATAGCTAATAAAGAGGAATTTTGCCACCAAACATTTTTGACCCAAGTCCGGTGCATGGTTGTTTGTGATCGTTTTTTGACAGCTATGTATTTGACAGCATAATCATGCGATTCTAGGTCTTATGCTCAGTTGAGCGTTCGAATAGGGTGTGAGCAAAAGTGGCAAAAATAACGTTTTGTGCTTTACGAACGCTTTAACAAAAGAGCCACCAATGACAACGCCACCAATGTCCTCATAAGCTAAACGAACGCACGATTGGTGTCTTATTAAATAGTTAAATGGGTAACGTGATGAAATCGTCATCTTCCAAGAAAGCTTCATCCGGGGCATTCTTTAAGGATTCTTTAAGTGAAAGCAATTCGAATTATTTTTAAGACACACACTCAACAACAATAGGTAGCCAACCCATTATCGCACCTAAGGAAGTTTTCAGTCAAAAACTTATCATATTAAATTATCTATGACAAAGCATTCCGTGATGGTGATCCTTGATTTTTCTGTACCTAAAAAGCAGATGACGATAAGCGAGTTCCATGATTTTTGTTCAGCCAAAAAGTGCTCAATGCGCCTAAAAAAGTTATCATTTCAAAAAAATCACGAAATGTTTCTAGTTTAAAATTTTGATATTCACCAGCCCAAGAATTATACAGCATAGTTATTATAAATTCACTAATTTCTACATTTTGAAAATATAATTTGGAATCAGAGACAAAGTTCACAATCTTACATTCAAACCTGCTCGGATCTAGGTTAACCAATATTACACCAACATTTGAATAACTTGATGAGCCTCTAAAATCTTTTAGAAAGTTGTTTGATTTCCTACATATGGGAAACTATTATTTACTATATTTATTACTTCAATCATTCTTTTCCCTGGAGAAAATGTTAAGACTCCTGATTTTCCATTATTCTGCCAAGTTCTGCCATTATTTCTAGACTTTGCTTTGTCGCTCCATTTAGTAACTTTGCCACTTCATTTCCCAAAATCGAAATCCCAGAAACGTCAGAAAACACTTTTATTATAAAATGGGAGAACAGGCGCAGATCCAGCTTACAAAAAAGGTTGTGGTCACCCGAAAATCAGCGGCGAGTCGGAGCATAAACTCTCTCATGATCGATATAGTATCAAGTCGCTCGCGTGATGTTAAGCGTCACGCTTGCCCATAACAATCCAGTGCCACTCAGAATTTTAAACTGGGTAAAGCACTGCGCTTTTTACTCGGAGATATAAGATGTTCTTGCTCTGAGTTTTCGCTGGAAACAACTAAGTACAAAGGATATCAAATGATGTCAGATTAAATTTAAAAGAAGATTTCTTTTGCGAAAACGTTAATTATTTCTAAAATAGATATCCATTGGAGAAATAATTAACGTTTCAGTAGTTTTAGTTTAATAGTTTTAGTAGTAGTACCAGTTTTTGTATATTTTGTTAAGGAATTGGATATAAACCGTCATGTCGTCGGCCTGTCGATTAAGAAAGTGACGTTTAGGGTTGTGGGCATGCCCATCGTGTCCACAACGGATCCGCGCTTGTGGGAGAAGCCACTATATCCCGAAACACAGTTATTCAGGTTTCCTGAAACACCGTTAGGTGATCTAGTTCGGGAGCCGTAGATTCAACAAAATATACGTGAAAATGATGTCAAAAAATAAGTTTTGTATTTGTATAAATCATACTTTCGCTTTAATAACATTTATCATATTGTAACATTCATATAAAATAGTAACAAACAACTTTCACGAGTTCGTGTGTAGTTTATTATTAATAGTTAGAATCCACTTGTGATGCTTATGTGTCAGCAGTTGCAAAACGAGAGGAGTGGGTGTAAACGTAGACATCGGGTAAATATAATGCTGTATTTGTTAAGCCCATCGAAACCCACATTATCAAGATACTATAAAATATAAATTATCTTAGAGCAGATTCGGACATATCGCTCATCATATAATTCAATGAGCGACCACACACGGTGAATATACTATAATATTTTACCTTAGAGTAGCTTAAGATGCCACCGATATTCGAACGGCATGTTAACATACGCTAAGACTACTGCAGATCATGAAGACATCTTAAGATCATGTCCGATACTGATCTTAAGATCCAATACAGAATGTTGACAAAACCGTTGGTAGGTATCGTGCAAATAAGTATATGAAAGTGCAAGAAAAAGCTGTTTTTTTTTCTGAAAGATCATTGTAAAGTGTAAATTCAATACGGTGTTTCCTGTGTTTTATGTGATCTTCTATCCAGATTTTTAGTTTTTTTCTTTTAGCTAGTATGACGGTTATATCATATTCACAGTCCCAATCAGCATCTGAGGAACTGTCCAACAGGTCTAGCAACAAAATACGAATTATCGCAAAATAAAAAATATGATCACTCTGTATATTACAGTGTGAACGATCGAGACGTGCGGCTCCCGAGACGGACTCCGATAGAATGTACGCTTGCTATATATTATAGTATCTGCGCCGTGTGTGGTGGGTTAAGTTAACATAACTTTTATATTCGACGCTATAATATATATTATCTTAGTCGTGTGTGATGGGCTTTATGAACTTGGTTGTTATAAGAAAATTTGGACATCGCTTCGTCGCCATATAAAGGGCGGTTTCCCAGAAGTACGCTCAATAGCACTGAGTTAAACAAACGTGTAACAATGGAACATATAAATCAATGCTCAATAGTAAATCTAGGCTTACGACAAAATTTCCAATCAAGTTGATATTCAAAACTGAGTTTTTCTGTACCTAATAGCGGCCATAATCTTGGTTAGCATTAACTTAATACTACCCATTTTGGTTAGTACTCGTAATAATAACCTTAATACTAACCAAGATTGGCCGCTTACGTCACGATAGTGGTGAGAGTCCGAAATTGAAGCAGTTTTTTCCTCGTTGTAACTACAATCAGTAAATATTGTACTTGATGATGAAGTAGCGACATTAGTAAACGATTAGATACATTTGTGGGAACTCGCTTGGGCAGAAAACCAAACTAAACAGCGCACTAAAATCTAATGTTGAGTAGATTATTCGGATAATTCGGATTTTAGTATGACAATATAAATACTACCAAGTATTTATATCTTCACTTGTTCAAAAAAACTAAAAGAAACCACCGAACTAAAAATTTATAATGGTGGTCCATATTCAATAAAATCCAAAATTATTTAACATTTAGAATGACAATTCTAAAAATAGGATTATTCTATTCAATTTTGGGTTATTTTAGGTTAGTTTAGCGAGCACCAAGTCACGTGACGACTAAAATGTCTAAAATATGCCCACGATTGAAGAGAAATATCTAATTTTAGTGCTGTCATTTGAAAGTGTTATACTAATTTGGATTTTAGCCAAAACAAAATAAGTACTGCCATAATTAGAAGATTTTTAGTTATGAGAATGCTTACAGAATCGACACCATTGTCATACTAAAATCCGAATTCGAATAAATGCTAGCGAATGTTAACGGAGATTTAGTGGTCATGTAACTTGTGCTCTCTAAACTGAAGTCAATTATGTCAATTAACCACAATTGAATAGATAATCCTATTTTTAGAATTGTCATTATAAGTGACATCTACTAATGTGGATTTTAATACGAACATAATAAGAACTATTATAGTTTAGAGAAGTTTACATTTTAATTCGCTAGTTTGTCTTCTATCTATTCTATTCTATATAATCTTCTAAATACATATAACCTGACAGTTCAGTCAATCTATATATAGGGTGTTTGGTAGAGGGACCGACAAACCAAATGACCGTGTTCGGGGGACCACTTGGAGAAGACAAGTTGGCCAAAAAATTTCCCCGACCCCCCAATATGTTTAACTATTTTTTGTGATTTTTCCCTTTTTCTCCGAAATTGTACCTATTTACCACCATAACATTTGTAAAATCTGTTTTAGACCGGATGTTTTTAGTTGAATTTGGTCTCTAATACACCTTCAGGCCACGCAAAGCAAAATTGGATACAAAACAGAGCTAACTAACTGATTTAGTTAAAAAAAATTGGGGTGTCGGGGATTTTTTTGGCCAACTTGTATTCTCCAAGTGGGCCCCCGAACATGCTCATTTGTTTTGTCGGTCCCTCTACCAAACACCCTGTATACAACTTTTATGTATTTATTGCTTGTACTGACTGATTTGTCAATGCAGAATCTAGACTGCTGGGGCTACAAACTTCAAATTTTGTCACTTAACCCTTTGCGTACCAGAGAAGTACTTGTGTACGTACTAAATGTACATTCACGTACGTCCGTTTCATTCATAAATCTTTTGTTTTAATTATCACGGTATATGAAGGTCTAATACCTTTTATATATCCACTAAGTTACGTTTTTTTACAAATTTCACCCTTTAGGTAAATTAATTTGATTTCTGTAGCTTCGTATACCACAGACCAAGTAAGCGCAGCTGATGGCGGACGACCTACTCACATAAGCATAGAATTGTAAAAACAGTCTCCAATATAACACATGACGTATTTAATTGCGGTTAGTGTTAAAAATTTAACTAAGTACATATTATAAAGACTTTTCTTCAAATACATCGAATCGCATGATTAAAATGAAAAATAATTACCCAGCCTCTTAAAATAATTATAAACCTTTGAATAAATTGATATTTAAACGCGTAATGATTATCGAGGCTTTTTTTTTAAATTAGAATCGCGATGTTAATTGCAAGTCCATTAGAATTGACTATTCCAAGGATTTTATGCACTAATATTTCAATTTTGATTATAGCAATAAGCGAAAAGGGAGCATTTACTTAACAACCGCTGTATATAACGTAGGGTCTGAGTTCAGTGCGTCGTAAACTGGCTGGAACTGGTAATTTTTGGGTAAATGCCATAAATTTTCAAGCAATAACAGTACGCGTCGGGCCGCGCGCTATTCCCTTTTATTTACGACTGTACTTGTTTCACATCCAGCCTGTTATAACTTTCGTGCACGACTGTATTGTGATTTTTATTTTTAATTTTTTTGTTTTATTCCTGCTATCTGTTCGCGTTGCGTTTTATTGTTCTTTGTTATGGAAGTTGGTAGCTTTTGGATTTATTTCCAAAAGAATGATGTTCATTGCTATTTTAAATAAATTTTAATAACTTCCACTAAAAAAATGTACCTGTTCGGCCTGGGCCGGTGGATCTTTTGTTCAAATAAAGAACGTGAAGTAAAACCAAGATGGCGACGACAGGGGCGGCGGCAGCGTGGCGTGGCAACAAGCTTTTGAATCGGTTCGTAAGTTCATCCAGCATCGGAAGGGAGTGCTATACCAATGCCAGCATTAAGCATAGCAGACATTCAATTTATATTTAAATTTTTATATTTACATCTACAAAATTGCCGCAAGGTTATATAAATAGCATACTTAGATGACTTATTTAAATAGAGGTTCATTCCAGATGGCCCACTTTTGTAACGCAGAAGTTGAGATAGTGTGAGTGTAGCGAGCGTGTCTACGAACCGGTTTGTTTACATTAATCACTGGCGTGCTTCGTTGTGTTTGTAGAGAGTAGTCGAGACGCCATCAATGTGTGAGTCACGTCTTTACGTCACTTTTGTTTACATCTGCAGAAGTGTGCGTAGCCTTTCTATACACGACAGATCGGAATCATGACATAATGGGAGTGTTAGTGTTGTACCACAATGATATGAAAACGTCTATATTTATTGCCTATTGTATTTGCCGACATATAACTATGCGCGACCTATAATTATAATCTATGATTTGAGGTATGTCTCATCGGTTGAAAAGAAGAAGAGGAAACTCTACTAGTCTAAAAACTACTTATTTAAGTGGTATAATTATTATGTATAATTATGTATTACCTATAGCTTTATAGGTAGTGAAGTGACTTTGCCTTCGAAGCACGTGTCTCATATTATAGTTAGGTACCTACTTAGTGACGCATCCTTATAATTATGCCTGTTAGACTTTAAACCAAAACACAGAATACGAATACTAGAACTAAGGGAAGCGTTAGAAAAGCCATTAGACATAATTATTAAATACGTATGTAGTAACAGGACAATAAATAATAATAGGTACCTACTCCTTCGTAGCAATTTACAAAAATTTAAAAAAGAATGCGTATTGTTGATTTTATTTCTGATGTATCATGATTTTTTCAAACTTTAACGGTTTATAAAAGAATTTAAAAAAATTAAAATGGAGGCATATTCTATTTGCTTATATATTATTTGTTAAAATTTAGGTAATGTAATGAAAAAGACCTTACGAATAGATTTAGAAGGTTCGTATATACCTACTGAGAATTGTTAATTATCTGCTATTAAGTATCTACTAATTTTAATACTCATCTGAAAACAATCTGATATTTAATATTAATAATAAATATATCCATAAACTATTACAATAATTATTAGTTAAGACTATTGCAGCATAAATAGTGTCCGGACAAATCAGTAATCTTTGCACTCTACACATCACTAGCGCTGTATACGTCACGTGTATAGCGTTGTACGTACTAGTGTGGGTATGATCGTGACGTCACATTACGTTTCGTCACGCGCGCGCCCTTGTGTGCGTGCTTACGTACCGACAGTACCCGCGGCTGGCTCTGTCTGTGTGCGTAGAGCGGGCGTGTCAACCATCAAGTCAATGTTACATTTTTGTGACCTTAACCGTCAGTCTCGTCCTTTACGTAAGTTATTGTGTCTGTCTATGCACTAATAGGACTTCACACAATTGTACTCTTATAATTATTTAACTCTTCTTAGACTTCCTTATAACCTACCGGTAAGTCAGTCAAAACATTTTTTCCAATGTCTCAATTTGTAATTAAAACACCAATATGTAAAAATAAGACTAAACACATGGTTTTTAAAACTAACCCTACCTACTCACAATATAAAACGGTGTTACATAGAGACCATCAACTAGATTCATGTATTAAACCGGACTAAACCGGTTAATGCTATGAATTAAAAAAATTGCTTTAATGAGAATAGATGGTTTGACGGCAATTAATTACTTTGTAATGTGCTTGCATTATGTTGCTAGACAAGTAGTTAAAAACACACATAGCTTGAAAGCGTGCGGCGTGTAATCATACAGTTAATAGCCAAATATACATATCACGGAACAAGCAACTGCAAATAATATCCACAAATGAGTTCGTAAAGGTTAGTAAATTCCAATTCAGACAGTTTAGCGTCGGTTCAAACTTCAAAGTCATAGCAGCAAAGGAATAGCATGTTAAATAGCCTCTTTTGACATTTTAGCACCTCGAATTTAAACTTGTCGATTCTCAATTCCACCCTGACACTGAAATCTAAGAAAATAATAGAAAAAAGCTTTTGAGAAGAGTCAAATACCAAAAAACAACCAAGTAAACCAAATCGATTTCTTTCAAACTTTATTAAAACATTGAATAAGTACAATTTGTAAAATTTAATACCGACTTCCATTCTATTCAGTTATTAGAGTGTAACTCAAAAAGTACTGAACCAAATTTGGCCGAAAATGGGACCACACGGCACCAGCTTTCAAACAAAAAATAATTTTGAGAATCGGTTCACCCAAGCGAAAGTTATGAGGTAACATTGATAAAAAAAACAGTCGAATTGAGTACCTCCTCCATTTTGGAAGTCGGTAGAAAAGAAAAAACACCCAACATCTTAATTACTCAAAATAATAATTAAAATTCACGCCCATACAAGTTCTTTTTTCTGCAAACGTAAAATGAAAGTGTGTCTAAATAGTCTATTTACTTTAGATACGCTACAGGGATTCCATCAAGTAGGAGTGGCCTACACTTACAGGCATAAAATATTTCACAGTATTTTATTTAAGAATAAGTATATCACGGAATAACTCTTTTTTTGAGTCATATTGTGGGTATAATGGTTATTTATACATAATACAAGTTTTTGTTAATTGAATGCTTATTTAGATGTCATCGTTGTATTAGCTTGTCACGTACAAATATTTTTTTTTTAAACTTATATTCGTCTTCATAGCAAATATTTAATTTCGTTGATTATTCTCGGATAACTCACGAGTTTGATTCATGTTGGATCAAATGACGATTCCATGGCTCTTACAAAAGCTCTGCTAGATTGCAAGTTTAAAAGAGAGAGAGTAGAGAATAATAAGATATCTACAACGAACATTTCTAAATATGTTACTATTTATAACAATACCCACTTGTTTATTAAGAAATAACAATTAAATTACCACTTGCCAGTTCTTAGCATTAAAAAAAGAAAAAGCTACCCTTGTCACCGTAAAAGCTGCAACAACAGAGAATCGATTGCGGATGCGTCGGTAACAAGTGCATCAGAACATCTGTGACTGTCGCGAATGGCTCCTAGGGGGAACATAATGGCCAACGCATTTGTTTCTGCTGATTTATTGGCAGGGGATTGTAAAACTTGTTACATGGGGAAGACGGTGGAGAATCGCATACTAGATCGTTCTGTTATACGAGTATGTTCAATTTAAAACTTGCTATTTATGTTCGTTTTTCAACCTATTGAGTCAGAATGGCTTTCCTTTTTGTTTTGTGTATCAACCAGAAACATATCGGCCATAATTAATACATATACACTATAGAACATATATATACATATATAAATATACACAATAATATGAAACACTTTCAGACACAGATTAATCTTATTTGCACGGTTATCACTAAATAAAGTCCCATTGGTAAATAAGGAAAAATTCAGCTTTCAGCATTCAGCATTATAAATTCAATATTAAGGATTTATATCCTATCTGTATATCTAACGGCGTCACTATCCTATGAGAAGTTGTCGATAAATTATATGAAACACTCAGACAACAAAGTTTCGTCATTATATGCACAGTTGATCCTAAATAAAGACCCATGACGAAATGAGGAAACAATTACATAAATAGACGTGACCTGTCCAAAATCTATTGTGCAGAAATATTCAGCGTTATCAAATCAATATTAAGGATTTAAATCCTATCTGCACATCTAACGACATCACTATCCAATGAAAAGTTATCTATAAATAATAGGAAACACTCAGACACCAAAGTTTCGCCATTATATGCATGGTTTTCACTATCCTATGAGAAGTGATGGATACTAATCTAGCGTTTATCTTCTTTAACAGAATAAATTCGTCAGCAAGATTATCTGTATCCGTGAATTAACATAAGAGAATACTAAATAGAACTCCAAAATTATAGTCTCTAAAACTATAATCTTCTTTATAGTGATGAGCTAAGGCTAAATTGTCTATCCAGCTCTACCGAATCGGTCCAGTGGAAATAATAGGTCCATTACTTCACTTTATAGCCTGTCTAAATTATTCATCTATTATTTATCTCAAGTTGAAATCGTCCTCATTACAATAATTGCAGTTCTCGGCCTAATTGAATAAATCATCAAGTAACTGGACGTTACTATGTTAAGTGTTTTGGTATTACATATCTAGTATTTTGATGTGTTCTCAATTACTATAAATTAAGCCACATATTAATTGAGAATTCATTTGCGCGGGAAGTATTTAATTTGGACCATGATAATGTATTTAGCTCAGAATCTAAATAATTCAAGGAATCGTTTTATTTTTGGAAGAGTACACTTAGTGGTTGAATCGAAATTAATTGTATGATGATGAATGATATATATAAACATGATATGTTGACATTTCATTTAGTAGAAGATCTAATTATGTTGAACAAATACTACAGTCTTCTAAAATAATTAGCTGTGGTCATATCACAAGTTAATAAAAATATTTATTTTTCTGTCTTTTAAAAGTGAAATTTTAAGTGAATATACAATAATTACTTCATATTTATACTGTCATTAAAATAAACAAGAATTGAAGTTATTAAACATTGACATCAACGGCATAAAATGATTATTACTTATTTTTTATTTTAGAAAGTGTAATCGTATATTTTGTACATTTGTCATTACTTAAGTTAGTTATGTAAATATTTATAGTTGCGACAAGTGAGCTTTAATTTAAGTCACATTCACTCATATATATATTTGGTCTGTCATTAAGTCACTGTCCTGCCTGTGTCACCTCTAGAGAATGTGTGTAATAACTGACACTTTCTAGAGCGATTGACAAGAACAACACACAAATAACTTTTAATAATTCGCTTTACCTACACTCATGCACCGCCGTCACGTCCGTGCGATTTTGCAGCAAACATCGTTGCAACTTTGACAACATCCGTGAAACAAATGACATGACAAGGAACGTTGGAAAAACAACCTTATGTACAAGGGCGATATCTCAAAGTATTTGACATCGGTGAGCTCGTCGACGAAAGCATGGACGAATCATTACAGAATCGCACGGCAGGAACAGATGTCAAAACACGAGATATCATTAAATTTGGAAAAATAAACCAAATCAATGACAGCCCTTTTTTGCCTTTTCCCGCCAATCCTTATTTGTAATAGTTTTAATCAATGACAGTCATGTTTTTTGCGTCTTATCCCGCCAATCCTTGTGTGTAATAGTTGATAATTTAGCTACGAGAAATAAATTATTACTACATTTATTTCAGATTCAATTTATTCAGTTTATTTCAATTTATTTCAGAGTTTAACGTTCTCAATTCCACTCCAGTTCCAAATAACAACTATTAATCGATGTTAACTAGATTAATTGAACCATCCGCTGTAGATTTATCGCATTTGTCGTGCTGGGCCGTACAATGTAAGCAATAAGTACAGAGAGTCTGTAATACAAAGTACATAAATGTGTGTGTGTCGCGAGGGTGTGTGAGTGTGTGTCCTTGCATAATGCCTGACTGGTATATCTCAGGAACAAAAACACATGGGAAATAGGTTGATTCACAGTGTATAAAACGTCTACTTAGAAGTAAATATGACATACCAAATCGAAATGCCATGGCGATTAGAGTGTAATATACTTTACCTGACAATATGAATGGAGTTGCCTTAAATGCTTATAAAATTATTACTTGACTTACTATTGAAAAAATGTTATTACTCCATAAACCTATTAAGTACTTCTTAGATGATAAAAATCTAATATAGGTAATATTAAGGTTTGACATTTACTAATAGAATCTAGTATTTTTTTCAACGACATTCTTACTTATTATATCTAAAATTAGTTTGTATTTTTATTTCTGCCTGTTTAACTATTTTCGCGTAGAAATCACATAAGTATTATTCTTATATAAAACATTTGCACGCATTTCAGATAGAGTTTTGTTGGAACTGTTTTATGTGCTGTAAGAACTCTGCAATTTTGTACCCAAACGAAAAAATATTCAATAATTCATTCATGTTTCTTAAAAAAACCAGTTGCTAAGTTTTAACACCGAAAGAGCCTTAAACACATATCTCAGCACTAAAATTATCAAGAATATGGTTAGATTATAACAGATTTAGATTTAAATTTCGTGTTCATTTCAACACCAGTTTTGGAAATATAAATGTATGATTGCCACATGTTTCTCCGCCATCATTTCTTAAACTATGCTCTAAAACAATCTACGTTGGTGGAAACAGTTATGTAAAATTCAAGTGACTAATATTATAATAACACTTTTTTTATTAAATGCATATAAAAGTATACACGAGTACGCGGTGTTTATAACACAACTAGCTGCTCTACGCGGTTTCACCCGCACGGTGATGGATGATGATAATGAATCTTATATAGCCTATATTGCTCAGGGTGAATGTAGCTCTCCAATGGTGAAAGAATTTTTGAAATCGGTCCAGTACTTTTGAGCCAATTCGTTACAACAGACTTACATACAAATCTTTCCTCTTTAATATTGGTACTAGCTGACCCGCCAGCGGCTTCGATCGCGTGGCCTCGCGGGATACGGTAATTACAGATTGCAATGGGTCAGATTTCAAGGAGGGGTTTCACAAAATCCCATCTTAGTGAGTACATAGGTCCAAAAAGAACCCCCATACAAAATTTTAAATTTTTAGCACTCGCAGTAACGAAGTTTCATATAAACTATCAACCCCCCAAAAAACCCTTAAGGGGTTGAATTTCATAAAATCCCGTTTTAGTGAGCACCTACGTCTAAAAAGAACCCGCATGCAAAATTTGAAACTCCTAGCACTTGTAGTTTCTGAGATTTCGTGATGAGTGAGTGACCTTTCGCTTTTATATATATAGATAGATAGATAACAAATTATTATTAAATGCAGATTTTTTAAATCTATTTACGTGTGTTTGTTTCGGTTAATATTCGTAAAGACTAGCCCGATTTTGACGGGACGTTCACTGCCAGGTAGCTAATATAAAGAGTAAATTGACTACTTTTTACCAGAAAAAATAATCTTAGTTCTGGCAAGAAAAACCTTGTGTTTGTTATTGTTATAGTAATGTTTCACGCGTGTGGCGAAAGCGCGGGTACAGCTAGTAGACTAGGTACTAAATATGTACCCAGTTTGAGTTGATGAACACGAGTTAAACCAAAAACTGCTTAGCGTGAGTAGTGTCTCCAGGGGTGTCTTTCTAGGACCGCAAGAAAGTGTGGCTTTCGGGAATCAATTGTTTCGTGACAAAACAATTAGTCGTTTTTTTTATAATTAGGGTAGGGATCATGCACGAGGTATCAACACCAGTGGTAACCTCCTGCCTATTCTAGCCTATATTGCCTATTCCGTGACAAGTGACGAACTTCACTGGCATAACCATCAAACCCGAAAACAGTATTGCGAACATTGCTACTTCGTGGTAGAAATAGGGTATGGTGACAGTTCTCCCGCGGAGGAAATCGTTCACAGAGAGTTCTACTGCTTTTAGGCTGAGCGCAGACTTGAGTCACGATAGTTGACAGACTATTGCTTTACAAACATTATGAAGAGGCGCACACTTTAAACAAAACGTCATAGACAAAATTGTCTCATAGTCAAAACAGTTTCGTTTAGATGTGCGACGTGTCATAGGCAAAACAATTTGGTTTTAGTTTTAAGACCGACTTGTCTATGTGAGGAAAATCTGTCTTAAAACTGTCGTGACTCCAATGTGCGCTCAGCCTTAATGTCCTAGAATATTTGGCCACACGGCGCCCTACGGCCTACCCTTACGTACTATTATTTATTCTGTGCCCCTAAGTATAAAGTAAAGCCAATATCCGTAGAGGGAGTGTCGACGATCGCAATCGCACCGCGGCAATCGCAACTCGCACCTGCCTACTACACAGGTGCCGGAAATCTATTAACGCTTTACACGTGAAGGGAGTACGTGCTCTTTGTTCTAAGGAGGTAGATGTTCCGTGTTTGAATTGACTAACCTCCTTGAGATGTGTTTCTTGTACTACCAACATTAAAATTTGTAACTACGATTAGTAATGGCGGGAAAAAGCCCAATAATAGCTGTCGTTTATTTTGTTTATTTTTGTTAGATTTATATTTCTTCGAGTTTTGTGTAACGATAGTAATAATTTTGTGTAACGATAGTACTTCGACGTGTAATAATAGTGGATTATTAATTGTTAAGTGTTTTAATGGTGCATGTCTAGGCAAAGTGAATAGAATCATGAAACGTTGTCTGTTTAGTAATGAATTCACCTTGTTACTAGAACGTGACGTAGACATGACAGTGACTTTATGAAATACTTGCTTATTTATATGACTGTTAATTGACTCTGATTACTTGAATAATTATTTAACTAATGCAACTATACTTGGAAACAAAGAGAAAAATATAAACTTAACTAGAGCTACCAATGGATTGCGAATATCATGATTTTTTTAGTTGGCTGCAGTATCGTAAACAAAAAATAACTACTATTTTTCTACCGACTTTCAAAACAGGAGGAGGTACTCAATTCGACTATATTTTTTGTTTTATGATTGTTACCTCATAACTTTCGACTGAAAGAACCGATTCTCAAAATTCTTTTTTGTTTGAAAGCTGGTGCTTACCCATTTAAATTTCATCAACTCGTTCCAGTAGTTTTTGAGATACACTCCAATAACTGAATAGAATGGAAGTCGGTATAAAGCTATTCAAATTGTACTTGTTCATAATGCAATGGTTGTAAACAGTTGATTTATCTATTAATATATTAGTAAATAGTAAATATAGTGAATTACTTACTTAACTGTTTACAACTGTTGGATTTAAATGTGTTGTCTAAATGTTCTGGAATATATTTACAATGATAAGAAGAATATATCTAATCCATGCGACTCGTCCGAAATTGAAATTATGTTTTTCATAAGTTTCCATCGAATGAGTGCATCAGTTAGTATAACATAGTAGTACCTTCTCTATGTGTAAAAAAAGTAGTTACCGTTCCCGCGTCACACACCCGCATGACAGCTGTCACTTTTTTTTTTTAAGTGTAGTGAGGATAGCTAGATATTATACATGTAGAATACATTCTAAATGTAAATGACCCAACATTAGCCGGATGGTGCATGATACAAATTTATTGCCCGCAACACAAGTGCTTTTAACAAGGGCCGGTTTAAGGAACGAATTATGAATAAAAACTAACTATGGTTAGCCACGTAAAACTTAGCATTTTGTGAACGGCATGCGGGTTTCAGCTTTTTCCTAACCTCAATAATTTACAATCATATTTGGCCTTTTTCGCAGTAATAGTAAGTCCTTTCAGATTTCTTAGGCGTTATAGTTTTTTTAGGGCTCCGTACCCAAAGGGTTAAACGGGACCCTATTACGAAGACTCCACTGTCCGTCCGTCTGTCACCAGGCTGTATCCCATGACATGAACCCTGATAGTTAGACAGTTCAAATTTTCACAGACATAGTATTTCTGTCGCAGTTATAACACCAAATACTAAAATAAATCAATTCAAGGGGGCTCCCCATACAACACACGTGATTTTTTTGCTCGATATTGATAACGGCAACAGATAGACGCTTGAAATATTCACTGAATATTTAGTTGTATTCACTACAATGGTGCGGAACCCTTCATGCTCGAGTCCGACTCGCGCTTGGCCGGTTTTTTTACAATATTCAATAAGTGACAGGAACAATTCTTGTCAGCAAACTTTCTATAATTTCTAACGTAATCATAGATTATGAACCAATTATAGAAGTTACCAACACTAGCATATTCTACAAAAGTACCTACAATGAGAATTATCACGACTAACGAGAGGTCACCAGTTCACAAGTTACAGCCGACCAAGATATTGCGTTGTTGATCTCAAGTCAACGTTGAGGAACCTCAGTTACAAAAACATAATTTATTTTAATTGAAGATTTGTTTTCGTTTATGGTATCGTACGAACCATTCCTTATTAGTAAACCACTTACTGATTTTTCGTCTTGTTATAAATGTAACTTCTACAAATTAGACTTAAAAAAACAATAGACCTGCAGGGCAATTACGTATCTCAGTTACACTCAAATGTTGATTGAAAACATGAGAAATGGCGGCTCTATGCCAGTTTTGACAACTCCAGTAAACATAAATATTAGTAAGTTGATGACTGGAACTAACAAAAGGGACATAACGCCGCCATTGTTTTAGTATTCAATCATCTTTTGATTGCAACTTAGATGCATAATAGCCCTGCCGGTTAGCATTATAAATTGCATTTTATGGATTACCTGTTGCTCTACACAACTAAGCTAAAACTTGCGAGCCAGTGTCCTTGACGCTACTTCGTCAAACGTCAAATTTTTTAGTTTAATTATTTCAAAGTCAAAGTCAAATCATTTATTACCAACAAAGGTGCAAAGAAAAAAATATAGATGTTAATTAACTAAATATGCTTTATTGATCGGCAATAGGGATACGCTCAGCCTCAGGATATTTATATGAATCTTTCAATCCAAAGTAATGGATGAAACTAAGTCAACTTAATTCTTTGGCCACCGTTACCGGAAATCGCCTGTTTCACGGCTCCCGCGCTCCATGGACGATTTTGCATCTCTTTTCATTATAACAGTTAAAATAAAAATAATTATACGGATAATTCTCACACCCTCCGACCAGGATTTCGTTCAGTTTCGGTAAACTGCTAAAATACCATTAGAGCAACTAGAGCCATACGCTTAAAACAACAACTAAACTGGTTTACGATCACAGCAACACTTAAGTTACTTGACAATAGATGGCATTGTTATCAATTTGCTAAAAATAATCTCCAAACACGAAATACCAAAAACGCGGTCATCCAGGTACTTATGAACTTGTTTACTTGGAGACAGCAGTCCGGCCCTGTGCAGGCGCCGAGGTAAAAAGTACGTTAACGCCAATGCGGGCCAGATGCTCACGTCCGCGACAGGGTGTCGGCCATGGCATGTCTCGGAAACGGACCGGATGTCGCATGCCACTACGCGATGCATGTCTCTTACTGCACTGGCTACTCTTTGCATGATGTTCTTCCGCCTTCGAACTGCCTTTTTTATTTTTGGACTCTTACTTTTTACACATGCCATTTTGAGATTAAAAAAAAGAGCTGACTTTTTTGTTTTTGGACTCTTACTTTTTACACATCCCATTAGGAGATTAAATAAATTAGTCTAGTTGAAGATATAGGGTCATAGAGAAACCTTGTATACTGGAGAAAAGGGTTACTACGCACCCATATTAATCTCACCAGATTACACTTGGTAGGTATAGGTGCCCAGAATTACAAGGAAAAAGAAATTTCCCATTTCGATAATGGACCAAAGTTCAAAACCCATATGTAACCATTGAGCTAATATCAATACGTATAGAAAAGCTAAGTCAAAAAGTAATGCTCTAATTCGTTAAAGTTTAAATTAGAGTAAAGTTTGCTGCAGCGCTGAAATAATAACTAATCGAACGAAACTGTATAAAACACAGCAATACAATACAGCGTTATAACGCTTTAAAGGTGTAATTTTTTTGCGACCAAAAAGTCGAAAGTGCCGCAATTTTTCATAATTAGAGTATAGAATAAACACACCTGTAACATGTAACTATTGAAAAAAAAATCTACCGACTACGGTCGCTATCTCGAGACATTGGTTTCAGAGTCTCTATCGCCGAGTAATTTTACTTGCTACAGCGCCCTTCGCACCTTAACACAGTAATGCTTGCGCACTATTGCTTTGCGGCAGAATATTTGGCACTGCGGTGGTACCTACCAAGACGACCTCAAGAAGCCAATCTCCTCGTAAACAGCTTCCTAGCCTCTCACGAGTGGACGATCTCGACGGCGGACGGAATACTTCTCACAGTGTCCAATCACAGAGAGAATTTCGAATACCATGGGTAGTTTAATTCTGACTTATTTTTAATTAAACCCCAGCGCGTGTCTATTCGTTTCTCATCTCACCGATTTACGACCATCTTCATCCTTGCTTATTGTTACATACCTGCAACAAAAAATATATCTGTTTAATATTATTATAAATTAGACCTAACGCCATATTCGAAGGTAATGAAAATCTAACCCGAAACACGATTCGAATCCGGCGCGGGGTTTTATTTTTGGGAAACAATGATATTCAATTCTACGGAGAGGGCCTACTTCTTTGTTGAAATTCTACCCAAAGTCGACTCCAAAATATGTCAATTAGATATATATACAACATATATCCTATTAATATTATAAACGTGAAAGTTTGTATGTATGGATGTATGGATGTTTGTTACTCTTTCACGCACAAACGGGGGGGCTAATGTTGATGAAATTTGGTATGGGGGTAGATGAGGCGCTGGATTAACACATAGGATACTTTTCATCATCATCATCATCATCATCCATCACCACGCGGGTGAAACCGCGGGGCGCAGCTAGTATTAGTATAAACTAAGCGATTTAAGTTAAGGGTCTTGGTTCCACGTGATAATGAATGCAATATTTCGTAAACAAAACTACTTGGTTAAATAAATAAAAGTAATTTATTATAGGACAAATATGCGCACAATTATTTTAGCCTGAAACACAGTTATGGAACATATTAAAACGGGACAAATTTTCAAATAAATAAATAAATATTTCGCAACGGTCCAGGCGTCTACGAGTAATCAGAGAGCATATTAATACTATTTTAAAGCATTAACGACTGCTAGCCAAAATTGTAGTCATTTTAGAGAGAAAATATACTGGGACGGGATTGGAACCGCATTTGATTAACCGTATCAAACGCCATATGACCGCTAGGCCACCGAGGCACCAAAAATACTATGTCCTTACGAACTGATATGGTACTTACTACTCCTAGTTAGCTAATATAATAATAACACTAATGTATTATATATATTAACACTAATATAATATATAATACTAATAGTATTACTTATTCCTTATTAATTTAATTTACTGTTTTTTATTATATATAATATTTTTATTATATTATATATATAGTTATTTATTAACTTTTATGCAGACTTTGTTATAAATACGATTGCTTACTACCCATAATTAGCTACCTAACACTAATTCAAATTCAAATGTATTTATTGCAAATTGTAGGTAGATAAAGGTATAACAATTATGAAACATTCAAATGGTCCTTGCAACTTGCCCCTTTAGAGGTGTGCAATATTGTGAAATATTCATATTACTATCGACTTCGTTATCAACATTACAATAATATAATATTTCCTACTGAAGTCACTACTTAATAAAATGTCAATTATAAATTAAAATAGTTTGTCAAAATTACATTATTAAAATTAATTAAAAGTCATACAATTATTTAAACTTCAAATATTCATTAATACTATAGAAACATTTTTCCAGTAACCAAGAGCTTAACTTTTGTTTGAATTTATTTTTACACAGTGTCTTTATATCTAAGGGTAGTTTATTATATTTTTTATAGCCATTATAAGTTTTGTTTTGTTGTTTAATAGTATAACTTATACCATTTTATCCAGCCTTTTTATATACGTTGCATAAATTGAAATACTCGTAACGTCATTTAGTACTTCGCACTATTAAACCACACTGATCTGCGCCGTACTAAATGGCGTAGTATTTTTAACCAGCGTTTACAAGGTAGACTTTAAATTTAGGACATGTTTTCCACTAAAATACTGTTTTAAACTATCACGGTTGTTCTCTAAAGTTATATGATTATTAACGGGATATTTACCGTGGTAAGGTTGTGGAATGAGCTCCCGATATTTCGGCGCAGTTACATGCACCATGTTCACGGGAAGACTGAAGAATGCGGGTGGTTGGTCAAAAAGTTTAAAAGTTAGGTGCAGACATAACGATCTACCCTCTTTCTTGTCGGGACTTAGGATCGAGTTCGAGTTCCAGTGATAACCGTAGCAAAAGACTAAGAAAGAGGGTAGATCGTTATGTCTGCACCTAACTTTTAAACTTTTTGACCAACCACCCACCCGCATTCTTCAGTCTTCCCGTGAACATGGTGCATGTAACTGCGCCGAAATATCGGGAGCTCATTCCACAACCTTACCACGGTAAATATCCCGTTAATTATCATATAACTTTATGTTTTCCACTATCATATCATTTAGCTACAATGGCAGGCAGGTCTATATTTTTGTTCATTTTTCTTTTATGTGTGGCGTTTAACACGATTAGTAACACGACATTGTTGAAGAATTTGTCACACATACAAAACACTATTACAGCATTCTTGTCAATGTTTGCTTTACGGGTTATCTCTCTTTGTTATGTTTATATTTTTAGATATATTTTTGTGTGGCATGAAGTATTGTGATGGGCGTTTTCCAATAAAGAATCTCAGGTATTAAGAATAACGTGTTATTGTCTTTTTTATTAAATTGTACGGTTAACAGCCGCACTTGAAATTATGATTCTTTCCAAAATTCATTGAATTTTTAATCAAAAAATATGTATTAGTTAAACGTATTTTATATTAGTAATAAAAGTTTCCTTAGGTATAGTAGTATGTATGAGAAAGTGGGAGGGAAGCTACTTTACGTAGTACCTGGTTTTACCATGGTAGTACCACTGAACTAAGGAATAAAACTAAATCATTATAAATAAAAATAATATTGAAAATAAAAATATTATCTAATTTATATTTACCTAATAAAATTTAATTTAAACATATAAATCAATGGGTGTAGTACCAAATCACTACAGAGTATAAAACAATGTCGCTGTCGCTGTCTGTCCGTCCCTATGTATGCTTAAATCTTCAAAACTACACAACGGATTTTGAAGCGCTTTTTTTAATAGATAGAGTGGTTCAAGAGGAAGGTTTATATGTATGATACATGCATGATATTGTAGAGAAACACATAAACGTTGTTTATAAGGACATTCTGTAGTAGGTAGTTATATTATTTAGTATCAGCATTGCACCTGTGCGAAGCCGGGGCGGGTCGCTAGTAAGTGTATAAGTATAAGAATGTGGACGGATATAATGCCAGTGGATACAGAATTGAAGGTATCGAGTTTGGACTGTCTGCGTGAAGGTCATGAAAGGTGCGAGAACTGAGATGACAGGCGATGCAGAGAGTGGACAAAGAAGTCATGTTATTCCCAACTTGGCATGAGGTATTTTGTATTAATAATAGAATACAGTAAGTACAGGATAAAAACTTAATGTAGTCTACCTATTGTATTCTAAATTTTTCAGTGCTTGTAGGCTAATTGCAATAGGATATTTACACTTTATATATGACTAAATCTTTTATAAAATCGATTAAGATCGTATCTACTTGTCCATACTAAAAGAAACAACTCTTTTCTACCTCTTAATATTTAAATACTAAAAAGTTAAATTTATAGTCCATAGTTTATAAAACTGAACAAATCAAAACCGACGGGTATACTAAACAATGGTATTAATTCGCTTGTACGTACAATAAACTGAAATTCTCTGAAACTATGTTAGTTCTTATTATGTCCAAACTAAAATCCACATTCGTGTAACACAGAATGATAATTCTAAACATATGATTTTTTACTTTTTGATTAGTAGTTTTACATCAGTTAAGACTAGTTTAGAGAACACGAACTTACATGACGATTAAATTTGCACTAAACATACCCACAATTAAACAGAAACGGCAAATTTAAGAAATGTCACTTGCAAAAATTATACGAATTTGGATTTAAGCATGAACAGAATAAGAACTAACGTAATTTATTAAAAATAGATTTTAGTTCGCTAGTTTAGTTTGGTGTTCTGAACAAACGAATTACTATCAATGTATTGATTACATTAATAAAATCACTGAAATCGGACAATATGAACAGGTAGAAACTAGTTATTTCTTTTGGTATGGACAAGTAGGACTAGCTATGCGTTCCTCTTAAATAGCGTCAAATTTCATGAATCGAATTCGCGAAAACTTAGTTTTTCGATGCTTAAACCTAATAACCGAAGTTCGAAAAAAAAAACGAGTAAATTGAATATACGATCATATGAAGTATGAGAGGCCAATACACGATTGAGCAAACTTGGCTCGATAGAAAAAAATCGGCAACACTCCCTAAACTTTGCAATTATTCTTACGTGCGTCGTGGGAAAAAGCATTTTTTATTCAATTATGGGCAAATATAATTCAATGAATGGATCATATTCGAATTCCCAATTAAATTTAGTAGTGAACTATGGACTCTATCATTAAAATTTAATAATCCGATTGTACGAAATAAATATAAAAAGTATTAGCACGTTTTCAATTGAATCATCGCATTACATCGTCCAATCTGGTAAGCAATTCTCAACCTTATGTAAAGCATCGTAAATTGTTTTAAAATTAGGATTGGACCACACCTTAAACTCAATCAAAATTTTTTGATGTAAGCTTATACGTTTTTACTGATAACCAATACTTCCAGGTTGATTGTTAAACATGAGACATCCCCACAACACAATTTGGTGGGCAACCGCAGCATCTCCGAGCGTCTTGCCTGACCACTTTCGTGTCGTGTGAAGCGATCCCGTGGTCACACGGGGCGTATGTGTGTATCTACCGTTACTCGCCCTCTATAGTGGGTAGGTATGGCTTTAATGGTAAAATTTCCGTCTATAAGTTTGCCAGTAGGATGCCATACCAGGCTTCTCGCGTAGCCTCGCTCCATTTGTAAATGAAACAGAAGATCCCCAGTAGATCGATTTCAAAGACCGGTATTGCCGGCCGCTGGGTATAGATAGCGAGCGTGCGCTTCTAGGTATGCCTAGAAGGTATGGACAGATCAGAAATTTGTGGCATGAACATGACGATTTGATCTGTGTCTGGGTGTGTGTATGTATAAGTCTCAGATTATAGAACAAAAGGCAGATGGAGTGCGCCGAACTCGCGAGTGTCGCCACCTTAATAGTTATGTGTGCGTGACAACGAGCCACTGCACTGTACGTACACGTGCATCTGTGTGCGTGTACAGTTACCAGATAATGAAAAATTAACTCCCTCATTTTTGTAACAAATTGTTATAATATTGGAAAGTTAAACGTTCTTTTGTAACATACAGTACTAAAGTAGTATATGGATAAAATAATGGTTATTAATAACTAAATAAATTACAATAAATAAAGAAGGTTCTGTATAAATATCACATTCATTGTTTAATTGTTTTTGTTTAATATTTTAATAGTATCCTACTTTTCTAATTATTACACATATATCCGACAGTTTGTGAGAATGGAAGTACGTATGTATGGATGTTTATTTCTCTTTCACGCAAAAACGACTATACTGATTTGGATAAAATTTGGCACACAGGTAATTTTTAATCTAGATTAACATACTGAACATTCCATCGGACTCGCCCATCTCGGGTTCCGAACAAATTTGTAGGTAACAAATTATTTCAGATTTTGCTCTTCACAGACTTTGGAGATTAGAGGAGGGTGGCCATATATATTTTTTCCTTTATTTGTTCAATAAGACCTAGCTTTTTGCCAAATTTAGTGATTCTAGGTCAACGGGAACTACCATATTATGGGTTTTCGACCCAAAACCTATAGGGTACTTCCGGTTGACCCAGACTAGTCAATTTAGGCTAAAAGCAAGGTCTACAAGGTTTTTACCTTTTGAGGTGCTAAACCCTAAAAATGGTGCGAACGAGACAAGTATTCGCATTTTCAACTTTATTAAAAACTTGACATAAAAAGTATTTTCTAAGACTTGAGGTTTTTTGGGAAAAAAACCGTGCGAGCGAGACTTATAAAAAAATATTCGCATTTGCGATATTAAAAAACAAACTTTTGTTACATCACTAACCCCTAGACCTTCTAAATGTAGTTTTACCAATAAAACGGCTAACTAATTTAAATAAATACTGGCAACACAAGCAAATGACTGTTGAAGTTTTGTGTTCCGAGTCACATGTAAAGTTATTATGTTGATTAAAAATTATATAAGCCAAATAATTAATAGTTATCTGTGAAAGGATATTCCATCTTCTTTTTTTTATTTTTGGGAACAACTTTTACAGTGTTTAATAACACAAGACGGTATTTTGTACATTAAAATTACGAACCAGTCGTAACGTGTTGCTTCGGACAAGTCGCGTATAGCACTAGCGCGGGTTTGTATTTGCTTTTGAATTTGTATTCGCTTTGGTGGCGACGCTCGCGTGTTCGGTACGCTCCATCTGCCTTTTGTTCTATAATCTGAGGTATAAGTATATATCAGTCATTAGAAACCGTCAAACAAATTGTTTGTGCTACGTCCTCAGGAAGAATTTCTTATGCGCCAGCATCCAACAAAATCGATAGCCCTGAGAAACTGGGCTTGATGAACTGTGGGTCGAGCACGAAAATATGTTAAGTGTAACGTAATCGCATCGTGAACGTATTTAGTACAAACTATCGTTTATCTAGTACAATAGTGGTACAGATAACTCATAGTTACTGAATACGTAAACGATACGATAACGTTACACTTAAGCTGATTATCGTGCTCGGCCCACTGGCCTCAATCTCCGAGACTCCGAAAAGTGTCAGATGAACATATTCTGATCTGCGTCTCAGAGATGGAAAAAGAGTGCATGTTTTTGAAAATAGTTTGGTCTTTGTTCATTTTACCCGATCGCGGCAAAGTCCAAAATAAGGTATGTGTTTGATCTGAGCCCGTAGCTCAAACAATTTGAGAACAAGTGTTTTGTTGTATATTATACGCACCGTAATCGGCAACACGTCACGCTCCGGCTTACAAACTATGAGTTATCAATGTCACAGTGGCCCTAGATAAATGACAGTTTGTACAGTTTCACGTGAACGACACGATACGTTACACTTACGCAGTTATAAATAGGCGATCCAAGTGAGAAGAGGCGGTGGGTGGGGGTGGAGGACGCTTGCCGGTAATTATTACGTGAGTGCCGGCAGAACGGTCGGGGTTGGCAGTTTTTAAATGTCATTGTATTCAATTGCGTAGGTATGCTACCAACAAAACTTAGATGCGATGTGCACTTGTTTTGTGGCGATGTTGACATCCCTACACACATCTCGCGCCAAATTTCTGCGTGCGTGAATCAACGCTAGTAAGGAAGACGTTCTACTTATAACTTTTGCTCAAATGTCACTGGGTACAAAAAAAAGTCACGGGTTATGCGCTTTAAAGTGCGGGCTAATTGGCATAATCGGGTTTATTAACTTTGTTATTGTTAAAGTTAAGTTATATGGAGAATATTACAATTTATTGCACAGCTATAGTATCTACTGAATCACGCTTCAATCTAATTATATCTCCATTCTGCAATCGGGACGTCGAATCTCACGCACGCAAGTGTTCGATTTTCAAATTTAGTGGCTGCAATTAAAGAGTTTCCTTGCACGCAACTCGATCGTGGCTTGTGAACGTTTTATTTTTTGTTGTAGAGAAAAGCTGCAACAAAGTTGTATGCTATTCTGTCTGTAAATACTTACAGTCATGGTATTGCACATGAAGCAACATATTTAAATTTCTAATTATACGTTTGTGATGCAGTCATGTGCTTTCTAAAGGAACATGTTTCATTTATATCGTAAATAATTCGGACGATTCCAAATATTGTTTAAAAATCAAGTGGTATTTTATTTCATCTTTTTTTAAGACAATGACCATCTGATGGCGTTGAATGCTTGGAATTATCAAAATTACCTATATGGGAGTTTATGTGTTTAGTGTCTTTCAACTTTAACATATTTTTTTCAAGTTTTTTAGTAAGCGAAAGCGTGATGTATCATTCCTACGCAAAGGTATAGAACTAACTATTACGTAATCTGTGGCATAGGATAAGTAATGCACCTGCTTATATATGCTTATGTATACACCATACTATGGTGTATACATAAGCATAGCAAGCAAGCCTGTAGAACATTGAGTACAACAGTGACTTTATGCTTGCATGCAATCAGTTTCTTCACGTAGGGATCCAAGTCTGGCTGGTTGTTTAGAGCCTCTTTTACTTTCACTAGCTCTTCATTCAAGGAATCAATCTGTTGTTTTAATTCTAATTGTGATATTCTGGGAATTTGAAACAGAGTTTTTAATAAATGCTTTTTATTTTGAGGATTGCAGGACAAAAAGCTGACTAAATGGTAGACTTACAGAGCATTTAAGATACAGTACAGTGCTACAACGCACTGAGCATCAATGCAACTGTTCAAGTACAGGTGTGACACTTAGCATCAAAATAAATACTTGAATGTCTACTAGCAAGATTATCTTATTATACATAATTAGGTGAATGTAGAGATATCATAATATCTATCTATTAATAAAAACACGACAGTTTGTAAGTGTTTGTTACATCTTCACAGTGCAATGGCTTATCTTATATCCTAAAATAACATGTAGATTATTTTTTATCTCACTAGTCACTGAGAAAATGTGTTAGATGGAGCGCAGGGAGCAGTTAGTCTTTCCATTATTATTAATATACTATTTATAACCAAATATTTTATTTTTTAATAATTTAACTGCAACAGTAAAAGTACACGAAGGGATTACCTAGTAGCTTTAACTCTATCGTCTAATTGGTCTACAGTGGGCTTAAGAAGCCCTAGCAACCCCTCAGCCAGGGTATCTCTCGTTGGGTTATCACATAAATTGCCAGTGTTGTCGTCTGCCGATGTCGTCGTACTTTCAGTATCGTCCATTGCTTGTATTCTATCTATTACTCCATTAGATTGACGTACAATTGTATTATTTAGAGCTAATATTCTACAAACATAACAAACTATTTTTTAACAATAATTCGTAGCAGAAATCCACACTCCGCTCCGCACAGAATTCAAACACAGACCAACCACACCCACCATAGATAAAATATATCAAACTATATTCATAGATAAATCAGACTATATAAGAACTCTGGGTACGTTATGGTAAGTGCCGTCAACGCTCACAATGTCGCGGTAATATAAATATGCAGTTCCCTTTGGTTACTATGCATAGGTAGAATGCCTAATCCGTATGGAACACTCACGCGGTCGCGAAATGAAGTGTGTATAATTGCAACCATGGAATTACCGGCCCGTCAAATGGCAGCCACGGAACGTACGGCCCGAAACTCTTACTGTACTTCAGTTATCAGGGTGGTATTTTAGGCTGCGGATTGTCAGGCCGGGTATTGCGCCCCGATCCTCAGAATGTACGGCACGTATTTCTCGACCACGCAATATGTACCATAATTTCAAATAAAAAAAGATTTTTTTTTTCGGTCAATTTAGGACACAAATAGGATTATAGAAATTAGCGCACATACATTAAGAAAATACACACCGTCGGACATAGAACCTCCTCATTTTTGAAATAGGTTAATAAATAGCAAAAAAATAAAAAAGATTTTTTCAAAACGCTCAAAATTTGCTACTTATTTATTATTATTTATTTAGCCTAGCTCGTTGACACGTGCCTGACATGCCTGATGTGCCTTAACATGAGCCAGGTACCTGGTACCTGGCTCTATAGATTTATTTTGAATATAATCATGAGTGGTGAACTGGTTTGCGAGATAATAGGTTGTGATGTACTGCGAAATATTGCCACTAATAAGACTATGTGCTGGCGAGGTCGACTGTTTAATGAATGCTTCAGACAACACAGAATTAAGTGGGTACTTGATCTGAGTGCTTGCCTCAAGGATGCTTTCCTCCTTCCTACGAATCGAATCCTTTGCTACGACTACACAAAGTCTACAAACTGTCTGTCACAAGCACCCCTACTATCGATTCTCGAATGCAACTCGCACGAGTACAACCGGCGTGGTCCAGCGATTGATCAAGCGGGGTCGGCGACCGCTCTCTCCCCGTTCCTAATTTGAATTCGCCGCGTATTATCGCGCGGGAGGCCGTAATTGGATAACAATGAGGGCGCCGGCGCCTCCCCACACCATTGGCTGTGGAGATGGTGCGAGGAAAATGTTGCCATTTGCTTTTTCTCTTTTTCCTTTTGACCAATCTGGCTGCTCTATCAATACTAATTAATTAACATGAACTAAAATATAGATTTTTCAGATTGTTTATTTTATTTAAGTAGCTACTTTGTTATACTTATTAGGAAGGTACTTGTTTCGTGATTTCGACATTGTAAGATTTCATATTTCATGCGATCTATTCGAAACCTTTAAAAATGTATGTAACTTCGCTATTCCTGATTAAGTAATGCGTTAATTAATCATAATATAAAATTATCAAAACTAAAGCTTGCGTTTTGTTTCCATAAAGGCATAACCTGAAATTGTATTCCTCCCATATCCCTCCATACCCTTACATTTTATTATGAATGCTATTCCAGAAATGACACGTTAAACCGTGAGAAAATGATATTCATACGGCAGTGTTGCCATTGTCACGTCTGCGCCATGACATAACATGGTATGGTATGGCGCATGCGCGGCGCTAACATCGTTAGATGGGCAGTAAAGAGAACCATCAGGGGTGGTACTCGTCATCGCTGAAATTCTATTACGCGTTTTATACGCGGCCCGCGCCTTAATGCCGGGGGGTTGTGTTATAAAACATGTCCATTACACTCGGAACCGAGATAGTCCCCACTCACCTCCTGACACCCCGCGAATATCAGATTTTAAGAGGTGGGGGTGGACCTTTAAAAATTGGCTTTGTCGTAAAACATTGAAATCTGCGTTCGGTGTTCGGTGTTCGGTGCGACTGCTGGGAAGGGTTCGCAGTAGACGGTTGATTCGATTCGCACAGTTTAGTTTAAATTATAACTGTTCTGGAGAGGGTGCTTTAATCCGGCGCGCTTTGTATGCGACAGATGACTTACATAGCTTTAATTTAGAGTTTTTATGAGTTCACATTGTAACCAAACTAATACAATAAAGTAATAATAATATGGGACAACTCCAACACAAGGTCTTCAGGTTCCAAACTTGGTAGAGCTTGTACTACGGTAACCTAATGTATGTATAGGAATACATATCCAGACACAGGTCAAACAGACATGTTCATGCACAATGTTTGGATCGAACCAGAGCGGCTCAAAAGGCAGAGATCTATCCCTGCCATTGATTGAGCCCACTGCCCAACCGGCCAGTCAGAACTATAGGTAGAGATCACATAAAAAAATCAAATCCCTGTTACTCAGTAAGATTACTGACATTTGTCTGGTACCTAAAAATACACATTAAACAAGAAAACAAACTAAAAGTTTAATAACCCCACTACGCATACTATTAGCCCACACATTTAAAAAGTATAAAATCCGGCATTTTGTTTTTTAAGCATTGCCATTAAGACATACCTACCTAATGACGTATCAAAATCGGTTCAGCCGCTGAGTAGTTACGAGTGGACATAATATTTACATACTTCCATTGAATACTGGTCACATACAGAGAAAGAAAGACCATAAATACTGCAAACACAGATAAAGATTAGCTTGTCAAAGTTGACACGTCACCGCTGCCCAAAAGAGCCAGGAACGGAGGTGGAGAACAAGAAACATGTCTCCAAAGGTAAACTGGAGCCGAACCCAATTAGCGGAATCCATAGAGCAAACATCTGTACGTGACCTGTGGCCCGTCCTGCAACTAATTCGTCCTACGTGCCGGGATTAACTGCTTTATGCCCCGCCACGGGTGGACTCGGGCATTATGCCGGGACACGAGGACTTCGATGTAAACGTGTAAGGTAAGTAGAGGCATAGATGTTTAATTCTTAGGTGTACCTACTTGGATAAGTTCATTACGAACAAGTTTTAGATCTATCGCCAATCACTGAAACTAAAGAAACTGGAAGTAATAACTAGGTAATTATATAAACCCCTTAGACTAATATTATATACCTACGAGGAAAATAAACTCTTCAAAATAAATAATAATCAGAATTTGAAATTACCAAATATGTAATATACGAGTATACTAAATATATATAATATTATAAGGAGGAAAGATTTGTACTATGTATGTGATAACGAATTCGCTCAAAAAATACTGGACTGATTTCAAAAATTCTTTCACCATTCAAAGTCAAAGTCAAAGTCAAAATCATTTATTCAATTTAGGCATCAAAGACGCACTTATGAACGTCAACTTTTCATTATAATGTACTTTAAAGACTCTACCGCCGCGTTCCAAAATATATAGAACCCACCGAGAAGAAGCGGCAAGAAACTCGGGGCCATTCTTTTTATATGGATGTTTACAATGTTTCTACTTAGGTACTGCAAATATTACATTTTATGGGTGGCAGAGAGACAGCTTGCCAGAAGTGGAGTATTCCAAGCATCTTTATCTTCTACATAATGTCGAACTTTATAGTAAGCTTTTTTTATTAAAGCGTTTTCACAGTTAACTTGAATTTGCCCTCTGTGAGCTCAGTTATGTGTTTTGGGATTTTATTGTAAAAACGCACACAATTTCCTAGGAATGACTTATTAGTCTTCGCAAGTCTAAAACTAGGTACAGCTATCCTATTTGTATTTCTGGTATTAAAAGTGTGGTGATCACTATTTAACTTATATTTATGTAAATTTTTACGAACATACATTATATTTTCAAATACATATTTGAAAATATAATAGAAATTGGAAAGCTACATTCACCCTGAGTAACATAGGCTATATAAGATTCATCATCATCATTATTCTCCATCACCGCGCGGGTGAAACCGCGGAGAGCAGTTAGTCTCTATATAAAAATACTAGTCACCCTACCGCGCCTTCGCGCACAGTGAATATTCTACAGAAAGATTCCGGTATAAAAATAATAATCCTATTTTGTAGCCCTATTTTTAAGTTTTCGCTAAGACAAGTTTTATCGAAATCGATTTAAGAAAGTTTAATCAAGAAATAAGGATTAAGAAACTAATACAATTTTTTATACATATTTGTATAACATTAAGATTATATATATTGATACCTTTTGTAGAGTATAACTTATCCTGATTTACTTTTTAAACGAAACAGATCATACAAATAATTACAAAGTAAAGTCTTAAAATTCTACACAGCCCTAAAATGTAACCGTTTACTTTCGAGACGATTGGCCGAGCTCCAGGCAGCACTTCCAAATAATTTTAACCTGGCAATAAATAGAATTGTAAGAGTATCGTAAAAAGTCAACAATACGCCGTATTTCTTTGCGACTTGGTTGGACACGAACATAAATCGACCATACAATCTGGTACATAAATCTGTGCATTTAGTCATATGGCAAGAATTCGTATACAAACTTCTCCGATAGGCACAAAAAAGGTTTACTCAGGATGAGGTACCTGCGCGCGCAAGGATAATGTAAACCCAGTCGATTCACGGTTTGAAAGCTGATTCTCAGACTTCGGCGGGTTCAATTTGAAGCTTTAAAATGCTAGAGGATCAGCGTCATTGGCTGCATGGCTGCAGATTTTTCAAACAGTATGTTCTTTAAGTATATTGTGCTGTCATCATGATGTCGATAAAAATGAGGGTTTTTAAAGCAGTATATCTCATAAGCAGTAATTTAAATAAAACTACAAGAACTAATGTGACATTTCTAAGACTTCTAAGTACACATTGACCTAATTAAAAGCATATTTTAACATACTGCACTCTACATTAAAAAAAACACCACTTAAGTTCACTTTTAAAACAGTTTTGCTTTTTATTCACTATTGTATTTGTCTTGAATGAAATACATATCATACAAGTACATTTTGAAAAATTTCATACCGACTTCCATTCTATTCAGTTATTGGGGCGTAACTCAAAAACTATTGAACCGATTTTGATGAAATTTAAATGGGACAAAACGCTTTCAATCATAAAAGAATTTTCGGAATCGGTTCATCCAGTCGAAAGTTATCAGATAACAAACATAAAAAAAAATACAGTCGAATTGAGTACCTCCTCCTTCCTTCCTAGTATATTGTAATGGCAATCAAGGTGCTGTTCAAATAGAGATGGTTTTAAATTTTTTTTTATTTGTTTCTAAATTGGAATAACATCTTTCAGAACGAAAACAGAATATCTTTGGTTGTATATGCGTAGTGTACTGAGTTTCCACTATACATATTATAATAAATACAACTATGTATCTCGGTGATTCCTTATCAACATGTTCACACCTAATTGGCCTTCTGCTCATACCATACTGAGCCACTTCTCTGTCACTTTGTCCATAATATCAAATATGAGATTTTAAAACGGATGGCCACAATACTTAAATACACAATAAAGGAAGTAATTTATTTTCTATATCTATACTTATATGATAAAGAGGATTTGTTGGTTTGTTCGTTTGAATTGAATAGGCTTCGAAACTGGGACCGATTTGAATTTTTTTTATTAATTTTTAAAAAATTATTTAACATTGGAATCCTTTACAAGTGAGTCTTGATTTTGACTCTGGATTTGGAACGCCGCTAGTTTATCAGTAAAGTAATAAATTAACTAACAATCACACCAATGATATAAATGTGATAGTTTGGATCTATGGATGTTTGTTAATAGATCACGCGGTTAGGCCTATCTAATTCTAGGGAGCTGTCGAGTCTGTCGACCTAACCCTCGATCAGCCTTTGACCCCTTACCTCCCTGGGCGCAGGCTTCACCCCTACACCTCGAGATTTGTTATCTATGCATCGGGCCATAAGATTTAATCTCCTCAGTGGCGCAGCGGGAGAGAGTCCGCCTGCGACGCAAGAGGTTGCGGGTTCGATTCCCGCCTCAGTACAAATTTGTGTACGACCTGCAGAAATTTGTTCCGTTGGTCTGGGTGTTTTCTATGTATATTAAAGAAAATCTATGTATATAATGTATTAAATATATCAGTTATCTAGTAAACATAACAAAAGCTTTGAGTAGCTTACTTTGGGGCTAGATGGTGCTGTGTGGATTGTCCAGCATTATGTATATCAGAAATTAATAAGTCAAAGTCAAGACCATTCATTCAATTTAGGCATCAAAGACGCACTTATGAACGTAAATTTTTCATTATAATGTACTTTAAAGACTACCGCCGCGTTCCAAAATATATAGGGCCTACCGAGAAGAAGCGGCAAGAAACTCGGGGCCATTCTTTTTATATAGATGTTTTTAATATGACGCAGTGTTACAACATACTTACAAATCAAAAAACTAACTGACCCGTTAGTCGACTCTACGATCTACATTGCTACTTGAATAAGAAAAAATAATAACACTTCTGCTGGAAAAATGGTTGTGGCAAAGTTGACACTAAATATTTCTTTTACTTAATATCATTATAATAATGGACTTCCGCAATTTAAAAATTACCATGGTTAATTTACGATTTGCGATGTTACATCGAGAAAAAACCAGCCAAACGCGAATTGGACTAGCGCACTAAGAGTTATGTTTGGAACTTCATCACGCTCAAACGGCTAGACCAATTTTGATGAATTTTGGTATGAAGGTAGATGAGGCGCTGGATGAACGAATTGGCCTTTTTATCAACATCTATCACCACGCAGCTGTAACCGCGGGGCGCAGCTAATATAGACACATTTTCTACCGACTTCCAAAAAAAAGGAGGAGGTACTCAATTCGACTGCTTTTTTTGTTATTGTTACCTCATAACTTTCGACTGGGTGAACCGATTCTCAAAATTCTTTTTTTGTTTGAAAGCTCGTGCTTCTCGTGTGGTCCCATTTAAATTTCATCAAACTTGGTACCCAATAGTTTTTGAGATATACTCCAATAACGGAATACATATAATGAAAGTCGGTATTAAATTTTTCAAATTGTACTTGTGTTATTTATGTGTAAGTATTTTGTGATAACTAAAATTTTTGGTTGTAATTTCACATTTTTTGTTTTTTAATTTTGGTGATCATTTACAATTATTGGTATTTTATGTATTTATTTGTCCTTCTTTTACTATATTTGGCAAATAGCTAAATAAAAGATATGGATTGTTTTATGCTAAATTCGAGTTACCACCGCTATTTCACGTGTCGAGTGACCAGCTAATGGCCACCTCCCGCGCGGGCCGGCTCCACCATTACACTTAATCAGGACTTACGGCCTGTCCGTTAGAATGTGCCTAGCGGGTTTTTTAACCAAACGTTATGGTATGTTCAAGTTTTTAGATGTTGTGCCTTTGGGAGGCAAGGGTTAATGGAGCTACGTGATTTTGTTATTCTGTGTTGCTATGTAATAAATATAATGTTACCATTAAGATGTCCAGATATTTAAGATTTTAGGGCGATGCGTCAGAAATAAGAAAGTTTATAACTGTATACCTAATTAGAGGATGTACCTATTAGAAAAAATGTTTTTTTTCCTTTGTAAGTTGTAAGTTTTACTTTGTGTTGTATGGACTCGTACACTTTCTACATTTGCCATTTCTCACGTTAACTTTGTTAATACATAAAATTGTGCTATTGTTAATACATAGACATCATGTGAGATTTTTTTTGTAGTTCTGGCTAACTACTTCCATAAAAATCAGTCGCAAAAAGGAGTATCATTAATTCAATATTATTGCATATTATCCTACCGTTATCATTGCTTGGATACCTATTAGTTTTTGTCGCATTTCACGCTTTAGACTTTTAGACCCTAGGCGTTTACTGAAAAATATATGGAAAACTAGCTGCGTCCTACGATTTCGTCTGCTTCGATAAAATAATATAGTTATGAGGAAAACTAACCCTTGGCCAATTCCTGGCTCTAATCGTTTTATTAAACGAGTTTCATGACTAGTGGTCCAGATATTGTAAAACATAATTTATAGGGTCATATTAATATTCAATTTAAAGCATTTCATCAACATAACTATGCATGAAATTTAAATCAAAATACAGTTAAAAAATACATGATATCAGGCGCAACACAATTTTACTCACGACATGACAATAACATAACAAAGACAATGTGGTTACAAGCTTGCAATGTATATGAATAAAACCAAATACTCATGTAATACATACTGAATAGGTAGTAATAAAAAACTTAAGTACACCTTCGATTCGAATATCAAATTGCGTTCGAAAACGCGCAACACGGCAACGCTATCCGGTTATCATTATCACGTTTGAAAATAGAACGCACGCGAGGCAGGCAGCCGAGTAATCGGGCAAAAGCTTTTATGTACCGCCCAGCGTCAGTTGAGCTCTCGGTTTCCACGCCCATTTCCTTGTAGGGCCTATTTGGCTGGGAGGCGAGGGGTCTTTTATGGTGGTATTAGTTTAAAGGGGGTATTATACCTTCCTAAATTTAGGATCCGATATTTAGGATACGATTTAGGAAAAGAAATTCAGTCGCCGGAGCTCGTGATTACACGTGCACTAGTTTAGAGTTCTAAATCAGATTTGAAGGCGAGCGACAAGTGACGAACGTGTCGAGTGAGGTGTGACAAAATGGCCCCAATTTTATCAAAAAACCAAAAAATTGGTATTGCCGTAGCCCTTGCGGTTGGCTCCATGCATATAAAAAAAAAGAAGAAAAGAACGAAATGGGTGAAGGACTACTTCTTATTGCGTCAAAAACTAGCAAGCATGAACATAATGAGGGTCTTAGAACCAGATGACTTCAGAAATTATGTTCGAATGGATTCAAAACAATTTGATATGTTACTAAATCTTGTGACACCGTTTATACAAAAGAAAGATACTTTTTTTCGAGAAAGTATTAGTGCAAAGCAGAGATTAGTTGTAACGCTGCGTTTTCTCGCAACGGGAAACTCGTATTCCGATTTAAAATTTACTGATTTAATATCCCAACCCTCACTGACAAAAATAATACCTGAAACATGCTTAGCTATTTACAGATGTCTTGAACATTATATAAAGGTAAGTAAAATAAAACATTATTTTTAGTAATATGAAGTATTTATTACACTTATTTATTAATTGTTTTCTTACCAAATAATAGAAACTCTTTCATCACATTTGCCGTACCTTCAATCACATTTTGATTTTGGATTGAAGGATTTGGAGATGAAATATGCATCTCTACTACTCCATCAGATTGGACCTGATATTGTGATAAAGAGAGCAAGTCTTGTTGGTGTGTAGATGGTGTGGGTTGATGTGAAGTGCCTGTGGATTCGACGTGATATTGAGCTGAAGCCTGCGAGGATAGTTGGTGTGCGGATGATGTGAGATAATGTGGAGGCTCTGGTGACTGGACGAGATATTGTGGTGAAGAGTGCAAGTCTTGTTGGTGTGTAGATGGTGTGGGTTGATGTGAAGTGCTTGTGGATTCGACGTGATATTGAGGTGAAGCCTGCGAGGATAGTTGGTGTGCGGATGATGTGAGATAATGTGGAGGCTCTGGTGACTGGACGAGATATTGTGGTGAAGAGTGCAAGTCTTGTTGGTGTGTAGATGGTGTGGGTTGATGTGAAGTGCTTGTGGATTCGACGTGATATTGAGGTGAAGCCTGCGAGGATAGTTGGTGTGCGGATGATGTGAGATAATGTGGAGGCTCTGGTGACTGGACGAGATATTGTGGTGAAGAGTGCAAGTCTTGTTGGTGTGTAGATGGTGTGGGTTGATGTGAAGTGCTTGTGGATTCGACGTGATAAAGAGGTGAAGCCTGTGTAGTTAGTGAAGATCTTGAGATTTGCCTTTGATATTGTTTTGAATGTATTGGAGAAGGATGCGGTGATTGTATGTGGTGCGGGGACGGCAAGAAAGGAAGTGGAGATCGAGAGTAAAATTCATTATGAGAAGATGATCTTGAAGGTAGAGACGGCGAGATTGAACTTCTGGTTGTAGCTGTTGAAAGGGTTCTTAAATCAATAACTGTATTTTCAGACAGTTTGTTCATAATGCCATAAAAAATTATATCAGAGATCAATTTTCGGGCAATGGCATGTTGATGTGTATTGGTTATGTCTTTTAGTTGAAGACCGATGGATTTTCCTTCAATTTCCCAATTTTGTTCTGTACTGTTTAATAACTCGGAAGCCTTTTCCAATATCTCCTTTTGACTTGATGTTTCATTTTTCTTTTTCTTAAAGCGATTCGAAGTACCCGCAGTTGAAGTTATTGGCTGTGGATCAGCTTCTGCTTCTGCTTCTGAATTCTGAAATAAATTTGATTGTTTTATTTATTTTCAGCTACCACAATCAGAACCAGAATGGGAAGAAATAGCAAAGGATTTCGATGAAAAGTGGAATTTTAGTCATTGCATTGGAGCAGTGGATGGCAAGCACATTACTATTGAAAAACCACCTGGCAGCGGATCTCTATTTTACAATTATAAAGGGTTTTATAGCATTATACTATTTGCTATCGTCAATGCCAACTACGAATTTCTATATGTTCAAACTGGCACTAATGGAGCTGTTAACGATTCTGGTGTATTTGAAACAACAAAGTTTTATCAAAAATTTATGAACGGTGATTTGAATTTGCCGGAACCGTCTCCCCTTCCAGGCACACAAATTTCTGTACCGTACGTTTTAGTAGGGGATAGTGCTTTTCCCATAAACAAGCATTTTATGAAACCCTTTCCATTTAAAGATATTAACAAGGAGCAACGAATATTTAACTATCGCTTAAGTCGGGCCCGCAGGATAGTAGAGAATGCCTTCGGAATATTAGCTTCACGCTTTAGAGTTCTACGAAGACCTATCAATCTAGATCTTGAAAATGTAGATGCTGTTGTTTTGGCATGCTGTGCCTTACACAATTATCTAAGAAAACGGTCGCCACGTTACATAACCACAAAATGGATTGATCTAGAAAATACTTCCAAAGGTTCGTTTACAAGAGGACACTGGCGTAATTATACTGATGGATTGTCTTCATTAAAGAACACAGGTAAACGTCAACGTAATGAAGAAGGAAAGCAAGTTCGTGACACATTTATGAAATATTTCAACTCTAAAGAGGGTCGAGTCAGTTTTCAAGATAAAATGGTTAATATTACACCTACCTAAATAATAAAAAAAATACGTAAAAGTAGTTCATGTTTTATTTTTAATTTATACCTAATCATACCTCATCATCCTCCAAAGTGTCCCGGACTGGACGACAGGGCGTTGTGGTCGACTCCAGGAAACTTAAATAGTCATAGTACCATATTGTAGGCTGGTATATTTCGTCTGTCCCGGCGCCAGACTGTCTGGACGCTTTGACCTTGAAAAAAAGTTTGATTTTACAAATATGTACCTACATTACTTTCATGCTGGTCTGGGAGCAAAATAAAAACAAAATGTTGTCGTGTATGCGGTAGGTTATTCACTTCTCAGAGTTTTTTGATCATTTAGAAATAACCCTGCCTAAAATAACCCTTAAGTAAGAATATAAATGATCATTTAAACGTAATAATCTAGAAATGAAATTAATTTTTAAATGAATATACACTGACTCGCCACTGCTTCTAGCACGGTGTAAAAATCAAATTGACATAACAATATTTTTAATAACTAAACTAGCTTTTGCATTTTAATAATCAAAAATCAGTACATATTTAAAAAAAAAACTTACCTTTTTTGATTCCTTTACATAATTAGTCCTCAAGTTATCAATCTTTTTTTTAAGTGTTTTAATTGTTGCAATTTTATCATAATTTTTATAAACACCTAATAAGACACTGTACCCTTCGTTTCTTATGTTTTTGTTCATGTAATTTGGATCACTTTTGTTCCATAAATAAGGCATATCCTTATATAATTCCAAGACATTTTGGATTGTCTCCTTTTCTGTGGCCATTTTGTTGCACTATTGGGAGCAAAAGACGAACATGCGCTCTTGACGGTAGGCGAGCGGCGACTGAGCCGTCTGAGCGTCCTGAATTTAGGAAATGTGATTACACCCATCCGATTTAGCCAATTAGGACGTCGGAAACCATCCTTGTCCGAAATCGTGTCCTAATTAGGATGCTATTCAGGATAATGCGATTAAACTTTTCTGAATTCGGGACATCCTAAATATCGGATCCTAAATTTAGGAAGGTATAATACCCCCTTAAAGGCCCGAGGCACGGCCGCTCACATGTGCCTGAGCAGATAAGCGGCATCCCCACTCGAAAACTTGTTTAGTCGGACCGATAACTTCGTATTGTCTGCGATGTGGGCTGGGGATGAGAGTTGGTTTGACGTAAACTATTTGACGACTTTTGTTTTTTACTTTTCAACAAGTAAAAGCTGCTAGGTGAATAATACCGGTGTGGGATATAAAATGTGATGTGCAGACAATAGTAGTTTTAACATACTGGAAATGCAGCCAGTATTCTGGGCAGATTTCCTTCAACAAATGGCTTACTTTTTTCTTTTTTTTTTTACTTTTGATAAACAAGCATTTGACCACAGTCTCACCTGATGGAAAGTGCTGACGGGGTCGACGGTGGTACACGCTTGCTTAAAAGGTACCTATTCACTCTGTATTTGAAGACTCCCAGATTGTATATGTCAGGAAATATAGACGCTGGTAGGTGGTTCTATACTTCAGCCGTACGCATTATGAAGCTAGATTTGAAGCGATTCGTGCGTATTTTTAGAATTTCGACCATGTACGGATGAAATGTTCCTGTCGTCTTGTTGTTCGATGAAAGAAAGGAGATGAGGGAATAAGATTGTGAAGATCGATCGCTACTAAAATTTTTAGTTTTTTTTACCTTTATCCATTATTTTGTGTTACTTTATTATATTTATGGGATAAATAACTTACATTGTTCTTAACTTAAAATAACAAATTTATTTAATTAATTTAAATAATGAGAAGTTAACTAAGTATACCATAGAATAGCATATAATACCATAAGTACTAAAGTAAAGTACTTATGATTCTTGATGTGGGGAGTCTGAGTTAAATATAATGTCACTGATCTTTTCCTAGTGTTGCCAAAACTCAAATCCCAACCTGTACAAAGTCCAATATTCAATCTTCACTATCTCCAATTAGTCGCCGTCAAAGTTTAATCCTGCGCAGTTTACAAACTGTACCATTCCCTTGGCTATAAGGCCGTTACATAAATTTCTAGGCCTAATTCAGCTTAAGACGTGGGGGAGCACGAAACAAAGATCGATATCAAGAGCCGATGGCGCCAATGTGTACCCCTCCTCACCCACCATTAAGTTAAGATCCCTCACGTTCCGAGCAAATTCCCCTGCGACATGAACAGATAAACGACCCTGAAGAGGTCGAGAGAACCGAGGGAGTTCAAGTTACGATGGTTATCAACAGGGTGCGTTCCGTTTATGGCATAAGGATCGTGACGCATCTGTTCCGTTGCATAAAATATGGAATTTAAAAACAATGAGCCGTGAGGTGGAACGGAGCGGTTTATAACTTTCGGTTTAATATCGTCGTTTTTCTTTGAGGTTGTGGCTTCGATGGAACTGATTGTTTTGGTTTTCAAAGGCTGTAAGACGAGGCACGATATTTTTAAATTTGTCCCGAATTGAAGAAAGTTATAATTCATTATTTTTCATCATTCATTCATTAAAACTGGCTATATGAACCTCAGATTACAGAATAAAATGTTTTGTTCTGTAACCTGAGATATGTACGAGTAAGTAGATAAGATTCATAAACATCACAGTTAAGTTCCAATGATTGAAAAATGCCAAATTTTGAAGGGCGTAATAAAATTATGTACTTCTACTACTTGTACCGACCAAGTCCACCAACTTCTTAAGCATAGCATATCAGTTCAGTGCATTATTCCCTAAAAATAGTTTTGATCTGGGATTTTAGTAATGACACTGGAAAAACCTGTTTCATCTTAGCTGGCTGAATCCCGACAACTAGCTAGTGTGATTTAGAACTGAATGCCAGTAATTCTTCCGGCATCAACCGGTCCTTACGTTGTGAAATAGTTGAATTGTGTGCTGAAAACGCTAAGGTGAGACACCAACACACTAAGATTACATAAGCTGCTTTAAAGATATATGTGTGCTATAACGTTACGACAATCAAGAATAGCACACATGAAAGGAAAAAAAATCCGCGAGAATGCGATTCCCTATGTTAATTTCTTTGCCATAGAACGTACCTCAGACCAAGATCAAGGTTGAGGATAAGAATAACATCCATAGGTAGTGTTATAAATACCGCCAACAAAATTGTTGGTCAGAACGTAGCACCAATAAATCCTTCAAAATAGTCAATGGTCCACCTTCAATACAATATTTTAAAAGGAAATGCCACTCCACTTGAGCCTCGAAGGGGGAAAGGAAGTGGTCCACTTAAGAGCTCTGCGTATGAGATATTAATTAAGTCGGATGCCTCAGTTTTAGATAAAGGAGGATGTGCCTGACTTTAATCAATACAAGAGTACCCACTCATCATAGGCAAATAGTACAGAAGGTAGTTTTGGAACCGCTATTTGGACATATATCACTGATCCCAATAATAATTGAAATGCACTATAGTGGATTTTGCTTGAATGAGGCGAAACAAAAACATTCACAAAACAATTACTATTAGACCAGATTGAAATTAGAAGTTCAAAGAGCTTCGAATACGTTTCGAAGAGATGACAGCTTCAGGGTAGAGTCCGCACTGGTTCCAATCCTGCTTCGAGAACACAGTACATTTATTGAATGCCTTAGGCTTTCCGTAGAGATAACATCGTGGGAAAATCTACAGAGGACAGTGGAAAACTTTTGTATCACTTGTTAGTTAAATTAACCTCACAGTACAGTACGAGTATACACTTGTTAGTCGATATTGGTCTTACGCCTGGTGAGGCTGTCTGGAGTATCGAGCGTTAGCTCACAACCTCAGCAGAACTTTGGATAGCCACGGTGTTCAGTTCCTTCCACCTTAGCAGGCCCCATGACATGATTGCACTCTGGGAGAAACGTCACAAAAGTACTTGAAACGAGATGAGTCTATGAAACTATGTAGGTTCAATTGGTTAAATTATCTTATAATATAGAAACGAGCCGCGAGAGCATCAGACTCCATTCGGTTTCCACGAATATTATTTTCTCAAAAGAATCAGAAGAAATAAGTCAGAAATATGTTCCCAGAAATTATATCAAAGCATGAAGGACGGGTTTCTAGTACCAGGAACTAAAACAGTATGTGAGGCGAAAGTAAAGATTTATGATGTTTCTGGATGTCACGTTGGCTAAACAAAATGTTTTTGGGTTTTCCTGATTAGAAATTCTCTAGTTGTTCATAATATGGAACTGTGCCAGCAACGGTAATGACGACGTAAGCCTCCTACTAGGCGTACATGACACTTAAGATAACTGGCCAAATGTGTATACTTCCAGGTATCTACAGAAAAGAAGATGGTTATGTTGAGTTTGAATTTAAATTTAAAAATATATTAATTATTTGAAATATTTTAACCTACTGTTTGTTTGATGATGAACTCACCTATCCATGACAGGTAATTAACTAAGACTCATCACCCAGTAATTAATTAACAAATTACTTACTAAAGTGCTCTTCAAACTCTATCACAGAAGAGCTTGCACACTACTCCTTGGATGCAGAATTGCCAGAAAGGATTTGAATCGCCAAAACCTTCCTAATCTCAGATTAAGGCTTAGTTATTACAATCAAGCTCTGATGGCACAATCGAAGGCAATATGCCAAATCCTTTAGAAATTATATTAGGCTTAGTTTGGGTCTTTCAGCAGCGAGAGATTAACCACGCTTAGTTTCCTGGCAATTCGTTATTCCGGCCGGATCAGTGTTTGGTATGGAGTTTTCACTATCTCGTTAGCCTTAAATTACAGCCAATAAATTCGATAGTTTAATAGTCAATACATCTTGCCAATATTTAAGTGAAGGCGCTGAACGGAATTTCATATGATTCCTTAGACTAGACTTTGTTTTAAATTTCATATACGATTACTTATACTACACTACTACACAAATTCATGCAGTACTGCAGAATAAAATAATATAGAACATCGGCTAACTTTGTCAATCTCTTTCGTGTCCACAAAACGCTGGTGCCACGACCTCTCTGCGTGCAATCCAAATCGCAACTGTCTCATTTCTTCAACCGCTTGCATAGCTTGCAACTTTTTTTCCTTTCCGATGCACAATATTTATTCTGCAGTACTGTGTCTTCCACAAAGAAAAATATATATTTATACATAATATGCGCTGCTTTACTAACCTGTAGGTATTACGCAACTACACCAAATACATATAATAATATGATAAGTAAAGCTATGTTAATCAGAGGGCTAAGCCATTACGTATTTAGTTCGTACCCTGACCCGACCCTTTACTTAACATTGCACTCCCTGCTCGTACATATTTTACAAAGCAAGTGCCAAACTGAGTTGGTGAGCTGTTCGATCCAACCACATCTCGGTCGGCCAGGCAGGACACCTAGCATTTGTATTTTGTGCTAACCTTGTACCTGGCTGGTATTCCAATCGTCAAATATCTTTGACCAATATAAATTTGATCAAATAAATTCTTTACCAACAAAACCAAAATTTGATTAAAGATTTTGAGGTTTCAATCCAAATGGATGCAAATGCAATTTCGCGGATTTTCATAATGATATTTTAATATTAAAAGAAAGCAATCATTTACGCAAATTACAAAGAAATCTTGGACAAAGACATTTGACAAGTAGAATGGTCATTTATCAAAGAAATTTCAGCAAATGTTGTATATCGAAATTGAACCAAGATATTTAACGAATGGAATGCCATAATCTAAGATGTGGTACAAACTAAGTTGGAACGTATAAAGGTAACACAATTATTATACCATAGATCGAACTTGACAGATCTATGAATAATACGATTTGTTTATTGGTAACCAATAATATTTACGGCCCCGATGGCCTAGTTGGTAGCGGTCATACATTGAAAGAGAGTGGCTCCAGGTAGAATCCCTGGCCGGGCAAATATTTGTGTTAAGAGCAGAAATGTTTGTTCTCGGGCCTTTGATATTTTGTGATGTGTTAATGTGTACATACATCCCTCGATACGGAACTTTAGTGCAGGGTATGTGTGTGAACATTTATTTTAAATTACTGCAAATTTTAGTTTTGAATTAAAGTTATTATAATTCTGGTCATTTTAAAACTGCCGAAACAGAAGGCCAGTTCAAGGCATTTATATTGCAGAACCTAAACGTCTATTACTTCAAATTGGTGTTATCCTGATAGTCAACACCGACTACGGTTCCTTATAATGCTCTTAGGTCACATATTGATAATTTATCTATTTTATCAATCTATTGCACTGCTGAGAGGCCTCAAGTCCTCATGTATACCATATCTAGTGCTGTCCTTGTGCTGTGCTGCTGATTTTATTAAACTACTTACTTTATAAAAGAATAACTCTCGATTCAACTACCATTTTTGAAAATCCCAAAACTGCTATATTAACCGCTAACATGGCAGTCTCAGCTTTTCTTGTGCCTTCTGTTATTGACATTTGATTCGATAATCTCTGGCTTCCGTTTATATAGATACTTACCTTAATAACTAATTCAGGTGTAGATTTTAATTGAAAATATGCATATGAGCTTTCCATTTTGATGCTAAATATTGTATAAATATTTTGATGAGGGTAGATCTGACTTTGACGCCATTGGTTTGTTATCTAGGGATGGGTTCATACGCAGAACCACTTCAAGGATGTGTTAAATATGTAAATGTAATATATATGTGATGAAACGGGCAAGTGGTTTGCCTGAAGGTAGATGTCACGCATGGCCATGAAAGTTGCTGTGTGACCTAAATCTTTATTAATTAATATCTAATAATCTTTATTATTAATAGTTTTTTGGGAAATAGCTTTTCAATCCCTTACACCACAATAGAAAATCTATTGTTATCCTGGTTAACAACAGCTGAAGAGTTGTAGTAGTGTGAAAGCGCTATTCTGTGACTGAACAAGCACTTCCACTCTGGAAGTATATACTGCAGTAGCAAGTTTCTCCGTATCCACAATTTTTAGTAGGATCAGCAATGGTATCAACATAGTTTATGTTTTGGCACTGGTCAAAAAATCAGAGCCAATCACAGAACAAAAAGCCAAAGGAACAGAACTCGTATATTCCGGCCACGTGACACGATGCATCAATAGCTGTCATCGACCGAGCGGCATGCCGTCGCCGCCATTTCCGAATGCCGAGACAGTAGTCAGAGCCGGTTCATCTCTCGCCAAGAACCCACCGGACTGGACCCTTTTAGTGGTGCAAACTTGGACATTGGAAGGCAACTTTATGTTTTTTGGAGAGTAGAGAAAACTACCTTCGAAATCTGGTCCCTTTTTATGTCGACAGGTTTTTGGTATTGGTGAAAAGAAATTCGCTGTATTTAGACTGTGAAGGACTGGTTTAATTTCATTTGGTTTCTGGTTTAAATTAACTTAATTACTTATATTTTCATTATATATTTTAATATTTATATTATAACTACTTATTATAGCAAAGCTATAATTTAAAGCTATAAAATAAGATTGCTCTGTGTCGTAAGATTGGCCATTATTCCCAGAGTCATAATATCAGCCATATTCATACTGATTTTACAATTATAAGAGAGTAAATCTTTTCTGGTCGTGAGAGAAACAAGGTTTCTGGATTTAAGCTTTCAATTACATAGCAAACTAACGACTGTTTCTCTAAACTGTGGTTGCTAGAACGCCTGAAGGCAGAAGCTGCAATATTATCACATGATTTTCTTTTAAATCAGTTTTATCATCAGATCAAATAGGACAGTAAAATGAAGTAAGATCTAAATAATTATGCGTATATATTGCGTAATTTCCATTCCAAAAGATTGGAGATACATTGAATAACAAGAAAAAAATTGATTGCGTACATCCGGGTGGGCCGCTGAACTGAATTGGTCAAGGGAAAAAAGAGCCAGAAACAATAGCCTTGCCCTTCAATGGGTTAACACACAACTAAACGATCCAATTAAAACCTTATCAAAAGCATAGAAGATCGAGATTCGATTGAAGATTCTAAAGTGTTTAATGCCTCACCATTGTTAATCGGTCGGATCCATCGACAGGTTTTTTAAGACCTTTTGAGTTGCAATTGTGAAACTGTTAAAAATCAATAGATGTATTAAACCGGTTTCTGACATAAAAAAATATAGATAGAATTTGAATAGACTTTATCAACTCAAAACACCTACTGTTTATAAACACAGAGCAGCTCAGTCTATGTAAAGCATGTTACATTAAGTATGCTTAAATCAGAATCGTTACATAAATCACCAGACAAAAAATTCATGAGATAAGTAACACGGTAAGCAACAATGCAAAATATGTTCGTGAGGTAAAAACTACGAACTAATTTGTAGTCAAGCTAGACACGCTAATGGTGGAGTTGAGATTAAAAATATATCTTCACAGCGAGATTATGCAACGTGAGGTGAATAAAACTCTTTCCAGAATTACATGTCTCGTTTTGAATGCAAGTGTATACATCTGGCATTATTCCTATTCGCCCACGCGGGTTCTATAGGGTTTTTGTTGACGCAGGTACACGAAAAAAGATTCAAGAAAAAAAGGGCTTTCTCTCCAAGGGGTATGCTATAAATTGTCGTCCGTAAGCATTGAAAAATAAACTCTAAATCTCAAAGAATACGTTTCAAAGATTATTGTGACGAAAATAGACCGGTGCATCTCAGCTTGGCTACGCAGGGGTCTAATGACACGCGATACTATTTTAGTTTTTTAGGAGCCACAGTTCATTAGAGTTGATTTTTTGCTTGTATCTAATTTTGTTTTAATTGATAGGTTAGCTGTGCCAAGAATATTTTAGAACGGTGCCTTGAGTTATTTGGAATGAAGGGTCAAAAGCAGAATGGCCACATTCTTATCTATACTTTAAATGTAGACAAAAACCGGCTACAATCTCAAACCAGTAGCTCAATCTGCATTCGAAACTAAAAGCCGTAGCTCACAGGACGGTGCCATAGAGCATGCCAAAGGAAACTGCATAAATCCTTCGCTATAGCAGCGTGAAGAAACAGGCAAGGTTGCCAAATCTCCTAGCTGGCTAGCACGTTATATTGGCAGATGCAAGAACAAAGACCCCATCGCCAGCCCGACACGAGCCAACACTGGGCTGTTCCCGAGCCAGGTAAAACTTGCCAAACCTCTATTTTTTGTGAACTGCTGCTATGGGCCTATTTAATTCAGCCGGTGCAATCACTTACTTAAGGTTTTCAACACGAATAGTTAGGTTAATCTCTTTTAATTTCGTAGTTTTCAGTTAAGTACCTACCTAGGTATAATATAATAAGAATAGTTAATATTTTTGAATAAAAATAAAAAATATCATTTCAGGGATGTCCGTTGATTTTATGAATCAACATTGTTCAAAGTTTTGTGAGTTAAGATCTGCCTTTTCCATAAACCTATCATTAAAAGTATAACATTGACCTAAAAAAGTAACAATTTAGATATGCTAACCTATTTTATGTAAATTGTGAGTACCAATTTTATCCACTGGCGTCCCATAGAGACAGGTGAATCGAACTCGACCCCACAAGGGTGAAGGAGGCACGAAGTTTTCAAGACGCCCTGAGTCGCAACCTATGGCCGTAAGTCGTAACCATCCACCCAGATTAAGACCCACCCACCGCCTTGCAATGTTATGGTTATTGTCAAATTAATATGTCCATACTTTGTTGTTTATTGCTCGCGAGATCACTTTACGTCGGCCATATTGGATTTGATTGATTAAGCTTGCTTGTATGCACTCGTTATAGCGACGAGCCATGCGAATTGTGATTCAACGACGATAAAAACAAAATGTTAAAAAACAATGAAGATTACGGCTTAAAACGGCAATAAAAATTCTAATTGCTGCTAAAGTAAGTAAGCTAAACTAAGTGCAGCAAGGATGCATCATTTGTTAATTATTGTATTAAAAATTACAAGTCTAGTTTTAACAGATTGCTTATACGTACTTAGACGTAAGTATAACCAGAAGTCGTATCATCACATGTGAACATAATGCCAGCGCCGAAGAGTACAACCGTACTGTAATAGAAGTTGCACAGTTCTGTATTTCTAATGAACAAACTCTTTGAGTTTTAGTCGCATAGTTGTCTATTTGCGTGCATCTGCTTTTCTTCCGGTACTACATTGTTTAAGAATGACATAATACCCTAGTAGATTACCCAGTTTCCCTTCATTCCAAGAAGAGTCTATGCGTCATATGATAATGTAACAATGATCTGATCGCTATGTCTTTCAAAATGTGTCCGATTTTGGAACGTTTCAATAAGATATTCGCAGATTTGGATTGAAGTGGCCTTCAATTCATATTACAAGCAAGTTAGTCCATCCAGTAGTGGTCTCCTTCTAACAGCAGGCGGTCTTCCGCTCCCTCTCCAGGCTGACTCAGCTGAAAGTACTACGTTCTCCCGACTTACTTTCTCTTCTACCCGAATCCGTAACTTATGTGCAAGTTGGGGTTCAACACGTAAGTGAGGATCGTGTGATTTGGACGTAAGGGCTGTGGTACAGGGTTTTAGAGAGAACATTGAATTTCCTAGATTGCCAAAACAATCGGCAGTTTTGCACAGCACGCCGTTTTGCTATTAAAACAATTAGAATAATCAGCGATAACGTTCAACACGATTAGGTATTGCAAAACGAGCATCCAGCACGCAGAAATTGGCATCAACAGAAAACTTGCTTTGGTTTGAATTTAAATACTTAATTTTAACAATTATTTCATTACATTTATAAACGATTTTACATTAACTGAGATAAGTTTTAAGAATCAAACAGTTTATGTTTGTCAATGGTCAATTTTAGTTGTTGATAGTAAATTATTAAAGAACTAGTTAGGTAGGTATTAAAATATCCGGTTTGCCGTTAGAAAACCGTAAAACAGAAACCGAAAATATTAAAAACGAAGTCGTACAAAACCGGAATGGAAGGGAAGGTACACTGTAATTTATTTTTATTATTGATACAAGTTATTGTCCTAAATTACGGATGATTGCCATAAGTGTCTTGGGTCGAAACGGGCCTGTTTGCCGCTCCTTTTGGGGCGATTTAGAACCTGCAAGCGGCACAGGGTTTCCAATTTAGTATTATTTTATACTAATAGTTTTGATTTATTTTACCCAGCAACCTTGGAAAGCGGAGGTGTTCTGTGATTCTGGTAAGACCGTTGTAAAAATGGTCTTTTCGCGTCACACTTTGTAGCTTTGAAGACAATATGGGCCAATGCTATGTTAGGGTTATCTTTTGGGTTAGATATGTTCACACACTCCACTCATGCCCTCGCTATCACGGGAGTCATGCACGGACTCATACGTTAACACATAACAAATATCCATGACACAAATTATTTCCCCAGACCAGCCAGGGATCAGACCTGGGGCTCCTGGCTCCGTAAGCAAGGCCACTGCCATCTAGGCCACTTACTCGTATCAGGCAGCCAGTAAGACTTAAGTGAAATTAGAATACATCTCGATTGGTGGTATCTTAACGCCTACATCTATCAAAAATCAACATCATCATCATCATCATCATCAGCCTGTAGCAGTCCACTGCTGGACATAGGCCTCTCCAATTGCACGCCACTTGGTGCTACGTAATATAATCAAAAATCAACACTTGTCATGATTCAATGAAAACGTTGGAACCAATTAGATTTAGAGAGATGCCAATCCGTGCGCTGAGTACAAAACCTGATGTCGCAAGCAGCGGCCGTATTCCGCGCTTCAACGTATTCTGTTAGCTTCAAAATATCATTATCTCCTACGGTATTGTAAGTAGCAAGCATTGTAAACTGTTTACGTGCATATACCGGCGTTGAGTCACATAATACAAAAGCTGCGGAGCGCCGCGAGCAATGGTGTTCTGTTTTTGGGCATATTACTGCGACACCGGCCCCGCCCCGTTTTCGTATCTGCCTTGTTTCTGGGATCTGTGGTTGAAACCTTGAAGGTATTCAGTTCTGAATAGCATCTAAATCTCAGTGTACATCTAAATTTCGATAAGTTCTTCGATAGCAGCATACTGCGGGAAAACATAGTTCGATAGAACATATTATATTCGACAAGAATTACTTCCATTCCACAGAACGCAGTGGAGTATCTAGTCAGAGCAAAGTCACGATAGGTGCGACGACGAGCGAAGCAACTCGATAAGAATATATTACGTAGCACTTATGAGATAAAACTCTTGTCGAATGGTATATATGTCCTGTCGAGGCAATGATTTGTCGAACTGTTTTTCGACGTAAGCGACTTGTCGAAGTATTGAACTTGTCGAAATTCAAAGGTACACCCCTAACTCCACATACACGGTACATCCTCCACTTTCCTATTTGTACAAACAATCCCATACTCGACATAGTGCGAAAACATAGAGTTTCATAATCAACGTGACATATTTGTCTGGCCTATCGAAACTTAACTGTTGTCCCAGATAGGGCGAGTAGTTGACCCAAAACCGTATCTTTTGATAACGTGAACCATGTCAGTTAAATCTTGAAATACAATCAAATATATACTATTGAAATTCAATTTTAAACTGTATTTCAGTCAAGGGAAGGTTTGTTTTTGATTGGGAATGCAGACAGCTGTAAAAGGGAAGATAAGATCGTAAAACAGCTGGAGTTCTTAAAACGTTGCGAAATAGGTTCTGTTTCATGTTTGCAAATACGTCTGATTATTTCTAATACATATTTTCTACCGAATTCCAAAAAGGAGGAGGTACTCAATTCGACTGTATGTTTTTTTTAATGTTTGTTACCTCATAACTTTCGATTGGGTGGATTGATTCTCAAAATTGTGTGTGTTTTGTTTAAAAGCTGGTGCTTCCTGTGTGGTCCCATTTTAATTTCATCAAATTCTATCAAAGTAGTTTTTATGTTACACTCGAATAACTGATTTTTACCAAAGTAATAGAATGGAAGTCGGTATTAAATTTTTCAAATTGCACTTGTTTATATTGTTTCATCAAAGTGACTCCCTATTTCCTTATGGAAAGCGGAGATTGTATCAAGAAGCGATGAACATGAATGCAGCCGTGTGCTGCACTAGTCGCCACCCCTATGATGACCTGGCAGATGCTTTTTCACGCCCCGCTTGAGAGACCCAGGGTCATAGCTGCAAGAACGTACACCGGCAGTAGAACTGTGATCAAAATTAGACTCTACACGGTAGAACTATTGATTCCACGTACAATCTAATTTTATACTATGGGTTGTGTGGAAAAAAAAATCGTAAAAAAAAGAAAAAAGGAAAGGAAATCGTTATGATCGATACAATTTCCCATTGTTATACCTAGTTTTTAGTATTGTTCTTTCCAATAAATTTATAAATGCGTTTGTTGCCCGTGGTTCAATCGCCTAGTTCTACTGTTTGATCCATGGGCAATTTTTTTGTCTGTGGTTCAATCAGTTGAACCACGGGCAAGTCAAACTACCCGTAGTCCTATCATGTAAAAAAACACCGATATAGGTATGACAGCTGTCATGGTGACACTTGATAAAGAAAGAAAGAAAATAGATTTATTCAGGACATCACACAACAAAACATACAAAAATACTGACAAAATAGGACAACCATCATAATAATAATGTTGCGTAATGCCATGAAAGAGCCCCGACTCAGCATACGCTAGGGTAAACCCAAACACTGATTTTCAGTCGGCGCTCCTCACTGACACCACGAACGTAACTAGTGATACAACAGAAACAAATAAACAATAGAAAATAAAGATAATAAATAGAGATAACGTGTATTTCAATTTCAGACTACCTTCAGTTTGAATATTACACCGATCTAGATCTTAGCTATGACAGCTGTCAAAGTGACAGTTGACGTCGTATCTTATAATATAGTTTTCACTCATAGACTACCTTCAGTTCGAAAATAACATGTTCATATGTATCTGTTCAAATGTTACCTATGTTATTTAGCCAAATATTAATTCCTAAACAAAACAATATAATTTGACAGTTAAATTATGATAGTATGTAACACGAAGGTACCTCAATACAGCCGTGCGAGCAAGGATCTCACGATAAACTTGTATAGTCGATAAACTGATTTTTATCAGCTATCTTATCTTGTCTCTAATATGGATCAGCTGGGATAGGTATATCGGGGTGTCTTTTACCGATAATTTTACCATATAGACAACCCATGCTTGAACCACACGTCACATTTCCTATTCTATTTGTAAATATTATATTAGACTGCCACCAACTCTTGTACTTATTCTGGAAGTCTTCTATATGATTAACAGTTCTAAAACAATAGCTAACTTTGAGTGCAGGGTCACTGCTATCATTACCAGCTGCTCGGCTACCGGAAGATAGTTGTTAAACCACCACGGTACGATTTTAACATTGTATGGAGATGGCCACGGTAACTACTTTAGAATACGAAGGAGTTAGCGTTTTTGTTCGCATTGTTTTGAGTGAAATAAATTGTTTTGCAGTTCAGGCAGTTGGAGCGGTGGGATAGATCATGCTCAGTATAGTTTAAAAACAAAATTAGGTTTTATTTTTTTCGGATTCTCGGAAACTTAAATATTTAAAAGAAAAAATCCGTTTGCTGTTTTTCGTCGCACAGTTTAGATTAGTAACTGATAGTAACTTGAAAAATACAGTGCATAATTAGAGCTAAAAAACTTATATACACGTATTACAATAATAATTAATAATAATATCATAAATAGAATATATCTCAATCCATGTCATAAATTACAGAATGGTAATGTCAAAAAATCTATTTTACATTTTTATAGTTTATAAATTCATCAATTGTATACTTAATAAGCTTTTTCTATTAACAATATTACATTTATTTATTATTACATTATAGGGCACTTTTAAAACATTAATGTTATTTTCAGGACGTATTATTATGGTACTTTATTATAGATGATCGGAGCCATACAAAATAATAAGAACAATATATTTTTAATTGCCAGATGGCGAAATTGCCCCTCTCGTCTACTTCCTTCATATTCGACAAATAAGTTAGGATTGCTTTTCACAAATAAGGCTACTTCGCTAATATAATTCGTCGGCACTGTTAAAATGTTGACGAGTTCTGAAGTGTTCTTTACAAGAGTCTGCTTTAGGCCTAGTATTGCCCGGACACGTCGTTTTTGAGCTATAGGTAATAACTTTTTGTTTGTCTATAGAGTTTCCCCAAAATACGATGCCATATCTTATTATTGAGGCAGCATGTGCATAATCTAAAATAATTTATTAAAATTAATATTTAATTTGTATGTATGCTGTTAGTACAGCATTTGTATTTGCTAATTTACTAAATTTGTAAAGGGCATATGATGCTTTATATAATTTCTTGTAAACGTTATCAATATGATGTTTTAATGTTAGTTTATTGTCTATTGTGAAGCCTAAAAATTTAGCAATGTCTATTTTATTTAATTTGTTATCTAGATGATGAGTGTCAAAACCTGATGCACAGATCTTATGTTGCAGTTTAAGGTCCATGAGGTATGTTTTATCAAAATTAATATTTAAATTGTGTAACTTCTAACTCAATAGAAACCCAAACCCAACCCAGACGAATGAAAATACAATACACTATGTAAAAGTTCAGATATTATAGTCAGGAACAACATCATGATTTACAACGATTCAGATATTGTAGACAGTGAGAAAGATAAACCCACCAACCATGACGTCAAACCAGACAGTAATAGACACGATTTTTCCTTCGAATGAAATTTCCAATTCAATCGATCCTTCCAAGAACGTCTACACAATAAACTCGGATGATCAATTACTATCAACCAGCTCATTATTTATCCGTGCATCCTATCAACTAACTCATTGTTAATCTGTGACACCATAATAGCCCCTGTACACATCAAAAGACAAGTTCTGTAGCGAAGATCCATTTGTTATTGTCAATAATAATGATGGAAGTGGGCTTGACGCGCGGGCTTGACGTGACCTATTGTGGGTATTGGTTTAACTGAGTAACGTGTCTCCTATCTATATTTATAAAATAACTCTGTTTATCTTCAGATACAATATAAGTAGTATAAATGTCGACATTTCGTACGATGTCCCTTATCGTTTGGGCACTGCATCAACTTTGATCCATTATTATTGTAACTGCGGTGTTACGAGTGGCTATCGGTAGTACCACGTTCTTCATAAAGGTTTTCGTTGTAGGATAGACAAGCAAAGAGCTTGTAGATTTTGCCTAGTTGTTTTAAGATGGTAATGTTAAGTTTTGGGGCAAAATAAAATATTATAGGATGGGATAAATCGAGTCAATAAATTCAAAGACATATCAAACGCCATGATCACTAGGCACCCAAGCATCAAGTTTATGCTCCCTAGATTATTTACCGTCATTTTAGGGGGACGGAGCGCCATCATGGGGAGTCCGTGTTTACACAGGGAAATGGTGAGGCTGGGTTCTATGAGCCATTCTAATTCTTAGCCCTAATGTTGAAGCAATGAGCTATTGAGGAATAAACAAATGTGAATACACGAGGTGTGGTGCGTCAACGTCCCTATTTGAGGAATAATCCGGTGTCGCCCGGTTAGACCTACATGTTGAAAAGTCCTTTCGAGGCAATTAAGCAGTTCTATCGAATAAAAAAATTTCGACCGAAAGAAGTGTATTACACTTAAAATTCGTATTGATGTCAGATCACTTCATAATTGTTATTTTTCAAATGATGATAACAATTGTATAGTAAAGTTTGGGGTCAAATATGCTCGGGGTTACTCTAAACGATCGAATCAGAAATGAGGAGACCTGTACAAGAACCAAAGTCATATCGGCATATCCAAGTAGCACGTCACATAGCACGCAGAACAGATGGCTGATGGGGGGAAAAGTTCTGGAGTGCACACCACGGACCGGTAAGCGTAGCGTGGATGCAGGCCGCTTCAAATAAGTCCTTTTGGAACTTATGAAGAAGGCTTAGGCTACGTCCAGCAGTGGACGTCCTACGGCTGAGATGATGATGATAGTTGTTGACATTAATGGATGACCGCTAGTGGCATATCCACTGAATGCTTCAGGACCTATCAGTCCTAGTGTTAGTCTTTGAACAACTAGCAGTTAGGCCATGTCAAAAGCAATGTGATATTGGAAAGCTCAGACACTACATCTAATAGTCTCACTGAGCTTGCGTAATGGGTTTTAGCCCATTCTCTCGCTGAAACGAATGTCCAGCAGTGGAAATATAATATGGTACAACATCCACACAAGGTCTTCAGTTCTCAAGGCAGAGCCTGTACTATGGTAACCTGATGACTGATATACATACTTATATACTTATACACACTTAGATACAGCTCAAACAGACATGTTCATGCACACAAATGTTTGAACTGTCCGGGGATCGAACCCGGGACCAGCGGCTTGGAAGACAGGGATCTACCAACTGCGCCAATCGGCCAGTCAATAATAAGGTAATGACTCTAAATGCAATTCATCTATAGAACACAATTCTTGTACATCAACCAAACAAAGGCAATATCATTTAAACACAGGCATCTGCGTAGAACTACGTACCTACTCGTGGATAGATCCTGTTGGCGTAATGAAAAGAGTCAAATACCCCCAGGTCAGGTCCAATTATCGTCACAAAGGGTGAGAGGTGGCAGGTCGACAATTAGGCCAATCAGACGGCAGGAAATACGAATTAAGTCGTTATAGGGTAGGACGCTCGTGCTCTGCAGTTATTGTCCTTGGGCACAGAATAAATAATACTTTGTACTACGTACCTTAGTAAGCGAATTATTTGTTGTTATTAAATATAACTGATTATGCTGGACAAGCAGAAGTACATACACATATGTTATTGTTAATTGTAACTATTGTTTGACATTGTATAATATAAGTGTGACATATATCTAATATATATATATATCTAATGGACCATATTTTGTTGTCTGAGAATGGAAATAAATAAAAATAAATAAAAAATATGTATATAATGTATAGTGTATACTTACTTATACGTAGTATTTCTAAGACTATTATTGTAAATGAGACGAATAGAACCCAAAAGCACTTTTCGAATAGGTATTGAAGGATCCAAGTGAAACACCTCACACTTTGCAAACAGATGTATTCGTAACGAAATCCAAAGAAAGACTAACTTAACAAGTAAAATTTGAAAAACTTAATACCGACCTCCATTTTATTCAGTTATTGGAGTGTAACTCAAAAACTACTGGACCGAATTTGATGAAATTTAAATGGGACCACACGGGAAGCACCAGTCAAAAGAATTTTGAGAATCGGTTAACCCTATCGAAAGTACTTGTCTCTATAGCAGTTCAGTATCATTCACAATTTTAGACTACAACAGTTCAAAACTCTGCATGGCAATGCAATGCTCTGAAACCCTGAGATATAATATCTTGCTCTGTAATTTCACTGGAAACATTGCCCTTCAACGGAACACAGTAACATTTGCACACTACTGCTTTACTCTTGAATAAGTGGCAAAGGTGTGGACTCTGCAAAAGTGCTGCCACTAATCTCTCTAAACATAAAGTTATAAAGGTACATCTAATTACGTTTCTGTCAGATCTCGATCTCGGGTCATTCGCGTTTACGCAAGAGAAGTCAGCGAAAAGCTTCTGAGTTGTTTTCCGAAAAACAACATTTACTAACTTTACATAGCCCTTATTGTTACGAGATATGGTTGAATATTGCGAGTCATGCGAGTGTGTAATATTTCCTTTGTGTTGGTTCTTGGTATGTCATCGGTTTATTATGTAAATAATGAATGCTTACAGTTTGCAAATATTTCTGCACAGTGCGGACAATGTCTCCTGTAGTTGCCTTTATAAACGAACCGGAGTTGCCAACTTAGCAACTTTGTAATCGCCAGGGTTAAAACTTATTCCATGGGTAAAATACTGATTTTATTGACTGCAAGCATCAAAAATACTGACCAACCATCGAGAGGAGTACCTCTCTTTCTTCTTCTGAAAGGACAGTAGACCCTTCGTCGACAAATTTACCATTGAAATATGTATGTATTAGTTGCTGTTTGTTATGTATGTATTTTAGTTATTCTAATTAAACATTTACCATGGTTGTCAGTAAATATATGTATGGATAGGGTTGAGCATCGCATTATAATGTTTGGTCTCTTTTTTGTAGAGACCAAAAATGTTCAAACCCAAAAATCTTCAATAAAATATATCCTTAACTTTTTATTCTTTACACACAACACAACTTCAATACTTCAATCTACAAAAATCGCTACTTTTTGGAAGCGTGGCTTTAAAATACTGACCATTTCTCGAAAAAACTGGCTTTTATTTCATATCTAACTGACTTTACTGACCATTTTCCACTCCTGAGCGATTTTTGGGGCCTATTTAGCAACCTAAGTAAAAGTACTTTCTAGCATTTTAACACATTTTGGCACAAATTAGACAAAAACTGAACTTTATTAAAATACAAGCAGCAACTAAGATGTAATTAAGATGGCAACACTGAACAGAGCATGTTCTTTCCGTTTTTAACCAGAAGGTAGGTTGTAAAAATGTTTGTAAAAATAATTAAAACAAAGCATGTACAATAAAAGTGTTTGTCAAACAATTTGAAATAACTTTTTACTAATTAGGCTCACATTATATACAGTCTGACATTATATAGAAGACAAAGATGCTTGGAATACTCCACTTCTGGCAAGCTGTCACTCTGCCACCCATAAAATGTAATATTTGTAGTACCTAAGTAGAAACATTGTACACATCTATATAAAAATAATGGCCCCGAGCCGCTTCTTCTCGGTAGGCTCTATATATTTTCGAACGCGGCGGCGGTCTTTAAAGTACATTATAATGAAAAATTGACGTTCATAAGTGCGACTTTGATGCCTAAATGGAATAAATGATTTTGGCTTTGACTTTTGTCGCTTAAGTTTTTACACTATTAGGTACTCTGCCAATTACGAGTTTGATAATATTTTTTGTCGGGCAGGTCAGAGGTGGCCCCATATAAATTTTATCGAACATGATTCTTGAAAACAGAACAAATAAGTGTACATTACATATGTACACAGGTTTAAAGAGATATTATTAATTATTAATACGGTCTTATAAACGCTGCAGAACTTTATGAGACTTTATAAAATTATTGACCGAGCGAGCGACGCGTCTCTGCTGTAACTGGCTAAATTTACTCATCTGTCCGTGTGTTTGTTAGGTTGTATGTTGGTATTCCTGTACAGATCGCATTTTTAACCAATCTTGACGAAACTTGGTATGCATTCTACTGTTCAATATATTTTGTCGGCTGAGCGAAAATTTACTGCAGCGCTATTTACCGACTTTTTTGATATAATTTGGTATGGAGATAGGTGAGGCGCTGGATTAACCCATAGAATACTTTTCATTAATCATCAGGCGTAAAAATAAAAAAAACTAGCTACTTTTTCTTTTATCAGCGTAATTATCCAGATGTATTTTTTGGTTAATAATAATATTACGGTCAGCTTTAATTAGGTATACTAGCAGTTAATTAGTGAAATAAATACCTTTACATTTTTTTTATTCTCATTCCTATTCTATACATGTGTGAGCACAATTTCGGAATGTTTTAAACCGGTTACCTATGACTACCGTTTTAGTTCAATTTGGTTGTAAATTGTCCAGCAGTTTACATAGTTTAGCAGTTTAAAATACATTGGTTCCGTATCAATAAGTAGTTATGGGTAATTTATATCCGAAAACATTGTCAAGAGGAAACGGTTATTATTCAAAGGGGAGATAGGGGGAAAACGCAACTGTGCATTATAAAAAAAAAATATGTATACAAATTTATATGTAAGATTTTTTATTTCTAGTAACAGTTATTCTGTGATGGTTTATTTCATTTATTATTTTTATTTTGACACTAGCTGCGCTCCGCGGTTTCACCCGCGCGGTGATGGATGATGATGAAACAAACATACGTATGTTAATCAGGACTCTGACATAATATCGCTTTGTACTGGTGAAATATTTTTTGAACCGGTTATGTGTCTAGTTGTTGCGTTTATCTGTTAAAAACAAACTGTTAAATCCTTCATCTTTATTATTAGATAAGGATTAACACCAAGGTACGAATAATGTGTGTAATAAGTTTGTACCGGCGTTAATATTGTATATTTTAACAGAGAAAACTAGTTATTGTGACATAACTGTAATAGTAAGACATATGGTATCACAGACTTTTTTGTAGATATTGATGTCCTCTATAAAACTGTAGTACATCACTTTGCTCTATTGTCAATAGTTTCCGCAGCGAACGCGATATAAAGATTTTTTTCCACACCTTGGGTTACATTATCAAAGTTTTCATACAGATCCCTAACATTTATGAAAATATTGTATAGCCTATATAAATATTGTATGTTACTCAGTGATAATAAAGCTTTCTAACGGTAAAAGATTTTTTGAAATCAGTCCTGTAGTTTTTAAGTTTATTTGTTACATAGAAAAATACAAATCTTTCCTCTTTATACTATTAGTATATATAGGTTTGCTACTTTATACCTCATTTGTATATATAAACACATTATCCTGATATTGTCCAAGAAAATCGTGGTATAATGTAGCAAATGATGCAATTGGCAACACCAATCATCATCAATTATTGGCAATACTTTAGAGCGTGTCATCGGGAAACTGAGTGACCAATCTGTGGCTATACTGGGGAATAACTTTTCGATAAACATGAAGGAAATAATTGAATTTGATTGTTATATAGGGTGTTTGGTAGAGGGACCGACAAACCAAATCCAAGGCCAAAAAAAATCCCAGACCCCCCAATTTTTTGTAACTTTTTTTTGTGAATTTTCCCTTTTCTCCGAAACCGTACCTATTTACCACCATAACATTTGTAAAATCTGTTTTAGACAGGATGCTATTATTATTAGGATGATTATTTTAAAAGCGTTAATCTCAGGAACAACTGGTTCAATATAAAAAAATATTTTAGTGTTGGATAGCTCATTTATCGAGAAATATTGTGGGAAGACGCGGGTTCGAATCCCGTCCAAGGATGTATACAGTTGCCTGCAATAAGATGTATACATTTCACAATTTTTTAAATTCCTCGGTTTTTAGTTTCATAAAAATATACACCAAAATTATTGTAATATGTAGATATATATTATTATACTGCTTAAAATAATCCGTATCAAAAATTAATACTGCATGATAGTTTTGAAAATTTGATGGAATGTACCTATACGTCTTATTGCAGGCGACATACCTATTACACTCTCTAAAATTGCAAATTACATTTATCAACATTTATTACCGGTACTAAGTACATCCTCTACTTGTAAAGTTGCTCAATCTAAGTTTTATTCCGTCAATGGCTTTATCACTTCTCAGTTTCCCACACTAGAAGCATTATGTCTAATTTGTATGGAGTGTGAACAGTGAAACCACAGAATAGTGCATACTTAGTCCAATACTTGATTACTTAATAGATACTTAGTTAATGTTTGAAGTTAAAGTCTTTCATACAAACGTATTTCCCGATTTGCTCTGAATTTTGACACTAGACCACTAGTACCTATGTCTTTGTTTCTTTTTTAGGGTTCCATCCATACCACAAAAGGAAAAGGAACCCTTGTTTTCCGTCGGCCCGTTTTTTACCCGGCTTCAAAACAGGAGGAGGTTATATGTTCGTGTGTATGTATTTTTTATATGTATGTTAGCCGATTTAGCTTTATTTAGTTGTTATAACCGATTCTCAAAATTATTTTAACTCACCGAACCCGGAAAAAAATAAAGTTGCTGTTTACGTGATAATATAATAATAAGATCTCCCTGATTTGTTTCTGGTCTCCCCACCTCTTCTGGGGTATAATATAAATCGAAAAATATCACTCTATACAAAAAAAAATTTAAAAAAGAAATTTAAACAATTTTTTATGTAAAATTGAAAATAAACGCGTTGTTAAATACTAAATTTAGTTAAACTCACCCCCTCTTTTGGGTGCACAAATCTCGATACCAGGAAAAGTTGATGAGAATCAAAATTGTAGGAAATTTATTTCTAACTTATTAATTACCATATTTCGTGTGAAATTGAAAATAAACGAGTTTTTCAATAAAAAGTGTTGACCCTTGTTGAATTTAGACTGCCAGCAATCCATTGACTTCCGGAGGGAAATTGCTACTTAATTTTTTCCGGGTCAATTCCTAAGAGAACTAGGCTAGTTGAATAGTCATGGACTATAAATACTCAGCATTCTTTCTGGGAAGCGCTCGTAGCGGAGCTTGACTTGGCGATCTTAACCGTTCAATAAGTTAAGCAACGCTTGCTGCGGCCAGGACTTGGATGGGTGTGTTCTAGTGGTATTATTCAACTGAGCGCTTCCGTGCTTCGGAGGGCATGTTAAACCGTTGGTCCCGGTTGTTTGTCTTAGTACAACAGTCGTTAGGCTATGTCGAAGGCATTCGGGCGGCCTGAAAACTTCGACATGGGTTGGCCACTAACCTATCCACCAATCCGCACAGTGGATTATGAGTCAACTCCTCTCTCTGAGAGGAAGGCTAGAGTCCCAGCAGTGGGAACCAAATGGGCTGATTATGATGATATTCTGCATTTATTAAATAGTAATTTTGCTTTGTCGTCCAAAATATCAAGCCTGCGTGAGTTTCGTGACTTATCCAATGAAGCAATAGCGTCGTGTCAATTGAGGTGAAGTGGATCAAATTTGAATCTATTGATTGTTCCATTTAAGCAAGGTCTTGTTCTTAACCGACTTCAAACAACGAGGTTCACAATACGACCGTAATATAGTTTGTTACATGGTTACTCCGCCAATTATCCCTTCAAGAGTCGTTAAATTATAACAATGAAATTTCTATTGTGTCTGGCCGCATGATGACTAAAGACCTTTGATGGATTATGCGATTGATTTTTTTTTGATTAGCGCCATACTTCATAGGTGGTTCCGTATATATTTTTTGTGTGTAATTGTCTGAGCGCTTTTTAAAAAACATTGTACTTATTGACCGAGCGAGCGAAGCGTCTCTGTTTTAACTGGCCAAATTGACTTTCATCTGTTCATATGTTTGTTAGGTTGTATGTTGATCTTCCTGGTACAGGTCGCATTTTTCAACCAATCTTGACGAAATTTGCTATGCATGTTCTACTATTTATTAAAAAAAAAATTGAGTAGAGGTGGGGTTTACTTTTCCTAATAAGGGAGGAAGTTTGCTGCGTCGCTATTTAACCGACCGATATTGACAAAAAAATTTACACACATTAGGTGTAGTTAACTTTAAAGAGGAATTATAATATGAGCATAATTTGTCAAGTAGTTGCTGAAATAATAGATTGTGAAGTGCTGCGAAAAATTGCTGCTGATAAGACTATTTGCTCGCGAGGTCTACTGTTTGCAGAACTGCTAGCGTATATTACTCACTTTAGTGGATTGTGAACCGACAAACATTTTTTTATTGATTTATCATCAACAACGGGTCTTAAATTATTATACTTGTTTATAATATGAAGTTGAATTGAACGTTTGGCCGACCTTGAGAACTGTGTGTTTCGTTTCCAATGCACAATCCTCCCATACATTCAGCATTATCCATACACCATCAAATCAACCATTCACGACTCTTCACAAGCTTGTTTGCCTTCAACGATCTACTGTACTCTTGCCACCACCACAGTATCCAGTTCACTGCAAAACACGCTTTAAGACTTCGTGATAAGGCCCAATCAAATTGCAGACCAAAGCTTGCAATTGGGTTCTAAAATGCGGAGGTGCTTTCGGTGTTCACAAGCAGGTCTTTGTGAATGGGACCAGTTTCTTGAGATCTACCTCGTCTCTCGTTCCCCAGACTGACGCAGGCGTCAAAGGGTAGGTTCTGAGGGTTATTAAGGGTCTATTTATATTGGTTTCTTGTGCGAGGTCGCGCGACAGAAACGTTCTTGTGTTAGACACTATGAAACGCTGTTATTGGACAGAAGAGCATTCAGTCTGTCTGTTTGTCAGTATGTTTAGTATTTTCTTTGTTGCTATGAATCGCGATTGTATTGGCTGATGTAGGTTTTCACGGATATGACGTGTTTGCCCTATGAGTAACTTTGTACTCAACTCAATGGGGATTATTGATAAAAAATTCCAGTAGTTATATCATCAATAGCGCTGAGAAACGCAGGTCTATTAATTTTTGTTATTGCTCAATGTTTTATAAGTTTTTGTATTGGAAATCAATTGAATATTTATCAAGATTTTATCACTATTTATTTATAGTGTCTATTGAATCACTAGTCAGTTTTGCAATTCAATTAACATTTTTGAATATTATAAATGTCCCTAATCAATTCTTTAATCTGTCCGAATAGATTTATGAATGAAACTTAACTCGAATGAGTCTTATTCGAGTTAAGTTTCATTCATAAATCTATTGTTATTTTTTGCGCTGATGCGGACGGGTTAAAGAAAGTTTAGGCTGTATGTACGCGGCATACTAAGAATTTACTCAATAAATGTATTAATTATATTTTATTTGGGGGACTTACAGCTATCATACAAAACAATAACCAAACTGCATCTAAATAGCTTTAGAAAGAAATTCCGTACACTATGAAATACGTTAATAATAATAGTTAATTACTATGAAACGGTTGATTTGGTCGAACTATTTTGGAGTTTCAAAATTTTAGAACAGTTTATAAATAAATAAAAAAAAAACTAGAACAATTCTTTTTTTTTGTCGGTTTCTTTTTTCTTTTGTTTTTTTTTATGTCTCTGTTTTGTGCTGTCATCAATGATCAAACAAAAGATGGTATTGATAGTATTTCTATTCAAATATTTTGGCTGCATGTATGTCTGCATATTAGGTCAGCATTTTAAGGCGCATCCCAGAGCAAATTATGCCCTTTTAATCTGGTTCTGGGTAGTAAGTAGGTGACAACCGCGTGGACCTCTGCGCACGGGCCTCTGCTAGAATTTCTAGCAGAGTCCCAACCTACTAGTCTAGCCAACTATTCAAAAATCGATGAAGATTCCTAGCCTAGAAATCCTCATCGATTTTTGAATAGTTGGCTAAAACATATGAAAATAGCTCATTTAAAAAGTTATAAACGTGTAATACATAATTTTAACGGTTAATCCATTAGTGTAAAGTCAAATTTCAAAACAAGTTATAGTTCATGTGGAGATGCAAGCAATCATCATCAATTTCAGAAACTGATTACTTAGATAATAATTACTGTAAATCATATTTTAAACGTGTTATATATAGAGAAAATGCTAGAGATTGGCATGATATACGTTATTTTAGTTTAATGTGCTTGAAATAACGCGTTTATAGCCTCTAAACATCAGCATTTGCTATGGGACGCGCCGCGATATGCTAAACATTGTATGCATAACAATATTGCATTTATGTATACGTTATCATATATGCAATATGCATACAATGTTATATTCATATCATTTATCATTGTAAAGTTATAATTAATTCACAGACAAAAAACTACTTGAAACCCGCTTATTTTATTTATTTTATTTTTATTTTTACTTTATTAGGAAAAGCAAACAGCTACATTATAAAGTACATATAAAATAATAGTAATATAATTCACATTTTGACTATAATGTAGCCCACAACGCTATTCACAGATTAACAAAAAATATATATCTATTAACTATTAACTACCGCCAGAAGTACCACATAAGATTGAAAATAACAAAATTAATTAATTAATTAGATGTAGATTAATTAGAATTAACGCTTAGATTAGATGATACTTGCTACTTGCTTCTACCTATAGTTATGTAGATCTAACAAAGGAACTAAAAGAAGGTCCCCTGAGTAATATTAAAGAATTTTATACAATTCTGAACTGTCATATTTAAATCTGTTAACTGCAGGGCTATTAAGTATCTCAGTTACAAACAAATGTTGATTGTAATCGAAAAAAATGGCAGCTCTATGTCACTTTTGTCAGCTCCAGTGGGCCGAGCACGAAAATCTGTTTAAGTGTAACGTAATCGCATCGTTAAAGTTTTTCATACAAACTGTTCTTTATCTAGTACTATAGTGGCATAGATAACTCATAGTTTGTATGGAATACGTAAACGATATGATAACGTTTATTACACTTAAACAGATTTTCGTGCTCGGCCCACAGTCATCAACTTACTAACATTTTTGTTTACTGGAGTTTTAAAACTGACATAGAGACGCCATGTTTCAAGATTTCAAACAACATTTGTCAGCAACTGAGATACATAATAGCCCTACAAATTACAGATTTAAATATGACAGTTCAGAATTGTATAAAGTTCTTTAATATTACTCAGACTCAGAGAACTTCTTTTAGTTCCTTTGTTAGATCTACATAAGTATAGGTAGAAGCAAGCAGCAAGTCTCATCTAAAGCATCTAATCTAAGCGGGTTTCAAGTTTATACATAATAACCCTGCCGGTTGCACTTTGAATCATCATAAATACGTTTATTTATACACATCCAAAAATCTAATCTGTAAACGAAATCCAAATATAATATTCAAAATGGTGTCCATTGTTGAATTATCATTGTTTACATATTAAGTACTTAGTGAACAAATTGTTTGACAATCGACAATTATGGTTATTTAAAAACGATAAGCAGTAATTGCAATGCTATTTTTAATCTATTAAGAATAACATTAACTAAGTTATTAGCGTTATTATTTCGTTCAATGTTATTATTCAACTATGAAATGACGTTTGAAGAAATAACTGTTTCATGTCACGGAAGTTATATTCCTCTATACAATATTATCTGTGGAAAATCTGCGATAAAATTAGCGTTCTTGATTTATATCAAACTAGCTGCGCTTCGTGGTTTTACCCGCGAATGGTGATAGATGATGATTATTGATGATGAATCTAAAAATATAGCACGTTACTCAGGAATGATGTAGAACTCTAATATAATAATAATAGTTAATAACCGTCCAGTATTTTTTTTTCGTTACAAACATACAAGTGCAATTTGAAAAAGTTAATAACGACCATTCCATTACTTTGGTAAAAATCAGTTATTGGAGTGTAACTCAAAAACTACTAGACCGAATTTGATAAAATTTTAATGGGAGCACACGGGAAGCACCAGCTTTCAAACAAAAAAGAATTTTGAGAATCGGTCTACCCAATCGAAAGTTATGAGGTAACAAGCATAAAAAAAATACAGTAGAAATGAGTACCTCCTCCTTTTTTTGGAAGTCGCTAGAAAATGAAAATCTTTCCTCTTTGTAATATTACCTACTAGCTGAGCCCCGCGATTTCACCCGCGTGGGGATGGATGACGATGATGATGAAAATTAGGTATTCTATGTTCTTCCCCGGGATGTAGTCTATCTCAATTTCATCAAGATCAGTTCAGTCGTTAACGCGTGAAAGCCTAACAGACAAGTAGGTATACAAACAAACAAACAAACTCAAGCATTTATAATATTAGGATAGTGTCGTATGATCGTTTACTGCAATCAATTAATTGTTATCATTATTAAGCTATTGCACAGCTTCTATCGCGGGCCTTGAGCGTGGAGACCGAATCCAGTAATTCCGTAACGAAAATAACCTAACACCCCCCACTCCGACTCCATATATCGATGAATAGCAGAAATTTTACTTTTTGAAATATCACGCTTGTCTCTTTAGTTCAGCAACTCGCCTCTAGATGGCATTGGTTTAATAATTATAATTGCATAAGTTGATAAAAACAGCTATGCAATAGGTTTACCGCGGCAGTCTCCGAGTGCCACACGTCTTTTTTATATTTTTTTATTTCCTCTAGTGCGTAAAGAATCTTCATGTTCCATGGTTATTAATTGACGTAAGTTTTTATAATGATGATTAATTCAATCATTCTTTAAATACATACGTAATAATATTCGTCATTAATCATCGATTACTTGACCGATTATAACGCGATAATGAGTGCCAAAACCAACCTCAGACATGAAATTGCGCTGAATTTCGTTAGGATTCACAAAGCTCTTACAAGCTGCTTAGCTTATGTACCTACACTTTAACTACTACCACTATTTAATTATGTTCAATGAATGTGCTTCTTATCATCGCAGAATAAGTTTAGGATATCAATGTATAATTATTATGAGATAGGTTTGGAAACGACCAGGAGGTTTACCTGATGACAATACCAGAGGTCTCGAGGATGCGTTTCTGGCCTTTGCGGAAGAAATAAGCTCTCTTCTCGAAGGCTCCCATCGGTTCGAAAAGACTTCAAATGGCTGGTGGTTCCACATAGTGGTAGCGTGAATCGCATGGTTGTGGACTTCCAGACGTCAACATGATGATTATTATTATTACATAATAATCATTTATTTCTCCATATTAATGTGTACAATAGATCTTAAATAATTTAATATGTGCTAACAACATGAAACCCTGGTGGGCGCTTTAACGGCCGTTTTCAATATTCTATCTATCCACGGTTTTCCTTACTACGGATAGAAATTTGACATAACGTCCATACAAATAGTGTCAAATATATATCTCTAGTAAGGTAAACCGGCGATAGATATGTTATTGAAAACGGCCGTAAGAGTTTATTGGACTGTGGGGAGGACTAAAGTTTAAAAACTATTATCTTAATTTAAAATAGGTCAAAGTAACCGAAATAAAATATTTTGGCTACTGAGTGTTATCTGTAAAGAAGTCTTGTAACGAGTAGTGGCATTTTTAATAAGATATCCTTTAAGACTATCGAAAAAAGTTGTTTTTTTTTTCAATATCTCTTAGATGTTTCGGGATATGATTATATATTTTTATAGTCATGATATGAGTACCTGAACTGCACATTTTTAAGTTAGAATTTGGAAGGGCTAGTCTTTCTTTATGCCTTAAATCGTAAAGTCCAGTATAGCAATCTTCAACTGTATCAAAGAATTGAGGATATTTTTTGACGAACTTGTAACATAGTTTGGTGGTACAAGTAGGATAATTTTAATGCTAGCCATGCTACCGCAAGCCTTACATATTTCGCCGTTGTTGCGGCAGCTATCCTTGAGATCCAGTCGCCATTATCTAGGTCTAGTCTGCTATCAGCTTTGACACTTTTGACCACATCATCATTTACCTCAGATAGTGCTCAAATAAAGAAGCTCAAGAATATATTCTGTACACGTTCATATTAATATAATAGTCTCCAAATAACTGGTCTGCGTACATTTTGTTTTTCTACTCAAACCGCCACTATTCGCCGAAAAATAATCCCAAGATTATTTTTGTTACATCTATAATCGGTGCCATAATTGAACAAGATGTGAAACGAGAATTCATAATCCAAAATTATGTAAATAGCCGAGCCGACAAAAAAGCACTCGCGTTTAAAGCTTCACAAGAAACGTGTTATGAACAAGAAAGGATATCAAAGATCATCACGGAGCATGAATCATGGCCGCCGACTGATAATAAAACGTCTGACTTTAAACCTTCTGGGAACTACGACTATGGACGCACGTGATAATGATTGAGATTTATAAGCCGCTCTTGCAATATACGAACTACTAAAAGAGAAGCCAGCGGACATTGAAATATTTACTGACAACGCAATATTTAATGGTGGGGAACGCGGGCTGTGCACTTAAAAATTCAATACATCCATTATACTAGACAATGGAAATCGATCGAATTAAATAATCCATGGCATCCTTCGACTCTGTCCTTCGGTTAGCTGTAAACTGTTCCATCGTTATTTATTGATCATCAACGTGGGGCCCTCGTTATACCTTCCCATAATCTTCCTAATCTAATATTAAATCTCAATACGGCTTAGCATTCAATAATTCAATCGAATTCTCCCTTACTCGGCGAACTCGATCCCAAAACCGGTTCGCTGCATCGAGATTCGAACGGACTGAATTGATATGAAGTTATTAACATTGAATTAAAATATTTACAGAACTGTGCCGGGTGCACTCGTTTATTTTTGCATGACAATTAAATAATATGCTTAAGATATGTACACAAAATGTGGGGTTCGTTTTCGATAATTTGCATGTACCTTCAGGGCACTTTGAATCGTTATAAGGTGTTCTTTTATTCATGTCCACGAATCTGGCAATTCGTGTTTGGCCAGTCGCAGTTTCTACTTGAACGCTGCCAACGCGATATTTTTTCACCCAATTGACATTTAGTTCTGCACGTTTGGTGTCAGCATTCGAGCTCAATACTCTAAATTATTAATTCCGAAGCATTAATAAAGAGCATTTTCATCGCCAGCGATAATATTCTGCAGGCTAAATAGAAACAGTGTTTTTTCATCAATATTTGTCGTAATTTGCCAACGTTGTTTTCCCTGACCTCGTTTACCCTGCTAATTTACATAGCAGACAATTTAATCCTTCCTCAGTACAGGAAAACCTCTGTTAGCTGTAGCAGACTTCTCAGAACATTATTCAGCCTGTTTTTACTTCAAGTGGGCGGTTCCTTCAGATCGTAGATTGTGTGACTCAGATGATATGGGTGTGGGAACTTATATCACTTAGACACGAGATATACGCTCCTAAAGCGTTATCTCTGGTTCAAGTACTCGATTCATATCGAAAGCGGTATCTTGGATCAGAGAGGCGTTCCTCCCGTCGCCCTAAAATTGGACGAAAGCCAGTGCCTGAAACCATATTGCAGGCATGATTCAACTATGAACTCAACAGTACAGTTTATAATTCGTATCTTGTATGGCATTAGAGCGTCCAATCATGTCCACAGTCGTGGCAACGCTATGAAAACGTGAGCCTCCAAAAAAGTAGCGTAAATGACCGCGGCGTGGCCCGAAATGACCAGTAATCACCGCTTCGATGGCAGATAAGAGCAAATGAATATGTAACGCCCGTCCTCCCACGGCCGAGCACAATAATACCCGAGCCTATAAAATAAAAATAAAAACAGGCAATTAATATTGTTTATTCGCGTCCGTTATTCAGACCGGCAGCGGCGGCGACAGTTACAAACGATGCCTGCATGGATTAATGCTGCTTGCGAGCCGTGGCTTGCCCTGTGTGATGTGTTCGCCGTGACCAGACCACTGTTTGTGAGACTTGACAGTGTGCGTGCACACTTCGAGAGCAGAAAGAATCCGGTTGTGTAATTCCCTATGTAACGGGACTACGAGTTATGTAAATCTTAGCCGAATTTTATGGTGCATCAGCATACTTTTCAAAGTAGATCTTTATCGCGCTTTCGATTAAGCGAGCCACATGTTTTTCTAGTAATACAGTTTTGAGGTCGACACGGAGGTAGCCTATGGATTTATTGATGCGGATCGAAACCAATGCATATTAATAGCTTGTGATAAATGTGTTTTTGCTACATAATTTACATAAAAGTCGTTCGTTAGGTGTACCGCAGGGGCGCATAATGTGCCCTGTACTGTAAAAAATCTACATCGACGGTCGTTGAAATATCCTTTTGAGTTTTATTGATTAACGTGAATGCAACTATCGAGTTATCGGTATCGCATAGATAAATCTACTAGCCGCGTCATGCGGTGGGAGCTGTCACCCGCACCCGCGCCCGGAGTGGAGTTTGCGGGTGGTGATCAGCCCTGCCCATGCCGCCTGACAGCCTCTAATCTCCTAAAACTTTTACGAGCCGACGCATGAATAATTCCCGAGAGGAGCAGCTATCGATCGCACACGTCGAGGTTTTTATTTATACGGCGCGGGTGGGCGAGGCGCATATTAGTAAACAGGCGCAGGCGCGCTCGCAGCGGCACCGGCAGTGGTACGGACCGGTGGTCACTTACCGACTTGTAGCACGTTCTCCACGCAGCCAGCCTCCAGCAGCTTGAGGCCGCGGCAGAAGGCGATGTTGCGGTGGTCGTCGGGCGGCGCCCGCGCCAGCGATGAGTACATGCAGATGTCACGTTCATCTCGCGGGAAGGACCAGTACACCACGCGTCGCTGCACCGGTTCCGGGATGCGTTCGTAGCGCTCCTCGATACGCTGGAAGGGGATCGCGGCGGCCACGATCTTAGCTGTGATGTCGAGTAAGGTCGGCGGGGCGCGCGGCCGGCAGCATGCGCGCGGCGCGCACGCGGACATAGCGCTCGCTCGGCCGCTCGGCGCGGACTGAAGCGAGTGCGGCGTGCGCCCCCCGCACCTTCCCCTGCCCCGCTCTGCCCGCAGCCCCCTCGGGGCCACCCCGCCTGCCCCGGGGATGCGCGCCCCGCATCGACACGTTGCGATAAATAATTCATTTGGCAAGCATAATGTATTATTAAAAGTTGCCATTTTTGTTTTAGTCTCTCTTTGTGGTATAAAATCGATGACTATGTGGACACTTTGTTATAATTTATTTATGTGCAATTGAAGCCACGCAATGAACCATTTTATTATTTCCTGCGTTTTAACTTCGTTCACGCGATAATTTTGTCGTCATTTCAGGTAGGTGTTGCTTTTCAATTAAGTAGGTAACTCTTTTTGTAGTTTCTCAATGTCGTACATAGGTAACTGTTGCCGATATTACATAATAATTTTATAATAACATTATTAAAACATTACTAAAATAAACACAACACAACTGCCAAATTGAACAAACACGAACCAACATTTTGTTCAAACTCAACAAATTAGGTTACATTCCATCCGCGTGCCAATTTGGGCGTACCTCCTCTCCTCGCATTACACAAACGAAGGGGAAAGGCTCGGAGGTGGCGGGAGGGAGGGGACATTAACAGCTGATGGCGGCGGGGCGCGGGGGACGCGTGTGACGTCGTCAGGTGTCCGACGACCTGACTCACTAACTGGCACGTATTCTGTGAGTTGCGTGGTTAGTATAGCTCCTATCGCGTATTCTGTGCGTTCTTGCTCCGTCAGCGGATGTTCCGCTGTGCAGCGGCGCGGCGGCGCTTGTTTCTCCGCACTGAGCATTGACCTCTATGTTTATCATTTTTTTGTAAACATTACACCTTGCGGAGTTTGCCTTGGAATCTGTGCCTTGTAGATAGAACATGGAAACAAATATGGTTTTAAATGAGGCTCTTTGGCCCTTGTCTTGTCAATCTATCTATAGGTATATACCATACCAGTAACTAGGATGCTCTTCTAACTACCTAGTTAGTTAATAACTCGGATGACTTCTCAGTCAATCAATCAAAACTGTGTAAAGGTACATAGGTAAGTAAGTACCTACTTACTTTTAAAACCTGTTCTTGTGGTAAGTGGGTACCTATAAGTCAGGTAAGTACCTACACGGTAATATTATCTATAGAAAATATTACCGTGGTAGGTACCTAGGTACCTCCATGTTGAAATTCTCCATATAGGTACCTACCTACCTACCGATGTTTTAAATGGGTAAAAAACAGCGTTGATACAGAAGCCAACCGATTTCACTTGGACTGGGCAGTGTTTGGCAACCTTTGATATCAGGTACAAAAAAATTAAAGGTCAACTCAAGCTGAAGTAGGTAGCAATGGACTAGCTGTGTTCTGTAAGATATTGCATCTTGCCAAATTTAATGATTCCAGGAGAACGGGAAATCGCAAGATATAGATAGATAGATAGATAGATAGAACACATTATTGAGACACTACATTTAAGACTTAATATTAGAAAATAAAATAAAAAACTAGATGCAACAATGGGCGGTCTTATCGCTTAGAGCGATCTCTTCCAGACAACCCATTCGCAGAGGAATAGGTATACAATAAAAGATGGACGGTAACAATACATAAACAGTAAACACACTATAAATACATAAATGCTATATTAAATAAACTAATAAAAATACATAAACAACATACTTTTATAATATATACGTAATTATACAAAGATATGCGATTCACTTAAACGGTCATCTTTTGAGCGCGTTTTGACTTATACACTTGATTTTTTCACAGCTGTAAGAAACCGTAGACCCGAGTACATTATTTGATATAAATTTCAACTTGATACCTCTACCCGTTCGTTCCTGAGAAAAAGCGTGCTGCAGCTGACGGACAGACGGACAACGAAGTGATCGTATAAGGGTTCCTTTCTACTTTTGAAGAACCCTTATAAATTACTTTTAGTTGACTTTTATCATTTGAAAACATAAAGCAAACAGCTAGTTTTGTCGCTAACTAGAGTACCTACCAAGGTACACATTTGGCACATACTAGGCTGTTATATATAAACGGTAGTTAATCTCATTGTTACTAGGTATTTAATTTATTTAGTCCCCTGTTGACATTACATACACCTGTAACTAGACGTAGAGATTTGCTGATAGACCTTCTTACGGAAGTTCCAGTAGTAGAGTTTGTATGACTACGATTCGTGAGTGATTAAACTCATCGTGTTGCGGTCATTGCTTGGATGGGTGACCACCAGTGAAATTTCTAACTTAGAGCTTCCGTGCTTGAAGGCTTTTGGTGTCATAAGACATAGTGTTGCCATGGACCTAGGGTTGACTATTAGGGTTAATTTTTAACTAATGGTGATCTAACAAATTTGAACTTTTATTACGAACATCTTGGCGCTGTCAGCTCAGCGCTTGGCTACGTTCAATTTCCTTTACTTGAAATCAAGCAAGCGCATCTCGTAAAAACGTACAAAATTCATAAAAAAAATAGTGCAATCTATACGTCTTATACTATTACAAAGAGAAAAGATTTGTATGTAATATGTTTGTAACGAATTGGCTCAAAAAGTACTGGACCGATTTAAAAAAATATTTCACCATTGGAAAGCTACATTCACCCTGAGTAACATAGGCTATATAAGATTCATCATTATCATCATCATCCATCATCGCGCAGGTGAAACCGCGGAGAGCAGCTAGGCTTAAATAAAAAAAAAACCGTCAATGTATGTGTATTAAAAATTGTTATTTTATAATATGTGTTTCAAGACAAATATACAATAGTGAATATAGAGACAAACTGTTTTAAAGGTCAAATTAAGTAGTATGTTTGAATTTTTTTTTATTGTACTCTGGTATGTTAAAATACATTTTTAATTCCGTCAATGTGTACTTAGAAGTCTTAGAAATGTCATATTATTTTTTGTAGTTTTAATTAAATCGCTGCTTATGAGATAAACTGCTTTAAAACAAAACAATTTTGAGAATCGGTCCACCCAATTGAAAGATATGAGGTAACAACAAAAAAAAATACAGTCGAACTGAGTACCACCTCCTTTTTGGAAGTCGGTAGAAAATTAAAAGGTCGCTAACTTTAGGCTGCTAATAAAATTTCACACCTGTCATCCTGCCCACCCGCAGTCCGCACTGTGTCCGCGTGGTGGCTTACACCTAACAGGAGAAAAAGTATCCTGAAAAAAAGTCCCAGTGATACATGAGTTGATTACCTATACTATTACCTCGGCTATTACTATTATATTATTAGGTACTTACCCTAAATAGTCATCGAATCTGCCCAATGCCAGATTTATATTTTTTATGAGTGTAGGCCACTTTATTTGCGCCGCCCCATGTACTATCTAAAATAATAATGTTTTCAATCGGAAAATATCGATGATAAAATCTAAATTTTAGGTTGCGGTGGATGACGCAACTTTTCGATTACGCAAAACAAAATTTAGACTCCCAGTGACATTCCCAACAAATCACTCACGCAGTATTATAGATTAAAGATAAAATAGGTCCCTACAATACCAGTATGTAGGTACATGATTTCATAATTTTCGATAGTGACGATTTTATATAGGGATTTAACGTATTAGTATAAAAAACATGAGAAAACTAGTGAACTTGTTTGACTTTTGCCCTCTGAAACCTGCCGCCCTTAGGACACCGCCGTCCCTAGGCCGCGGCCTATAAGGCCTATTGACAAATCCAGGCGGTAAAAGAGTATTCCGGAAAACCAATCTCACTTTCCATCGGTTGACATAATTCGTAGCCGTATAACTATGTAAAGTAAACAGATGGCCCAGACAGACAATACATAACGCTATGTACACGGGACGTTCAGGTCCTTCGCTTCGTCGAGACGATCCGCAAGCTTTCAGCTTTTCAGCGCTTTATTACATCGTTGCTGGTTAGACGGGGACTGTTGCTACTAGAACGCTTCAAGTGTACCTTCTAGTAGTATAGAGGTTTTTTTATGTGATAAATATACGGCAAATTAGTGGTATCATAGCTCCATAAAATAATGGGCCAATTCTATGTTCTTATCAGGGACAAGGGGGCCTACTCTACTACTACCTTTTACGAAACTATCATAAATCAGGACTGTTTTGTAATAAGCTTATAATAATCATATTTATTATCGTACTCCCATCGACAAAAACGGTCAATCAAATTTAATGGTAAGGTTGCAATATGACTACTTTAAGAGATGGGAGTATGGATCTTCAAAAATTTGACACTAGAACAATGAAACTTTAGTGCCGAAAGTCACGTCAAATTACGCGAATTTAATGAAATATTTGATACTACGTCATTAAAACGTATCTCGTTATGCATTATTATTTTAAGTTTGCTATATTGACGTGGTGGTACTTACCAAATTTAATGGTAAGTTTGAAACATGACTACTTTAAGAGGTGGGAGTATGGCCCAAGTTGCCTCTCGCGGTTTTATCAATGTGGTAACTGAAAGCTTATTATTTAAGTACCTAGCCTAACTCATTCCTTATATTATAATAATAAATCTGCCAGTGAAAGTCCCTGTTTCTCTTTCAGAGATTCTCTAATCTCTGAAACAGAAATAAACACAAAAATTAAAAATAAATGATTTTTGTATCAAGTAGGTACTTTTACCGTTTATGCTTTTATTATTATGAATTTAGTACCTAAGTAAAAAAACAATTTCGTGAAACAGTCTAGTAACTTCTTATGTATACCTACACTAGTTGCGCCCCGCGGTTTCACCCGCGTGGTGATGGATGATGATGGTGACGAAAAACTGTATCCAAAAGGTTTAACGATTATTTATTTCTCATAAAGAACATAGTTCGCTTATAATAAGATACACTTAATTATATAACTTAAAGCTAATTAACCTAACTAGCCAAGCTTATATTAATTGTTAGCCCATCGATCATGAGATCGATATATCGAGAGAGATATAATATAGATTGATAGAGATAGATATAATAACTTCATCTACCTTCATGCCAAAGTTTCCCGCGGTTACAGCCGCATGGTGATGCATGGTGATGGTGATAATGATGAAAAGTATCCTATAAGTTAACCCAGCGCCTCATCTCCCTCCATACCAAATTTAATTTAAATTGGCCCCGCCGTTTGAGCGTGAAATAGTAACAAACATCCATAATCACAAACTTTTGCGTTTATAATATTAGCACAGTCTATGTACAATGCTGTGATATTAGTAAGTAGTATTAACTTCAAAACGAGGTTTTAATCCTAGACCTGCCAAAGACTACTAATAGCAAAGAGGGTAGGTATTACAATAGGTACTTAACGTTACAGTCGGTACAGATAAAAACAAGTGTAATTTGAAAAATTTAATACCGACTTCCATTCTATTAAAAATCAGTTATTGGAGTGTAACTGAAAAACTACTGGACTGAACTTGATGAAATTTAAGTGGGACTTCACGGGAAGCACCAGCTTTCAAACAAAAACAAGAATTTTGAGAATCGGTTATCATAAGTTATGAGGTAATAAACATTAAAAAAAAACAGTCGAATTGAGTACCTCCTCCTTTTTCGGAAGTCGGTAGAAAAGCAGAAAGTTTAAACATAGGTCGTTCCCTATACACAATTACAAATCCTGCACAATATATTACAAATAGCTTCCATAAAGCGCTTTTCTCGCTGTAATTACTCAGACACGGAGTGAGAGCACAGATTACGCGTTAGTGAGTACGGCTCCAACTCGATCCCTCACTGTACATAGGCGGTAGGTATATTAGATTATGTAGAACGTCTGTTTGTAATACATAACTTCATTGTAGGTAAGTGTGTCAGTCAGCTGATGAAAGTGAACTTGCTATAGTTGTTATTGACCTTTTTATACCTAGGTACTTTGTTTGTTAGATTGTTTTGTTTACTAATTGATTATCTTTTATTTTTGTATCTATAATCTATATGTATACATGTATTATAAGTACAGGGTGGATATATAAGACCGGACAGTAAGGGTAGCCTTAGACGTTGTTAGTTACAGGAAACGTACTTTTGAGACATCCATAATTTTGAGAGATATTTTGAACTGCGTTCATAGATTTTGGTAAAATGTACAGGCAGCGAATAAAATGCCAAATAAATGTTTTGCGCCGCGGCACGCCAGCTTGAATGATATCATCCGTCGGGCATTTGTCAGTTTTGGAACCAAACGGATTGATGAGGGATGACGGCAAGAGACCAGATGGGATGACTATCGTTCATGGAAGATGAGACAGCCCCTGGCTTGGGATGCTACATGTGTGGACACACTGACGCCGTCTCATCTCCCTGGGACGATTGATCGGGCTGGCGCTGACCCGTCTAAAGCGGAAGACCTCAAACGTCATGCATATGTGTATTTAGACAGAATGTACATGTTTGTGCCGTTTGGGGTCGAAACTTTAGGCCCATGGGGGCCGTCCGCTCTCAACTTGTTTTGGGATCTGGCGAAACGTTTGGTTGAGGCGACTGGTGACTGAAATGCTGGCGCCTACTTTGGCCAATAACTTAGCATTGCCATCCAGTGTGGCAATGCCACCAGCGTTTTGGCCAATTTTCCCCCCACCATGGGGCTTATAGATTAGTTATTTTTTAATGGCTTGTAATAAATCTATTTATGTGTCCTAAAAAAAATGTCTTGCCAATCAAGCGAATAAATACCAAATAAATGTTACAAGTATATGCCAATCGAACCTAGATTGATCGTGTATGGATCAAAAGACTTGGAGTCAATTGAGGATCAGATTAATTATAGAAAGTAATTTAAGAATTAACGTTAGAAACGGGATATTTACCATGTATTGTATATATAGTGAGCTTTCGATATTTCGGCACAGTTGCATGCGCATGCAGTTTACTCGTGAACATGGCGCCGCGACAATGACCGTTCAAATCCAGAACCAGCAGTCTGAACAAATCCACCTGCGACGAGGTGTGAGACAAGGGGATGTTATATCCCTGAAATTGTTCTCAAACGCTATGGAGGACATGTTTAAGGCGCGGTCGTATCCTGATAATAGTAAAAAGCAGAATCTTTAAACATCGAGTGTAACGAAACAGTTCGATAATAATCTATGAAAAAAAAACTTAGGTTAGAAAAGGAACAGGCAAAGAGTAATAACCGAACAGAATTCATAAAGATTACTCGCTCTCTGCAGAAAAAATCCTAAATAGGTGCATAAAAATAAACTTTCACGTCCAAACTTTCAGAATTTTCAGCGATAACACTATATTATTTTTAGGTAATATATAGCCAACATATAGTACTAAAGTAGTAACCAGCAGTTTTTTCAATTGTGTTAGTTATATATCGAAAAATATAAAGAAAACGTACATAATTAACGCATTATCGCATTACATCGTCCAATCTAACAAGCGATTTTCAACCTTACGTAAAGCATCGTAAATTATTTTAAAATTGGGGTTGGACCGCGTCTTAAGACTCTGGACTGGAGTGAACGTGGCATTAACATGAACGGTGAATACATCTCACACCTGAGATTTGCGGACGATATCATCGTAATGGCCGAAACGTTGCAGGACTTACGTCAAATGCTGGACGGTCTCATCGGTCACCGGATGAACTTGGACAAAACCAAGATCATGTTTAACGAACACGTTGCTCCGGAACCTATTGCTATCAAGGAAGTTGCGCTTGAAGTTGTTCTACAATATGTTTACCTAGGGCAGACGCTCCAACTTGGTAAAAACAACTCTGAGAAGGAAACTGACAGCAGAATACAGCTAGGCTGGGCAGCATTTAGAAAACTTCTACGAGTCTTCTCGTCGCGAATTCCACAATGTCTGAAGACTAAAGCATTCAATCAGTGCGTCCTACCCGTTATGACATACGGAGCCGAGACGTGGACACTCACGGTACGACTGGTCCACCGATTTAAGGTTGCTCAGCGAGCTATGAAGAGGGCTATGCTTGGAGTTTCTCTGAATGATCGTATCAGAAATGAAGTGATCCGACAGAGAACCAAGGTAACCACAAGCATGTGTGTTGCGCATCACTACGGTGATAATGTTGACAGCTTATCGATGTACACTTTGGCAGGTGATTAACACTATAAACTGTCAAATGAGATACGCAATAGCCTTGCTGTGGGCCTAGCAAATGTTCACGTGAAGCATTACAAACTGCTATTTATTGAGGGCAACTGTGACACATATAGTTTGTACGGCGAAGCATGACGCGTTGACGCTTACGATACGGATGCTCTTAAATTGTTTGTGCTACGGCCTCTGTGGGCCTAGCACAATGATGTTATATAATGTCATTGGCGTCGCACGAAAATTAGCGTGCAATAATCGTATCGTTGACGTATACGATACAAACTATAAGTTATCTGTGTCACAGTTGTACTAGATAAATGATAGTTTGATACGTCAGTGATACTATAACGTTACACTTTGCAAATTTTTGTGCTAGGCCCACTGGTGAGTATCTAACAACAGTATTGGACATACAGGAAACTATTTGTCACCTACTGTGCCTCCAACTGGTGCTACTGTTATGGTGTTAATTAGAAATTGACAATATCTTTGTGTCATAATGACATGATGTTTACTTACTGGCTTGTATACGCTGTGGAGTGTTTATTTTATGTTTACCTAGTGCGCACCGCAGTTTCACCCGCCTGGTGATGGATGACGATGAAAAGTATCCCATGTGTCTAGCGTGGTCCAGCGCCTCATTTATATAAGTAACAAATTTCTTCTAAATCCATCTAGTCGTTCTGTCGTAATAAAATTGTACTAACCTCTATCTATATAAACACTCGCGATTATAGATAAGATTTCTGCAATTTAGGTACCTAAGTACAATATGTGAAAAATTTCATATTTCTGACATATTACTTGGATATCCAAAAATCAAATTTAGTACACAAACGCCGCCATTTTGAACAAAAACTCTTTCCAGCCATCATAAATGGAAATGTTTAACAGATGTATCCACCCCCCTCAATCGATAGAGCGTTCTGAATTTAAACTGTCGTGTCCCCGCCATTTTTGCTGGATCTAATGAACTATTAAAGTGCAATTTGGCTGCGCGATGGGCGGGTAGATGGCGCTGCGCACACGTATTGATCGCGAGATGGGGCCAAATATCTCGACATCAAGTTCTGCCAAGTCACGGAATGTATTGCCGGGTATTGTGGCGAAAAATGGGGGGTGGAGATGGGATAGTGAATGCCGCCCGTCGGCTTTTGAGTCGACAGTACCATGTAGGGTCGGTTCGTACGCAGCGCAGGTAATACGGCCTTTGTAAGGACGCCTGAGTTGTGTTGTGAAGATGCAATTAAAGTGATTTTGCTTGTAGTAGATTCGATTTTTTTGTTTCTATGCGTATTGAATGTTTGTACTATACAGCTACAAGACGTAAAGAATAAAGTCATTATGACTGTATTAAATTCAATTATAATTTTTTTTCGGTTAATATAAATTTAATAGCGGAATATTTCAGCATTCTATTGAATGAATTCGATTCGAACTAAAACGAATTTAAGTACCAAGGTACTTACCTATTTAATTTTAGATCTGTTATTATCTATTGTCTTTTTTAATTATCTGTTGTCTTTTTTGTAGAATTGTAGATTTAGTAGTATTAGCACAGAATAATAACTAAAAACGTCAAAGTTATCTCATATTTTTTTATATAATTACACTTAGGTATATAATTTCAATACTTACCTACTCGTAGGTAGTTATTGTACCTATACCTACTTAGATAGAAAAAGTCGGCATTTAAGATACCTTCTGCCTACGTTATTTTTGGTTCTTGAAACTTAGTAGATAATACTACCGTGACTTAGCCGAGGTTTCTTTTTCCGTACTTTTCTTTAGTTATTCCCTTGATAACGCTATTCATACCATTTCATTCATATAATATATCGTCTACATTAAAATACGAGTACGTAGAAATGCTATTTATAGAGATTTTATAAAAAAAAAAAAACAAAAACGTATTTTGCTGGATAACTTATATTTGCCTGTTAGGCCATCTGAATAATATTTAAAAATTCTGATACTTGGCCCTAAACCTGATTCTATTTTGGCCTAGGTCGCCTGATTATCACCAAGTTAGTATCAAAACCGCAGCCAAACTTCAGCCATAACCGGAAATAGGTACTAGGTATATATATTTGAGATTCATTTGACCCGGTCATTCCGGTCAAATATATACACTTATATTTGATAATGTCTGGAAGTCCAATGCGGTTGTAGAGGGATACATAGATGATTCCATCCAAAATAAGTCTAAAATATGTAAAGGTTTCGTAGGAGCCATTACACTGAAGAGCCTCTGTCAGAACCTTGGATTGGCCCTTCTACATCAAAAATGAGACGTTACGAAACACCTAACCATCGTCTTCTCTCTCAAACATTTTCGCCAAGGTAATCCGATGATTCGGTACACCTATTAAGGTATGACAGATAGTTTAGTAAAACAGTACACAAGTACAATTTGGGCTTACAAAGAATCGCTCTATTATTGACGCAGGTATAGAACTTATAAAGATGTATTTGGTGCCTGGGAGAATTCTCAGGATGCCTAAGGTGTTTTTTGTGACTTGTCTAAGGGCTTTGACTGCGTCCTACATGATATGTCTGGAAATTGCAACACTACGGTATTAGGAACATCGCTCTCAACCTTTTGACATCATATTTAAACAATAGAATTCATAGGATTAGATATATAATTCATTCTGCGCTTGATGTCATCGAGTCATATTTATCTGACAGGATGCAAAAGGTTGGCATAAATTGTGTAACATCTTCGGGATCTAAACTCTTTTGCAAAAAAACGGACACTTTAGATTTTTTTCTCTACTTCAATGAAGAAGAACAAGAAATAGGTTTTGTTAATTTGACGATGTATTGGCATGTTTTTTGAAGCATCCTGGCATGATTCTTTACGTTCCAAATTTAAAATTTGAAATTATTAAAAGAAAAATAATGATTATTGTGGATTATTCTAAAATTGCTTTACTAATGGCGCGAATTGCTGAAACGATTTTTAACTGATTACGATATTTTAAAACTTTTTGGATATTTTCTGCAAATTAAACAATTTAATCTTTCTTTTTACATTAAATACCACTTTTTTGATATGAGTGATAAAGCGATAAGGGCCGGTAAAATTATAGCCCTACTTGAAGAAGGTTGTTCGCAAACTTATGAGTCTCAGCGACTAAATGTGAGTCGTTCAACTGTCCAGAGGACTTGGCAACGGTATCAAGAGACTGGTTCGGTCAAAAGAAGACCCGGTTCGGGAAGAAAACGATGCACAGAACCAGGAGATGACCGCTTTTTGGTGAGTCAGGCGTTGCGTAATCGTAAGGCGTCAAGTGTGGACCTGAAGAAGAGCCTTGAAGAAGTAAGAGGAGTAGAAGTTAGCTTGTGGACGGTCAGGAGGAGGCTTTTGGCTGCCAAGACCACGGGAACGCTATGCGGAAGTGTGTTTCGAAGAAATCACTCCTTATGGCGGAGGCTCCGTTATGTTTTGGGCAGCAATTAATTCGACGGAGCGTACGGAGTTAGTTTTCATAGAAAATGGAACATTAAATGCACACCGGTACATAATGGAAGTCCTAATTCCATATGCACAACCCACATTGACTGCACTTGGGGAAGATTCCATTTTTATGGACGATAATGCTCGCCCGCACCATTCTGGCGACGTGGAAGCGTACATGCAAGAAGTTGGGATCCGTCGTTTAGATTGGCCAGCTCGAAGTCCTGACCTCAATCCAATTGAGCATGTGTGGGATGTTCTAAAGAGACGGGTAAGATCAGTGCTCCACAAAACATCAGGGAGTTAAAAAGAGCCATTGCAGAAGAGTGGGAACGTATTCCTCAAAACGTTATTGAAAACATCGTGGAAAGCATGCCAAGAAGAATTCAAGCTGTGATTTTGGCAAGAGGAGGTCACACTCGTTATTAGGTTTTTACATTGTTTAATTAAAAAAAGTAAAAAAAAACTTGTCTTTATTGCCGACCACTTCTTATTGTTTGGGCGTGTACATCGATTTTAAAGAATCCATCGTTTTTTTTTTTCTTATAATTGCTCGAATTCACTTCACGCGCATTAATTTACACGATTATAAGTATACAGACTACGTCAAAGAAATAAATTTCATTTAATTAACTAAAATCGACCTTAGAACGTAAACCTTTTTTGTTCTTAGTATACATTAACGACTTGCCAATTATGGCCTTGGCAAGTATATGGCATTATAGGATCTTTGTGATATTGTTTTATTTGCGGATGACACATCTCTGATTTTCAAAGTAGATAGCAAAAATAGAGAACACTAATTCAAGTAAACAATGCTCTAGTATCGCTAAATGGTTCTCAACTAATAATTTACTTCTGAATTAAAAAAAGACAAAATGTTTGAAGTTTTCTTTGCCTACTGTTCCATATTTGGAGTCCAACGTTACGCTTGATGGAGTTAAACTCGTAATGGACAAGGAAACAGTCTTCCTAGGCATTAAAATTGACGCAAAATTACAATGGGGTCCTCATATAAATGCACTGTCTGGGAGACTCAGTTCTGCTGCATATGCGGTACGTAAAATAAGAGAGCTAACAGACGCTTCTACGACGCGGTTAGTATATTTTGCATATTTCCACAGCGTAATGTCATATGGGATATTGCTATGGGGTTCAGCGGCTGATATAGAGACCATCTTTATCCTACAGAAACGTGCTATTCGAGCTATATACGAAATGGGTCCCCGTGAATCTTTGGGATATTATTTAAAGAAATTAATATATTAACTTTGCCTTCCTTATAAGTATGTATTTGAAAATATAATGTTTGTTCGTACAAAAAAAATATATCAGTTAAATAGTGATCACCACAATTTTATACTATTTATTTTGCATTATTCTCCTAACAATCCAATGCTTTAAAACATTTTTTTTATTATTAAAGTACAATGTGTCCCGACCAAGGAGGTTTCAATATTATCTGTGGTTAGCTGAGCGTGCTGCGCGCAGAACGCGCTGGTTCCGAGCCAACAGACCAATATCAGACTTTTTCCACTGATATTGGCAAAATTGTGGTTATGCCGCACAAGCCATACAAACAAGAAGAAGAAGAAGACTTTTTTCCATTTTGGCGCTATTTCGTACATACTAATATGAGTAATATTTTGTTGGATATAACTTTAGTAGCAAAAATGTCATGAGATTAAATATAGTAGTGTATGCAACTGCATATAATTAGTGTAATCTTACTTATCAAAAAACTACACTCATGTTTTAATACCCTCTATTATATGACAGTTGCATTTCTTAAAGAAGTATGTAAATAAAATATGCCACTAAAAGTCTGTATTTCATTTCATAATTAGAATATTACCGAATGAGATTATATAAAGATTATTCCGTAATACTTACCTATCATAATGTAGTGGGTAATACTTAAACTGAAATACTTTTATTTCATATCTTGTGATTGTAAATGTTTTTTTTGCATTTAGTATTTCATCGCTGAGGTGGGATGAAGATTTACGTGCTGCACTCGAGTGCAAAGATTTTCCACCTCGTGCACTTTTGTTTTCCTCGCTAACGCTCAGGATTCTAAACTTTAGGGTCCTTCGCTTGCTCGGTCATTAAAATTGAGCACGCGGTTAAAAAGCAACTTTGCACTTTTGTATAACAAATAACTAATTGTTTTGTAGATTTTTCGGCATAAGAGCACATATTCTCTCAAAATCTCTGTAACCTACTAAACATTTTGCATGATGGTAACTTGTCGTACAAAGAATGCCGTAATCTCAAAGACAGAAAAGTCATTGAGAACTTATGAGGATTGCATAGCTAGAACTTTCCATGCTAAAATAGAAAACTCTTTTCTACCTCTTAACATTGTCCGATTTCAGTGATTTTTTTTCATGGAATCATGACATTGTTTACTATGCCCGTACGTTTAGATTTTTTCGGTTTTTTTAAGTTCTAAAAAAGGAAATGTATACTGTACTTGTACTTTGAAATACTGAAAAAATCGAAACGTACGGGCATAGTAAACAAAGTCATGATTCCATGAAAAAAAAATCACTAAAATCGGACAATGTTAAGAGATAGAAAAGAGTTTTCTCTTTTAGCATGGAAAGTACTAGCTATGCAATCCTCTTAACAATTCAATGTCTGATACTTCATAAATGTCTCCTATTCACCAAACTGCACATGGCCCGCGTGGTGGATTCTGGCCCAACTCCTCTCTCTGAGAGGAACGCTCGAGTCCCAGCAGAGGAAACATAATGGGCTTATTATATATACCTATATATATACTAATGTCTCCTACGAACGAATATACGGCTGCCCTCTGTGTAATCAGTAAGCACCCATGTTGCTCATGTTGATTTACCCAAAGTTACGGTAATATCTATATATTACCGTGCCATAGTCCCATACTAATATTCGAAACCTATGAATACATACTAACGTTTCATATCGAACCTCTAAATCCTACTAAATCAGAATATTCTAGGTGTATAAAGCAGCTCCGGAACTTTTAACTATTTCATACGCCTGCCCGGTCTGTCCTAGAATATCTGATAGAAATAGGAATGGATTATTTACAAGCTCCACTCCAGCTAGGCTGGAATAGTCTCTTTAAATTTTCAGACCTTCGTTGGCTTCGATTATAGAAATAGCTGTAAATGTCACGTCTATTAGGTTAACACATAAATAAGTCATAGCAGTTCTTTTACCATCTCAACGCCTGTTTGGAAATATATCACGGTACCTACTACATAATATGTAAATGTACTATTTTAATAAAAAAATACATTCTGTGACCTGATCTGTATATAGCGTCTGCTTCACCCCCTCAATATCCGTGTAACGTCTCTACCATTTCGCCTTAAGTGCTATAGATTTCTATTCCCTTTCTACTTAATATTTAAAATAGTTAAAACTCTCAAAATATAATCCAAATCAAAACCATTTATTCAATTTTACGCATCAAAGACGCACTTAGGTATGAACGTTAATTATTCATTATAATGTACTACTCTACCGCCGCGTTCCAAAATATATAGAGCCTACCTAACCGACAAGAAGCGGCAAGAAACTCGGGGCCATTCTTTTCATATAGATTTTTACAATGTTTCTACTTAGGATTATTACATTTTATGGGTGGCAGATGACAACTTGCCAGAAGTGGAGTATTAGAGTAGAGTAAACGTCTTTGTCTAATCTCTAGTTATATGTATTGCTCATATTTTTATAAAATACTAGTGGCCTTCGGCCTGGCCATAACCTCCTGTCTTTTCTTGGTTTTTCTTTCATAAGAACCTTCTTCTGGCAATAATTAACACAACAAAAAAACAATCAGCGAAATTATTGTTCCATCCGTTTACGCGTGATGCGATGACCAAGGAAAATAGAGATTAATTTAAATGTTTAAATACCTACCTTTAAAGATTACGAAGAAAAAATATTTGTTTGTTTTGTTTGAATTAAATTATGCTCCGAAACTATTAACGGCCGGTCCCAATAATCTATCTATCGCCGGTTTACCTTACTAGAGATAGATATTTGACACTATTTGTATGGACGTTATGTCAAATTGCTATCGGTAGTAAGGTAAACCGTGGATAGATAGATTATTGGGACGTGCTTAAGTAGGTACCTACTTAGGTACGAGATAGTCCGTTTTGAAAAATTCTATCACTATACTAAACTAACTTTAGCTTTTTTTTGCTGATTTATCTGTTTATCAGTATGAGCGTTTGTGCATAATAATCGCCATAATGGCAGTTCCATTGCACGATCAGTTTTCTTGGTGGTGCTTATATAATTATATAACATTGCGAGCATAAGTTCCACGCGAATATAGATAATTTAATTAATCTATGACGCGAACGAAGTCTCTGGCAGCTCCTAGTATTATTTACAATATTTTACGAAATCGACTTTTAAATTTCTTCCAGACAATTGTCGGTAATTATTTCAGAAAACCAATTTTGTTCAATGATGAATAATGTGTTTGCGTAGAAGCGCCATCTTGTATATTAGCTGGAAACTATTTAGTCCCTCACTGTGGCGTGGATGTTCATATTTTTCGCACAACTTCGTTTGCTGTTGTCCGACGGATGTTGCAAGTGTTATTCTAGATTCAAAAAGGTTCGTTAATATTTGACAAGGTGGCGCTTACAGTAAATTGTTGATATGATAGGGATTAAATTCCATTGGGCCACTACTGTCCGTGTAATAATAAAGATGAAAACCAATAGATAACAAAATGACGGTTAGGCACAATTAGTACCATTAATCTGACACATCCTTTTCTACATTACCTTTGATAAAAAGGTTACCAGAGTTAAAACTACAGGCACAGTAAACTTACAATCTAAGAGTTCTAGAAAATTGCCTCTGAAAATATTCCTGTCAAGAAATTTAGTTTCATCGGATTCATTAAAAAGTATTTGAACTCTACATTTTTTGGTTTGCTAATTTAGGTACTCACCTATGTTTATCTTATGTGACTTAAATCATTGAAGATCATTGACATTTTGAAATAAAGTTGGCGAAAGCTTGGCCTTCGAACTCGCCATGAAAGGCTTCTATTTCCTCGTGGGCACAAAACTCGACCGCGCTTCGCTTAGAAGCACGCTCGCTTTGCTTAGAAGCATGCTCGGCCTTCGGCTTCGCTTCGCTTAGAAGTACTGTAAGTAATTAATTCTGACGTGTCCCATGTGTAGCAGCTGTTTTGGTAGGTTGGTAATAATTTTGTTATGTACATAAAATTAACCCATTTTTTTGCTTTAAATTGATACTGACTTACAGATTTTATTTATATTTTTTATAGTTTTCACAATGTAAAAGGTATTTACGAAAAAAATTAAGAAAGTTGCGTAAAAAACACAAAACTTACGGCCTATTTAACCGCCACGCGGACGAAACCGCGGGGCACAGCGTGTAATATGTATATAATATGTTATCACAGGTGTGTACCTATTTATTTATTTAATATGTGGTACAGCCGTACTCGTTCATAGTTTCATACATTATTTTTCATACCACCTGCTCGAAAATGTTCTATTACATGTCACGCAATCTCTACGTAAAGCAAGGCATTACATACGCGGGGCTGTAAAGTTGTATGAAACTCCATGGGGAGTAAAGTGATTTGGATTTGGAACGTTAGTTGTAGGAAAACTTTTAGTACGGAGACAGCATACAGAAAAAAAAGAAAAAAGGCGCGAAAAGGTTTAACTATAAATAGTGCGTTCGAATAGCCCTAAGTTGGCGAAAATAACGCTAAAAATGTTCACAAGAGCTTTCGAATTGGGAATCTATGGATAAAAATGTCGTTTATGGCTCTTTTTGTTCGGTGTTTGAAAAGCTAAAAAATAGTTTTTTTTGCCACCAAAACTGAGCTTGGCGAACGCTTTAACAAAAGAGCCAACAATAGCAACGCCACCAATAAATGCCCTTATTGCTAAACGAACGCACGATTGTTGTGCGCCGGTTGCTATGGGTTACGCACGTCCCCTCTCTGCGCATGCGTTAGCATCTATACTAGTTTGTGTTATGATTCAAGGTCATAGTTGAAGTCATAGATAATACTATATATTGGTTGAAATTAAAATATATTATTATTTCCAACGTAGTGCAAGTAACTGTACCGAAATTTCGGGAGCTCCAAAAGTTACTAAATCGTGGTTTACATCGTGTGAGTACTAATTATAACTTCTTAAGTCTAAAATTAATAAGTCTTAAGTCTAGAACAGTGTTTTTCATAAAACGTTCCTTCCAAAAATATTACTCTGTCCCTCTATAACTGTACAAATGTGTCCAATAAGAATATTAACTATTAATGTATTTTACTTTTAACTATATAACTGCTATTTTACAGCTATGAGTTTTTATTGTCTCGCAGTAGGTATGAAAAGTAGAGTATGCACCTCGAGGATAAAGCCTGTCTTCGTCTTGGGCGGCTTTAACCCCTCGCTTCACTCAGGGCTGTACATAACTCCCTCGCCACGCTCGGGAATTAAATTTTAATTAACCCAAGAGTCCCCGTTACACTCAGGGTTCAATATACCGCCCATGACGTAAGACACTGCTTTACTCCCTTGGTGCATAATCTACTATTTAAACACATTTGCGAGGAAGAAAAACATATATAAGTACTTGCTAGACATATTGCTTTTACCACAAATACAATAAAATCAAAATAAATAAAATTGACTATGGAATGGCGTTGGCGCGCAAGTTTTTTTTCACCTCGCAACGCAACCTCGGATAGATTCCGTTTGTCATTAGAAATCTGAGTGCAAAGTGCATTTTGTCCGCTAGCGTGGAAAGAGTTTTTAAAATTCGAATCTTTTTATTCCATACTTTTCTATGCTGCAAGTCCAAAATGCATTAAATACTTATTTCATGTCAGTGCGCCAACCTCATTTCTTTGAATAATCGCACTGGCCAGCGACAGGTCTGGTGGCACCTGGCAGCAACGGAGTAAACAAAAAAAATTAAAATAAAGCATTTTAAAATTTTGTTCTCTTCATGTATACAATTCCCCTTCCATAATTTGTTTTCAAAATCGTAATTTCAGCGAGTCCAGCAGCGACGAACATGATAATTTAACACCTGCAGAGTTAATACAAGCGGTACATAGTTATTGAGTTTTCTACCTGAAGAATCGGGTGACAATTGTGTACCTACAGTTGCATACAATACTTTATCACTCATAAAATTACCGAAATAAACAAATAATTAATACAATTTTGGAATAGTAACATATTTAGCAAAAATGGCGGGATACGTCTCGAATGAATTCGAATAACCAATAATTAGCGTTGTACTAGCGACACGCTCTTGCATGACAAATATTATCCTTTTGTAATTCATAAAAATACCACGAGTAGTGAGAATGTGGCTATTTGATGTATTGGGTAAAACTCTTTGCGCGGAAGAGAGAAATGATCCAGACTATTTTTTTGCCTATATCTATGACATTAGTTCCAAATTGTTTAAATCTTATGTGTTTAAAGGAAAAATATTCACAACTCAATCCAATAGTATTCAAATTATTACAATAAGTTAATATCATATAGGTATAGATGTAGAATAAAAAGTAAAAAAAATCACATCCACAACTTTAGTAACTAATATCTTAGTTTGCCTTGTCTGACTGAGGGCTGGAACGTTTTTTTTTTAGGGGGGCTGGCGCTACTCGACGCGTTGCAGCCCGTACTCAAAGAGTGGGTATGTAGGAGACACGGGAGGCTTTCCTATCGGCTGACACAAGTGCTCACGGGACACGGTTGTTTTGGGGGAGACTTGTGTCGCGTCGCCCAAAGGGAACCTCCGAACCAAATCAGAGAGAGGGACCCTCTCTGATTTGCTTCGGAGAGCGCGGCCACGGAGAAGGGCTAATCGAGCCCGGTCTCCATCTCCGCTTGGAAGGCCTGTGGTCCCGGATGCGGGGGCATCCGACACCCACTAGACATAGGCCCCCACAAGACGTAGATGCCCAATGAGTTCCGGGACATCTATTGCGAATGGAGTCGCAAAGGACGACTTCCCCAGAGATGGATCTGCCGGAAGGCGGACAGCGGCGTTGAGGGTAGCTGCGGTGTAATGCAATAGCGGGCCCGTGCCCCCGTCACATGTCGAGAAGATGGAACTCCCCGGGTTTTTAGTAGGTATTCGGACTCCCACATAACCACCATGCTCCCCCGGGGCTAGTGGTATCCATAAAGGACTTTTCTGGGTAAAAAAAAAGGGCTGGAACGTTTTGGCATTACACGGTCCAATTGAGTGAGTAGCGAGAATGTGACTGTTTGATGAGAATTTTCTTTAAGCGGCTGAAAGTATCAAAACAAAAAAATGATATACATATAGAAAAATATTCCGAACTATTGGCGTTTTTAAAGAAAAAGCGAGTAGCGGCCACAATCTACGAAGAAATAATATCAGGAAGAGTAACTGCCTTAAAAAAATGACCCAATAAAAGTCGTGCTAAATCAATAACATCTGTCGCGCGCAGCGCGAGTTTCCGTTAACGAATTGGTGAGTGTAACTGTATCCTTATTGTCAATCTATTTTTGCACTATGGCAACTCTGCCTTTTGTAAGTGATTTGACGCAGGTACTCTGTGGCACAGACGAGCAGATGCTAACGCATCTCTGGGGCAGACTACGAATGGCGTGCCGGCAGGAAGGCGGGTACGGAGAAAAATGGCGGATGGGTAAGCACGTGTGAGGCACTGGCTGAGGTCTCGATGGAAAACAACCAGCAGAGGTCCTGGTAAGTGCTTTTAGCTCATGATTCCTAGTTCTACAAGAACCGTGTGATGTGATAATGAGACGACGAATTAACGAGTCACGTTTTACGGTTAGGCATAGTCCAATGATTGCGTACAATGTACATTAACTGGTAGTAAAGGAAATTGGACTGAAGAGCTAGCGAGTTGACCCCGTGAGCATCCATATCCGGGTGTAACCAACAGGGGGTAGCAAAATGATCGGCTATGTTGTTGGAGCATATTGGGCAGGACTATGGGGATGGTGGAGGTCCTCGTGGGGAACACCCCATGTCCAGCTGGTGTCATTCCTGGGGTAAACTGTACTGACCAGGAACCCAATGAGAGAGATAACTTGTATAAATATACGCAATATCTAAGTAAAGGGAAGACCCGGGCGTAGTAAACACGGTACTGCGCTCTGACTGGAGCCATAGTCGATCAGAGGGTAACTGAACGGACCCTTGTATGAGGCAAAGCCTCCTAGCACCAAATGTTGCCTAAATTGCGTGCGTTGGTGGTCAACTCATTGTTTCATCCACGTGTTCTTCTTTATATTCTTTGTCGTGTGTTTATTTTAGTATGATTATTTACCGGGCACACACAGTCATCTTGCTATGACAGGAAGCGCGACAACATCGTTCACGCCGCTATGACTCAGCTGTAGATGTTGCAGAACGCGCGTGGACCAATCCCTGCTTTCCTTCTGAAATTTAAACCAATCGCCGAACATGTACATTTGTAACCTCGGCAGTAATTCGTATTTGGAATCATACGTCGTTTTGGTTTGAAGGACCACTTTTTGTGTGGAATTTGTTCTGAGTTATGATTCCTGACATTTTTTCTTCGTAGGCCACAATCCAAAAAATCTACGATTTTCACCGCTACTAACATTGAGCAGTTTCTCAACGAAGCGCCCGACTCCGAATTAGGTAGGTACTTACTACAAAAGTAAGTATTTCGCTTTTATAATAATCTAATATCTTTGTTTAAAGTAGGTTCCTTATTTTATGTGAAAATAGGTATATATACTTACTGTCTTAGTACCTACGTGTGTATGTGCTGTAAAACTATATTTTTCGTTTGTGTTACAGGTTATCCTTATTATTGCCATTAATGGAGAGAGATGAGATGAGAAACATTCAGAAAAGTTGCTGTTGGTTAACTTATCGAACACGAAAAATATTTGATAACAAATTATTCTGAATTATGAATAATTTGATAATAATACATGTTTGTTTGGCTTAATTAAGACCGTACACATTCATTTATTTCAAATATGTATATGGATCTTTAGCGGCAAAAAACCAATTAATTTGTGGTTACTAAAAAATAACTATATTACCCGGTTACATAGAAAATACTCTCCTATAACTTACAGTAAGCTACTAGTTTAGCTATGTAGGGATAATTCTATTATGCACTAGCTTATAATTTTATTGTGTACGTGTGCCTTATTATGTATTAATCGCCCTAAAAGCGATGTGATAAGGTTCACTTTATGAGCAAGTGTGTTGAAAAGAGTTTTAGGTACAAATGAAATGGTGAATACTGTACAAAAATAATTTATTCTATTATATTCTCTAAATTTAAGGGCCCGGTAGTTCGTTATACCGAACTGGGTACGTCAGCTGATTGCCGCGGTCCCAGGAATACAACTCCTGAAACAAAATAAAGTTAAATATTAAATGCATGTAGTAATACTAATACCTACTCCTACACTTCTAAACTAATATTATAAAGAGGAAATATTTGTTTGTTTGTTTGAATTGAATAGGCTGGACCGATTTGAAAAATTCTTTCACCATTGGAATCCTACATTTTCCCTGATAAACATAGGCTATATAATTGCAAAAGTTAGGGTACCGTATGAAAACTTCGGTAATGTGGAAAACCACCCGAGGTGTGGAAAAAATACCAATAAAAGTCCTTATGTCGCGTACAATGCGGAAACTCATAGATACCTGATGTAAATAGGGCGAATTCTGTGGCGGCAACTATTGACCATATAATATTAGTCTATGCTATTGACAATAAAGCAAAGTGATGTACTACAGTTTTATAGAAGACGTCAATATCTACAAAGAAGTCCACATGTAGCTTTATACTCGTGAAAGAATTGTTTAAGTAGTGTTTCCATTAAAAAAAAAAAAACAAAGAATCATATATCTTTCCTCTTTATTATTAGAGTACATACAGTGGAATCTCTATAACTCGAACCTTGTTAAGTCGAAATCCTTAGTAAGTCGAACAAAATGCCATTACCCTTCCGCTTAACCCATAAATACGCGGTATCTAGAATTATTTAGACTTTGTAACTCGAACAAAATGTTATTTCCCTACGAAGTATTGATAACACATATTTAAACTCTATAGAGTCAGAAGACGCGGGTTCGAATCCCGTCCGAGGATGGATTTTTTCTCTCTATAAATTTCAATGTTTGAGATCGCTAAAGCAGGCATTAGTGCTTTAAAAAGTAACACTATAAAAAATTATATAGGAATGTCTAATATTTAGACACTCTAAAATTTACCCACTAGCATTCGCTTGAAAGTAACCTAGGTTAACCCATCGGCATAACCAGGGGTTTGTTCTAGGGGTGCTAGTAGAGGCCAGCCTGATACAATTTTTTTTTTTCAATTTATTCGTCTCCATCCACTTCTTTGAGCTCAAAGTAGTACAATGAGCTATGAAGAGGGCTATGCTCGGGGTTTCTCTACGTGATCGAATCAGAAATGAGGAGATCCGTAGAAGAACGAAAGTCACCGACATAGCCCAGAAGATTAGCCAGTTGAAGTGGCAGTGGGTAGGGCACATAGCACGCAGAACAGATGGCCGATGGGGCCGAAAGGTTCTGGAGTGGAGACCACGGACCGGCAAGCGCAGCGTAGGTCGTCCACCGACACGCTGGACAGACGACCTGATGAAGGTCGCAGGACGACGTTGGATGCAGGCCGCTTCCAACCGTTCCTTTTGGAAAATCATGGGGGAGGCATATGTTCAGCAGTGGACGTCCTACGGCTGAGATGATGATGATGATGATGATCCACTTCTACAATTGAGTTGGCTAGCAGTGAGGTTTTAACTTATATATCCATGTGGTCGAAATGATAGATCAACTCTACGAATAAATCAATTTATTCGTAGAGTTGAACTGGATATATAGTTAAGAAATAAATAAAAACATTTATTAGTAATTAAAAATTGAATAAAATAATAATAATAACTATCTAATCTATAAGCCCCATGGTGGGGGGAAAAGTGGCCAAAACGCTGGCGGCATTGCTACGCTGGATGGCAATGCTAAGTTTTTGCCCAAAATAGGCGCCAGCATTTCGGTCACCCGACGCCTCAAACAAACGTTTCGCCAGATCCCTAAACAAGTTGAGAGCGGACGGCCCCCATGGGCCTAAAGTTTCGACCCCAAACGGCATAAACATGTACATTCTGTCTAAATACACATATTTATGACGTTTGAGGTCTTCCGCTTTAGACGCGGCAGCGCCAGCCCGATCAATCGTCCCAGGGAGATGAGACGGCGCCAGTGTGTCCACACATGTAGCATCCCAAACCAGAGGCTGTCCCATCTTCCACGGGACGATAGTCATCATAGTTAAGAAATTATAACTGGATTTCATAATAGATCAGGGTGACAACCACTCATGCACTTATAGGCCGCCAATGCTCATATAAGAACAAGATATACTTAGTAGGTATTTCAATAACTTTTACAATCCCCTATACCTTGTGCATATGATCGTATCCCAGCTGCGTGGTCTTCCGGAACGGGTTGGTGAACTGAAGAGCGACTTCCACAGGCTTGTTGCTACGGTCACTTTGCTCTCTCGCTCCGTGGCTGAATCCAGGGCGTACAGAACTCCGCATACAATGAACATTTCTCCAATCTGATAACACACAATCCAGTTTAGGATGCGAGTAATTTCATTCCAATATTCACCAGATCAAAGGTGACTCTAACCATTGGTGTTTAAATCAAAACCAAAGCAGTTTCGGGCTTTGGTATATATCGGACAGCAATCATGCAAAAGCTTGATGCTGAAGTCACCTCAAAAGTGAAGTGACGAAGTAAATATGACAAAGGAAAATACATTGTTATATCGATTTGACTTATTGATTTGATTATTTGACCGATGAAAACCTAGTATAAAAATCTTCCGGTGGCAGTAGTTTTCCCTTGGCTTCACTGCACTATGGTATTAATATATATGATCATCAGGTTATGCTTAACAACAATGCAACAATGCGTAAAACACATTTTTATTAATTCTGACTCTGATTTCCGATTGAAGTCAACATCGATTTTGGCGATATAATCACTGTTCTTTATTCCGGCGCTATTGACAGGTGAGATCTCTCAGCCATTCAGAGTTGAAATCACGCTCACTTGATATCAGTTTGTAGCGTAGTCGTTGAATTCACAAAATGTCGCGCTTTCGTTGATTTGGAACACACATCACAGAACAAAAGCAACAAAATCGATTTTGATTTCAATCGGAAATCAGTGTAAATGTAAGCTAGGTAAGTATGCGATTATTTATATATTCATACTCGACTGACTGTCAGACCGATTGATCAATGCAAAACTTAAACCGCCTAGAGCTACCAACTTGAAATTTTGCAGTTGATGCTTTTTATGTTGTAGCATCTACTAGGACGTGGTCCCTTACTGTTGGCCTCAATAACAAGCTCAAAATCGCTCAACGAGCAATGTAGGGGGTTATGCTTGGGGTTTCCCTGAATCAGATTCGAAATGAGGAGATCCATAGGAGAACTAAGGTTACCGACATAGCTCTCAAAATTAGCAACTTGAAGAGTCAATGGGCAGGCCTCATCGCTCGCATAACCGATAACCGATGGGAAAGAAAGTTTCTGGAACACGCACCGGAAGACGTAGGGCGGCCTCCCACTACGAGTAAGAGGACCAACGACATCGTCAAACCCGCGGGGAACCGCTGGATGCAGGAAGCAAGTAGCCGTTCCAAATGGCGCTCTATGGGGAACACCTATTTTCAGCATTGGAAGTTTTCCATCTGATAATGATAATGATGATCCACTACGATGTTAATGAATTTGGGATCGGTTTGCAATCAAAATAGTATTTTAATATTATTATTGTATATGTACTATTCATTGTAGTAGATACTTACTTGTTTATGATTAAGTGATATATTCCAGACGTATTCGATATCCAGACCTTCTTTGTTCGTGTCAAACTTGAGCTGGAAGTAAAGAAGATATACGTTTTAAACTATCACGGTTGTTCTCTAAAGTTATATGATTATTAACGGGATATTTACCGAGGTAAGGTTGTGGAATGAGCTCCCGATATTTCGGCGCAGTTACATGCACCATGTTCACGGGAAGACTGAAGAATGCGGGTGGTTGGTCAAAAAGTTTAAAAGTTAGGTGCAGACATAACGATCTACCCTCTTTCTTAGTCTCTTGCTACGGTTATCACTGGAACTCGAACTCGATCCTAAGTCCCGACAAAACACACTCACTGTATCACTGCGTATAGTATTTTGAACACATTTTGAACGCGGACTTTTATTTTTAAAACAACCTAATACTGGATTCCACGCACTGGCGAGTTGAAAACCATCCCCTCGATTGAAATTCTGGCCACAACCTTACCTCGGTAAATATTCCGTTAATAATCATATAACTTTAGAAGATATACGGTTATAAAGTATATTTCTTACGACACTAAAACTGCAGAACGAGCTGTACCTTAGCAACCGCCGTGTTGTTGGACCCTTCGATGGAGTAGATGGCCCAAAGACCATTGTCGTCTGCACTGAAGTCAACCTGCCGAAAGACAACATGGAATATCTAGAGCAAAAAGCAATTATCTCGTGGCGTGGTACCACAACTTGGAATATCCAGCTACTAGCTACACTCGGACATGATTAATACCTATTTATCAAAACCACTCACGTAATTAGCTGACGTTATCGACCTAGAACTAAATCCCTGAGGATGGGCATCGGACATGCCCAATCCTAGGTCGATAACGTAGTCTAATTACGTGTATGAAGTCAATTTTGATATTAAATAAATGTGTCAAACTCACGAGTATTTTCAAAGTAAAATAATTAATTCTCATTACTTAAATGCATTGTATTGCTACTTGGTTTTGTTTTATTGGTCTCAATGCGTCTCAATACCGTATTGATGTTCATTGTTTACACGCATCATCATCATCATCATCAGCCTGTAGCAGTCCACTGCTGGACATAGGCCTCTCCAATTGCACGCCACTTAGGTCTATCTTGGGCTTCTCGCATCCAGTTTTTACACGCATAAACCTCCGCAAATACATCAGAAACGTCTAAGACCCAACAAATATTTTTGCTCTACAAAAAATGTTTACCCCGGCAGGAGGTTTTTTTGAGGGGTAAATGCTCTTCCCTTCCAATCCCTTTCACGGCAAGCGTGACGGAAGTATGCGAGGCTCAGGGTCAGCTCGGACATCATCGACTGAGGGCGTCCGCCCAGATGGTGCTCCGTAAAAAGCCATAGAAGACGAATTGAAAGATCTGTAGTACGAAAACTTTTACTATGATAATAATAAATGCTGCATAATTAATTTTAATTATTGGTTATAAGTATATATATACTTAAGTACGTATATATAACAGCGTAGACGGCGCAGAACAGTTTTGTAGTGCGCAGTACTAAGTGATGTTATTTAAATTAACGTTTATAAATTAAAACTGTTAATTAGCAATGACAACCGTAAATCGTATCTATTACAAAAAACATTGGTTTTTATACTATCTTATTATAAAATAGTCACCGATATGACTTAAGGCGAAATGAGTTCCAAATTTCATGATTCGACTTCGCGAAAACTTAGTTTTTCGACGCTTCAACCTACTAACCGAAGTTCGAAAAAAGAAGGAAGTGTAAATTGAATATACGTCCTAATGAAGTATGGGAGCCAATACACAATTGAGCAAAATTGGCTCGATAGAAAAAAATCGGCAACATTACCTAAATTTTGTAATTTTTCTTACGTGCTTCGTGGGAAAAAGCATTTTTATTCAATTATGGGCAAATATATTTCTATTAATGTACCTATATATATTCAAGTTCCCAATGAAATTTACTAGTGAACTATAGACTTCTTTATCATTAAAATTTAATTATATGATTGTACGAACTAAAAATAAAAAGTATTAGCACGTATTCAATTGAATTTTCGCATTACGTCGTCCATTCTGGTAAACATCTCTCAACCTTATGTAAAGCATCGAAAATTGTTTTAAAATTAGGATTGGACCGCGCCTTAACAGAAAATGAAAGTGACAATGACTAAATACTGACTTGGTTATGCTGCGCGCTGTACAACCTTCCAGCAGCATGAGGCAGCTGCACAGACTTAATCCTGCTCTGCGTCAGGTCGTACCGGATGATCTCACCAGGCTGTCCCGACTCGTTGGCTTGGTAGAAGAATGAACCGCTGTAAACTATGTGCCCGTTACCCTGGAGTCAAGGAAAATGGAAGAAATAGTTGTAATCATTTAAACTAATTTAAATTCATCATCATCATCACTTCAGGACGCTCACTGCTGAACACGGCCTTCCCCATAAACTTCCAAAAGAACGCGTTGGAAGCGACTGCAGTCAACGTCATCCTGGTATTTTAAAGTTCAGACTTATTAGCACAGAGCTCGCCCTCAATTACATTTATATCCAGAAGAATATAGTTTTCATACAATTGACATTTAAAAGTGACGTATTTTAAAATTTGTTTGGGGTTGGCCATCCTGCCAGATCTGACGATATTACGTTAAGATCTTAAAGTTCTACCTTGCCATATAAACGTTTTACTTACCCGAATTATCGGGTAAATAAAAGATGAACGGATTCAGAGACAGAAAAACTTATTTTGGTTTTCTAAACGTGTGGCGCTAATGAACATTGAATATAGATTTAGCTTCTGTATTATCGCATTCATTTATATATATTAAGCGAAATGTTGTATGTGTGTTTGTTAGCCTGTCCCATTGGAGGGATTTGGATGACACTTTGAACGAAATCAGCAATTGACCTGAATCTGACGTCACTCGCATGAGTAATTGTCCTTACTCATTACCTATTTCAATTGTTCAGAACAAGCATTTTTCGGCTTTTCTACATATCAAAGTTCTACGTAAACTGGAAATTTTATTAAACTTTAGAGTACTACTAATAGATTATTGCTTATACTTTAATTTAACGTTAAAAATAATAGTAGGTATGTAGGTTCTAAATAACCGTTTTTGTTAATCAAAAAAGATAGGCTACTTTGTGATAACTTTGTTTTTTATCAAAATAGCTGTCTAAATCCAGTTAAGACTTATTTTGTACAGATTAAGTACCTAAATAAATACACAAAATTTATATTATAATGCTAAATTATAAACAATATTGAACCACCTAAAGTTTCCGTTTAAGTAATCAGCATAAACAAGAAGTCAGTAGTTATTATTTAAGACACTTTTCTACCAAATTTTGTATTAATATTATAATAAAATTATTATAACGTTTTAGCAGGGAATTTACATTCGTAGCAAGAAAATTTCAAACTAATTAAGTACCTATATATTTACACGCAACAATAAAGCTTATGTAATTAAATAAAATATAGTAAAAAAACTATATTTGGAGATTGTAATAGGTAATTGAGTATCAGAAAGAAAATATTAAATCGACATTGAAGAACATAGTTTAAATGTGGCAGAGAACGATAAAATTCAATGAATTCCGGTAACCGAATCACTGCGAGTGGCAACACTTCTCATAACTACTCCGTATTTAAAAAAAAAATCGTTTAAAATGCAATATAAATTTAAAATAAAAGCAATATATTAATTATTTTTAAAATTTCACTAAAATAACTAAAAATTCAATAAAAAGGTAAAATATAAGGAAAAATTAGGAGGAAGAATTTTTTTAGAAATTCCAGAAAAATATCATATCTGATTTAAAATATTATATCTGAAAACATTCAATTATAATATTAAAACTTCAATAAATATGTAAAAAGTTACAATGTATAAAAATATGAAACATTTATAAAATTTTAGATAAAAACGTAATTAAAATTGTCATTTTGCATAAATTTCTCTAAAATACACGTAAACATAAAATAAAAATGTGAAAAATTAACAAAAGTTAGAGAAATACCAAAAAAAGTGTTTTTTTTAGAAATTCCATTAATATACCTATCAGAAATTATTTAATAGTAAAATTTAATATATAAATATATAAATTGTATTTTCAAAATTAGGTAAACTCAAGTATCAGAAAAGATTAGTTAAAAAAGGAATAAAGAAAGCAAAAAATCAAGAAATACATACAAAAAGAGATGTTTTACAAATTTTCCATTACATTCCATATCTAAATAAAATAAAATAAAACTGTTAAATGCGTACAAAATGTAAAAAATGCCAAAAATGGTATCGTGTACTTTAAAAATTACTTTAAAAAAGTATTTTTTTATATTTTTCTAATACTTATATAAAAAATTCTATTAAGTCGTAATAAAGTACCAAAAGATACACAAACATTTGGAAAACAAAAACAAATAAAGTTAATTTGTGAAATTTCACTAATATCAGTAAAATAGTTGAACATTCAGTAAAAAAGTAAAAAATTAAGTAAAAATTTAGGAATCATATGAAGATTAATAAGTGTTTTTTTTTTTAATTTTACATATATTAGAAATTATTTGGAAAATAATAGATATGTCAATAAATATTTAAATCCAACGATCATATTCTATAACAAGACGTTTTGGAAACCTAAATAACATATATTATATTGGGAAGTTAAAAGCTTACAGTATGTGTCATACATGAAATTTCGGGAATGTCGCCCTTGTTTTTGAACTTTGGTTAATTTATTATTTGGTTTGACTCGTTATTCCTTAACTCGTAGGCAGCTCGAAGCAGTCAGCATGGACTGCGTCAAGTGCGCACAGTGAACTACAGTATTCTACCTAGACACATACACGAAACGACACGAGCAGTTGCTTCGGGCGGTTGGCGGTCGAGCAGTCGCCAGGCATACACTGACTGCTCGAGCTGTCGACTGCTCTCGCGCAGTTACCTCCGCCCGTGCTTTGCAGTCAAGGCCGCGCGCGCTTCCCGAATGAAATTGAAATTGGGACTTGTTGAGCAGTTAATACAAACTACTCCAGCAGTTATCAATGGCAGCTTCAAACTGTTGACTATGACTGCAACAGCAGCGATCCGTCTATGTTGATCTTCGGCTAACTGGGCGGCGTTCAGAACCTCAGAGTGCGGTTGTTTAGATGTTTTCTAACTCGCTCTGAGGTATGGAACGGCCACGGTTGTTTTCTAACCTCAAACAGACTTTGAAAAATTCGACATTGACAGATCACTTGATCTTAACCTTATTTTCTTTGAGAAGAGAGAAGAAGAAGAAGTTTGTTGTAGTCTGATTGGTCAAAAGTCATGTCACATGCGGGTTACAACCGTTTACCGATCGATTTTGATGGTTAAAAAGTTGCGACGCTCTGAGGTTCGGAACACTCGAGTTGGAAGAACCGAGTGCTTTACCCTGAGGTTCGGAACGGCGTTAGTGCGAAAAGTTGCACTCCGAGTGCGCTCTCACCGAGGTTCTGAACGCGGCCCTGCTCGAGCAGTCCGTATATATCCGCGCCCTAAGTCTAATGTAATACCACCTTCGACCGCATCATCACGGACCATCAAGTGAGATAGTGAGCCAACGCTAGCCTATTACGAGTAAAAAGCAGGTTTTTAAAATTAGTTTAGCTAGTCTGAACCAACTCATACTTACAAAGAATGGTTTCTGCAGTTTGTGGAACTCGTCGACGTGATCTGCTTTGAAGCTGAGTTTACTTCTGTACTCTCTCAGTCTTTCGAAGTCGTTCTCTTGAGTCGTCCACAATTTGTCTTTCTGAAATCAGTTTTTGGGCTTCCAGCATAATTCAGCAGGGCAGTGGACTATTTCTCCCCGTGGAGAGAACAAAAATCCTTTCTACCATGTCATTTTTATCGCGTTTGTTATATGGTTTTGTACTTCATAGGTGCTAATTAAAGCAAATTTAACAAAAATAACACATCTGTCTACAATATTTTATCAATCCTTCAAACATGCGTAGAATGGATAAATCTGAATATATCCAAATCTCTTAGTAGCATTATAGAAGTATACTTAACAAATAAGACTAAATAACCGACATCTGAGGTTAAAACTCTCGTTAACATGCAGCAGCTATGGGAAAAACTACTTTTCATTAAACAATAATTATTTAAGTACTGCCGCCTTATCGTCTAACTTGAATGAGAATGAAATGTCACTTCATTCTCATTCCCATTGATGGTTTCAGCCACGGCTTGCGGGATTTCGCCCAGAATGGGATTCAAATGTCAAAATGAAGGCCATTCCCATTCTCCGTAAAGATAGAGAATAAATCCGCCGCGCCGGTCAGTGCCAGTGTCTCAGTAGACATTTTTTTTTATAAAAGCCTGCTAAGATATGCCTATAACCGTCTAACGCAATTGAGTGCAATTTTGACTATTATGTCGGTTATTCATCCATATATTTTTGTTCACCGTTGCACTTTATTACCATGTGACAGATTACAGTCACACAATTCTACGTAATTCATAAATTAGGTAAATGCGGTAAGAAATTTGGTAATTTACCTTACTACAATTTAACTTACCAAAATTTAACACTAAACACTTACTTGTACATCTGTGGCGTTAGAATCTCGAAGCCAAGCCCCGAAGAGTTCGTCTTTAAACCGATGATAAACTGGTTTACCAATCGCGTACAGTTGGCAATCTAAAAAATAATTTAGTCATAATTATTTCGTCATCATCATCTCAGCTATAGGAAGTCCTCTGCTGAACACAGGCTCCCACCATAAACTTCTAAACGTACCGCTTGGAAGCGGCCTGAATTCATTGTCGTCCTGCGAACTTTATCAGATTGTCTGTCCACCGTGTCGGTGGACGACCTACACTCCGCTTGCCGGTCCGTGATCTCCACGCCAGAACCTTCCAGCCCATCGACTATCTGTTCGTCGTGCTATGTACCCTGCCTATTGCCACTTTAACTGGGTAATCTTTTTCTTTTCTACGGATCTCCGCATTTCTGATTCAATCACGTAGAGAAACTTGAGCATAGCCCTCTCCATAGCTCGTTGTGAGACTTTGAGCTTGCTTATGGCACATAGTAAGAGACCATGTTTCAGTGCCATAAGACATCACTGGTAACACACACTAATTACGACTTTCTTGAGACGCTAAGGTATTTATGACGAGATAATTTCACGAAGTTTGCGGAACGCTGGCCAGTCGAGTTGGATTCGACGATTAACCTCTTTCTCGATTACAATAATTATTTACATGATTTTATTTCTCTTATAAGTAAGTATCTAATCGTAATTTTGGGTGGTTGAATAATTAGCTATTTATTTAAATTCTTTTTTTGTGGCTCTCCAACGGATGAAACGATTTTGTTTTTTGTTTGAAAAGTGAATTAGTCGGGAGTGTTAGCTATTTTTGATGACCAATTCATCAAGATCATCTAAGATGGCTGCCACAAAATGGCGGATTACATATTTTTTCACAGCTCCCTCGATATGGGAATCAAACGAAAAGACTAGTCGAATACTAAACAACGACGAATTTCATTATTATTTAGTGTCGCGGTTTCTTTAAATTTTTAATTTAATTTTACTTGTTATTGAACACATTTGATTTTCTACCTGTGCTATAATGATAAGCTTGTACTAGAGTAACTTAAGCTGCTTCAGCAAAAAAAATAAGACTTACTAGTATTCCTCCTAGGCTTGTACCCAGCAGTTCCATTCATGGTAGTGATCAGCAGCTGGGCGCGATCACACCTGGGGCAGGACGGGCAGCGTTGCACTTGGCACAGCTCCTCGTAGGACGTAAGGGTCGGTGGCCTGGAGCCGAACTCCATGGGCTGCTGGTTTGTTATCGTTTGATTGGGACCTGGGTCTGTGAAAACAGAGGCACTGTATTAATATTGTGTTATTTGGAACTAATTGAGTCTCGCTCGAGTGGACTACAAGGTTACAAGATGGAACTACTATGCATGGTTCAGTTACAAATCACAGTTTACACAGAATGGTCGGCCTCTAAAACATTCAAAGTTGGTAGAAAGGGCACATCTGCAAGTCCACCTCGAGTGGTTTCTGAAGTTGTAGTGTGGAATCACTTCAGTTTTTAGGCTGTATGATACTCTAGCCATAGATAATATGATGTAAATAGAGCTAATTCTGTGTGACGCAAGTGTAATTAAAGAGTAACTGGGGGAATAAAGCTGCACAGCTATGTGTCGGGCTAACAACTCCAGAGCAGTACCGCATAGAACTATGAAGCTCAAAGACATTATATATACTCGTATATGAATCTTCTTCTCAGTCATTTCGCTCTTAACAGAGCGGTCGTGGTCGTCATGTAGTTGTGGTGGAGGCAGATGTAATGCGCCTCACGATGTCATGCCTCTATTCGCATTCATCCTGGTGCATACTCATGCAAGGGACATGCATGTATATAGATATTATATAGATTGAGGTGACATTGAAAATGTTACGATTAACGTCAGGTTAATGGCATTCTAGATAATATATACAAATGTCTTTCTTGCTGCTCTGTAGGTACCTACAGTAGCCTGTAATAAGATGTATACATCTGTGATTTTCAATACTATGATACAATACTACATTTCATAACAATGCAGATAAGGATTATTTTAAGTAGTTAAGAGGATTGCATAGCTACTCGTAGTACTTTCCATACTAAAAGGAAAAACTCTTTTCTACCTCTTAACATTGTCCGATTTTTTCGGTTAATTTTTTTCAGTTATTTAAGTTCTAAGAAATGAAATTTATAGTACTTTGAAATACTGAAAAAATCAAAACGTACGGGCATAGTAAACAATGTGACGATTCCATAAAAACAATCACTGAAGTTGGACAATGTTAAGAGGTAGAAAAGAGTTTTTTCTTTTAGTATGCAAAGTACTAGCTATGCAATCCTCTTAAATAATATAAATAAAACTAAATTCTAAATGATTTTCTACTCCAGCCAGTTTTTTTTTATGTTTGTTACCTCATTACTTTCGACTGGGTAGACCGATTCTCAAAATTCTTTTTTTGTTTGAAAGCTGGTGCTTTTCGTGTGGTTCCATATAAATTTCATCAAATTCAGTCTAGTAGTTTTTGAGATACAATCCAATAACTGAATAGAATGGAAGTCGGTATTATTTTTTTCAAATTGTACTTGTTGATATATTTTTTTGTTATTGTATGCTGGGGCACTTTTGAACATTGTGATATGTATACATCTTATTGCAGGCGACTGTACATGTATGCACATATAAAAGAATGGGACAGGCACTTAGTAGGTACAAGAAAAGAAAAAAATAAGAAGTCCCAAAAATAATGGATAAACATTAATGTGATTTAAAAATATCATACACATTAACTGTATAACCCCTTTCACCGTCTGGTTATTCAGCTCATTCTTGGCGACGCAGCTGTAGTTCCTCAGGTCGATGTCGCGCGTCCTGGGTATCTCCAGGGTCATGATCCACCTCCAAGGCTCGCGGGTGGTGGTCACCTCGGTGCGGTACATGCCGCCGTCTATCGTGATGCCGTCCACTTCCCACGCCAGCACCGGTTCTGGCCAGGCTTGGATCTGAAAGAGCATTTATTCCGAGGGTATATACATACAGTAAAGGTACTACGACATCTCAGAGCAATTTTCTCGCGCGAATATTATTCCTCGAACTATTTATACTAGCTCACCAGTCCACGGCTTCGCTGGCGTGGGTTACGCTGTTGCTTTAAATAGTCCTGCGACTTGACTGTTTTGAATACAGAAATCCATGATGGATTTGATAATTTGTTTGCTCAGATTGTTTTGTAAAATACTAGGACATTTGTTAAGTAATAGTTGCTAACATCAACATCTATCTGTGAGCGATCATAAGGATGATGATCGTGATGAATCCTAATGGATGATGATTATAGATTATAGATGATGATATTATATTAGTCTAGCTCAATATAAGTTCTTGAAACGGGAGCCTTCTAGATAAGTTTGGAATCAGAGAACTACGTAGAAATTAGGTCTTTATCTACACTAATATTAATATTAAATATTATAAAGATGAATGGATTGTTGGTTTGTTTGAATTGAATAGGCTCCAAAACTACTGGACCGATTTTAAAAATCCTTTCACCATTAGAATCCTACATTTTCCCTGATGAACATAGGCATTATAATATTTTCAAAAAGTTAGGGATCGACATGAAAACTTCTATAATGTAATAAACAATAAGATACGATCCATTAAAAAATCAATCAGGTGGTTTCTGGATGATATCGCAAACTATGGAAGCGCTCGCAGCGGAGCTTAACTTGGCGATCTTAACCGATCAACATGTTAAGCAATGCTTGCTGCGGTCAGGAGTTGGATGGGTATAAGATAGCGGTATTATTCGACTGAGCGCTGCTGTGCTTCGGAGGGCACGTTAAGCCGCCGGTCCCGGTTGTTTGTCTTAGGACAACAGTCGTTAGGCTATGTCGAATGCCTTCGGGCAGCCTGAAAACTTCGACATGGGTTGGCCACTAAACTATCCACCAAGCCATACGGGGCCGCGATCGATTATGACCCAACACCTCCCTCTTAGAGGAAGACTCGAGTCCCAGCACTAGTAACATAATGGACTGATTATGTACATGATATTAGGCGTCAGAAGGGACGAATAGTATGATCTATAACTTACCTCACAATTGATCTTAACAGTCTTGTTAGTAATATAAACCAGATTGTTAGGCACCAGGATGTAAGGACTGACTGCAACAAAATAGTTATAACAAAAATAAAATATACAAAATACGTTTTATTTTTACGCTTATACATAATGTACACACGGGGTTGTCACGCGTTTGTACACATGTAAAACATAATGGGGTGAATATGCTTATGCGTATAGAATCCCTTCTCAAACTGTGGTAGATTCAGGGATATTTGTAGCAGTAGAAATCTTTGCGATTGAGACCATCCGGGGAAGTATTACCACCATACCTCTCTCTAAGGTATTTTCGGTGGTAGTGCCACGCTGTAACCCCACAGCAGAATGGGCCGGCACGACCGGGGAAGTACCACACTCCCACATAACACCGACGTGGAGTAACATAGTTTGCTATTGCGTTTCAATCAGTGCGTGGGAGTTTCCGGAGGCCCGATTCCCCCTTCCCACCCCTCTATCCGTCCCCCTCCCCCTCCACCCTCACCCCTTCTATCTCTTCCTTCCTATCATCCTTCCTCAAAGGTCGGCAACGCATCCTCGAAACCTCTGCTATTGCGGATGTCGGTGGGCGACGGTTTCACTTATCATCAGGTGAGCTGCTAGCTCGTTTGCCGACCTATCCTATAAAAAAATGTGTTCTAGTGTTAAGGCTAAGGGTGCCGGTGCAGTTACAGGCACATAAGACTCAACAACATTGTCTCAGGGTTACGGGCGCAGTTCAGTTCATCACTTGTGAAGAAATACATCTGTTCTAGGCAAATGTTACCACTTAATATCAGGTGGGCCTCGTGCTTCTATCGTCTTCTAATAAAATAATAATAATTTCATAACTTAAAAGTACCGAACACATGATGACATAAATGACTGGAAAGAATTTAATACAAAAAAATGTTTACCAAAAAATGGAACCGCCTTCAACACCAAAAAGTGTGAAATAACTTGTTGAAGTCGGTACCGTGACAGTTCAAAAGTAGGTACCTACTATCACTTTATTATTGATCACTTTATCACTTTATGATTATTTGAGCCAGCGACAGTAGTTCCGAAAGAAGATTGCGAACCCCCCGTGAGTTTTGAAATTACTTGTGTGTCAGTGGTAATAAAACGGAACGCAAGAAACGTGACAGAAAGAGGGTAGACCGTTCCGTCTGCTCATAAAAACACCTACCCGCATATACTTCAGTTTACTCGTGAACATGGCGCATGCAACTGTGCCGAAATATCGAGAGCTATATAATACAATACATGGTAAATATCCCTTTTCTAAAGTTAATTCTTAAATATAGTTCTCACAATGGACTTCTACATCGGTGGTCTGGTTGGAAGAGGGAAGCATTCCGTTGTTGGCCAGACAGACGTACTTCCCGGTGTGCCAGCGGGACACGTTTGGAATGTTCAGGTGGTGACCACTCACTGAAGCGTCTCGCCACGACCCCTGGAACATTATTAATATACTAGTAGTTCTGCGAACAGTAGACCTGGCGAGCACAGTGTTATCAGCGGCAATTATTCGCAGTATTTCCAAATTAACTAATTATGCTCATATTCCTCCTTAACGTCAGGTACCTAATGGTGTGTAGTAAATTTTAACAAAATTGGTCGGTAATTAGCACCGAAGCAAAATGTCCCCCCTTTTTAGTAAAAGTAAGTACTACTAAAAAATCGGCGACAACAAAAATATATTGAATAGTAGAACATGCATACCAAGTTTCGTCCAGATTGGTTGAAAAATGCGACCTGTACAGGAGTACACACAACCTAACAAACATACAGATGAATAGGTGATTTGGCCAGTTAATTATATTGTTTCAGAAACAACATCTATATATAATATACTCTCTTTATATACACATTCAGATACAGGTAAACAGACATGTTCATGCAAACAAACGGGACCTGCGGCCTATAAGGCAGGCTGAGCGCAGGGAGGCAGGGCGGGGGACCAACTACGCCAACCCGGTGTAGCCAATTAGATTTTATATATAACACCATTGGGTGTACCTCTGAATTTCGATTAGTTCAATACCTCGACAGTTGTCATTTCGAAATTTCGAAAAAATTGAAAATATCTAAATTAGTTACATTTCACTCCTTACATCACCCTGACTCAGTTTTTAGTATTTTTTCATTGTACAGTAAATCGACCTCTATAGTTTTATTATATGTAGTGATAGTGGTGTTACCAGGAAGCTGGTCTTACGGGACAAGTATAAAGAATCCCTTGAAAACCTACTACGAGTAGTAAACCTATTTTAAAGGCCGCGTAAAGCCTGAACTTAAGTATCAGAATGACGAGATGATGATAGTATATAAAGGGAACGGTTCCCTTGCGTTGAACCAAACGTTTCAGTAGGTTGGTAGACATTATAGTATATTTAATGTTTACTGCTTACTATTGTACAATATTACTATATTAGGAAATATATTCCTCACAGATATAGTCTGGGTGTCTTCCTGTACAGCCAGGGTTGCCATTTCTAAAATTTGGCAACAAGGACTAGATGCGTTAAAACCCCGGACTTTAGAGCCCAGAACCCGGACAATATGTTAACAGGTTTTTAAATATAGTCAGTGTAATAAAAAAAAACATGAATCTGTTTTTTATTTATTTTCAGACCTGAAAATTATATTAAGTTATCTTTTATCATAATTTTAAATGTACCTAACATAACAGAATCTTATTACAGTTTGTTACAAATTGTGTTAATAATCAGTTACCTACTTTTATTTTTATATTAGTCCCAGAACTTTAATTTTTTTAACCCGGACTACAAATGAAATCCCGCCCGGATGCCCTCTAAACTAGGACAAATCTGGGGAATCTTGGATGGATGGCAACCCTATGTATGGATGGCAACCCTATGTACAGCAAATATCCCAGAAAAACTGAGGGTTTACTTCTGTTTTGAGGCAAGTTCGGTAACTATCTTTCAACCTAGTAGGTTTCACCGTCGACCGCGTCGACGGTTTCCATCAGCTGAGACTGCGGTTAAATGCTTACTTATCATATAAAACAGTATAATAAAAAAATACCAAAAAATTAAACCGGCTTCATCACTAAAAAGTGTGAAGTAACTTGTTGAAGCCTGTACCATGATAGTTCAATACTACCGATTATCATAATATTGTGCGTATAATTTTAAGGTAAACATTTTTTTACCGTTTTACTGACGCTTATTACTTACAGGATTGTCATTCACCGTCAATTACGATTTCATCAAGATAGGCGAAACACTTTTCAGTTATTGGAGTGTAGATAACTCAAAAACCGCTTAACCGAACTTCATAAAATTTAAATGCTTTCGAAAAATATAAATTTGAGGAGGTCCTCGAAAATATACCCTTTCAAGTATAAAAAAATTCGGGCCACAAATTGGAAAGAAATCGGTGAACTACATAAAAAATGAATCCTACTTTTTGAAGTCGGTGTTAAAAGTATATGAATCTTTCTGTACTTCTTTCTAGCACGGATAAACAAAATAGTACCTGAATAACAGCTGTTGAATCAGCTCTCCTCCACTCGACCGTCGGTTCCGGACGACCCATGGGGTTGCAGCTCAGCCGTAAAGTTTCCGACTCCCGAACTATGACGCGGGTTTGATCTTCTGTAATCACATATTAACACAAAAAAATCTCAACGAATTAAACTGAATGCTTAAAAAAATATCTCATATTATTTATTGGTGATGTTTCCTTAAGGAATCCTTAATCCATAATAATTATTCCCACTAAAATTACATTAGAATTACATTCATCCCACTAGAATTACTGCTTTTACACAACACACAGGAAGAAAGACTCAGAAAGTATCTCTTTACTCGTTCATAAACGGGTTACAAAGTTCATCACTTCTCCCTTATAAATGTGTGGCGGGAAAAGTTATATGGAATTTCATTTCTGCCCTCCGTAGCAGGGTGGAAATGTATGAAAATCCATTTCTGCCCTGGTAGCGTTCCTTTGTTTTTTATCAGGGAACATAATAAATACAAATGTCAAATCTAATAATTAGAAAGAAAGAGGTGGGAATTATTTTTGTACTCGATTTGCAATGAATGGAGGCTAGCAACCTTTTTTGCACTACGAAAAAAACCATGATGCAAAATTGTTTCGTATTGTTAAATTTTGTTATAAATTTTGTGAAAATGTCACCTCATAGTGAAATGGACGATTATATAATGATGAAGCCACCAGAAATAAAAAAATACAGCTCAAGAGGTCAAGATGTGTTTGTTGTCTTGCTCCAGACAACAATTAATGAAGGTAAATATTTTATTGTCCACGTAGCTTTAGTGTAAAATACAGTAAGTAAGTACTATGTATCACTCAGGAGAAAGTTCTATTTCTGATCGAGAGGATTGCATAGCTAGTACTTTCCATACTAAAAGAAATAACCCTTTTCTACCTCTTAAAATTGTCAGATTTCAGTAATTTTTTTCCTGTAGTAATCACATTGTTTACTATGCCCGTACGTTTTAAATTTTCAGTTTTTTAAGTTCTAAAAAAAGTAAATTTATAGTACTTTGAAACACTGAAAAACTGAAAACGTACGGGCATAGTAAACAATGTGATAATTACATGAAAAGAAAAATCACTGAAATCGTACAATTTTAACAGGTAGAAAAGAGTTATTTCTTTTAGTATGGAAAGTACTAGCTATGCAATCCTCTTAAAGGAAACTCGAGAAATCGTTTTCTCCCCTCTTTGTACAATGTAGTATTAGTTAGTAATTATGGCTCATCGGATCAGTGACTAACATTTCATCCTAAAATTTCAGGTTTCTAGTTTAGTGCTTAGTTGATTGTTGTATCACGATTTGTTGGTTTTTTTATTATTATGTGTCAGAATCAGCCTTTTATAGGTTAGTTTTCATACTTAATTTTCTGTTTTTAAACTGACATGGTCACTAATGCAAGAATTAACTTAAGAAACGGGATATTGACCATGCATGGGTTCAGTTTACTCGTGAACATGGCGCATTCAACTGTGCCGAAATATCGAGAGCTCAAACTACATACATGCTGAATATCCCGTTTCTAAATTTAATACTTAAACTTCTGTATTTTAGATCTTCAAATGTTTTTATAGGTTTTGTTAAGTGTCATCGAATCCAACAGTTTTACTCTCATTATTGTACCTACACAAAACACGACCGTAGCCGCGTGCTGGACAAGTAGCTAAATAATAAAAGTTCTATTTACGCGCAAAAGTAGGTGGTATGAACAGCTCCTTCTCAAGCGTGTAGTTGTAGATGGACAGGCCTGGTCTTCCCGGCATGCCATCGCGTCCGTCATTGCCTCTGTGCCCTTTTGGTCCTACGGGACCTTTTTCACCCTTCGGTCCTCTGAGTCCTGGAGGCCCAGGTGCTCCAGCTCTACCTGAAAATTCACCTTAGTTAGTTTCAGTTTGATGAATAAGCAAAGAAAAATCTCATTATGTCATCTCATTATCAGTATTGCAGTCCCATTCACCAAGTGCTTTAGTCAAAGTCAAAATCATTTATTCAATCTAGGCATCAAAGACGCCTAGAAATGAACGTCGATTTTTCATTGTAATGCACTTTAAAGACTCTACCGCCGCGTTCCAAAATATATAGAGCCTATACCGAGAAGAAGCGGCAAGAAACTCGGGGCCATTCTTTTTATATAGATGTTTACAATATTTCTACTTAGGTACTACAAATATTACATTTTATGGGTGACAGAGTGACAGCTTGCCAGAAGTAGAGTAATAAAGCATCCTTGTCTTCTACATAATGTCGCTTACTGATATGCCCTTCAAACCAGTATAACACAGTATTATGCTTAACCACAAGGGACTGTTTGAAATCTGTTTGTACAGAACGTGAAGCAATTTTCAAGGCTCAAGATAAAGATCGAGCCTAAGAGCGGTCTGTCACTTGAAATCAACAGACTAGACCTACATTTCTCGAAACTAAAAATACTGCCGTTTCCATGTCTATATATTTACGAAGATTTCAGATTTCAGATTTCCAGAGTATTGATTCTTACAAACAACTTAGTCTATATCACTTAGAAAGTGTTGAGAATGAAGCACTACAAAAACCCGGCTGGGCACTGCAACACTAGTACCAAGCTAGTACTTAGGGTAGGCTTAATCTATTCATTTTTGAAATGAAATTATGATATTTACACTGTTGTAGGTAATATAATATCTCATGGCCAAAAAGACACGGTTCAATTACACATTTTATTTTTGTTTATGTGTGTTAAGTGTCGTTATTAGTTCGAAAAAACATATACTTGTATGAATTTGGCCGAGGTTCACAAAGTAAACATAAAATAGAGCACGCTAAGCACAGGACAGCATTTTTCGCAAAGGGTGTGTTCGGTATGGCTCCTTTGATATATAATCATTTAGATTCAGATTGAGAATTAAAATTCGATGCTCGGACCTCGAGCCTCGGTGGCCTAGATAGTCATGACGTCTGACACGGATTGTCGGAAGACGCGGGTTCGAATCCCGTCCGAGGATGTGAATTTTTCTCTCTAAAATTGCAATATAATCATTTACCGAGAGCAATATTGGATTCGGGAAGTATCAGCATGTTTAAAGAGAAAGTGTTTAATTTTCTAATAACGAAACGTTATTATAATGTAAATGATTTTTTAAAATACAATGTTAAAGGATTGGTGATATAATTAATTAATTATATGGTTGGATTGAATTTATACTGATAATTTTATTATTATTTGACATTGAATATAATTAATATAACATTAATATTTAGGTAATGTTGACAATAAATAAGTAACAATTGTTAGATTTAAGTTATTTTCTAATATTGAGCTAATAAGACCAAGCTATTGGGACAGTAAAAATGTATACGATCAAGAGGTAGATAATAATGTGATACAGATAGCAATAAAAATAAATCTGTATCTGAAATTAGAACATCTAGAAATGTGGCTTATATACATAGTACCTCCCCTGATTTTTGAAAGATTATGGTGTAGAGAATCGTTGAATCCAACCAAAGGAAGGGTACCCATCTTGGGATGTAGGTGACTCGGCCTCCTAAAGACGCCTTATTAAAATATCATAATATTAATACGTATTGTGTACGAAATTTTTTAATCACTAAAATGCAATTGAGGCCTACGCTAAAAGTGTGTGAATGAGTGCCAATTACCGGTTTCTTTACATAATACAACGATAAATGTCTTCAGAAAAAGTACTACGTTTAAAAATACTAAGAAAGCCTTTACAAACCCGTTTCTTCTATAACTTAGGGCACCTACCGTCTTTTCCATCTTTTCCATTCTTCCCCGGGCTGCCATCTTTTCCTGGGATTCCGTCCCGGCCATCTTTTCCAGGAGCTCCATCAGCGCCGTTCCTCCCAGAGAGACCATCAAGACCTGGTTCTCCCGGCACACCGTCTCTTCCATCCAATCCCGGATTACCAGGAAAACCACGTTCACCTTCAAATAGGTACGTTCCCATTATGGTGAGAAAGTAAATACCTTTTTAAGCAGCATTATTCTAAAGAAAGATTATGTCATGATTTTGGCTTTTGGCAGAATTCTTTAATTATTTTTTTCTTGTCGCACCATAGCATTTTAAACAAGCATTGTCGGCCCGTGTCACAAGTTAAACAAAAAGAGGGTTATATATATTAAAAATATAAAAAAGAAATTAATTGATTGTATTAGGAATTAGATTTGCTCTGCATTTCCAATGGTTCTAAGCTCTTTAGGTGCGTTGCCCACGAAATCGAAAAATTCAGGAATAACGAGCCTGCTAGTATTTATGTAATTTTAAAATATAGTCATGATAAAACTTCAAGTCCTACCTTTAGGCCCGGGTGGGCCCACTGGTCCTCTTGCGCCCCCATGTCCAGGAATGCCTGGGGCTCCGGACTCTCCCTTATCACCCTTGGGGCCTGGAGAACCAGTAGGGCCCTTAGGTCCTTGTACACCGGGAGGACAGTAGTCTTGAGTAGCTTTGCAGAAACCCTGAACAATATTATACTGAAAAAGAAACAAAAGGATGGTTATTAAAAAGTTCTAATAACAGTCCGCTGGAAAATGCTTCTAAACAAGTTTTACTGTACACGTATGTATTTACAAAAAAAAATGGACTCTCTTGCAATTTCACCATAGCTTAAGAATGTTTATTGTGATGTTTGGAGAACGAATCTCCATGAAAATGTAATATTAAAAAAAAAACAAATCTAAAAAAGGTACGGGCCAAAGAGTCTGTAGTGTTGAAGAATAATAAAAATAATAATAATAAGCCAGGGTAAAGCAAGGTCTATCTACAGTATACCATAGAATTAAGGAATTCTACAATGAAACATTCAATGCTTCTCTTCCTTTTGAAATGTCGATAGTTCAAGGGCAGTCGGCGGCTGATGAAGTGATCACAGGTTCGATTTTTACTTTAGTCATATGCATTTATTTAGGAAACATCTTGAACAAATCTACATCATGGTGGCAGATCACTTACAGCTGGTTATGCTCCAGCAGTCGCCTTTCTCGTTCTAGGATGCCTTATAAGTCTCCTTTGTTATTACTAACCATCATATTAGATACTGGTCAAACTTTAATCAAACAATTATAATTAAAAAACTCTATAGTTCTCAACCAGCGTATATCAGAGTCACCTGCTGGGCTATTATGTATCTCAGTTGCTAACAAATCTGGATTAAAATCTGAGAAAAGGTCCGCTCTATGTCACTTTTGCCAGCTTCAGTGATCAAATTACTAACATTTTTGCTTACTGGAGTTGCCAAAACTGACATAGGGTGTATGTATGAAATCTTGAAAAATGGCAGCATTTTTCAAGATTTCATACAACATTCGTTAGCAACTGAGATACATAATAGCGCTGCCGTTCATGATTTATTACAGAACAAACACGTTTGGAACAAAAATGTTTAGTTACTACATGCCTGATGCGCGAACTGGCATAAAATAGAAATGTAAAAATAGTTTATATTGTGGCACGGGAGAGAGAGTTCAACAAAATGTTCTCTTAAACGTTGGAACTGATGACAGATATATTGGTAAGTAAGAATGTGAATGTGAATATTTCCATACTATTATAATTAAATTTGTAGTAGTAGAGCTCTTGCAGAGTCCGTTAGAAGTACCACACCTTTACTAGCTATTCAACCGCTAAGAAGTCACTGTCATCGGACAATCATCATCATAATCATTATCAGCCGGAAGAAGTTTACTGCTGAACATAGGCGTCCCCATAGAACGCTTAGTAGTAGTGTGCAACATTACTGTGTTCCGGTTTGAAAGGCAATGTTTTCAGTAATATTACAAGGCAAGTGATATTACACCTTACCTATGTACCTTTACACTTACCTATATGTCAGAGTGCCGAGCGCAGTGCATTGCTATGCGGAGTTTTGAACTATTGTAGTTTAAAATTCTGAATGGCATTGAACTGTTATGAGCAAACATGATGGTTAGCATCAGGCGAGCGACTTGCTCGTGACGAGTCTCATAATATAACGACTTGTTGACTTAATCTTTCTGATTACTATATTGAATTTCGGTAGTCGTTTCCTTTTATGTTTTAAGCGTTCACTTAGATATCATTTTTGTTTTTTTCACAAAGGGGAGATACGTTAACGAAGCCACTGGGAGTTCAGCCAGTTTAAATGTATGTATAGCTTATAGTCTTATCTTATAGCTTATATATATATTTACCAGGAGTTTACTAGTCCCTAGTTTCTGTAAAAGGATACGATAGGTTTTGTAGTTAAATTTTAAAAATCTGTGACTCCTTACCAAGTCGATTCGCGTTCCCTAAACGAAGTAAGTATTATACTTGTTACTTGGATGGAAAACCGCTGTGCCACTTTTTGCATTTTTAACTCTGTGCTATCGTATTTTAGCGGGCACTGTAAGCGGTACCGGTTGTTGCCTAGCGCAGCCGTCGTTAGGCCACGTGCCGACATGTAGGAGATGTTCATCAAGGAATAGTAATTTAGTCATATGAATCGAATTGAATTTCGCCTACCCTACTATGTTACTTGATTACCACCTAGAACCAAGTATAGAGAACTTACAAGAACTTGCTAAAAAGTAAGCAATCACGCATGAGAACTCGAAGCAGGGTGCTTAGAGCTCTCAGCAACCAGATGTAGTTTTCGCAGTCAGTGAGGGAATAATCCATTATAATACTTAAACATTATTAAGTACAGAATCACTTACTGGCACTCTTGAATAGCTGGTCAACCAGACCCAAGTGTCACCACCAGGGGCCGGTCCCTTTGCACCAGTCCTTTTCATCTCCGTGGCATCCTTCTCTTCTAACTCTGGTCTCATTTTTGGGTTGAAGAACTCCACATGAGGAGTCACTGTATTGTCTTCTTGGATTACTGAAGGTTTCTGTAAGAGATATTGAAATAATTGAAACTGATGATATACACTTTTCAATTTAAAGGTATTTATATACCACTATGGTAGTTGTCTTAGGACAATAGCCTTTTGGATCATATCATTTCTTATGTCTGTCTGAATGTTTTAGAGCCATTCGAGTAGTCTGAAAACTCCAAGACCAAGTTCGAGTAAGTTGTCTATCAACCAAGCCATACTGGGCTCAGGTGTTATAAAATGGTGCACACTTCCCAGCCGTGTACCAGCAGTGAATGGGTTGATCATGATACATAATCCCTTTGATGCATAATCCCTAACCTGAGTCTAGATACAAAGCCAGTAATAATGTGCTTAAATAAGACCTTCCGTTTTGGATATCTGATCTAAGGAAGAGCAAAAAGAATCAGATAAAAGTAAATCTAAAAAAATTGGTGATTTACTAAGTTTCCGACATGCTGCTTAGGGTATTTTTATTCAGCCCGAGCGTGTTAAAAACTTAACAAATGTAATGGCCTAACTGTAAATGTAATGACATATAATACATGAATTACATGTTGGAAGACCATAAGTACTTACCAGCATAGCTTCTCTCTTAGCCCTCCGAGGCGTGGTCCCAACAACTCCTGATAAATACGCATCTATCCTCTCCTCTAACCTTTTATCCAGCACATTCCTCATCAAAGTCTCTGCTTCATCATCCAACCTCAACAAACCTCCATTTTCTACATAACTGTACGTATGAACTAATAGAGATACCACTGCACAAGCACAAGCGAAGACCGACAGCTTTCTGCAACATTTCACTTCAATTCCACTTTCATTTGATATTTTCCGTTTGTGCATCTTCATTTTGACTTCAACAACACCATCCTCTTCCTACTTTATATTCTTTAGCACTTCAACGTCATTACGGATAGTTAAAACCTCTTCCCAACTGTTTTTCGGATCAAATTTACCAAGCAACACATGTGTTTCTGTTCAGTTATCAGAACATAATCCGGGCCAATATGTTTCTTCCGGCAGATAGGCGTTGCACAACTGGTTGATAAACGACAATTGGGAACGAGACTATAAATGAGCTCAATCAGACAATCGACAGCCGTAGTACTTCGAGTACGCTCAGTACGCTGCCCTCTAGGACTGGACAATTGGTCGAAGTATACAGGAATTGGGTGGCGTGAAAGGTTTTAGGAGGTTAGATGGAATGTAGTTGTACAATATTTTATTTCAAACAAATTGAGTACAATTCTGTACGCAATTATTCTCTTGAAATTATTCATTGATACATAAAGACAGTATTATGTAGAGACAAAATTCTAATAATGTATAAGAGTAAAAAAAATACAAAAAAATGGAACCGACTTCAACACTAAAAAGTGTAAAATAACTTGTCGAAGTCGGTGCCATGATGGTTCAAAAGTACCTACCTAATGACACAGAATTGTGCACATGATCTTGCAAATACTTCGACAAGTTATTTCACACTTTTTAGTGTTGAAGTCGGTTCCATTTTTTGGTTAAAAATAATTTTTCACCCTTTTTAGTAACCCTTGGCTAATTATGGGAACGATTGTCATTCTCCATTAATTACGATATCATCAAGATAGGTAAAACACTTTTCAGTTGTTGAATTGTAACTCAAAAACCGCTTGACCGAATTTGATAAAATTTTAATGGGAGTAGGTATACTCTACAAAAAAAAATGAATTATCAAAGTCGGTCGACTATGTAAAAATATATACGTGTCCTTGAGAACCTCCTTTTGTTTTGGAAGTCGGTTGATAAAAAAAGCTAACGCGCTAACACATGCACGACACACGACAGAATTATTGCACCAACAACAAATAATAAGTTTGTTGTACGTAGTAAAATCTTTTTTATTATTATATTACACTACATATTTACGGTTTCCAGATTTTTTTCCTTTGTGCTCTGAAACATTGCTTTGTGCCAAATTTCATGAATCTAGGTCAACCGGAAGTACCCTATTAGTTTTGATTCCCTTGTGAAATCGTAAAATATGTGAAAAAATTAAACTTATTAGGTCATATTTTTGGATCGCGTTGACTTACAAGCTTAATTTTTTCACAATCGAAAGATATCGTAAGCCTGAGTTTTTGATATAAATTCCAATTTTATACCTCTATACGTTTCTGAGAAAAAGGGTCTTGACAGATAGACAGATGGACGGACCGACAGAAGGACAACAAATTGAGATATATATATAATACGAGTCCCTTGTCCCTTTTAAGGTAGGGAAACCTAAAAACTATAACTTATTTTCCAAGTATGTATAATTTACATTAATATTCCTTATATTTATGTTACAACTATATTATGTTAAACTTTATACATTCTTTCAAAACACTTAACAATTAACAATTTTGAGCTATTCCAACTAAAATAACAAGTGCAATTTGAAAAATTTAATACCGACTTCCATTGTATTACTTTGGTAAAAATCATTTATTGTAGTGTAACTCAAAAACTACTAAACCGAATTTGATAAAATTTACATGGGACTACACGGGAAGCACCAGCTTTCAAACAAAAAAGAATTTTGGAAATCGGTTAGCCCAGTCGAAAGAAAAACATACAGTAAAATTGAGTACCTCCTCCTTTTTGGAAATCGGTAGATAAAATATAGCTATCTTGTATCCAAGTTCTAAGGCATATGCATATTAGGAAATTTACCATATTTGTACGGTGTACCTACCTAAGCACCAATAACATCTCTTGGTTTAATTAACTACTTAATCCCTCCCGACCTAACATAAAGGTTCCCCTGTTTCGAAGTTCCCTCAAACAGAAAACATTATTCGCGCATGCGCTATTCAAACTATGTCATGGTCCTGACCTGACGTACACCCAAGGTCGGCACTGTTTAGCTTCCAAGTCTCCTCATTTCTCTACAAATAATCGACAGAACTAGTCAAGCTTTGCTGGTTGAGGTTTTTAAAATAAGCAGTGAAGGAAATATAATGGATTTGGTGCCTACGCTAGCGGCCGTGCAGCAAGGTATGCATTATATCCGCAGTATGCAGTTTTACATAGTATATTAGTTGGACAGTTCGTCGATACCCCGAGGTGTGTTGTTTTCTATGCTTCCAGACAGGCATGTACTTATGTAGTTATGTCAAGTTTTATTGATGAGTTTTTGTTGTTCTGTTCGGAAAATCATTATAAATTGGTTTCAATGAGGTTTTACTGAAACAGCTGTGAACATTTGTTTTCTTTGAGTTTCTAGTCTGTGTTTATTTGTTTTTTTTTCTATATAGGTATCTTGAACAATACAATATCATAAATTGTACAGTTTATTATAGATGTTTCTTGTTTTTTCTCAATATTATAAGAGAATAAAAAGGTTTGAGAACAAGTTGTGATTAGATGTCACTTGTTTTTGTGTGATTATCGTGTTTCTGTGCTTGTAATATTTTTGTTATGTGATGTTAAAACAATATTTTATGTAAGTATTTATCCAGACACGAATATAGCTTTAATATATATTTTTTTAACAAAATGCATAGAGTAACGGGAAACAACGTAAAAATTCATGTAAAATTTTGACTCCTATCGGCCCTTAAGAAGACAGCTGTTTTATTTTTCGTGACCAAAACTATTTCCTTTTATAAAACTTTATCACGAAATGTAATAGTACAGTCTGTCGTGTTTAAGATCAATAAAAACAAAGGAAAGTAACTCATTTAATAGTATGGTATTTTTTATCAGAATTTTTTTATGTACTCGTATTCTTAAGCGTTGAGAACAAAGAGCGTGTATGCTTTTCAGCCCTGCTATAGGATGTTATGTAGGTTCCTTTCTTAGCCTAGTTTAGGTAAATCTAGCATTAATATATGCACATGTATTATACATGCACGGATTTGCATATACTGTGCTTATGCTTTTTCATGCATATATATTATGTTTATTAATATATACCACAAACCTGAAACATCTATCCGTATTTTGTCTGTTCTATCAGTTTGGACAAAATTCATTTTCATTGTACAAGTACTTGTGAAATTGATGTCTATTTCTTGTCTTATTAACCCTTATTATAGGCATCTGTCGACGTAAGTTTCATTCATACATCTTTAGTTCTAAGCGTAAACAGTATGTCAAGTCATAAAAAAAATCTGCTGGACCTATTGGTACTATATAACCTAACTATATAAAATAGTGAATGCATGTCCCATAATTCAAATTATTTCATGAGTGACTTCAACCGATAATATGCATATGGGTAGTATGGGTTGGTCGTTGCTCTGAAGCAGTCGCCGCGGTTCGATTTCTACCTCAGGCTTGAACTGCCAGTGAAGATAACGGCGTAGAAATTTCACAGTTACGTTTTCTAGGGCTCGTTAGTTATCCACAAGATTGAAAGTCTGCTACGAAACGCCTGTTGATAACAAGGTGTTTTATGACAGCTTTCTTTGAGAGCTAAGTCTAGTAAGAGAGCATTCTATGTCTTGTGAGCGACCATCTTGAACTGCATCATCATTGACCATCAAGTGAGATGGTGTTCAACCCTTGGTGTGGATATCTCGCGACTACCCTTAGCGAAAGCATGACCCCCAAGAATAATCCGAACTGTTAACTTGGTGATCAGCGCCTAATCTTTACTGTGATATATATATTTGTCTGCCTGATATCCCTTCAAGAGTCGTTATATTATAACAATGAAATTTCTATTGTGTCTGGCCGCATGATGACCTTTGATGGAATATACACACAAATAGTATCAGGTAGGTTATCTATGTTACAATCCAAACTAAAAATACTAATAATTTATTAATCATTTATTGAGATTAAAACGGCTAAATCAATTGCATTTATCTCACATTATACAAAGCAAAGAAAAAAACATACATATGACAAACATAGATTATGCAAATCAAGATTTTAATAATACATACAGTCCCAGCATCTTATCTATTCAGATGACAGCGAGTTTGGGTATTGCAACATTGCAACCTAAGCTATTCACCAAGAAAAAAAGAGAATCAAAACATGGGACAGTCTTTCAAGTCACTCTTTAATCTGCAATTATAATCCTACTAATATTATAAACGCGAAAGATAGTAGGTATGTATGGATGTATACTGTAGTTCCAATTTTGCCCACCTGAACAGATAAGTTGGTGACACTATAGTTAAGTTGTTAATTGTCTATACCAAATATAATAATTACATACCAAACAGTATTCCAGACGAAATTAAGAGTAATTGAAAAAGAAATGGAAATATAAGTAATTTTATTTTATTCTAAACTACTAAATTCACTATAATTAAGAATAAGTCGGCAATATAACTTTTCTTATTGTCACTATTTAAGGGGAAGTCACTAAGTTTATGTTTCTTTGGAGCAGTACTTACTTTAACTACATTACACTAATGATAAAGACTAATCACTTATCGAAATAAGTCGAGTTATCGATCTCGAACGGTTTCGTTCTCCTTAGTCTTCATACTATAGCTGCATTATATGGTCACACTGCCTCTACATTCACATGATCACTATTTAAGCTTGCAGTATCCAATCTCTTGACGACTATGACACCCCAAGAGCCCCACTGCTGCGTCAAGTATCTTTGGACGAGGAACGGCCTGATGATTGCCAGGGGCATTGGCGAGGGCCTGAGCTGATCGGAGAGGAGGAAGAGAGGGGGGTGAGGCTGTTCCGAGCACTGTTGCTGCAGCATTTGAGGCTCGAGGAGCTGAGGCCTCCGCCTTGTATGACGGTAGCTGCTAAGCCAGAACCCAGGTAATCTATGTGTAGCATCGGTAGCGATTCACTTGTTTAAAAAACTAAACTAATTACTGACTACGAACTGAAATTTAATTATTAGTCCTTATACTGTCAACACTTAAATCCAAATGTATATAACACTTCTAAATATAGGATTTCTAGATATTCTAATTATTCTATACTATAATATTATAAAGAGGAAAGATTTGTAAGTATGTTTGTAACGAATTGGCTCAAAAAGTACTGGACCGATTTCAAAAATTCTTTCACCATTGGAAAGCTACATTCATTCTGAGTAACATAGGCTATATATTTATTATCATCATCATCATCCATTACCGCGCGGGTGAAACCGCGGAGAGCAGCTAGTCTATTATATTTTAAGTACTTTTACGTTAGTTTAGTGGGCACCAAGTTACGTGACGACTAATCTGTCTAAAATATACCCACAATTGAAGAGAAATAGCTCATTATAGTGCTGTTATTTGGAATTGTTACACTAATATAGATTTTATCTCAAACAAAATAAGAACCGCCATAATTTAGAGATTTAGAGTCAAGATCCACAAATACGGCAATTTGCTTTGTATAAAATTTATACAACGCATATTTTCAATTCACCAATAAATTAAAACCGAATAAAATAATATTGACCGCGGATCATGCAACACAAGAATAACTACACCAGTATTACAGCACAAGTAACACAAAATAATATCCTTATGTCATTAATTTGTAGGTATTCACAAAATGCGATTACAAACGTTCATATCCATTCCTTCTTTCGGTTGGATAGTACTGTCTAAGCTGTACAATAGTTGTCGCTCCGTCCCCGTAAGACGGTTAGTCAGATTTAAAATTCGATGCTCGGACCCGAACCTCGGTGGCCTAGTTGGTCAATGGCGTCTGACACGGAGAGTCAGAAGACGCGGGTACGAATCCCGTCCGAGGATGTGAATTTTTCTCCGTATGAATTTCAGTGTTCATATCAAGTTGGAAAACTGACCATGACGTGGATGTTCGGAGCATTTTTAGTTATTTTTTTTTAAGCTAAACAATTTGTTAAAGTTAAGTTATTCTTCACTCAGACTTATATTTTCGTTGTTTGTACGTGCGCTTGATTCAGATTTGCACTTGTACTGTTGTTAGGGTCCATACCTCAAGAGAAAAGAGGGGTTAAGGCCCTTCTTAGGAACGCGTGGTGGTATGAAGATGCAGTTAATATCACAACGTTTAAGTTTAAAGTACTTTGAAGATATAGAAAAGGAAATTTCAAACTCGTCACAATAAAAAGCACTCTTTTTAGTGATACTTGCTACTTACGGGATCGATTGTCATACCACCGTCAATTACGTTTATCAAGATAGGCGAAACAATTTTCAGTTATTGGATTGTAGCCTCGGAAGTATCTCTAGCGGTAGATAGTCGGTAGAAAAGGAGGAGGTTCTCAAGTCGATGCCTGTATTTTTTATGTATAATATATTATAATATATATTATTATATTATAATATATATATTTTTTTACTTTTTACAGAGAAATCCGATTTTGATAATTCTATTTTTGTATGGTAATACAGGAATCGACTCGAGAACCTCATCCTTTTCTATCGACTTCCAAAAAAAGGAGGAGGTACGCAATTCAACTGTATTTTTTTATTTATGTTTGTTACCTCATAACGTTCGATAGGGTGAACGGATTCTCAAAATTCTGAATGGACCACACGGGAAGCACCATAGCTTTCCGTGTGGTCCATTCAGGTCCCATTTAAATTTCATTAAATTCGGTCCAGTAGTTTTTGAGATACACTCCAATAACTGAATAGAATGGAAGTCGGTATAAAATTTTACAAATTGTACTTGTTCGGAAGTCAGTTGAAAAAATATGGTGTTTTATTGTAGAGGATGGTTCATGTACTGGCGCGACTGGCGGGCCTTAGAACGAGCTGCGCGAAGGTTTCGTGAAACGAAGGCCCGAGGGAGGCTGGCGGCCAGAGCTGAACATATACCGCTGCTCTGCCTAGATGAGGTGGAGTTTGAAGACATTATGCAGGAGATCTGTCAGGTAAGAGTATGTTTTACTCCGTGTTGGGATGGAGTGAAAGTATATTCCCTTCGCCATTGGGATGTACTAAACGCAGGTGCAATTCTTGCACGATTCCTCACTAAATTGCATAAAAATGGTAGACATCATCCGCAAAAGTATTTTCCATTTAACACCCTTGCATCTAAATAGGATTGCAATAAAGTGAACATATTAAACACAATTGTAAGGAATGACCTTGCGATTCTTGGTCGTTCTTCTCGGTTGAGACTCTTTTGGAACGTGCCAGTAGAGTATTCTAAAGCACATTTATCAATAATTGATGTCATTGAGGTCAATTCGGATTTTTTATATGAGGTGATTCTATTTTTCGAGCGCTACGGAAATTGGTTTAATTTCTTGATTGTTTGTGGGGCGCTATGGCAAATTGAACTACTTATTCATGAGGCTGATTTGAGGCAATGTACGGCCTCCTATCTATATCATATCTTCCTATCTATAATCTAATGTATGTAAAGAAAAACATTAGCAGTTTTGATAAAAGGAGTGATGCTCATTCCATCAACACGCGAAATAAGCACAAGCTATCCGTACATGTAACGCGTCTCCACAGAATAAGTCATTCTTTTATGGGACAATGTATACGATTCTATAATAAAGTTCCCAATGTTATACGAGATTTGCCTATTAATAAGTTTAAAATTACTATTAAAACTAAACTCTGTCAAAAAGGTTATTACAAAATTTCGGATTACTTGGAGGATAAAACAGCTTGGGACTGATCGCTCCAGGATCTATCTACTCGTGTACTAAGATGTCAAAGTGTAGCGTGTCTTGCCCTACTGATACCATTATTGTGTTCTCTTTTGTAAGGCAACACACTGGAGCTAATATTTGTAATATCTAAGTAAAAACATTGTAAAAACATCTATATAAAAAAAATGGCCCCGAGTTTCTGGTCGGTTCTTCTCGGTAGGCTCTATATATTTTGGAACGCAGTGGTAGTCTTTAAAGTACATTATAATGAAAAATGTACGTTCATAAGTGCGTCTTTGATGCCTAAGTTGAATAAATGATTTGACTTTGACTTTGAGTATAACGTTTTAAAGCGTCTCAAGATGTGGTTTGTACTGCGACTTTGGCAAATCTGGTAATAGTAGTGACTATCACCAGATAATCACTATCAGTCATATGACTTCCCTCTCCACAACCACAAAAGTGTTTCTTCAAGAACCTGTGGATTCCATTACTTATACATTTTGATAAGGTATTTAGGTAATGCGAGTTAATTTCGGTAACGAATTCCACGTATAACTTAGCATTATGTAATCTGGTACGTTTTTAGGCTTCGTAATCTGTTAGGCGAGGGGTGTAGCTTTAAACACAGCCTTGAATTATTTTTAACACTTTTACCATACTGGAAACAAAAAAAAAACATTCTTTCCACAAACTGTATTTGGAGAGATAATAAATACCTTTTAATATGATTAAATTAATTATTTATTATGCTCAATTCACGAACCTACTGAACAAATACATCCGGTCTTTTATAAAGGCATAAATGAGGCTGTGGCTACACTTAGAGGCCTGTTTGATAAAATGCAATGATGTATCAAAAATTAAAGAGATAATGGGTAAACATGCAACCATAGGTCAAATGGTAGGACTATTGACATGGTCTATTAGTAAGGGAAATAGATGGATCAGACTGCGGCATCAGCTAATTTCAGTCTAATCTTAAAATATTTAGGTAGGTGGTGCGACACGCTAAACTGGCTATCCAATAGGGGCCTCCATTGGTGTGCTACGGTTTCACTAGAGCACTACATACGACTTTATGCCATTAACTTTCCCCTTTTTGGAGGTTTTTAATATAGCTCTTGCTTCTTTTCTTCTTCGGACAGACAATGAGGGGGTTGGGTCTGTGTCATTATTATTATTATTAGACTTCCCCTGCTAACCATGGCAAATTTTAAGCTTTCCTTGATAGGCTTGCGCTTGACCTAAGCGGTAACTTGACGATGTGGTCGATGATGTAGGTAACGCCGTTTCATACCTTATTTCCTTATTACTATTACTTACTATTCACTCTTAACTTGAAGATTCCTGGAAAACACGCACATGTTTATTTGATAATTTCCTGTTTACTTTTGAATATTCAAAGTAAAAAATGAGAACATCTTCAAATCCACTCCATCTACGTTCCCGCTAAGAACGGCAGTGATTGAACACCTCAGAGTTTTGGTATACTTCTGGTGATGACCCACAAACCCACCGTGCTCCCCCCGGGGTTGGTGGTATATATAACGTATTTCTCTGCGACAAAAAAGATGTAATGGAACACTGATATAGACGCTTATTAGCGCGCGTTACATTGATCAGATAAAGTTGCCTATTTATTTTTTTGTGTTTTGCTTCATCAAACTGGACAGTACACTTATTTAACAAAAAGTAAACAAATAAATAACATTATGTAGGTATATATACAGTTAAATTTATTTACGTTTAGAGATGAACACTACATGCTTTGTAAATGTCACAGTCACGAAACTTAATAATATAATTATAAAAATTATTATGTACTCACAATATTTTACATTGGTTAAAATTAATGAAGAAAAATCTTTTAACATTTTTGGTGGATGAATCGAAAATATAGAAATCATGAAATATCTTGTAGCCGTATAAGGCTGGAGTTCACCAACACATGTTTAAACTGTAAACGGACGTTTAATTCTTAAATGACCGTTTAGCAATATTTTTTTGTTCACCAAGCAGTAACCATTGATTAAGTTTCGTAATCGGATGTTTAAGTTAAACGATGTCTGCGACCTTGTTTAACCATTGGTTATTGTTTATTTACGTGAAAATGTCAGATGCTCTGAATTATATCTTTGAAGAAGATAACGTGTTAGGTTGATGATTTTGAAGATATTGAGCGAATTTTACGCGCACCCCGTGTTTTCCAAAGTGGATACAATTAAGTATTTAGAAGAAACTGACGTAAAAGCATTCGTTACAAGATTTCGTTTATACAAACATAGTGCCTTGGAATTATTTGATTTAATTGATGAAAGTTGTAATATAATATCATCCATAATCACTTCAATAAAACTTACTTGAATTTTTAATTTCAATTACCACAAAATAACTCTGACGCCAACAAAACAAACACATAGAACTTCGAATCGAACTTTGATATTACCATAAAAAGGTGCTGAATTAGAAATACATACAACTTGTGAACATACCATTGACTTGTCACGCATTACATTTTGTAGTATATTAATATTACCTTACCATATTTGAATGTAGCTCGGGTAAATGTAGGTGATACAAGATACGCTACCATCTTTTCAAAGTAGTATTATACCATTCTTTCATTTACGACTCATTCGTCCAAAAACGCTCGATTACTTAAACGTTCGCTTTAAAAAGATGGTGAACACAAAAAAAACGTAACATGTTTAAACAACTGTTTAGGTTTAAGGGGGCGATTAGGTAATCAATGGTTAAGTTCTAGTTGGTGAACTCCAGCCTAAGCCGAGCACATCGATACAACATAATGGAAAATAATGTATAATTTGTTGTATGTAGGAACGGATACTGCGCCTGCTAATGTTCAATATGTTATCGTATTTCAGGCAGTTGCCCACGTGGAACAGCGAGCTCTGGTGGTCCTGGCATTCTTATGCGAAGTTTGCGCTAGAGCCGTGAGGTTCGGGGGGTGGTGCAGGGCGGCTGATTGGGCGGCGAAGCACGTCGCCAAGTGTGCCACGCCCTGGGCGATCAGACATGGAGGATGGGTGAGCTTGACCAGTTCTTATCATCATCATGTATATACTGCTGGATAAATGCCTCCTCTTTATTTCACCAATTAATGTTGTTGGTAGGAACCATAGCAGTTCCGTAAAGAAATAGTGGGCAAGCATTACTGTGTAAGAGCGTGCAGGGCACTGTAGCAAGTGAAATTACTGGGCGAAAGAGGCTTAAACACCAATGTCTTGGGTGGCGTGCGCTGTGCAGTGCCAAAGTATAGTTGTAAGCTCTGGGTGGCACTGCAACTGTCGAGGGCAAGCGTAGCGCTTAAAATCAGGCACACGATTTACACAGCCTGACACTTAATAGCTTAAAAATAAACTTTATGCTACGGTGAAATTACTGAACAGAAATCGAAACGTCGGAATACAAGTATAATTTGAAAAATTTAATACGGACTTCCATTCTATTCCGTTATTGGAGTGTAACTCAAAAACTACTTGACCGAATTTGATGAAATTCAAATAGGACCACAAAGCACATTTAAAAAATAATAAATTTGAGAATCGGTGCACCCAGTCGAAAGTTAGTTGGTAACAAACATAAAAAAAATACAGTCGAGTACCTCCTCTTTTTTGGAAGTCGGTAGAAAATAATATAAAATTATACGCGATCCATCCATCGCCCATCGCCTGTCATTATGTACTTAGAACAAAAGAGTTCATTCATAAAATGACGTAAATTAACGTCCACAAAAGGAAAAGGGTTAGTCCATTTAGGCTGGAGTTCACCAACTACAACTTAAACATTGATTACCTAATCGCTCATTTAAATTTAAACAGTTGTTTAAACGTGTCGCGTTTTCTTGGAGTTCACCACCTTTTTAAAGCAAACGTTAAACTAATCGAGCGTTTTGAAACGAATGAGTCGTAAATGAATGAATGGTATAATATGACTTTGAAAAGATGGTAGAGTATCTTGTATCATTTACATTTACACGAGCTGCGTTCAAATGTGGTAAGGTAATATTAATATACAACAAAATGTAATGTGTGTTCAGTCAATGGTATGTTCACAAGTTGTATGTATTTCTGATTCAGCAACCTTATTTTTAGTAATGTCAAAGTCAGTTTGATTTTATTCGAAGTTCCAAGCGTTTGTTTTGTGTGATGGTCACAGTCGTCTCGTGGTATTTTTAATTTTAAAATTCCAGGAAACTGTTATTGAAGTGATTATGGAAAATAAACGTAAGCGTACTGTAAACTTCACTAATGACGAGAAGTCTGTACTTACGGAACTTGTTGTAAAGTACAAAGACATATTGGAGAATAAAAAATCTGATGCTACAACCAATGCTGAAAAAGCAGTGGGTTGGAACCGTTTGGCTGAAGAGTTTAATGCTCTTAGCACTTACTGCAGACGTAATCCCGAAAGCTTAAAGACTTGCTGGGAGAATGTCAAACGGCAAACCAAGAAACAATCAGCGATTCGGAAACGCGAGCTGTTTATGACTGGTAAGCAGAACGTGTTAATTTATTCTGTTTTCCGTAAATATTTTAGGTTGTTATAGTTAATTATAATGCATTATTTTTAGGTGGCGGAAGACCAGCTCCACCTTCTCCGAGTACTGGAGCGAACCGCATGATTGAAGGCATATTGGGGCCTGCTTTGGCAGGATTTGACAATGAATATGATAGTGACGCTCTGCTGAATATAAATGTAAATATATTATTAAACCGTTAATATTCAAAAAAAATGGTAGGTATATAATTTATTTATTTACAAAATCCACAGCCCTTAAAAATACAATATTAAAAAAGGAAATATGACTTGCGTCCAATAAAGGATTTACATTATACTAATTTTATTGTTAAATAGACATTTGTATTATTATAGGTATTAGCATTTATACCATATCAATTATTACATAACTTTTCAATGTCATTACTTTACAGCATTACAGCACAGGACAGTATTAAAAATATTATTATGTGCATGTATTAATGTAAACCGATATCCCATTAGTATTATGCTAGCTTTGATGTGAATATGTACTAACTATTATTTTTTATGTATTTTCAGCATATAGATGAAGTTGCCACAAGTTCAGCCAATATCCAGATTAGCTCCGACACTGAGATAGGCTCTGTAGTTGTAGTTGAGAGTGAGCCTTCATGCTCCTTCACTTTTTCGACAGCTGCAGATATAAGCTCAGAAAACATGGTACTTTTCTACTAAAATATATTACATAAGTATAGTAATTTTCAAATTATTTTATTTTTCTACTGAACTAACCGTATGTACAAAAGATTCAAATTATTTGTTTATTTTATAGAAACACAAGATTGGGCAAGGTCAATCGGTGACTACTTCCCAACCCCAACTTCAAACTGATGATGATAATGTAGGTACTTTTATAGTGGATTAACGTGTGTTTTAGTCCTTGTATATTAATCTGGATGGTTGGAATGTATTTCATTAGAAAACTGTTTTTTTTTAATATTTATATTGATAGGTTAGTCTTTGGTACTCGTAGCTATATCAGCTATCACTAATTCAACACTACTGGCAGAGACATTGTCTTCATCATTATCATCATCTCAGCCGTAGGACGTCCACTGCTTAACATACTCTTAGACCTCTCCCACAAATTTCCAAATGGACTGGTTGGAAGCGGCCTGTATCCAACGTCATCCGTCAACCTTTATCAGGTCGTCAGTCCACCTTGTCGTTGGATGACCTACACTACGAATCATTATAATATAATATATAGTTTACAGTAATTATTGTATTTTTTTACAGAACATTAATTGGAAATGGGAGAGCTGGACACCAAAGTCCCTGAAAAGGCCCATTTCAGATACATTAAAACCTTCAAATGGTTCTAAGGAAATTATAAATTAAAACAGTTGGTTGAAGAAAAGGAGACCTGACCAGCGAAATTTAAATGACCAGCTGATCGAAGCAAAAATTAAATTGGTTAAATTATTGGCAGAAAATGCACGTGAGGAGTAAGAATTAAGAATAATGATTTTAGAAGAGCAACTGAAGCAAGAGAAAATCAAAACACAAAAATTACTATAAACAGAAATATATTTTGTAATTATTATTAAAGGAATCGATACATTTAAATATATTTACTGTTTCACTTTACACCTAGTCAGGTTTCTATGAATATTGTATTATTCTAAAGTTGTTATTAAAAAGCCTTCTCCTCACTGAGTTAATGTCTCTTGCTTCTGAGGCATCATCTAGAGTTCTCAGCTGCCTTATCCTGCCTTGTTCTATAATAGACGCCCACGGAGCAGGTAGTTCCAAATCAGGGTCGTCAGGAGGCCATTCTTCTCTCTTAGCTTGAAGAATATTGTGAAGTACAGCAGTGGCAACAATAATAGGCAGGCAGTTTTTTAGATGCACATGAATTCCCAGTGCAAGTACTGGGAAGCGTCTCTTCCATATACCAAATAATCTCTCTATTGGATTACGAGTTCTTATCTGAGATTCATTGTATAATGACTCCTCTGCTATCTGAATCCTATCAAGAGGCATCATCAAGTAGCTTCTATTCCTATAGCCACTGTCTGCCAGAAGAACTGAGTCATTATATGTGCCCAACTCAAACATTGCCTTTCCACGCGATGCACTGAAAATACGCTCATCATGAGTACAACCTGGCCACCTAGCAACAATATCAGAAATTATAAGGTTCGCATTGCATACAGCCTGCACATTTATCGACATAAAGCCCTTGCGGTTTCTGAAAGTTTCCGCATGATTGCCTCCAGGTGAAATAATTGTTATATGGGTACAGTCCAATGCTCTGATCACTTTGGGGAATTTAGCAATGTTATAAAACTGCATTTGAGTGTCACGGATATCTTCAGGGGTCTCTGAAAACCTTATGAAGTCCTTACTTAAAGCAGCAATTGCAGCAGTCACTCGATGGATCTCTCTGTTCGCTGTAGGTCTACTAACACCAGCAAAGTCTCTCATAGTCAGCTGGTGACTTCCTGTAGCATAATATCTCAAAGTGAGAAGCAGCTGATTTGTGGGTGACAGAGAATTGTTCCTGAAATAGTAAGTTTAATCATTACCTATTCACAAAAAACTGACATAATTAGGTAAGTTGGTACTTTAATATTGTTCCTCTAGACATTAATATACTTGTTATTCTAGTAGGGAGGCAAGTAAGTACCTAACTAGCTCAGATATATGATAAGTACCTACCTAAATATAACCTCAAATTGTTTTATAACATAATAACGTATATTATTTATTCAAATGAGTGAGCTAATATTAAAAACTTACCTGTCGCTTAGATATTCCAACTTCCTTTCAATTAAATCAAGTAATTCCAAGGCACTATGTTTGTCTTGTAACGAATGCTTTATCGTCATATTCCTCAAAATAATTGTGTCGACTTTGGAAAACACGGGGTGCGCGTAAAATTAGCTCAATATCTTCAAAATCATCTAACACGTTATTTTCTTCAAAGATATGATTCAGAGCGTCTTGCATTTTCGCGTAAGTAAACATAACCAATGGTTAAACAAGGTCGAAGACATCGTTTAACTTAAACAGCCGGTTACGGAACTTAATCAATGGTTACTGCTTGGTGAACAGCATAATATTGTTAAACAGCCGTTTAAGAATTAAACGTCCGTTTACAATTTAAACATGTGTTGGTGAATTCCAGCCTTAAAGTTGTTTAATTTCCATGTTTAAGAGTCGCGAAAACCTGAGATTGAAGAACATTAATGAAATCTATAGCTTATTTATGCTGCGGATTGAGAGGAGCAGAAAAATCATATTGACCCAAATCTCAAACTAGGGACCACGTTCTGTAATCTTCGTCCCAAATATTAATAAAGAATCCTCCGCGCCCGCACATTGATCACATTTTCTTATTTATTTATATTTATTAAGAAAATCTTTTTAAAACCATCTCCACTTATTTATTTTTATTTATTTATTGAGATACGCCAACGGCACACATATTAAACATTTACACTAGATAGATAATACACTAGGTATAATCATACCTCATATTCTGATATGTGCACCAATTACAGGCATATACAGCATTCACAATAACAGTGTTAAGGCAGTATGAGTAAGTAATTATAATTTTAAAACATAAAATTACATTTAATCAAATAGTCAGGTTGAGGTCTGAGAATGCTCGACGTCTACTCGAAACAGTCTTTTTCTAAAAACATAATATGTGTTGTGGAATATATCTAAATATTTGACGGAACCATTAGACTCATTGTATGTACGACAGATGCGTGAGATTGGTGAATTCAAACCAATATTAGTTTTCGCTGTTTGTATAGCAAATATTCTAGAGATTCGTTGTCTTGGGTAATTGTACGGGACGCTCACGAATAATTCATGCAATGCAGGTGAGCAGTCGGATATGCCATGGATTTCTTTATGCAGGAATGACATAACGCGAATTTTTAGCCTTTCACGGTGAGGACATTTTGAAGAAGTGCCTCCTATGCTCATACGAACTTCTATGTGATATTCCAGGTGAAGTGAATGCTAGCGTTTTACAAAAACGCTAGCATTCACGTCACACAATATGCGTTGCAAGTGCATTCACAACGTACAGAAACGTAGAATGGATTCCACGCAACACTCGCGTATTCGAGATTACTTCGAACTAATGCGTTGAATAGCGAGATCTTAGTTTGAGGGGAACAAAAGTGTTTTGTGTTGCGTCTGACGAAGCAAAGCATTTGTGCGGATGTTTTCACAAGAACATCGATATGGATCTTGAAATTTAATTGTTTATCAATAATGACCCCCAAGTCGCGTATTTCGGTTACCTCTTGGAGGGCCGATCCATCTAAAGTATAGATTGTCTTAAAATTATCTTTTTTACGAGTATATTTGATATAAAAATATGTTCGTACATTTAGATGCATTTGATTAACGTCATACCATTGCTTGATATTATCAATGTCATTTTGAATGAATGTGGTGTCCGAGACTTCTTCAACAGCTTTGTATATTTTAAGATCATCTGCGAATAATTTGTACTTACAGTGTTTAATGTGCTCAGTGATGTCATTTATAGATATAGAAAAAAGTACCGGACCCACGTGGGATTCTTGTGGAACCCCTGATTCCGCGAAATATACATCAGAATCGAAGCCATGAGCAGAAACAAACAGCGGTCTTGACTTAAGATATGAATTAAACCAACAAAGAAGGGAACCGTGTATTCCAGTGCATTCCAGTTTATATAGCAGTATTGAGTGATTTACTTTTTCAAATGCGCTACTAAAGTCTGTATAAATAGCATCTATTTGTTTACATTTATCGACATAATTAGACAACTCTGATATAAATGGTAAAAGATTCGTTTCAACCGAGCGACCCTTGATAAAACCATGCTGATGTTCAGATATTAAATTTTTACAGTGACGTGATAATACAGGGCATACCAAAGACTCCAGAAGCTTTGAAAAACATGACAGGTTTGAAATAGGTCTCTAGTTTTTTACGTCTGTAATGTCTCCTGATTTATGTAGTGGAATTATTTTAGCTTTTGCCATAAATCAGGAAATACTCCTGTATAATTAAAGTAAGAGGTAATACTAGAGCGAGAGCGCATCGCTTTACGAATAATGGAGGAATACCATCAGAACCAGGTCCTTTGAGAATATTACCTAAGCTGTCTTATTTGTTTAAGTACTTCTCGCTCAATAAATACTACTCAATTAATACTCAATAAATACTAATGGAATTCGTTGACTGAATAAGTTTTGGTCTAGGTGACATATTAATTGATGATGTCTGAGATGTAAATACTCTACAGAAATTTTCAGCAAATAAGTCTGCTATGCCCTTTCCAGATCTAGCCGATTTATCCTGCAAATGCATTACGCCTGGATAAGTCGAACATTCCTTACGCTTGTCCTTTACGTAACGCCAAAAGTCTGTAGAATTTCTAACGATACCTTCCTCCATTCTCTTTATATAGTCTGAATGTAATGTATTATACAGCTTATGCCCTCTTTCTCTCAATATTTGAAACTCTACTTGGTCACGAGGGTTTTTATACTTAGCCTTTGAGCTTGCTTATGAGGCCCATAGTAAGATACCACGCTTCAGTGTCATATGTCATCACTGGTAACACACATTGGTCAAAGACTCTTGTCTTGAGGCACTGCGGTATGATACCGAGTATGATAACTTCATCGACATTATTAATAAAATTATTTGTATTTTCCAAAAAACAGTACAACCTTCAGTATATCCTATTTGGCTGGTGAAGGAATGTAGACAGCACAAATAGCTAGGTACTCTTTTTATCTTATTGAATACTTTTAACTCTACAATTACCCATATTATCCTCACAGCTGCTCTCTCATCCTATACGAAAAGTTTGAGAAACAGCTATCAAAATGCCTCCGCCGTCTTTCTTTTCGTTAGGACCTGCAACAACTTACCTATGAAGTCTATAAACACCGTACCTAGAGTCTATAAGTTCTCTGGTATTGATGCTCGGATTAAGCCAGGTTTCAGTATAATAACTACAACCAACACTAAGATATCATACAACCAACACTAAGATATCATAAGAAGATTGTAAGACATTACTATGTATGTTATTAATTTTAGTTCTAACACCCCGTACATTTTGGTAATAAATGGTAGCCATTTATATATAGAGTTAGCCACCAACTTATGTACAACAACTTAACCCAAGTAATCAACGGCTGATTAAATTCAAACTATCGAAATTACGAATTTGAAGCGCCTGACAGCTTTCGTCCTTCCTAGCGTAAATGCGTCCGTCCCTGATCCATACGAACTTGTAGCCAGCTTCTTTACCCCGCTTCCTGGCTGCTGCATGCAGGGCTTTGTTACTGGGGCTCCAGTGCTCAGAGACGAATACAGGGCTATTGCTCCCACCTATACCCAGATGGTGAGAGTTCAATTTCTCACGAGGTTTCGATCTGTTGAACTTCTGCACTGCTGCAAGCAGTTCATCACGCAATGATCGAGTTCGCATCTTAACAATGATTGTTCGTGGTCTGTCGCTATCTTTGTTAAGCTTAGCTACTCTAGTTGCATGAGATATATCGGCATCAGAGAGGGCGCAGTCTACGTGCCTGGCAATCTGCTAAATCAATATTTTTTAGTTCACTCATCAGTAGATTTTAGTGCGTTACGCATTTCTTCCCTCACTATGCCACGCATGTTCTCGTTGGCCTCAAGAACACTGTCCGGAATATCGTCAGATGACTTTCGTCGTGGCTGTGGTTTGGATGCATTACGCATGGTTATGTTTACTGACTCATGCGTAGGTATGACAACAGGAACTGGAGTAGTTGTAATAGACTTTGATGAACTGCTTCGGCATTCCGGACATTTCCATGACATCTTTTTTTCAGGACTGAACGTAAGAAACCGTTTCACCGATATTCTACAACATTCCAAATCAAACTTTAAATTGCAATTCACACATTTCATGTATTCCTTAGATTTGATTTGTTTATGGCATCCTGCACAATTGAACGCCATAATGCAGAGTTGTATTTAGATTTACTTCAAATATATAATCGGCCAGAAGCGATTGAGTGTACAAACAAGACACAGGCCAAAAACTAGTTATCCTTGCAAAATCACAATAGCAATTCGACGTGACATATTTTCGCTCTTATTTGACGTTGGCGTTACACTTATTTTCCTCCTTAATATTTCTTCACTTTCATTGTTTATTTCCATTTTCCACAGAGTGCAGTGGTAGAGAAAGCAGGAGGCCCGCGGAGAGACGAAGCTACCCTTCTAGCCGGCGCAGCTCTTGCGGCACTACTGGCCTTCTGGCTCTTCTGTCGCTCGCGCCTGCGCCATGCGCTTCTCTAAAACTACCCTCATTCCAGCAGGGAGCCATCTTATGGCGGGAAATTGAATTTTGGGGATATATTGAAGTGTTACCAATCAAAGTCAAAGTCAAAGTCAAAATCATTTATTCAATTTAGGCATCAAAGACGCACTTATGAACGTCAATTTTTCATTAAAATGTACTTTAAAGCCTACCGCCGCGTTCCAAAATACATAGAGCCAACCGAGAAGAAGCGGCAAGAAACTCGGGGCCATTCTTTTTATATAGATGTTTTTACAATGTTTTTACTTAGGTACTACAAATATTAGCTCCAGTGTGTTGCCTTACAAAAGAGAACATAATAATGGTATCAGTAGGGCAAGACACGCTACACTTTGACATCTTAGTACACGAGTAGATAGATCCTGGAGTGATCAGTCCCAAGCTGTTTTATCCTCCAAGTAATCCGAAATTTTGTAATAACCTTTTTGACAGAGTTTAGTTTTAATAGCAATTTTAAACTTATTAATAGGCAAATCTCGGATAACATTGGGAACTTTATTATAAAATCGTATACATTGTCCCATAAAAGAATGACTTATTCTGTGGAGACGCGTTACATGTACGGATAGCTTGTGCTTATTTCGCGTGTTGATGGAATGAGCATCACTCCTTTTATCAAAACTGCTAATGTTTTTCTTTACATACATTAGATTTTCATAGATAAACTGAGAGACAACAGTTAGAATGTTTATGTCTTTAAATTTCTGTCTAAGGGAAACTCTGGGAGCCAAACTGTAGATTGCTCGTATAGCCCTTTTTTGCAGTATAAAAATAGAATTAATATCTGTAGAACATCCCCAGAGCAGTATGCCATAAGTCATAACGCTATGGAAATAACTAAAATAAACTATTCTAGCTGTGTCTACATCAGTTAATAGTCTAATTTTTTTAACAGCATAAGCTGCTGAACTGAGCCTACTAGACAATTTTTTAATGTGGGGACCCCATTGCAATTTAGCGTCTATAGTAATTCCTAAAAAGACTGTTGACTCCACAAGGTCCAACCCTGTTCCATTCAATTGTATATTGGATTCTACTTGTCTCACATTTGGTGTCGAGAATTTTATACAATTAGTTTTCTTCTCATTGAGGAGAAGATTATTTGTATTGAACCAATTCACAACTTTAGCTAATGCATTGTTAACATCGTCATAGTTTAGTAACTGCCTTTTAATTTTAAATAACAGTGAAGTGTCATCTGCAAACAATACAATCTCGTTATTCTTCTCTACATAATAAGGTAAGTCATTAATATAGATTAAAAACAAGAACGGCCCTAGTATTGAACCTTGTGGAACGCCCATTGAGATTATAGAGCCGGGCGATTTTTTACCATTTATGTCAACCCTTTGAATTCTACCATTTAAATATGAAGTCAAAAGGTTGAGAGCCATGTCCCTAATACCGTAGTGTTGTAATTTCCTGACAAGTATATCATGTCGGACGCAGTCAATACCTGGGATGAATTCGTCTTGGACGGTTGTATGGTGAAAGAATAAACTGGCAGGTTCCAGTTGAAAGAGTCGGAGGTTAAACTCGAAATGGTAATGATTATTGTGTATAGATAAATGATATTGTATTCTATGATGTAAGTTAGTAGCACATGCATTGTATATCTATTATGTTTATACATTTTAATAATTTCTAATACTTTTAGATGACATGTATACTTTCATGGAATAATTTCAATATCCAGTTGTATATTTTTATGTAAATTTATATTTTAAAATCCTTTTTGGGCAATCGCCTATTAATATAATCGGTCGTAATTTTCGCTTATATTATATTGTATAATATTAATTATGATGATATGTGATATACATTTTTATTGTTTTTAAAATTTACCTATTGTTTAAATAAAATGTAGGCACGAATATCATTATTTAGACATTTTAGAAAATTTCTAAAGGACGCCCTACCAAAAACTAGCATTTGTCTGAATGTATGATCTTTACAACCATAAAAAGAAAACTACATGATCAGTAAATTCCAAATAGATTATAAATTCAAATCCATACTAATTATTTATAAAACATTTGTATTGTAACTCTATCACTCTGTATGTTACCTTATCACTACTAGTGGCTGAACCTACAAAGAAATAATGTCAGGAAGCATAACTCAAAACAAATTTCACACAAAAAGTGGCCCTTCAAACCAAAACGAAGTATGATTCCAAATACGAATTACTTCCGAGGTTACAAATGGACATGTTCGTTGATTGGTTTAAATTTCAGAAGGAAAGCAGGGATTGGTGCACGCGCGTGCTGCAACATCTACTATGACAGCTGAGTCATAGCGTCGTGAACGATGTTATTGATTTAGCACGACTTTTATTGGGTCATTTTTTTAAGGCACGTACTCTTCCTGATATTATTTCTTCGTAGGGCTGAACAGATCGTTATGAAATTTGGCTAAAATCTTATTAGTAATTAAGTAAACAACATAATATTAAATCAATACCCTTTCATGAGCGTACGTGCGGATATACTGATGATGACTTCGTTAAAGGTTTGTTGGCATTTACAGAGACGGTAAATAATTTCTTCAGATGCGCCGTATCCTTAGGTAGGTGTGCAACTTTTAATTCCTATGTTCTGCTAGAATATATTTATTTATGATTTATAAATATTAATTGGTGTTAAAAATAAATATTTTTAACTACACAATTGCTATTGTTTCTTATCTTTTACATTTCCTGTGTCATAATTAATGTTGAATTGTCAGACATTGGGAGCGATTCACTTGTTAAAAACTAAACTAAAATGTAATTATGCTAGTCCTTATTCAGTTAACACTAAAATCCAAATTGATAACACTTATAATTACATTTCTAATAATAGGATATTCTATTCAATTTTGGATATTTCTACGTTAGTTTAGCGAGCACCAAGTTACGTGACGATTAATCTGTCTAAAATATACCCACAATTGAAGAGAAATATCTAATTTTAGAACTGTCATTCGGAAGTGTTATACTAATTTGGATTTTAGCTTAAACAGAATAAGAACTTCTACAATTTATAGATTTTTAGTCTAAACTCAATCGAATCGACATCATCACTTATTTTTTTGTTTTCATTTGTGTCGTGTTTAAACAGAAAATTTGTGTATTTTATTCATTTATTTATTGAATAAATGGTACACTAGCACATTTTCATAATAGAAAGGCAAAAAAAAAATGAAATAAAATCAACACCATAGTCGAAAAGCGTGTTGGTCTTTATGCGTCAGAAACCTTGTTTGCTGGATGGAATGGACATGTTCTTGACCCGTTGCATTTTTTTAAATTTCAATGTAAGAAGTAAGTTGTAGTTTAAGTAAGTGAAATATGTTTTAGTTTTGTAGTTATTAATATATTAATTACCTATGGTAAGCTGAATCGAACTCTATTTAAGTAATTCCATTGTGTTCGATGTTTTGTTATACCTACTCTATATGTAGTGGCTGAGATCACCTACGTTTCGAAATGACAGGTGTCAATATGACAGATGCTTAAATGGCAGGTACGGTAAGGTACGGTTTCTTAACCCACTCAGCATGAAATTGTCGATAGGATAATATCGAAAATTATCAGTAAAAGACAAGCCGCGATATAACTATCACATCTAGATCCGAAAAGGTAAAATAGCTGTAAAAGTCAGTTTATCGACTCAACTAGTTTACCGTGACGTGATATTCAAGCTCGCACGGCTGACTTGAAAATTTTCACGAATAATTCCCAATAAGAAAAATGACTATGACCTAAAAAAGCCCATATATAGGGTGTTTGGTAGAGGGACCGACAAACCAAATGAGCGTGTTCGGGGGCCCACTTGGAGAATACAAGTTGGCCAAAAAAAATCTCCGAACCCCCAATTTTTATAAACTTTTTTTGTGAATTTTCCCGGTTTCTCCGAAATTGTACTTATTTACCACCACAACATTTGTAAAATCTGTTTTAGACCGGATGTTTAGACTCTATAAGCTCTAAATCAGTTAGTTAGCTCTGTTTTGTATCCAATTTTGCTTTGCGTGGCCTGAAGGTGTAGAGACCAAATTCAACTAAAAACATCCGGTAAAAACGCTCATTTGGTTTGTCGGTCCCTCTACCAAACACCCTGTATATAAATTCCAGAAAAACGTCCCAGTATAGAGACGTTCAGTTAGAAAAATAACCAAATGTAGAAAATGCCATTTAATAAAATGCCCATCAAACGTATAAGTTCGCGTACCTTCTACTCTCGTGTCAAAGAGTGACTAACGCAAAGGTAGGTAAAGTATTAGGAATTTTATACGAAATGAAAAACATTATCTTATATTTTCACTCACTATTTTATATTTTTTATTGTAATTTTTCATAATACCGTCGACAGCCGAGGCAAGGATACGCCGTTGCTCCTTATACAACGAAATTAATATACACTAAACAAAACAAATATTAATAAATATCTGCTCGCAATAAACTAGTAAAATTTTAAACTATCACAACTTGTAAATCTTCAACAATCATTAAAAGCTTTGATAAGAGCAACAATTTTTGTAATACATAGCAAAATTTTACAATTCCAAAGTAAGGAATGGAAAGACTGATACAAAATATAGAGCTATGGGAACAGTTCTTACGTAAAACGACCCAGTTAGAATTTATGCGGCACGTAGTATGGAAATAAATGTTAAGAACTCTCATTTTTCATATGTTAAGGAAATCGGAAGTTAGTTAGGCAACGCGAGAGAATACATTAGTACCTATAAATAGGTAATTTTCGAAGCTTGAGAAAATTCACCTAAAACTCTGTATTTACTGTATTTTTCCAAAACGTCTCAATTCATCGTTGTAAAATCCAGGGTTAAATTAAAGCAGCAATAATATGTATATAAGCTAAACATCATATCTGCTAAAACGTGGGTGTTTGTAAACCACGATGTAGAGGTGTGATAGCATGAAGCTGGAGACAGATAATATTTTTGTCAACACAGCTACTCGTACTTTAGGTCTCTATTCCCATAGCGCCACACTTTAGAAAAAAGTCGATAGGTTAGTAACTAGCACGAATAAACTAGTTAATACTGCTAAAACATGCAAACATCACAATAAATTCGACTTAAATTAAATCCGTCACGGGCTTCCGTTCATCTCCATTTTTACTCGATAGTTACAACATGATGAAAATTCCTAAAACTTATCTACACTTTTTTAAATTAACAACATTTTTTTAATTCTTTTTACTTAATTTGTAATATCACTATTAACAACCTACGCTGTTATCTCGATCCCGAAATTTTTTGTACCATTATTCGATTGCTTTGATTCACGACTTAAGTTTTAAATTTGTTAAACCAATTGGCACAGAATAAAACTGATAGATTTAATTTCGAAACAAACAAATAATTGTTTAGATAGTATGTTACACCTTTAAGATTTTCACAAAATGTTCTTAGAAATAGGCAAGAGCTAAGATATTATCTCTTTCTTGAGATTCCAAATGGAAGACTAACTTTTTATTTACTTTTATCGAAATCGAGATATTACAGCAATAAACATAAAGGATGACTATAATTGATTCGCTTTACTTTCTCCCACACGTCTATTTTAAAGCTGAATTCCCCAGAGACATATTATAGAACTATTTCTTCTAAAACATCATTACCAAAATGGTGTTCATATTTACACAGACGGTGTCCAAGAAAGTAATGCGAAATTAATATTTAATAATCATCTGCAATAATTTTTAAATGTTAAATATTTTTTATATAAAAACCATCACTCTAATAACAATCTACCTGGATATCATAATATATTTCAATTTATTATTAAACACTTTGTTAATGATAGCGTTAAGCCTAAACTTAAACTAGGAAGAAATATTAAAGGATATTTTAGAAGAGGCGTCGATAAGTCAGATACAGAAGTATTTTATAAGATACTACTTATTAGTTAGTAACGAAGAATTGAAAGTTAATGAGAACTACATCGGTTTGTGCTATTTGGTACTGAACAAATGCAATTTTAATGAATCTACGTGTTATGACATGTAAGATGGCGAATTTTGAATTATGAGATCAACAAACAAAGTGAATGAAAGTCAAATATGAAGTTTCGCTTTCGTTAATTTTGCTGTTTATTCAATATGATGTTTTAGGACCTTAAACCAGTCCGAACCTACCTCAACTAAATATATAAACATGGAAGGATGATAATTTACAAATTCAAATTACATTATTCAAGAGATAGATAGAAATAACTAGTGTACAATATAAGTATTAAGGTATAAATAGCGTATAGATTTACGTTTTATGCGCGTAGTAGTTGGTGCTTTCCATATAATAAATATTTTTAGAGGATAATAGGTATAGCACTCTACGCCTCGTCTTAGCTCGTAATTATATTTGTTAGTACAAAGTTTCGTTCGATTCCTATAATTATGTTAACAGAATGGCCACTACGTTACAGTTCAATTTTGAAATAATCGACAAATAAGTATTTGAAGTGAGGATTGTGGTATCAGAAAAAGAAGGTAGTATTGAAACTGTTTGTAGTGGCGCCGCTAAGCGAACTACAGAAGGCTATCAAATCCAAGCTTACGTTACAGATAATATGAAATCTGAAGAGAGATGAACATCTAACTTTATAAATACGTCATAAGCATGCTCTTATCACAGATTATGACCTAATCGAGTGCGGTACCTACCGATATGTCCTTATTTGTCTCGATAACATTCGTAATGCTTGCGACATTCTTTATCACACATTGGGAGTGAACGAATCCTTGGGATTTAAAATCTACTTGGTTTAACATTCGTGAATTCATAACGAAGTCTTTAAGCTAATGGCCTTACAGATAAGCTTGCGATGTACTAAAAAAGCGAAGATAAGAAAGTAATCAAACAAAAGTAAGAATTGAACAAAATCGGGACACATTTTTTTGTAATTTTTAATAACGAACGGCAACCTGTGTACTAACAAGCCACATTAAATTCAATTTATTTTTCAAGTTTTAAGGACACCTTTATGATCTTTATTATTATTAATATACCACGTATTCGGACGGTGCGTTCTGAAATAAACATTAGCAAGTAAAAACCGCACGAGAATCGAGGGTATGATTCTGTCTTATTTTTACAAGTGATTTAAATCTAAGAGATTTTATAGTGCATTTGACAAAAAAATAATTTTCGAACAGTCGTCGGCATTTTATCTACAAAGAGTTAGGTATTCGTTACAAATCTTATAGACATTTTGTCAGAAATTTAGATCTTGTGAGTAATACCACCGATAGAATTATTATTTAGAACCGCGTGCCTAGCATGGCCTAAATTTTACCTTAATCTACATTTACCAGACTTCAAACTAACATTGTCAAAAGGGAAAAAAACCTTTACAATCAGTCAGGACTGAGCGGCATTTAGGATACGACCTGATACATGACATGGAGCAATCTAATAAATCTAGATAAAATCCGCTTTCATTTTTATGTACTCTAGTGATAACTAAACGATTGATTTTTTATAACATCATTAAGAACAATTTTAAAAACTGACGTTTCTATTATTGATTATCCACTAACTCATAATAGTTAAGGAGTTATTTTTCATCATCAGCTCATCCACATGAGATGACGATTACCAAACGCAAATACTTTAACAGCTTTAGAAACTATATGAAAAACGTGCCTACTAAATTTAGTGGTTGCCCTCGAATCTCCTGGGATCCCATCATCAGATCCTAACTTGGTGATAAAAAGACCAAATTTGATGTATATCCTACCAAACAAAAGAAAAAAAGTTTGGTCAACAGTTGGCAGAGAAATAAGTGAACACACATAAAAAATACAGTGGAACCTAGAAGCTCCTCCTTGTTTGGAAGCCGGTTAAAAACCAAGGATTCGTTCACATTTTCGTATATTTAAATTCTGTAAAAATCATCTATTTCACGAACTCCACGGAATCAATTTGGTTTGAATGTCAAGCGCGAGCAAATCTATGATTTGCCGTGTTACTTGTGCACATTCATTTTGTTAGAATCGTCAACAAGCCACGTCACTTCATGTCTTGAGCGATACATTTATGGTTGTAACTTGGTAAAGATTATCATACAAATATATTTAACTATCTATTCTAGTCTATTTATTGCTATGTCATATAGGCGGGTTAATAATATACAATTTTGAGGGTAATTACATTGAAGTTAATAATATCAATCAAGCCTGAATCAATACCCAGATATATTTATGAAAAACAGGTACTCATTGCGAAAGCATTAAATTTAAAAAAGAAACTATGGACGGTTAAATAGATGTTTAATTTATATCCTCATCAAATTGACTGAACCGTACCGTAAAAATTCTGTTTATTTACAGAAAATAGAGAGACTTATTACAATTGAGATGAATTTTGAAGAATTGACTATTATCCTATTAAGCCTTTAGTTACATTCGAATCTGTGAAAACAAAGAAAAAAACATAACAAGTTCAATGATTTGATAGATTCACATTATAGATCACAACTTGTAAAGATGTAAAATCTAGCTATTCTATAATATTATAGAGCGGGACTAATGCTCTCTACATTTGAATGTTCCACTATAATATCTTCATTCTATTCATTTATGTACTTTATAGAGATAATATTTGTTTCTGTAAAAATATTGAAGCTAAATGTTATACGTACTAAAGAACTTTTAGGCACATCATTAAGTAGTATGAGTTATTATAAAACTTGCATTCGCCCCGCTCTTTTGCCACTTATAACTGCTACATGTGTATTTACATCTCTTTTATGTCTAACCGTTTGTGCTGAGACAACAACCACTTATACATTGAACCGCGGCAATGCATTTATATTAACAACTCATGGACTGCAGGTCAATGACCAAAACTACATCCCAAAGAAACGGACTCCTCACTACCACCTTATATTTAAGGAAAATAATAAATATTTACAAATATAGATACTATATTACTCAACACATACAACTCTAATATATCATTCAGAACTTATATGCAAAATTTTTTAAAAGCGCCATCAAGTTTTAATGAACAACTAACATTTATATAAATAACTACAGTCTCTATTGATGGCTAAATATATTATAATTTTTGATACAAAATCTTTGCATTTCTGTATTTATACAATTCTTATACATAATTTGTAACAGAAGCTTCGTCGCCAATTATTGCAGTTACATTAGGAATCTATTTTATCGCTCTTTATTTTTCTACAGTTTCATTTTGTTCGTTACTTATGCATATTGGTGCTTACTTAAGTCTCTCTTTTACATTTACATGTTTGCTATTAGCTTTACAATATAAAAACATCTAAAGTAAATTAATTCTATTCAGCAAATTAATCACAACATAATTTACGTAATTTGAGCAATGTACATCTGTTTTGTGCTACGACATCAAAAAAAATAAAACACAAAACAAATCAATTTCCTATAAATCCTGTACCTTCTAAATCTTATCTTTATACTTTGATTATTATCATCAGGCATTATTGGAACATTTTCAGTGATTACATAATCATTTCTTGTCTTCAACAAAACTAACATACTGTCGGTTATGACTTAATTTCCTCTAAACTGTGACATTCCTTACGCAGTCTTTGTCACCTTTCTACCGGACCATTAACCGTTGATAGATTTGTATACAAAGTTGATTGCAAGTGTTTGGACATATCTTCAGTGGTGTTCAGGGCAGTGAAGGTAGCCATACTCGAGAGCTAAGCTCACTGCGACGAACACGAAGTACAGTAAGAACATTGTGAAGCCGAGGCCTCTATTCATTTTCCACCTGAAGCATGCGATGCTGATGATGACGAAGATCAGCATAGCAAAAAGAAGAACGATGCTGCACATCATGCCTTTGGAGTTCACTAGGACAGGTTCACCGTTGATCAGTCCATATAACAGCCATGGAAGGGGCAACCTGAAATGAGTTATAGACAAATGAGCATGGACCAATTCTCATATAAAGAACTACACGAATAGAAGGATAACGCCTTTAGAAAGAGAGGTGTATTGGCCACAATCTACTACGCTAACATATTGTGGTTTGGCGGGGAGTATCTATATTTATAGAGAGTTTATACCAAGTAGTCACCACAGCAAGCTTATTTATTTTATTCTTACTTGAGCAATCTAGAACGGGTAAGTCAAACTCGGCTACAACGCTTCACTCTTGTTTGGGTTGTATATGTCATTAGTTGTATATATGGTTGTATATATACATTTCAATAACTTAATCGCTGTAATAAGCATACTTGGAAGGAATTTATTCCTTAAAAAGATATTATAAATAAGTCAGAGAATTCACTTATTATTTTACATTTTATTTAATAATTTACTAATCACTATACTTCGCATTTAATACTACTTCTCTCTGTTCAACAATGTTAAACCACAAGTAAAGTATAACAACATATATTTTTAAATAAAGATTTTAGTCAACTTGTGCTTAGATTTTATAGTTGTTCCGACATAAATTCGACGGTCAACGTTTCCTAGTGTTCACCTCGGCTTACGAGTACAGTGTAGTATGTGTATCTTTACCATTAAATAGTTAAACAGTTGTTTTAATAAATTACTATACAGTGGACCTATGGCTGAGACGATGATAATAATGATGAAAATTAGAAGTAAAATTAAAAGGTTACAATATCCGAAATAATTTAAATAGATGGCGTTGACAAGGTTTTTATTAAGCAAACCATGTTCAATAGGTGGCGTTGACATGGTTCAAAACATGACATTGTTTGTCACGCAAGCAAGGTGGCTATTTTTTAACCATTGCTCAGTCGTGGTGTAGATGATGATAATGATAAAGTGGATGAGAAACACAGGGACTACGTGTAGGGATTTGCTGACGGTTAAACTCCTAAGGACGTCGTTGGCCCCTGTAGTTTGGAACAACTTATAACCCTTTGTCATAAACTTATTCCATTGTTTATATATATTTTTGTTATACTTGATACACTAATTAACTTACCACTATACTACTTAGACTAATTGTTTATATACATGTCTCATTTGATGGCGAATGATGATAGAGTAGAAGCTGGTATCACACTAGATAAAGAATAGCGGCTGGCTCACAAACACAGAGGCGGGAATGCACCGTTAAGTGCTTTGCGAAAGGTTGAGGGCGGTAGCTTGACACCAATAAATGCCCTAACATCATGCGGTGTATTTCTACACTATGTAACCATCAAAATCATTGAAAGTTCAAGCCCGAGAAACGAAGAGATCGAGCGCCTGTTGGATTGTCCGCCGGCCGATCCTCATTAACCTAGGCGACAATTCTACTATTTCACAACATTCAACAATCTATCCCGATGCTACTACAGTTCTACTACTGTTGTCGTTTGATAATTAAAAAAACAGTACTACTATTTGTATAAATAGATTGAAACGTAACGTCACGTAAACGACACTGTATCTATCTACACTATAATATTATAAAGAGGAAAGATTTGTATGTATGTTTGTAACGAATTGGCTCAAAAAATAATGGACCGATTTCAAAAATTCTTTCACCGTTGGAAAGCTACACTTACCCTGAGTAACATAGGCTATGCTATATAAGATTCATCATCATCACCATCCATCACCGTGCGGGTGAAACCGCGGAGAGCAGCTGGTATTAAATATATTCATACAAGCTGGTACCCGCGACGTCGTCTGCCCAGGATTACTACTTCGAGTAGCTTATTATCTTCTCCAAAGCCTAGCCTATCTTTATACCAAATGTCATATTTCCATGGTTATATGAGTAAATTTAAATACTTAGTAAATCAATCAGTAAACACTAATGATAAAATACAGTAAGTACCTATGTACATACAAATATAAAATTAATCACCATGGAAAAAACTGTCATTACATTTCATCACGCTTGACGGTCGCCGAGCACTTCTAGTGCATTAAGCTGTCAAGATGATATTGTGATTTTGACTAAGCTATCTGAAACTGACATAAACTTTGACAGAACTGTAATCATTACGATCTTAACGTAGGCCGAGATCTTGTTATTTTGTCTATTCTGTGTCCAAGAATATTACGCTTTTTCACCCGCGTGGTGATGGATGATGATGATTAAAAGTAACCTATGTATTAATCCAGCTCCTCATTTACCTCCATACCAAATTTCATCAAAATAGAACCCGCCGTTTGAGCGTGAAAGAGTAACAAACATCCACACATCCATACATCCATACATCCATAACCCATACTCACACACTTTCGAGTTTATAATATTAGTAGGATTAAAACACAAATATGAGTTGGCGTCTCCTTCATGATCTACCCAGTTAGCATAATATAACATTTTAATCGATCGCTGGCATCAATAGAAATGTTACTACAGCTGCACTGTATTTCAATAGCAGAATAAGAATATGTGTAGTTAAATTCAGCTACAAATACAAATAATTTATTACCAAGAAGAGTTACATTAACACAAATATAAGAAAAAACATAGTACTTAAGCTAAGGTTTATCTTAAATCTATGTAAAAAAGGAGTTACTGGTGATCCCCGCACTAGGCCAGGCCTGTATCGCGGGAGATCGACTCGGGCTGTGGTTACCAGAGCAAGGGTATGTGTACACTAACATAAAAGTAAGTAAAGATACAAAAGATAAAACTAATTCCAAATCAGACAAACTGCATAAAGTAAACATAACAATAAGTAAAAAAGAAAAAGAAAAAGTACCTCAAATATAACTGTAAATACCATAAAATACAATAAAATTAGAACCTAGCTTAGCTCAGCTGACAATCGTATTCCAGTCTGGATGATTATGAAGACAAAAACAAAAAGTTAAGAGGAAGATATAAAAAAAAATAAAATAAAAAGTGCTTGCCAATTTAGTTAAGGGGGGGGGGGGGGGGTTACATTAAAACAAAAGGATTAATAAAGGTACTCAATGTTGTCAAACTAAGCAATGGTTGCCAGGAGACTCTCGGTGTTGTCGTAGTCCAAGGTCAGCAGCCACCTTCGTATTTTCTCTTTGACACCGTAGAGAGAGCACGTTAGTTCACAGTGTTTGCTTGCACAGCGGTATATGAATGGGTATGAGTGATATTTGAATCGTTTTGCAAATTTTGTCTTAACGGAAGGAACTTTTACTTTGAGACGGCGGCTTGAACTAGGTGGGGCTGACGAGGACTGGAGACGATAAGTCTGGTGGTAGGCGGTTATCACCCGATGTATGTAAAGCTGCCGGACAGTAAGAATTTGGGTAGAGGCGTAAAGAGCAGTCGTTGGAAATCTAAAAGGGAGCCGACACATGACTTTAAGGACTGAGCGTTGAGCTCTCTCTACTGTTATCATGTGTGTCTTCGCGGCTCCACCCCAAACAGTGATGCAGTAACCCAATATAGACTGACACAACGCAGTGAAAACAAGCTTGAGTGTCTCTATGTCAGATCCTTCCCGGAGCAGCTTCATTATGTGAATCATTTTTCTGACCCTGCCAGCTAGCTCACTAATGTGAGACTTAAAATTCAAATTCTCGTCTAGTAGGAGACCTAGATAGCGGATAGTGGCAGAGCGTTCTATTAGCGGGCACGAGCACCCAGATGGACAAGAAGCGCTGGGAGGAGACTTGTGAATCTGTAAAGAGTTCAGGTTGGAGGGAGCAGACACTCGCGTTTTATGAAAACACAAAAATTTGGTTTTGCTGGAGTTGAGAGTGAGAAGGTTTGCATTCAACCACTCCGAGACCAGGGCAAGACCCTTCTCCGCGCGTTGGGAGGCTTCTGCCCATGTCTCTCCCATGAAAATAATTGCAGTATCATCAGCGTAACAGACAATCTTCGTAGAGACCGAGTCTTTAAAAATCCCAATAAGATCGTTAATGTAAATAGTGAATAGGGTTGGACCCAAGATGCTTCCTTGCGGAACGCCAAAGCGGATGTTGAGGAATTCACTTCTTTGCCCATCGACAGACACACATTGACTTCTTTGCGACAAGTAGCTATTAAACCAGTCAAGAGCAACGCCCCTGATGCCAAGACATTCGAGCTTCCTTAATAGAATTTTGGGAGATACAGTATCGAAAGCCTTTGCTAGATCCAAGAAGACGCCGATACATTTTTTGCCACAATCTAGAGCGGAGACTGCTCCTTCGAGTAGAGTGTGTACAGCGTCTTCAGTGGACCTAGCCCTTCTAAAACCGAACTGACAAGGAGATAAGACTTTATACTGTTCAAGGTATTTCGTCACTCTTGAATTAACCAATTTTTCAAGTAACTTTGAAAATACCGAGAGCAAAGAGATGGGGCGATAGTTGGACGGTAGTGTTTTGGAGCCAGCTTTGTGAATTGGGATGACCAGTGCCGCTTTCCAACAAAGAGGGAAAACGCCAGAGGACAAGCTAAGATTCATCACGTGAGTCAAAGGTTCAATGAACAGGTGCGAGTGAGTTTTTAAGAGATTGTTTGTGATACCGTCAATACCCGGGGCACAACTATTTCTAAGGTCTTTGATGAGACACAAGATTTCAGAGCTATTAGTGGGAGACATAAAAAAAGAAGAGGATGACTGGAAAGGGATTGACACTAATGCAGCTAGGTCTTCTTCGGTGGAGCGGATGCCGTTCAGAATGTTGCTCGCAAGATTTGAGCCCACTTGAACAAAGTATTCATTACAAAAGTTAAGAGACTCCTTAATAGTTGGTTTCGATTGTAATAAAGAAGAGCTGGCGTCTTTACTCTTATTTAGTTCACAGATTTTCTTGATAGATTTCCACATTTTAGAAGGGTTGTTTTTATTGCTATTTAATAATTCTTTATTGTATTGTTTTTTAGCAATCTTCCGTAGTACATTAAAATTGTTCTGATGCGTTTTGTACTTAGTCTGCAACGCAACATTAAATGGCTGCTTTTTGGCTTCAAGGTGGAGAAAGTCCCTGCGCTTCATAGACTTCACTAAATCAGTCGTGACCCAATCCTTCTGAACTATTCTACGTCGACTCAAACGCACTTGTCTTGTGTTACGGGTAACTGTATCACTAACTTTAGTTGAGAACAAATCGGCAGCTGACGAGGCATCCTCGGACGACAATACACTAGACCAGTCTTCACTAGTTAACTCATGGAGAATGGAGTTAAAATCAGTCTTAGACACCATGTTAAGCCTAGTGCAGATTTGGGGGGTGCCTATGCCTGCCAAGACGGGAAAATGATCTGTAATACCAGATTTGCAGACAACACTCACTGCTTTAGACTTTAAACCCACAACAATGTGATCTAGGCATGATTCACCCCTGGTTGGGACACTGGTGATGTTTTTAAGTCCAAGTTCAGCCAGAAAACACAAATAGTCATCATATTGCGGATGAGGAGAAGGCGAGTCAGGTAGAGTGTTAATATTTATATCACCCAGCATAATAAGGTCGGACTTCACCTTGGGATTTTCTCTAAAGAAATCATCGAGAGACGCAATAAACGGACTGATATTAGAAAATGAGGGGGACCTGTAAAGTCCAAGGATCTGCGATGAGTTTGGAAGTTCAATTAACAAGGAGTCAGTTTCCAATAGGGATGGTTCGCTTACATTTACGCTCCAGTCCACGCGGATATAAGCAACCACGCCACCTGCCTTGTTCTTCACATGTTTGGAGCTGAAATGGGAGTAGCCGGGAAGTGATCTTATCAGGGAACATGATCCAAGGTGACACTCAGTCAGTACTATAACATCTAATGGAACAGAAAACCTTTTCAGAAGTATCGTGAACTCATCAAAGTTTTTTTGCAGACTCCTGATGTTATATGTGAGCAATCTAAGATTGAACTGATTTGTTATAATGTATTTGCACGATTCGGGAGTATCGCAAAGGCGGCAGTCAACATCAAGAGCTTCGTCAAAATCAGTCAGTAGCTCTACTAAGGAGGCCATGGTGAATAATTACTGGAGTCAATAAAAAGTGAAAGGTGAATTAATGACTGCGCACTTATAAAAATACTCTCATTGCAATAAGTCCGAGGTACAGAAGAAGACAGTGATGAATCAGCATAACATTGAATCATACTGAAAATAAGGTATCTTATAATTAATGTGACACAAGGAAGGTGTTTGTCTGAATAGCGCAACTGATTGCAGATAGATTTGAAAGTGAACATGCAACTTAACAATAAAAAATCTAGTAGAAACTTGTGATAACACTGTAGAGTAAGCACTGGCAATATCAAATTATGCGATGGTTGGACCGAGGCGTTCCTCCAAGTCGACGAGGTTCCAGATGCGTATTGGTGGACTGCCTTCCTGTTTCCGCACGAAGATGCTCCCGTTTGTGGTCCAGCAAAATTTGTACCCAGCGCCGGCAGCCCGAGAGCGAGTCTCTCGAAATAAATGTCGATTTTCACGAGTCAGACGCTCGTTGAAGTAGATCCTTCTTATGGGCCCGTCCACTCCGAGATCCTGAGTTGTAATGGATTTGCGGGTCTTCACGCACTTCAGAAAGTTGTCTCGCTTCACACGACGAAGGAGCCGGATAACAACAGGTCTGCTGAAAGCAGCGGTAGAGGCGGATTCGGATGCTGCGGGGCCTCGTTTAGGACCAGCACGTAGCACCCAATCAATGTCTTCTTCTTTAAGCTCCACACCAAGCCTCTGTGCCGCAACGAGCGCCAAGTGGTGAAGATTCTCATTCGGACGTTCGGGGATGCCTATGACTTCTACTTCGTTCCTTAAATAAGCCTGCGCCTGGGAGTTAAGCTGGTTTTCCAGTTTTTGGACGCAACTCTTGAGCATCGCTGTTTCAGCTTGGTAACGCTCTTCCAGCTGGTCGACTTTCTCATCTGAAGTTGTAACGCGGGCAACCAAGTGATGCATCTGCTCGTGAAGACCAGCCATGGCAGAGGAAACATTCTCAAGTTTCGCGTTGAAGGTGGACACCTCCTCGCGCAATAGTCTAATCTCGCTAGTAAGCGCCTGCAGGTCCTGTGATGGCAAACGGGGGGATACTGCGTCCGAGACTGGAAGGTTTATTTTTGTAGGCGCGTTCATTGTCGCAGGCCTTTTCATGTTCCGCACCGTTACATTTACATCGGGGGATGCGTGTTGGGAGGCACCTCTGACCGGTGTGGAAGAGTTATCTCCTCCTCGTTTGGCTTCACACCTACATTGCGGGCAGATCCACTTGGGAAAATCCTCGAGCCGCGGTGCAGACCCGCCAATACAGATTTCTTTGTGAAATCTTTTTTCACATTTAGGAAGGGTGCACGCAATGGTTTCGTCTGTGTGGCGAAGCGCTCCCTTACATCCAGAACAACAGACTACAGGGGTGGCCATGTTGGCCGAAGGCAAGCTATCATTTGTGTTCTCCTTTTACATGATTTAAAAGACCGAGTTCCAATGGTAGAAAAAAATGGTAGGAAATGGTAGCTTTTATGCCTAGCTGGTAACCCTGGCAATATTTCTTATTTTTGAAATGTCAAAGTCAACGTCGTCTCCTGTCAAATCAGAAGTTTCTAGTTTTTGACGTTTATCTAGTTTTGTTGTTGTGATGGTGACTTTGTTAACTATGATAAAAGTCATAAAAATAATGAAAATGGGACGGTATTCAGTTGTGAGGTGTCGAGAAATGATTGGCTATTGCTCAGGTCCAAGTATGAGTGCTTACGTGCAGTGTGGATGTGTGGGTTGAGATTTCGAGAAAACCAACGATGAGTGATATCTTCTTTCAGCAATATTAGTCCAAAAAACAGCTGCGGCTTGAGGTGAGTGCTCAATTTACGTACTTCCTTTCCAAGTCTTCAAGTAGAAACGGCTCACACACTTTAACTCTTCTCCGATACTATTTTAGTTAGATAAAATTTGCGGACACTGATGTAGGGGATGTTTCGCTAGTGCACACACACACATGAATGAGCTACGATTCGATTGTAGTTGGAACAAATTTAGTTAGTGAAATTGCCCCCTACGTTATAATTGATTCAAAACCTTTGTTATTATTGTTAATCAATTATAAACACATTTTATGATATACTCGTATGTACACCATTATTATTTATTATTTATGATACTCAAACTCATGGCTACCTTTATCTCGTTACAAATTGTATTACGGTTCACAATACTTTGGAAAATAATAAAACATACAATGTTTACTATAAAATAGTACCAAAGTAATATAAAAAAACATAAATATAATATACTATAAATTTCATATAATATAAATCCAATAAAATATAAAATATCCAATAATAAGGCCGCCTTGTACTGAGATTTACTGAATACGAGTACAATTTGTGCTAAACGTACTCGTATTTAAATAGTCATTTCTATTGTGATATGGCATGTGTGCCATAAACGTACAGATTAAGTGAGATGTTATATATGTACAAAATAAAGCATTTGAAACAAATCAACATCATTTAATTACAAGGGTAGTAAAGTTTGAATTTAAACGTCATTATGTGAGTTGGCATTTGTTTGGCCCAATATTTGGGGCAAGGCCTCGTGCCGAATTACGCTGATAAATATCAAACTGTTATTTTTTATAGTAACTTTTTGCCCTTGCTACAAACAGGGGTGAATCATGTTATGACAAACAATAATAATACTAAGGTCATTTTGTAACCGATAAACGTAAGCTACCTAGGCAGTCCTGGTGCTTTCAAGCAGATTACGATCGCGTCATACAAACCATTCTTCAGGTTAAATTTGTACAATAACGAAGGATTCCTTCGAATTAACTGCTTAAAATGCTACAAATTTTATTACAGTAGTGCGTCATCTGTTAGCGGTAATTATTCACTCGTATTAATTGCGTATTATAAATTCGTTTACTTAGATGATGTAAGTATAGTTTGAAACAATGGTACAGAGCTTTACCTCGAAAATTTAATTAAATCGTTTTTGTTATGCTGAGACGTGGTTACAGCTGTAGCAATTGTTTTGCAAGAAATATGGAGAAATCAGAGATGGATTCAAAGAATAAGTTGCAAGTTATGATGTGTGATATATTAAATATGACGTTAAACATGAAAGTGTGTGTAGTTGGTTTGTTACTTCATCGTTTTATTGGTTTGTCCTTATGTCATGGAACAACTGAGAAACAATTTACTTTTGGATAGATAACGTTAAACAAGTAAGCTGACATTAAGTAGATGGATTCCAAAATTTTACACTATACAAAAACTATTTTTCAAACGGCTTTTTACATTTTGTTCTAAAAAAGCGACCTCAAATAAATCTTTTAAAAGTTGTTAGAAAAAACCGGCTCGGATAGAGAACTCATTTGCCTTAAAAACAAATCCCACGCGGACGAAGACACAGTCAAAAGCTTGCGCATTGAATAACGTAATTAGGTAACATGGATGTAAAAGAAACTGTCAGTTTAAAATAACAGCACGATTCAATCCGTTTGAATCTCTCCAAATAAATATTTACCTAGAAAATTGGATTTAAACTAGTGATTACACTTGACAAACAGCGCCACTTTGTGAACTCTACAAAGGAATCTTAATTTTCAAACAGAAAATCCTTCATTGCTCCAATCGAAGAAAAGTAGGAATTCATCGTAAAAACTTACAGTTCAAAACTAAGAAAAAAGCTTACGGGATTTTCAACCTTGTATCAAAGGATTTCAGTGGTACGTTTTGTCGAGTAGGTATTGATCCAAATATGCGCCGAAATGTAACTCTTGGGAAGTCCAAGAAAAGGATCAGCTTTGTGTGCTGTAAGCAAATAGAGGTTTCGAGATTTCTATGCCAGTTTTGGGTCAACAATACACTTGTAAGAAGTGTAGGTATGAGGATGTAAGGAAGAATTTGTTTAGAAAACTTCGATAAAATATTCGTGAGTAAGTAGTACCTATAAACTCAAATCTGGAAGTTTTATCAAAGCTTGTAATGTTTACAGTAAAGTTACCTACTAATTTAGATGAGATGAGAGATGATTGTTTTTAGAATTTTATACATCTACCACGTGAAAGCCGGGTTCATAGAGTTGCAGCAAAAGAAACTAACTCGTGGTGCCAAAAAACATCTTTTCTTCTCGCAAACTTAATATTTGAACATATTGCAAGTGCCCTTTGTATAAGCAAAATAATAAATTAACCGTGTAGAATCTGAACTACAAAACATAAAATACAGAAATATTTTGATGGTTTTATTTCCATGTCAAATCAACCGTAACAGCGAATATTTCTTGAACGCCAGCTTTAAGTCCTTCGTCATAAGATTTGTGGCTTCGGGCATTCTCCGAAGTAAAACACGATACGCAAGGATTTACGCTAAGGATTCTTAAAATGTACAATTTATTATTGTTTGCTCTGGATGCGAGAGTGTCTTAGTATATATTTATTGCATGTTGGAGTTTAGAAGCTCTTTATCACTTATGCTTTGACATTTGAGGTATATATCGATAACTAAATCTATAGAGTTCATATCGATAGCTGATTGGGACTTTTGTTTTTTAGGCACGTTGCGACGACACATCAGCCGTGCGATTCTCGTCGAGCCGAGAGATATCGTCCTTGTTCACAAGATTGTTTTTCTAACGTTCCCTGTCATCTTGTCGTTGTTTCACGGATGATGTAAAAGCTGTAACGATTATTTTAGAGAATAGCATTGTAGTTAAGTTGACTGAGCGATCTGGTCCGAGATCAGCAGATTATAGATCAGATTATATCACACGAGTTCGAATACTAATTCGGCAATTCTGTGACGGGAACTGTAACGAATGACGAATGAATATGTGCAGATAATGTTAGGTGAAAATAATTTAAAGCATTAATTCCGCGGGGGAACAGGCAGAGTACGTGTCACATATGTAATACTAAAAGGTCTTATATCATCAACCGGTTTACCTACATTCGTTTTATGAAACTGTAACTGCAGATTATGCTTGCCGTTACCTAGATTAGCTTTAAATTTGAATAAGGTTTACCTCCATTGTATTTTGCGTGCACGCTTATCTAACCTTTTAAAGATACGAGTAAGTGCACAGTTCGGAATAGCTTGAATATCATCGCGCAAGGTTGCAAGTGTCACGGGGGACAGGTAAGGTCGATGGGTGAGGGGCTATGGGTGAAGGTTGAAGGGTGTACATTGTCTTCATTATAGGGTTGGTTTATAATTTCAACTTGGTTTTATTCAGATTGCGTTTTTTGCGTTATCTAATGGCTGGATGGATTTTACATTACATCGTAAATAGTTCACTCGTATGCTCTTAATTCAGCGACCGAAGCGACGTTCTACAAGAAGAAATGAGATTTTCTAATATATTATAGTCTTTCGAATATTTAATAACCGTTGAATATCTTATCTTAACACATTTTTCCAGGAAAATTTTTCAGGTCAGTACATTTTTAAGTTTGCAATCGGACGAGGGGCTGTATAGTTGGGGTCGTGAGGTTTCATTGACCGAACGATGATTCAAAGCCTTCTCTGGGATATTTTTTTCTTTATTGTTATACTAGCGACTGCCCCGTGACTTTTCGCGTAGTAGGCTCGACTTTCGGCCTCGCCGTATCCTCCCGCCTTATTTTCAATTTTCTTTCATAAAACCTTTCTCCTGACAATTGTTAACACAAGAAAAAAATAATTAGCAAGATTGTTCCATCCGTTCTCAAATCATAGCGTGACCAGGAGAAATAGGGGTTCATTTATATATACTATTGTATATATTATTTCATTTATATATATTGTATATACATTTACATTTGCCTTTTTGAATGCTTGAAATCAAAAATATGTGATCAGAAGACTTGGATTCTACGAGATTTAATTTTTAAGCATAGCACGATTGCGTTTTCATAAAGTGAAAAATTTAAAGCATATAGCGATATAGGTGAAGTTTTAAATCAGTTGCCTTTGAAGCATTGGGTTGAGGGTGCAATTTAATATTAATAATAATTATCTTGTCAATCAGTCTTATTTTATTAATTTTATTAGTATTTTTTCATACAGCCACTCTGTAGCGCGCTAGTGTGCACGTTGTTTCACTGGAGTAAAAAAATTGAATGGAATGGAAAAACATGGCTATATAATTACTTTCGGCCCGTATAATTTGGATCAGTTGACGAATCCATAAAACCATTGTAGTTGCATAATTCTAACCTTAGACACTCATAATCTCGGTTAATTTCGTTTGATACATAAAATGTCATGCGAAATGATCGGGACGAACTACTAGTTATAAAATAATACATAATTTATAATTATTGTAATTAAGCAAATTTAAACGTATTCAATAGAGTATTTATATTATTTACATCCCGACGTTTTAATTAACAACTATATTATAATGAGCAAAGGTTTGTATTTTTGTATGGTTATACCGAGTAAACTGAAATTTACTAGATTTAAAAAAATATTTCACCTTTATAATGCTACATTATCCCTGGGTAACATAGGCTATTGTATATAGGGTATATTTGATTCATCATCACCATCGTCCATCACGCAGCGCAGTTAGTCTGTTATAAAGTTATAGAAATTATTATTATGTACCGCCTATCATAATATTTCAATCAAAAAGATCTCGATTTATAGAGTAATCCTTCACGATGTGCAGAGGTCTTGCAGTATTGTGCTGGCTTTAATCCGTATTAAAGTTATATCATTTCAATATAATATTATATATATATATATATATAAATAAATAAAAATAAAATTTCCCTATATATATTCCGTATATATATATACCTATATATCGGGAATTTTAACTGTGTTTTTCTGTTCAAGTTTCTCAAAGCATCATGAAAGATATACAATATATATGCATAAACCAACAAAGTCACGATAAAAAGAACCCAAAGAGTTTTTTACGATCAATATTAGGAAGTTATGTACGAAATTCTATACTTTTACGGATTTTTTATCGTTTGTTTTGCAAGGCAAAGAAAATAATAATTCTCTAGCTAGGTGAACGCGTAATGATAATCTTGGTGAGCTTTCACCCTAGAACTCTAGTGCAAGTGTAGGCTTATCTCACCACGGACCTCCATGAATGAATCTATTACCTGAAGAGTTGGTAGATTTTATGGTATAGACTTAGTGATTGATGAGGATATTATTTTTAGCGGACCCGGGCAATGTAAAGCACAGGCCACACCGCTAGCTAGCAAGCGGGCGAGCGGGCTGGCGAGCGAAGAGAGACAAGGGAAACTATATAAAGTAAGCGAAGCTTTGGTGAGCTAAACTATGTGGGTTCACAATGAAAACTACAGGGCGAGCGGGTGACATCAAGGGGTGCGTTCCGTGATCCGTCCTTCGGTTATATTATCTTTTTCTTTACATTTTGAGTTCAATCATCATCTGAACTTTCGTCGAACCGACTGAAAGACGCTTCGAAGTACGGAGCTAAGTTACGCTAACCAAGTGAACGAACAACATCGTTGGCATCGTCGGATATTTCGTTCGTATCGTTTGTATCGCTGATTTAGCTTATCTCTGTTGTTCGGGGTGCGAACTCAAGTATGAAAAGAGGTGAAACGAAGCTCGCCCCGCTCGCTCGCTAGCTAGAGGTGTGGGCGTTTAAGCCCAGCCGTGTGATTATCTAAAAGCAAACGTCGTTGCATCTTTGACACCATCCGTGAAACAAATGACGAGATGACAAGAAACGTTGGAAAAACCACCTTGAGTACAAGGGCGACATCTCAAAGTGTTTGACATCGGTGAGGTCGTCGACGAATCATTAGAGAATCGCACGGCAGGCCGCCGCTGGTGGACGCTCACTTCGCTCGTTTAGCTTGTTCGTTGTTGTAGTCATTAGTAACCCTAATGATCTCTCCTTCGCTCGTCGCCGCATTTATATACTTTGATCTGGCCAGGTACCCAAAAGAAAGTTTGTTTCGGTGGTAATAGTACAAAGTTAACGGTAACAGCGCGACCTTATTTTAATTATTTTCACTTTGTGTGAAATTCCTACTAATTACCTACGTGATCACTAACTTATAAGCTAATCATTACATCACAATAACTATGTGCGCTTTCACACGATACTGCGACGATTTCAGGAAGCTTATAGAAAGTAAATACGAGTAGCATAAGAACGGCATCAATAAACGCGTTTCGAGAAAAGATACCAAAACTTTTTTCAAAACACCACAATGATGATGATGTGGGCTGGGATATCTTCAGGAAGTCGTAAGGTTGTCATTGAAAACGTTTCTGTGGCTACTTTTAGATATACGTAGAGAACATTTTAAATGATCATGCTAATCCTTTATGAATTCATACTCGTTATCTAGCACCCTAGTGCCAGTCCATATGCGCTATCGAATTAATGATCAAACAAATCTTGACTATTAATATGGTTATGTTTATAACTGTCTGTTATAATACATATGTTGATATAACACATATTTGATACAACAATTTATGTATCTATATGTATATGCGAGTGTGTATGTATGTGTTAAAATATTTCTGGGGTGTCATGCAAAGCAATGCAATTATATTTTTGAATTGTAAATAGCCGCCATTCTTAATATTATAAGATTGTTTCCTAACAGGGTTTGCCTTAAAACCAGCGTTGATTGTCACAGACACTCAGCAAAACGCTGAGCTAGGACCCATTTAACATATCATAACGTAAAGTTACGTTTTATTTAATTTATACTGATGTTTTATGGTTGTGTGACTGAAGAAAAGTATATTTTCTTATTTTAATTATTGACGTAATTTGTTTTAGAAATTAAAGAAGTAACAACATGCCATATTCTCTTACAGTGTAGTAAAGTGTTTTATATTTATTTTATCGTGTGTTTAATTGCAATGCAGTAGTGTAAAAACTGTGCGTTATTTTATGCGTTATTAAGTTACCTACATACCATGACAAAACAATTTCACGAATCAACCTCGTATTAAGGTACATCACAGTTCTTTGTACGACCGGTTAATGTTAACACAACAAGTATAAATTCATTTTAATGCGATAATTTTAAACAAAGCAGATAACATTTCCAACCACAAATGATTATTCCTCGCAACTACAAAAACTTTTAATAATGCCGGCCAGAAAACAAATGCACGTATCCTTGGTAATTTTTGGCTTTGCTCCAAACTGCAGGAGCCAGGGGGAGAGTAGGCGTTACAGGAGGTGTAGTTTAGGGGACATTCAGGTTATTTAGGTATTCTGTAGAGAGCAAATCCAGCTTAACTTAGCTAGGACAAGTTAGGATTTAATTTAATTTTAAGCTTGAATAATGGAGTATGTGTACGTTATGTTAGTTTTAAGTATGTCAAAATGTTAAGTTACCGCAATGGTTATTGCGCGGTTAAGTTACTTATAAATCTAGGCTCGTTTCCTGCTGTGGGACTATTAGAACTTAGTACAAGAATAGTGTTTTGTATACTCTGAAGCCTGTTGTTTGATAGATACCTACGTGTTTTCGCTATCTATCCATGGAGGGACGGAGTCGAAGAATAGTCATCTTCAGGATGTGGGTGGTAATAGGCATGGATACCCGGTATACTAGCTAAAAATCCTCTCATGCAATATCTTGGTTAATAACACAATTATGCATGGTAATCTACCTCCAAGATGCCGTGTGTCACATATTATGTGTTAGGGTTTCGAAGGTATCGACCGAGATTACTGGCAATAAGACTCAAACTTCAAACGGGCTGACGAGCAACAATGGTATGAGATATTTTTTGGGCGGAACTGCAACTGTCATGGACTAAGGTGAGTGATTAGGATCAGCTGCACAACTTGTCTGTCTCTTACTATAAAAAGAAGGGGAAACCCGGATTCTACAATACCTTAGGGATAGTCAGTCCTGCTAGAAATAACGAATCGTAAAAAAAATACTTAGGTACTTGACTAATTATGATCAAATACCAGTTTTTTGGCCAGTTCTGGAGTCAAGACCACGGACCAGCAAGCGCAGTGGAGGTCGTCCACTGACAAGGAGGATAGAGGACCTGACAAAGATCGCAGGATGACGTAGGATACAGGCTCCAACCGGTTTTTTTTGGAAACTGATGGAGAGGCATATGTTTAGCAGTGAATGTCCTACGGCTCAGATGATGATGATGATGACCAGTTTTTTACGTTACATCATAATTAATATTATTAGGTTATTACTTACCCAACAGTAACATCAAAAATATTACTCCCGACCGAACTGGAAACCGCCATGTCTCCGAAGCCCTTCCTGGCGACGATGACTGACGTTATCAAGTCCGGCACCGAAGTCCCAGCTGCCAGGAGCGTCAGCCCCATGACCTCCGGAGGCACCATGGCTGTAGCACCTGCTACGTTCGCCCACCACACCATGAGGTACGAGAAAAATGCTATCCAAACTATCGACCCTATAAATGTTATAGGGAACAGGTTCTTCCCTGGAAAGAGAAAAAAAAAGTTGTGTTAAAGCTTCTCCAAACGTCTGAACATCTGTGACGTCAAAGAGTATAAGTGCATGCTTGTGCGCATGTGACCATTGTTATTTTTTATTAATTTTGAACGCACTCTAAAAGTGAATGTTATATACTCGGAAAAGAACAGGGCATGGAAGCCGGGCTAAAATCAGAAATTAAATGCATATATAGGTACCTATCTTTTTTTACTTACGATGTTAATAGTGCGTAGGAAAGAGACATATAATACCGTTTTGTTTCGTTATCATGCAGGCTGTCACAAGTTAATTTTTGGAGAGTGACGATCCATCCTCATTTTCTTTTCACTAACTATGGGAATATAACATAAAACTACAAAATTAAGTTGATTTCAAGTATTTTGACGTATTCGATAGAACTTTTGTATTTGTTAGCATTATAAGATGACCATAGGTAACCATTTGACATTGCTAATTTTTTGCTTGTGACACGTTGAAAAATAATTAAAACAAACAGCCATGTTTTGTTTCACTCACACCTTAGGACATGCTATTCGACATAAATTAATAAACTATAGAGTACTAAAATAGAGTACTCGGTTCTGTTTGAGCCCCGATTCCATGCCCTGTTATTGTTCCGATGTTATATAGTGTGTAATCCTATAGAAGAATATATTTTCTTTCTATTACAACACTACTAACGAACATTTTGGGGGCGGGTGGGGGCGCCCCGCTCCACGGGCCCTCTGTGCAACTTGAATTGCGCAGGAGTCGTTATTTTCTAAGCTAATACATGTTAATAGGCATAAACACTCGTGTTGCATACATTTCATGATTCAGGCGGCTACCACAACTGCCTGCATTCTTCCAGCAGAAAGGTCACTAAATGTTTCTTTGAAATACCCAGATAAATCCTTTTGTAACACTACCCACATGATTATACTTTGTAAAAAACTATACGTAGCCATTTTCTAGGACATATATGCAGTTATCAAGTTTTATTATCCATATCTACATTTTACGAGCCCAAATTATACGTTTCACAAAGATTTTTTCACTGAAGTGGTCCACTAGCAGACGGAGAATATAGCTTAGTATGAGATGTCATAAAACGAGTATGCTTTTAACATTTGGAATCTAGGTTGGGCAGAAATGTTAGCGCTGACTAGATTTATATCAATACTAGCTGCGCTGCGCGGTTTCACCCGCGTGCTGATTGATGATGCTGAATTAAAATATATACCCTTTGTTACTCAGGGATAATGTGGCATTCTAATGGTGAAACAATTTTTGGAATCGCTCCAACAGTTTTTGCGTTTATCTATTACAAATAAACAATCAATCAAATCTTAAATAATGTGGTCTAGTTTGTCGGTACAAACTAGCGTTACTATTGCACATTTTAACGTGGAAAAGTAGATATTATGACATAACTGTACCAGTTAGACATATGGTATTGCTTTTATAAATATTGATGTCCTCTATAAAACTGTTGTACTTACATCACTTTGCTCTATTGTCAATAGTTACGCAGCGTACGCGATATAAGGTTTTTTTAGTATTTTTTTCACACCTTGCGTTACATCTCGAAGTTTCCATACGGAACTCTACCTTTTTTTAAATATTCAATGTTCATCAGAGAAATGTAGGATCCTAATGGTAAAATATTTTTCGAATCGGTCCACTAGTTTCAGAGGCTATTAAACTTAAACACACAAACAAAGAAATGTTTTATTTTTATAATATTAGTGTAGATATTTTTTTCTAATGCCAAGCCAAGGCACATAAACTAGCTTTTGTGAGATTCGCACGATAGAGTTATTAATTGTATCGTGGATATATACACAACTGTATTATTCACAGCAAACTAGAGCGTTGCAACGAAATAGTGCCATAGAATCAATATTGTTTGAATAAATATACGTTATTTTTTTTTATTGCCAAAAGTAGGCAGACAAGCACGCGGCCTACCTGACTGAAAGTGGTCACCGCACCGTCGCCTATAGACGTTTGCAACACCAAGGGCGTTACCAACGCGCTGCCGACCTCTAAGAAATTTAATGACGCTCTTTTTAAACAACCCCATATCGTAGCGCAGAAAAAAAAGGAAAATTAGGAGAAAATGTTATGCAAAAACAATATTTAGAAATAATTCTGAACATTGACCACGAGTTTCTCTTTTACTTATTATTCAAGATCTGCTTTTTAGGGTTCCTTACCCAAAGGGTAAAACACGGATTCCTATTACTAAGACGGACAGTGGTCCGTCCGTCTTCGATTCCGACTCACAAGTGGCCGGTTTTTTATTTATTCAATAAATTACTCTTGCACGAAGCAGTTTATGTGGGTACCCCCGCAGTCGAAAAACTCTGATCAACGCAATCTCGTAGTGTGCTTGCATAGAACTATTCTTCAACGAGCGACCGAGGTCTTAGTAGTAACTTATGCGAATCTGCGTTTGTTTGTTTAATAATAACTTACTTTTGTAAGGATCTTTGGGAATACCGTTCTTCCCAAAGATCCGATTACACAAGTAAGTTATTACAGATACTTACAGTTCTTGTCAATGGAATGTTTAATAATAATTGAGCAAATCAAGGGTTTAAAAAAGATTGATACTACCAAGTCACTTAGGCCAAGAGGGACATTAAATGGAAAAGGGATATACTTGTAATTTGGAAAATGATAATTTATTTAATTTTCAAAGGTGTTATAGATCTTTTTAACTCTGAAATGTAACATTTCTAAAATAATTGATTACCTATTGGGTTAATATTAAGTAGGGTATAATAATAAAATAATTATATGTACACATTGAAGACTTTTATTGAATTTTGGATTCCATACTTATTTAAAGTATTTACATGTAATAAAAAGTAGCCTATTACCATGTGGGGTCATCTTCACCATAGCTGTTATAAGCCGCTAGATGGCGTCTAACTTCGAGTAAACCTGTGTAATGGTTTCTTGCTTTACAAAAAACTTGACTCAGTATCGAGGATATTCAGACTTTACTTTACTTTTTAACTTTACTCTATATTATAATATTTGCTCTCTTATTTTACGGCGCGGTTAGTATATTTTGCATTTATATCCACAGCGTAATGTCATTTGGGATATCGCTATGGGATTCAGCGGCTGATATAGAGACCATCTTTATCCTACAGAAACGTGCTATTCGAGCTATATACGAAATGGGCCCCCGTGAACCTTTGAGAGATTTATTTAAGGAATGAATATATTAACTTTGCCTTCCTTATATGTATTTGAAAATATAATGTATAGTATTACTGTTTAAAGCTCGTGTCAGACGCCATTGACCAACTAGGCCACCGAGAATCTGGTGAAAATCTGGAGAGTCAGAAGACGCGGGTTCGAATCCCGCCCGAGGATGAAATTTTTCTCTCTATAAATTTCAATATAATGTATTTGCGTAAAAAATTACCTAAATATAAGTTAAATAGTGATCACCACACTTTTAATACTAGAAATACAAATAGGATAGCTGTACCTAGTTTTAGACTTGCGAAGACTCATTCCTAGGAAATTGTGTGCGTTTTTACAATAAAATCCCAAAACACATAAGGCGTCTTTGGTGCCTAAATTGAATAAATGATCTTGACTTTGACTTACTTGGATAGAATTTTAACTTTCTTTATATTGTTTTCAAGTTCAAGCACCGATGGACATTTAGCTAGTCCATGATCAAATTAAAGTCGGTCAAGATTTTAAGAATTCGGTGAGAACCCACGATTCAAACTCCCTGATATGTCTTGTATTACATTTACTATAACTTTGGAAAAGGCAAAAGTAAAGCAAATCATTCAAAACAATAACTTTATTATTCCACAAATATGGGACCCGATTTGTGTTTATCATATGCGGATTTTGCTCAATAAATATGGAGGGATCTCTAATATAGAAATTTTGTTTTGGTTAAACTTCGCCGAGTCCTAAAAAAAAGAAACTATTTGAATAAAAGTTATCTCGCATTGGACGTTTATGTTGATTTGTATCTTTCAACCTGTAGAATTTGAAAATCTCTCAGGGTCTATTTACTCCTATTTTTTCATCTTAAAGTACTTAGTTATTGCTGGATATCTGTACAGCCACTTGTTGACTTGACAAGGTTTTGACACATTGGAACTAATTACTCAACAAGGCAAGATCGATAGCAACTACGTATGCCGCCTACCGGTCTCTGAACGATAATATTGGAAGTCTTTTCTTCTGACTTCAAAAAAGTACCTCCTACTCAATTCGACTGTGTTTTTTTATGTTCGTTACCTCATAATTTTCGACTGGGTGAACCGATTTCTAAAATTTTTTTTTTGTTTGAAGCTGGTGCTTCCCGTGTGGTCCCATGTATTTTAATTATTTCAAACATTATTACATTTTTTTATCAAATCGGTCCAGTAATTTCTGAATTACACTCCAATAACTGATTTTTACCATAGTAATAGAATTGAAGTCGGTATAAATTTTTTCAAATTGCACTTGTTATTAAAAACTCAATCAGTTATTCCGTCGCAGATGGTTACTGCTAATGGCCAGGTCTTCAGACGCACTTTCATATAGCCAGTTATGGTTATTTAACGTACTTCTTATGGATTGAACCCAAAATATGAATTCAAACAAAATGTTTTGCAGTCATAAAATATATTTTCTTCTTCAAACGATATGACACAATTAACGGAGCGATAACACACCGTTCCTTGCTTAAAAATTATTTACAAATCAATGTAACGGAACATGGTAGAAATGTTTTTTACGCAGCTCTAACGCTCTTACTATTTTGAAAATGTTCTTCCACAGTCTGCTGGCTATACTTGTGTACTTTATAAGTACTTCTTTAAAGTTTTCGTATTCCTCAGCGAGTCATCATTGTCCAAAAAATACAGTAGGCGAATATCTCTCTGGTACTCCCTAACCTGGAGCATTCACTTGTAATGTAACATTTTCAGCATTCGATTTTGAGCATTGCATTACAATACTGCCCCCTCACTTGTCGAGCATTCAATTGTAAGCCGTGTTACAAGTTGCTTCATATTATTACACATTGTATCATCAAGTTGCGCACTGTTGCTCGGTGCCTCTCAACAACGTAATGCTCGAATCTGTAACATTACAGTTTGCGCACTGTAATGCTCGGTTCTCCTCCTTCACTGATGTAATGCTCGACTCTGTAACGTTACATTACAGGCGAATGCTCGAATTGAGGGAGCACCTTAAAGCAAAGCTTATTTCCTGATGTGCATTCCTAACTTTATACCTACGAATGATATATCTATAAGAAAAGGTTCTTACCTCTCGGCGTCCTAGTATCCGGGAGGGTGATCCATAAGGGGAAGACAATTGGTGCAACCAACAAATACGTCAGTCGCTTGCGGAAGCCGGAGGGCCACGACATATCCAGAGGCGTCGTGTCTTCCTCCAGGTCTCCTATCTGTAATAAGAGGAAACGAATTGGTTGCGTGCAAAAAATGAAACAATTTTGAAGTCCTCAAAGTGTCGAATTCTAGAAGAACGCTTAATAGTGAATCTAGGTCCCGAGACACGGCTGCTTTGTCCGAGCCCAACAATGATATCACTTGCAACGCCACAGTGTTTTCACAAATGAACACTGCAGCTTCGGACATAATATCTATTGCTGCGGAGGTACCCACCAAGGCGGACGCTTGCACATAGTTTAGTGAATGCTCACAAGGGATGTGTCACAAGGTCGAAAGCAGAAAGTTTGATTCTGGAACTTTGTTTGGACTAGTAGTAAAGTGTCTGCCCGTCTCAGGTAAGCCGGTTTTTTGGTTTTAAGATTTTTGGGGAAATACTGAGTCGTTCACTATTGAACTGAAATGTATAAATTTGGATATTTTTGAATTGGTGTAACTTTTATACGGTAGATGACAAATTACTATATATGCATATAGAGCAAAGTATAGTAATTTTTAAACTTTCGCGATTTGAACACATAGTTATATTATATTAACGGGGCTTAATCGCGTTAGTAATAGTATTTATTTACCTCGACGTTTCGATCAAGTTGCATTGATCGTGGTCACGAGCGGGCTGAAGAGGCGGGTGTCATTGTCTTGAAGTATGGAGATACTTTTTAATATACCCCCAACAGTTGTTATAAAAAGTCATTGTCCCGACACACAACACTAACGATATCGACAGATTTTTCTGAGGATAAATCGCGACGGGTACACTTTTTAATCACTGGATTCCATGTTGCCGCCAGTTTGAAACCATCCTCCCGGTTGAAGTTACGGTGTTTTTTAATCTCAACAGCTTCACGTACCATTCTCGAGTAATAGTGACGCTCCATAGAGAGGATTTTGGGGTCGTGAAGTTCAATCCAGTGATTAGGTCCTGACTCGAGCAGATGTTCAGCGATCGCAGATTTATTTATTTGGCGGTATTTCGAGCTAAATAAATACTATTACTAACGCGATTAAGCCCCGTTAATATAATATAACTAAGAGCAAAGTATGACAAAAAGAGAGGTAAAAGCACTTTTTTGAATATCCTCCGCTCATAGCTAGACAACGACGGTAATAGTTAAAAAAATGTATAGAAGCGACATAATTTGAGGATTGTATCAGCTTTTATTTTGTAGTAAGTATAACAACATTTCATATGATGCATCGTTTTCAAGATGTAAGAAAAACTACAATGCAGGACCTTCTACGTGTTCCTATCCCTAGGGCTCAGATGGGTGGGGACTTTTACTATGTTTGTCTCCTATCTATTAGTCCAAACAAAGTTCCCTAGTAAGTACTCGTAAAACTTTCTGCTTTCGTTCTTTCCATCCACAAGCATTCGTTATCTAAAATAATAGTAACACCTAATTATGTAACCCGGGTAAAATGTGTCACCGAAGGGTCCGAGGGGGGCCCAAGTCCGAGACCCACACATGAACGAGGGTGGTTCGGGGCCCGTCAAAAGGCTTCGTTTATTATTATTAAATACGGACACAGATGTACAATGTACTTAATATAATTGATGATATCGTGGGTTATAAGTAATTGACCTTCATTTGAATGTAGTATTAATTTTACTCGCTTACGTAATCTTAGACTGAATCTCACGTAACAGGTTCACAAAGAGATAGTGAAGAAGAAGAAGTGTTTAGGTATCTGCCTACACAAATAAAAATACAAAATTTGCTTAATGTTCATACACATGTAAACTTTTCTGTAGTTGAAACTTTTTTACTGTAGTATACAGGATGGTCTCCAAGAGAGTTAAAGAAAAGTGAAAGGAGTTAGAAAGATAGCCTATATTGAACCAATGGATTCCGTTAATGAAAAGGATCATTCTTGGTGAAGAAATGTATTCCTAAAAACGTAAACGTAATGTGAAACTTAAAAGAATTACCAAATTTGCACTATTTTCTACCGACTTCCAAAAAGGAGTACTCAAGGTACTCAATTCGATTGTATTTTTTTTTAATTATATTTGTTACTTCATAATTTTCGACTGGGTGAATCGATTCTAAAAATTCTTAATTTGTTTGAAAGCTGGGGCTTCCCATGTGGTCCCATACATTTTATCAAATTCGGTCCAGTAGTTTTTGAGTTATACTCCAACAACTGAATAGAATGGAAGTCGGTTTCAAATTTTTCAAGTTGTACTTACTTGTATTATGTTTACATGGAAGAAAACTCGTCTCCTTATCAAACTTTTTGGTCAATATGTGTGAAACTCATTTTTCTTATTAGCAGGATACTATAGTGATAATGAAACTGATTAAAAGGATTGCATAGCTAGTACTTTCCATGCTAAAAGAGAAAACTCTTTTCTACCTCTTAACATTGTCCGATTTCAGTGATTTTTTTTCATGGTATCATGGGATTGTTTACTATGCCCGTACGTTTTGATTTTTTCAGTATTTTTTAAGTTCTAAAAAGGGAAATTTATAGTACTTTGAAATACTGAAAAATCAAAACGTACGGGCATAGTAAACAATCCCATGATACCATGAAAAAAAATCACTGAAATCGGACAATGTTAAGAGGTAGAAAAGAGTTTTCTCTTTTAGCATGGAAAGTACTAGATATGCAATCCTCTTAAACGTGGGTGTGTATCGTATACTTTTACAGTGTGTGGGGTGTATAAGGGAGTGTATTTGTGTTTGTGAACAACTAACATGTAGTGTTATCTGGTTTTGATGAACTGTTTTATATAATGTTCATAAGTTTTATTCTGCAGCCATCATTTATGGTTTTAGTTGGTAAAACTTAGTTTCAAAAATGTATTTCTGTTTTCGTTTATATAACGACACGAGGGACATGATGACTTCAATAGTTCAGTTCGTAGCGAGCCTGGCTTCGAAGCGCGGGGTCAAGGGTCGATCTTTAGACAAAGCAATTATTTTTGATGAGCAGAAAGGTGTGTTGTTGATTCATGAATGTTGTGATATGTTATTGTGTGGGTCCGTGCCTTCCGCGGCACATTACATTCTAATGCACCCGCGTTGGACGAGTGTGTAAAACTTTAGGGCGGAGTATACCTTTAAACGGGCAATTCTTGTGTATATGTTTTTTATTTATAATCTGGATCTCGGAATCTGCTCCACTGATTTTAGTGAAATTTAGTATAAATTGATCTAACTAGGTTTAATTTTTTATTAACGTCTTTTTATCCGCAATGCAATTACCTATTAGCAATTAATTTAATTGTAATTAATTAAATCTACTTGACAATAGATGGCGCTGTCAAGCAACACTAAGCCAATAAGTGTTTGGTTTGATGTTTGTCCAAGAATATCAATTGTTTACTTAAAAGCTTGGGCATCCAGGTACTGACATAATAATGTTCCGTGTTTATTAGTCGCGGATGAGTGTTCATCTATAGAGACGACCTAAATAAGCAACTCGATGGGGGTTGCTACAAAAATAGAATGTTCATAATATATAATTTATATCTATATACGGCCAATAAGGCCTTGTAATAAGGCCATTGAAATAGCGTACATAGGGCCCGCTGCAACGAGCATTCCATATGAAAAAAATTGTGCTATTCATTTTGAATTTAACCTTTGTTTATTTAAAAGAAAGGTTGTTTACCTATGTGAACTTACCTTACGGTACATAAAAAAATATAGACATGCCCGTAGATTCGCCAATCGTCATATTTGGCCAATAATATAATAGTTTGCTCAGAAATCTCACTACTTTTCCAGGAATTGCGACACGTGTGGTTAAAAGTTTACTGGGTAACCCGCCCTGGACACGACAGCAGTCCCGCTGTTGTCGTGTCCTACAGGAATAGACCAGGTGATCCTTTACTTATTTATATATATGTAACAGTAAGTAACAAGTGAAGAGTAAAAAGAGATTGGAATGACAAATCAAGCGCCTCGCCTGCGTATGACAGTGACACCCAGGGTACATAGTCTCTTAGGCCTTTATTAATAAACGTTGCGTAAACATAGATTAGGCGTAACATGCTTTGTCTTGCTTTCACGTGTGACGTTTACTGCAAGCGAAAAATTGACAGATGTTTTAACTACTCCGGGTTTATCACAAGTTTATTAATAAGGCCGTTAGCTATTAGCGCTGAAACACGTTATCGCAACTCAAATACATGAAAATTATCGTTTTTGACTGCTTTTGTAGTGTCCTCGCTATACCGACGGGCCAGCGGCTTGCTATCGATAATTTTTGACATAATTGGTATGCTGTAAACTATTGAGTTGCGATAGCGATGTTACAGTTGCATACTTGTAGTCCAGAACTTAGAAATCAAGCTTTGAGCGGTACTGTGCTTGTCTCTCTGATTGTTAAGTTGTATCCACATTAAATTTCTTTGACTTGCTACGCTGTAACACTAATGGTTTCCCACTCGTCAAATATCTTCGACCAATATACATTTGATCAAACAAAATTGAATGACTTCATTCAATTTACTAACAGCACCGATATTTGAACAAAGATTTTGACTATTTCATCAATTGCAATTTCGTAGACAATATCCATGATGGTATTTTTGATAGATGCTTATAAAAGCAATCAACTACGCCAATTACAAAGATATCTTGGATAAAGAATATTTGACGAGTGGAATGGGTCAAAGAAATTTGAGCAAATGTTGGACATAAAAATACTAAGACTTGCTCAGAATGTGTATGGCATTGCTGAGATGCCAACCAAGAAGGCTTCTTGCACAAAAGCCGCTACGACCTAGAATGTCAGTCAGTTAGTCATTCAGTTTTATTGTCTCTTACGTTTCACATCTCGATTTACAGAATTTGGTAGTGTATACTATCAAATTTCATTTAACGTACTAGATTCGAACGATTTGATTAGAAAGATCGAGTTGGTGTAAAAACTTCACAGAAATCCACCCTGTAAAGTATTGGGAGCTGTAATAACTTGTTGAAGACGGTACCATGATAGTTCCAAAGTGCTTATTGTCACATTATTGTGCGCATGGTACCGATACCGACTTCGACACTTTTTGGTGTCGAAGTCGGTTCTGTTATTAGACACAAAAAACACTCTTTTAGTGACCCTTGCTACTTAGGTACCTACGGAATCGGTTGTCATTCACCGTCAACGATGTTATCATAAAATCATCAAAATAGGCAAAACACTATTCAGTTATTTCAGTGTAACTAAAAACTGTTGGAAGAATTCTGTAAAATTTAAACACTACATGTGGTGTTTCTCGAGAACACTCTCACAGATCCACTAGCTTAAGTCCCGTCCCGATGGTCCACCTAAGAGTTGAACAAATGCTTACCCGCCCCGCCGGACCCGCAGACACACACCCTGTTAATAATATAGCACATCCTTCCACCCGTGCGCTGTGGCCGACATCACTCACACCAGAATTCCAACGTTACAATTCCCCTCGACGTTTTGCTGACACCTCGAATGTGTTTTTAAACCTTTTGGGATATAAATAGAAGATTATTTTTAAACGACTTCACAAAAAGAAGGTTTCTCAATTCTACCGCAATTATATAAAAAAAATTATGTTTGTTCGCGGATAAATTCGTCTTTTGTGATCTGATTTAAATGTATTTTTGTTTAGTAGAGTATACTTTTGAAGTGGCACATTTAAATTTTACAGAATTCTTCCAACAGTTTTTAGTTACACTGAAATAACTGAATAGTGTTTTGCCTATTTTGATGATTTTATGATAACATCGTTGACGGTGAATGACAACCGATTCCGTAGGTACCTAAGTAGCAAGGGTCACTAAAAGAGTGTTTTTTGTGTCTAATAACAGAACCGACTTCGACACCAAAAAGTGTCGAAGTCGGTATCGGTACCATGCGCACAATAATGTGACAATAAGCACTTTGGAACTATCATGGTACCGTCTTCAACAAGTTATTACAGCTCCCAATACTTTACAGGGTGGATTTCTGTGAAGTTTTTAAACCAACTCGATCTTTCTAATCAAATCGTTCGAATCTAGTACGTTAAATGAAATTTGATAGTATACACTACCAAATTCTGTAAATCGAGATGTGAAACGTAAGAGACAATAAAACTGAATGACTAACTGACTGACATTCTAGGTCGTAGCGGCTTTTGTGCAAGCGTTGTTTATGAACCAATTTTTATGATTATTTTTTGGTTGGTAAAATATACTTCCGAGGTGGTAAATTTTATCAAATTCGTTCCAGTAAGTTTTCTAGTTGCGCTGGAGCGCAACTAGTAAGTAAAGTGGAACCGACTTTTAAACACTAAAAAGGGAGAAATAACTTATTCGGTACCATGCGCACAATATTGTGGCACTTTTGAAATACCATGGTACCGACTTTGACAAGTTATTTTGCTACATTTTTGAAGTTTACAAGTGTTAAATTAGGCTACATTATTGGCAAAAAATATTCTAACGTTTCGAACACACTTTAGTGAACATGGTCAAGGGTAGATTGGATAACAGTTGTCTGTTATAAAGTTATGGGAATTATTTTTATGTACCGCTTGTCTAAATACGTTCCCGATGCACATCATTTCAATGTTTTTAAGAATCGCAAAAGCTTAAGAAATAATTAAATTCTGCAATTCTCAGAAAAAAATATTTCTTCCCGCCTATTACTAGGATCAGCGGCGACAAAGACGATCAGATGTCTATGCAGACAGTTTATTCACAAACTAGTATAGTTAAGTTTATTAAAGAATTGTTTGAAGACGACCAAAGACATCTATGCAAAGAGTTTATATATAATTGTTTAAAAACGACCAAAACCCAACAAGACCAAACTTCAACCAACCAAAACCCAACAAGAGATATAAAAAAAGTCCAGTTTCATAAAACCATTAGACAACTCATAGAATACATTTTACTAATAAAATAGCAGTATAGTCTCTGGACAGTACATTATTTTAATAATTTGTCGTGAAATATGGCTCAAAAAAAAATATGGTAAAAAACCAATGCTCTTATATTAAAAAGAGGTAGATTCGTCAAGTTAGAACTGACGCGAAGACAATGTTGTCCTAGTTTTCGCGTATACGCCGAATCAATTGTTGATTAAGTTCAATTAAAAAAAATTATACATATCAGCTTATATTGATCACAAACTTTTTTGTATTTACACAATTTACACAAACTATTATGTATGTTTATCGGCCAGCATAAAGCTGCTGGGTTGACGAACCCATATAGATCTTAACTCAACCGCTTAGACTGAATCCATCCTCAGTCCATACCGTCCCAACTTAAACCTAAAATCACGGATCATCTGTGGCTTAAATCTATAAATTCAAGTTTCAAACCCAAACGTCCGTCTAATCCATTTGTCAAAGTTAGATCTTATCTAATCTTGACTGAGGTTAGGTTTCCCTTCGGGCTAAGATTAATGAAAATGTAGATTTTGTGATAATAATCGCACAAACGAGGGTAGTCTTGTAGGTAGGAGGGCTTGGGGTATATAAAGTAAAACATTGGAAGAGGGACAATTCGAGACCTCACTTTTTAATGTTATTTGACGGTTTAACTCACTCGGTAGGTATAGTCGAATATCTCGACTATACCTACTATATAATATCGTGACCGTTCGGGCCACTTCTTCATGGAGTACGTGCGCACCCGGCTGCGTTCGCGCTAGTACTAAATCAAGATATTCGACTATACCTAATGCGTAAGTTAAACCGTCAAAATAACATTAAAATGTATTTTTTTTGTCAAAAGTCAAAATAGTCAAAGTCAAAGTAGCGATTTCTCCCGCGAGTACTGGCGACCGCCCTACGCGCCCGTTGTGACGTCACCACCGGTGCGGGCAAGCTGTATCCGTCAGTTTCTTCGTCGAGACCTCACATTATTAGAAACTAAATGACATAATTGCATGTGACAAGACAGGCAAGTCATGCGCGTGATCATTACCTACGCAGGGTCTCAATTATTCTCTTAGCTATTGAACCGCGTTTTCGCAACTCAATTGTATGAAAATTTATGTTTTGACAGTTTTCGTAATCTGTTCGCTATTTAGGTTCGACCGCGGACTAGTGGTTTACTATTGATAGTTTTTGACTAACGGCCGGTGCCAATAATCTATCTATCTATCACCGATTTACATTACTAGAGATGTATATTTGACACTACTTGTATGGACGTTATGTCAAGTTTCTATCGGTAGTAAGGAAAACTGTGGACAGATAGATTATTGGGATCGGCCCTTCAATTGGTTTTCTGTAAATTATTGTGTTGCGATTGCGTTGCTACAGTGGCTTACATTGACAGTCTGATCCATAAATTAAGTTTCCGAGATGTTTTGAAGGTTTTTAGGGAGCAAAATGATTAAATAAGTATTTATCTATTGTCAGAATTCACTGTATTGATGTGTTGACTGACGCAAGATAAAAATAATGTTTTCAATCATATTTCAACGGCAACATTCGCAAGCCGTAGCACAGCCATACGACAGCAATCTGATTGCTATACAACTGCCATTGCAAAAGTAGATCTAACAGACTAGCGATTTTGACATTAAAGGTGCAAGTTGGTAGCCGGCTACACGTCGCAGCCGCAGACGACGTGTCGTCGCTTCATGTCGCCGCGACACGTCGTCGCTTCATGTCGCTGCAGTCATGATTTCGAACCCGACTGCAGACGGCAACTTCAGATGGCATCAACCATTTGAAAAGCGATACGAAAGGTTTAGTTTAAAAGATTTTCAGTTGTTTTATTAGGTAGATTGGTACCCGCGAGCGGCACTACTGATCTGCGATCGGACGATAGTGTCGTCTGCCGCTTGACGACGTGACGCTAACTACGAATGGTATTTCATAGAAACCAGTAGTGTCGCTGCGACACGTCGTTTGCTGCGGCTTCATATAGCCGGCTACCAACTTGCAACTCAAAGGCAGTTCAATCGCAGAAGCATCGCTGATAGCGTGACGTTTTTTAATAGGCAAGAGACTTGCTCATAACAGTTGCAGTGCCATCTAGACCTTAGAACTGTATTGCGTGCTTTGCGCTCGATACTCCGAGATGGTCTTTGAGACACTTCAATTTTCTACCGTTTTCCAAAAAAGGAGGAGGTACTCAATTCGACTGTATTTTTTTGTTTGTTACCTCATATCTTTCGACTGGGTGAACTGATTCTTAAAATTCTTTTTTGTTTGAAAGCTGGTGCTTCCCGTGTGATCCCATTTGAATTGCATCAAATTAGGTCCAGTAGTTTTTGAGATACACTCCAATAACTGAACAGAATGGAAGTAAGTATTAAATTTTCTACCGACTTCCAAAAGGGAGGACGTACTCAATTCGACTCTCTATTTTTTTAATGTTTGTTACCTCATAACTTTCGGCTGGGTGAACCGATTCTCAAAATTATTTTTTTGTTTGAAAGCTGGTGCTTTCCGTGTGGTCCTATTTAGAATGGAAGTTGGTATTAAGGTTTTCAAATTGTACTTGTTTAAAGTGTAATTTTATCATTGTTGCCGAATGTGTGTGTAGACAAAAGTAACCGTATTTATTTTTGTAACGCTTTTTTATAGTGATGCTGCAATAATGAGTTTACCTATCTATCTATTGATTGTTTATCTATGTTATGTTTCTCTTAAGTCCCAACATTGAGCTAAGTGTAACATATAAATCAATGAGTACCAACCGCTCATATCAAAACTTAAAGATCGGAAAATCGCGTTCCCGTTGTGGGTCACAGTGGGGCAGAGTTTGCCCCATTGTTTCTGAACAGCGACAACCCGTGTTATTAACGACATCAGCGACCTGAATAAGGCACTTTCGAGAACATGAACAAGCTTTGTTAGAAAAGCGTAAATGAATAGGCTTTTTCTTAAAGGTATTGGTTATGATATATGTTTAGACTTCCCTTGACAACATGGTCTGTTTAACAACACTGAGAAGTATTCGAAAAATGTGTATTTAAAGTGTACGCGATTTCATTCCATTCGTTCAAAGTTGTTTAATTTAAAAGTTTCAAGAATCATGAAGGTGTAAGTAACTATTTGGTGTTTTTATTATTTTTGTTGTCCATGTTATCAGAGTTAATTTTTTAAATAAAAAATATATTGAGTTAGGAGGGCTGAGTGACCCACGCCCTGGCTACAACAAATCCTTCACGTAATCGCTGTGTTTTTAATCATTAATGTAATGTTATAATTAATTTTAAAATAAGACCTTACCAAATTAAATTATTAGTAATTTTAACATAGGGCTTTGTCGCCGATTCGAGTATTATAACGCCCCTTTTAAACAAATAAATAATTGATTTTTAATTGCTAACAAATACACTTTTTTGGAGTCTTCTGATAACAGGTCCAGTAGATATACTTGAACAGCTGCCAACCAAGGATTAATCCAGAGTTAAATTAGTCCTTTTTGCGGAGTTCTGGACACATTAACATGTGGTATACCTACATCATCGTTAATGTATATCGTCAACGATGCTATATCAAAGAGTGAAAGCCAAAAGTCTAAGAGTTAGAGATAGGAGATTTTGAATCAAATCTATTGGTGCCAATCATAATGACATATTAAGTACTACTGCTGTGTACCTACGTCTTGGTGGGTACCATCGCATTGCATATATTGGATCAGAAGTGGAAAATCAAACAATGTTTAAGTCCCAAAGAGTATATTTAAACTATTCCACAATCGGCCCTTTAAATATCACAAACTTCAACACTGTTAATACTGAAATAATAATCACTATCTTTGCAATATCCCTTTTTACTAGTATTCGTCTGATAGGATCGCTTGCTCGAGCCAACATGGCTGCTTCCAAGCCCGACCCCCGGAGGTATGCTAGTACTCTCGTCTTTTTAACTCTTATTATAGATATAAAATAATCCATCAAACTAAAATTGTAAATAAATACAATTTGAATATTACATAAATTATAATGAATTATTAACTATATATATACTATTAACATTTCATAATTTAATCGTTTGTAATGAAATATACGTTGTTCTGTTTCCTAGTCAAAACGATACTTGCACAGTATAAAACTAGCAACGGAATTACTAGGCATATCAACGGCTTAGCAACAAAATAATATAAATATTAACATTGTTCCGTTTCCTAGTCAAAACAATACATTTAAAATATCAAATTAACTACGGAAGTACTTGCATAACTACAGTTTAGCATCGTATTAATATCTAGAGTTATATTAATATTGTGTATCTCTTCGTTTATTAATAGTAATTGTATTGGCTGCCACTCTGCGATTGTTACGATAGTCAAGTGGAAGTGTTTGTTAGTACCATATCCGTTTCCGTGTTTCTAGTAGTCACTGAACTGAATTCCACTTGTCTTTCGGGTGGGGGTAGCTACGATGATTTGTATTTTGGATCAGAAGTGGAAAATCAAACTATGTTTAAGTCCCAAAGAGTATATTTAAACTATTCCACAATCGGCCCTTTTGAATATCATAAACTTAAACACTGTTAATAGACTGTTAAGTCTGAAATAATAATCACTAGCTTTGCAATATTTTTTTTACCAGTATTTGTCCGTTCGAATCGCTTGCTCGAGCCAACATGGCCTATAGGGATTAATATAAATCCTAACACACGTAGCGTGTAGGCATTGGTGTTTATATATAACTAGCTAAGCTCTGCGGTTTCACCCGCGTGGCCACGGATGATGATAAATAAAATATAGCCTATGTTACTCGGGTGTAATCAAGCATTCTACTGGTGAAAGAATTTCTTAAATCGGTTATGTAGTTTTTAAGTTAATCCTATACAAACAAAAAAAAAAACAAATCTTTCCTCTTTATTATTAGTGTATAGATAACATGGATGTGTGTGACGTTAAACATCAGGTAAACGACATGCTCATCTCGTAAATCTAGTAATAGTAAGTTCAATTTTAGTATGGGCCATTAAGAGCTGTTGATCTTAATTCCACACAAGCTCTCCCAACTATAATCATGTCACGGCGGGAACGTAAAGGTTTGATTATGGATACGACTGTCACCAGTTTATCAAATTAATAATACGTATATTACTAATCGGAAAAAAGTGAAACGCTTGCTGTGGTCAAGAGTTGGATGGGTGATCGCTAGTGACATTATTTAACTGAGCGCTTCCGTGCTTCGGAGGGCAAGTTAAGCCGTTGGTCCCGGTCTGTTTGTCGTAGGACAACAGTCTTTAGAATAGGCTTTCGGGCGGCCTAAAAACTTCGACATGAGATACCACTAGCCTATCCACCAAGCCACACTGGGTCCGCGTGGTACATTATGGCCCAAATCCTCTCTCTGAGAGGATAGCTAGGGTCTGATTTGAAACATAGATAGATAGATAGATATACTCTTTATTGAACACCTTAGAATAGTGTAACAATAGGCAGCCTTATCGCTAAAAGCGATCTCTTCCAGACAACCTTTTAATGAAGAGGAATATAAAATACAGCATAAAAAGGGATCTTAGTGCACACATAGTATACAATTAAGTAGGAAAAAAATGTTTAGAAGATGTATCGACCTTACTAATTATACATACTAAGATATATACTGAATATATAAAAATAAATATTCTTGTAATATATACATACAACCCGGTCACAATATCTGTGCACCTGACCTCGTGACGTCATATCGGCGATCTGGGTACGGTGTGAAAAAAAGTTTTTTCGAGAAATGTGGACTTAAAAAAAAATTACTAACCTTTTCAAATTAATTTATTATTGATGAATGGTTTGTTATTAAAAAACAATAATTTTGATTACAAAAACATTTATTATTAAACTCAGTCACTATAATTATTGACTCTATGCGTTTTTTGTACTGTTTACGCTTCTTACCCGGTGTCGATAATTTTGGTTCTGGGTGGGTTTCTAAATTATTACTAGTACTTGGAGTCAGACTAGCGCCCGGCGAAGTAGGTGGTTGTACTTTGGCTTCATTTTTATTTTTCATTAGAGTCCTCTTTGATATCCCAGTTGCAGCACAGGTTCGTTTCATCACTTGGTCTACAGGTATGGTGTACTGTTTATTTGCTTTCTCCGATTTAAAAAACTTAACCACTTTCAAGGTTATTGATTCGCTGTGTATTGTTTTTCCCATGAATTCAGTTTAACAGCTACAACAATTTTAATAACAACCAAACCAGTCCAAACTTAACAGTAAACAGTCTAAACTTAACAATAAATATTAAAAAACAAAACAACAACAAAGCGAAAATATCAAAATTATCGCGACGTGTATCGGCAACGAAGATGCTAACCGTACTGTCGCACCGGGGAGTGCGCGGAGAGGTGACAGGGGAAGCGGGAGAGGCGCCGATTTCCAGCAAGGTGCACAGATATTCTGACCGGGTTGTACATACTAACATTATATATTTTACATTATCATCATCATCATCTCAGCCGTAGGACGTCCACTGCTGAACAAATGCCTCCCCCACTTTTACATTATATACCTACATAATTGTTACGATGTTTATGTGAAAGGAGTTATAAAATATGTAACAACAACAAATTAGAAAGTTAATAAAGAATGGACTGGTTATGCAAACTAAAGCACAAAGTCAAAGTTAAAATCATTTATTCAATTTAGGCATCAAAGACGCACTTATGAACGTAAATTTTTCATTATAATATACTTTAAAGACTACCGCCGCGCTCCTAAATATATAGGAGCCTAATACCCTTAACATCCTATATATAACAAAACAACTCTAATTTCTTCGAACAAACAACACGCTCCGACAGAAAAACAATATCACATTCAATTCCTTCTGTCCAATTATCTATAGATCAAACTCGACATCGGCATGAATTGATCAGCACTCTTAGAATATTTTGTGTTACATAACACAGTGCATGTAACACAGGAAATTCAGTGTTACAATGGTGTTACATAACGAAGAATTCAATTTCGTTTCGACACCGAGTGATCGTCTCACAGCTTGAAGCTTGAACAAGGGAGACATTATTCATATTATAAAGGAATTGGGAGAGTAATGTGCCGCATTTATGCCCGACAATTCAGTGCCTTTTCTTTATACATCACAATGGAATTAATGTAAGTATTCTTTGTATAAGTCTTCCCCATTTGTAATGCCATTAATTTGGCTACAGCTACTCTTCATTGGCTTTTATTACTTTTGAAGACGATTTCATTAAGAAGATTCGGGGCACGTAAATAGGGTGTATTACTGAAGATGTGAACAAAAGTGTACAATGTGAGTATGAATGGGACATTGGGAAGGTAGCACGGTGAATGGTATTAATCAGTCCAAATTAGAGACGTTCTGGAAAAAGGCCTGGTCAAAAGAATTCTAAACCGACGAGCGTGCATGACCTTGCTTTCTCTTGGCGTCACTTTTCATAGGAACTAATTCAAACAGAGCATAAAAACGATTTCTTAGGCTTCTGCGACTCGTATACATTGAAATTAAACATCTTTGTTTGGTTTAAATGGCGTAAAATTGTATATTATATTATTATTCCGATGTTTTGAACACTTATACGCGATTTAGTCCTTTTAAATATCGTTAATTTCAGAGTATTAATTGTGTATTGGATATAGTTTTAATATTCTAATCTTAATGACTAAGAGGATTGGCCCTTAGTCATTAGTATAAATACTTATTTAATCATTTTGCTCCCTAAAAACCTTCAAAACATCTCGGAAACTTAATTTATGGATCAGACTGTCAATGTAAGCCACTGTAGCAACGCAATCGCAACACAATAATTTACAGAAAACCAATTGAAGGGCCGATCCCAATAATCTATCTGTCCACAGTTTTCCTTACTACCGATAGAAACTTGACATAACGTCCATACAAATAGTGTCAAATATCTATCTCTAGTAAGGTAAACCGGCGATAGATAGGTTATAGGCACCGGCCGTTAAGAGGATTGCATAGCTAGTACTTTCCATGCTAAAAGAGAAAACTCTTTTCTACCTCCTAACATTGTCCGATTTCAGTGTTTTTTTTTTTCATGGAATCATGACATTGTTTACTATGCCCGTACGTTTTGATTTTTCCAGTATTTCAAAGTACTGTAAATTTCCTTATTAAGAACTTAAAAAAACTGAAAAAATCAAAACCTACGCGCATAGTAAACAATGTCATGAAACCATAAAAAAAAATCACTGAAATCGGACAATGTTAAGAGGTAGAAAAGAGTCTTCTCGTTTAGCATGGAAAGTAATAGCTATGCAATCCTCTTAAACAGAATGGCTTTAATCACAGATTTACTCATAAAATACAATTATTGTCGAATAAAATTCTATACGTTCTGCAGAAGAGTTCACCAGAAAAGTTATCTTTAAGTTATATTTACTTTGTTTAAATTGGGTTGTTGTGTTGTTGTACCTGTAATCCCCTCCAGCATTATTCGGAGCTTCCCAAAAGCTACACTCACCTCTTCTATAGCATCTAACTGGACGTCCTGGGCCAGCCCACCGTTGGGCAGGTCAAGGGTCGTCTCCTTAGGCTGAGCGGCTGCAGCAGAGTGCCTTGCTGCCGTGGCCCCCGCGCCACCTGCCGTAGGCCTCGTGGCCTCCAGCAACACTTTGAGGGAGGCTATCGCGTGTAGCTGCGTTGCCTTCTCGTCTACTTTACCTGTGAACAAGGAGAAGATGTGAAGTACTCCAGATAAGCAGGTAGAGAAACATTTACCGAGATTTGGAGAATGTTAGTAAAAATATTAATTGGATAGATACAGGAGTCAATGTTCTCTGATCTTCAATCTGGTTCAACTATTTACTTCTATTAATAGTATACAGGTTGTCCCGAAACTCTACAATAACCTGTTACCGGGCGAGAGGCCGCGGTATACTAGTTATGAAAAAAAAAATAAGAAAAAGTTCAAGTCACTCATGCAGCCAAGCTTTGATAAAAAAAAATTTAAATGTTGTAAACAATACACCCATTTATTTATTTTGCATTTTTAAGTATGATCACAATTTTAACAATTTTACAGTGTTATTTTAATAACGTTATCTCAAATAACAGTGATATTAATCGCAACCACAAACTAAAGTAATAAACATACAACTAAGTAACATGAATTAAGTTTTGACGAGTTACAACTTACAAAATTATTGTCAGTTAACTTTGACACTCCAGGTTGGAAAAAAATTACCATACTACCCATGGCAAGTTATTTCAAAAGATAGCCCATTTATACAACATTTCAAAATAGTACAACACTTGCCACTTTTCTTGCCAATGAAAAGTGCTACTTCGTTTTTGTGCGAAGGGACTTCATGGAAAACTTGATCAAAATAGAACCATCAATTGTCGTTACACTTATCTTCCTAAAACTAAAGTAGATACTCAAATTGATTCCTTTAATTTAAAATTAAATCCCGAGGGAGGCAAAGTTGTATGAAACTCCCAAGGGATTAATATGATTTGGATTTGGAAAGTGAAAATTTGTGGGAAAACTCTTAGTACGGAGTAGATGTACAGGCATTTTGAAGAGAGTTTATTCCAAAATCGAACTTGCGACCTCAGATAGCACACAGATAAAGAAAAGAGGCGAGATTATAATGAATTTGAAATAAAAGACGTTGTTTGGTGTCATTTTAAAAATTTCCATAAAACGTACCTTACTACGAGTAGCTTATGTTGCTAGCTAAAATATTACTGTCTCTCCATAACTGGACAAATATTATGTCCAATATTAATACCTATTAACGTATAATTTATTTTACTTGTAACTAAGTAAATGTTTTTTTACGTAGTCTTGTTGTCTCGCAGTAGGTATGAAAAGTAATGTATGCCTCAAGGGTAAAGCCTGTCTTCTGTGAACCCCTCTCTTCACTCAGGACTCTACATAAATCAGAGTTAAATTTAAATCCTATTTACTCTAGAGTCCCCGTTACGCTCAAGGTCGAATATGCCGCCGTCACGTGACATAAGACACTACTTTACCCCCTCGGTTCATAATATACTATTATATACTTACACAACTTTATTTTATTTCTAGCTGGCTTATACGCGGCTTCGCGCGCGTTGACTTCCATATTAATACCAATAAAAGTAATTTTAATTATATTACTAGCTATCTGCCAATGAAAATCCCGTTAGAATTGATACATCCGTTTCGGACATTAACCAGAACAAACAGGCGGTCAAACATTTTAATAAATATAATAAAAATTTGCGTACTAAAAATAAAATAAAAAAGCTTTTATTTACCTTAACCAATATGATACAGAGTTTTTGTTTGTTATTACATTTGTTAGTATTGTTGGTAGAAATCATTAATTTTCTTTTTATTCATCATCTCAGCTGTAGGACGTCCACTGCTGAACATAAGTCTCCCCATAAATTTCAGAAAAGGACCGGTTGGAAGCGGCCTGCATCCAACGTCGTCATGTTACCTTTATCAGGTCATCAGTCCACCTTGTCGGTGGACTACCTACGCTGCGCTTGTCTGTCCGAGGTCTCCACTCTGCGTGCTATGTGGCCTGCCTACTGAATTATACAGTTATGAAGAATAGTATAACCCATAAAGTTTCTAATTCCATTTCCATATCTAGCTCAAACCTGAAACTTCAGTGTTCACTTAACACAGTTATAACTACACTCTCGTAATCATATTTCGTATCTGTTGCAAGCAGACGGACGTACGTCCAAACTTTACTCTGTGGCTCGTTGTGCATTGTTTGCGAACTTTCTAGTCGGGAAGCGATGGGCAGAAATTATAACAATAACTATTTTTAAATTCTGGGTGGTATTGTCAGGATGGCATTCCAGAAAGACGCTCAGTTTAGGGAATCTCGAATTGAGCTGCGATTTGACAGTAAACGCTATACAACATTTACTCAGATCTGTACTCAAGGTAAAGTCACTACTCAGCGTACTTCTGTAATACCGGCCTCATTGTCATGAGTAAGCGTAATGCTTGACATCAGGCGACTTGCCCGTCTCGTCACGTAATTGCATAAAAATCTTATGTCATAATGTTACCTAATTTAATTGCTCAACATACCTACTTTTTGTTATATGATTTCTAAATCACAAACACCTGCTTATCGTGACCAAGTATTACAATTTTTACGTCCGAGAAAAACACATTCTCGGACGGAATTCAACCTCGCGTCTTCCGACAACCCGTGTAAAATTGTAATACCTACATTATAATACAATGTCAGCAAAACTGACAGCTTTTACGGCTCTTTGCGTTTACAATCAACAGCACTGCACCAGTAACATTTACCGCCGTAGTTCCCTACCTATTTGCCAGCGTTTCACAAAAGTTTGCAGTAGACTTGTTTGACCTATTTTTAACAACTGCAACAAGTACGAGGCCTAGTTGTATCACTCTGAATGTGGAATTAAAATGTGCAGTGCTCGGGGTGAATGCGGGAGCGCGATTACTAGCTTTGAAATGTTACTCGAATTGTTGGTAACCTCTGCCCGCTTTTGAATCTATAGAATTCTGTAACAATGTACAGAAGGGCAATTATGTATATCAGTAGCTAACAAATGTTAATTGAAATCGTAAAAAATGGCGGCTCCTGGAGCTTCTGTGTCCAGACATGTTAACAAATGTCAACAAATGTTAACATATTAGTTGGTTTTTCCTAGTTAACTTAGGATTTTGATGTATATTACCTTAAATTTAATATAATTTTAGATTAAGATTTTAATTTTCGCATGCCAAATAGGCAAAAGTTGTGTTGTACTAAACATTATAGCTATAAGATCTTTCATTGTAACCACAATTTAAAAGCGAAATAAATGACTTGAATTTGAACTTGAACTTGTCACTGAGTTGTAAATACAGACATAGTGCCGCCATTTTTCAAGATTTCAAGCAATATTTGTTAGCAACTCAGATACATAATAGCCCTACGGGGTTGTGTATGTACACATACAAAACACACAAAATTATTATTATAAGTTTAAATATACATTGTAAGTTTTTTTTGATCAAATACGACCGGTTCGATTCCCGAACACAATGCAAGTGATTTAAAATCTATCAATGTAGTTTTTCTTGTCACTACAATCGATGACATTGTTTCTCAAAAGTGTTTTTATGTCTTACTCGTATAAAATTGCCCCCGCTGACCCAACTAAATGGCCCATTCTGTATATTTACTCAAAAAAATTTTCGCATGTACTCTTTACCCGACTGCATCGTAACTACTGAACGCCCAACTAATTTTTATAATGCTTTATTACGCACATAAAATGCTTACAACATTTTCTGCGTTTTAATGTTCGGCCTAATCTATATATTATTAAATATAATATTATATATTATTTATTAAATAGTAGTAGGGTTATTAAAGTTTTAGATTGTTTTCTTGTGTTATGCTATCAAAGAGAGGAGACGGTCAAGTCTTGTTTAGCAGTAAACATGTCCATAATAGTTTTAACCGACTTTAAAAAGAAGAAGGTTCTATGTTAGACGGTATTTTTTTTTGTATATGCTCAACGTTTCCTCCCCCATTTGTGGACTCGTTCTCAAAATTATTTTTTATTTGATAGAATATACGTCCTACTGAAATGAAATGAAAAAACTAGATGAAATTTAAAAGGGACCACAAGTTAGGTCAAGCTGTTTTTGAGTTACACTGCAATAACTGAAAAGTTCGCCTATCTTGATGATATCCATATTGACGGTGAATGACAATCGATCATGTAAGTAGCAAGGATCACTAAAAAGGGTGAAGGTTGAAGTCGGTTCCTTTTTTTGTAGAATTTTTTATCGCCTACTGCGTAGAATTCAAGTTATATTTGGCACTGCCTGCGCTTGCCATCCCGATACATTGGAATATCCCGAGGATATATCCAGTCATGTTTCAGCTGTCATTCGCACAATAATTTCACTCGCCCTTATGACATTTACACCCGAACCCCCAACCCAACGCGCAGCCCCCAGTAAGTAGAACGTCTTCGCGACAAAAGTGAGAAGAAGCGGTGCGGTGGGGGCGGAGGATGCTTGCCGGCAATTATTACGTGAGTGCCGGCAGAGCGGTTGGGGTTGGCAGTTATTAAATGTCATTGTTTTCTGTTGTGTACGTAGGCTAACAAATAAGATATAATATACAATAGAAGACCGAAATGAGGAGAGTGCAAAGACATGATCGTGAGGCCGGTACTTCTGACTAATAGCGTACTCATAAGTATAAAATTAACAAATATTGTTCACTAGTAATAATATTTCTAAATAAATAAATAAATAAAATAAAAAGCCTTAATTATTTCTTGCATGTTACAAAGTATACGTAAGTACTTATACAATAAGAAAAATAAAATATTGGTTAATTTATCTCCTATTTGGTTATTTTATTATTATTGTTTTTTTTTACTTAGTTAATTCTGTTAGTATTTCTCTCAATTTCTTAATCTAATCAGTTTTATTAATCGGCAAGAACCCCGGTTCGGGTATAGGCCTCCTCCAATGTCATTTGTCTCTATCTTGTGCTACAGATCTCCAGTTTGTGCCAGCTGTTCGACTGATATCATCCTTCAGCAAGTAAAAGGTCTCCCTTTCCTTCTCTTGCCTAGTGGACCTTTCCACCAAGCCTCTTTATATTGAGCATGCTTCGCTCTAAACCTCTTTGACAAGAATTAATTTTGTTTATGGCTTTGGAAGAGTATTTCCACGTCTGGCATCCATACGTCAGGCTCGGTAAGAGGCATGAGTTCATAGTGTTTGTTTTGATAGCTGTTGGCATATTTCTTTTAAGAAAATCTTTAAGGTTTCAATATTTATTCCAAGTTATTTGTACTCTTCTTTATATTTGCAATATGTTGCTGTTTTTGTCAAAACTTATTCTTTTCCCTAGATAAATGTAATCTTCCGCATATTACAAAGGGGGTTTATTGATTGTTATAGGTATTTTATGTTTATTTGCAATAAATGTTTTTAAAAAAATTGACTCACTTTTATGCCATTTCCACCATAGCTTATCAATATGAATTGTGATGTTTGGAGAACGAATCTCCAATAAAATGTAATATCTTATAAAAACAAACCAAATCTAAAAAAGGTACAGACCAAAGCGTCTGTATATATAATAAGTATATTGGCATTTTGTTCGTAGATGCGATGTTGACATCCCTAGACGCATCTCGCGCCAAACCTGCGTAAATCAATGCTAGTAGGGAAGACGTTCTACTTATGGATATATACTTACTTACTTGGCCCGAACACAGTTATGTTTGCGTAGTATTTAAGAGCAGTATACTCTTTGTGAATGAATTCATCCGGGGAAGTAGTGCCACCATAAACTAAATACAACACTACGGTATTAAGAACACGGCTCTCAACCTTTTGACTTCATATTTAATTGATATAATTCAAAGGGTTGACATAAATGGTAAAAAAATCGCCCGGCTCTATAATCTCAATGGGCGTTCTACAAGGTTCAATACTAGGGCCGTTATTGTTTTTTATCTATATTAATGACTTACATTATTATGTAGAGAAGAATCACGAGATTGTATTGTTTGCAGATGACACTTCACTGTTATTTAAAATTAAAAGGAAGTTATTAAACTATGACGATGTTAACAATGCATTAGATAAAGTTATGAATTGGTTCAATACAAATAATCTTCTCCTCAATGAGAAGAAAACTAATTGTATAAAGTTCTCGACACCAAATGTGAGACAAGTAGAATCCAATATACAATTGAATGGAACAGCGTTGGACCTTGTGGAGTCAACGGTCTTTTTAGGAATTACTATAGACGCTAAATTACAATGGCGTCCCCACATTAAAAAAATTGTCTAGTAGGCTCAGTTAAGCGGCTTATGCTTTTAAAAAAATTAGAATATTAACTGATGTAGACACAGCTAGAATAGTTTATTTTAGTTATTTCCATAGCGTTATGACTTATGGCATACTGCTCTGGGGATGTTCTGCAGATATTAATTCTATTTTTATACTGCAAAAAAGGGCTATACGAGCGATCTACAGTTTAGCTCCCAGAGTTTTCCTTAGCCAGAAGTTTAAAGACTTAAACATTCTAACTGTTGTCTCTCAGTTTATTTATGAAAATCTAATGTATGTAAAAAAAACATTAGCAGTTTTGATAAAAGGAGTGATCCTCATTCCATCAACACGCGAAATAAGCACAAGCTATCCGTACATGTAACGCGTCTCCACAGAATAAGTCATTATTTTATGGGACAATGTATACGATTCTATAATAAAGTTCCTAATGTTATCCGAGATTTGCCTATTAATAAGTTTAAAATTACTATTAATCTGTCCGCATCAGGACAATAAATAACAATATATTTATGAATGAAACTTGCCTCGAATGAGGCTTGCTGATTCGGACAGATTAAAACTAAACTTTGTCAAAAAAGTTATTACAAAATTTCGGATTACTTGGAGGATAAAACAGCTTGGGACTGATCACTCCAGGATCTATCTACTCGTGTACTAAGATGTCAAAGTATAGCGTGTCTTGCCCTACTGATACCATTATTATGTTCTCTTTTGTAAGGCAACACACTGGAGCTAATATTTGTAGTACCTAAGTAAAAACATTGTAATAAAATTTATATAAAAAGAATGGCCCCGAGTTTCTTGCCGCTTCTTCTCGGTAGACTCTTATATATTTTGGAACGCGGCGGTAGTCTTTAAGGTACATTATAATGAAAATTTGACGTTCATAAGTGCGTCTTTGATGCCTAAATTGAATGAATGATTTTGACTTTGACTTTGACTATTTCTACCATGAAGTAGTAATATTCGCAATACTGTGTTACGGTTGGACAGGTGGGGTTGCCGGTGAAATTACACCTACATGAAATTCAACAATCGCTGGGTGATGGGCGCAGTGTATTTTGTGAGAACTGCACTACGCCTTAAATGCATCCGTTATAGTCAGAGATAACCGTTTAACACGGGCCGTTATTCGCTATGACCAATCAAACAAATAACGCGGCGCGCTATAATATCTTCAATCATCTTGATCGTGAAATCAATACAAATTTGTGATCTTTCCTTGAAGATATCGTAACGTGCCGCGTTACTTGTTGAATGGTCATAGGGAATAAGGTGGTGAGCCTTGTGTTTGTTCCGTGACGCAACTATTACTTCTCGAGGACGGAGGGAAAAATCTTTAACTCCGTTCCTTCGCGGAAAAATATTAATGTGCCTAAGGCTGAGCGCACATTGGAGTCACGACAAAACTAAACAATCGTGACTCAAGTCCGCACTCAGCCTAATAGATTTTTTGGAACATATTAGTGTAAAGATAAGTTATTATGTAGCATAGTCAACTCTCCAACTATACGCTACAAGTAACAGCAGTTACCCATACTTTGGTAAGCGACTCTATGACCAAAGCACAATTCAACAAAAGGGTGGAAATGTCTCAGCATTTTCTATTCAGACAGGCCGGCATATTTTAGGCCATCTAACTTCTAAACGTCGGAAAGTGCCTCCAAATCAGCCATTTTACCGCGCACCGGATTTACTCTATTTAGTTTACCGAATAGTAAACAGAACGCAGAACAGGAGCTAGTTTATTATACTTATATATGGTTTCGTACAAAGATTTCAACAGATCTCGTTAGTTCTATTCGGCTACGAGTATTATAGACGGAGTTATATTTAATTCAATAGTTAGTACTGTAAATAAACCATGAGCAACTACCAGCTATTGCTTCATCTGTACCGGTGCGTTGTAGAATGTTTGATCCTTCGAGCCGGATCAAACCTCCGTCCGCTCTCCGTTTGTTCATTTATGATTTTTTTACCTTTATTATGTGAACTCGCACCGTTGTACATTTGCCATTCCTGAAGTTTTGACTATTTTTAGTTATTTATAGTTAAGGGTTTTACTATTTAACGTAAACCCTTACGTCTATTAATAGTCGTTATTACTATTCTAGTTGCATCTATCGAGATTTTTATTCGAGGTATTCAAGGACTAGTCACATTTACATATAAAAGTTATTATAAAAACACTCTTTCACCATGAATTTGTATGATACACCACCAATACCAAAATAACGTAATTTTATAAAAAATTTTTTTTGGAGTTATGTCTTAGATACGCGAGAATAATTACTTAACAGGCTAAATGCGGACATAGTTTTAAAAAGTTTAATAAGTACTAAAATAATGTAATGTGTGAAGTACATAATAATGTTGATGGCTGTTTCCACCACCACACCACAGTTGACACTCATGAGCAGAGTTGAAACGTCATTCCAAAATTTTTCTTCAGTCTCATAAAGTCAACGTCCCTAACTCATGGTCGTCAGTTGACGTATACTTTCTTCAGCGGCGTAGTCGAGAATCAATTTCTAAAATCGTCACCTTCACCCAAAGCGTGTCGCGCGTACATCATGTGTACGTACAAAAAGTGCTAAGTCATGTCGCGCTTAAACCTAATGTATACACATTTTTATACCCCTTCTTTGTCACAAATTTTATCAGATCCAATGCACTCCACCGGTATAAACTTGCTTTTAGTTGTTCAAACTATTCTAGAGTAGTATTTTTTATCTGAACTTTTATGCGTAGTTCGGAAAGAAGTAGACACCGAACGCCATTACATACCAAGGCTAGTAAAGGAAACTATTGAGATCTCGAAATGCCAGAATTTCAATCGAGGTGATGGTTTTCAACTCGCCAATGCGTAGAATCCAGTATTAGGTTGTTTTAAAAATAAAAGTCCGCGTTCAAAATGTGTTCAAAATACTATACGCAGTGATACAGTGAGCGTGTTTTGTCGGGATTTAGGATCGAGTTCGATTTCCAGTGATAACCGTAGCAAAAGACTAAGAAAGAGGGTAGATCGTTATGTCTGCACCTAACTTTTTAATTTTTCGACCAACCACCCGCATTCTTCAGTCTTCCCGTGAACATGGTGCATGTAACTGCGCCGAAATATCGGGAGCTCATTCCACAACCTTACCACGGTAAATATCCCGTTAATAATCATATAACTTTACGTTGTCATAAAGTAAAATTTGACGACTTGGCGATTTCTATCAAATTAAGATTAACCTTGCACTTTAATCTAGCCTTTCCAAATCTGTGTCTAACCTAGTTGACAGATGTAATCGGGTAATATCTCCGAGGTTATAGATTTTTCACTAAATTTTTAGTTTAGTTGCTTAAATTTTCCTTTGGAGTTGGATGTTGGACTCTCTAGTCGTTTTAAGTAGGTATCTTCACAACCAAAATTGTTAGTACTTATAATTAGTAAGTTAGTCAAGATAGACGATAGAGAGGCGCACTATTCGGGCCACATATAACAAAAAACATTGTAAATAAAGAAGTTTGATTAATTTTAAGTAGTTCATGAAAGTTATGCGATAGCTATTAGTTATTCTGTGGAGATAATTATACAGTACAGTACCTCAAGACAAGAGTCTTTGATCAATGTGTATTACCAATGATGACATATGGCACTGAAACGTGGTCTCTTACTATGGGCCTCATAAGCAAGCTCTATGAAGAGGGCTATGACAAGGTGGACTGACGACCTGATAAAGGTCGTTGGATGCAGGCCGCTTCCAACCGGTTCTTTTGGCAATTTGTGGGGGAGGCATATGTTCAGCAGTGGACGTCCTACGGCTGAGATGATGATGATGATGATGATAATTACAGCCTGTATATGATAGATACAACCATAAGATAGCATAAACCTTCTCTCAATGCTTACCACGTACGTATAAAACATGTTTTTAAGAAATTATTAATAATTTGAAGACATTAAAAATTGCTTGTGAGTAAGCAATTTTTAATGTTTGCAATAAATTATTGAGTATTGAGTATTTATTTTAAAACCTAGCTATTTAATTTGATAAGCAAATATTTCTAAGTAGATGGGTACTATTATTTATTCTGTGAGGTGCGCACAGACAAATAATAAATGATAAACCTATAATACTTTCTTTATTATGTTCATTCAATTAGTTCGCGTTACAAGTAATACTAACTTTTCGTCTTCTTAGTTAATTTAAGCGGGACTTGGACGTTTCAACATATAATTTGAACAACAAAAATAGATAATAGTAAAATATAATAAAAATAAAAATAGAAAATAGAAGTATTAAATGATCCAGTGAAAAGTTGTGTGTGGTCTAAGTGTCTGATTGTAGAGTCAAAACAGCTATTTACTAAACTGCATGTCTGCCTGTCTGTTTGTTTCGGCTATTACCAAAATGACTGAACCGATTTTGACGGGACTTTCACTGGCTGATAGCTGACGCTGTTAGAAATAACTTGGGATTTTATTTCAGAAAAGCCGTACTCCTCGAAGCCAAACGAGCGAGGACGCGGACGGGTCAGCTAGTATTAAAAAATATACTCGTTTCTAAACCCCAGATACGTACCATATACCACGATATGTAGGTAGGTCCAACCTACAGACTTCTTGACTTCAGTTTATTATAATGTACGAGTACATTGAGAGATAGGTAATTGTTGTATATTTACATTGTAAATTAAAAAGAAAACATCGCCATTAACATGTTTTTTAACTCATATTTGTACAGTATAAGTAGGCATTATTGTAGTCGAAATTGAATTTTAGTAAAGATTTCAATTAGCTGAACTGTATAATATTAATATCATTTTTTTTTATGAACTCGTTATTAGATTCTTAGTTATTATTAGCATGTTATATCTTGAGGAATGACAAATGTACATTATTTGCTATTCCTCAAGTCATTACAGATTGGGATGGTCGGGGTTCGCTACGTGATCCAATCAGAAATGAGGAGATCCGTAGACGAACTAAAATCATCGACATAGCCCAGAGGGTAAGCCAGTTGAAGTGGCAATGTGCATCACATATAGCAAACAGACCGATGGGGCCGGTAACTTCTGGAGTGGAGACCACGGACCGGCAAGCGCAGCGTAAGTCGTTCACCGACAAGGTGGACTGACGACAGATAAAGTCGCAGGACGACGTTGGATGCAAGCCGCTACCAACCGGTCCTTTTGAAAATTTGTGGGGGAGGCATATGTTCAGCAGTGGACGTCCTACGCACAGACTATAAGATACTACGTATGTCCTACGGCTGAGATGATGATGAAGTTATTTAGAGATATTTTTCTCTAACAGTCCAAGTCAAGTCACATTCACTTATATTGTAATGTCTGTCATTAAGTCACTGTCCTGTCTAAAACTCCAGAAAAAAAACGACTTTGTCTTTGGGTTTTTTAACGTTGGAAGACGTTACTCTGCCATTTTCCGGATTTAGGATATGACAAACTCATAGTTGTTGGTGAATATAAAAACAGGATAGTTCACCCTCGTACTTTCCTCTCCATCTCTGATGGAGTGACCATCAGCTATCCGCGGAGCGCAGCTAGTCTTATTACTGACGCATAACTACACTCGAGAGCAATGAATCCGGGTCACTTAAAGAATCCTAAAAATCTCGGAAACTAAAAATGCTAGGTTAATGCAATAAATTGTATTTAATAGACAATGTAATACTCCTTAAATGAAGGTATTAAAACTTCTTAGTTATTGTAAAGTTATATCATAAAAAAATCAAATTTGAAAAAGGGCCACTTTCGAAGATGGAACTACGAAATTACAGCATTTGGTTTTGCTTTTGTTTGTAATCTGTCATTTATGTGGGTACATAAACCATGTTGACAGTGCTCTATATTCATTATTCAAGCTGAAATTATGTCGCTTACGCCTGAAGAATGCACCAGAATACTTACAATGCTGGAAACCGGCCGGAGTCAGCGCGATACAGCCAGGACTATCGGTGTGTCGCTGTCAACAGTACAAAGAGTTCTCCGACGTTACGAAGAAACTGGTTCTAACCTACGCAGACCAGGAACAGGCAGAACCAGGTGTACCACAGCACGAGAAGACCGATACTTGGTGAACACCATGCTTCGAAATCGCTTTCTCACAGGAACTGAACTCACAAATCAGTTTCGACGCCTCGGAGGAAGTAACCCAAGTGCATGGACAGTAAGACGTCGGCTTGCTGAATCTAACTTAAAACCCCTTAGACCTGCAAACGGCCCTAAACTGGAGCGTGGGCATCGTATTTCAAGACTAAGATATGCCCAGAGCCACGTAAATTGGAGTATTGAAGATTGGTCAAAAGTTATGTTCTCCGACGAATCAAAATTTATGCTCTACAAGCACGATGGAAGACACAGAGTGTATCGAAGACCAGGGGAAAGATTCAAGCAAGCATGCATCGAAGAAAAAGTAGCCTACGGTGGTGGGTCTGTACTTGTGTGGGCCGGAATTTCTTCTGAAAGTCGCGCAGAGCTGGTGATCATAGAAAACGGCTCTTTAACTAGCGAAAGATATGTGGAAGAAATCCTCAATGATCACGTTGGTCCATTTATGGTCAATTTAGGTGAGGATGCTATATTTATGCATGACAATGCCCGACCTCATACAGGTAGGATTGTGAATGACTACCTTCAAGAGATGAACATTACTCGTATGGAGTGGCCAGCGCGCAGCCCGGATATCAACCCGATCGAGCATGCTTGGGACGAGCTAGGCAGATGCGTAAAACAACGAAACCCTCCCCCAATCACGCTTCGTGAGCTCAAAATTGCTCTCACAGAGGAATGGGAGAATATTCCCAAAAATCGTATAAGGAACTTGGTGTATAGCATGCCAAACCGCGTAAACGCAGTAATGGAAGCACGAGGAGGCAATACGAAGTATTAAAATTCAAGAAAATCGTAATAAAGTTAAAAAATTTCATGTTTCCTATTTTTGTTTTAAGGAGAGATCAGCAGTTTTTTTCTTTATGTAATTTTGTGTTAATAAAATGTATGGTGACTCATATTTTTTTTACTTTCATTTAAGGAGTATTACATTGTCTATTAAATACAATTTATTGCATTAACCTATCATTTTTAGTTTCCGAGATTTTTAACATTCTTTAAGTGACCCGGATTCATTGCTCTCGAGTGTATTTACTGAATTATCCGGTTTCGATGATTATTCTAAGTTGTTGATTTTGATGTTATTTTGTATAGTATAGTATAGTCGAATATCTCGACCGGTTTCGTGACCGTCCGGGCCACTTCTTCATGTAGTACTTGCGCACCCGGCTGCGTACGCTCTAGTACTGATGTAGGGCCGTGTTCAGAACCTCGGTGAGAGCTCACTCGGAGTGCAACTTTTCGCACTAACACCGTTCCGATCCTCCGGGTAAAGCCCTCGGTTGTTCAACTCGAGCGTTCCGAACCTCGGAGCGTCGCAACTTTTTAACCATCAAAATCGATCGGTAATCAATAAAGGTTGCAACCCGCATCTGACATAACTGTGACCAATCAGACTACAACAAACTTCTTCTTCTTCTCTCTTCTCAAAGAAAATTAGGTAAGGATCAAGTGATCTGTCAGTGTCAAATTTGTCAAAGTATATTTGAGGTTAGAAAACAACCGTGCCGTTCCGTAGCTCAGAGCGACTTAGAAAGCAACTAAACAACCGCGCTCTGAGGTACGGTACGCCCCCTAGTGCTTGTTGATTTTGATCACAGAATTCGCCCACTCTATGTATGTATGACTTTGATATTCTTTATTAAATCTGATTCGGTGTTTCAGCAAAAAGAAATGCGTTTTTAGGGTTGTGGTTCAGGATAGGCTTAAATTTGGTCACTTATCAATTGTATTAAGATTTAAATTGTGCAAGAAAACTAGCTAATATATAACACCGAATTGTTGTTTATTTATTTTTAAAATAAAGACATGAAAAGCTCTAAGGACGAACCTTGTTTATGAATAATTAATAGAAAAAGACTTCTTAAGTGGTTCTAATACGTGTACGTACTAATTTTTAATTACTTTTCTACGCTTACGGGCGAAAATGAACTTTAGCGCACTGATTTCTATCGATAAACGAAACCTTTTCTCAGGTCTTCATAGGGGTGGCGATTAGTTCAGCTTGCGCCTGCATTCATGTTCATCGCTTCTTGATTTCATCTTCGCTTTCCATCCGGCGAGAGGGAGTCACTTTGATGAACCATTATACAAATAAGTAAATAAACATTTCCGAGGTAGATATGTGAATAGATATTTATCTTTGTAAATCGGGCGAATTCTGTGATATTTACGTACCTATGATGTGTGTAATTATTTTAGGGCTTTTCAAACATAGAATACGTATATATAGGAATAGTGCATAGATATTAATAACATAATAAGAATTCTATAGGTACTTAAAAAAAAAAACTAACGCCAAGCTTGACATAATATCAGAAAAAAATCTGAGAATAAAATACATTGTTCATGTCATGATGTCATAAAGTTGCCATATATAACTTTGCCCTAACTTGCCATAATTCTAGAAAAATAAAATTATATACGACTCTACCGAGCTATCGTATCGATCATCAAAGCGTAATGTAACATTGTCATAACAACTCCGTTGAGGTCGGTTTAGATTGATACGGCGCTGGAATAGTGTATTTTTATAGACAAGTTATTTTTAATACAGTTGCTCAAAAAGTGGCGTATTGCAGGGACGTATAGCGTTCGGGATGTGGGCTATTACATACTCGTGCCTTTTTTTACCTTTCCCGAACTCGTGCGTTCTCTTTCCCAACTGTCAAAATAATTTCTATTAAAAAGAAAAACCAACCATGAAGTTTTTACTAAAACAAATTCATAGAAGTTTTTATGATTCATGCAAATACGTATATTTCTAAAAAGAAGCTACTAATTTGTTTCAATATCAGATTCAATGATTTGATTGAATGAGTTAAGTTAGGTTTCATTTCATTTCATCTCATTAAATTTCATTTTCATTTCATATCAATAAAAAAATTCTACTGAAGACTTGGCTGTATGGGCATAGTTCCCTTTGCCTACCAGAATGGGTGAAGAAAAACAATCTCTGCTTATATTCTACGGTTAGCGCCATTTTCCAGAAATTTTCTTTGCGAGTTTATTTTATTTAATTTCTTAATTTTTTCGCAACTGTATTAAAAATAGTCGTTCAGTACACGTGCGAAACCGTCATTGCAACTTGTTCCGACTGTCAACCGGATTTGTCGGAACTCTTTGCAATGACAGCCTTTCCCCACTTGTAATGAAATATACTATTTTATGGTACCTATAATGTGGGGAGAGCATAAAAATACATAAGATGACTCCAAAGTTATTTACAAGCAATAAAAATTTTAAAAATCATAGTTATCTTTACATACGCCAGGTACTCAGACTCGATAAGTCTGTGAATACACGACGTGTTGGAACAAGTATAATAAAATAAAAAACCACCGACACAAAAAATTCAAAAAGTATGAAACACCCATATACAGGGAGTTGTGAAAGAACACACACACATATAGACATGTCAAACTTATAACAACCCTTTGTTTTTGCCGTGGGGGGTTAATAGTTATAAATAAACAACGCACAAAATTACTGGGTACCTTCTTTTTTTACCCTACCAATATGTTATTTCCAGACATTGAAATGTCTAAGCACGTTTAAATGCTTAATGAAATCAGTTTAGTCGTGAATTAGTAACACACATTCATTCTTCCATTCTACATGAGACATGATTTCGCAGTTATAAATGTCATCTCATCATCTCAGCCGTAGAACGTCCACTGCTGAACATATGCCTCCCACATAATTTTCCAAAAGGACCGGTTGGAAGCCTGCATCCAATGTCGTCCTGCAATCTTTATCAGGTCGTCTGTCCACCGTGTCGGTGGACAACCTACGCTGCGCTTGCCGGTCCGTGGTCTCCATTCCAGAACCTTCCGGCCCCATCGTCCACTGCCACTTTAACTGGCTAATCTTCTGGGCTATGTCGGTGACTTTCGTTCTTCTACGGATCTCCTCATTTCTGATTCGATCACGTAGAGAAACCCCAAGCATAGCCCTCTCCATAGCTCGTTGTGCGACTTTGAGCTTACTTATGAGGCTCATAGTAAGAAACCACGTTTCAGTGCCATAAGTCATCACTGGTAACACATATTGGTCGAAGACTTTAGATGAGAAGACTTCACGAAGTTTCCGGAACACTGCCCGCAGCCCAGTTGAATTCGACGATTGAGCTCTTTCTCGAAGTTAGATCTGCCTAGTTTGACTGTCTGTCCCAGGTAGGTGTATTCGTCAACAACTTCGAGAACGGAGTTCCCAACTGATAACGGGGTAGGCACAACATGGACATTAATCATTATTTTCGTCATGTCGATGTTCATCTTAAGATTCATCCTACCCGTTGGGAAATTCGATGGAGGCCTTCGAGCATTGTACTGAGGTCTTCCATGGATTCTGCCATGACTACAACTACCATGCCATTGTATGTAAATATATTCGTACCATGCTAATTAGCAACAACGTGGAACCATTATATTCTCTTTCTCAACTTATGCAAAAAATCTTGATCCAGCATAATTCTCACACTTCGTTTCTATTCAGTTACTAAACCAACCTAAACAAACTCTGCAAATCCTTGACGTAGGTTTACATTTGCTACAACGAAAACAGGATTTCGTGTCGAATCGATTCTCGAACCTCGGTCAAGGCAGGGTCGGCACTTAACGTCAAGGGCTGTCACTGGCATTTGGAATTACTAAAGGGCTCCCCGGTAGCTTATTACAAGCTTTTATTACAACTTTAACTTTACCTTTTAGTTTAGGTTTGAGTTGAGTTTTGAGCAAATGCATTAACCATTTTCTCCACAATAATTGAGCAAAAATTTCGCCTATTAGATACCTATATAAATTCCACCTATGGTTATTGTAGTAATCTAATACCTTTAACGAGCAATTCTTGTATGTATGCATCCTACTTCCTACTTCCTACTAATATTATAAACGCGAAAGTTTGTGAGTATGGATGTATGGATGTGTGGATCTTTGTTACTCTTTCACGCTCAAACGGCGGGGCCAATTTTGATGAAATTTGGTATGGAGGTAGATGAGGCACTGGTTTAACACATAGGAAACTTTTCATCATCATCATCATCCATCAACAAGCGAGTAAAAATGCGTAATATGCTTGGGCACAGCATAGACAAAATAATAGTCAAGGGTGATGAAATGTAATGACAGTTTTTTTCCATGGTGATTAATTTTATTTTATTATTATTGTTTGCTGGTATATCGCATTTAATAATTAATCGGATACTTAGTATATCGTATTTAAATGTACTCAAATAATACTATTATAGAAATTGCGTTTTACCATGTACATATTTTTGGACATTTTGGTATAAAATAGATATGGCCTTGGAGAAATAATAAGCTACTCGAAGTACTAATCCTGCGTAGACGTAGTACCGGCGGGCACAAGCTAGTATTAAGGCCTATTCAGACCTGAGCGTTATTCGCTACCAGTGTAGGTACCGAAAAATACCACGCGAAACTTGATAGATAAATAGTATGAAGTTCCATAACTGCAGCGAAACTTGTACCGCCTGGTGAGGCGGTATTTTCTCTTGTTTGGCGAAACTAGTTCCACCGGGTGACCCCGGGAGCAAGTAGCGGGAGCGACATGCTTCCTGCCCTCACCCCGCTAACCGTTGCCAACGGATATCTCTACCGCACGCGGTAGCGTTAACCGCTTTGGTGTGAACATTGAAATTAACGCATAACGTTTCGGATTTCTCTATCGCTTGCGGTAGCGAATAACGCACAGGTCTGAATAGGTCTTTACATAATCTGAATTTTCGAGAGAAAACGGCTCCAACAATTTTTATGAAATTTACAATGCAGCTCCGGAGACGATAAATTGATCTAGTTAGATTTCATTTTTAGAAAACGTCGTTAGATCCGTGCAATCCATGCAGGCAATGAAAAACCGATACAGCAACACTAAAGCTACTTGACAATAGATGGCGTTGTTATACAACACTAAGCCATTGAGTGTTTGATTTGAGATTAAACCAAGAAAACTTACGAGCAAATCTCAGTCATCCAGGTACCTACTGTATAAACTGTACTCAACGTCTTTGGTCATCACGGACTTGACTTTTTCCGGTTATGTTTTCTGTTACCTTTCTGTGACTCACTAACAATCACTTGAGATTTGAATCATGAGAAGACTCTCAAGAGTTTGGGTCTAAAAAGGGTGACCCCTTACTTAAGGGGAATGCTTAGCTAGTACTTATGCGTACTAAAAGAAATACCTCTATTTTCCTCTTAACAATGTCCGATTTCAGTGATTTTTTGTCATGTAATCAACACATTGTTACGGGCTGTTGTGTTAAAAAACGTACGGGCATACTAGCCCGTACGTTTTTTATTAAACTAACATAATAATATGTTTTATTTTTTATTAGGAGACAGTATATACCTACAAGCACAAAGCCCATCTCCTGTGCTTAACACGACACGACGGTAACCTCTGCCTAGAACTTACACATTTCCTCACAAGTAACAAACTGCATTGCTTTTTTTTACGCTGGGTAAAATGCATTACGCTTCCCATCCCATTGGGTATGAGGGGGGTAACTGGGACTCCCTGGCAAATGCCAGTATACCCACTAAACGACCCAGCGGCACTCCGGCTTCGTATGTGTGGAGGAGAACTGGGGAGTTTACGTCCAGTCCCCCACCGACGACCGCCCGCTTTTACAGCGGGGCCTGCATGCCCCTCCCACCAGGAGGAGCCCGGAAATGACCAAGATTGGCCATTCCCGCCTGACGGAGTTGCTGAATAAGTGCAATGCGAGAGAAGGCACCTCCGCGCCTATCTCTCGCTATAACCGCCGGGAGAGATAAGGCGAGTATCATTCAATCGCCTTCTTCCACCCCTTCTTGCACGCTCTGTCGTCTCCTTTTGGGACATCACGTCTTCACAAAAGGAGGCGACCGCTGCCCAGTTCCCCTCGCCCTCCAGCATGAGCTGACAACGCTGGGGAGCGAGAGGTCCGGCCCGACTACTGCAACCAAGCTGTGGCGAGCTCGGACCACGACGGACACACCTCGAGGGTGGGCTGCGCCGTGTCTTCCACCGCGCCACAATCATGGCATGCCGGTGTTTCCTCCCTTCCGATCCGGTGCAGGTATGATCCGAAGCATCCATGCCCAGATAACACCTGCACCAGACGGAATGATAGGAAACCGTGGGACCACCCGAGCCAATCTTGTAAGACTGGCCCGAGAGCGTCCAACGTACGGCGGCCAAAAGTGGCGGTGGCGAGATCTCCGTCCAATGATGGACGACTGCGTCCCTCGCCTCACGCCGTTCGGCCATCCGCTCCTCCAAGGTGAGGCACTCCCCGAGTGCCTTACGCCTCGCCGTCCACTCGTACACTTTGACGAGCACCTCTGCCTGAAGCTCCCAAGGAGGGGTGCCAGCCTTAGCGCACGCCGCCGCAAAGCCCACCGACCGGTAGGCCCTCGCCACCCGCAGTGCAATAGCCCTTTGGGGTCTGCAGAGTGCAGTGGCGTTCTCCCTCTTTTGGAGGGAGTCAGCCCAGATAGGGAGGGGCCCCGTAGAGGGCCATACTCCTCAAGATGCCGGCGTATTAGAGCCGGCACCGCGCTTTGGGTCCCCCCCAAATTCGGAAGGAGCCACGAGAGGGTGCCCGCGACCTTTAGCAGGCGCGTCGACAGCCCGCTGAAGTGCGGGCCGAATCGCCACCTGCTGTCGAGCACTAGGCCCAGATATTTACGCCTTTACCTCAATCCTGACCCCCTCCACGATAATGTGGGCGTCAGGGGGAATGCGCTGCCGAGGCCCGTGGAAAAACACGGCCTCGGTATTATGCAGTGCCACCTTCAAGCCTAGATGGCGGATCTTTCCCGCGACCAGGGATCCGCCGGCCGAGGCCAGAGTCGCCGCCTCCCTGAAGTCTCTCCCCCAGGCAGTGAGTTGAGTGTGCCACGGAGTAGAGTTCCCCGCAGGAGCCAGTTGAATCCGATGTTCCACATGAGAGGTCCTAGAACAGACCCCTGTGGAACACCGGACCCCGCAACGTACCAGCGAAGTTGGCCCGTGCGGTCTACGAGGAGGACGGTTCGGTCCTCCAGATAGTCGGCCAGAAGCCTTCGCAGGTAATGAGGCACACCGTGGTAGCGGAGTGCCTCCAATATTGTCGAGTGAGGGACGGAGTTGAAGGCATTGACTATGTCAAATGACACAGCCAAAACTCCGTCCCTTGCCTCCACAGCCTCCAGCACTTGGCCCTTGAGTAAGGCCAAAGCGTCTACAATCGAACGCCCACTTCGAAAACCGAATTGGGCGTCCGACAAGTCCGGTCCGACCTTCCGCAGTTGGCCATTCAGCCGCTTGGCAACTGCATTGCTCCCGTAACCCTGAGACACTAAGTTGTTAAGTCTCGTGTGCCTGTAATTTTGTCGACAACCATACCTTGAAACCAAAACACAGTAGGTACTGTGAACGTTTCTGATTCACGATAAAAAAAGGTCTACTTCTACCTAATACCTATCTACTTAATATTTAAGCATGCTCTGCTGCTTGACGTCCTATTGAAAAAAAATATGTTATTTTTACTATAAGAACATTAACAATATAGCTAATTGTGAAAACAACTACAACTTGTATTAATTAAAAACCGACTTTTATTTATATTATAAGTTAACAGACTATTTCGTCTGTACAATTTAAGTGTAAATTGACGAATAAAAACAGAAACAGTCGTAATGAAAAACAATACATTAATTAACAAAACAATGAAGTCTTTGATTCCCGCCATAATTATTCATAAATCATTAAAGTACAAATGTATAACAAAACATAAAACGATAATGATTACCAGATTTAATGAGAATTGTAAATATAATGAAGTAACGTACTTAATTATATTGCATTGTTTTGATTAGATAACAAACCTCACACTATAATGTGAGATTTAAATATCCATTGGGATAATTGTCATTTGATAATGGTATTGATCGGCACGTCTAAACTATTGTAGTTCTTATTATATTAATACTAAAATCCACATTCGTGTAACACTTAGAATGGTAATTCTAAACATATGATTATTCTATTGAATTGTGGGTAGTTTTACATCAGCTTAGACTAGTTTAGAGAGCACGAACTTACATGACGGTTAAATTTGCACTAAACATACCCACAAACAGAAACGGCAAATTTAAGAATTGTCACTTGCAAGCGTTATACGAATTTGGACTTAAACATGAATAGAATAAGATCTACCATAATTTACTAAAAATGGATTTTGGTTCGCTAATTAAGTTTGGTGTTCTGAACAAGCGAATTACTGCCAATTTTTTGGTACATTTCATAAAGTAATTTAAAAAATATATATAAACAAGTACAATTAGAAAAAATTCATACCGACCTCCATTCTATTCGGTTATTGGAGTGTAACTCATAAACTACTAAACCGAGTTTGATAAAATTTAAATGGGTGGTCCCATTTAAATTTTGAGTTAAACACGAGAAGCACCAGCTTTCAAACAAAAGAATTTTAAGAATCGGTTCACCCTATCAAAATATGTGGTAACAAATATTTAAAAAAAATGCAGTCGAATTGACTACCTCCTCCTTTTTTTGGAAGTTGGTAGAAAATTATAAAATTACATGTCCATAACAAATGGTTTATAAAAAATGCATGTGCCAGCGTTCCTAAATTTTCAGAGATCCGCCCTAAGCGTGAAGAATAATCCATATCATTTCAGTGCAGTAGAACTCACTGTAAATGAGTTCATCCGGGGTAGTACCTGCCATCATAACTATTCCTACCGTAAAGAAGTAATGTACGCAATACTGTGTTTTGGTTTGAAGGTATGGTTGCCGGCGAAATTACAGACACATGAGACTTAACAACTTAATTTATATGATTATTAACGGGATATTAACCGTGGTAAGGTTGTGGAGTGAGCTCCCGATATTTCGGCGCAGTTACATGCACCATGAGTCTTCCCGTGAACATGGTGCATGTAACTGCGCCGAAATATCGGGAGCTCACTCCACAACCTTACCACGGTTAATATCCCGTTAATAATCATATAACTTTAGAGAACAACCGTGATAGTTTAAAACAGTGTTTTAACAACTTATTGTCTCAGAGTTACAGGTTACAGGCGCAGTGCAGTTCGTTATTTGTGATGAGCTGCATCTGTTCGAGGTTATCTTTTAATATGACGTGGTCCTCGGGCTTGTATCGTTTCCTTGTAACAAAAAAAGTCCATTGTAGTGGATAATATTACTTAACGATTAATAATCCACCTTTATTACACGCAAAAGTTCGAGGAATTACGTACCCAAGTAAATTAAACAAAATCTTTGACGGCCGTTGTGTTTTTACACCATTGGATTCTTGAACTCGCTATCGTTCTATAAAGTGACCGGGATGATATAATGCTCTGAAGTAACAGAAACCGCAAGGGTTAGTAAAATCAGGCACCGAATGGATGGGACATTTAGTACCTGCAATTACTAAGCCTCGAGGATCATGCCTCCTTCTTCTTCTTCACGGTTTTTTTAAATAATAAACGTGTATTCGTACCTAGTTAGTAAGTTAGCTATAGACGCTATAGTAAGTATGTATGATCCGTAAACTGGTTCTGGTTCTTGTTCACGGTTTTTTAAATAAAAAACGTGTATTCGTACCTAGTTAGTAAGTTAGCTATAGACGCTATAGTAAGTATGTATGATCCGTAAACTGGTGCTGGTTCTTGTTCACGGTTTTTTAAATAATAAACGTGTATTCGTACCTAGTTAGTAAGTTAGCTATAGACGCTATAGTAAGTATGTATGATCCGTAAACTGGTGCTGGTTCTTGTTCACGGTTTTTTAAATAATAAACGTGTATTCGTACCTAGTTAGTAAGTTAGCTATAGACGCTATAGTAAGTATGTATGATCCGTAAACTGGTTCTGGTTCTTGTTCACGGTTTTTTTAATAATAAACGTGTATTCGTACCTAGTTAGTAAGTTAGCTACAGACGCTATAGTAAGTATGTATGATCCGTAAACTGGTCCTGGTTCTTGTTCACGGTTTTTTAAATAAAAAACGTGTATTCGTACCTAGTTAGTAAGTTAGCTATAGACGCTATAGTAAGTATGTATGATCCGTAAACTGGTGCTGGTTCTTGTTCACGGTTTTTTAAATAATAAACGTGTATTCGTACCTAGTTAGTAAGTTAGCTATAGACGCTATAGTAAGTATGTATGATCCGTAAACTGGTGCTGGTTCTTGTTCACGGTTTTTTAAATAATAAACGTGTATTCGTACCTAGTTAGTAAGTTAGCTATAGACGCTATAGTAAGTATGTATGATCCGTAAACTGGTTCTGGTTCTTGTTCACGGTTTTTTTAATAATAAACGTGTATTCGTACCTAGTTAGTAAGTTAGCTACAGACGCTATAGTAAGTATGTATGATCCGTAAACTGGTTCTGGTTCTTGTTCACGGTTTTTTAAATAATAAACGTGTACTCGTACCTTGTTAGTAAGTTAGCTATAGACGCTATAGTAAGTATGTATGATCCGTAAACTGGTTCTGGTTCTTTTTCACAGTTTTTTAAAATAATAAACGTGTATTCGTACCTAGTTAGTAAGTTAGCTATAGATGCTATAGTAAGTATGTATGATCCGTAAACTGGTTCTGGTTGTTGTTCACGGTTTTTTAAATAATAAACGTGTATTCGTACCTAGTTAGTAAGTTAGCTACAGACGCTATAGTAAGTATGTATGTATGATCCGTAAACTGATTCTGGTTCTTGTTCACGGTTTTTAAATAATAAACGTGTATTCGTACCTAGTTAGTAAGTTAGCTATAGACGCTATAGTAAGTATGTATGATCCGTAAACTGGTTCTGGTTCTTGTACACGGTTATTTAAATAATAAACGTATTTCGTACTTCGTTAGTAAGTTAGCTATAGTAAGTATGTATGATCCGTAAACTGGTTCTGGTTCTTGTTCACGGTTTTTAAAATAATAAACGTGTATTCGTACCTAGTTAGTAAGTTAGCTATAGACGCTATAGTAAGTATGTATGATCCGTAAACTGGTTCTGGTTCTTGTTCACGGTTTTTTAAATAATAAACGTGTATTCGTACCTAGTTAGTAAGTTAGCTATAGACGCTATAGTAAGTATGTATGATCCGTAAACTGGTTCTGGTTCTTGTTCACGGTTTTTTAAATAATAAACGTATTTCGTACCTAGTTAGTAAGTTAGCTATAGTAAGTATGTATGATCCGTAAACTGGTTCTGGTTCTTGTTCACGTTTTTTTAAATAATAAACGTGTATTCGTACCTAGTTAGTAAGTTAGCTATAGACGCTATAGTAAGTATGTATGATCCTTAAACTGGTTCTGGTTCTTGTTCACGGTTTTTTAAATAATAAACGTGTACTCGTACCTTGTTAGTAAGTTAGCTTTAGACGCTATAGTAAGTATGTATGATCCGTAAACTGGTTCTGGTTCTTGTTCACGTTTTTTAAATAATAAACGTGTATTCGTACCTAGTTAGTAAGTTAGCTATAGACGCTATAGTAAGTATGTATGATCCGTAAACTGGTTCTGGTTCTTGTTCACGGTTTTTTAAATAATAAACGTGTATTCGTACCTAGTTAGTAAGTTAGCTATAGACGCTATAGTAAGTATGTATGATCCGTAAACTGGTTCTTGTTCTTGTTCACGGTTTTTTAAATAATAAACGCGTATTCGTACCTAGTTAGTTAGTTAGCTATAGACGCTATAGTAAGTATGTATGGTCCGTAAACTGGTTCTGGTTCTTGTTCACGGTTTTTTAAATAATAAACGTGTATTCGTACCTAGTTAGTAAGTTAGGTATAGACGCTATAGTAAGTATGTATGATCCGTAAACTGGTTCTGGTTCTTGTTCACGGTTATTTAAATAATAAACGTATATTCGTACCTAGTTAGTAAGTTAGCTATAGTAAGTATGTATGATTGGTAAACTGGGCATAGAGAGTAGTATATAAGTATAATATACTACTCTCTTTTTGTATATAGATATAGATTCGATAAGTATAAACGTTTGAGTTAAGATTCCAGATTGCCTAGGCAGGTATGGTAAGCAGACCTGGACAACCTGGTTATGAATCTTAATCTGCCCGCGATACGCGGGGCTGAAATGACGTAAATACAATCAAACTTACGATGGTTCGGTCCTCTTCCTTCGACCCCACCCTAGCGCTTCCCTACCTAATGTTATGTTGGCCAACAAAGCATTAAATAAGTACTTACGGCTTGGGGTATGGCCCAGGGGGATCCTGGTCCAGTTCTTGAGACTCTCCAACGTTCCCAATTTGGTAATAGTTCAAACACTACACATATAAACTTTCAAGTGTCTTTTATATATAGACAACACGCGCGGATCACAAAAAAGCGGCTATACAAACCATTAATTTAACACGAGACTCAAAAGCAAACCTTTTCTTTCAACTCAAAATGTCCATAGACAAGTGTAGACTGCCTACGCTAGGGAGGCGTTCAGAACCTTGCCCGCTAAGTTGAACGTTCCGAACAGTTTGTTTATTTCTAATTGCTAGTAAATGAAATTAGTAATTTTGGTATTACAGTAATAATTACAAAATAATAACGTCAAAATCGAAAGATGCTGGATTGTACGTGTTTATGCGGTGTCTTATTCGCATTTTTTCCTATACAATATGTTATGTGCACGCAATAGGATTTAGATTTAGATGAAGTGAGAAATAAAATGAAAGGGCTAGTATTCTTTTTGCTGTTTTTTTCTCAATTAGTAGTGTAGGGGCAGGGGTCAAACTCCGGCGCCGGTTGAGAATCGGTTATCCTACCTCTGGCTCCAACTTTCGGTAAATATAGCATAGGAAGTCAACGGCATGGGCTCCATATATTGCTCACCTGGATAGCTAGCTAGCTAGCTGGATCACCCTCAAGATTGTAAACCTAAGCAGTATATTCCAGGTGGTCACCATTCTCCGTCTAGCATGTTACCATTGCATCATCATTGATCATCAAGCGAGACTATGGTTAAACCTATCAATTACCGGGTAAAGTTCCGGTAAGCGCCGAAATCACTCTCGGCGTTCGCACACACATTCCCTTACAAGCTCACGATCATCGTGCGCAAGCTCGATACGTCATCGATGATGTCACTGAAAACGCTCACGGTGCGACCACAACGCTCGCAGATCGATGGTGGGTTGACGGGGTATTTGCAAGCTGTCACTGTCAAACATCCAATGTGATTCTAACGATATTTTTGACAGAAAATATGGCGCGCAATTTGCGACCGCGTTAGTGTTCCTGGACGGATTGGGCATTCTATGCACTGGAACCAAAGGTAACGGCAAACCGGGGCGTGACAGTTGTGAGCGCTTACCGGAACGTACCCTAAGTATACATTTTTCGTTATAACCAAACTTCTTTTTCACATTACTGAAATAAAAAAAAATCCAACACGAAAGATAAAATAAATGTTTCGTTTGGAATAAAATGAGCCAAATTCTGACCGTTTGCTTCCAATAGGATAATTTTATGGTTGATATAAGCAACCAAACAACCGTAATAGGAATTATGCTTAAACTCTACCATTTGGATACTTTTATTCGCTTTGCAGTAGTGGAAATTAAATGGCGCATAAAGTTTTACGGCTTCTAGTAAAATACAGCTTACCGTTTAAGAGTTGAATTAGAAATAACTCTGTTCGTTTGTGCAGTGAACTCTCACATTAATGCGAATATTCTTTAACTGAGTATGGTGTTTAAAAAAATAACTACACTGACCCATTTATCACTTAGGTTTAACTGAAAATATGAATTTATAGGTTGTGTAATTAATAAATAATTTGTGGGTAAGAGTGTGTGAGAATGAACACAAGTTTGATAAATTCATTAACATCTCGGTAGTTATAATCTATTTGTATAAAAATGAACCTCTATTTCTCCTGGTCACGCTATAACTTGAGAACGGATGGAACAATCTCGCCAATATTTTTTTGTTGTGTTAATTATTGTCAGGAGAAGGTTCTTATGGAAGAAAAACTAAGAAAAGACGGGAGGTTCATGGCGAGGTTGAAGGCCGAGCGTACTAAGCGAACGAAGTCGCGGGCAGTCGCTAGTCTTTAATAAAATATCCATGCCTACGATTTTTTTGTATCTGGGCTAGACAAGAGTGTATTATGCAATTAGTGAATAAAGGACGGATTTAAAACGAGGGCTTTAGATGAATCACGACTGAATCAGGATTGATCTGACTGAGTGATGAATCGGATTGATTCAATTGTTAGAATAGTGCCTTCGTCCACCATCTGTAGCCACCATATTGGTGCAGGTATTGCTAGCTTTTGATTTTGCCATATTTATAGCAAACAAATTATTAGGTATTGCCGTGATATACTTGCTATTCCAAGAAGATTCTTGAATTTAGTTAATTTTATAAATACAGTACCTGTACTAGACTAGAATTGAATTAATTTTGTAAATAAAGCAAATGTATCGGAGCTGCGCCTAAAAAATGTTGGTGTTAAAACTATCTAAAATTTCTATTCTCTCCGCCATTTACTTCAGTCTATGAAATAATTTTAGAGAACAGTCGTGCGAGCATGAATTTCATGATAAGCTTGTCGAATCGATAAGCTGCGATAACTATATCGCGGGCTATCTTTTACCGATAATTGTATCCTATCGACAACCCATGCTCGCACCGCAGATTCGAGTATTAGGTATAAAAACACAGCTGTAATATAAACATGAAATAGTTATTTATACTAATACAAAAGTAGGTACAAAAGCTTACCTTGACAAAGTTCTGCGTTTTCTAGGCTTGGCGTGCGGTGTTGGCAAATCTAGGCCATTGTCGGCCTTCTTGGCACTAACTCCGTCTTGGGATGCAGCCCGACCATTAGATGTGCATATGTATGAGAACATCGGTAGCAGTAGTATGATAGGTTATCTTTGAGCTATTTTATATATTCTTGGCAACTCACTCGAGAAAATAGTATAGTTCGAATTGCACTGACAATTTACATTTATTAATGTATTATTTACAAAGTACCACCCAATGTACTCGACCCATTGTATGTCAGCGATTCACCACAGATTCGCGTTTTCCCAAATTGTGTTATGTAATTTAAACTACGAATTGTAAACATAATTATATAATTTAAATATTTCCAATTTACGAGTTCTTTTTAGGGTACCGTACCAAAATAAAATACCCACAGGGTAAAACAGGACTCTATTACTAAGACTCCGCTGTCCGTTTGTATATCCGTCTGTCAGGCTGTATCTCGTGAACCGTGATAGTTAGACAGTTGAAATGTTCACAGATGATGTATTTCTGTTACCGCTATGACAACATATACAAAAAACAGAATAAAATAAATATTTAAGGGTAAACAAAACATTTTTGCTTGTTTTATAGATAATGATACGGAAACCTCTGTGCGCGAGTCCGACTTGCATTTGGCTGGTTTTTATTCAACTTTCAACTTAACATAGCTTGGCGGCAGGTACATAGCTCAAAAACCGTTAGAGCGATGACAAACTCAAGTGAGAACTAGTTCAAATTTGTTCACCATTATCATTTGATGAATAAAAAATTGTTAATTTTATTCACTGACAGATTTTAATTTAGAATTTAGTAGAAGAATCTGTTACAATATTTCTCACGCGGATTGAATAATACCCGGTTTTTATATCTGTGGTTAACCGACTAGAGATAGTAATTTTGACATTGGTAGCAATTCACTGTTGCAGAACACCAAACTAAAGTAACGAATACAATAAAATTTTTAGTAAATTATGGTAGTATTTATGCTGGTCAAACTAAAGTCCAAATTTGAATAACGTTAACAAATCACAATCCCTAAATTGGACATTGAAATTGTGGGTATGATTGGCAAATTTGTTTTGTTATGTAACTTTGCTAATTTAAACTAATCTTAAACTACCCACTATTTAGCAGTTGTAATCATATTTTCAAAATTGTCATTCTAAGTTTTAGATTAATGATTAGTCTCCGCGCGCGCGCTCGACCGAGAGCGAGACCAATGATTAATCTAAGTTCTAAGTGTTATACGAATGTGGATTTTAGTTCGAACAGAATAAGAACTACGATAGTTTTGAAAATTTTAGATTTAAGTTCGCTAGTTTAGTTTAGTGTTTGTACAAGCGAATTGTTACCAGTAGCTCCATATAAATAGTGTCAAAAAACATTATAAGAAAAATAGAAACCACCCGTTAGTAAATTCAATTTCTGCTGGAGAAAAACCATCTTCTATGAAAAGAAAACTACAGTCAAAGACACGAACAATACGAAACGGACTACGAAAGAATTGAAAGCAGCTTATACTAAAAGTCATCTATTCATAAACATAAGACAAAAAATGCACCGACAGCTTGCATACGCCCGAGTTGCCAGAGATAAAAATAAAAGAAACGTACAATATTCCTATGTAACTAACTCGTTACGTGGTCGAGCCGCATCCCACCTCGCTTGCCAGGCCGATAGTTTCAGGGTACCCACCCCTTAGTTTCGGGAGTCATTCCCCCTTTGTGCAGTGCGACCCCGCAATGGGCAGTGAGCGGTAACTCAATTCTAATGGGCTGCTAACTGCATTCAGTGCAATTGACTAGGTTTGTCCTTTGAACGTGATTATTTCGTTATCAATTCTGTTAGATTTTGTGGGAGAAATTTTCTGAAATTAGCTTTACACGGTTTGCTCACAATTACGATGTTGATAACTCTTAGACAATAATTAGAAGTTGCGTCATAACGTTCAATTAATTATTGAATGATTTAATAATGTATTAATTGGACAGACCGCTTGGCGCAGTTGGTAGATCCCTTCTTTCTGATCCGCTGACCCCGGCTTTGATCCCCGGACAGTCAAACATTTGTGTGCATGAACATGTCTGTTTGAGCGGTGTCTGGGTGTGTATATGTATATAAGTATGTATATCAGGTCATGTCATCAGGTTACCATAGTACAGGCTATACCTAGTTTTGGACCTGAAGTGTGTTAATGTTGGCCCAAGTTATTATTAATTAATTAAATTATTTTTAACCGACCTTCAAGAATGGATCCTTATTTTACGCGTATATTTTCACTACTCATCATCTGATTGGTAAGATTCTTTTTTATTTCTAAGTTTCAAATATGCCTTATTTAAATTGTATAACTGTCGGTAGAAAACTCTTTATTTTTGAGTTATGTTTAATAATGCAATAACCAATTTTTATTACAAGTTGATTCATAGGGTTAAATTATTTATTGAATGTATAATTATTTTAATGAACGTTTATCATCGCACGAATAATTAATCCATTGGTAAAGAAACTTCTATTTCGTTCTTTCTCAATTCATGAAACGTTAATTCAAAATTATTTGCTCCAATTTCGATGATCAACCCCGTAATCATTAATATTCCTGCGAAGATTCTATAAAATTATTTGCGTCACTCTTGAAACGCCTTCGAAGACCTTCAGTTACAAACAGAATTATTTTACTTGTCATCTCTCCGTGACTAGTTATCAAAACTGAAGATACTTTTTTACGTTGCCATCTAAAAGTTCCATCTCTGGCATAGAACATGAGACTTTTGGCTCGCCGCCAGTTTGGAGTGCTTCCGATTCAGCCTCTAAAAGCTGACACAATAGCTTTTTAATGATTTTACAAAAGACTTTGGAAAGGGAGCAATACTGAATTGTATTCAAAAAAAAGAGTGAGGTCAAAATGCATGTGACAGAGGCGATCATTATTATTGATGACATTATTTACTACTTGTGGCCGCGTGAAATAATCGCAACTCAAGATTAAATAAAACTAGTAATATTTACCCCCTTCCTTCTCATCAATGTAAAATAAAAGTTATGGAAAGGCTACAATCATTAACATATGATGAAACCGAAGAGCTTTTAAGTTACAATACATGACTACTGGAACCTGCGTGTAACCCAAAATAAAAACATAGGCACACACACCATATACATACACACACACACACACATACACACAAACACACACACAAAGAGAGACTCATACTCATTCGCTATTATCTTGTAAAAAACAATTGTTTGTAATTTTTTTATTTAAAAATATGTTACATAAATTTTAGGAACTAACTGTACTATAGAAATTAAGGAGGAGGGCGTTGGTATCCGCAACACAGTTTTTCTCCAAAACTCTCGCGGGTATCATCGTTTTTCTTAACAATTTATGCCATTGTTTAAGTTCCATGAATAAAGATTTATTATTATTATCATTTTAATTTTACTCCCCTACCGTTGAATCGGATAAATGAAAGAAGAACCCAATATGTGTTAATATGTATTGTATTTAATATGTCCGCATCAGGACAAAAAATAACAATAGATTTATGAATGAAACTTGCCTCGAATGAGGCTTGCTGATTCGGACAGATTAAGCTACTACCATTACAAATTTTATCGATATCCATTTATCTACTACAGAGTAATCCATGCCAACTTACACTTACTTGAATCACTCACATCCTTTCGCGTTTATTATTAGATCGGTGGGTCTACCACGAGTTTACAACATTGGCACCAATCAATGCTCTCTATCGACTGCCGCAAAAAAATGTATGAAAAAAGAACAGTGCCTCCTCGCGGTCCATTGTAGAACTAAAATTGACAGAGAGTACGCCAATCACAAGTTTAATAGGTAGGCGAGATCGAGTATCGACTATAGATGACATTTACGTTGCCAACTCATGGTAGAGCTACTGATTTAATATCGTTTACTACTATATTACATTACTAGCACTTCGAGAAAGCAGCTAGATAGGTTGATTTTTCTGACTTGAATATTGTGATTTAGTGTTATCTTTGACTAATGAAAATTTTCAAACATGAGCATAGTTACGCCTTTAGGAGATATTATTGTAAAAGCGAAACCCTTTAGAAACTGAGTTACTGTTTACCCCACACCGCGGTATGAGCAAATAAAGCAAAGCGTGCATACCTAACTCACCATCATGCATCGGGTCGATGGTATGGATCATGAGCTGCAGCAGCCCGTGGCGGAACTTGGCGGCCGGGGGCGGAGCCCTACTCGGGCCCGGGGTGGCGGCTGCGGCGGTGTTCGTCCCCACTGACGTCTCGCTGGACGTCGTCGCATTGCCGTGCTGTGGACAACTGTTCTTTAGTACGCTGTTGATTATTATGACAAAGATAGGTTCAATACATTTATGGACAATTGTAATTTAGAATGCTGTTGATTGTTACGAAAAATATGGGTTCAATACATTTTTGGACGACTGTGCTTTAGAATGCTGTTGATTTTTACGAAAAATATGGGTTCAATACTATTTTGGACAACTTTGCTTTAGAGTGCTGTTGATTTTTACGAAAAATATGGGTTCAATACATTTTTGGACAACTGTGCTTTAGAATGCTGTTGATTTTTACGAAAAATATGGGATCAATACATTTTTGGACAACTGTGCTTTAGAGTGCTGTTGATTTTTACGAAAAATATGGGTTCAATACATTTTTGGACAACTGTGCTTTAGAGTGCTGTTGATTTTTACGAAAAATATGGGTTCAATACATTTTTGGACAACTGTGCTTTAGAATGCTGTTGATTTTTACGAAAAATATGGGTTCAATACATTTTTGGACAACTGTGCTTTAGAATGCTGTTGATTTTTACGAAAAATATGGGTTCTATACATTTATGAACAGTTGTAATTTAGAATGCTGTTGATTGTTACGAAAAATATGGGTTCAATACATTTTTGGACAACTGTGCTTTAGAGTGCTGTTGATTTTTACGAAAAATATGGGTTCAATACATTTTTGGACAACTGTGCTTTAGAATGCTGTTGATTTTTACGAAAAATATGGGATCAATACATTTTTGGACAACTGTGCTTTAGAGTGCTGTTGATTTTTACGAAATATATGGGATCAATACATTTTTGGACAACTGTGCTTTAGAGTGCTGTTGATTTTTACGAAAAATATGGGTTCAATACATTTTTGGACAACTGTGCTTTAGAATGCTGTTGATTTTTACGAAAAATATGGGTTCAATACATTTTTGGACAACTGTGCTTTAGAATGCTGTTGATTTTTACGAAAAATATGGGTTCAATACATTTTTGGACAACTGTGCTTTAGAGTGCTGTTGATGTTTGCGACAAAGATAGGTTCAATACATATTTGGGAATGTTTACTAGATTACAATATTGATTTTTTATAACAAAGATAACATATGTTCAACATATTTTATGGAAATGTTTACACGCATGATTTTTCAGCTGGAGAACCCTAAACATAAAGTATTTACTGTTTTATACAAATATTTGCATTTCAACTGTTTTATACAATTATCTTCCACGTGACGATAGTCATCCCATCTGGTCTCTTGCCGTCATCCCGCATCAATCCGTTCGGTTCCAAAACTGACGGGACTCCAGCACTGACAAATGCCCGACGGATGATATCATTCAAGCTGGCGTGCCGCGGTATGCGCCCCGCGCTCTTTACGCATGAGAGTGCGTGGTGGCCGAACCGATCCACCATTACACCGCAGACACAACGGTGAGGGACCTGGCAAGGGGCACCTACTCGTAGGGATACGGCTATTCGGAAAGTATTGTTGTCCAAAAGATTTCCAACATTTTTAGACGGCAAAGTATGTAGCCAAAGCTCCGACTCCCATCGAGTAACAGCTAACAGGCGAGCACGCTCTGCGGAAGAACTAGTTAAATTGATCAGGTTTTCAAGTTCTAACTCACAGAGCGGCCCGTCCCACTGCCTCTGAGAAGCAGGAGCTTTGGGCAGGGACTGACTTGGACAAGCTATTTTCCAGTTTCCTAAAGCCTCAGTCATATAACTAATTTGAATAGAAGGCGATAAAATTGCCTTAACTAACTTTTGAGTACTGAAAATTGATGAAAGGAATGCGTGTAATGCTACACTAGAAATTTTGCGAATACCGAGACCTCCACACCTAACAGGTAGTGATGCCTGGCACCAAGTGCGATCGTCAAAATGTGTGTTAAGTATGGTAGTGAGCGTATCCCTCTGGATGTTGTCAAGTTTTTGTAAAAGTAAAGGATGATTCCAAAACTGACAACATCTAAGAGAATACATAAATTTAGGGACAAAAAGGCAATATCGAATAATAAAATAGGCCATGTGACAATTTATTTTTAGTAGGCGGTCCGAAACTGAGTTAAAGTTTTGAATTTTGTCATCAACAAAATCTTCAATTGACTCGTCTAGGATTGGAGACCCTAAGAGGCAAAGTGATCGATTATCTAATATTTTGATATTGGGAGCAATTCGTTCAAAAATGTTTACTATCTTATTTCTTAGTAGTGTTGTAGAATTTGGAATGAAAAGTTCGCATTTTGAAAAGTTGAGAGCAAGACCTATTGAACTAAATTCTGAAATTAAATTTTGTAGGTCTTTAAGAACAGTGTCAACATCTCCTCCTAGGGACCCATCATCCAGGTACCAGACATTAAATTTCGATTCTAATTTTTTGATGATAGGGTGGATTGCTAGGCTAAAAATAGCTGGTCCAAGTGGATCACCTTGTTGGCATCCTACTTCTGAAGATGACAAATTGTTTTTGTATATTAATTTTGAAGGTTTACCATAACATTGCCAAATGAAATTATATATAAAAGGGATTTTATTTTTAACTTGTGTCAAAAGAGTGTTTCTATCAAGAGAATTGAAGGCGTTCTTAATATCAACCTTCAGCAACACTTCACATCCTTCATTTGTTAAAAATGTTCTTAGGGCATGTACCGCCGCCTCACAGCCACCCTGTGAACCAAATCCCAACTGCAAGGGTTGAAATTCCTTGCAGAGAGATTGTTTGATGTGTTTAACACAAATTTTAGCAGTTAGGCGACGGTACACTGTTCCAACAGCTATGGGCCTTATGCTACCATCTTTTTTAAAAAGAGCGCATAAATTAGCTCCGTATAAAACATTTGTTATTGCGTCATTCACTTTACCTGTTAACATCACATTTACTAGTGAAGTGAGCTCTTTAAGCAGAGAGTCCCCAATCTCACCGCAGCTTGCACTGGTCAGGTCTTTTAGGTGTTGTGTCGTAAAAGAGTCGAGGCCCCCCGCTGAACCACTTGGGAAGGATGCTAACGCACACATTACAGTGGCGACAAGAACATCCTCTCCAGTAACGTTAGCAGGTAAAGGAAGAGCTTGAGCTGCGGAAGGTGGATGTTTTTCTATTAAAGCCAACAAAGTTTCCGGAGAGTTTGGTGCCAATGTATCGTTGGAAAATAAAAGTCTAGCCGAACCTCTGATGTCTCCTTCACTTAGCTTGTCTTCTACGAGACGGTAGGACGCAGAAGAATATACGGGTCGGGCTAAATTTGGCGAAGTGAAGCAGTAAACAGGACAGCGCTTTGAGTTGTCTTTACAATTTTGTTTTATTTAACAAATTTTTAAACAGAGCAGCAGCTGTACTGTCAACATTGACAGTCGTCCTTCGTCCTTCCATAAAGTAAATTCATTTCAGTCTTTGATTTGTACATGCGCCGTGGAAAATCTTGATAATGAGCTATTAGAAAAGGTTTCTATATGTTTTGTCCGAGGTATATTTATTTTATGGTTGAATAAGTGAAATTGTACTGGAAACTGAATTAAATTAACTATTTATTAATTTATTTGAAAAAATGTTGTGACATGACATGACATGACATGATATACCTACATGAAATTAAATTAAATTAAATTAAATTCAGAATGTACATGTTTATGCCGTTTGGGGTCGAAACTTTAGGCCCATGGGGGCCGTCCGCTCTCAACTTGTTTAGGGATCTGGCGAAACGTTTGTTTGAGGCGTCGGGTGACCGAAATGCTGGCGCCTATTTTGGGCAAAAACTTAGCATTGCCATCCAGCGTGGCAATGATTTGAATATAGATTAGATAGTTATTATTATTATGATTTTATTTAATTTTTAATTACTAACAATATCTATATATGTCTATAAAAATATACATATAAATATATGTACATTTTTAAAGATATTTTAGAGTGTCAGGCGCTCGATGACCGTTTAGTGAGACCATTTTACTACTGAGACATCCATCCGACCATTCAAATACAATTTTATAATATGCAAACATAAAAATAATTATATCTTGATTCAGGCGTTACTTTGCAGAAATCTTTTGATGATATTAAATGCTAAAGCAAGACGGTTAGTCAAATAGAGAGTTAAAATTCGATGCTCGGACCAGATTCTCGGTGGCCTAATTGGTCCATGACGTCTGACAACACGGAGAGTCAGAAGACGCGGGTTCGAGTCCCGTCCGAGGATGTGAATTTTTCTCTCTATAAATTTCAATGTAAATGCTAAAATAAAAATAATCTAAAATCCCATAGTGAGGGGAAAAGTGTTCAGAATGTTGACAGATTCCCTCATGGGCGAGTCATCTAAAACCTTTTTGGCCTTCGTATCAAAACGAATGTCTATAGTGTTATAATAAAAAAAAAAATATGTGTTTATTTGGAGACATAGCATTATTCAGCTACTAACGTATGAGAATCGATGACATCTGCAGAAGTGTATATCTGTGTCGCAGATGTCAACGCCCTCCTCCGGGAAAATATAGAAAGTTCCTTAATAAAAACAAAGTTTATAGTTAATTAAATTTCGATAGTACATAATCGAACATAAAATAGGGTTACAAAACTAAAAAAAAAATTACAAAAGTATATTATATTTTTTTTATTTTTAGTACAATTTTATTATGTTTATAAGCTTCACGACCTATTATCTCGGCAATCACTTGACTAAGTATGCTCGTATTCGACATTCTTCTTTATAGTCAAGTACCTAATGTGTGTACGAAATCTTATCAAAATCAGGATCCCTTTTTAGGAATGGTACGCCTCCCACTCAAAAGTCGGCGAAAACAAAAAAATTAACATGCATACCAAGTGTTTCGTCAAGATTGGTTAAAAAATGCGACCAGTACAGGAGGACCAACACACGACCTAACAAACATAAGGACAGATGAAAGTCAATTTGGCCAGTACATTATTCCGTTTTTATTAACATGTAACTAGCATTTCTAACTCAATTTTTAGTATTATTATACTCGTAATGTCTATCCCCGTCGCAACGCCGCCGTGGCTTTGAATCCGATACTGAAGGATAAAACCTCCCAGCGAGTCCGGCCAATCATAGGCCTAGGATTGTTTACAACTGCGCCTGAGCAGGTTACGAGTCCCTTTTTTTATTATTATTATTATATGGTTTATATATACATATATGTGTATGTATATATTATAAACACACCCAACTGCCCCATAAAATATGTATTAATGTCTATATGTTTGAAAATTAATTTTCATTTACTTAGACGACATGATGACTATTATTACGTTTTTTAATCATAACTCGAGGTGTTATATCTCATCTCAGACTGCATGTATTAAAAAATCGTTCATATATTAATTTTCGTGTTATTTCGTATTTTTTTCCAGCTCACCCCAAAGTTATAACTATGGCCGTGGAAAAAAATAACTAAACAATAGTGATTTGGTCATTGTCTTTTGTCTCAAGCGTAACAAACGCAGTGAAGGCCCCCGCTGAATTCAACTTAAAGCTGTTTGGGTGTCACTGCAACTGGCATGGCCAGACCTGGCTCTCACTATCAGGCACACGATTGTCAGTCCGTTTTGTCAATAACAATATACAAAAGCCGCTTTATAGTTCGTGCCCATAAAGACACCTTGTACTCTTCAACACGAAATGCATATTGAATTTAAAATCGAAACACAATTTGCTCGCCAATTAGCCCTGGTTCCATTAAACAGGTGTTGAGTTATTGGATTTCGAACATTCGCCCAACTTGATTGCTTTTTAACGGTTTTCACATGCTATTATGACTTTTTAACTAGATATGTGATGATGGGTTTTTTTCACATGGGTAGGGGACTCTTCTCAGCTTGCACGATTCCACACCTTCCTGCCCCACTTTGACAGAGGACTGCTAACGGTTTTAGTAGGTCTGAGCCCCCACATACCCAACATTGCACAGCATTCACCCCTCCCCCATGAATGACTGCTGAATGAGATGATCACGCTGATGATATTTAATACTGTGTGGTTGAAACAGCATGCCTATGTTAATTTAATAAATGTACTTTTTTTGTACTTATATGTATGTATATGTACACCTCGGTGGTAGTGCCACGCTGTAACCCCCCGGCCGGCACGACCGGGCAAGTACCACACTCCCACATAACACTGACGTGAAGTAACATAGCTTGCTATTGCGTTTCAGTCGGTTTGTAGGAGTTCCGGAGGCCTGATTCCCCCCTTCCCCATCCTCCCTCTCCTTCCCCCTCCCCTTTCAACCTTTACCCCTTCTATTTTATCCTTTCTATCATCCTTCCTCAAAGGTCGGCAACGCGTCCTCGGTATCACTTACCATCAGGGGAGTCGCTTGCTCGTATGCCAACCTATCTCATAAAAAAACCTTAGGAGTCCCTTTCGGAGATATAGTGGCGTAATGTTTTAGTTTGATAATATGTTTCCATATTTTGGCTTTTGATACGTCTTTCAAACTAAACTGCCAGAGTTTTTCAATTAACAGCTCGAAGAGTGTGAATCTTTTTATCATTTTCCTCATCACTTGACGTTGTCTTCCAACTGTCGTATTAGCACTTTGTATACTTGTTTTAATAGTTCATTCCTCCTTTTCAGTTGTTCATACTACGAGTATTTTATTATACCTTTCTCAGCTCATGTTATAACATTCAATTCATTGATTTTCTTATCTAGCCGTTATTCACTGGCTAACGACCTTTATATTACCTAATACTTAGGTATTTTACCAATGATCGAAAAGGCGATATTACGTTTATCCAGCCTATAGCATAGCTCTGACCAATATCCTATCCGAATGAGGCAGACGCCTACACCACCTCACTTTCAAACACAATAAAATTTCAATAAACTCCATTCATATTTAGCTCTGAGTTCTGAGATTTTTCTCTTAGCGAAAGAACAAATACCGATTTATGTTTGTTCTAAAATCCCGAGATCATGTCAATCTTATTCCTCTAGTCTTCCTTCTTTCTTTCTACCATGCCTTTGACGGTCTCATTTCAATGTCTTACAATCATTTTTAACGACTAAAGACTAATGCTCGCTTAGCGAAGTCGATGTTTCAAAATTTTAGAGAGAGAGAGACGTTATAATGTGGAGGGGGCACGATCCTCTTCTTTTGACGAACCTTATATCTTACAAGGTTCGTATCGCCGTGACCGCTAGGCCACTGAGGGACCTGTCTCAAGCACAAATTTGTATCTCTAGATGTTTTTCCCGCAGTATTGGGACGGCGCGCAACATATTGAATTGCTTTACGAGTTTTATTCGACCGAAAGCAGAGACAACATTTTACAAACATTGAACTTTCGTGTTCATCACAGCCCTTCGCAATTTGTACTTTATGATTTTTAAAGCACTAACACCTGCAGCAAAGCCAAACTTCGAGATTTTTTGGTATCACAGTGGCTTAGGAGTCATAGCGTCAGAAGATGCAGGTTCGAACCCGCCAGAGAATAGAATTATAGTCTCTGTTTTCCCTATAAGCATTTCTATATTCATCTTAATATTAAACTTCACCCAATAATATAATATGGGACAACATCCACACAAAGGTCTTCAGGTCCCAAATTAGGCAGAGCCTGTACTATGGTAACCTGATGACTGATATACATACTTAAATACATATTACACACCCAGACACAGATCAAACAGACATGTTCATGCACACAAATGTTTGAACTGTCCGGGGATCGAACCCGGGACCAGCGGCTCAGAAGGCAGGGGTGCTACCAACTGCGCCAACCGGCCTGTCAAATACAACGATCGAACATAGGCATGCTCTTTTAATCACACAGTATAAATATCATCAGCGTGATCATCTCATGCCAATGTCAACCTTTAACAGTTAACTAGTCCAAAGAAGTTTTACTTTTATTATACTACCTGACCTGGTATTATACATCAGCGAAATATTCTCCTCCTAATCCCGTTTCCTTCTCTGATGCGAATAAATAACACACATCTCATACTTTAGAGAGCACACTCAGCATCTTCCACAATACCCAAACTTTTAAGAAAAGTGGAAGGTAAACTAATTCTACAAAACTTTTTAGTCCATATTAGTTCACCTCTTCCTTCTTCTATAACTACATATTCCCGCGGTTTCACCCGCGTGGTGATGGATGATGATGAAAGTATCCTATGTGTTATTCCAGTGTCTCATCTGTTTATCTACCTAATTTTATCCAAATCTATTCAGTCGTTCTTGAGTTAGAAATGGTGTAACTAACGACGCCCCTGTACGTACTTACTGACGTACTTGGATAGAATAGAGCCAGGAGCTACCAACTATAGACTTTTTATCTTTATCCATCACATAAATCCAAGATAGATGATCCAAGCAGCTTGATCTCTCTATGATACACGGTCTCATATAAAACTGGGGTCTCAATTGACTTGTCGGAGCCCATGAACTTCTATGGTACGGCTAAAACCGTAATAATTACGAATGTAACTCAATTTTATATTTTTTTAATAAAGCATAATGTGTGCACGTGTGTGCAAAATATTTCTCGTGCAATTCACTCAAACTTGGTAAAAATAATGATTAATAAAAATAATGCAATATATCTTCTTTTTAAACACTCGATCCCATGTAGTAGGGAGTAAGCCTATTGCCATCTACGGGACATTTTTCCAGACTCCGGATTGCTATTGAGAATTCCTTTGTCAAAAAACCCAATAACCCGAGTATCAAACCCAGGACCCCGAGATTCCAAACAGCGCTTCCACCACTACACCAAGGCCAAGCGAGCGAAGCCGCTGGCGGTCAGCTAGTTTTCTATAAAAAAGTTTAAAAAAGTTACTTTAAATATTTTATACTTATTTTATTATATTTATACAATAAGACCCTTAACTAAGCCGATGCTAAAATTTTTTTAACAGTGCCGAAATATTGGGAGCTCAACCAAATATACACGGCAATTATTCAGTAAATAATTTAAATATTATTTATAATTTCCTTTCACGTAAATAGGGCAAACTCTGTGTTTCCTTATTATTTATATACACCACCTCGACCCCTATTTATCAATAGCCGTATTGCTCTTAAGCTTACTTGGAAGAAATCGATTTCAGTGAGAAGTCCGCTTTTAGATAGAATATTTAAATAAGTTTTATCAAATGTATTAATATTTTTGTGTAAATAAAGCATTTCTGTATTGTATTGTTTCTAGTTTTAATATCTCTAAAATCTTTTTCGGTGATCGACCGATGTCGCGAATAGCTACATATAAATATAAAAGAGTTATATAAAGTTTGTATAGAAGTATTTGAGAAATATGTATATTTTTCAATACGTAGGTATATAGCTCTCGGGTACGGTTTGTCGATGGCAGTTTAATTTATAAACGACCTTTTTGAGACGACGAAAAGGTCATCGGAGGTAATTTATGGGGCTTAGAAATTATTTTGGGATGTTCGGAAATTGGAAATAGCTTTTTAATTATAAATTTTATTATGGTAACAACCCCAAAAGTAATTTTACTATATTTTCCAGTTCCTGACCGACAGGAGCTAACGTTGCCTTTTAACCAGTATATAAGACGAAGGTTAAAGAATCGTCTTTTATCTTTTAGGGTTCAGCGCCACGAAAGGAAAAAGAACATGTATTCCTTGAATGGATATTATATTATATATATAGGAACGCTTTAGTGTCTATCTGTCTGTGAAGACTCTCTTTCTCAAGAACGCGTGGTTTTACAGTTCCGTGAACTTTCTTAAATCCTCCTATGTAAAACGTTGTAGAAGCCAATTAAGGGGTAAGATGAAAATTGACCCGACATGAGGTCATTCTCATGTAAAGAGACTAAGACCAGTACTGGAAAATGGGTGATTAGGATTTTAAACTTGTGCTCTCTTCGAGGATATATAGGCATGATAGTGTGTTCGTATGTTCAAGAAAATGATTTCAAATGGTCAACATAATTATTTTCAATGTTGTTAATTTGCTTTGCAAAATAAGTGACTTACGGCCGGGTTTTCTAATACCTAGTTAACTAATAATTTTATGTTTACATTATACCTAGTTAAATTATATTTTTATGGATACAAATGACTAAACTAACATTATTTGTCACTTTAATTTAAAAAAATCAATTGTTTACGTGTTAAAAGTTTACGTTGGTTTTGAAGTATTTTGTTAATTTACTAAATAAGTAAGTACAGTGTTTTGAAAAAAAAAAGAGAAATGGCAAGACATGGTGCATCTTACCAAATTTATTTGTAAAGATTTTTACTTATTGCTTACTTGTCTATATTTTACATGTGTTCGACCACTATCTCACTTGGTGATCAGTGATGATGCGGTCGAAGGTATCACACTAGACCTAGAACAGCGCCTGGCTCTCAATGACAGATGCCGGAACACACTGTTAGGTGTTGGTATAAATAACATTATTTAAACTTAAGCAGGGTTTATAAGGAGTTAGTATGATACTTTAATAGCTACTAGCTGCTCTCCACGATTTCACCCGCGCGGTGATGGATGATGATGATGATGATGACTCTTATATAGCCTATGTTACTTAAGGTGAATGTAGCTTTACAATGGTGAAAGAATTTTTGAAATCGGTCCAGTACTTTTTGTGCCAATCCGTTACAAATATACATACACATCTTTCCTCGTTATATCATTATAGTATAGAAGTATAGATTAGTGTTAACTAGGTATCAAAAAGTTACTGTTACTAAACCTTAGTAGCTGTGACTGGTACTTATGAAAAGTTATACAGCTAATACAATGCGTAAGTTGTAAAATATAAACATACACTTTGACAAACACTCTCCCAAAATGATAAAACTTCCGCAGTGCAGGAAAATAAAAGTAGGGTACAGATGTGAGTGCTCAAACACAAGGCGAATTTGGGGTAAACTGCGCTATAACAGTGATGTGCTCTGTCATTTGGTTGTATAAGCTTTTCTTTTATAAGCTTTGAAATTTTAACCGGGACATAATACAGTCTTGTCAATGTAATGAGAATAACTGAAGCTAGCAGAATATGAAACTATTTCGTAGTGGTAGGACTTCTCTCTCCTACCCACCTGTCCCCCACCTTTGCCAGTTATTCACCGTGAAGCAGTAGTGTGCAAGCATTACCGTTTGTCGGTGAAAGGTAATGTTTCCAGCGAAATTACAGAGCAAGATATTTAACATCTTTTATCTCAGGGTAACGAGACCAGTGTATAGGATTTTAAACTGTTGTATATTTAAAAAATCTGAATGACACTGGACTATTATAGGCAAGCGTGACGCTTATTTAAGTGAGACTTGTTCATCTCGTCAGCGATTGAGTTAAAAACTGCAGTGTAGTGAACCTTTTGGTTACATACAAAGTTAATAGCCGTATTTATAAACAAGCAAAAGTAATTACTTAAGCAACGATTTTAATTTTATAGACTAGAATTTGCCTGAAGTTACGAGTAGTTAGTTGTTAATATGAACGAAAAATTGAACAGTTCTTTTTTCTTTTAGTTATTCTTACTCGACCATTAACTGCTGTATTTATAAACAAGTAAAAGTAATTACTTAAGTAAAAGTTATTACTGAAGCAACGATTTTAATTCTATAGACTAGAATTTGCCTAAAGTTAGAACTATCAAAGGCTAGAATTCTTAGCAGAGTAAAAGTCAGCATTTCCTTTGCTTAAGCAATGAGAACAGTAAAATTTTTCGTTCTTATTACAAAAGTGAAGTTGTATAAAAATGACATTCGCACACAAGTCTGAACTGTGAAGCGTCTATTATATTGTAAAAATTAAAATCCCATGACAACAACCTAAAACAAGTGTAAAATGTTACATACAATTTTTATAGAATAAGATTTTATGTTGAAATACTCTATCATGAAGTAATTACTTCATTGAGAAATTACTTAGCAACAAGTAATTACTTTGAGATAGAAAAGGTTTTTTTTGTTTTCCTAGCCGGTTTTAAGCGTAAGTAAGTAATTACTTGTTTATAAATACGAATGTATGTGTCAGTGGGCGTTTACATGTAATTAATGGATTATCAAAAATGTACAGCTTAGGCTAACAGTATATACTCGTAGTTAAGTAAAAAGAAGCTTAGTTTTTAGTCATCTTTATCTAGGAACTTATAAAAATGTTTTTATCTATCTCTGGGCCAGAACATTATTGAGGATCGTTAAGTTATTTTCATAATAACCTGTTGAAACTTGGTTCTAGAATCACATTTTTATGTACAATTTGGAGACGCTACAACCACGAGACCCACCTGGTTTTCAGTGGTGACCTCTGCTTATAACAGATGCCAGTCCGTCAAGTGACGAACTGCACTGCCCGTTACCGCACCACCCGCACTAATTTACCTTCAGACATTGAGGGCCTTTAAGCAAATCCTTTAGTTGTTAAGTCTCATGTACCTTCAAGCAGAACACAGTATTGCGAACATTACTGCTTCAGGCTAGAAATAGGTATGGTGGTAGTGTTTCCCCGGACGGACTCATTCACAAAGAGTTCTACTGCACTAAACATGTAGGTATAATAAATGCTTGATGGATGATTAAAGAACACAACAGAAAAGACTTTCAAATTTACAAAACTTGTGCAGTACAAATAGTAAAAATACTGTATGGATGTGAATGCTCGAACTCGAGTAGAATCTGGGGTAAACTGTGTTATTAGTGTGCACTCCCGTATTGTTTTCATGCTATTAGAAATGTAACGGGAACTATTGGTTTTCGTTTTGGTATTGCCGTTGCTTATAATCATGGCACCGGTGCAATGATAGCTTGAGGAATGATACCTCACGATATGCCTTCTTCAATTGACAATGATGGGAAAAGTTGCGGGAAAGAGATAGGCTGGTCGCAGGAAAAAATGGCTACGAAACATCAGGGAGTGGACAGGGGTTGCGAGTGCTGCTGAACTTTTTCGCCTCGCCAAGGATAGATATGAGTACTGCTGATTGCCAACCTTCATTGATTGAAGAGGCACTGAGAGAAAAAGAAGAAGAAGACCTCACGATAACGGATATTAGCCGGACGGCAGAAAGAGCATGTTTCTAATGACTTCCAAAAATAGGAGAAGTCCACGCGTATAATTTTTTTATGTATGACCATGCATTTCTTTTTACAGAGTAGTCCGATATTTATTATTCTATTTTTGTTCCGAGGTGGGCCAATTTATTTCATCAAATTCAGTTATGCGGTTTTTGTAAAATAGTTTTCGTAAGACAGATTCTAACTAATTTGCCGTTATTGAACCCCGATGTGTTTCTCTAGCCGTGGATATATATCCGTTTAGTGAAAGCTCACATCTACGCCACAATAGTTATTCAGAACCGGCGACCGATGAGCGATTCCCCCACTTGAGCCCGTCATTATATAAATGGACGCTATGTGTTGCCACTGTTTCTAGGCGGTATTACTGAATATTATTGTGACAAGGGGATGCAAACGTCTTAGGAGTATGATTATATGATATTGTATTATGTTGAGATGTTGTCTCCGATTGAGAGGTTGTCTGGAAGAGGTTAATCTCTGGAAGAGATCGCTCTAAGCTTGTGACTGATTGTGACCCTTTATTATAAGTGTTTAGGTTTTGCATAATGTTTTCTTGACAAAATTATCTTGTACATTGTTTTTATTGTGTTATTTTTCTGTACAATGGTGTTGCAATAAAGAGTTTATATAACTATCTATCCATCTATTTTTTTCCTTTATCCGGACGCGTAGTTTTGTACATCTGCCGTCGCTCAAGTTATACTTATAATGTTAATACAAATGCATCAACAATAATTTTTAACCGACTTCAAAATAGGAGGATGTTATATGTTCGTGTGAATGTATTTTTTTAACTTGATTGAAACTTTCGTAAGTATTACATACACATTTTAATGTTATTTTCATGGTTACCACGTAAGTTATTACGCGGTAGGTATAGTCGAATATCTCGACCGGTTTCGTGACTGTCCGGGCCACTTCTTCATGGAGTACTTGTGCACTCGGCTGCGTTCGCGGTAGCACTAAATCAAGATATTCGACTTTACCTACCGCGTAAGTTAAACCGTCAAAATAATATAAAAATGTATTTTTTGTCAAAATAGTCAAAGTCAAAGTAGCCGATTTCTCAAATTTATTTTTTTATTTGGTAGAGTTTACTTCTACGGTGGTCCCATTTCAATTGCATCAAATTCGGTCAAGCACATGAGTTATATTGAGTGACTGTGGGTATATCTATATAATGTAATACAACACAACGAAGGCAAAACTGACCGCGTAAACGCGTGAACGCGTGACCGATCTCTGTCTGATAGCACCCTAAGAGAATGACGAGGAGTAGGTACTCAAAACCACGTTTCAGTCTTTGTTCACATAGCGTAAACTATTGCATCCTTACGAACACATAACGGTTAATAATCTAGCACGATTATACCTACGTCAAAACTCAAAGAAAAACATCTAAAAGAAAATTTTATAAAATTATCAATAGCCATTGTTGACTTTTTCGCGCCTTCATAGAGTCAGTACTCTTTAGAGGCCTCTATGACATTAACTTTGGTATGGGAAATATATACCGAATGATTTATAGCTTTCTAATTCCAAAGTCAATGATTAATCAGTTTTTGTAATGTCGTTTGGACTACTGTTAGATGACGTACAACAATTGACGAACATGTATATACAGTGACCGTATCACGAAACCTTTCAGATTTAGATTCAGATCCTTTGCGAATTAATTCGTATCGTAAACGTAAGCAACTGAAAAACAAGCCATACTGTTTAAAGCTTATATAGTATTAGTATAGTCACCGACATAGCTCACAAGATTAGCCAGTTGAAGTGGCAGTGGGCAGGGCACATAGCACGCAGAACAGATGGCCGATGGGGCCGAAAGGTTCTGGAGTGGAGACCACGGACCGGCAAGCGCAGCGTAGGTCGTCCACCGACACGGTGGACAGACGACCTGATAAAGATCGCAGGACGACGTTGGATGCAGGCTTCCAACCGGTCCTTTTGGAAAATTATGTGGGAGGCATATGTTCAGCAGTGGACGTCCTACCGCTGAGATGATGATGATGATAGTATTAGCTGTGCTCCGCGGTTTCACCCGCGCGGTGATGGATGATGATGAATCAAATATAGCGTGTGTTACTCAGGAATAATGTTACTTACTACTGGTTAAAAAATGTTTGAAACGGTATATAGTTTTTACGGTCAAGCAGTTAGACATGGAACTTGTAGATATCTTCATAGAATTATCGTGTAGTATATACAATCTTACTATTATTCCTTGAAGACAACCTAAATAACCCGTCAGTTAATTCACATGTTTGCCTTTAACTCGGCTGTTCGGATAACTCAAGGAGATATTTATTACTCTATGTACAGAAATGACAATAACCTACAACACAAACAAAAGTGGCGATGTAGATGGGATAGAAGTATAGATGGGCGGATTATTGCCTCCAGTATCTTGTCGGCTCTACTCAATCACAGAGAAGCAGAATAGGACTTTGACATTTGCTCAATAGTGTAATATCTTAGAATCATTCGTCAGAAAAGATATTGATCTTTCCGTTTTCTGCATGGCTTACCGCGGGCTTTGTGAATAGCCATTTACATAGATAGCCATACTTAATGTAATTTGTTTTTTTTTTTTATAAAAAGTTGTCGTTGCATTTTGTCCCATCTGTTAATCAATAATCTAAAAGTGCAAGTATAATAGGATTTTTTCTTTACAAGTAGACTCGTACGATTTAACATTTGGCGTGCTTCAAGTTATAAGAGTTACGTGAATAACTTCATGTTAATACTAAACTTATAGGTGTACATACCTAGATTTAATTAAATTACCATATAGCTTTTTCCTGCTTCGTCTGTAAGATCTGTAATCTCTTTATAAACTGTAATGTTTACTAAAAAAAGCTTGTTGATATCATATGTATATAGTATAGGAACTCAACGTAATGTTGAGTAAGTCAGTTACGGACATTAATAAAAAACATTTTCACTTTTTATGCTCGGCTATATAAGGCTTTAGACCCTAAAGCCTTATATGACTCGACTAGGAGGACTCGAGGATGAATCTACCTCAAGCCTACTTTTGCGGATTGGATCTTCAGGTCTACGATCATTTCCAACATATCAGGAGGACTTCCGGAGAACAGAGCTAGCGAAACTTAAAGCTTAAGAAATTTACCGTAAAAAATTTGGTATCTTCTAGATAAGAATACTTTCTGAATGGGTGTATCTGTACAAGTAGGTGCACTTTGCCAAGTTCCTCATCGTTTTGTCTGCGGTGACATGGCGGATCGGTTCGGCCACCACGCACTTTCATTCATAAAGAGCGCGGGGCGCTATCTGCACGCTATCTGTCAGGCCTTTGTCAGTGCTGGTGTCCCATCAGTTTTAGAAACTAGCGGACTGCGTCTTGCGGAATTTATCGGCCATCTGTTCTGCGTGCTATGTGTCCTGCCCACTGCCACTTTAACTGGCTAATCTTCTGGGCTATCTCGGTGGCTTTCGTTTTTCTACGGATCTCCTCATTCCTCAGACCTCGAGCATAGCCTTCTCCATAGCTCGTCGTGCGACTTTGAGATTACTTGTGAGGCCCCATAGTAAGAGACCACGTTTCAGTGCCATGAGTCATCACTGGTAGCACACACTGGTCAAAGACTTTAGTCTTGAGGCACTGAGCTATTTTGGACGAGATGATGATGATGATGGCATACGATTATCATCTATTATGGTAATGCCAGTAATCATTCCGCATGTCATACAACTCTAAGTCGTATTTTTACCACCGCAACTATACCCACGGTGTTATTCCCTTTCTCCATATCTAACCCTCAAAATGATTGCCTTCAAAGTGATATGAAACATATTGTTTTTGTTTATTGCTCCTTTAATCGACATTTGATGAGACGAGCAAGGAAGATCGAATGTGCTTTAATGCATGTTTCATTTGAAATAAGTAGCGGTGTTAAATGTTTCGGCTCATTTATGTACACGAGGCAGGGGTCGTGGCATTACGTGATTTTTGGTAACAAAACGCAGCGTTTTATAGCGTTAAAATAACGTAAAAACTATCTAATTTTCATAACTATATATTTTTGTAAAACAGCTGGTATTATATGGTCTGTTTGTGATTTTAACGTAAGCTTTTTTTAAAAAGGGTTTGGAACGGTTTTTTTAATTATTTTACGCTTATTTTAGCTACGGTTTCGTGTATTACGGGTTTTATTAAAATATAACCTCCCTTCATATTCTTCCACCTTTAGGACTGACTGTAAAATATATTTTAACATGAAGTCAATTTTTATATAAAATTTCTTTGGCTTTTTACTCGAATTTTGATTTCTTTTCAATATATTTTTCGTAATAATTTGTTTATGTTACCTACGGATTTGTTTTTGTTACGTTATTTAAACTATACCTACATTTACAGTGAGTATGTACAATTTATATGACTACGCTAATTACAAATTTATATTTACATTTATAAACATTATTTGGCTGATTTTCTTGAGATCTCGATCGCTATTTGACATTTAACAATTATCTATCAAACCTGAAAATATTATGAGTTACGATTTTGGACTGTATGCTGATGTGTTTAAATCACATTATCTAATTATTAGTTCGCATACTTCTACATTATTCATCTTCCTTTCGAATCAATCCCAATATTCATATTCATATTCATATTCATATTCATATTCATATTCATATTCATATTCATATTCATATTCATATTCATATTCATATTCATATTCATATTCATATTCATATTCATATTCATATTCATATTCATATTCATATTCATATTCATATTCATATTCATATTCATATTCATATTCATATTCATATTCATATTCATATTCATATTCATATTCATATTCATATTCATATTCATATTCATATTCATATTCATATTCATATTCATATTCATATTCATATTCATATTCATATTCATATTCATATTCATATTCATAATCATATTCATATTCATATTCATATTCATATTCATATTCATATTCATATTCATATTCATATTCATATTCATATTCATATTCATATTCATATTCATATTCATATTCATATTCATATTCATATTCATATTCATATTCATATTCATATTCATATTCATATTCATATTCATATTCATATTCATATTCATATTCATATTCATATTCATATTCATATTCATATTCATATTCATATTCATATTCATATTCATATTCATATTCATATTCATATTCATATTCATATTCATATTCATATTCATATTCATATTCATATTCATATTCATATTCATATTCATATTCATATTCATATTCATATTCATATTCATATTCATATTCATATTCATATTCATATTCATATTCATATTCATATTCATATTCATATTCATATTCATATTCATATTCATATTCATATTCATATTCATATACATACTCATACTCATACTCATATTCATATTCATATTCATATTCATATTCATATTCATATTCATATTCATATTCATATTCATATTCATATTCATATTCATATTCATATTCATTTATTCACCTTATAACATTTCGTTACACTGGGTACGTCAAATTTTTTCATGTTATATTCAATTTATCTTATATTAACTTAGAATAATTATTGGTATGGACTTATTATAAATACAAAAATTAAACAATAAAACACACAATTATTTTTTCAATGTCATTATGCTATTTCACACATAAATGAGGATTCTGAAAGAGGAAATCTCATAAACTCATTTAGGGAGTAAAATGGATTTTCAATGAAGAAAGATTTGATAAGTCTTTTAAAAACATGAAATGGCAAATTAATTAAATTCTGTGGCAATTTATTAAACATACATATTTTGTTATATATTCCTTGCTTTTTTTACCGTCACTAATCTGTGTAGTGGTTTTTTAATGTGTCTTGTTTCCTGATTGAATATTTATACTCCTTTTTTAACAATGTTTTTTCATTATATATCTCTAATAAGCAAGAGTAAATATAGATAGATATAACAGTCATAATTTTGTTTTCTTTAAAGTGCTGCCTCACTGGTGCGCGTTTCCTCAGTCAAAGCATTGTCCTTACTGCTCTGTTTTATATCTACTCCGTTTCCCCAGACAGCTATAGCGTACCTCAAGCGTGATTGTACATAAGCATAGTATACTGAAAATATAGCAGCTTTATCTAATAGCGGTTTCAGTTAAAATTTCAGTTATCTCGCATCACAGCTCGAACGAAATCAGTTCACTTCGCTATTGTGACTTCCTAGTTTTTTCAACTGACTCATGACGTTCCTATTTTACATTGTGCGCGTTGTACGAAATAAATGTTGTCATACCGTTGAATAGCGAGTGATCGTTACCTGGAAAAAATAACGCCCGCTCCTATCACGGGGTAGCTAATCTGCAGCACTTTTAATAAAGCTAAACTTTAGATTAATTTATACTTGAATAAAACCTGCATAGACTTAACAGTTTGTGCATTAAAGAATCTAGAATAAAAATTGTGTGTTAGTATTTACAGCTTCCTTGAGGTCATCTAAACTGAATGTAAACTACACACAAATCAACAACATTTCCATCAAACTAATACATTTGAATATTTAAAAATGTATAGGGACAACAAGTACTTCAGTATACTTTCAAGGTTTAAAATATACCTTGACAATTCCATGAAAAAATCTGTAAATAAATTATTACATTAGTTATTAATAGTACTACTATAGTATTCTAGTTTTAGAATAAAAGTAGTAGGTAGCTCGCCCGCTTTACTTTACTTTTACATTAGGATAAAAAACTACGTATTTACTATTTTTATGCTATGCTAATTACTAATTTACTTAGAAATAATATTAATAATGTCTCTAATAGTAAAAGGTTTACTAAGAATAACTAAGTTCCCGCAATTTTGATACTGTTTTAAACGTCATGGAACCCTCAAGCGCACAAGACTTATTTGTTTAGTATCAACTTGGATTGATATTACATTAATTTTTTTGTGTTTATATCTAAATTATCAGCATAAATAGCAAAATATAACGTGACTCAAATGCTTTGATCAGCAAAATTATTGAATTATCGCCAAAATTAAACCCCAATTTAATCATCCACGGTCGGCTCGCGTGTTGTAGTCAAAAGTAATCTAGAGCTACTACTCGCTTCGCTCATCGTCACACCTACACATGCGTTTGCTTTGATATATACTCTGGAAATTTTGGCATATCTAGGAATAAACCCGTTAATTTAGCTGTTAGGATAATATTTTACTAAATTTAGTGGTAGTTTACTAAATTTAGTGGTAGTTTACTAAGTTTTGTGGTAGTTTACTAAATTTGTTGGTAGTTTACTAAATTTGGTCATTGTATTCGTTCCCAATTTGTCAATAAACTTTTTTTTATAGTTTCCTTTGTAACTGATTACAAGAATAAATTAACAACACCCAGAAATCAAACCTTTAAAAGTGCAAACTTCGAATCAGTCTGGCCTAGTTGCCCCATAGAAAACCCACTGGGCCTAATATGTATTGAAAATACTGGAATAGCAGCTTTTGCTAATAAACGCAAGACTTATTTTATTTGATGTTTTTTTATAATATTAAACAGTATCAAATTTAGGACATCGAGTTTCTTAATATGAATACATAACAGCTACTTCACATATTATGGCAACTCTACTTTTACCACTTAGATCCTAGAACATGCGCTAAGAATAGTTACAAATATCTAAAATGTTCCAGGCATAATATTTTTACTAAAAACAAACAAGTACAACTACGAGTTTCAACTTACATATTGATGTCTACGATGAAATTGATGACCCTATTTCAATGCAATGTACATTCTTTTGTTTCTATCATATAAGATTACAGATATACTTTCATATTATATCTATCTACGCACGCAGTTTCACTCGTGTAGAAATTGCCTATGACATGAAAGAAATTATTTATTTTACTTTTTATAAAATAAAAGCCTCTATATTCCGTTAAAAAATGGTCCAGCTATTTCGGGGACTAGTCAGACTTACAGCTATATATAAAGGCATCAAAAAAAAGTTTTATGTTGTATTATTAAGTATTTTTGTTGTTGTTATGTTATTAAGAGTCGGTACAAGCACGAGGCCGACCTGGTGTTAAGTGGTAACCTCAGGCTAGAATTGTGGCCTAGAACAGATGCATTACAGCACAAATGACGAACTGCACTGCGCCCTTAAGCCTGAGACATACCAGTAACAACTAGTTGTTAAGTTTCATGTGCCTGTAATTTTGCGTGCACCATTCAATCAAGAACACAGTATTGCGGACATTTAGGTGTAGTGGCAGTTCTACCCCGGACGAAGTCATTCACAAAGAGTTCTACTGCACTTGCGTTTGCATTGAAATTATCATCCTACTATATAATATTATAAACTCAAAAGTTTGTGAGTATGGATGTGTGGATGTTTGTTACTCTTTCACGCTCAAACGGCGCCAATTTTGATGAAATTTGGTATGGAGGTAGATGAGGCGCTGGATTAACATACAGGATACTTTTCATCATCATCATCATCCATAACCACGCGGGTGAAAAAGTGTAATATTCTTGGGCACAACATAGACAAAATAATAAGATCTCCGCCTACGTCAAGATCGTAATGATGACAGTTCTGTCAAAGTTTGTGCCAGTTTCTGATAGCTAAGTCAAAAACTATAAATTTGACAGCTCGATACACTAGACGTGCTCGACGACCGTCAAGGCTGATGAAATGTAACACAAATACCGTCAAGGGTGATGAAACAATAAAAACAGTTTTTTTCCATGGTGATTAACTTTATATTTGTATGTGCGTAATCACTGTTTTTATTACTATTGTTTACTGATTGATATAACTAAGTAATAACATGTATTCATAAAAAACTATTATAGCAATTGCGTTTGACCGTGTAAATATCTTATGACTTTTTGGTATACATATAGATATGGCCTTGGAGAAGATAATAAGCTACTCGAAGTACTTTGTCTATGGCTCAAACCGACCGGTGGTGTTTTGAATTTGTAATAGTAATTTTAAATAAATTTTATATGATTAATCATGTCTCTCACACGTGAAGATGTTGAAAAAGTAGTGAGAAAGTGTCTAAGTGCATATGATGACAAACTTGAGTGGATAATTTTATCAATAAAGCGACTTGAAAGCAAGCTTGATCCTCAGTCACGAGAATCTGATAACGTTGACATTAAGGTTACCTCTCACCCAAAGCCTAAAGAATCTGAAGCATTACTAACCAGGCAACAAGCTGAAAAACCCTCTGCAATCACGACAAAGACGACCGTTACAATTCCATCTGTCAAACCACCAAGCACCCGAGCGCAAAGGGCTGCCTCTCGACAGCTGCGCCTCGGTCAGGCTAACATCCGTGAACATAATCATGCCACATCTAACACAACTCCGAAACAGGCCTCAGCAGCACCAGTTGTACAGCAGCGCGGGCTAAGTACTCCTACATCCAGCGGCCCCGCTAGCCCTCATATCCTCAAGCCTAATACAGGACAGCCTAAAGACCAAGCATCTAACTCACAGGCACTGAACACAGTAAAACAAGCTGTACAAACAGCTCATGTAAACGACACACCAGCTAATCCCGACTGGCAAGTAGTTAAGCATAAAAGACGATCACAACGAAGAGTAATTCTAGGCTCCGGGGAAGAAGACTGCGACGTGCAAACAGTCGAACGAGTGAAGAAACTCCATGCATGTTTTTTCCGTTATGACACTACTGGTGAAATGATAGTAACCTACATGACAAAGAAGAATGCATCACAAAACTACACTGCTCAAAAACTAAACTTGAAGCACAACCACTACGCGTCCTTCGCTATTACGGTACCAACAAGTAAATCCGAGTTCTTTATGAAACCTGAAAATTGGCCTCCAGGCACTGAGATTAGCGCATGGAACTTTCGCACAGGTGCGCGACGTGCTTCCCGTCCGTCGCGCAATCACTCCACTGCCGCATGTGACCGCGCCACCGCCCGCGCAGCTCCCGCGTCGCCCTCACAGCCCTAGTCAACCGGTTCCCGCAATAATAGACTCGAATACCTCGAGTATTGGCAAAGCGGTCAGCGAGAAAGCCGAACTCGTGGTTTGTTACCAAAATATACAATGTTTAACTAGCATAAAAACTAACAGATTAGAGGTTTTACTTAATGATGAGTTCAAATGTAGCATACTTGTACTGACTGAACATTGGCTGACATCATATCAATTGAATTGTATTCATATTAATGACTATGTCCTCTCTACATTTTATTGTAGGCCAACTATTAAACACGGCGGAAGCTGTATTTTTACACATTCTAGTCTTAAATGTTCACCGAAAGATGACTATCGCGATTTATCTCGTGAGCAGGTGTTTGATGTGTGCGCCACTCTGATCTCTGACTACAACGTGCTAGTGGTGGGGCTGTATCGCTCCAACCTAACTGATGTAGACGCGTTTCTAGATTTATTCGACGCCTTACTGACAAAAATAAACGACGATGGGTTCATAGCCGTGATTGCAGGTGACACTAACATAGATTATAGTGTGGATTCTTCAACACGCAGAAAACTTAACGATATTCTAGCAGAGCAAAGGTTTACCCAACATATACAATCACCAACTCGAGTGGCGAACACTAGTTCTACGTTAATTGACCATATTTTTACAAACATGCCAACCGAGCGTGTGAACGCGTATCCGATAGATACAAACGTTAGTGACCATTATGGTTTGCGTGCAACTGTTTCTGGTTTAAAAAAAAAACGCATGCCTACTCACACTAAACGTAGGGTCATTACGCACTCACGTAAGTCGGACTTTGCGGCCGCACTAGGCAATATAGACTGGTCTAACATACTCTGTAATTATAAGGACTGTAATACACTAGCAGAAAAGATAATAAACAATATAGAAGGGCAGTTCAATATATTTTTTCCGATTAAGTATTTACCAAGACGAAAACCTGACAGTAACTGGATAACTTATGACTTATTAAATTTAAAACACCTTATATCGGACATTAATAAATTAATAAGACAATTCCCACTGAACACTGACATTAAATCTATTTATGAACAATTAAACGTCTCTTACAATAATAAATTAATTTCAACAAAAAAACAATTCTATGAAAATCTAATTAAAAACAGTACAAATAAATGTAAAACGTTGTGGTCTATTGTAAATAAAGAAACTAGACGCACCATACGTGATAAGACTGACTTCACCGAATTAGTGCGCAGTGACACCGGGCAACCTTTCCCGAGCAAGAAACATGTTGTTGACTTCTTGAACAACACCTTCCTAACAGCTGGCGCTCGAGCTGGTGCACCGACAGCTTGTGTTACGAGTAGTTTACGTACACTTTCGTGCGCTACCAACTATAATGTGTGTTCCATATACCTACAACCATTTTCATTTGATGAGATTATAAAAATAATTAATGAGCATATCGCACCAAAGAAGACCACCGATTGCTACGATCTCTCTATGGGTGTAATACGTGAGGTGTCTCAAGCACTAGCTACTCCATTGGCAGAACTATTTAACAGGTGCTTGAAAACAGGTACCTACCCCCGTGCGCTTAAAATGGTTAAAGTTGTGCCCGTTTATAAGGGGAAAGGGGACAAAACCTCAGCTAAAAATTATCGCCCCATTTCAATTATACCAGCATTAGCTAAAATATTAGAAGTAGGATTAAACAATAGATTTCTTAAGTTTTTTGACAGTTGCAACATATTTACTGACCGTCAATTTGCCTACCGAGCGGGAAGATCCACAACGGCGCTAGTCCGGGAGTTCATCAGAAAAATACTTCAAGCCCGAGAAGAGAAGCACCAAGTCGCTGCAATATGCTGCGACCTTTCACGTGCTTTTGATACGGCAGACCGCAGTCTGATCAAGGCTAAACTCAAACACTACGGTGTGAGAGGACCAGCCGTAAACTTAATGGAGGACTTCGTTACTGAAAGATGCCAGAGAGTCTTCGGCGACGCGGGCAATATTAAATCCGAAGAAGGCTTTCCGGACCTAGGCGTTCCCCAAGGATCTTGCCTATCAAACACCACATTCTTGCTTCTTATGAACGATTTACCCGAGGCGATTCCCGGTGCCGATGTGTACATGTTTGCTGACGACGTCGCAGCACTAGTGACAGCACCAGGCCTATCCCTGCTGAGACATAGACTTACAGAAGTCACCACTCGATTAAAATTATGGTTCGCAACGAATGGTTTTGCCCTTAACCTGGACAAAACCTGTTACATACATTTTGACCTTTCAAATAGACCACTGAAAGCCCTAACAGTAACAATACCGAACACTGCTTTACAGCAAGTCTCATCGGTTAAGCTACTCGGCTTTCATGTGGATCGAGCGTTAAAATGGGATCTGCACATAGACGCTCTTTGCGCGCGGCTTATTCAGGCCTGTTTCGCTCTAAAGCGACTAGCAGCATCGGCTCCCCAACATGCAGTACTTAGCTGCTACTTTGCCACCGTACACAGCGTACTAATGTACGGAACCGAGCTATGGGGATATGCAGCCGAGTCAGAGCGACTGTTGATCCTCCAGAAGCGCGCTATACGTACTGTTGCGGGTGTAAAATGGGACGTGTCTGCGAAGCCCTATTTTACTAAACTAAGAGTATTGACTGTACCAGGAATATATATATATCAGGTGTGTGTATTTGTGCGCACCAATATGAAGAAATTCTGTGCCATGGGAGCGTCGCACACCTACAACACCAGGTCTAGGAACAGATTGGCGACACCTTCTCGTACTTGCTAAATCTAGTAAATCTGTATACGTGGGAGGCCCTAATTTATATAACCACCTGCCAGATAGTGTAAAAAATGCAGCTTCTTTGAATATTTTTAAGAGAAATCTGAAGTTATTCCTTCAAATGAAATCGTATTATAATATAAAAGAATATACTCAAGATGAGTTGATCGTACATTCAAGTACTTAAGTATATACTATATAGGTATAACTATGTCCATTGTACTCGTAATAATAATGTTAAGTTTGACTTGTAAAATGTGATTTTACCAATAAATCTATCTATCTATATCTATCTATCTAATCCTGCGCAGACAAAGTCGCGGGCACCAGCTAGTGAACTAATAAACAAATTTAAATAAGTAATATAGTAATAACATATTTATTATAATTGTAGTATATATATATTGCTTTGGAATTGTTTTTACTATGTAGTGTCGTATGAATAACACCGTTACGTACATGCATACCATTATTGTTTGCAGGATTCAATCGGCTTTGCTCAATAAAATGAGATATTTCGTGTAAAGTATAACTCCTCCACATTTACTTGCGTGACCACAACTGGGATTTCCTTATATAAATAAATATTATAATAAACATAGGCCGGTTTTAGTGCTCGCCCGACCGTCCGCGCGTACCGTCGGTCCTGACGATACGCATAACCGATCGTACTGTATACGCGTGCGTACGTCGGTCGAGCACTGTAACCACTTGCGAGTTTTCATACAAATGACAAGCGCGACCGACGTACGCACTGACGGTCGCTCGAGCCTTAAGGCTTGTCGATATCACCATCGACAATTGATTTGCTAATCGAAACTTATTTTGCTATAAACATGAAACCATCGAAATCTTACATTAATCTCGTATTATATTTACAAAACTTGAATGTTTCACACGTTAATTATGTGTAAACCGTATCATACTTGAACAACAATTGTAACGAGAAGAAGTGCAGGAAAGAGGAATATTTCCGCAATATCTTTTATACTAGACATTTTTTACATATGTATGTGTATTTTTAATATTGTAGTATTCATGAAGAGCTAAGAAAGGTTTAAACGTTTAAATTTAAGATGTCTACAGCCTCCGAAATGTTTAGTTTAATACAGACCTAGTCTACTATTAACCCTTCATATACTGTGGTAATTAAAACAATAGATTTATGAATTAAACGCACGTACATAAACGTCAGTAAAACTCAAAGGATTAATAGCTTTTCACCGTTTTAGTAACCAATGAGTACTTCTATTATCAATTCCGTTATCCACTGATATGTTACCCTTAATGGTGGTCTAACTGTGCACAACACTAATTAACCTGATCTCGACGAGAGACTGAATAACAGTTTCTCTGTAATCTAAACTCAGTCCAGTAGAACCAAGCTCCCGAGGGATGGCCCTCGTGCCTGTCTTGCTATTAATTAAGTTGACAACTCGATTTCCGCGCGCGAGATGGGATTTTGGCAGATTTGGAAGTTATATTTTTTTATACTATTATTGAGATAGAAAACTATCGCGAGTTATGTTCATAATTACGATGTGATTACACTCTTATTGGCAAGTGACAGCTACCCCCAGCCGTGCGATTCTGCCGTGCTATTCTCTAAGGCCTTTATTAGTAAACGTTGCGTAAACCTATATTAGGCGTAACATGCTTTGTCTTGTATTCACGCGTGACATTTACTGCAAGCGAAAAATTGACAGATAGATGTTTTAACTACTCCGGGTGTAAGCCAAGTTTATTAATAAGGCCGTAAGAGCAAACATCGTTGCATCTTTGACAACATCCGTGAAACAAATTAACGAGATGACGAAAAACGTTGGAAAAACAACCTTATGTATGTATCTACAAGGGCGATATCTCATAAAGTATTTGACATCGGTAGGCTCGTCGACGAGCGCATCGATGAACCATTAGAGAATTGTACGGCTGTAATAATTCGTCGATGCGCTCGTTGACGAGCTCACCGATGTCAAATACTTTATGAGATATCGCCCACAAGATATCGTTCACAAGGTTGTTTATCCAACGATTCTTGTCATCTCGTCATTTGTTTCACGGATGTTGTCAAAGATGCAACGATGTTTACTCTTAGAGAATCGCACGGCATCTTAAGAAGAACTATCTGACACCACAGGTTATTATGTACTTTGCTATCTTCATCATACAAACCTATCCAATAATTTCGTCTCTGGATACCTCTGGAATATAAATATGTATGATATTTTTTACGTGACACAGATATTGACGAATAGCATGTCACTATGTTTAGTTTTTTATCTAGGTAGTTTATTTTCTATCTGAGTCTTACCTCCATATCAACTAATTTGACAGCTCCGTCAGCGCAGTTGGTAGCGATCGTGCTTTCGAAACGTAGGATATCAGGTTCAATCCCTGGCCGAGAAAATATTTGTGTGATGTCGCGTTGCTTGTTGGATAAAACCATCAATTACCTCACTTTTCCCTAGCACAGTTAACATAGTTATCTTGAACGTTAATCGCGCTTTTTCGTAGTTTGCCATGAGTACTACGAGTGTACGCATTTTAATTATAGTTTTTACTTAATTGTTTCACTTAATTGTTTCACGTTAAGAATACGCGTACTTCAACTTTTTTTATTAATAAGTAATATGTAATAAATTCTGTTGATAAGTAATTATTTTATTACATTAAAAAATTAGAGGGTGACTTTGATTTTGAAGGTAAGGAAGATACCTCCTTAAGTTAGAAATTGTTTGTGAAAATGCTATTTTCAAAATTTTCGGAATATATGATCGTAATTAAGTGTTAAAAATCATTCTGATTGATTCAATGATTGAAGTTAAAACAGTAAAATATGTATCTATCCACCCAAACACACATTCTATTGCATAATCAATATGGCAGTGTAGATAAATAGTGTGATTTATTTAATTAAAACAACACCTAAATACAAGTATGGTAAAGATTTTTATTTTCTCAAAGAATTTCAATCACAAAGCCTTTCTCATTCACACTTCTTATATTATACCTTCGTTTAAAAGTTCTTTCAAGACAGACTCATTCACGCGCGCCTGAATTCTTTACCTTCGTTACGTTACGGCACCCGTAGCTAACGGCTACAATTCACACTATCGTAGGCTTTAGCTACGCCCACATCGTAACCGCTACGAGCTACGAAACATTTGTGAGATTCCGCGTACCTACAAGTTTTGTGTAGCTTTATATATTAATCCTTCCTATACGTGATAATTAAAACAAAAGATTTATAAATGAAACTGACGTATATGTATGTCACTGGGACACAAAGGGTTAATAATAATAAGTATAAATAAAAAATTAAATTATAAATAAATTTAATGTATCAGTAGAATAAGTAAGAAATTTTTAAATTGCAATTAAATTAAAAGCGTCAAAATTTCTACTAAAAAACTATTCAATTGAGATCCTTTAACTAAGACATCTCTTATCTAACAAACCAATATCATCAGCCTGGAACTTACACTTATAAAAGTTAGAGTCCATTTTCCTTTTTTCAAGCACCCGACGACCTAATTCGGAAAGTTCGCCTGTCACCAAATTCTCATTTCGATTGTAGGCCAAGACGCTGTCAAACCAATTTTACACTTCCCAACGACAGGATAGAGTTCAATTTCCTACGAGGAGTGAAGTTACGTCATTGTTAGAGAGAGTTCTGGCTCCTTTCGCAGGAATCCAAGGCGGTTATCAAGTTGCGACTCGGATTGTGGCACTTCAAGATTCTTCGATGTCGGCGAGGGTTCTACCTTATTCATTTGGGTATGGACAGATGAAAAGTTTTGTAACACTTGTAGCAGAATTATTTAAATGGGTAACAATTGCGTTGTTCTACTAGCTTAACTCAGTTTCTGTTAAATTACGCTAGATGGAACCTGGATAATAATTTATTTTTCATCCCCCCCATCTCGGAAAGAGTATTTTAGCTCTTTGATATCTCAGTGCAAAAGCCGTTTTTATCCGCTAGAGTTTACAGTAAATTGAATTTAGAACATCGCGTGCACTAAGTTTGTGAATTCAAAACATAATTAAATCTATTTACTTCTACCTCCATGGTGCCGAACTTATCATACAACCTTTTTAATTTGTTAAAAACTCACACTTGGAACCTTCTTTGTGTACTTTTTTTAATTAGCTTTGAGCGCGTTATTTTCTTTTCACGTCTTATTGTTAAAACCTTTGGTTAAAAACTAGTTATGTGTAAAGTGATATTTGTAATAATTTAAACATTATTCTGTAATACTTACCTTTCATAATGTAGTAGTTTATAGCTAAACTTAATAAAAATAATAATAATAATAATAATAAAAATATATAAATACCGCAGGGGCGGCTTTGTGGCGAGCCGTCGGTGAGTGGCGACACCGTGGACCCTGATTCTCCCTGGGGCTAAATGAGACCCCTGACCCCCGGCTTGCCTTTATTGGCTGTCTGGGGGTGGAGACGCAAGAGCAAGTAACAAAAAGCTCCAAGGGTGGAAGTGTTAAAGGGCATAACGCCGGTAGTAGCGCTCTAGTGAAACCGCAGCACACCTCTCGACACCCTTTAGCCATCCACACCAACGTTGCCCCTTTTGTCACCATTGATGGTGGCTCCTATGGGGGGCCCGTTTAGTGGGTGGCAAGTCACCACCTGCCTAAATATTTTAAATGAGACTGAAATTGGCAGGTGCCGTAGTCTCGTCCATAGCCTACTATTACCCTTATCATTAATAAGATCATACCAATAGCCTTGCCATTTTACCCATTTTTATAATAGATATACCATGTAACCATCCATCCAAAATGTTTCTGTTTTTATACTACATTGTATTTTTATACCAAACGGGCCTCTAAGTGTTGGCTACAGCCCCACTTATGCCTATGTAAAGGGCCGGGTTAAACCCGTGAAATTGGTTGAATAAAAATAATAATAATAATAATAATAATGGAGACGCAAGAGCAAGAAACAAAAAGCTCCAAGGGTGGAAGTGTTAAAGGGCATAACGCCGGTAGTAGCGCTCTAGTCAAACCGCAGCACACCTCTCAACACCCTTCAGATATCCACACCAACGTTGCCCCTTTTGCCACCATTGATGGTGGCTCTTATGGGGGGCCCGTTCAGTGGGTGGCAAGTCACCACCTGCCTAAATATTTTAAGATGAGACTGAAATTGGCAGGTGCCGTAGTCTCGTCCATAGCCCACTATCTCCCGTACCACTAATAAGTACATATCAATAGCCATGCCCATTTTACCCAATTTGTAATAGATATACCATGTAACCATCCATCCAAAATGTTTCTGTTTTTATAATACATTGTATTTTTATACCAAACGGGCCTCTAAGTGTTGGCTACAGCCCCACTTATGCCTATGTAAAGGACCGGGTGAAACCCGTGAAATATGTCAAATAAAAGGAATAATAATAACAATAAAATAAAATAATAAAAAATTAAATTATCTTGTGATGAAATCGAAATGTTTATTTTTAATTTAGTAATTTCCTTGCCGCTGATGTGGGATGCAAAGTTTTGATGAATGACTCGCTGCGCTCTTGATTCCATTTTAGTATTTATTGCTTACTCGGTCATCATAATTGAGCACGCGGTTAAAAAGCAACTTTGCACTCTTGTATAACAAATAACTATTCTCTCTATGCTATAGTTACAATTCTTGCCCACAGCAACCTATTAGTCCGCTTTTATAAATTTATTAGTATTATTATTTAATAATGTAACTGATATATTATTAATAATGAATTAACTGAATTCTTTATCACAAAAAAACTAGTTTCTTGATTTTAGTTATTTAAGTGTTACTAATCTACGTAGATGTTATTTACAATGTATTTATTGTCAATTAAAACCAGACTGGAATCCACCACAACATTTTTGTTTTATAATAATACTAGCGACTGCCCGCGACTTCGTTCGCGTGGTATTCGGAATTAATTAATCAGTCAATTAGCGAAATCGGTAAAGCCACTCTCCAGTTATAGTGTGACCAGGAGAAATAGGTGTTCATTTTTGTATATACACCCGAAAACAAATAATTCTGCTCATACAATAAATTGCTCTCGGCCTAGGATCGAACCTGCGACGCGTCAAATCATTAACTAATCCATTCGTTCATTCATTACAATTGTTGGAATTTAAATGGTACTGACTAGTTATAAACAAATCCAAATGTAAAATGCATGAGCTTTTGAACCATCGTTTTTCTCTCTTCCTTTTTTCTATCCTTACCTCACGATACAAAAAAGGAAGCAATTTTCAAAAGAGATAAAACCAATGAGTGTGTCTCGATAAATTCGCAAGAGGGAAACCGTACAAGTAACACAGATAAATTTCACGCATCCTACCGCTTCTTACCGGCGATACGGTGCTTTTAGTATCGGAATGTATAAGATAAATGCCTTGGGTAATACTGTGGTAGCAAAGTGTATTATTAAACTTATTTCACGAACTTGTTACTACTAAGCTAAACAAAGTTAAATAAGAATAAGTTGGGCAGCTTCAACTAGCAAGGTAATGTATGCGAAAAGTAAAGTATTTAGGTATAAAAAAAATTATTGTTAGACAAATTGAGTACACTGTGTAAATAACTGCTTAAGTATATAACTTTTAATGCTCTTAATGCTTTGGTATGAACTGTAAAGTTACATTATGTAAGAATATTAAGTGTTTGTGAAATCTTCTATCGCTTGAATACGAGCTTGTCTATTCAATAGATGTCGCTTCGACTGTTATAAATCTACTAATTTGAAGTTCGAATGGAACGCATCGGCGGCCTAGCGGTATGACATGGATTGTCGGAAGACGCGGGTTCGACTCTCGTCCGAGGCTTTGTATTTTTTTAGTCTCAAATTACAGCGTTATTGGTCTCGCTGAACAGATGTTAGTGCTTTAAAAACCACATAATAAAAATTACATAGAGTTACTGAATAAATAAAGAAATAATTCGTTATTTAATATGCTTTTTACCACTATCTCACTAAGTTACCTATTACGCTTGCTTTGAAGATTAGTAGCAAGTACCTATTACTATGGGGACTTCATGCTACAAAGATAGGGCTACTACCACCGAAGCTACACTAGGCCGTCGACAACAGTGCTTTCCGATTGAAGTCATAATTGATTTTGGCTCTATTATCACTGTTCTTCAATCCGATTCAATATAGCGCTTTAACAAGTGAGATCTGTCAGCCATTCGGAATGGGTTGAAATCACGCTCACGGTGCTCAGGGCATGGCTGACAGTGCAGATATTTGTTATACGCTTCTTACAAGACATTTATCGGGATAGTATGGACACAATAATAAACCATGAAAAAAAAATGAATGTTAATAACAAGCCATGAAATCTTTAGTTTTGTAAACACAGGCACACTTCATCGAACTGTCGTTTTTCACAGAACTGCCGTGCGTTTCTGTAAGAGCAAACATCATTGCATCTTTGACAACATCCGTGAAACAACTACGAGATGACAAGAGACGTTGGAAAAACAAGCTTGTGAACAAGGGCGATATCACTTAAGTATTTGACATCGAATAATCGAGAATCGCACGGCAGCTCTACCTGATTTCAGTTCGTAGCGAAGTCGTTGAAATTCCAAAATGGCGTCCTCGGTAACGTAATTCATGACGTCACATGGGTCTACGTTGCCACGCTTTCATTGATTTGGAATGACGATCACAACGCCAAAATCGATATTGACTTTAATCGGAAAGCAGTTGCATACTTTACCTACACATCCACGCGGCACCACGCGCAGAAGTATTTTTATTCAAATGAATATTGTTTAACCTGGTTTTAATAGGTACCTGGTAGTTTGTAGAATCCGCTTAGTTCCAGGTTTGTACGATACGGATTTGAGTTCGTAAACTTTATACTTATTGTATTCAATCGAAAGTTAGCGGGAGATTTGGAAACAATCCGACCGAACCCAAACCGAACTTACTCGTAAAGTCAAAACAATGCGCGGACCGCAGCTTTCGTACTCGTAGAGCAGTTTTAGTTTATACATAGAAGAGTTAGGCAAGTCACGCGCCTAAACATAAGCGTACTATAGCTTCAAGAAATTGTGATAAAACTGTATTGATTTGACGATAATTCCTTGAAGATGTCGTAACGTGGTGCGTTACTAGTTTGAGGTGTCTTCTATACAGTGTAACGGTCTAAGAAATAGGGGGTTCTTGTAACATGATACTAGCATGCTGGTTTGATAGAAACATATAGCGATGTAGCATCTAAAATGAGCTTTAAAAGAAAATATTTACACTGTACAACGAAATCTGTAATCAGCCAATAAATAGATTTGGTCATCCAACAATCAAATGCTACCTCTATCTTAGAAGTTAACAAAATACCCCTATATAAGATCTTGTCATATAAACTTCGACTATTCCTATCCTTGTCATTTAAATTTCAACAAACAGAGACAAAAGTGATTTTTAATCGAATTGAAGTCCCTTAGTGCACGGATGACTGTGTGCGTTAGATTTCATTTGTTCATTGATGTCCTACACTGACCATCAATGTTCGCATATCTTTTAATTGAAAATCAAATAAGTAAATGTTTTTGTAATGCGCCAACTTTCCGTCTCTTTTACTCATACAAAGAACCAAATCCATCCATCCATTTGTCAGTTTTAGCTGCTAAGCCTATCTCTGAAGTTCGGTCACCCAGTGAATTCCATAGCGGAAGTGTCTTTCCAATTTAAACAACTATCAATTTTAGAGAGAGAAATACACATCCGCGGACAGGATTCGCAGTCAATTGTTTGCAAAAACTTTATTTCGCTTGGATAATATTGCTTGTCAAGCTGTTCAACAGATACGACGGTTAAAACAGTCTTTTTCGGTGGTAGTGCCACGCTGTAATCCCACAGCCGAATGCGCCAGCACGACCGGGGAAGTACCACACTCCCACATAACACCGACGTGAAGTAACATAGCTTGCTATTGCGTTTCAGTCGGTTTGTGGGAGGTTCCCGAGGCCCGGTTACCCCCCTCCCCCGTTTTACCTCTCCTTCCCCCTCCACCGTCTCTCCTTCTATCTCTTCCTTCCTATCTTCCTTCCTCAAAGCCGCTCGTTCGTTTGCCAACCTAACCCATCAAAAAAAGAGGAGTTAAAATTCGATGCTCAGACAGTATTCTACAGTGGCATAAGGGTCATCGCATGTAACACGGATTATCGGAAAACGCGGGTTTAAATCCCGTCCCAGACAGTTTGCATTTTTTATCTCAAAAATTGCCGAATTTGGTGTCGCAAAGCAGGAGTTAAGGCTTTAATCGGTTGGAATCAGCAAGTTCATTCATAAATCTTTTGTTATAGCCTGATGCGGACAGATTAAAAACATATAATAAAATGAAACAGCTATTCGCACATCATCGATAAAGACAATGACAAAAGCAGGACAATTGAAGCTTCATTGGTAGTAATATAACTGTAACTCTAAAATAATATAACTCTGCCAAAAATTAGCAGTAATGTATTTTTCAAGGGTAGGTATTGCTTTTAAAATACCGCCGCCATATAGATGAAGTTATATTCATCGTTATCTCATTATATTTACGCTTTATCCGCTAAGACAAAACACTCCGGCTAATTGTAAATGGACTCTCCTATACCAACATACTTTATCCTCAAGCGCAACTTAAGCTGAAAAAGCGCTTTTCCCCACGATTACGGTAATTCGAAGTGAAATTAGGTTATTAATCCAGCGTACAGCGTACAAAGGAATAAATTAGCGTGCACACACACTGGTGCGGTGGCAGCAACGGCGCGTGGCGATTAATCACTTTCACCAGTCCGCGTAACTCTTTGTCCAGATTGTATGAATACGCCCTTAGATTAGGTAGCTACGTAAGGGACCTTTTGTAAACTAAACAGCTTACTAGCAGCCAACGGTTGTAGATATTCAGGGTGGGCCTTTTAGAAAGGCCAGTATGGGCAAGTCTGAAACTATATGACATACAAAGATCGCTTCGTAGGAACCATCGATTTTAGTGATAAGTAAAACTGCATTCATAGATTTAAAAAAAAACATGTAATCAGTTCGGAAATTGAATCCGGTCGTATTGAAGAAGAAACTTAAATTAGTTCTATTTAGATATTGATTTTTTGACTTTATATACCTATATAAAATTATTCACTCAATAATTGATTCCCGTGATCTGTTATCTCAAATACCCTTCAACATTAGATACAGAGTACGCAGAGCAATATCACTAATTTGTTTGCACTTCAAATCTACAAAAATAATACATCTCATTTTAACCCCATCGTAAGAATGACTCGTCAATATAATGAGCCGGTTTTAAATAACCCAGAATTAGACATTTTTAAAACTGTTAAAGATATCCTCCATCTTAAACCGGATGGTTCAGACACAACAGCGGTGTTGCATCTGAATAATCCACCCCGCTTAAAGTTTTAGATTCTCGATTATGTATAATATATATATCTGCATCAACCTGTTTGTATTCATCTGCAAAGATCATTGCTTTGCAGGTGGATGCTTTCAATCCCATCTATCTCGGTACTTTTTGTTTTTCTGTATACACATATTTTGAGTTACAATCCAGTAAAGAATTGTATTAGCAGCTATATTTATAAGTGAGAAATTGATTGTAACTTGTTTTGTGTATCATAAATAAATAAATAAATGATTGTGTAGATCATAAGCAGCTAATGTTGCCACGAACCATGATATCTAGAATGAATAAAATGATTTCTATGCCATTTCCTTTACAAATTTGGTCTACGGTTGCTCGTAGATCTTCAGTTATTATCGCAGCTTGTTTTATAACCGCACTGGGCCCACGTGGTGAATTATGGTTCAATTCCACAATCTGAAAGGAAGGCTCGAGTCCCAGCAGTGGGAATATAATGGGCTGATTTTAATATACTAGACGGATAAGTATTCGTTATTTCTCAATATCAAAAGTAAAACAACAAAATATAGTATTTTGGGTAAAACCGTAGACAAGTGTTATTATATTGTTCGGTGGTATGGAACACCCGGTGTGCGAGTCCCTCTCGAACTTGGCCGGTTTATTTATTATTACAATACTTCTTTTGTGTGTTTTTTGTATTTCCGTGTAAAGAGCACAACCAATATTTTTTACTTATCTCTTTCACGAATGTTTCCTAATCTGCAATTTCATATCTTCAAATCCCCTAACAATTTAACAAGTATCTCGGGTGTATAATGAAAATTCCATTTGTTCGGTTTCAGCCGGTTTCCAAGCCGAAGGGCGGTTCCTTAATAAATATCATAACAACCAAGAAAAACTTGGGCACAATGAATATTTGCGGGCGCTACTGCGAAAATGCTGAAATTAGGTTTGCTCTGTATTTCTCTACCGTTGCTCTTTCGAAAGAATGTTTTAAAATGTAAGTAGTATTCATATTTCAAAACTAGCTTCACTCCGTGGTGTCACCCGGGCAGGGACTAGCTTTTTGTCTTGGGCATTTTTCTGTAAATGCGGTATTCCATGTTTTTAAAAATCGATAAATAAGATCGATTGGCAACAAATATATTTCTATTTGAGTAATCGTTTAAATTACTCAAATAGAAATATGTATGGGAAAAGTTTTGGCGATTTCTAACATTTTGAGTACTCAAACCTCAGTTGGTTCCGTAGAGTCTCTTGATCTCTATTTAAAATAGGATCGATCGGCATAAAAATATTTTGGTATTTTGGCAGTTTTTTTGCTGACGATACATTATTTTCAAAATCTGTGAATGCAGTTCAGAATATCTCAAAAAATTGTGTTGTCTCCAAACGTTTTTCTGTAACTTTAACGGTTAAAGTACCAGCCCTTACTGCCCTGTCTCAAAAATATAATTTACAGTAGTTTTTAACCGGCTTCAAAAGGAGAAGTAATATGTTCTATTGTATGTATTTTTTTAGTTTATGTTAGCCGATTTCTTCTCATTTTGTGGAGGGATTCTCAAAATGTTTATTTGGTAGAATATACTTTCGAAGTGGTTACATTCATTTCATCAGATTCGGTCAAATAGTTTTTTAGTTACACTCCAATAATGCGCAAAATATTGTGATAGTATTTTTGAACTATCATGGTACCGATTTTAACAAGATATTTCGTACGTTTTAGTGTTGAAAACGGTTTCATTTCTTGGTAAAAAAATCACCATTTTATTTTCAACATATTTCACGGACACACTGTCACATTTTAGTAATAGCCAATGCCTGCCAATTGATCCTCACTTCATTAAAACATTCTTCCCGTTCCTTTGAAATTGAGTAAAACCTTTTCGTTGTTTGTCTACAGAAACCGATTTCACAACACATTGAATAAGATGCATAAATCTTTCGCGTTCCATTGCCGTCGACGTATGTTTCTGATCACCTGAAGCTGATATATTGCAAAAAATATCATTTTTTTGCCGTCAGATTCTAATAACAAACCATAATTCATAGACACAACGATAAAAACATGAGCAAGCGTCGACATCGCATCGAGAACACAAAGTAGACATTAGAGCTTAGTATCGCTTGCGCCATGCCCGGGATTTCCTGTAGTTTGTCATAAAGAGTACCACGAGAAAATCCTATCATATTATTATGAACCTACAATCAAACTACACAAGCAAATATCAGCTTTAGCACAAACTGTATAAAACTCGAAATCCCCGGCGTACACCCCTCAAAGAAATACTAGTTTAGCCAAAAAGAGCTTAAACACTTTAAACTTAGAGACGTAAACGCTTCGCTAATGATCTTAGCTCCCGTTTATTAAGGTTTCTTTTGAATTTGTACCATAGACAGATTGTATCTATATAATTAATGACACCATATCGTCGGTTAAATAGAAAAATGACGTAACTCAAAAAGTACAAATTTTACAGTACAAGTAACTACGTTTGAAGTTTTTAATTTCATTAAAACTCTTTTTTCTATAAAAGTGTTATTTTTACATATAAGTGTCATATATCATTTAAAAGGTATTTACATGGGGATTTAGGTGGTGTGTTATTTAATTATTTATTTTTGAATTAGAATCAATTTTTAGCAACAAGTGTCTTTTTTATACACAAAAAATATATATAACAAGCACGGATTTTCTAAAATAAATAATTTCATAATGGAAAAATAGTTTTATTAAGTAACGTTTCTTTTACAATTTGAGATTTTTATAGGATGGCACATCCACTTAAAATTACTTATAATGAAATAAGATTCCTTAACAAACCCCTGTCTAAAAATTAACACTGTCTTATTAGATAAATCAATGGCTAGAATATTATTGAGATCAATGAGCTTAAACTTAAAGCTATTTTATTAACATAAACAAAATAAAATTATAAATAGAAATAAAATATTTGTTTCAGTAAACTGTTTAAAAAAAAATATTAGTCTTCTCTTAATTAAAAGTTGTATCTAAAAATCCAAAAACAAAAATACTACCAATGAATATAGAACTACAACATTCTTAATTAAAAGTAGTCGAAAAATCAAAACTCTTCTAGAAAAAATAACAATAACTGGTAAAAAAGAAAAATATCTAAAATCAATGAAGTCACAGATTCTCATAGAAGTTTTTATAAAATCTAGGTATTATATTTTTATCTATAAGTGTAAGTATACCTGCTTTCTTACTGTCAGATACAGGTAATTTTGTTGAATACAGTGGTTGTAATTCTGAACTCAAATTCTTTTTCATCTTGCTAGCTCGAGTTCAAAACTGTACTGGTAAACCAGTACAGTTTTGAAGCTATCTTCTTTATAAGAACATTTATAAAAGAATCGATCATTGTGAATTTTCTCCACTCTAATAACTTTAATATCCCCCATTTTTACCTTTTCTCTATCTTCATTAATAGAGTAATTTGATCCAACACCGTCTGCGATTTTTTTAATGTCAAAGAAACTTTCATGATTTAGTTCATGGACTCTGTATGGATTTCCTTTTTTTTTAGCGGTTCTAATCAAAGTTATGTATTGTTCCGGGACGTAAATAGGTGCAGATTTCAAGGATCTTGAAATATTACGCTCTATCACAGAATGTGCGGAATCTCCCTCATTCTGCGAGTGTCCCTTTATTAGAAATTTGTGCGTAATTGCCGTCAAATTTTCTAAATTAGTGACTGCGTAAATATACATTGCAATAATAAATTTATTTTTTTGTTGTCCACAACAGTTGTCGCTATAAAATATAGCTTCAAAATCATCCTTAATATTATCTTGTAGGCTTCTTAAATAACTTAAAACGCAGGATCCTATTTCATTGACTCCTCTTCCGCCTTCACCTTCATGCCAAACGTAACAGTTTACGTCTTTGGATCCAAGTTCGTAAATAGTAAAGTTTAGAACATTTAGTTTTGAAATATAATAAAAATTTTAAACATCACCTCTTGGACACGGCATCACCGCTTGTAAATCATAGACGGCAGTTATGCATTTTCCATTGGTATTTACTTTATCCAAGTCTTTTTCTTTTCTTACTAGATCTTTTTCTTCTAGATGAGAATCGTATTTGGTTTTCAACGGCTCTTTATCGTCTGCATTATTATAAGCTGCGCAATCCTCACATTGATCCTTTTTTGGAGACCAAAATGAAATATTGAACTCTTTGGTAAATATGTTGTAGTATATTTGATAATCAGCATGAGGAACATTTTCAGTACGACATTTTGTAACATAGTCTCTATGTAATTGTGCAATAGAGAGACCTCCTTCAATGTATTCTCGGCTCGTACTAGCTCGACAGTAATGACTATCAATTCTAGCTATAGAATTGATATGTTCTTTAATCCCATCAATAATTGCAGTATCAAGCTTATTGTGTTTACCATGCTTCCCTCTTTTGTCATCTTTCAGAAAACCCCCAACTATAGAGTTTTGCATCGAAATTACTGTCCTTATCGGTCTGTCGGATATACCCAGAGTATTTTTAAAAAAAGTCTTACACACTCGAATTATCTCTCTGTCAACTTCAAAATTAAATGCATGGTTATAATCTTTTCTTGTACTTCCTTCGCGAATATATCTGTACTTCGGTTTAATTGCAGTTACATGTTTATTGATAAATTGACGTTGCTTATCTAAATCGCCCATTTTCCAAAAAATCATAAAAATAAGTTGCCTCTTCTCCTCACTAATCTTGTTATAACATTTCAGTTTACATTTTTCAGTACATGTTGGTTTCATTTGTCTTTCTGGCATTGGTTTTTGTGACTTCGATGTCGATATATACGCTTTTCCACAATTTCTTAATAGCTTAGCTTTATTTTTTCTCCATTCTTCCGGTACAGCTTTTCTTTTTCTGCCCTTCTTCACTTTCTCATTTCCATCTTGAAATATATTTTCTTGGATTTCAATAATTGAAGCGGTTTCATCCTCCGAAGATGATGACACTGCAAGATCTTTGCGTAGCAAAAAATCCGGGTCATTATCTGTATCGTCAGGTGAGAAGTCTTTTTGACTATTAGGTATGGAGTTGCGACAACTATCGTCGTCATCCTCAGAGGATATATCCGACTCCGATATTACTATATTGCTTGAAATCTTGGAATGGAGAACGTCTGTACTTTCTTCTGATACCGAATTACTTACGGGAGATTGCACAATAATCCTACTAGGCCCAGGTTGATCATTTGGCAGGTATGGAGTAATTTGTGAATCCGAAAAAGAATTGTTGCTAATAGGATTCGGTGTCTGAACATTGTTATTCAAATTAGTCAATGGAGGGCGTATGGAATTTAAATTAGTTTGCAGTGGCTCAACGTCAATAATCTCACAAAATTTAGATGTGGATACTATGTTTGATGGTTCTATATTCTCTGTAGCTGAGATATGGCTTTGGACAACTACTCCAGATACATAAGATATCTCTTCTTCAGTCTTCTCTAGATTATTTTCAGAAAGTCCCTTGGACATAATCATTTTTATCATTTTTTCACCACGCTTCATCCTAAAACAAAGAATTAAACTAATCAAGCCAATTGATGTAATATTATTTAGAATTGTAAAATATGATTTACGTTTTGATACCAAGTCTCCTTATAATAATAAAACAGACACAAATAAAAAAACCGGCCAAGTGTGAGTCAACCTCCGTGTAATTTTTAAAGACGTATCCGACACTCGCATGTGTAGGTTTACAGAATACATCTACCTATAAACTTAAAACTGTGTAATCCTTATAGTCTCGGAATAAAATAGCTGTGACATACGAGACAGACAGACAATCATGACGAATCTATAAGGGTTCCGTTTTTTGCCATTCGGCTACGTAACCCTAAAAAGTAATAAATTTAAAATTAAATTAAAAATATCAATTAAAAGAATCAATCAATAGTATATTAATTATTATTAACTTGTACTTTAAACGCTAAGATCTCATTAAAATGCGTTTATTTTTACAAGATAAACGTCATTACTTTACAAAATCCATACAAAAAGTGTTTTTCATAAACAAAGACAGTCATATTAAAAATTATGACTCTTTTCTGATAAACTTCATGCACCTAAATGTGCGCACAAACTATATAGAAAAATGTCATTTGTTTAAATATGTCATGTTTCGTTAACTCCATTTCACAAATCGTAGTCACATTAAAAAAAATGACCTTTTTCTATTAAAGATATAGTCAAATTTTAAAGGAACAAAGTAATTTCTCAAAGAAATACATTTTGCTATAATATTGCTTACCTTTTAGTCTTAATCAAACACAATTTTTGAGAAATGTCACTTTTCTTAAAAAATGCACGTGTGTTCAGTATCGTGGCCGGTGGCAAATGACAGAGGGACATTTTTCTACAATCAAAATGGCGGATGACCACAGAGAATCGAAATGACACTTGCGACATCTGGTGAACTTGGCGTGAACTATTTAAAGTGTCATTTATACATATAAAATAATCTTGTTAGTAGACTCGTTTTATGTAATAATCTTATTTTCCAAAAAATTTGAAAAATGCCATTTTTCCATTTAATCGACGATATAGAGATATTATATCATTGTCAAAATAAATATAATAACTACTTTTTGGGCGAAACTTTTGGCAATAAAGTAACTCGAAAAAAGTGGCAAATATTTAATGTCAAATGTCATTGCTTTCATGACGTGAGCTTTGTGTTTCATTGGTTTCATGCAAATCTAAACAGCGTTTATTAGTGATTTATGTTATTTGAATTGTTTATACCAAAAGGTGACACTATTTACTACGCCGTTTATACTCAAGAGGTTAATGGAATCAGGTGGGTATCTGATAGTTATTTTACGTTTTGTAATCTTTGTATCACTCAAGTTTTTCATGGTACTTCAATAACAACCTTTACTTACCGGAAATATACGATTATATATGCAAGTAGTTATACATATTCCTTAAGACGTTCTCAAAATAATTCTGTCTCATATACACGGTAGAGACATACATAAGTATCTAGATCAGATAAACCAGATAAAATTGTTATAAGTAAACTCAGCTACAACAGTCATAATTTGTTTCCACGCATTTAATACAGAGTTTTTGTTGATTTACTGTTGCTCATCTGGAGTCGTTTGTTCAACTCATGTGAGCGCGCTTAAATAAAGTACTATTCTTGACATCTTAAAAATAAATATAAATACTTAATGTAAGAAAATATTAATTATAATTCGTTTGTTCCCAGGCCAATTCCTGCCTGTCAAAGAAGTTAACGGTATCAACTTGGATAATTATTTTCCTTATCAAAGCTCATTTAATACGGTGGTTTACGTTCATAAAAAATTTAGTAGAAGATCACAAGACCTTAAGAAAGATGTTAAGAAGGCAACATTGAAAAATAAAAAACAGGTAAATATAAAGAAATACAATGAAGATAAAGCGACTCATTGTGATATAAAAGATGCTAAAAATAAAAGGGAAGGCACTCGAAATGATACTGTGTTACAGCAGACTATAAAATTTGCGAAAAATTTAGCTCCTATTGTTTTACCCCCGAGCGAGACTAGTGATACACCAGCATTTTATACAATTAAAACGTGCAGTAAATGCAAAAAGAAAGACCAAACTTCCCAAAAAGTCAAACCGGAAAAACGTGACGACGCTACATTTGATAAAAAAGGGTCAAAAAAGCTAATAGAAACGTTCAAGAAAGAGAAAAAGATTCGAAAAGACAGTTACAGCAGAAGTTATTCCGTTACTCATTCCTCTGAAAGCAATACTTTAGATGATTTAAACATTAATCAATCTTTGTGCGGCACACTTTCAGATTTATCCGTCAAAAAAGAAAAGGACCGTAAAAAAGTTTCACGCGATAAAATAAAAACATGTGATTACGATAAAATTGGTGTATCAGAATCTTTTGAATGTCTAGCCACTGAATTAAATAACGCTGGAGAAACGAAAATCAAAATTCATCTCATGAATGATAAAGAAAAACATTTTCTTTGTGAAAGTATACAAATACCTGTGATAGATGCAGTAAGAAATTGTTTAAGGGATCTAAATACTACTGATATAAAAGAAGAAGCCAGGTTTACGCAAAGATTAGTAAAGTGCAACTCACAGAAGCTTGATGCTATTTTGGACAAGCTTACAAGCATTGAAAGGAATTTAGTTAATATAAGTACTCGAGCTGTAATATCACCCAAAAGTAAAGCTGCGAAAGTATCTAGACTAGAACAATTAGGGAAAGATCTTATGGTTGAAAAAGAATTTAGTTCTGAAGACGAATTGCCGAATCCAGATTCAAATGGACGAAATAATGAAATTACAGTACTACATGGACCAGATTTCGGAGGTGGGGAGATTTCAGGAACTATAGCTTCTACATCGATTGGAGTAAGAGCTGATAGGCATCGACTACCAGCAAGATTTTGCTGGACTGATGCTGAAAGGAACAATTAAATTATTTTTTGGATTTCGCTTCTTACATATTTTATAGCTACATTCATTGATAAATTATTGTATATTGCAAGTAGTCTAACTAACAGGATTGCAGAGGTTAAAAATCGGTTCCTTAGAAACATTTTCAGAAAAACCTGTCGAGAGCCACAACGAAAAAGTAACAGAAACAGAACAAACATTTTTAACTATATGTCTGTCTGTCTATCTTATAAACCCTTACACTGGTAAGTCAGAAAACACTGTATAGAATTCTGTTTCCAAGTTATGTTGTTAACGTTTCTGTCTATGAGATAAAGTAGCATGTTTAACCTTGAAGCAGCAACTTTCCATTGTCAGAGAATTTATATTTTTATATACAACGTATGACGTATGCACATCGTAATGTAGCGTAGCTCATGCGGGCCTGTGAATAACTGCACGCGGTTTAGCTTTTATTTTATATTGTATGCATATATTAATCATATTAGCTTTAACGTTGTACATCGTGTACTTATTAGTTATGATATTTTGTAATTAATTATTATTATAATTGTTATGGGTTATTGCTGTTATATTATAAACGTATTTGTTTTTAACTAAGTTGTCTTTGGTTTTAGAATGTTGATTGATTTTATTTTTGCTCACGTTTACTTGTAACACACATAAAATACCTACGAAATAAATTCATATTCTCTCCACTGTTATCGTATTACCCATACAAGCAATTCACTAGAATTGCTTGTATGGGTAATAGATTTCCATAGATGAATTGGAACGTAATGTTATCTAAATGTGCTCCCTCACCTGGAGCATTCACTTGTAATGTTACATTTTAAATTCGATTTTGAGCATTGCATTACAGTACTGCCTCCCTGACTTGACGAGCATTCGGTTCTAAAGATGCTCTTTCACTTCAAGCATTCACTTGTAATGTAACATTACAGAGTCGAGCATTACATCAGTGAGGGAGGAGAACCGAGCATTACAGTGCACAAACTGTAACGTCGTTTGTGTGTATGTGTGTGTGTGTGCGCAAGTGCGCAGTTTGAAGATACAATGTGAAATATTTTGATACAACTTGTAACATTAATGCGCATCACTTGTAATTTGTTTTAGACATTATGTTTCTACAATGTGAGTAAAATGTTGTCTGTGATTGGTCGATATACGATATTGGAGTTTAACGTTATAGTTTTATAAAGTTTCGCGGCGGATTGTGGCATTATGGACGGTGGATTTCATAAAGTGAAATACTAGATGATGACTTTGAACGGTATAATTCAATGTCTACGCAGGCTGAGACGTTTGACCAGGAATATCTGGACAGTTTGTGTGATGAGCGAAATGTTCTTTGGTTTGAATGTCTTGTCTGTCGATGCCATGTAAATGTTATTTTTTAAATCATTGTACTTGAATGAAGGAACATGATAAGAAAATAAGTATGCATTTCATATAATAACATACTTACTGTGTGCGAGGAAACCCAACATATTGGTTAGTATGCAATGTTAATATTCAAGGTCAATACTGGTAAATACAATATTATCCAAGAGTAAATATCACGTTAAATCTTATCGAATAGTACAATTTGTGGCGGGCTGCAACATCAACACACGAGTTTAGTGTTTGTAACAATCTTCTTTCGGTTGAATAAAGCTTTACAAGCAATTCGATAGATGGCGCTCTGCCCCCCACACAACAGTTAAAACAATTAGAGTCCCTCGGACTGGTGTCTCGGTGGCCTAGTGTAGTTTTTTTTATATATATAGATGTTTTCTAGCATCTAGATGCTAGATTAAACCATGTTTGAACCTAAAGACACAGTTGTGGCTACTGTTTAGAAATAAATTTGCATATAATCCACTAAGTGCGCTCCGCGGTTTCAGCCACGTGGTGATGGATGATGATTATGATGATGATGAATCAAAATATATAGCCTATGTTACTCAGTGATAATGAATGCTTTTAAAGGTAAATTGAAATATAAATCTTTCTTCTTTATAATATTCTTATAGAAATTTGTATAGCTATAAAAGTATACATTAATACGAGTAGTTTTTTCTTGTCTAATCATTTGCGAGTATTTAAAATATAAGTCAAGTATCTAGATTCTAGGTCCTGTGTGTACAGGCAAGTTTTTTCGTGTCTCACTACTCCAAACAAAAAATACACTCTACTACAGATACCTATCATAGATATTAACACGAAATGAGTCGGTATCACAAGTCATGATGTCGGCTCTCCCCCTTTCTCCCCGTCCAGTAATTTTGCGCAGGCATTCAGTAGCGTGCCAGCCTCTCATAAATCACCAATCGATATTATTATTCGATTCCCGAGTATTCGAGGAACGTGGTGGCTTTAGGAAGGCTGGATCGGGGGATCTTAGGGCCCCGCATTTTAAAGGTGTATATACCTTATACAAAGGTTTTGTGAGATAATAAATTTATCCAGTCGAAAAAACTATAAACGCAATTTTTGACGTGAGTCTTTAAATTTGCTTTCAAAGAAACGAGAGTCAAACGCTTTTTATGTCGCCTTTAAAAGCTTAATACCTCCTGACTCTAAAATGTTATTCAGGCTTGTTTAACTAAATAATAAATGGTGATGAGACATTATTTTACTTGATAGTAATACAAATCGAGTGTTTAGTTTTACGAGAGTGATTCAAATCTATTAGGATTCATCTTTTCACCACCAATCTCGCAAAGCAAAAAAAATAAAAATAAATGAACATTTTTAATTAAATTCTGTAAGTGGCGATATAAAAAAAATATAAAAAGACAAGCTCGCTGAGTTTCTTGCCGGATCTTCTCAGTCGTGGTCGCGTTCCAATCCGGTTGTAGATTTAGGAAATCATAAATATAATATGACAATTTGTAAGTGCCCCCGTAGGCCTATACAAAAAAAATTATTTGTTTTTGATTTTAAGCTACTCGTATAAAACTGTTTCTGTTTTTGTTTGTACAAAAGGGAAGAATAGTAGATTATGCACCGAGAGTAAAGCAGTGTCTTACGTCACGGGCGGCATATTGAACACTGAGTGTAATGGAGACTTTAGAGTTAGTGAGCAGGTGGTATGAAAAAGAAAATAATCTAATCTAAACCTTATCCTACCGCGATTCCAAATGAAATTTTGCCAATCGATTACTGCCTTTAATACCTATTTGCACCAACCGTTGCTGGTGACGATTATTGTCTTAAAACGTCATACTCTCTATCAGTCTTCATATTCTAAATTCTACTAACATTATTATTATTGTGGAAGTTTGGATGCATAAATATTTCTACATAAATCGCGCAAAACAATAAAATGGATTTGGATGGAACTTGTTAGATAGATAGATGATAGCACTGGAATAACAATATACTGGAATAACACTTTTCATCGTCGTCATCGTCCATCAAGCAGCTAGTCGTCTAAGATACGACGATATCTTTGTACCTATATTGTGGTGCAAGTGCCATCCAGGAAAGGTTATATAAGAACATTATTGCCTAGTTTTTTATTACTTTACTCAAAATTAATAAAAAAATAGTAATAAAAAAAATATAAATATATAAGTAATAATTTATATATATTAATATTAATGAATATAACATAATAATTTATAAATTTATTTAAACTTATAAATTGACTTCCTCATGTTTGCCTAAAACTTATATAATATTAAATATATGTATATTATATTATATGCGTTTAGTAAAAATCTGTTATTTTGATATACATATAAAGTACAGTTTAATTTATTTGTATTGATTGTAAGGCCTCTAGAAAGTATGAAAATAATGAATCTATAAACTAACCGGAAAACACTTTCAGTACGAATCAAGTACGGCCTCAGCACGAACTCTGAAGATTTGATTTTGAGACACACAAGACCCGAGTAGACATATTCAATCCGTGTTATGCTTGCTTATTATTAGTTAAATATATTTGACGAATATTTCAAATTTCTACTTATTGCGTGTGGTTAAATTGAGAAGTAACCTTATCTAGGCTAATCAAATTTAACCTGATAATCAAAATCATATTTTTGTTACACGCTATAAACCAATTCCTCTACAGTAATTAAATTTATTCCTTTAATCTTCTTTTGCTGATCATAACCTGATCCATTATAATACTACCAACCAGAAAGACGTTTTAGAGGCTTCTGTCCTTTACAGGTAAGTAGAATAAGCGAAGATTCTATTTACTTCTATCTAACGGCGAAACCTGCAACTCACCCTTTCTAGAGGGGAACGTGATTAATTCAACAACGGAAATTCTTAATGGATGGGGTTACATACTATAATTTGTGCGGTGCCTACCTAAGGGTGCTTCAATTGTATAATATCGTACTCGTACCTTTGCTAGCAATGCCTTAAAGCATGGCGAGAATGGAATAGGCTAGTTATACCATATAAAGAATCTGCTGGTGATATCTCTTCGTCAGGCAACCCATAGAAATGAATGGACTTCATCAAAGGGATGTCACTAAAGAGATATGATAAAAAAATCTAATACGCTCATAGGACAGAGTCAGAGAGTATTGACTATCACTTACTGTAAGCCAATAATGGGAAGACATAATGGGAACTTCTTACGAGTATATTTACATATATTTTTTTGTTCTGGAAACATATATATATATATATTGTAACTAACCTCCGTGACGTCATAAATAGGGTTTGGGTCCCGGGACGACTCGTGTCTCGAAGTCCCGGGACTTTGCGTAATTTTAGTAGTCTCGAGTCCCGGGACTTTAGAGTCGAGACTCGAGACGAGACAAGATTGGCGAAATTGTAATGTAATCATTTTTATTTTCTTATAATTGAAGGATCCTAGCGCCATGTGTTAGTTTAATAATTACTTGGTCTACTACGTAACTACTGAGGACACAACACAATAAATGCGGAAAACGCATTTATTGTGTTGTGTCCTATATTGGTATTGTGCTATATTGGTTGTTCTGTGAAGTTAGAATTATGATTGTGTCTGTGTCAGTCAGTCGTCAATTTTATTTATGATGTGATGTGTCTTTTGAAACGGCGCTTTTGTAAAATCAAAACATAAATATAAATTACTTTTTTGATTAATATTATGATGTTAAAAGAAGACAGATCTTTTAATATGGAGCGTACACGTAAAGCAAAAGTGTATAAACATTTAAAAAATAAACGAATCAACAGCACAGTGCTCGTTATGTCCAAAACAAATTTAATGCAAAGGGTCGAATACTTCAGGCATTGACAGAACATCCAGCGAACACAAAATTTCTATAAATCAACCGCCGGAAGCACCAACATCAGTTATACAGCCTGGGAGATCTTACGAATCGGAATCCAAAAAAATGTAAAGTGAAAAACATTCTGAAATTACAGGTGTTATATGTAGCAAACAAGTCTTTGTCAGAAATCATTTCTCGCTTGAAGGCAGAGGATGGACTTACTATAAGTGCAATCACACATAGTAAATTCATGCGTGAGCGATTACCCAGCGAGAATATAAAATGCCTAAGAACCAGCAAAAAAGGAGAAATGATTCAGAATTTTAAAGGTAAAAAAAATAAACAAAGCAATTATTAAGACACTTTTTGCAATTAACGTTAAAGTTATTAAGATTTAATTATATGTTTAATAAATGTAGATTTACCAAAAAAATATCTATTTTTTCGATACATTTCCCCTAAAAATTAACTTTTTAAACTTCTGTAAAAAGGCTTACCCCTCTTAATTATTTCATAAAGTCTCGAAGTCCCGGGAATTCCCGGGACTTTGATTGTAGACTGCCTCGTGTCCCGGGACTTTGAAATGGTCGGGAATTCCCAAACCCTAGTCATAAACCGGCCCCAACGAAAAACCAGCGCTGGCTTAGAACTAGCAAAGAACTATAGCAATGCTGAGTTGGGACCGATTTGTAACATTTGAAATTGTTATTTTTCTTATATGTTGTGTTCACTTTATATTGATTTTCTTAGTGTGGACAATCTCTACGTATATTCCCTGTACAAAGAAACAAACCACTGCAGATAATCGGAAGTAAAGTTCAAAGAAAATATTGAACAATGCTCTCACAACTTTTTCATATCATGTCTGGCTCTATAATCTTTCAGTGGATTCTCCTACTAGAGATACTTGACACTATAATAGATGTTGTGTCTTCTATCTGCCGTGCAATTATCTAATGATTCGTCGACGAGCTCACCGATGTCAAATACTTTATCAGATATCGCCCTTGTAAATAAAGCTGTTTTTCCAACGTTTTTTGTCATATCGTCATTTGTGTCACAGATGTTGTCAAAGACGCAACGGTGTTTGTTCTAAAGGCCGTTTTCAATAATCTATCTATCCACAGTTAGTAAGGATAACTGTGATACCGAATAATGTGAACCGATAGAAATTTGATTTAACGTCCATATATTTATATGGACGTTAAATCAAATTTCTATCTCTAGTAAGGTAAACCGGCGATAGATAGGTTATTGAAAACGGCCGTTAGAGAATCGCTTGGCTGTAGTAAGGGAAACTGACAGACGGAATATAGACACCGGCTGAAACTAATATTTTTATTAACAGGCAGACATGAGCGGGTTTTTAATCTTCGATATTGTACGTTATGTGGATAACATAAAATACCTGAAGAGCATAAAATTATTTTGCAAAACAGTTATTTTCTTATTATAAATTATTAATATTCCTCATTATAAAACGTCGACTATAGATAGTCAACGTTTTATAATGAGGCGGATAATATTTTGTATTAGTTTAATTTCTCCGCCTATAACAACTTTTTATAAAAATCTAAATATAAACTGTTGAATATATATATTTCTTTTTATAATTCGAATATCTATAGTCTCGGGTTTAAACCATTGTTTAATAACATTTCATATATGCGATTCTCTTATAAATATATTTACTCATTCCACCTCCACTCAAAGCTTTGCATTTCGGTTGATGGCAATCTGTACATGAACCATCGAATCCTAAGCTCACTCCTAAGTCACTAAACAAGAGTTAGCAGCACGTCAAGCGAAGCTTTGGCACGCTCGTTCGCTTTGTGTTCGCGCTTCATTAGTTTGAGTGCACTGATTAAGGATTGTTTCACACGTACCACAACCACACCACGTGGTCGGGCGCATATTTTGTATTGAAAATGAATAGTAGAATTCATACGTACATTTTGCAGTCATCATTCATCAACATCATTCAAATTTGTTTTATCAGTGAATGATTTAATTAAATGGTTAATTCAATTAATAGGTATATAATTATGAGAGTAGTTAATGTATAAAATTAATTTTAATGACTATAATTTACATTTATACCACACCACAATATGTTTGCATGCCGCACTTCGGCCAAATGTACTAAGCAAACTTTACGGAATTATTCTTCCATATTTAGCAACTTACATTTTATGCGAATTAATATATTATTTTCTACTCGCACTATAGCGAAGGCCAAAAGAAGGGTTATGTGTTTGAACTCTATGTATGTATGTCTCAACCAAATCAAATCAATCGAAATTGATACGTCTATACTGGCAAAGCTGAGATACTCAAGTCGCAGAGGCCATTACCAAATAATCTAATCTAAATTGATCCGTTATTAGATTCGTCTTGATGACGCGAATGTCACTCGGTTATCGGTAGAAAAACACCGGATTTTTTGCTAAGCGTAATGTGCGGTATAATTATTTTTTTGATAGCGGCGCAGCAAACTTCCTCCCTTTTTAGGAAAAGTACCTTCCCCCCACTCAAAAATCACCGATGACAAAAAAATTTAACAGTAGAACAATTATACCAAGTTTCGTCAAAATTGGTTTACGTACAACCTGTACAGGAGGACCAACATACAACCTAACAAACATACGGACAGATGAAAGTTAATTAACAGAGCCGATTCGCTCACTCAGTCAACGAGTACCATATAACATATGAATAGTACGGGAGTCAGAAGCTCAAAGGAGGGGCTTTCCTCATGGCCGACCCACAAGAGCTTCATCCGGAGTAAGACACCGGCATGAGTTAGTAAGCTTCGAAATGAGCTTTTTATTCCGGAAGCCATCAAAATTGAGAAGACAGGTTCAGGTGCCTAACTAAAAATCATTATCTGATAATCCACTATCCGCCCCTCAAATTGTACTACTAAAATAAAACTACGTTACATTAAAAATCACTTACGAGTAAATATAAATATAATTTTAAAAATTAAGTATTAATATATTACATAAATAAAATTATAATAAATATAAACATAAAGCTGAAAAGCAGTGCTTTAGCATGCATTACCTATGTAAACTGAAAGTCTGCCAATACACTTGGATACTTATTTATACCTTTTAAACATTTGATTAAAATATCACTTGTGTTCTGGTGCATTTGGAGTCGCTTGCACAGCGCAACACACAACAACATTGTTTAAAAATCTATTTGCTTTCGCAAAATCAAATATATCAAAGAAATACGTTAATATTCTGTTTTATTTAGGCTTACATAGTACACATGCGCAACAGACCACAGTCGTAAGTTTTGGGAGACTTTAAGTATAATGGAATCTAGAACACAACTAAACTTGGAATAAACCAATTAATTTACATCTAAATACATACTGTGTAAATATAAAAAGTGCGTCTTTATTATTGTAAGACATTGCCAATTTAGTTCAGGTCATCAACATCGAATTTATGTCTTAAGAAAATGTAAGTTTATAAAAGCGCCTATCAAAGATATAAATGGCACTATAATACAGGCTGAGATCGAATAAAGGTACAAGGCGTCGTCGTTTCTAGCGCTGCTTCTACCCAGATGGTTCTATTAAAGTTTACTATTGGTATGATAGGCAATAGAATATCAAACTTACAGTGATGAAAATCCGCTCCTGATTGATTTTATCATTGGTTTATAGGTGCTTGTAATTATTTTATGTACTGTCAATGCATATGTATTAAATAATTCTATTTAATCAGCCTTTTTCTCACTTGTTATGTATCATATTTTATAATGTCTTTAAGTTTTTTACGCAATGAAATCCGTAAACAAGATGATAGAACGTTAAATTATTCTTAGACTTTATCTTACAATAACTATAGTTACTTAGTAGTCATGTAATAAGTTTACTGTACTTTATTTGGACATTTTATTACATGGTAACTAAAAATAAAATCATTACTCCATTAATAGTTTCTCTATGCAATGCAACAAGACATTTTTTCAATTTAAAATATTACAACTACAGTTAACAAATCTGGTAAATAAATAAGTTACACTCTCTTTTTACACAAATTATCTAGCGTTGCATGTCTAAAACTAACTTTTAATAACGCCTTATTTGTATTAACTTCAGTGAATAAACTAAAGTAAAATCTAACCAATTGTGTTCAAGATTCAAAGCCGTATCTAACTAAAATGCCCGCAGTAGTGCTGAGAAAGGATAGAAAGAATGTGCTAGTTAAAGATCACTCACCAAAGTCTGAGCGGCTGTCTGGTGCTGCAAAAACAGGCTCGAGTCAGTTAAGCCAGTTAAGATAGAAATATCATAGCCTAGTCACATGACAGAAGGTTAAAAGGTTATTGCAATCAAGAAAGAAGGTAAGTAAAAACCTTTGCGTAAAATAGTATTTACGCATAGGAAAAGATATTAGGAAAGTTTGTATTGCATTCATTTGTTTCACAAAAGAATCCTTAGATCTTTATGATGGCATTATTTTCACATCGTTTCAATATCAAACTTTTGCCAAAATTATTCTGTATATCAAAAGCATTATTCACAGGGTGGGACTTAACAGAAAAGATTCATTTCAACATACAAAAGTTTGAATCGCTTTATACAATCTTTATGCGCCCCTTCAGACGCCAATGGTACTTTTAAAGTGGAATAAGAGGGTTTACCACATATTTTTCCTTTGTAAAAACGATTCCGTTTAAAAGGGTGGTGTGTACATTACCGCTTTTAATGTTTTAAGTCTAAGGGGTATAGCTAGGAAATGGACCATAACAATCCTACACCAATGATCTTATATAGAGTGTAAAGGCTAGTTTATTTTAATAATACTTATATACAAGTCCTGTCATGTGCATAGGCTATCAGTATAGAACACAAATCTTTGTTAAATATAGGAAAAATCCCGCGTTTAGTCAATCACTGCGGGCATTTGATATATTACATTTAATCCTAAAGCAGATAATCTTATCTCGGATACAAAGTAACTATGAAACGTTGGTAATTTTAATCATAATCGTCAGTGACATAAAGGTGATTTTTCTTATACATTCTTCAACGTTTTGTGTATTTGTGATTTGCGTGGTTCCGATACAATTTTCATTAGTTTCTGCAAACTACTTTTTAGGTAACCTATTATATTAGAATAGATACTATGTTTCAATAATTGAATAGAATTTACCCTAAATACAATATATATAATTTACTCAGTATGGCGTGAAAGGATTTCCTATGCATGGCCACCATTAGTATGCAATTCGTACGAAATCAATCACAACATAGCTCGAAGGCCTCTTGTGCAGTGGACCGTCTTGGTTTGAACCACACTACCAGCTAATTAAATTTGCTTCGAAGTACTACTACGCACTGCTGTGTTAAGGTTTGAAAGTCACTAGCGGCGGATCCCAATAATCTATCTATCCATAGTTTTCCTTACTGCCGATAGAAATTTGACATAACGTCCTTACAAAAAGTGTCAAATATATCTCTGGTAGGGTAAACCGCCGATAGATAGGCTATTGGGATCGGCCGTTAGAATGTAAAATGACTAAGCGAAAGAGACTCAAAATCAATATCTCTGGGTGACTACTGCGGTGCTGTGAAAACAAAACCTCAGCTTAAAACTGAGTGGCACAACAAGTGTCTATACCAGGTGGCTCTACCATGAGGCAACAAATGTCATCTATAGTCGATACTCGATCTCGCCTACCTATTAAGCTTGTGATTGGCGTACTCGCTGTCAATTTTCTACCGACTTCCAAAAAAAGGAAAAATATTTATATAGAATAAATAGTTCTGCTTAGTTAGACAACAGTGAACAAAGAGTATTTTCCAGAAGCTGGGTAGGTTCCTAAATGTAACGATTCCTAATTATGGGATAAGTGGACAACAATAATGTTTTAGTAATCATGGTTAAGAAACATCAAACAATATTATTTTCTACCGACTTCCAAAGAGGAGGAGGTACTCAATTCGACTGTATTTTTTTAAATGTTTGTTACCTCATAACTTTCGACTGTGTAAACCGATTCTCAAAATTTTTTTTTTAAAGTTGGTGCTTCCCGTGTAATCCCGTTTAAATTTCATCAAATTCGGTCCCGTAGTTTTTGAGTTATACTCCAATAACTGAATAGAATGGAAGTCAGTTATAATTTTTCAAATTGTAGGTACTTGTAGTTCTACAATTCACCGCAAGGTGGCACTGTTCTTTTTATCATATTTTTTTTAGCGGTAGTCGATTCCGAGCTTCTATTGGTGTCAATGTTGTAAACTCATGGTAGGCTTAGGTGTGAAAGTTACCATCAATTGTATATCTTGCCCGTCCCGTAACTTAAAATACTTAGCACAAAATATATATGTTACAGCCAAAGTAATAAATCTGGATATTATACATAATGACTGGTCATTATATATAATATCTACTCAATTTAGATAAAGTGATAATTGACACAAAATTAATCACATTAACTAGCTATTTTATATAATATCTTCGAAGACTTGGATAATGTAAGAGCACAAGTAGGTATAGGTTAGGTTAGGTTAGGTTATTTTCAATTTTGTTATTAACTTATAGGATATTATTCACCATAGCGGGTAAAAGTTAGCCAAAGTAATAAACCGTGTCAAAAGTAAAAAACAAATAGAGTCATAAATTATGTATTATAATTAATATGTATCCATATATATCTTATTACCATAAGATTTTAAAAATAGTAAATGAAAACGTAAAAGTTAATAACAACATTGAAAATAACCTAACCTAACCTAACCTATACCTACTTGTGCTCTTACATTATCCAAGTCTTCGAAGATATTATATAAAATAGCTAGTTAATGTGATTAATTTTGTGTCAATTATCACTTTATCTAAATTGAGTAGATATTATATATAATGACCAGTCATTATGTATAATAACTATTTAATCACTATGACTGTAACATATACATAAAACCGTATCAGATACCTTCATTACAATACTTTCATTATCCGAGTTAAGATCATCCGTATATTGGCTTACAACACACGCATACATCCATATTTATAACTAAAGATACCGGTAACATATCAGATATGGGAGTCGTAAAGGTTAGGGTTGGCATGACATAAAATACGATACATAGATATATTTATATAAGATTTCCCATCGCTACGAGTGGGAAAACGCTTTTATTGGAGCCTCGGGATTGGATTAATTATTCAAAGGAACAATATGTGAATAGTGTAATGTTGAAGGCAATCGGGGGGAGTGTAGATAGGGATTACATTTTTCTTTCTTTCTTCTAGCCGCTGGCTTATGATTTGTGCTTCATTATGTTGTGGAGCGCTAAATATATGTTACTGCGGGTGTTCTGCTGGTGCTTAAGTGAGTTTCGGATTTTGATTAAAGAACACTGATTACGGTGTTGTTAAAAGTACCTAAATGTATGATAATAAAAGTTTAATTTAAGTTTCATAGTCGGTATTAAATCTACTCGCTGCGTGCTAACCAAATTTAAAAAAGAAATCTTAACATAAACTAGGATTATTATATACAGTCTACGAGAGATATGCCTTTTATAATTTTAAGACTTGTTAATAGTGCGATATATATAATAAAAATCAATTAATATATCCGGATCCGTTACTAGAATGTGTATCATCAGCAAATGTCTACGGTGTCACCACTTCAATGTATCATTAATTCTTGCAATATTCAAAAGGTTGAATTTACTTATGGTATGAAACAGTACTGTGTATTCTTAATCTATGCAACCGCATAGTTTAAAAAGAAATTTTTAATACAGTTGCTCAAAAAGTGGCGTATTGCAGGGACGTATAGCGTTCGGGATGTGGGCTATTACATACTCGTGCTTTTTTTTACCTTTCCCGAACTCGTGCGTTCTCTTTCCCAACTGTCAAAATAATGTCTATTAAAAAATAAACCAACTATGAAGTTTTTACTAAAAAAAATCCATAGAAGTTTTTATGATTCATGCAAATACGTATATTTCTAAAAAGAAGTTACTAATTTGTTTCAATATCAGATTTAATTATTTGATTGAATGAGTTAGGTTAGGTTTCATTTCATATCATCTCATTAAATTTCATTTTCGTATCATATCAGTAAAAAAATTCTACTGAAGACTTGGCTGTATGGGCGTAGTTCCCTGTGCCTACCAGAATGGGTGAAGAAAAAAAATCTCTGCCTTTATTCTACGGTTGGCGCCATTTTCCAGAAATTTTCTTTGAGAGTTTATTTTATTAAATTGCTTCAATTTTTCGCAACTGTATTAAAAATAGTCGTTCAGTACACGTGCGGAACCGTCATTGCAACTTGTTCCGACTGTCAACCCTCGCCTGCGGCTGCGCCTCGGCTCGGGTAGATATTTTTCGGAACTCTTTGCAATGACAACCTTTCCCCACTTGTAATGAAATATACTATTTCTTCAATACCCATAACGATTAAACCCGTAAAAATCGGGCAAGAGAAACGCGACACAATCGTTAGTTCATGGGATAGCATTTGCGAATACCGAGGAGTTTCTCTGAGATAAGATCATTTATTATTGTCAAATTCAAAATTATTTATTGCAATTTGTAGGTAGAGGCTTAACACTTATGAATCATTCAAATGGTCCTTACAACTTACCCCTTTAGAGGTGTGTAATATTCACATCGATTTCAGTTTAAACATTAAGATTAAATTACTTTAAAATTAAATAAACATTGAGCGTGACTAAATCAGTTCATTGAAACTTTCGTAAGTATTACACATTTTAATGTTATTTGACGGTTTAACTTACGCGGTAGGTATAGTCAAATATCTCGACAGTACTAGCGCGAACGCAGCCGGGTGCGCAAGTACTCCATGAAGAAGTGGCCCGGACGTTCACGAAACCGGTCGAGATATTCGACTATACCTACCGCGTAAGTTAAACCGTCAAATAACATTAAAATAAATCAGTTTAGTACCAAATTCTATAGCTATTGGTTCAAAGCTTGTATCCGTATCGTATAATAATTAATTTTAATAAAATAACATTAATATAAACATTAAGGTTCTCGAGTGGCGACCACGCACCGGAAGGCGTAGTGTAGGCCGGCCCCCCGCTAGGTGGACCGACGACCTCATAAAAACCGCGGGGAATCGCTGGATGCAAGAAGCGAGTAGCCGGTCCAAGTGGCGTTCTATGGGGGAGGCCTATGTTCAGCAGTGGACGTCTTCCGGCTGATAATGATGATGATGATGATGAAACATTAATATCATACAGTAGGCACCTGTATGATATTAACAATAATTTTTGGTCTACCATTGCATAAGTTAATCATCAAAGTTCAAACATTAACTACACATTATTTTTTTTTTTAATGTTCTAGGTGTTAGCAGGATCTTATTTTTAGCATATAATGTTCAGGTTATTTCAAAACCTTAGATTATAAAGTATGACGGAAAAGATTAAAGAGATTTTGTTAAAATGTGCGAGGTTATAATTCAGGTATGCCTATCTTCAATCAGATTTATTTGCCACCAGATAGAGCCCCCAGAGTAGAGATAAAGACCTTTTCTTGTACCCTACCAAACCTTAAATTATGGCGACCATAAAGGTTCACGTATATAGGTGAGCAAGAGATTTACTGAACTGCTCTTATCTCATGTAAGCTAAATGCAATTACCATGAATTGGGTTGAGTTTTTACACACGCTTAATTTTCGTAATGATCGCAACCTTTTCGATAGATGCCGTTTCGTCCCCATACGATTATAATCAATGATATAAAAATATATATAAATATAAACCCCTATTTCTCCTGGTCACGCTATAAGTTGAGAACGGATGGGACAATCTCACTAACATTTTGTGTTGTGTTAATAATTGTCAAGAGATTCTTATGAAAGAAAAACCAAGAAAAGAGGGGAGGTTATGGCGACGCCGAAGACCGAGCCTACTATTCGAACGAGGTCGCGGGCTGTCGCTAGTAAAAATATAAAATGTAAAACCATTTTTTGTGTTGAAATTCTCGTGAGTTTGATACATATTAAACTATTATTATTAAGAGGATTGCATAGCTACATAGACCATTCTAGAAGAAAGAACTCTTTTCTACCTCTTAACATTGTCCGATTTCAGTGTTTTTTTTCATGCAATCAACACACTGTTTGCTATGCCCGTACGTTTTGATTTTTTTAGATTTTTTAAGTTTAAAAAAATAATTTATATTACTTTGAAATACTGAAAAAATCAAAACGTACGGGCATAGCAAACAATATGTCGATAGCATGAAATTTTTTTTACTGAAATTGGACAATGTTAAGAGGAAGAAAAGAGTTTTTCTTTTAGTGTGGACAAGTATAACTTGTCCACACTAAAAGAAAAATCTCAACCGGTTAAGAGGATTGCATAGCTTATAGCTATGCAATCCTCTTAACCGGCAAAACACTCACGTCAGGGATCGAATACGTCGACCTTGGTTTCGAGCATGTTCGATGCCCATTTCCAAGGGCCATATTCGCTATGACCATTCAAACACGTAACGCGGCGCATTACGATATTTTCAAGGAATGACGGTAAATTTGTATTGAAATCGAGATCATTCCTTGAAGAATCACAGCGCGCAGCGCGTTTACGTGTTTAAGTACTCGTAGTCATAGCGAATAAGGCCCTCAGGGCCAACCGGTCGTTATAAATGATACGTCATTAGATTAGTCTTGGGTGATTGTCAGTGGTTACTTGTATATTATCGAAAAAAAACAAGATGGCGAGTTTTATACTTTTTTATGTGCGGGGTAATTGTTTTCACAGTCAGGTTATAAATTTTTAAGATTGTGTTCTTCGTTATCGAACTGTAAACAGAATAAAGACTCTAAACTCTAAATTGATAAAAGCGCCCCCTATGACATATATAACATAAATATCTTTAGACATGCAAAGCTTAAGTTTGTTACAACCGTAGGGCTATTATATATCTCGGTTGCTAACAAATGGTGATTGGAATAGAAAAAAATTATCAGCTCCAGTCATCAAATTCTTCCTGGAGTTGTCAAAAATGACATAAAGCCAGACATACATAGGAAAAATATAATATACATAGGAAAGGCATAGACATGACGTTCAAGATTTCAATCAAAATTTGTTGCAAGCAACTGAGATACGTAATAGCCCTACTGGTCGATGTTATTTCTCTATCATAACGTTTGATGTCGATGAGAGGGTTACTGAACTAACCTTATCTTGTCTATCTAAGCTATTTGAAATTCCAGATTCGGCTACTCACAACGGACGCTCTAAATATAAAATTCCGCACTTTGTGTCGTGTGATCTGAGTCAAGAGTACAATGTAAAATTAAATTGTCTGTGTGGAAATCCGTTAGTGTAGACCCGTCTCATCGTAAGCTCTTATCTAAACTATGCATATGGCAGAATCCTATTACAGTTATATGTTAGGTGTACTGTACCGATCTAGGACTTGGTTTGCGACAGGAATGACAGTTGGTATTGTGTTATCAATACTATATTATTTGCATAATTACCATTACATTACATACGAGGGCTGCTATTTATGTATCCGGAACTGGTCACTTACATAAACATTATAAAGTAATAATTATATTTGAAAATGGAACGCATGGACTGTATGCAATACAGTTTGTTTCACAACTGTCAATTGTCTTTTTACATTTACTTTTATTTATCTTATTTTACTTTACTTTGTCTTTGCGCCATTTTAAATGTTGTGTGTCGATCATCACCATGGATTAAATCGTGAAAATTTTCGTGCGATGATTTATTACGATTTTGGCGTGGGTTACCTCAAAAACAGTGCATCGATCAACTCATTTCTACTTTTGGGGATGAAGTACCATCGAAAACCACTGTGTATCACTGGTTCAGCGAGTTTAATCGTGGGCGTCGTTTGCTCACGGACGAATTTAAGGAAGGTCGCCCTAAATCGGTTGTTGTACCACAAAACATCGATGCTGTGCGCGAAATAATAATGCAAGATTGTCATGTTACATATCGCGAGATTCGCGAGATAGAGGCGTCCCTGGGCATAAATATGACGAGCATACATAAGATATTACATGAACATTAGGCTGTAAAAAAAAATGTTCGCGTTGGATCCCACACAATTTGAGAATCAAAAACAGGCTCGTGTCGATTGGTGCGAAAAAAAAAATATAACCGTGGTTCGTCAAAAGCTGTTTATAATATCTACACAGGTGATGAATCTTGGATCCCGAAACAAAACAACAATCGACGGTGTGGGTGTTCCAAAATGAACCGAACCCAACAAAAGTTGTTCGCGCAAAAAGTACTTTGAAGCAAATGGTCGCCTGTTTTTTTGGTATAAATGGACATGTGGCTACAGCGCCACTAGAGAATCGTAAAACGGTTAATTCTGAATGGTACACGGCAATTTGTTTGCCAGAAGTCTATGAAGAAATAAGATAAAACAATCGGCAACGCAAAATTATTCTTCACCATGACAATGCTAGCTGTCACACGTCGGCCGAAATAACACAGTATTTGAAAGGACAAAATTGATCGAATTGACGGGTCATCCGCCGTACAGCCGACTTGGCACCCAACGACTTCTATTTATTTCCAAGCGTGAAGAATAAAGTACGTGGTCAACGATTTTCATCCCGCGAAGAAGCTATTGATGCGTTCAAAATGCATGTGTTGGAGATACCCCAATCACAGTGGTAAAAGTGCTATGAAAATTGGTTTCAAATACTTATGCAAAAAAGTGCATCTATCATCTTGGGGAATATTTTGAAAAGCAATAAAACCACATTTATTGATGAATGTTTTTTTTTGTTATTCCGGATACATTAATAGCAGCCCTCGTACCAATAATTTCATTACTAAAATTTTGTTTCAGAATTCAAGATTATTTATTGTATATTATTATTTATTGTTGAGAACATTTTTTGTTTCATCATCATCATCATCATCATCTCAGCTATAGGACGTCCACTGCTGAACATGGGCGTCCCCCATAATTTTCCAAAAGGATCGTTTGGAAGCGGCCTGCGTCCTACGACCTTTATCAGGTCATCTGTCTACCGTGTCAGTGGACGACCTACGCTGCGCTTGCCGGTCCGTGGTCTCCATTCTAGAACCTTCCGGCCCCATCAGCCATCTGTTCTGCGTGATATGTGCCCTGCCCACTGCCACTTTAACTGGCTAATCTTCCAGGCTGTATTTGCTTTTTTGTTTAGAAAAGATATAATTAAATGATCAGATAATATTTACGACTTTAAATTGACTTGCAGACTGAGAAACCTGACTCTACGTGCCGTGTCAAGGAGAACTGCCTTCTGTATCTGGCCCTTGATCCAACCTTCTAGCTCTTATGGTTGGTCGAGGCGTTTCGCTATAAGGTAATGTGCCAAAACTACTATCAGGACAGGTATAACCCGCGGCACGTAACTCTAGCGCTGAGCGAAATGTGGAGGGGATATCTACGCATGGGTACAGTCGCGCACATGTGACAGAGAGAGACAAGAGTCCCTCGTCTTCGATGTGCCAGAGAGAGACAAGAGTCCTTCGTCCCTCTAGCCCCCCTGTGATACCCAATTTTCGACTTCTGCGCAATAACGGTCAGCGCTAGTGTTACGTGCCGCGGGCTGTACTTGCTGAGCTTGTCCTTCTCGGCCTTCAAGAGGGGATCATGGGGAATATTTAATATCAACAAGCACTGTCCGTTATTATTATTGTAACCTTCACTATCAACATTTCACTATTGAAATGTTGATAGTGAAGGTTCTAGTCTCGGAAAACCATGAAACAGACACAGACTAGACCTTCAAAATGAATAAGCGTATACTCCATGAGAGTTTCCATCCACTACGGCTAACTTTATCTAAACTACACTGCAGTATCAGAATTTAGTTAATAATCAATTTACAGTAGCCGGCCCGGCCAGACGCGCGGCCTGTAACCGTTTGGCGACATTTCATTTCCAACTGGGTTGAGAGCGAGCTCTAACGAACCGTCAACAACAGGGAATTAAATGCTTGGCAATTCGGCTTTTTGTTTATTTTTTACATCGTATGACAGGCCTGGTCCTGACACTTGCGGTGAGTGACTCAAAGCCATTTTGTACTTGATGGACACAGTCAAGGATTTTTATATTGTAACTAGCTGACCCGCTATCGGCTTCGCTCGCTTGTTCGTGGTGTCGTGGTGAAAGCGCCGTTTAGGAATCTCGGGGTCCTGAGTGGGATCCCCGGGTTTGACAATTATTGGGATTTTCTGACAAATAAATTCTCCATATAGCAGTCCGGAGTTTGGAACAGAATCCTCTTTTACATGGGACCAAGATATATCCGGCGGAACGCAGGTGTTTAAAACTCCGCTGCTTACCCTTTAAGGATAGTATAAGTGTGACGATTTGTTATGTTGTGTTTAAAAATAACATGTATTGCATTATTTTGTTAAAGTTTATTGTAACCAAGCTTATAGTGAATTATTAACCAGAAATAATATTTTGACGTGGTAGTCTTATAAATCGATGAACGCCGGCTGCACGCACGAAAAAGTATGACTGAGCTGTGTGTGCAAGCGAGAGCGCAGAACAAGCGATAGAGAGGGACTATCGGCCTAATCGTTCGGCTTGTATTATGACGTTATCACGTAAAATTATCGTGCGTAAACCGACTTTACAGACTACCATTTTTGTTTCCTTATAATAATATCAGAATTTTACTGCACTGCTTATATGGTATATTTGCAAAAACTAAATGAAGACGTGTTACATTTTTAATTATTACGGTTTTACGTACCTACCATAGAAGTTCTTGCGCGACGACCATTCAATCGAAACCTGGTTTTATATGTGATCGTGTATCATAGAGAGATCAAGCTGCCATCTTAGAGTTATGTGACGGATCAAGATAAAAAGTTTATCGTTGGAAGCCCCACGCTCTGTTCTATTCATATACTCTATTTCATCGAAATCTGTGCTGTAGTTTTTAAGTTATGCGTGAGCATACAGACAGACATTTTTTTCAAAAATGTTATATTCTTGTTCTGTAGGTAATTTTTCGTCTTCTCACTCACATTAATAATTTATCGTAGACATACTTTTAGCCATTATTCTTTATTAGAAGTATAGAATAGAAAATATATCTCCACTAAATTCATCCCCACTGCTGGGACTCGAGCCTTCCTCTCAGAGAGAGGAGTTGGGCCATCATCCACCACGCGGGCCCAGTGCGGATTGGTGGATAGGTTAGTAGCCAACTTATGTCGAAGTTTTCAGGCCGCCCGAAGGCCTTCGACATAGCCTAACAACAGTAACTGTTCTCCCAAGACAAACAACCGGGACCGACGGCTTACGTTACCCTCCGAAGCACGGAAACGCTCAGTTGAATAATGCCACTAGCGGTCACCCATCCAAGTCCAGCAGCAAGAGTTGCTTAACTTGTTAATCAGTTTAGATCGCCAAGTGAAGCTCCGCTGCGAGCGCTTCAGTTGTAAGGATACTACTGAAAGATACCCACTACTACTGCTAACTACTTAATTATTAATTTCATCACAAATGCAATATTATGATGGTTTACAGCTGTCACATTGGAACAATATAATTGTTCAGGATTTAGGCCGATCCTAAGATCCTTACCAACCTAAATAAATATATGAACCCTAAAAAAGCAACCCTACTTCGGGAGGCCGATCGTTTTTTAGCTTGACAAAGAAATTCAGTTTGCATTTAGGAAATATACCGCAGGGAAAGAATAAAAAAAAACATTAAAAATTAGCATGCTTTGTGACTGTAACTTAATTAATACTTTAAAGTCAAAGTCAAAGTCAAAGTCAAATCATTTATTACCAACAAAAGTTCAAAGACAAAATTATAGATGTTAACTAAACTAAATATTATGCTTTATTATAATAAGACTCACTTTCCACTTAACACTAAACGTTTACGACTGTACTATATGGAAACATCTTTACCTTTCTGTCTTTGATTTGAAGTACGACAAAAACGCTTCAAACATGCTAAACAAAATGTAAACATCTTTTGTTTATGTTTTAAACATGTTTTTTTTTTCTTTTTATGACATGCTTAATTCTGCTATCGCTAGATCTACCAATATATAATCAATTTCATCGTTAATTGTATACCTTGTATGTATGTATTATGTAATTATATTAAATTCAATAATACCCTTAAGTTTAAGCGAAACTAGTTTTAATGACTTTGATTATTTCATATTACTATAATAAAATTTGATTCCATACTAAATGGTCACACCTTCAGGGGTGAGGGAGTAAGAGAGGAACTTTGCAGTTCTATGAGTTTGTGATATCCTTGGGCTTGATACTAGTAGAGTCATCATCATCATCATCTCAGCCGTAGGACGTTCACTGCTGAACATATGCCTCCCCCATAATTTTCCAAAAAGAGCGGTTGGAAGCGGCCAGTGCATCCAACGTCGTCCTGCTATCTTTATCAGGTCATCTGTCCACCGTGTCGGTGGACGAGCTACGATCCGTGGTCTCCACTCCAGAACCTTCCGGCCCCATCGGCCATCTGTTCTGCGTGCTATGTGCCCTGCCCACTGGCACTATAACTGGCTAATCTTCTGGGCTATGTCGGTGACATTAGTTCGTCTACGGATCTCCTCATTTCTAATTCGATCACGTAGAGAAACCCCGAGCATAGCCCTCTCCATAGATCGTTTACATAACTGGTAAAGTAACCTCTTCTAATTCTACGAGTATTTAGATATAATTAACTTCCAACAACCAAATAATATGCCAACTAACCAATTGCTATTTGCTTAGAATATTTGCCAAGTTAGCAAAAGCAAACTCAATTCAACAAAACGAACGTAAGTACTCAAAATTTAATTCGTGGTAACAACTGTTTGTCAACAAACATGTTGGATATGTTTGTTATATGTGTTATAAATGTATAATGTTGTTGGATATGCGGAACTGGCATACCCGTATGTATATATAACTAGTAGTCAGTCCGACCCATTCATCGAGTTCATTCCTTTGTTTTAGTAGAGATCAGCCGTGCCATTCTGAAATTATTCGTCGACGAGCTCTTCGACGAGCTCACCGATGTCAAATACTTGCCCGTGTACATAAGGTTGCCTTTCCATCGTTTCTTGTCATGTCTTCATTTGTTTCACGGTTGTTGTCAAAGATGCAACGATGTTTGCTCTTAGAGAATCGCACGGCTGCCATGTGATTCTCTAAGGTCTAAGGAATAATTCGTCGTTGCGATCGTCCACGAGCTCACATTATGTCAATTGCCAATTAAAAGATATCGCTCTTGTTGACCGTTGTTTTTCCCGTGCGATTCTATAATGATTCGTCGGTGCGCTCGTCGACGAGCTCACTGATGTCAAATATAAGATATCGCCCTTGTACACAAGGTTGTTTTTCCAACGTTTCTTGTCATCTCGTCATATGTTTCACAGATGATGTCAAAGATGTAACGATGTTTGCTCTTCTTCTTTCTTCTTTTTCTTTGTCGTTCCCTCACTCGTGAGGATTGTGACCATATACGATTTGCCTCCATTCGCTTCTGACCTGCGCCAGTTCAATAGATCGCTGTAGAGTTTCCCCTATTGCCTCTATAATACTTTTACACCATCGTGTTGGAATTCGGCTCCTAGAGCGCTTCCCCTGCATTTGTCCCACAATCAACTGCTTCTCCAACTCATGCATATGTGATCGCATTATATGTAAAAACTTAGTTAACGTTCTCGGCGTAGAGAGGTAAGTCGTTTTTTGATGTGGAGCTCTTGTAATATCGATTCGTTTGTCCTCACGGTTGTCCATGGTATCTTTAGCATTCGTCTCCAGCACCACATATCAAAAGCGCTTATTTTGCTTATGTCTCGACTTTTGAGGCACCAGGTTTCAGCTCCATACAGAAAAATAGAAAACAGTAACGAATGCACTAGACGCATTTTGGTAGCTCGACGTATACCCTTGTTCCTCCAAATTTTCTCGAGGCTTGACATAGCTATTTTAGCCATTCACATATTAGTCGGCTTTTTGGTGGGCATAAAATTGTTGAAGTTATCGCCGCATTTTAAGCTTGATGTGGTCTAACCTTGAAATTTGCTACTGCCATAACGTGGATAATCTGGGGCGCATAACTATTGTTTATTCTGTGTCCGACAGCGTTTCGTTCCGACAGTAATTGATCGAGCCTCGTGAGAAAACGAAACGATGCAAATAGGATTTTTGATTGGGAACAATGTTGTTCGGTAACTTTATAATTGCGTTTGGGAAGCAATTTTAATAGGAAATAAGTTCTGAATTAGTTTATTTTATATTTAGGAAATACGATTAAGCATATGAAGGCACTGTTTAAAAATAATTAAGTAAGTTCATGTTTGTTGGTTTGTTGAACTCTGAGCGTAATAACAATGAACGGGGCGCCTTCGGCTTATTACGCGTTTATTAGTATTGTATTTGACTATTCCAACTTTATACTCGTACGGCCTTATTAATAAACTTGGCTTACACCCGGAGTAGGTAAAAATCTGTCAATTTTTCGCTTGCAGTAAATGTTACGCGTGAAAGCAAGACAAAGCATGTTACGCCTAATATAGGTTTACGCAACATGTATTAATAAAGGCCATAGTTAGTATAAATATCTAGTTTATTACTAACACTGATTATTTTGGGCATTGCCGAATAAACCCCGCAAAACTCACACTAATATCATGAACGCAAAAGTTTGTGAAATGTGTATGTACGAGTAACTTTTCACACCGAAACGGATGTTTGTGAAATTTGGCTTGTAGGTACTCATGGTGCATAGTCTACTTTTTGTTCCAGAATGTTATTGGTCATATTTTTGATTGCGTAAAATTAAAAATGTGTTTTTATTTTCACAGCTGCAAGGGACCATATACCTTAGTATTTGACATTAATGTTAATAGTGTTCTTCTCGTGTTTTTGAAAAAGTTTTTCATAATCACATATACTCAACGAAGTGATCTTAATACGGTTTTTCCTCACGAGATAAGGAACCCTAAAATAATTTTAGGGTTCCTTATTTGTTGATAATTATTGGCAACAAATGCAGAGCATAAGATACCAATAAAATATGACTCGTAGATGAGAATAGGTAGGTCAAACATTTTAAGAGTAACAAGTCTACAAATAAATACACTATTTATGGAACAGTTACCATGTATAGTTTAGACTAGTTAAATGATGCAAAATAATGTAATATTAATTATAATATGAGACAACATACTTGCACGTTTTCTAAAAAATAATAGCTCTCTTTGTTTGTGAAGATATAGGTTAGTCTTTGAGCAGTAGGTACATTTCTTAGGTTTTCGCGATTTCTATACTTACATTGAAATTACATAAAGAAATTTAAATCACGTATCGCGATTTAATCCGTTTACAGTTGTTTAATATCAAGGTAGGTAAAAAGCAAAGACCATATTGGTCTGTGATAAAAAGTCACCTTTCAAAGACTTATTTTGCCAGTCGCGTTCTTGGTCTTCACATAAGAAATATCTCATGTTATGGCGGAAGATCCTATTACAATTCATTTTCCTTAGACAGCTTTTAGATTACCTACGTAGCATGATTCGGAATAGTATTTTAAATTAGAGTTAATTAAAGTAGTAGTATGAAGCGCTTGCAGCTGAGCTAAACTCTTCAATTGTAACTGTTTATGAGGTTGATCAAACCTTGATGCGAAACAATAAATTAAATGTAAAAAATAATAATGCATAAGTCTGTTATCAATTATTACTAATAAGTATTTAAATACATAAATGTCAGTCACACTTATTTTACCTTTAAAAATTTATTATACCTATTATGTGTAATAAGATTGCTAGATGAGCCAACACTTTAGCCTGGCCTTAAGACTGCACGCTTGTAGCTGCTGAAACATTATCTGGCAGGGAGTAAGATACGGTAGGACCAATAACATGAGTTAGGGGTTTTGTCATCTCTGAACCAGCGCAAGTTTGTGTGTGTCTCAGGTCAGCAGTCCCTAGGCCATGTTCAGTTAACCAACAACTCACTCCAAGCCGTATGCTGGGATCACAGGTCTTTTATATTCATTTCCCACATTCCTCTCTGATCTGAGAGGAAAGCCCGTACCCTACAAGGGCCGTAATAATCTGATTATGCAAATGCATGTGAAACAGAATGTTGTAGATGCCACAACTGAATAAATAATGCGGACTTTGAAGTTACTTTTGCCTTTTAACTTTACCATCTAAATGTTTGACTTCTCTGTTTATAAAATGCTCTGCATAGAGGGAGTAAGTTGTGTGGCGCTGTATATAAAAGAAAACTCTAATTAAAGTTTTCGCTATTTTGTCACTGGTAGAACAGGGTTAATCCAGTATTAGAGTTGACACTGCACAATAATCCCTACTAAAATGTAGATAGAAAAGCTAAAGCGAAAGAGTCTCTACATGTACATACTTATATATGCTAATAGTTACTAAACTGTGCTTCAACCAGGGCTTGAAAAGCGTTATGAATTTTGGTACTGGTGGTTATGAACCGGTACACATAATACGGGTACCGGTGAACACCGAAAACTTTATTATGGTTACCAGTTGAGCGAGTTAAGGAACCACAATATACCCAAATATGCTTCGTCAACAGAAACACAGCACAACATCAGCAACAACCAAGTAGGTCAAGCAATACGGAGGGGAGATGCTGACTCTACATTATTACTAGTATATAAGATCCAAATTTTGTAAATTAATTTAATTATTATTTTATTGTCGATTACACTGTTACTCTGTTATTCAAATAAATTAGTTTTTTTTGAGTAAAGTCCCAGTGGAGAACTTAATTGGCGCTAAGGACAGGATCTTTGCAGCCAATCGCTACACTTTTCAGCATCAAAGGAGCGATTGACGTCCGTTTCAACGGTTTAGCAAGGAGCCACGAACAAATAAATGTATTAAGGACCACTCTGGACAAACACAGGAACAAACAATCGGAATAATAATTCAAAGGACATGAAAATCGCAGCGAAATTGTGAGTAAATCTTTTCACCTTCCTTGCAACTTTTTTTTTCATGCCCGTTCCTTGTATTGATTTTATGTTGTGTGTATTACTAGGGATTGGAAAACGCCTTAAAGCACAGTCATAGAGTCATAGTAGTTTTAGTTATTTTTAAACCATTTATAGGAAATATTTTTTTCTGTCTTTCTTCACATTATTTAATTTTCGTGTAAAATGGATAGCTTAACACGTGTACCACAGGAAATAGTGAACATTATCCCTGTGTTCAATGGCGACACTAGAATACTGCCACTATTTATAAAAAAGTGTAAATATGTACTATCCCAATTCAAGGGAAGTGCAGCCAAAAATGAGTACCTATTCCACGTAGTAACAAGTAGGTTAGCCGGGGAAGCAGCCAGTTTAGTAGGAGAAAGGGATAGCATAGCCTCTTGGGACGAGTTAGAATCCCTACTAAGCCAACACTTTGGCGACCCGCGCACAGAAGACTGCCTGGCAATGGAATTGGAATCAGCTAAAATAAATAAAGACGAAAGTTACTTAGAGTTCTGCCATAGACTCCAACATATGAGAAGTGTACTATACGCTAAATTATCAGAAAGTATTCCTAGCGAACCCTTACGACAGGCAAAACAAGTAATTTACAATAATACATCGCTAAAAATCTTTCTCTATAACTTACCAGCGTACTTAGTGAGATTAGTCCGTTTAAGAAATATTTCTACATTAGAAGATGCTTTAAAAATTGTGTTAGAAGAGCAGAACTTCCAACAAGTTTACGACGCTAAAAATAGAACATATGACCGCCGTAATTTTAATACAACTCCTAGACAGAACTTCTCTAACAATTTCAGTAATCAAAGGTACCAACCCCAAAACATAGCGAGTTCACCTGCACCGAATAATACGCCAAATAACTCGTTTACGCCAAACAGCTCGTTTCAATCAAGAAATTCGCGACAATCGTATAATTCAAATTATCAAAGCAATAATATTCCGCGACAACAAGTAACTAGGTCACCGTACCATGCGCAAAACAGTCAGCATTACGCGAACAACGAACCGCGCCTGCCGCTTATTGCTGCGCCAGCGCCTTCGGGCTCGAACACTGACGTCACAATGCGCACAGCTAGTTCATGCCGTATTAATTACACGGATCGCGATGACCTACATAATGATGATAATAATGCTCACTTTAATAATGATGATTCTAGGGCCGAAAATTTTTGCATAAGGGCCTTAACATTAGAGATAAAATAGAAATTAATTTCAGTAAGCGTTTGAATTTGCCTCATATTATTATACCAGAGCTCAATGCAGTTTTTATGATAGATACCGGTAGTGTCAGATCGTTCATTAGCCCGCATATTGCAAATAGGTATTTTAAAAATTATATACAGCATGAACCATTTGAGGTAGTGAGCACTCACGCATCAAGTGTTCATAATGAAACGGCACGTATCCCATTACCACCGTCTTTTATGTGCAATGAACTGCATAAATTTTATGTGTATAGCGTAGATGATAGGTACGATGGTTTGATAGGTAGTGATTTGCTTAAACAATTACGAGCAAAAATTAATATGGAACATCAAATACTACATTTGGAAACTACAAATATTCCAATAATATACTCACCGCCCACGAGAGAGGTATACAATTTACCCCCTCGCAGCGAACTAAGAGTAAAACTTCCAGTTAATTTACTGAACGAAGAAGCTATATTAGATTTTAAAATGTTCACGGAAGGGATTCGAATGCCCGCCGCAGTAGTGTTATGCATAAATGGATATGCCTCCACGGTCATTCAAAATTATACCGAGGAGCATAAAGTTTTAACGGTAACAGCACCTTTTAAAGTAGAGCCGTACCAACATAACCCATCAGTTAAAGTTAACTTCACAGAAGATGATAAGACGCTAGATACCTTGCTAACCCAGAACCTATCAAAACTAAAATTAGACCATATGAACCAGGAAGAGCGTAAAACTATCGAAGAAATTTGTAAGGAGTATAGAGATATTTTTTACTGTGAGGGGGTCCCGTTATCCTTTACTAACCAAGTTAAACACGCAATAAGGACAAAGAACGAGGACCCAATAAATATAAAGCCCCATAGATTACCACCGGTACAATCCAGAGAGATAAGAAATCAAGTAGAAAAAATGCTACAGGATAATATCATCCAGGAATCACATTCGCCCTGGAGTGCCCCTGTGCATTTAGTTCCAAAAAAAGCTGACGCGTCGGGACAACAAAAGTGGAGAATGGTCGTGGACTATAGACGATTAAACAACATTACTACCGACGACAAGTACCCTTTACCAAATATTAACGATTTATTTGACATGCTAGGGAAGAGTACTTATTTCACAACCCTTGATTTAGTGTGCTAGCTAGTGGGTACCACCAAATCGAAGTCCAGGAGGAGGACAGAGCTAAAACTGCATTTTCTACTCCCTCTGGACATTATGAGTTCAATAGGATGCCATTTGGGCTAAAAACGGCACCAGCGACGTTTCAACGAGCAATGGATAACGTTCTGAGAGGTCTACAAGGCTTACATTGCCTAATATATCTTGATGACGTCATAATATTCTCAAAGAACTTGCCTGATCACATAGAGAAACTTAGAGCCGTTTTTGATCGTTTCCGCCAAACTAATTTGAAAGTCCAACTGGACAAATCGCATTTTCTCCGAAAAGTACTTTATCTAGGCTGCACAATTACAAATGAAGGCTTAAAGCCCAACGATGATAAGATCGACGCCGTCTTAAAATATCCTATACCAGAAACGGCAACGCAGATCAAAAGCTTCTTAGGCCTTATAGGATATTATAGGAAATTCATTAAGGACTTCGCCAAAATAACAAGACCTTTAACAGCGTGTTTAAAAAATAAAATAATCATCAACGACGAATACAAGGAAAGCTTCGAAACTTGTAAAAAGCTTTTAACCAACGCACCTTTGTTACAATTCCCCGATTTCAGTAAAGGTTTCATCTTAACCACTGACGCATCTAACTTTGCAATCGGAGCCGTGTTGTCACAGGGTAGCATAGGATCAGACAAGCCAGTAGCTTATGCCAGTAGAACGCTCAGCGATACAGAAGCTAAATATAGTACCATTGAAAAGGAATTGTTAGCCGTAATATGGGCAGTAAAACACTTCAGACCATACCTCTACGGTAATAAATTCATTATCTACACAGACCATCGACCATTGGCATGGCTGTATTCACTTAAGGAACTCAACAGCAAGTTAACGCGATGGCGATTACGGTTGGAAGAATATGATTTTGAAATCCGTTATAAAAAAGGGCAGCAAAACACAAATGCAGATGCCTTATTTTTTTAGGTTTTTGAGGTTTAAGTTGTTGACGAACAAACAGTGTAAATTATTCAAAAAGCTAGAATACAATATGGTAAGAAAATAAAGATAAGTATGATAATATACAAAAATATAAGTATGCAGTTACATTATAAGCTTATTTTACATTATTCGAGAATAGTAAACCATAATTGAAACTTCCTATTGTTATGAGCTGAATTAGCTATAAAACAGTACAAGTCCGTGAACAGCATCACAATTGGTCGCTGCCTTTACCTCCAAGAATGTCCAATACATACCTCCTAAAGCAACCCACACGTTCATGAATTAAGTCTATACAATTGAAAAGATCATTATATGAACTTGTCATACGATACAGTGGTGATCGTTGACCAGCTTTAGTGCGACAAGTTGCAATAGCAAATACTTTATGTTTATAGCGAGAAGTTCTAAAAGGTATTTTATATCGAAGCTCATTGACCAATTCTGAACAGTCATATCTATTATGAACCAAGTCATACAAAAGCATTACATCTAGTCTCCTGGAGCTTAAGTCTAATAATTTATATTTATTTAGCAGCTTTTCATACGGTATAATATTATGACAGAGTTTGTAATGCATACAGCGTAAAAATTTCTTTTGAACTCTTTCAATATTTTTAACATAACACTTATAAAGCGGGTTCCACACTGACACAGCATATTCTAATTGTGATCGAACCAGTGACTTATATATCAATAGATACGTTATTTCGTTCTTAAAATAAATTGAGGATCTTATGACAAAATTAAACATTTTGAATCCACGAGCTGTTATATTTTCAATATGTACGTCTAATGTTAATTTACTATCTAGGGTTATTCCTAGGTCCTTTATGATCTGAACTTTTTCGAGATTAGTGTTACATAAGACATATGTATAACTGCTTACGTTTAATTTACGTGTGAAGGTAATTGATTTGCATTTATTAATACTTAGTAGTAGATTATTTTTAAGACAGTACGCCGAGAACCTGTCAAGATCTTGTTGAAAATTTAAGTGATCTTGATAATTATTTATGGTGTAGTATACTTTTAAGTCATCGGCATATAAAAGGAAATTGCAAAATTTAAAACAGTTTTTAATGTCATTAATATATAGTATAAAGAGTAATGGTCCTAATATTGACCCTTGGGGGACACCGGAACTAATTGGAACTAGATCGGATTCGAAACCGTTGATTACTACCTTCTGGCTGCGATTCGTAATATATGACTTAAACCAGCGCCACAAGTTACCACGAATACCATTATATGCTATTTTGTCTAATAGAATTCGATGATCCACCCTGTCAAAAGCTTTTTTAATATCGGTATACACACTGTCAGTTTGTTTGTTCTTATCTAAGTTCCTGAATATTTCAGTAGTATTACTTATCGCGAATAAAGATTAACGAGATTGATGACGATATCGATTCAATACTTGTAAATATAGATGATAGAGACGATCGTATGCAGGGACTATTAGAAGAATAGATAACGATACTAGAGACACAGAACCTTTAATGGAAACCATAGAACTTCCTGATTCCGACGATGGGGCAACAGCAAACTCAGTCTCAAATAGGGAACATGACGGTATTCCCATCTTGAAAGAGGCAATCGATACAAAACCAAAACAATTATTAATTCACTCATGGCTAAAGAATCAATTATCAGTAAAAGACATTTCAAATAATAAACAGAAAATTTTAGAAGTTCACATGTCTACAACTAGCGAAAAATTTGTCAAAGATTTCTTAAAAGAATATATAGACCCTAAAAACAAATATTTTATATATTTCGAACACCCTTTATTCAGAGAATTTTTTTCACGTGTCGTTATTACCTTGTTCAAAAAGGGCTCAGTAAAGTTAATTGAATGTACAGAGAGAACCATTAACTTAACAGAGGCAGAAGATGACCAAAGAGACGTTATTATGAAGTATCACGACGGTAAAACATGTCATAGAGGCATTAGGGAAACTTTGGCAAAACTTAAAAGAGACTATTGGTGGCCTATTATGAAAGAGACTATCACCGCTATTATAAACTCATGTGAACAATGTAAGAAAATGAAGTATGATAGGAAACCGCTTAAACCACAGATACAGTTGACACAAAGTAGAGATGCTCCTTTTCAAGAAGCTTTTATGGACCTGTTATTTATAGAAGGAAAATATTATTTAAAAATTGTAGATTCGTTTAGTAAGTTAGGACAAGCTATCGAAGTACCAAATAGAAGCACACCAGAAATAGTTAGATCATTAATTAAATATTTTAGTATGTACGGATTACCTCAGAAAATTAATTGCGATTCAGGAACGGAATTTAATAATGCATTGATTAAAGAAATGTTAAATCTATATAAAATTGACTTGCACATAGGGACCCCTAATAATCCTAGTTCAATGGCAATAGTCGAAAGGTTTCATTCAACAATTATAGAGATATACCGTTTGGCTAAATATGACAAGAGCGAACTAGATGCAGCCGGTGTCATGACATACGCCATTATGGCGTATAACAATACGATTCACTCAGCAACTGAATATACACCCTTCGAAATAATGTTTGGTCAAACTGATTCAGGTAACGTTTTTAACATAGATAGGGAGAAAAACGTGATGCAAAAACTACTATTAGACCATAGAAAGCGCCTTAAAATACTCTATGAATATATTGCAGAAAAACTAATAATTGATAAGATTAAGGTTAAGGATAAGAGAGGCGGTGAAGAACAACCTACAATTAAAACAGGAGATGAGATTTTTATGAAGAACACTAGGACGAGGAAAGCCAAGGAAAAGCCTAGATACGAAAAGGCTAAAGTAACTGGCGAAATTCAACGTAATATTCTTCCTGTAGAACTTAACAAAAGGGCAACTAGAGTAGCAACTAAAAACATAAGACGTCCTCCACAGGTCATGCCTAGTACTTCTGGTACTAGTCAAACACGTGACTACGCTGGACCTTCAAAACCTCGGTCTGAACCCAGGGATAGCCTCGCTGAAGATGGGAGTAGCAGTGAAGAAGAATAGCTTTTGGACTATATTTAAAACATTAGATTTAGGATCAATAGAATTACAAATAAATAATAACATAGATGAGTTTAATAAACTAAGAGATTTGATTAATGCTAATAAATTAGGTTACGAATTATCAGGAATAGAAAACCAGATACAATATCTAGTTAACACAACGTCGGAAAGGTTATTTCAAATCTTACCCACTAAGCTTCGTAGTAAACGAGCAATTTTTAGTCCCTTAGGATCATTAGTAAAAGCTATATCAGGTAATTTAGATGAGAAAGATGCAATTAAGTATAATAACGAGATAATGATGTTACAAAATAAAGAACATTTGGTCGAACGTAAGGTTTCATCAATGGAAAGGGCTTTCGATAAATTAGTAAATGCTTCTGATATAATAAATTCCAACGTAAAAAATTTAGACCTAAAAACCAATGAAGTGGAAATAATTATACAAAACGTCTAAGTTTAACAAATTAATACACTTTATGAATTCCTTATACCAGACCCTTAATAACTTGTACGTGTACTTACTTACGTACTACTACTACTTGTACTTACGTACTTGTCATGAATATATTCAAGAAGTAGAGACAGCAATAGCATTTAGTAAGCTACATGTACTGCACCAAACAATTATTAATAGTACTGAGTTATACAACTCCTTAGTAGTAATAAGTAAACATGCTAGAACTATTTACCCTGTAATAAAAGAAAACTTGCTAAAATTAGAACGTAGTATTGTACTAAAATCATACATAGATAGTAGTAAATTAGTTTTTGTGCTAGAAATCCCTTTGATAGACACCGAAACATAATAATATAATTACTACAAGGTTATCCCCATTCCCATATACAAACCCCATAATACCTTTGTCATCATTCCTAAATATCCCTACCTAATGGTGAATAGATTGAAATACAGGCCCGTAGCGAAAGCATGTGACGAGATAGAAGACAACAGATTCATCTGCGACGAAGACCACTTAGTCCAATACCCAACTGAAACTTGCATCGAACAGATCCTGTTACTAAAAAATAATTATAGCCAATGCGCGAGGAACCAAGTAAATATAGAGAAACTTAGGATACAGAAGATCACTAACAATAACTGGCTAGTGTATTCAGAAGAAAGTGTGATTATAACTGAAAACTGCAATAACGAAGTCTACAAGCACAATATTCAAGGCACACACATTTTAACACCAAGTCAGCATTGCGAAATACAAATGGGAGATATATACATAAACGCATCAACAAATACAACTGACGCCAGTCTCCAACTGCCAGTCATTCAGACGCCGGAGCTACAATTAAACATAAAAACAAGCACCAAGAAGATGGATTTAAGAAACGTGGATCTTAGTGACATAAGAGAACTACTCCAAAGTGCTAAACTTAGTTATAGCGACGAAGTAGAACAAAGTGTAGTGACTTATAGTATAAGTATAGGGACCCTCTGTTTGTATGCTATCGTAACAATTGTAGGAATACTTTTTATAATATTTAATCTTAAATATAAGATTATCTGTCAAAATTCTCCGAAGCCGCCTACGTCATCTTCGGATAATTTCTCTCTTGGGGAGGGAGGAGTTAAGAAACCCCAATATACCCAAATATGCTTCGTCAACAGAAACACAGCACAACATCAGCAACAACCAAGTAGGTCAAGCATTACGGAGGGGAGATGCTGACTCTACATTATTACTAGTATATAAGATCCAAATTTTGTAAATTAATTTAATTATTATTTTATTGTCGATTACACTGTTACTCTGTTATTCAAATAAATTAGTTTTTTTTTGAGTAAAGTCCCAGCGGAGAACTTAATTAGCGCATGAGCATTACCGATAGATTAACGTTACCTTTAGGTTACCACTTCATACCGGTATAAAAATTTAAGTAAATACTTGAAGGAAATTAAACTAAAAAACAAAGAGAAAAATATATTTGAATGTGCACGCGCTGCATTCTGCTTTATACGTCAAGTGTCAGGAGGTATATTTGATGTAGTAATTAATTTTATATACGTCTGTCGCCGAGCAAACTGAAGTTAACTTTAACATGAGTGCCACCATAAAAATGTTATTTAGCTATTTGTGTTACGTGTTTAGTATTGTTGGAAATCCTGTAAAATTTTGTTATTCTATAGTATATATACCTACATACTATAGTATGTACACTTATTTTTCAGTGAACCGCAACATATCACCAGACATTTCAAATTTAGAGAAAGTGTTAGATCCTGTCTCAGCAATGAGATTAACGCTACACTCTACGTTATAACTCGCTAAAAACGCGGAGAATTTGTGTGGAAAAAAAAAGTTGGAAGAATTTGAAACTGAGTGTAGGTTGGATAGCGAACAGGCGGCTCACTCATCATCGTTTGACGGCACTTATTTAAGAAGCACGTGTAAATTAAGTGTTATTTTTTATAGGTGATCGGTATTATACAACCGGTGATAATTGTGTAAAAATTATTTCTTCGGATTCAATTTTTATGGTATCATGGAAAACGGTGGTAATAAAAAATACAGGTATTTTAAATACCGGTTTCATGCCCTGGCTTCAACAAAACAAGAATAACAAATGATCATTTTTTCATTTCATTCATTTGATTCATTTTAGTTTTAGAGTGCCCCCTAGAGTTCCACGTTACCCCATTTCACTACTAAACCCTCCATATCGCAAAACTGTTTATGGTCGTAATTCTCAGATTGCTAGGCTATGCCGAGCCTTTAACGATTGCTGTGGTGCAGGATCTTTAGACATTTTTGCAATCAAACTTCATCAGTTGCGTGGGCATTTGCTCACAACACTTTCTAACTGAATTTCAAATTGTCACTATATATAATACTCACTTTCACTGCATACATATTTACTGCTAATAATGTTATATATAAGTTTTGTTATTCTCTCGATGTTTTTTCAATAGAAGCCGTGTGTTCCTTTAATTGGGTGTGCATTTAGCATGTATGTACATACTGTAACTTAGTTATAAGTAGGTATTGTATGATAATGTAATTGTAAGAAACAATGTAACACTTGTTGGTATGTCTAAATAAAAAAATAAAAATAAAAATAAATCATTTTTCCGAGTTGCATAATAATATTTTAAGTCATGTTCCGTTATACATACAGAATAATTTAGTTAAGTACTTATGGTGTGAAATTGTGACAAATACCCATCCATATTAATCTATCAGCTAACCGGCAAAACACTAACTATAGGAATCGAATACGCATACCTGTAGGTCTACCATGAGTTTACAACATTGATAACAATCGACGCTCGATATCGACTGCTGCAAAAAAAATATGAAAAAAAGAACAGTGCCGCCTCGCGGTCAATTGTAGAACTAAAATTGACAGCGAGTATGCCAATCACAAGCGTAATAGGTAGGCGAGATCGAGTATCGACTAGAGGTGACATTTATGTTGCCAACTCATGGCAGAGCTACTGGGTTACGAGGGCGAAACGGAATCAGTGACGTCTGCGAGTTATCGGTAGGCACTGAGTAGGTAAATTACAAGCTCTATTATGCGTTAATTTTTTGAACAAAACCTTATTACTGATAGGGAATGTTAATCAGGTTTTGTGGAACAATCCAACAGCTGGCACTGTTTGCCGGTTAATTAATCACTACATATAATAAAACGGTAGAGGTCAAAATTCTGTATAATGAAAAAAAATTATTAAACCCGAGTCAGGGGGATGTAAGGAGTAGAATAGAACTAATAATTTTTTTTCAAAATTTTTTGTTTGTCTGTTTGTACGGGCTAATCTCCAAAACGACTGGACCGATTTAAATTAAATTTTGTATGGCGGTAGCTTATATCTCTGGTCAACATATTGGATACTCTGATCCCGGTACATAAAAGTTCCCGTGGGATAGTTAAAAACCGTAATTACTTGTAACTGCATCCCGCGAGGCCACGCGAGCGAAGCCGCTGGCGGGTTAGCTAATAGTTTAATATAAGTCAAACTCATAACAATTTCAAAATATCCATTCTGACCGACAAACTTCCATCTCTATAAAACAAGTGGGATTTCTAGACTTTTACAGTATATAATATAAATGTTGAGCTCACCGATGTCAAATACTTTATAAGATATCGATCGCCCTTATACATAAGGTTGTTTTTCCAACGTTTCTTGTCATCTCGTCATTTGTTACACGGATGTTGTCAAAGATACAACGATGTTTGCTCTTAAGGCACGTCCCAATAATCTATCTATCCACGGTTTACCTTACTACCGATAGCAATTTGACATACCTAACGTCCATACAAATAGTGTCAAATATCTATCTCTAGTAAGGTAAACCGGCGATAGATAGATTATTGGGACCGGCTGTTAGAGAATCGCACGGCAGTAAGCATAGTTATTTATTATATTGTTTTATGGATACGGTACATAAGTGATATCTTGTAGTAATCCCGTATTTCTAATTAAAATAACTGGTATCGTAAATTCTAAGTCATTAGATCATAAACAATAACATACTTCTATCAGACTAATTTATAAATGTAAGACTTGGGATGTATGGATGCTTGTTACACCATCTCGAAAAACGGCTGAAGGGATTTGGATGAAAGTACATACACATGCTACTTTTCATCCCAATTAAACGGGTAGTTCCCGAGGGATCAGAATAACCTCACTCCACGCGAACAAAGTTGCGCGCGGATACTAGTCTCCCGAAGGGTTTGAATAGATACCCAGGAAAAGTCTAACAAGACACATAAATACGTGAGATATGTAGCTAGGTACAAAGTTTAGCGGCATTTCTTACAAACGTGGCTTCAGTTTAAATAATGTCATTTAGCACTGCGCACACTAATTTTGATGTGCAGTTCTAGATAACAAATATTTAAAGTTAAGCAGTGTTTGTAAGTAAGGCCGAAGATGTTGTTCGTGGAGAACATAAAAATAATTGATTTTGTTAAATATAGATTTATTGCACGCACACGCAGAACAATACAGCCGTGCGATTCTCTAAGAGCAAACATCGTTGCATCTTTGACATCTGTGAAACAAATGGCAAGATGAAAAGAAAAGTTGGAAAAGCAACCTTATGTACAAGGGCGATATCTCAAAGTATTTGACATCGGTGAGCTCGTCGACGAATCATTAGAGAATCGCACGGCTGGACAGAGCTAACTTATCACTTATGGATGTAGATGACACCATACCTAATTTTGATGTTTTTAATGAAACAGGTATAAGTTTATTTTTCGCACTTTTCTCAATATCAACTTTAAAACGTCATCCACTGAAGTAAAGCGTCGGACATTATCAACGAAAGCGAAAGACCGAAAATTTATTTAACCGCTTGTCAAAAGCAGCCAGGGTTGCCAGATAAATTATATGCGCTGGCACCGTGCCAGCCCTGACTCGCCCTTGCCAGCGTTGCCAGTATACATAATGCAGATTTGATGTAGCGATCGAGATAAATGTTTCAGGTTCACTGAGTTGAGATGGGTTTTACGATAACTTATTATTTTTTCGTACATTTTAGGCTTTTTTGTAGAACTAGAAGTAGAACACTCCATTTGCACTGATGCAACTACATAAATCGTATCCTTGAAGTTAAACAATTTTAGACGGATTCAATCGTGTATATAAAAATATCTACCTTACGCTTTGATAGTCTAGTCACAGCGTAGGGTAGATATTTTTATTTTATACGTATCATTTCTTGACTTTGTTACTTCGAACATTTAAGTCATAGTTTGTAACGCTACTTAGTTTCTTTATTTTATTTCTTTATTTCTTTTTATCAATTTATACATGTAACTTACAGACTAAAATCCAATACATTACATGGCGCAATTAAACTAGGTCAGACAACCTGAATCTGTCTACAGTATCATGGAATATATCCAGATCTGGATTTTGAGTTAAAATCTTATTAATATAAGTGATAGCTCTCGGGGTAGGTGCATTGTGTGCTCGTACAGTGTGAAGCGACTGAGGGCAGTGCCAACAGGCGGTGCAGTCGGCGCGGGCCGCGCTCTGCGTCGGCGCCGCGCAAGTATCCCGAGGGAACGTTCAGGCGCAGGTTAGCTAGCGTGCGAGGGTTGTTGACGCGATTGCTACGTTTACGTTACACTCAAGCAAATTTGTATGCTAGGTGTGGAGATATATGTTAAAAATGTCTTCGAATCTCTTTACTAGACATTACCAGCCAGTATAATTGGGGCTTATGACATTGTGTAGTTGAATTATGAAGAGTACCTATGGTGTGTACGTTTGTATGGTATTATACTTGAGGCACAATAAGTATATAATAAAAGTTGGTTTAATTAATTCAATCACTGAGATCAGTAAGTGATATTTTGTATTCTTTTGGGATAATAAATATTCTGAAACCGTAAAACCATATATTTTATATTCTATAAACTCCGACCTTATAACAAATTTTCTATTGGGATGAAAAACACCCAAAATAGCTATTGTTGATTTTTGTTTCATTTTTCAAGATTTGTCTTTCATCGAGTTCAGTTTCACACATTGCAATTCCTGGAATAGTAATGTTTTCAAAGAATACTATTGAATTATTGGCCTAATATAGTTTTGGTGGGTTTAATGTGTAATAATTGTGGACTTTTAACCGCTAAGTGCTAGGTAACGGTGCACATTCATGAAATATTGTTAATGTGTTTCCCTCGTCAATTTGCCTCAAAAAGTTTGCGAAATACATCTACCGTTTTACTACAACTTGACCTCGACAGGACATACTTGATGGCAGACAAGTGATAGATACTCGTATTACCGGGTGAAAGAGGTCAACTACGAATGTATCGGGGAGACAAGCACAGTGCAGTGCCACGCAAAAGTCGGTAGCTCTGTGAGGCACTGCTACTGTATTGGTCAAGGGAGTGCTTTACATCAGCTTCGCGATCTTGCCCACCATTTTAGTTACTTACTAAAAAACAGGCCCTCTCAAACTTTCAAATTTATAATTATAACATTTCTTTATTATTATTTATTATTTTATATTAGTTGCGTTGCCCCGACCCAAAGAGATGAAATGCAAACTTCATTGAGTGCAAACTTCAAATCATGAACTAGCGAAGCAGTTTATAATTGAATCCTGAGCGTAGCGAGTGATTCTTATAATAATATAGACTACTGAGCAATGATTTAAGGCGCGGTCCAATCCTAATTTTAAACCAATTTACGATGTTTTACATAAGGTTGAGGATAACTTACCAGATTGGACGATGTAATATGAAAATTCAATTGATTACGTGTACTAATACTTTTTATATTTATTCCGTACAATCAAATGATTACATTCTATTGATAAAGAAGTCCATAGTTCACTAGTAAATTTCATTGGGAATTCGAATATGATACATTCATTGAAATATATTTGCCCATAATTGAATAAAAATGCTTTTTCCCACGAAGCACTTAACTAAAATTGCAAAATTTAGGGAATGTTGCCGATTTTTATGTATCGAGCTTAGTTTCCTCAATCGTGTATTGGCTCCCATACTTCATAAGAACGTATATTCAATTTACACTACTTTTTTTTTCGAACTTCGGTTTAAGCGTCGAGAAACTAAGTTTTCGCAAAGTCGAATCATGAAATTTGGTCGTCATCAACACTCATTTCGCCTTAAGGCACAAACCATTAAAAAAAATCTCTCGTATGAAACATAAAACTTTTCACCTCTACGAACCAGAAAACTGATATAGGTAAAATAAACAATCATGACGTCAGGTACTCAGTTACCTTGTTTTTGATAATTACATAAAGTATGACAATATTGTGCTATTGTCTCAGAATAAGTTTTAGCACCTTTTGCAATTCGCCAATAATATTTTTCACGTGACTTTTCTTGTTAAAAGGTACTCGTAAATTCAGTATTACAAATATGCTCTCTCATTTCTTTGGAGTTAGACACTTATCTTCATAGCTGGACGCAGTATTTTTTTAATATATTTAGCACCACAAACCTACTTCAAACAATCCAATACTGAATTATATTTTACGAACCAAAAGTGCCATTTTCGCGCAGGAGAAGTGAAAATATATTAAATATCTTGATGAATGGAATGTTAATGCTTAGGAATTGACTTAAACTTAATTATCTATTGTCTTTTTAGGCATTAACTAAACTTAAAATTAACCATTTCACAGGAAAACAGTACAAAATACCAACGCTTACACAGACCTACTTTATTTTTAAAAATACATGTTTTTAGCACAAGAGAAAGCTTTTTGTTCTGTTTTGAAAGTAAGGCTTTTGTTTACCGATGAAAGTATTCCTCTCCTACGGTACTTTTTCAAGGTGGTACCACAATAGCATAACAATAAGTTAAGCTTCTTCATTTTCGCAAGATAAATCCTATTCTTACTAATATTATAAACGTGACTTTGTGAGTATGGATGTGTGTATCTTTGTTACTCTTTCACGCTCAACGACGGGGGCAATTTTGATGAAATTTGATATGGAGGTAGATGAGGCGCTGAATTAACACATTGGATACTTTCATCATCATCATCATCCATCACCACGCAGGTGAAAAAGCGTAATATGCTTGGGCACAGATATAGATAAAATAATAAGATCTTCGTCTACGTCAAGATCGTAATGATGACAGTTCTGTCAAAGTTTTTGTTAGTTCTGATAGCTTAGTCAAAGTCAATTTGACCGTTCGATACACTAGACGTGCTCTACGACCATCAAGGCTGATGAAATGTAACACAAATACTGTCAAGGGTGATGAAATAATAAAAACAGTTTTTTTTCCATGGTGATTAATTTTATATTTGTATGTACGTAAGCACTGTATTTTATTATTAATGTTTACTGATTGCTATACTAAGTATTTAAATTTACTCAAATAATACTAGTACTATATAGTACTATACTAATCAGTAGGGCACGACACGCTTCACTTTGACATCGTAATACACGAGGATCCTGGAGTGATCAGTTCCAAGCTGTTTCATCATCTAAGTAATTCGAAATTTTGTAATACCTGACCTTTTTGACAGAGTTTTTAATAGTAATTTGAAACTTATTAATAGCCAAATCTCGGATAACATTGGGAAGTTTAATATAGAATCGTATACATTGACCCATAAATAAGATATTGGCAAACGAGCAGTATGTTATCTATTTCCTCATAACTTCTAAACTGCTTATCATAATTTGACAAATGCAGTGTCGTTGGAAGCGTCTTGTTTTAATATAATTTTAGCAATTGCGTTTGACCACGCACATATTTTATGACATTTTGGTATAAATGCCATGGAGAAGATAGCTACTCGAAATACTAATCCTGCGCAGACGTAGTCGCGGGCACCAGCTACTACGTAATAAATTATAAACGACAATTATAAATACGCTGTTGAGACGTAAACTACGAATTCCTATAAAAGAAACGCATTGTTTTGAGCACGACTCTTAACTTATTGACACAATTATGTGTGAGAAAACTCAAATTAAATTAAAAACTACACGATGTTTGAGTTGGTTTCTCACTGCCGTATTTGCGATTGTTTAATCGACCTATGAAAAGAGGAGGGTCCCATGCATCGTGCATTTATACTTTTTTATGTATATTTTAAACATTTTACTGGATTATTCCCATTTGATCGGATTTGATTTTTGGTGCTATGTAAATATGGTTCCAAGTCGTTCCCATGCAAATGCCATTGCCGTATATTGAGAAAACTATCTAGAGTTATGTCCATTACGACTGGCGTGATATTTGATATTTATTCGTCATCGTCTCCGACAAGTTTCGGACATATTTCAGTTTCTTCATCTGGGAGTCACTGTTGTGCAAGCCGGCAAACACGTGAGCTACAGCAAACACGTAACTATCGTGCTTCTTCCCCACTGCTCAACTAGATTGCTCTATTGCACAAAGTTGAGCAGTGGGTAATACCCGCGATCAACTACATCCTTCTCTACCGCTCAACTGGACTGCTCAAATAGTTGAGCAGTTGGACATAGTTTGTATTACCGAAGTTAAAGTTCATTAACACTTATCTTGTAAGAAGAAAAAGTTTATTTTATTTTATGATTTCTAAGTAGCGGGTGAAGTATATTAAGTGTGAGGATTGGAGTTTTTATTTCTAGTCTATAAATATAATTTTCCTCTGCTTTTGCTTTCATAGTTGAGCAATGACCAGCCGTTGGTATTACCCACTCTTCAACTTGATGCAGTTGAACAGGATGACCTACTAATCAACGAGTTAAGCAAAAAATAGTTGAGCAATAGAGCATAAAATGTTCGGTAATACAAACTATGCTCAACTGCTGAACCAGTTAAGCAGTGGGTAAGAAGTGAACTGACGCTTAGATGGTCGCGATGTGTCATTCAAATTTCTTCCATCTGTATTTTCGTCTGTTTGAATATTAATTTCAGTGTGAAGAAAATATCTGATAAATATCTCGCAAGTCCTAGCCTGTTCTTAAATTAATTGCTATCAATTGAAAAGTTTATGATAGATTCTGTTTAATAAAAAATGTTGCATGTGATGATATTGTAGTTGCACCAGCGTGGCAATGCTTACCGCTTTTCCCTCAATATTTGTATTTGCTTTCAGATTATTTTTTATTAGAATTGTATTTCTATTTAACAGATGATATGTACTGAATAAACGTCATAATATCGAAGACGGCATTAATATCCACATGAGGATTCCTTTTCAGAATTTCTTTATCGAGACGCGAATGCTAATTTACAATTTGACTAAAGGACAAGAGTAGAGATGAATTGCTATTCATTTTTATACCGTTTTTCTTGGGATATGTAATAAGGTTGGAATATGAAATGATCAAATTAATGCTATTGAATGTACAAACCTTATGTATAAATCAAGTTATAGTATGTATTGAAATCTTATAATCACACGCAACAGTAGTCCAACCGAGATTACTTTTGGATCTCGACCTGAGAGGAGATTTGACATGTGAATACCTGCAACATTTACTTACACCTGTGGGCCCATCACGAATAACTGCGTAAGTGTAACGTAACGTTTCGTTCACGTAAATCTTCCGTGTGATTCTCTAACAGCAAACATCGTTGCATCTTTGACAACATTTGTAAAACAAATGAAGAAACGACAAGAAACCTTGATAAAACAACCTTATGTACAAGGGCGAATCTCATATTTGACATCGGTGAGCTCGTCGACGAATCATTTGAGAATCGCAAGGCAGTTCACATTTCGCAACCGACTATCGTCAAATTTTAAAACTAGTTCGATAATTACACAGATTTTTTATGTCGCGTCAGTTTTCGGATTTTTTTTTCAAAATAAAATTATATTGTTTCCTAAAGTAAACCACACATCGCAATGCCCAGAATAGAAATATGATTTCTGCGAATTATATTGTATTATTGGCCAAATATGGCGATTGGCGAGTCTATACGGTTGAAACTAGATGGCGTTGGCAATAAAAGGTCTGCGGTGAATATTTATTCAGTTTAAGCTATGCAAATACATACTCGCTAGGTCTACAGCCCTTAAAGCCAATAATTAGAAAACGTTGTTTTTTACAACAACAGAGATTAGGTAAAAAATTATATAAATAATTTCTCTGCTCGAAGTTTCCGTGTTCAGACATTAATTAACTGAACTACACCTATTAAGAGCCCGCCTGTCCCTAATTAAGGAAAAAGTACCGTTAAACTTTGGTAAAAACAATCCCGCTTTATGCACACTCTAGGGAGACTCCCTGGCGCGATGCCAGATGCTGGCAGATGCGCCGCGTTGGTTTCAATGATGATGCATTTACTGTTAAAATTTATAGCATTTGTAACAGCGCCGCTTCAAAATGGCGAGATTAATTTTGATTTTATGAGAGCGTAAAATTGAAGAGCTTAAAGTTGGACCTAGTACAGATAATGACGGAAGTCTTTTGATTATTTTACAATTATTTAGCGTTTGGCCTCTATCTCACTTGGTGGCCTGGGATGGAGGTACCTACATGTTAACACAAGTTAGCCACCGAAACGACCACAGATCCAACACAAAATTTATTTATTCCATTTCAAAGATTAATGTTACATAAATCAAGTGTCAGGAGCCTCCTTTTAAGCATAAAATGCCTGTAGTAGAAGCCTTCGGTCTTCCATATCCAGTACGTACTAGTAATATTATGTGTAAACTTAAATGCTTCACAAACCTATTTATTGATTATATAAGATATATATGAATACAATAGATAACGCAAGAAGCACGATTTGTATTGAAACCAAGCGTGACTTTTGAATGAAAATGAATTATCGCATAATATACATTCAATTCCTTACCTGTGATAGGAAATATGTTCTTACCTTATAGGCTCGAAATTTTTATGCTAAAGTTAATTATCACGCAACGAGTTTTTTAGTTATCGCGGCCGTCCGGCTGCAACAACAGACGCACGCGAGAAGTACCTTCACGCATTTGCATTATCTATTGTACCTACATATATATATGTGGTGACGATAGTCGTTAAACTGCCACAGTTTAGTAATTTACGCTAGCGCAATCCCGCTACAACGATGACCGCAACTGAGCTAAATTTCAAGTCTGTGGCGATTTACCGACCGACGTCGGTTGTAAAGCGATCGTATCAGGGATTGAAAAGGAGTAGTAATTGAGGCCTTGCTTCAGTGCGATACGGGTACCTAAGAGAATAAGTTAATATTAGTACCTAATTATTTAAGTTAAGCTGTATTTGACAAAAAGTAAGTAGGAGCATACAGAGCAGACACGTTCACGAAAAGGTGTCGGCAAACAGTGGCGTCGTGTGGCGAGTCGCCATCTTCCCTCAAATATGGTTGAGGAAGGCGATGGCTGCCACATGCGTCAACTCCTGAACGGGTGCTGTCTGCGGAGACCGGTCTGCTCTGAATGCTGATACAAACTAAGAAACGATATAGGCTTTAGATTAGAACTGATGTAAATTTGATTAAGAATGTTATAAGGCCAATAAACTCTATTCTTTTCTAAATTATGTAGTTTATCATAAAATCCTATGTCCTCTAATTAAGTATATATTGTTGTCTCTTTTTTTATTGTATTTAGAATCGATAAATTTGCAAAAAAACCTAAAAAATGGCACGGACCGTGGAGTCTGTGGAGGCTAGTAATAAAAAAAACGATCGCTATTCATGTAGAGACTTACATCCCACTGATTACCCGGTTGAAGTTCATATCACAATTCACATCACCTACTTCATAACCCTCTCACTTTTGCACTTCGGTGTAAACAAAATAACATAAATCTAATAAGTAATTATGTTTTTTGTTTACACCGAGTAGCATTGGGGGAAAAATTAAACCATTCCGACGAAGTTGCTGGTAACGAATAAAGAATATGTTTTTTTTATTTCGAGAAATGTCTATGTAACAGTTACCCTTCAATATTCAGCATATTCTTCTTATATTATAAAAGTTTGTATGTATGGATTTCTTTTTATATTCTTGTATAACATTAGCAGATACACTGGGCAAGTCAAATTTACAGTGAGTTCTGAATTGTAACAACTTTAAAAATTAGCATATAGTATCGTTAGAAACATAATATTATCTACATAGTCAGTTTTATAAGACATAATAAGGTACAATAGAAAAATTCTAATTAATTATTACGAATATTAAAAATGTCACAAATGATTAATTATGAATAATTATTAATTGTTCGAATTTTATATTAGTACAATGTCAACAAATCGACATATATTATTAATACACATTATACAGTTTATTAATAATGACAATAACCATAGGAAAGCGAAGATTCTATAAGACGCAGTTTTATAAATTAATTTGATGAATAGAAGGGATTACCTTCAAAGAACTGCTTGAGTTTTATTTTAAATTCATTTATAGGTAAGTTTCTAATAAAAGTCTGTAATTTCTTAAAAAAATTCTAAGCATCTTAAAATCTTACTAAGTTTAAGTTTTCTCTGTTTTTTAGCTTTTACTAATCTAACATTGGGTTGTTAATATTATCTTTATGTCGCAGGTTATAAGTATGTACCTACCTTTTTGATTGTTTCCAAGTTTGCATCATAAACCTCTAAGAGGCAATTGTAAATATATAAAGATATTGCTGTCATTATTTTATTATTTTTAACTAGCTTGTGCCCGCGACTACGTCTGCGCTGGATCAGTATTTCGAGTAGCTTATTAGCTTTTTCAAGGCCATATCTATACCTTTATACCAAAATGTCATACAATATGTACATGGTCAAACGCAATTGCTATAATAGTAGTATATGAGCTAATTTATATACTTAGTATATCAATCAGTAAACATTAAGAATAAAATACAGGACTTACGCACATACAAATATAAAATTAATCACCATGGAATAAAAACGTCATTACATTGCATCACCCTTGACGGTATTTGTGTAACATTTCATCGGCCTTCACTGTCGCCGAGCACGTCTAGTGTATCGAGCTGTCAAATTGACTTTGCAAAAACTAAACTTTAACTAAGCTATCAGAAACTGACATTAACGTTGACAGAACTATCAACATTTCGATCTTGACGTAGGCGGAGGTCTTTTTTGTCTATGCTGTGCCCAGCCATATTACGCTATAGACTATGAAATTTGGTATGGAGTTAGATGATGCTCAGAAGTAACACGTAGGATACCTTTCATCATCATCGTCCGTCACCATGCGGGTGTAACCGCGGGAGCAGCTAGTTGTAAATAAGGCAAGTTTGTAATTTAGATAGTTTATTCAAAAAGGTTCATAGAAGCTTTTTAAAAACATGTTTAATTATTTATGCGAACATCATGCCAACTATTTACCTCTATAGTCGCTTAATGCACACACAAACTTTTAGTTGAGGACCGCGTTAGTTGGTAGTGTTACTTCGGAAAGTCTCAGGTTAGATTCCTGATGGCCAACAAATGGCTCTGTGATGATCAGAAATGTTTGCTCTCGGGTCTTTGGATGTTTGTGATGTATGCAACACAGGGAATCTTATTGCAGAAATATAAGTCTCTAAAAAAATGTTGTAGTATCAAATAATGATGTTATCATTTTATCAAAAAATACCGCAGTATCTATAACAATAATTTGCAAACGTAACAAACCGTGTGGAACCCTAAACTCGTTCCATTTTCCGTTTCCGTTGGAAACACAACAATGCATCATTTTAATGGAGGTACATTGCCGTAGCTATTATCGTAGAGGTCCGTAGAGATGTCTACGAAGGTAAGCTCGTAGCCGTTTAAACGTAGCGTAGGCTTGCGTAGTTTCTACGAACAACGTAGACTACACAGCTACGAATAACTATTAGCATTTATGTAAACGCCACAAATACCTACGACTGTTGCCACCTAAGCATTAAACTCAAAAGAAATTATTTTTATGAATAATAACATCTGTTTGAATACCTTTATCTGTAATTATATGGCACTGCATTGGTACTGTAAAGTTTTGTAAAAGAGGCATGCCCCCTGGTACTGTTGTGTTATATGTTACTAGCTGCGCCCCGCGGTTTCACCCGCGTGGTGATGGATAAGATAAGATAAGATAATCATTTATTTGCAGAAAACATGAGTTTTTATACACACACATAGTTTGTATAAAGATGTAGTTTGTCATAACATTAAAGCTCGTCATGTTTTGCCCATATAGGCGTACAAATTTGTTAAGAGATGGCAAATAAAACAATACAAGAAAATTAATCTATAAATACAAGTCAAATAATAGTTGAATAATTAAATATTAATACATTAGAATGTCAGGAAATAAAAACAGTCATAATTAATAGAATAGTGTCATTTCAATTCATGGAATGTCATAATTTCACAAATACTAGGTGCTCAGTTAAAATTCTTATCAGCTAAAAAATCACTTACACACACATGGATGATGATGATAAAAAGTATCATATGTGCTTTCCCGGGGTATAATGTATATTCTTGCCAAATTTAATTACTATGATGCCAAATGTAATTATAGCTTCGCCACTGTCTCCTACAGGTAGTTATTTGACTTACTATCTATACAGATAAATAAAAAGTGTCTACTTGTAATTCCAAAATAACAGCTTTTCACTAAATGCACACGAAAGTATATACCTACGGTACTTACATAAAAAATATATTAAACTTTCTGTCTGTCTACCTGTTTGTTCCCGCTACTCTTAAAACGGCTGAACCGATTTTAATGGGACTTTCACTTGCAGTTAGCTGATTTTATAACGAGTTACTAAGGCTACTTTTATATTAGAATTTTCTATGTACAACTCTGTATCTCTGTCTGTCTTATTACGCCTAAAACGACTGAACGGATTGTAATCAAACTTGGCAACGGAATAGATTATCGGCCTTACTTATAAACGTTGCTTAAATTTATATTATGTCATTTAGTACGGCGCAGACATTTACTAAATAACGTCATTTAAAGTTAAGGCGCTGTTAGCTCAGTGCTTGGCTACGTTCAATTTCCTTTACTTGAAATCAAGCAAGCGCATCTCGTAAGAACGTCAAAAATCATCATATAAAAATAATGTGCACTCTTAAATAAAAAAAATATCCGTCAACGTATATTTATTAAAAATTGCTATTTTATAATATGTGTTTCATGACAAATACAATAGTGAATAAAGAGAAAATCTGCTTTAAAGGTGAAATTTTGTGCTATGTTCAATATTGTTTTTAATGTTATTTAGAATGTTAAAATATGTTTTTGATTCCGTCAATGTGTACTTAGAAGGCTAAGAAATGTCATATTATTTTTTGTAGTTTTAATTAAAAAGCTGCTTATGAGATAAACTGCTTTAAAAACCCTCATTTTATCGACATCATGATATGACAGCACCTTAAGCAGTGTTTATAAGTAAGGCTGTATATCCCGGGGAAGCACATAATATGTAACTTTAAACTTTAAGAACATCAAAATGTTAATCCCGTATCGGTCACGAAGCTTAACCGCGCAAAAATACCATCTCAATTTTAAAAGATAATTCTGTGTTTCTGCTATACAGTGTTCTGTGAAATTTAAAATAATTTCACAGAACACTGTATAGCCGAAACACAGAATTATCTTGTAAAATTGGGGCTACAATTCTTGAACGAATATAAAATGTTACGATAATCTTTTGTTTTAACGTTTTCGTCCATATTCTGTTCAACAATTTATATTCCAAGCTTTATACAATTGTTTTTAGCATGAGTTGATTACGTTGCTAGTTTATCTAAAAAGTAGCTGCACCCCGCGGTTACACCCGCGTGGTGATAGACAAGGCCGGATTATCCATAAGGGGCCCAGCACCGACTAGGGGCCCACGGGGCTCCGTGGGTCCCTAGCCAATGCGGGCCACGCCCCAAGAAAAAAAACGTTTCATCTAACAGTTTTTATGGAAATTGTATACCTTCTCAATAGGTACTATACCTTCTTTTCGACGCATGTTCTCAATTGATGAAATACTTTATACATAGTAGAAGTAACAATAGCTGTTGATGGATCGGGAAAATAATAACGACGAGATCCTTTTTTGTTCCATTATGGCTTCGCACGGTTTGCGCGTGTAGCCAGTCCTTGAGTAATATTTTTATCTAATAATTTGCCTAATTCGGCAGAAGTGGTCAAATATAGTCCATCATTCGTCAATGTCCCTCAGTTGGTCTTAAGTCAAGTCCGAAACATACCTATATTTTAAAATTGCATCGCCTAGGGTAATAGGGTTAATCCGGCCCTGGTGATAGATGATGATGATAAGTAAACTAAGTGTTAATCCAGCGCCTCATTTACTTCCATACCAAGTTACATAGTGTATCTATTACAATTATTATTATTACTATTACTACTTTGCTTAGTCAACACCACGCTTTTCTATCTTATATTTGTAATAAAATATAAATATTAATATATTTATTGATACATGGTTTTGCATTTATTTATTAAGTTGGAAACTGTGTTAACTAGATTTGTGCTTACTTTATTCGCATGATACCAACCAATTTTAGTTTTAATTTATTGAGTTTTATAATGTTTTCTGTCTAACCATTCGTTTAACGGCGAATGTTGTAAACTGTAGTGTAATAAAATAAAAAAATAATCAGTATATTTTAAAATTGGATCAAATACTGGGACAGCATTAACCCGTCCGCATCAGCGCAAAAAATAACAATAGATTTATGAATGAAACTTAACTCGAATGAGTCTTGCTGAGTCGGACAGATTAATTACCCTACTTCCACGTTCATAACCAACGAAACAAGTATAATTTGAAAAATTTAAACCCAACTTATATTCTATTACTTTTGTAAAAATCTGTTATTGGAATGTAACTCAAAAACTACTGGACCAAATTTGATAAAATTTACATGGGACCACATGGTAAGCACCAGCTTTCAAAAAATATAATTTGGAATTGGTTCACCCAGTCCAAAGTTATGAGGTAACAAACATAAAAAAATATAGTCGAATTGATTACCTCCTCCTCTTTGGAAGTCGGTAGAAAATAATATTGTTTGATGTTTCTTAACCATGATTACTAAAACATTATTGTTGTCCACTTTTCCCATAATTAGGAATCGTTACATTTAGGGACCTACCCAGCTTCTGGAAAATACTCTTTGTTCACTGTTGTCTAACTAAGCAGAACTATTTATTCTATATAAATATTTTTCTAAATAATGTTCGGTATTTAACCCTAACATTTCGTCCACATTCGTGACCAACTACCCATCAGCTTAGTACCATCGAGCATCAGCTAAGTTCCTGATAGCTGATCCCGATAACGAAGGCAGGAGATCGATAGTAAAAAAATCAATGTCTACTAGTCTTCAAGCGATAACTTCTGGGGTGTATTTTCTTTAAATGGCATTACAAAGTAGTAGCCTTGAAATAATGTTGCGTGCTGCTCGTTTCCTATCGGATCGAAGCTACAGTTCTCCATGCCAACATGGTGGAACTTCCGATCATTAAAAGCATTCTTGATAACCTTGTAAGCGTGTCTTGTTATTATCTTACCTAGTTTTGGCCTTGGCAGTGTAAATATTGAAACGTATTTTTTGAGAATTTTCTTTTGATTTAACACTTTTGGACGATACAAAATATACCATTAGACACTGACATAAAAGCTGTTGGGCTCTTGTGCAATTTCACTTTATAACTATTGAGCATTCTATACATTTGACAAACATATGAACCTTTTAACGCTAAAATATTTTATATCTATAACACAAATTAGTTTTTTTGCCATTTGGAGGTTATATTGTCAAGACCAATGACGGTTTCAAAAGGGTAAGACGAGTGACGCAGTTATTAGGCTGGTCCAACAAAAGTGTATCAGCTGACACACTTGTTCGGACCTGTCTCTGTCTCGCTTGAACGAAAGTTCATGCACCTCACTCTATCCTTGTCATACATGTGCTGTTTTACAGTCGGGAAGTTCCGGCACTAAGTACTCGTGTGCCGAGCCGGTCCGACGAGCCGAGCGGAACCTCGGTTCACTATTGCTTTGTAGGAGCATCACTCATCTTCCCCTTTTGAAACCGTCATTGGCTAAGACTCGTAATTCTTACGACGTCATATCCACCGCGAACAAAGTATTTTTAACATTCTGGAAATACTACTCACTCTCTTTTTCTTCCAATAATAATTCATATATTACGCGAAAAGGTATAGTTTTAATTAGTTAACATTGTAATATTAACCTACTTACAAAAGCACAAATACCTATTTATTTAACTAATGTTTCCCGCAAACGTACGCACACAATCGTTAAAATCAAATCAAACGTACACGTGAACGTAGCACGCACAACGCCATTACGTAAAACATTGATATCCTATCCAAGGACACGGCCATTCGAACACATTTAGGACAGTAGAATTCAGTGAATGAGTTCGTCTGAGGCAGTTAATGTCACTTTGTGACGCCAGGCGGGCCTCGCGCTTGTACCGTCTCCTACTAACATAAAAATAAGTTATGCTATTTCAGAAACTTTACAAACTATAGTTAACATGGTCAGTTTTATGTTATCCAAATATGTGGTTAATATAATATGTGTCACAATATGCCTGCCGTACTATAAAATAAAACGAAACTAAGAACACTGGAAATTACATCACTATTTCTCAACTGATTCTGGCTTAATAAACTATATGAAAGTATGTAACAGTTTTGTGTTTTCAAGAATTTTTAGGGTTCCATACCATGAAAGGAAAAAGGACCCCTTATAGAATAACTTTTGCTCTGGAACGTATGTCGTACATTACCGGATATAATGTGATTTCGCAAGGGAACCAAAACCTATAGGTAATGTAGATGTAGAAACATGATATTTGGCAAGAAATTACACATGCACATGTAAAAAAATAAAAACCGTAAATATTTAGTAAAATACCAAAAAAAGTATTACAAAATTTACTTTTACAAAATTATTATTTGCCGTTGTTGCCATAACCATTCGAATGAGATCAGAAGGTAAAGTTCATTTCATCATCTAATTAGATACCTTACCTACAAGTTTGTACGGAACCTAAGTACGCGAGTACAACTCACATTTGGCCGGTTATTTAAAAGTTTGCCAAGTGATTGACCGTATAGATTATTTACTACAAATATTTCTGTAAATTGTTATAACTCTATTATTTTTCATTGCATGCGTGGATGGTCAAATCCGAAACTACGAAGAATACAGAAAAACACAATGAAGGAAATGATTGAGTTCCGATACTATGAAAACTATAAACGCACCAAAGATTTAGATAAAGAAAACTGTTAAGTAAATTAATTAAACTTAGTACCTTTTTGAGTAATAAAATGTATTTTTTCTAACTTGCGTGCTAATGCCGCAGAACTGATTTTTTGAAAAACAGAGGTATCACGTAATAAACGTCATTAGTAAAAACGGAAGTGGTTATCCATGCAGAATGTTAAAACTCTTTGTTATTACAAAGAATATAAAGTTTTCAGAAAACCAAGGCACAACTATCTAAAAGTAAAACTATCTATATTAGTATTTATACATTATAAAGAGGAAATGTTCGTGTGTTTGTTTGCTTGTTTGAATTGCCTTTGAGTTGAAAAGCCTCTGAAACTACTGGAACGTTTTGAAAATTCTTTTACCATTGGAATCCTACATCATATGATGGATGGTGATGATTATTTGGATTCTTAATCATCATCATCCATCACCATGCGGGTAAAAATTCGAAGCGCAGCTAGTATTTAATATATAGAAGACACTGTGTAATGAGTATACTTAAAAACATGCTTATGTCAAAAGAACACAAAAATAATATAATATTCGGAATTATAGCCGGTTTTTTCAATGGCATTTTCACAGTATTAACGGACACATCCTTTAAATATTACGACTATGACGTAAAAGGCAATACAAGGTAGACGTAACGGCTGGCACGCAGTGAAATGTATAAGCTTAGTGGATAGTTAATTTGACATTTCATAGTAAACAATGCTTTGGAACATAACTAGAATATTGTTTGCGGAAATCACATAGTTAATGTATTTTACGTAATCTTTTAGACTATAAAGTTTAATTTTGCTATATTTTGGGTATTTTTTATTAACATTCATTTAAATATGTATTATTATATTGTTTTATATACGTACATACATTAAAAATACTAGACCATACACTATATTACGGAACGATCTCGAATTAGAATTAGACATACATATCTCATATTATTTATAGTTTGGGAACCAGGTGCTCAATTATAACCCTATTCTTGTGAATGCCATTTTTGTCAAATAAATGATTATTATTATTATTATTTCTTTAATTCAAAACAAAATCTTGATTTCATCCGGTCCTTCACAAAGGCATAAGTGGGGCTGTAGCCAACACTTAGAGGCCTGTTTGGTATAAAAATACAAAGGAGTATAAAAAACAGAAAAAATGTTGGATGAAGGGTAACATGGTACTTATAACTATTACAAATATGGGTAAAATGGCCAGGCTATTGATATGAACTTATTAGTGATAAGGAAGATAGTGGGCTATGGAAGAGACTACGGCACCTGCCACTTTCAGTCTCATCTTAAAATATTTTTATCCAGGTGGTGACTTGCCACCCACTAAACGGGCCCCCCATAAGAGCCACCATCAATGGTGACAAAAGGGGCAACGTTAGTGTAGATATCTGAAGGGTGTTGAGAGGTGTGCTGCAGTTTCACTAGAGCGCTACTACCGGCGTTATGCCCTTTAACACTTCCACCCTTGGAGCTTTTTGTTTCTTGCTCTTGCGTCTCCACCCCCAGACGACCAATTAAGGCAAGCCGGGGGTCAGGAGTCTCATTTAGTCCCAGGGAGAATCAGGGTCCGCGGTGTCGCCACTCACCGACGGCTCGCCACAAAGCCGCCCCTGCGGGGATATTATTATTATTTCTTTAATTCAAAACAAAATCTCGGATTTTATCCGGTCCTTTACAAAGGCATAAGTGGGGCTGTAGCCAACACTTAGAGGCCTGTTTGGTATAAAAATACAAAGAAGTATAAAAAACAGAAAAAATGTTGGATGAAGGGTAACATGGTACTTATAACTATTACAAATATGGGTAAAATGGCCAGGCTATTGATATGAATTTATTAGTGATAAGGAAGATAGTGGGCTATGGAAGAGACTACGGCACCTGTCAATTTTAGTCTCATGTTAAAATATTTAGGCAGGTGGTGACTTGCCATCCACTAAACGGGCCCCCCATAAAGGCCACCATGAGTGGTGACAAAAGGGGCAACGTTATTATTATTATTATTATTATATTAATTATTATTATTATGAATATGATATATATTATGAATAAGCGAAATATCGTGGGCTGCATTTATAAGGTGATGCAGTATTTTTTATAAAAGGTAGTAGGAAAAACCTATATTTTTTTACATTAATCCGTCCGAATCAGCAAGACTCCAGTTCATTCATAAATCTCTATATATTTTGGAACGCGGCGGTAGTCTTTACGGTACATTATACTCGTAATGAAAAATTGACGTTCATAAATGCGTTTTGATGCCTAAATTAAATAAATGATTTAGACTTTGACCTAGAATCTTTTGTTATAGCGTTAACCTGACACACAGATGCCCATGACCTGCGGACAGATTAATTACATATTATTTACAAATATAAGTAGCATTATTTACGCATGATTCAACAGTTTTATTTCACTAAACGCCTACAGGTATCCATGTTCAAATTATTATATATATATATATATTATTAAGTGTTTAGATAATAGTTAGAAATATGCACATTATTAACTGGATAGTTGCTATGTATGATTTGTTTGAGTTTACGATATTTCAGCACTGTTGCTATGTGTCGCAATCAGACAAAAAACCGGCCAAGTACGAGTCGGACTCACGCACGAAGGGTTCCGTAACATGGTCTATAAAAACGAGCAAAAAAGTCCCGCTTGTTGTCACCCTAAAATATTTACTTTATTCTGTTTTGTAGTATTTGTTGTTATAGCGGCAACAGAAATACATCGTCTGTGAAAATTTCAATTGTCTATCACGGTTCATGAGATACAGCCTTGTGAGAGACGGACAGACAGCGGATTAATAGGTCCTGATTTACCCTTTGAATAAGGAATCCTAAAAAATACAGTGCAAAGAATAGCAGTGGTGCCTCGAGTAATAAACGAGCACGGAAGAGGGTAGACCGCTTCGTCTGCTCGTAAACACTCGCCCACTCGCAATTTCTCATCTTCCTTCATGCCTTCATGCGGATGAATTATCACGGAATCATGGCGCTTACAACAGTGCCGAAATATCGGAAACTGAATATATACAACTATCCGTTTATAATGTGAATTACACATATTCACATATATGTTATTATTCACATACATATATATGTCGCAGGACGACGTTGGATGCAGGCCGCTTCCAACCGGCCCTTTTGGAAAATGATGGAGGAGGCATATGTTCAGCAGTGGACGTTCTACGGCTGAGATGATGATGATGACATATATGTTTGTGACCATGATATGTAGTTTAAAAACTTATAGTACTTAATTAATTACTTATGTCGTTATTTATAATCAGCTCACTATGGTCCTGCTGCTGAGATAAGGCCTTCCTGTCGTAGATATAATTATGAGCCATAAACTGCATACCCAGTGCGGTTTGATGGATAGGCTACAACACAGCCACAAGATAAAAACGTGGTACAAACAATTTAGTCATAAAAAATTACCAAAAAATAGAACAGACTTCAAAACTACGGGAAGATTCATTCAGAGGTAATTCACCGTCAATAAAGATATCACCGAAACACCTTTCAGTTATTGGAGTGTAGCTCAAAAACCACTTGACCGATAATGATAAAACTAGCTGCTCTCAGCGGTTTCACCCACGCGGTGATGGATGATGATGATTAATCTTACATAGCCTATAATTTATTGATTCATGCGTTACTTTGCGGAAATCCATTATCAAAAAACGATATTAAAAAATATTTAGTGACACTTCCGCTGAAAAAAACACAATGATTTTAGCCTATTTGGGGGCGTGCACCACCCTCCCTCCCGCCTCCTCGAGCGCTTGACGAGTCAACATCTCTTAAGGATGCCTCGTGTAGAGGCGAAACACGTGTCGAATAGTTTTTGGTTTATTTGGGTTTTCTTGTGTGTTTTTTATTTTGTATTCTTCCTATTAAGCAGTTTGTGCGGGAGGGAGGGTGGTGCACACACCCCCAAATAAGCCAAAATCATTGTTTTTTTTTTCAGCGGAAGTGTCACTAAATATTATTTAATATAGTTTTTATATAGCCTATGTTACTCAGGGTGAATGTAGCTTTCTAATGGTGAATGAATTTATGAAATCGGTTCAGTACTTTTTAGCCAATTTGTTACAAACATACATTCAAATCTTTCCTCTTTATAATATTAGTATAGATGTAAACGGGACCACACGGAAGCTTTCAAATAAAAAAGAATCATTAAAATCGGTTCATCCGCTCGAAAGTTCTGTGATACGAAACATTAAAAAAACAGACGAATTGAGAACCTCCTCTTTTTTTAAATTGGTTAAAAACCAACTAAGACTAAAGCCATAGCTCTCCAAAGCATGCAAAAACTTCGAAGAAAATGCCAAAAGTGGGTGATCGCTTTCGGCATTTTCTTTGTAACCAAGTAGTGACTGTGAAATTCATTTGAAATTATTTTTTAAGTTTATGCCTAAAATAAATAAATTTATTAATTTATACATAAATGTTATTATGTATACATTCTGTACCTACTACTATTACAATTAATATAGGTATGTTTAGCCATTTGCATACAAAAATCCAAAATTTGGTTTATTTCTACACTTACTTAGAGTATTCCGCATAATATAAGGAACCATCGACGAGTGACTTAACTTGCTGAAATCTGCTTTATCTACAGACTTCCAAAAAAAGGAGGAGGTACTCAATTCGGCTGTATTTTTTTTAAGTTTGTTACTTCATAACTTTCGTCTGGTTGAACCGATTCAAAATTGTTTTGAGTTTTTGTTTGAAAGCTAGTGCATCCCGTGTGTTTCCATTTAAATTTCATCAAATTTAGTCCAGTAGTTTTTGAGATACACTCCAATAACTGAATAGAATGGAAGTCGGTTTTATTTTTTTCTAATTGTACTTGTTTTTGTCACTACATAGTTTTTTTTTTAAAGTACACTCCACAGACTCCAGTTTCCGTAACTTTTTTCAACTTTTGGGATTTTCACTACTTACGATTAATTTATTACATTCAACTATACATACATGGGGAACATATTAAACTAACTAACTATTTACTATATTATATACTAACTTTATTAACTAATACATATAACTAAATTTATTATTACTATTAAGATTATTCTGAGTTGGTGTAAGCATTCACAGCAGACCAGTGTCCGCAAATAGCACCCGTTCACGAATTGACGCATGTGCCAGCCATCGCCTTCCTCAACCATTTCTGAGGGAAGATGGCGACCCGCCACACACGCCACCGCTTTCCAACACATTTCTGTGAGCATATCTGTTCTGAATGCCCACACCATCTCTTTGTCAGTTACAATTTTTACACCACTTATATGAGAACTTAACGCTAGTTACAGGTTATTGTGAGCCCACATTGCCCACTTTGCGCTGAAGCAGGGCCTCCATCACCACGCTGTTTCGATCCCTGATTGCCATCTTCAGGTTGTAGATATAGATGGTTTGTTCGCTCGCAACCATCGCTTGCCTCACAAACCGTCCGATAGCATCATCCTCTACTACATAGTTTAAGTGGCTGTCGCATCTCTACCATCTGTCACATCTTGTGACGATGCGACAGCTTCTGTATTTCTTTTAAACTTTTCGGTTATTAAAACATGATTGTCTGTATTAAAATATTACTTTAGAACAAAAATGATGAAACAGTTTGCAGGGGCACGACACATGCAACGTGAGCGCAATTTGCTGTTATTGCAAAAGTCGCGCCATGCGCTCAGATGCCCTACTGCGGTTGTACAGGGTGACCGTACTTCCGCCCACCTAAATAATGTAAAGTTTTGATTTATATGTAATTCTGCATATTGAAGGATAATAATGGTGATCACCGGAAAATACTTTTATTCACCCTTCCCAGTAGGCAGACAGAAGACGCATATGGAAGGATCAGGGCGCACATATAAACCTAGATAGGTGACGTGCGCCACAAACCGAAGAACCCCACAAGTTTGATCCAGTATTCGTATGTTTACCCAGTATTCGTATGTTTACCCAGTATTCGTATATTTACCCAGTATTCTTATATTTGTATGATGATGGTACTAATTTTACAAAACAAAAACACCGTCCAAATCACCAGTGCGTGGAAGGGTTCCCAGAACACTGGCCGCATTGCCTCGTTGAATTGCCTCAAGGCTCAACCTTTGACCAAGCACACACCTACTCTTAGATCCCCTGAGGCAAGGACCAGTCTTTTAGATGATGATGATGGTGAAAAAATACCCTATATCTTCAGGATATTCCATATATCTTCAGGGCCTAATGATAAAAACTTTTACCCTTTTAGTTTTGCAAAGGAAACAGATAGAAATAATCGTTTACATGTTCAGTGAATTATTCGAAACGTCGAGATAAAATAATATAAAATTATACGCCATTTAATACATTATACTAATATAAAGATACCGGCTTCACTCACTTGGTATTATGTCGGTTTAAGTCCGACGTTTCGAACGTGTAAGACGTTCTTCTTCAGGTCCATCTCCAGGACGATCTCCAAGCGTGAACACTCCCTGAAGAAGAACGTCTTACACGTTCGAAACGTCGTCCCACTTAAACCGACACAATACCAAGTGAGTGAAGCCGGTATCTTTATATTAGTATAATGTGTGATACTCACGATAGTTTTCAAACGCCATTTAATACGGTTGCATAATTTTGAGAAATAATTTTATATTTATAACTATGATATTAACGACCTTACTTATAAACGCTGCTTTAAATTGAATAATGTCATTTAGCTCTGCGCACAGTATTTTTTCTGCGTGCAGAGTAGGTAACGCGTATTGCTGTTATTTACGTTTCGGAGTTTGTAAGTTAATCAAAGGCAGCAGAAAATTTTTGTCATGAATTTTGAACTCATTCAAACATTTAATATACTCGTATCTAGCTGTAATTGTACATTAAGTAAACTCAAAAAGACTAAAACATTAAGCTTAAACTCCATTTTCTTTTGCACTCGATTTGCACATGATACCGCTCCTGAATAGAGTAACAATCAAGGGTTATTGACATTTCAATTAGGTATTATTTTTCTTGATTTGTGGAGCCAATCGCTGGTAGGGTTCCCGTAATTAAGGAACCCTAATGAAGGATATAAATTACGGTGCTTGCGAACATTTTTCTGTCGTTGGCAGCAGGAAATAAGTGTCATAATATTAATCGCCTTATAAAGTGTCCAAATTACCGAATAATATTAAATTAAAAATCATTTATTTCAGACCCAGTCCATCCTGTTCACATACATAAAATTAAAATTGTATCACATCAAAAAATATGTATATGAAAAATTGTCAGAAATGTAAGTCATACAATAAAAAAAACAGTAGGTACAAAAGAGATTAAATAATATTATCACAGTCTAAAATGAGGCTTGGAGTAGGAATTGGGTAGAGTTTAAAGTTGAAAAGATCACTTTTGTATATGTGAATTTTCTAGTGGACGCGGAAAGAACTACCCAAAACTTGTATCGCGACCGATTTTCACAAATAAGAAGTGGATGTTTTTATTTATTAAATTTTATATTATTATGTCCGTTGCAAAATGATTCCCTTATATGAAACAATATAATTTAAAAAACAGCTTAGTGTACTTAATGTATGTTAATAGTAATACAACTTTTTTTAAAGCACTAACGCCTGCTTAGCGATACCTAGAGTTTGAACCTAGAGGCAGTATTATCACTAAGCAATGGTATTATTACATCTCCAATAAGGACACGCTCCAATTTTTTTTTTATGAGGAGGCATAGCTAGTACTTTCCATACTAAAAGAAATAACTCTTTTCTACCTCTTAACATTGTCCGATTTCAGTGATTTTTTTTCATGTAATCAAAGTCAAAGTCAAAATCATTTATTCAATTTAGGCATCGAAGACGCACTTAAGAACGTCAATTTTTCATTATAATGTACTTTAAAGACTATCGCCGCGTTCCAAAATATATAGAGCCTACCGAGAAGAAGCGGCAAGGGCCTCGGGGCCATTCTTTTTATATAGATATTTTTACAATGTGTTTACTTAGGTACTACAAATATTAGCTCCAGTGTGTTGTAGAATCATCACATTGTTTACTATGCCCGTAAGTTTTGATGTTTTTTTTTTATTCTAAAAAAAAGAAATTTATAGTACTTTGAAATGTTTCCTCTTTATACTTAATATTAGTATAGAAATTGACTCCAATGGCGATATAAACTTAATATCTAATCAACACAAGAAATCATTTTCTTAGTGTCTACTAACGGCCCGTCCCAATAATCTATCTATCGCCGGTTTACATTACTAGAGTTAGATATTTGACACTATTTGTATGGACGTTATGTCAAATTTCTATCGGTAGTAAGGAAAACTGTGGATAGATAGATTATAGGGATCCCCCATTAGTCTGCTGTAGACAGAAACAGACTAAGTAGATAGAAATAATACAAGCCATGGCTTTTATAGTTAATAATTATTGTTGTATTTTAGTTTGTAAACAAATTGTACATTATTATTATCATTGAAATAAACTAGTATTAAAAAACGCTTGACAGCACTTGCAATATTCTAGGTATTTTTGCTTGCGAGGGGAAATCACTCGCCCCAAGCTAGAGTAGGTATGCTAATTCAAGCATACTCTATGATTATTAAGATGTACTCAAAGTATTTCTGTACTAGCGTGAATTTGAACGGAAATTTGAACGCTGTATTTATCTTCAACGGCAAATTATGGAATGAAAATAAACCTTCACCGGCTTCGCTCGCGTGATACAGTTTGAACAGTAATTAAGGTTTGTAACTATCCCACGGGAACTATTTAATTTACCGGGATCAAAAGTATTCTATATGTTGACCAGGGATATAAGCTACCACCATACAGAATGACATTTAAATCGTTCCAGTCGTTCCGGAGATTAGCCCGTACAAACAGACAAACAGAGAAACAAAAAAACTAACAAGTACCTACAATTTAAAAATATTAATACCGACTTCCATTCTATTCAGTTATTGGAGTGTAACTCAAAAGCAACTAGACCGAATTTGATGAAATTTAAATAGGACTACACGGGAAGCACCTTTCAAACAAAAAAAAATATATTTAAGATCGGTTCATCCTATCGAAAGTTATGAGGTAACAAATATGAAAAAAACAGCCGAATTGAGCACCTCTTCCTTTTTAGAAGTCGGTAGAAAAAAATCTTTTTTATTAGTTCGATTTCACTCCGTACATCCCCCTGACTCGGATTTTAGCATTTTTTTCATTGTACAGACATTCAACCTCTACAGTTTTATTATATGTATGTATTACATACGAGTATAGATTATTCCAGAGTTATGCATTAGTTGTAGGTATGTACACAGTCATGTGTTTATTAATCAATATTAATAAACACATGACTGTGTACATACCTACAATATCGCTATCCAATGATAGCGATATAACTATTATGGCTTTTTGGCGCGACCATCATTAATAAATCAGGTTATGACAGCGCACTTATTTTATTGATCACGATATGTAGGCAAGTATTAGATTAGTTGTGATGCGTTCAAAAATAAATTTAAAACAAGTACAATTTGAAAAAATTATACCGAATTCCTTTCTATTCAGTTATTGAAGTTTATCTTAAAAACTACTTGACCGAATTTAATGTAATTTAAATAAGACCACACCGCAAGCACCAGCTTTCAAACAAAAAAATAATTTTGAGAATCGGTTCACCCAATCGAAAGTTATGAGGTAACGCACATAAAAAAAACCGTCGAATTGAGTACCTCCTCCATTTTTTGGAAGTCAACGTAGAATATTACAACGAAATGAAAAATATTACAGAAGCGCATATGCGTAGATCTTATTGTGTCCCTCTCTATGGTGAAGATTTGTATATGCTGTTATTTATTTCCCGTCCCCTCACACCGCCACATATGCGCTATCCACTTGATTCACCTTCAGTTTCACTTTACTTACACTTAAGGTGGCTTAAGTGGCATCACTAAAGGGAAGTTAGATGTCGCTCCGTCCCCGTAAGACGGTTAAATCAGATTGAGAGTTAAAATTCGATGCTCGGACCTCGGTGGCCTATGTGGTCATGGCGTCTGACTCGGATAGTCAGAAGACGCGGGTTCGAATCCCGTCCGAGGATGTGAATTTTACTCTCTATAAATTTCAATGTTTGAGATCGCTAAGCAGGCGTTAGTACTTTAAAAAAGTAACACCATAAAAAAAGTTAGAATGGGTTCATGAACCACGTACATGTTGGCCACTTCCATTCGGAAGAATTGGTCCGATAACCGTAATTTATATGTACTTATAGTGTTTACAACAAACCCCGCGGCTTCGTGTAACACTATAAGTACATATAAATACTAAACATCAGCGTTCTGGAAACTTCGCGAAGTGTTCTCGTCAAAAATACCTCAGCGCCTCAATACCAATGTGTGTTACCAGTGATGACTTATGGCACTGAAACGTGGTCTTTTACTAAGCGCCTCATAGATAAGCTCAAAATCGCACAACGAGCTATGGAGAGGGCTATGCTCGGGGTTTCTCTATGTGATCGAATCAGAAATGAGGAGATCCGTAGAAGAATGAAAGTCACCGACATAGCCCAGAAGATAAGCCAGTTAAAATGGCAGAGGGCAGGCCACATAACACGCAGAACAGATGGCCGATGGGGCCGAAAGGTTCTAGAGTAGAGACCACGGACCGGCAATCGCAGCGTAGGTCGTCCACCGACAAGGTGGACTGACAACCTGATAAAGGTAGCAGGACGACGTTGGATGCAAACCACTTCCAACCGGTCCTTTAGGAAATTTATGAGGGAGGCCCATGTTCAGCAGTGGACGTCCTATGGCTGAGATGATGGTGATGCTGAAATACTAAACATTCTGCGACTTCCTACGCTTGGAATAAGAGAGAACTACTCTAACAGTAGTGTGTATATAAATAATTGCTATGTATTACTTTTTAAAGCACTAACGCCTGCTTTAGCGAACTCAATGTAAAAATAATGTTTGAGATCGCTAAAGCAGGCGTTAGAGCTTCAAAAAGTAATACTATAAAAATTACAAGGGTTGCGATGTCAATACAAAAGTTTAAGTATTTCTAAATAATGCTTCTTTCGGTTAGATGGTACTGTTAACTGTCCAATAGATGTCGCTCCGTCCCCGCAAGACGGTCAGTCAAATAGAGAGTTAAAATTCGATGCTCGGTCCCGAACCTCGGTGGCCTAGTTGGTCAATGGCGTCTGACACGGAGAGTCAGAAGACGCGGGTTCGAATCCCGTCCGAGGATGGAGTTTTCTCTCTATAAATTTCAATAATTGCTATGTGTTGATTCCTGCTGAATATCAGTTGTCTTCCAAATTTAATCTCATCAAAGCTCCAAAAACATTAGAAGATAAACAAACAGTACAAAATTAAATATAATTGTTTCACATTGCGTTGTTTTATTTTGTCGCACTTTTACAACAAAGTTTCAAATGCTTACATAATTAATTACTTACCCTTGTGCTATATTTTGTAATAATTCATTTTAAATTTTTCTAAATATTCTGATTAACCGTCCTTATGATCTTGTCCCTACAATATTAAATTTAACTTTAAAAGTTCCTTTCGTATTTCCAAGTAAGTATTTTTTCTAGACATGATGTAGTCTAGATGTAGTCTAGTGTCTAGATGTAGAAATTACAGAATAGACATGATAATTGTAGAATTGTAATCACTGTGGGTCTAGCGCTTGACGACTCGTCGACGAGCTCACCGATGTCAAATACTTTGAGATATCGCGCTTGTACACAAGGTTGATTTTCCAACGTTACTTGTCATGTCGTCATTTGTTGCACGGATGTAGTCAACGATGCAACGATGTTCGCTCTTAGAGAATCACACGGCTGAGGATAGCTCGTGTAGAGGCAAAACACGTGTCGAATCGTTTTTGTTTGATTGGGTTGTTTGTGTGTTGCTAATTCTGTATACTTCCTGCATGCATATTATGCGGGCGGTGCACACTGCATCTCTGCCATATGCATTTTTCCGAAATTGTCACTAAATATTTTCTTTCAATATCATTAATATGGATTTCAGCAAAGTAACGCATGAATCAATAAATTACGAATGCAAGTGCCACCGTTGTGGGCACGATGGGCATGCCCACAACCCTAAAAGACTTGTGACATCAGACGTCATACTTTCATATTCGACAGGCCGATGATATAACGTTTTATAAAATGTACAAAACCTGGATACCGATGAAATTATTAACGTTTTCGCGAAAAAGAAACATAAGCTTATTTAAATTTAATTTGACATCATTTGATTTACTTTGTAGTTGTTTCCTGCGAAGTTACAGAGCAAGAACATCTTATATCTCCGAGTAAAAAGCGCATTGCTTTGCCATGCACGGTTCTGAAGTGTTGTAGTTGACAATTCTGAATGGCACTGGACTGTATGGGGCAAGCGTGGCGCTTAACATGAGGCGAGCGACTTGATACTATATCTATCATGAGAGAGTTCATGCTCCGACTCTTACTTTGCTGATTTTCGGGTGGCTGTGACCACAACCTTTTTTGTTGTCTGGATCCGCGCTTGAATTGTAGTCATCTAATAGTAACAGTTGCTGTCTCCCAACTCGGAACTATATAAGGAGTACCTACACTGCGCTGCTATAGGTATTATCTTGAGAAACAGAATAATTATTACTCTTTTCAGTGTTTTCGGAAAAATTGTACGAAGTAAATTGCAAACTTTTTGGTATAGAAACACAAATGTATTCTACAACCGAACAAAGTGGCTTCCCGAGTCCCGTACTCCACCTTTATTAGGTAAACCCAAATAAAACCGAGTAGAGTACGTGAAGCTTTAATATTACAGAGAACAGGGGCGCTGTATCTACCTCATGTTATGAATGAAACTAAGCAGAACACGCACGCAAAATTTACAATATCATATTGTATTTGCATACATTCTATATACGATCCTTTATATACACCTGCGTTAAATACCTATACCTATATTCTGTATATTTGTGGTAGACGGAGCCAACTGAATAAATACTAATACAGGACAAAGCTCGGGGTACTTTGATGGTTATCGAAATTTGATAATGGATTATTTGTATGGGAAACCTTATGGGTTGATTTACATTACACGAATAGGTATAATGTAGGCTCTATCGTTTATATCTAGTATGGCGTAGACTTGGCTCGAGCGGGGTGTCAAAAAAAACCAATAAATAACATTCAGCCGAATCTACGCCGTAATAAATATTATTTATAGCGCCACACCTCGCAAGCGAGATACGAACCGTAAGCTTACCGTACGCGCTAAATACGGACGCGTGCTTGTTTATGTGGTTCATTACGCACTCGCATCCCGCGCGTGTGTCACTCGTTACGCCGCGTAACGCGTGTAATGCAGTGACAGCACGCAACGAGCGCATTCCGCGCGTGAGTCACTCGATACGCCGCGTAACGCGTGTAATGCAGTGACAGCACGCAACGAGGCGCAGCGCTACGCTACTCATGCAACTAGCGCACTAGCGGGCGAGCTCACCGTAGGCATCAGCTGATCAGTACTCCTGACGCGCGTCACCTTGTTCTTGTAGATGAGCTTCTTGATCGCTCGCTCCACGGGCTGGTTCCACCGCATAAACATCACGTACGCGCCGTACAGAGAGAACAGCACCAGCGCCTCTTGCCAGTAAATAACGCTGTCCCGAAAACAGTAAATCAACACCATGAGGCTGATCGAGTAGAAGGTGCAGTCGCGGAACAGCGGCCACCAGGTGAGCGACAGCGTCGTGCGGGAGAAGAGAGCGCACGCACCGATCACGAACAGAATATTGAAGACTGCCGAGCCAACGATCGTCCCGATGCCCACGTCGTCGAAGGAGACGAACACGCCGATTACGGAGGTGAAGAGCTCTGGAGCGGAGCCTCCCGCCGCCATGAAGGTGGCGCCGGCCACGTCGTCGCGTATCGCGAGCCGCTCGATGATTACGTCCAGTGCTGGTACGAAGAATTCGTCGCAGACGATGGCGAGCGCCACGAACATGTAGCCCATGCCCACCACGTGTAGGAGTACGGCGCCCGAGCGGCGCTGTTCTTCTGTGAAGAGGTCGGGCGGGAATAGTGGCGTTCGTTCTTCGGGTGGTTCGGAAGGCGAGGCGGATGGCGAGACGAGCTCGGGCTCGGGCGACGCGCCTTCCGTGCCGGTGTCGTTTCCGGCGAGCTGAGCGCGCGCCGTGCTGGCGAACAGCGCCAGCAGCACGGCGCCTCGCATGCCGACGCGCACGGTGCCGCGAGCAGACTGCCGCCGCCGCCGCGCCGCCGCTCGATACCGCCGCACTGCGCCGCGCCGCGCTCCGCCCGGCCCGCCCCATCGCATCGCCCGGCCGCCTCGGCCGCCCCGGATGCCGCCGCCGCCCGTTTACTACCGATACCTATGGATTAGCCCGAATTATCGAGGTGAATCGTTAGCGGTTTGCTAAAATCCACAACCTTATGGGACAATATTTCAGGATAAGACTTTTGAAAAAGGGCAATTCCTTTTGTTATTTTAGGAATCTTTTTGTTTACACAAGTGATTCGTGTTAGTGCAGTAATCGTTAGAATCCCAGAGATCCGTGATTAAAGTGAATAAGGCTTTTGATTTCGACATAAAGCCAATACAGACTGCTGCATAATCTAAATAGAATAAGAAAACGTGTGTTATTTAATGAGAATCAAATTACGAAAAATTTAATAGGAAAAGCTAATATCGAAGGCTACTCTTAGTACTTTGTTTTTTACTAACCAGTGACCAGGTGGGGGAGAAGTTCACCTGACGGCAAGCACCACGAGTTCAGAGTAGGTACGATCCGTTTCATAAAACTTTTAAAAGTTTTTGGATCTCGGAGTAACAAACGCAGTGCAAGCATAATAGAATTTAAATTCTAACATACCTACTTGCTACGAGACATAGTTACGAGTAATAATTTTACTCATCAGACCCTTCAAATGTAAACAAAGTTCCAAATCCCATCACGTTTTGCGCCTGTATAAGCTAAATGTACGTTTCCAGGAACGCTTAACGATTTCTTTTATATAAGGTCTGGTATTTTTACACAATTATGGTCGATATATTATGGTCATTTAAATGTACCTGGAAATTTATTAATTATATTAAATACATTAAATAGATTTTTAAAGTTTTTCAACCGCTTACTCTGATTTGTCCCATTTACCGAACAAAGAAATGTGATTTGCACATAGTACCGCAAATGCAAGGCCGCATTACCGAACTATAGGCAATAAATCTATCGAAATTTGGTGTTAAGTGGTGCTCAAACTTTAGTTCAATAACCTATTGATTAAGTACTATATTTCGATCTAACTTTAAAAAAATCATCTGTAGCTCAACTGTAATCTTTTGCTTAGAGATTTTTTTTCTTTAAATAAGTAAGTATATTGTATATCTAATAAGTACCTACCTAGATAAATATTCAAGATTTTATACTTATATACCTTTCGATATAAAAGTCTTATATAATTATATATAAGATATAAGAATATATAACTAACTACTAAACTAAACTAACTACTAAACTAAACTAAAACTAAAATAACTATAAATCTTTCACTCATGACGCCGGTTTACATACTCGTAGTTCTACTTTTTACGACACCTTTACTGTTCATGCTGTGCGACTCTGGAATGCTCTGCCAGTTACTATTAGACGCGCTCAACTCTAAATAATTTCAAAAGCCAAGTTAAAATTTTCTACCTCTCATATCCTGTTCATTAATGTTACCTGGTTCCTATCTGTAAGCCATAATAAATATGTATGTATTTATTTATGTATTATTGTATATTAGATAATATGTATAATTAGGAAGTAAGTTTATGTAAGATTTCTTTTAAAATTACTTATTTATATTTCCATTATGTACACCACCATCCTACAGTAATGATACATATCTATTTCATCTTAAGGTTATCTGGAAGATATCGCTTTAAGCGATAAGACCGCCCATTGTACCTAGCTTTAAGATATATTTCTAATCTGTTTTTTTAATTTATTTTGGTGTCAATAAAGTGTTATTGTATTGTATTAAATAAATCTAGTGAATTTAGTGCGTATATAACGTGGGGTCACCAGGGTAAGCGCAGTGGTCATGGTCAATCAATAGCGAAAGTTTTTCGTTATTGTAGTTTATTGCTGTTTACAGCAATAAAGTACCTGTTAACGGGGCCACCAAATATTTTACACGCAGTACACGGGGAGTCGGTTGGGTGGAAGAACAACGATTGACCTGATGTTCCTGGTTGGTGAGCAAAGCTGCGTGATCCGTTCCTGGATGTTCTGGAACCTTCCGGCCAGCGTGACTTCCAGCGCTAGTGGACTGTATGCTGTTGGCGGTTTCTGACAATCGCTAGGCGCGACGTGGGGAAGCTTAGGACCAGCTTCCCACTGGATCTGGGTTCCTTGCGGTGTTACCGGCACGAGCAACAGCGGGTGGTCGAGCGTAGCGACTATTGCGGCAGCGGCACAAGCACTAGGTACTTGCAAATGTGCGATCACGAAAACAAAGCAAAGCCGTCGTTGTTCATAGGGTGAGTAGGACAGGAATAGGTGTATGAAAGAGCTAACAGGTATGTTAATGGAACTTGCAAGTTATGAGGAACCTAATACGCGAATAGAATTTAAAAATAGTAGGTAAGTACTTATTTCAATCGCAATAATTAGGCAATAACTACAAATCTGACATTAAAACTATTAATTAGAAATATTACAAAAAATTTGATGCATGGGGTTTGTGCTAATATTGACGTAAAATACGAGTATATATATTTACATTTTTTCCAAAATAACCTTGAAGTAACGCTTATTTTGATGTCAAAAAGTCGTAAAACATAAACAATTCAAAGGCAGTTTTACAACATTATACCTTATTTTTAATTAGAAATACGGGATTACTCACGTAATATTTATCGGATAGGTCCGACTAAAGTTTTTATAACAAAAACATTATACCTATACAGTTATATTTGCATTTCGGTAATTGGTCGTTAAACTATGTACTAATACTCTTATATATTCAAAAGATCCAGTCGTTTAACGCAGTATTTCATGATCAACCAGTAAAAAAATAATATCTATGAATGTAATTGCAACTAATTCGCTTAATAACTAAGATACACAAACCAATCAAATACCCATACTGTAAAACCACATTTTAACACTAAAATAACTAGGCTGCACGATTTTATGAACTTAAGAAGTCATTATACGCAATTTCTCACCGTTTTTCTTTAGGACGTTCATACAAACCGGCACTCGTACAATTCAATTAATTGCAGCGGCTCAACAGAGCTGCAATATGGCTGACTCTACCACGTAACGGAAGGGCTAGGTATCAAAAAATACAACTTTATTTTATCCTTAAATAACGAACTTAAAATTAACTAATCGGCGATACCGCACGTTCGGCGAACCGTACATTTACCTTATCTCCGTAGGGGTGGGGAAAGCTATTATGAACACTCACAGTTTGTGAATTAGGATTTATTTCAAGTGTATCTACCTATTATGAAGATCTTATTCTCATCTACTGGACACAGGTCCATACTTGTAATGTTAATTATAGGTACCTACTTATTTTCAGAATACTCAGCATTTGGCCGATCAACAAGTACAATTTGAAAATTTTTATACCGACTCCCATTCTATTCAGTTATTGGAGTGTATCTCAAAAACTACTGGACCGAATGTGATGAAATGTAAATGGAACCACACCGAAAGCACCAGCTTTCAAACACAAAAAGAGTTTTGAGAATCGGTTCGACCCAGTCGAATGTTATGAGGTACCTAACAAAAATAACAAAAAAATACAGTCGAATTGAGTACCTCCTCCTTTTTTTGGAAGTCGGTAGAAAAGTCGAACTCGCGGTTTATATGTAGATACGTGACGTTTTAGAATTTAGAATAAATTAATGTTGCATTTAACCTAACCTACTCTCGCTGGAACGCAAAATGCTTAACATCTATGGTACATAATGTAACCTTCCTATCTAAGTAAGAAATTGCTGTAGCAAATTTCTTGTATGTTTTTACCACATTATAAGAGTTTCGTGTCACTTCCAAAGTCTTTCTGGTCTTGCGAATCGTCTAATTCAGTTAGGACGTAAATCTGATACCGGATTATGTCGAATCTAGGGTTTTTGGAGGTATAACTTTAACGGGTCTATTTAACATATTTAATGTTGTGTCATTATTGGTGATATCCCAAACTTTCTTCAGCTAAATCATAAATGTAATAAAACTTACCGGATTTACTACCGACTTCCAAAAAAAGGAGGAGGTACTCAATTCGACTGTATGTTTTTTTTTGTTACCTCATAACTTTCGAATGGCGGAACAGATTCTCAAAATTTTTTGTTTGAAAGCTGGTGCTTCCCGTGTGGTCCCATTTAAATTTCATCAAATTCGGTCCAGTAGTTTTTGAGTTACACTCCAATAACTGAATAGAGTGGAAGTCGGTATTAAATTTTTCAAATTGTACTTGTTACCTTTTCAACTTCAAATTATGGCCTCTGCTGGATTGCCGCAATTTCGCCAGTGTCACGTACCTATATATATATATAGTAGAAAACACAAGAGGAGGAGACTGGTCGGTGGAGGGACGACTCATCGCCGTTTGGATCATCGATTTTTATTAGTGGCCCTAGTACGAAAACTAGCGTAAGTGTAACGTAATCATATCGTTGACGAATAGGTACTATGAGTTATCTGTGCCACAGTTGTAACAGATAAATGATAGTTTGTACTGTATCCTATCAACAATTCGATTACGTTTCATTTATGCAATTTTTGCATGTTAGGCCCTGACAATATATTATAAACTACGAAAACTAAGGATGGCAATCTCAGAACATACACAGAATTAAACGTACAAACAAAAATAACTAGCTATATTAATGATAATTATATTTACTTATTAATAATTATGAAATACATACTTCCTTTATGTAAGGTATTTGTTAATTAGTGCACAATACCTGAATGAATGAATTAGAATCGATAACTGGTCATTATAGTAAATGAAAAAAAACTTTTTTTTTTATTATTTTTATTATGTATCCATATTCATTGTTCTGCCAACTAATAACCATTGCGCGACTGAATGCACGACGACGGCGCGTTCCATCACAGAATAGAAAACAATCTACGCGAGACACAAGTACCTACTTAGAATAGGTACAACGACGAACGAACCTATCTACTCGCGAATGTTTACGCAGGTACGATTTTCTAAGTAAGAGCAAACATCGTTGCATCTTTGACAAAATTCGTGAAACAAACGACGAGATGACAAAGAACGTTGGAAAAACAAATATGTACAAGGGCGATACCTCATAAAAGTATTTGACATCCGTGAACTCGTCGACGAGTCCAACGACGAATCATTAGAGAATCGCACGGCTTATCTCTATGCCTAAACCTACTGCCGACGCACGGCGGGCCTGCGCGTCTCAACGTTCGCACGTCGCTCGTACCTATTCTAAGCAGGTAGGTATGTCTCGCGTAGGTACTGCTATTTATTCTGTGTTGTAGCGGTGCGTCGAGTCAGGCGTTCAGTCACACTATGGCTCTTAGCCGCGGAGCGGTTAATATGGGTTCATAACAATAATATAATGTAATTTTTTTCTGTTCCTTTAAGGACCATCCTTTAAGGTTATCGATTCCAAACCACCCCGTTCAATATTGTGTACTAATTGACAAATGTCTAATATAACAAAGGGGACTATAAAGTGAATAAAACTTTTGATTTCGCTGCTGACAATCCGTGTCAGAAGTCATGACCGCTAGGCCACCGAGGTTTCCGAATTTAAGTTACTTAGGTTTTTACCGTCGTATGTGGACGGAAAGAAAGAAAGTTGCAAGTTACAAAAAAAATATTAAATGAGTGTATTTATGTTATAATTAAGTAAATAATAATAAAAATAATTGAAATGGTTTTCCATACTCATCACTTTTCCATCTGAAATTATAAAAAAATATTTCTCCTTTTTTTGGCTTATTCGGGATCGCCAGTGTGGCATGGATAACGGAACCCTATAAACGAGTAAACGAGTTGAATATTTTTTAAATAATATTTAGTAGTGCAGCGGGTAACGGCAATGTATGCAGATTCCAGGGGCCGAAACAAGTTCTATGGTCGAAAATACTGATTTTACTGACCAAAAATTCAAAAATACTGACCAAATACTGACCATTTCGAAACCGTTTTTCGGGTGAATGGTGTGAAATAAAAAGCTTATTTTCAGTTATTGGCCTCCACCATCCCCATAGCCAACCAGCACCGCCTTTTTATTGTGTTAAAAAGCTTTTTTTATTGTTAGTAATTGTTATTGTATTACAAGTGAGTCATTTTGCATTCGTGCAAAATTATACATATAGTGAACACTAAAATCAAATGACTATGAGAAAGAAAAAAAGTACAGAGAAGTTCCATTAAAATAAACATAACATTTAAAATTAAGTTTTCTTAAAGAAGTTTGTTATAAGTGTTTTTTTCTTCTTATCTACGATTTTTTGTATTTTTTCTTCCTCTTGTATTTGTTGTTCTTCTTCTTTTCTCTCCTTTACTACAGTTTCTAGCAGAGATTTTGCCATATTTACGGAAACCATGTCTTTTTCTTTGATTCCGCCCTTCAACATGGCATTTGCATTTTTAATTAATCTGGAAATAATAATTAATTACATTGCGAAATCGTGCATAGAAATAAACACAAACAAACCAATTAGAAACAATCACAAAGCGTGCTATATCTACCTGTCAATTGTCTCCCTCTTAATTTTTTCTTCTTCTCTTATTTTTTTTAGCGTTGTCTCACCTTCTTCAATAATCGTCTTAGTTTCTTCGTACTTTCTCTTAAGTTCTTTTTTTTCTCTATCAAGTTCCTCATTTCTTTTCTTTTCGAGCTTCTTTATTTCTTCTTTTTGCTTCTGTTCTTCACAATATGTTTTATATCTTATATATGCCGTTCTGGCTAATTTCATCAATTCAGGTGTTAAAGGGACTAAATGAATCTTGTTTTCGTACATGTTTTTTAGTGCCGATTTAACTGTCAAATGCGCATCAAGGGTCCTCTGACACATGTTAGCCCTTTCTGGTGTTAAAATTCTACCCGAACATGAAAAGCCCCTTTCCACATCTGCATTGCCATGCGACAGTGCTAATGCGGCCTTTACAATGTGTTCCAGGTTGGGGAACATTTTTTCTCCGTTATCAAAGGTCCTTTTAAAAATATTGCCCCAGTAAGTTTCAATCCTTTGTTCTTCTTGATTTCCTTTTTGATGTTGCATCAACAAAAGACATTCGTTTGTTAGTGCCGTTTCTTCAAACGCAACCGGCAAAGTGTTTGCAATTTTTAAAAAGTCTTTATGACACGTTTCTGAATTTTGTTTTTTAGGGTTCAATATTGCCAAGTATTTTATTAAAGAATAATCCATTGACGTTTTTGTTAGCAGATGTTTGCAAGCGGCGACGTAATGATTTTTTACTTTGTGTAAAAATGTTACTCTATCACGTTCTTGAGCGGTCTCCAATAATTCTCTGATTGAATCTTCTAGCACAATATCTTGAAGAGGAACGTAATATTTTTCATTTAGACCTTCAACTGACGTAGGCGCGCTTTTTACACAAAACCGATTAAAAATGGTTCTCACGAGTTTCTTTAATTCTTCATGAATCATGTGAACCAATGGCTCTTCACGCTGGAAGAAACCAGTGACTTTCACGAACATCTTTACACTGGACACTACAAACATTATTTCTGCTTTTGCTAGCTTTTGATTGATGAAGTTATAGATGTTTTTAAAGTTTTGGGATGTATTAGTCTGTTTTTTAGGTAGATGTTTAGTGAAATACTCAATTATTGCAGGCCATTGCTCTAAAACGCGTTCAGCAGCAGGCCCCATAGTGAGCCAACGTGAAGAAACGTGCTTAATGAAGCGATGGTTTGGCAAATTTAACTTGTCTTGAATAATTTCATATTCTTCCCAGCGAGCAGGCCAACCATCGAAAAAGTTGTGAATTTGAAATATAAAGTCAGATACGCTTTCACCAAACTCCATCAAAGCCTTAAGAAAGGCATTGTGTACAGTGTGAATGTTACATGTTCCTATATCAGCTAATTTCCGTCTGCCCAACAGAATTAAAGAATCGTTCATCAATCTTGTAACCGCTTTATTCACATTGGGCCCGTCACAGCCCAGCATCAGAAGCCTTTTGCGGGATAGTTGAGCGTTGTCCATTGCTTCATTCAGCTTAGAATAAATATCCTCGGCGGTAGCTTTACCAATGAAGAAAGTTTCTAAATGTGTCGTTATTATCATTTCTTTAATCGGAGACCAATATTTTATGGCCACCTGAAGCTCCTTTTTTGATGCTGCATTGCAGGTTTCATCGAAACATAGCGAAAAATAGGAGTCTTTGTAGTCCTTCATCATTTCTTGCCTAAAATATGGAGCTATAGCATCACAAATTAAATATCTTGCTTTGGTAGTAGACATAGAAAAATCTGATGGTAGTGAATTTGGAAACATAGCTGAAAATAGTTCCTTTATAGAATCGCATGAGGGCTCTATTGGAAAATCAGAGACCACCATTTTCATAGCCCACAAAATTTCTGCTCTTGTGGCCCCATCTTTGACACTATATAATTGTACACAACTTCTTTGGCTATTTTCAGGTTTAGAAGTACTTGGTTGTTCTTCGATGGGTTTTTCATTGGGTCGCAAACTTGTCATATGCAATTGAGATGCTGTCAACTTTACTTTACACTGTTCCTTGTGTTTTTGTGTTGATGCGTGTTGTTCGATAGCTTCAAAGCCCCAAGCAATCGAAAACTTTTTAAGACACACAAAACAAAAAAAACCTGTATCACTGTCCTCTTTTTTTCCCCACTCACACACAATATGTCCATTTTTATCTTTTTTTTTAAGCCAGTCTTCATTAAATTTGCACTGACCCATAATTACTTGTTTTGATATGTATAGAGATAGAGTCTATTATTTTGTTAGTGATAAATTAAAGCACACACACAGGCAAGGTACACACATTTAATGTGTGTACCTTGCCGTCATTAACAAATCACCAGTATGAAGCTGTAACAAACATGCATGAGTTAAATTACACAAAATTAGAACAAAGAAATACTGATTTAAAAAAAAATATTAGTAAGTATTTTTTTTTAAGTCAGCTGCAATATATAGTACGTAGATCATCCACATACACTTGGAACAAAAAATTTTGTGCCCAGTGTATATAGAGCATGCAAAGTGCAAAGCAGCCCTCAGATATCATCAGTCATCACTGGGCAAATCGAAAAATACTGACAATACTGACCGATTTTCAAAAATACTGACTTTTACTGACCAGGTCCAAAAATACTGACTTTTACTGACTTTACTGACCTGTTTCGGCCCCTGAGATTCTAAATTCCCCACGGCACTACCAGCTGGTAGTGCGGTGGGTAATAAAAATGCCCTTCTGCACTACCAGTAATGCAGCGGGGTATGACTGGAAACAAACGATGGATTGGTTGGTGTTGTAAGTATAAAAACCTAAGCATAAAAGTTAAGTATTCTAGACGATCTTCCTCCTCATGACGGTGCTCCTTCATCATTTCAGACAAATTATTTTTGTAGGTAATATCATTTTTGTAAGGTTGACGAAGTCGCCCCCATTGCACAGGTGCACATAATCATCTTCATTAAGATGATTGCATAGCTAGTACTTAGTACTACTACTATACTAAAAGAAATAACTGTTCTACCTTTTAACATTGTCCGATTTCAGTGATTTTTTTCATATAATCATCACATTGGCGCAGTCGAGTTATTCCAGTTCAGGTAAGTGCCCAGGGCCAATCGCGCTATCAAGACGAATCTAACGTTGTATTATTTATCAAAATCGGTTGAGCCGTTGATCAGTTACGAGAGGACATAGGAACGGGCATTACTTACGACACAGGTCAGACCTTTTGGTTTTCACCGCAGTTGGGTAGGGAGGATGCATTCGCCTTGGGGCGAAAATCGTGCGGCTGTAGTCCCCATGTAAATAAATCCCCAAATAGACTGTGTAACCCTGACTGAGGTAAAGATAATTCAATGTGCATAATGTGTTGCCATAGTTACGTGCGCTACCACTCTTGAATGGTAATAGGTTGTCTTTATAATTATAAATAACAAGTACAATTTGAAAAATTTAATACCGACTTCCATTCTATTCAGTTATTGGAGTGTAACTCAAAAACTACTGGACCGAATTTGATGAAATTTAAATGGGACCACACGGGAAGCACCTTTCAATAAAAAAAAAGAATTTTGAGAATCGGTTCACCCTATCAAGTTATGAGGAAAGAAACACAAAAAAGCAGTCTAATTGAGTACCTCCTCCTTTTTGGAAGTCGGCAGAAACTTTGCTCTATAGTCGATAGTATTCGCAGCGTACGCGATACGATTGCATATAATAACATGAATAAGTATTTATTTTGACATAACTTTAAAAGTCAGACTTAAATGGTATTACAGACATTTTTGTAGACATTGACATCTTCTATAAAAAGGTAGTACTTACATCACTTTCCTCTATTGTCAATAGTTTCCGCAGCGTATAAGATTTTTTGGGTAGGTATTATTTTTACACCTTGGGTGCATTAACGAAGTTTTCAAACATATGCCAAAATTTTTGAAAATATCCTATAGCCTATTTTCATCAGGGATAATGGAGGATTCTAATGGTGAAGGAATTTCCCAAATCGGTCTAGTAGTTTCGGAGCATATTCAATTCAAACAAAGATTTTTTTCTTCTTTTTATTATTAAGTGAAGATGTAGATTTTAAATACTTACTGCCGTCTTTCATTTCATTTCAATGACATACGTGAACCTGTTTTGTTGAATCGTTAATTTTTTTTCTTTATGGCAACCAGTGTCTTTTTTATAAATCCGAGGTTACCATCTATTGATCGACACCATGTGATCAACGATTGAGAATATGGAAGGCAAGTATTAAACAGTTCTCTTACATAAGAGTAGTAAGGACTTGTGCCTTGTTGCCTTATGACAGCCTTTCCCAAAGTGGCCGATAACGCCCACTTGTGGGCGCTGCAGGCTTAAAAGGACCCGTACCCGAAGTAAGCGACGCAGGAAAAAAATGGAGGCGTTATGTAGAGGCTGAATAAAAGATACTCTGTCTGAATACTATAAAGCTGCGTTGCAATAATCATTCTCATTGGCAGGTGTAGCCCGTAAGAGTTCCCTTGAGACCTGGAGGCCGTTGTATACTACCTACTGCGCTCATGTCTCAAGTTAACTCTCGCGGGATATAGTAAAAGTCTCGTTTAGAATAAATGTTCAACTCTCCGCTAATATAACTCACAATAGTTAATTTAATTTGAAGTTATAGTGGTTTTATAGGTAAAAAATGGGAGCGCTAAAAATAATTTATTCATAAAGTGGGCAGTAGACATAAGTTTGGGAACTTCTGCCTTATGAAGTGCAAACATAATGCCATCTACACCAATAAGTCGTTAAAGTCTCTTCTTTATTCTGTCAAATCTTTGTTTTCACTATCAATACTGCTTACAGTGTCGGTATCTTGATCTGATATTAAAGTTTCCAATTTCATTTTGGAAATTATATTCAATAATTTTAGGTTTTGTTTCATCAGCCGCTTATTTTTTAGCCGTACACTACGCAATTTTCTTCTTAGTTCTACAATTGTGTCAGTTTTTTTCGACAATATTGATTTAAGTTTCTTCCATCTTGGTGAATCTTCTTGGGATAAGTTAAGTTTTCTGTTTGTGCAAATTTTTACTCTTGGTGTAAAATTGTTATTAACATGTAACGGAGACATCTGTTGTTCTTGAAGAATCGTGGTTGATGATGATGCTACTGGATCGACGCTCCTTTGGCATGGTATTGAAATCTGAAACAAATAACGTTAGCTACATTATCGGTACTAGAAAATATATTCATTTTGCTATCAACATAACGGGGTTTTTCTCGGATGCCAACTTCTTACAAACAGAAACATTTTGTAAAATTCCAGGATATATATACTTGTATATTATCATAGTATCGCAACTTGTTGATTTTGATGTTTGTAATCTTTGCTGTGTTACTAGCGTCGTCGTCTGTCAGATCTCTTGAGACAAGTGAATCTATTGAGAAACGTGAATTTGTTATCAAACGTGTTAAGTAAAATCCTTCCGCAGCGAGAAAAGCAAAACGCCATTTTGTGTGGACCAACAAGTCGCACAACGAGCTATGGAGAGGGCTATGTTCGAGGTTTCTCTACGTGATCGAATCAGAAATGAGGAGATCCGTAGACGAACTAAAGTCGACGACATAGCCCAGAAGATTAGCCAGTTAAAGTGGCAGTGGGCAGGGCACATAGCGCGCAGAACAGATGGCCGATGGGGCTGGAAGATTCTGGAGCGGAGACCACGGACCGGCAAGTGCAGCGTAGGTCGTCCACCGACATGGTGGACAGACGACCTGATAAAGGTCGCAGGACGACGTTGGATGCAGGCCGCTTCCAACCAGTTCGTTTGGAAATTTGTGGGGGAGGCTCTATGACATTCATAGTGCTACAAAAGAACTATGTTGAAGACTAGGTTTTAGGAGTAGAACAACATGGAACACTCTTGTAAAGTTTAGTAGCAATAAGCTTATTTCGCGCCTAAAGTTACTGCGAATGTGGCTTAATCTGGGTTTGAGGTTTCAATTCCCAGCCAGACTTCCCCGTGTCTGGACGCCCGTGGTCTCCCTGCGGTGGGTCGGATACGTAGCCCCACCGCCTGCTACGTCAGCCACAGGGGATAACTCCCCCGCGACCCCACCTCCTCGAGTCTGCGCCGAGCGCCCGGACCCCACCTCCTCGAGCCTTTTTTTTTTTGACGCTGGGAAAAATGCATTACGCATCCCCCCCCATTGGGGATAGGGGCGGTATGTGGGACTCCCCGGTTCAACCGGTATACCCACTAAACTAACCCAGCGGCACTCCGGCTTCGTCTGTGTGGAGGACTGGGAAGTTGGCGGAGCCTCTACGCCCAGTCCCCCACCGACGACCGCCCGCTTTTACAGCGGGGCCTGCACGCCCTTCCCACCAGGAGGGGCCAGGGAATGACCAGGAGTGCTCGGTCATTCCAGCCCGACGGAGGTGGTGAATAGGTGCAATGCAGAAGGCGCAATCGCCTTCTTCCGCCCCTTCTTCGTCTACGCAGTGGCGCCTCAAGGGGGTCTTCCTCTGTCACTGCTCTCTGCTCTGCTCAGAGGCACTGCCCTGTGCCACGCACCGCGTCGCAGGTTACGAGTAGCGAAACGGACTTCAGATATGGAGACCAGCTGCTTTGGCAGTCGCGGACAAAGGGCGATCCGTCTAAAGGGGTGCTCGAAATTATCATGGCAAAAAATTGTCGATAAATTAGCACAAATCCCAATTATAGAGAATGACAGTGGCGAGTATCGGCCGCCACTTCAATCGAAGCTCGGACCCGGGGAGATCAATCTCGCCTTGTGCGGCAATGATCTAGGAGAAAAAACCTCCAAAATTAAATAATTACTGCCTTGTAGAATGATGTTGGCTCATCAAAGGCTAGGTAATCCCAAAATAATGATGTGTAGTGCCTTGGGAAAGCGCTACACTATCTCCCCAACCATTGTAATGATAGGAGTAATAATAATGAGAGCGATTTGCCTTGCGATCCGGCTAGCACCCGGCGCCTGCAGGTATCCGAGCCTGCATGTGAGAAATTGGTTACCGAAGACTGTAAGAGGGTGGGTAGCCAGGCCTCCTTACCAGTAAATGTTAGTGGTCTTAATAAGAGCAATAGAAAGCTAGTTCAGCATACTTTTCACCCTGGTCTATTTTTAACTAGACCTAGAAATGCATCACTGGAGTTCCGTGAAGGATTCCAAAATCCAAAGTCTGACCCTGATCAAGAATAGTACACTTAATCCAGATTTAGATATGGGAAAAGAAAAGGCCAATCCTCTTGGCAGAGACAGCCAAAGATGAGAAATCCTAAAAGAAAAAAGTGTCATCATCTGCCCCGGAGAAAATAATGGTAACCAACCAATTCAGCGGCCTCCTTAACCAGGATGAAGATAATCAAGAACCCACAAAGATGGTTTCGAAACCACCACCAATAATTCTATACGGAATAGAATATCTTTCAAGCTTACCGAGCTCTTAAAATGTGACGCCAACAAAAACGACTTCACTTACAAAACCGTTAACCGAAATCAGCTGCGTATTATGTGCACCAAAGTAGAGGGCTACAAAATGATAATAAGAATTATATAGAGAAAAATTATTGATTAGACACACATTTAACAGAAAAGACAAAACACCATAAGTATAGAGTAGTGATCAAAAACCTTCACTACTCAACTTAGATATCTATGATAAAAAAAACACTGGAAGAAACGGGAGAAACTGTGATTGGAGGTATTATAAATGCAAAGTAGGGACCTGAAAAAAAGCCAACTTCGACATCCTTTACATTCCTACAACAGAACTCTAATAATATAGCAGTAAAAAACATCAAGCACATACACCAGGAGTCAGTCATTAAATAGACCCACGTAAATGAAATACCATTGTTCAATGCCAAAGCAGTATGTGTCGCTAAGTACCCAGATATATGTGGTACGTAACGAATATCTGATCTGATCAGTATTTTACATAAAATACTGCAAACACTGAGATGTTAACCGAACATGTTGAGCGAACAACAATAACCATGGCTGGTCGCGGTTATGCTGAGCATCTGATACTGATATTACTGATAAACCCGCAGGTTGTGGGGGGTTACCCCCGTAGTGGCCTCCAACCTCCCCTATAGCCACCCCGAGCCTCGCTTGATCTGATACTGATACTGTTCTGATTCTGATGATCACACTCTATCCGCAGACAGTCCGATAGCATCGGTTACTGAGAATACTGAGACACATAATACACAATAAAATTCTGGTAATGCATGCATGCACTGAGAAATTCTAAAATCACTTACTGAATACTGATGTTGCTACGTCGCTGTCCGGTCGCTCAATGTCGCGCGGAGCTAGTGGCGCGTGCTCACTCCGTCCTACCTCGGATACTACATAGCTATAGCTATAAAGCATAACGCTTCGCTTTCGCGACAGTATGTGCACATACTGCTGGCATCTTTGCATCTCTAAAAACTATTGTATGAGGCCATATCGCAGCGTTAAATGTGCTCAGTCGCATAAACAGTAGATTGCCATAATACTGATCGAAGTGCACTAGCAAGATGTGTCGTACGTTTGATGCTCCTCCAGCCAATTTCAAGGGATGCGAAGTGTACAAAGAAATACTACAAAGAAAAGCTAAAAATTTGCATCTTAGAACGAGGGAAACAAGCAGCTCACAATAATAATAACCAGCAAATTTTGCAAAATCTTCAACCGGCTAATATTAGTGTCAGCACACTAATATACAACCACAAAACTTCAGGTTCATCAGGTGACAAACAAGAATAAGTTCATAAATAAAAAGAGAGCGAGATATGCACAGAGCTATTAAAAAAATTACTTTAACTATAAGAATGAAGAGGCCCCGACAGCAAACACAATAGAAAATATGCTACTCGCACATGCGGAAAAGTTTGATCTAATACTTCAACAAATCAATACTTTAATTAACCCCATAACAACATTAGTAGCTAAAATTTCATGTTGGCTTCCTTCAAGAATACAAGGTGGACCTTAAGACGGCCTACCGTCGAATTTGAGTGAGGTAGAAGTTCTATTGCATACACACAACATAGATATATCATTAGTGTCTGAAACTCACCTTACCAATGCCAAAGATTTTAAGATACTTAATTACCATATTTACTCTACCAACCATCCGGACGGACTGCACATACTGGTGCGGCTCTAATTATACGATCAAGTATTAGACACTATGAAAAGCCCCAGAAAAACCTCACAAACAAGCAGCCACTGTTGCTATCGGAGAACGAAAAGGGAACATTAACAGAACATTAAGTAAACATATCTGCCATATACTGCCCTCCAAAACACCTTATTAAAGATGAATTTAATGAGCTATTTAATAGTCCTGGCACAAGATTTATAGCAGGAGGTGATTGGAACGACATTGGGCCTCCAGGCTAACTGATAAGAGAGGTAGAGAACTCAATAAAAGTATAGATAAGAACAATCTCATCACAATCTCAACGGCGGACCCTATTGACCGAACCGACCAAAAGTCTTCCGGACGTCATAGACTTCTTCATTACAAAGTGACTACACTATTCTACCACATACAAACATGTTTAGACTCGGATACTAACCATGTTCCAGTAATACTGTCTATTGGCACCACTGTTCTCAATATGGATAGTAAACTTAAATTGTACAATATGCGCACAGATTGTAACTCTTTCCGTGAACTGGTACAGGAAAGATTAGATCTAAAGTTAGCTTTAAAAACCGAGTCCGACATTGAAAACGCTACTAAGTTAATAACTTCAATGATTCAAGAAAGTTGTTGGAAGGCTACGCCTGAAGATACCAATAGACCGCTTCAGAGTAAAACCTACCCGGAAGCCATACGACAAAAAATACTAGAAAAAAGAATGTTAAAATCATATATTTTCAATTCCAAGTAAGAGCAGGATTCTGCGATATATACGCTGGGGTGCCACAAGGTTCTGTCCTCGGTCTTGTATACTTGTATGTCTTGTTTACATTCACGATACAGTGGAACTGTAATAATGTAAAGTACTCACTGTTAGGCAACTATACATTCAGGAGATGGTTGTGCAGCAGCACACGTAAATAAAAGTTGATTTAATTGCACCTGACCATAAACGAACCACACGGCATGTCTGCTCTGCACATAATCCTGCCAACACTGTCTTTGTATCCAGATATTCACAGTGTCGAGGTCCGTACCTTTGTAATACCTTAAATAAGCTGACACCAATAGTTAATGCTACGCTCTATAAATGTAAAAAAGCTGTCTTCAAGATTTTAAGTACACTTAATTACAATGAAAGAGAAAAGTTCCTTTACGCTGAAAAATAATCTAATACTGGATAGACTTTATTAACAAATACGAAACCCACCGTTCATATATGAGCACATATACATTTTCATACCATCTGCTCGCAAATGTACAATTACATGTCACGCAATCTCTACGTAAAGCAAGGCATTACATACGCGGGGCTGTAGAGTTGTATGAAACTCCCTGGGGAGTAAAGTGATTTGGATTTGGAATGTTAGTTGTAGGAAAACTCATAGTACGTAGACAGCACAGCATACAGGAAAAAAAGAAAAAAGACGGGATTGTATTATTAGTAATGCGTTCGAATAGCCCTAAGTTGTATGTTTTTCTCTTTTATATCTTATTATAGTGTACAAATAAAGAGTTTTTTATATATCTATCTATCTAAGTTGGCGAAAATAGTTGGCGCTAAAAACGCTCACAAGGGCGATCGAATTGGCAATCTATGGGTGAAAATGTTGTTTATGGCTCTTTATGTTCAGCGTTCGAAAAGCTAAAAAAACGAAATTGGGCTTTACGAACGCTTTAACAAAAGAGTAAACAATAGCAACGCCACCAATGCCCTCATTGCTTAGCGAACCTAAGGAGTGTGATTGTTGTGTGCCCCGTTGCTATGGGTTACGCACGGTCCGCTCTGCACATTCAAGGTCATAATTGAAGTTACGTGTTGCGATCGGTGCTAGGTATTATATTCATCTATGTTCTGGTGTTTGGTGTTATACAACTTTCATAAAATATTATTATTTTCAACGTGGTGCATGTAACTGTACCGAAATATCGGGTGCTCCAAAAGCAACTAAATCGTGAGTACTAATTATAACTCAGTTAACAACCGCGAAAGTCTAAAACAGTGTTTTCCATAAAATGTTCCTTCCAAAGATATTGTCTCTGTCCCTAACGGGACAAATGTGTCCAATTTGAATATTAAGCATTAATGTATTTTACTTTTACGAAATAACTACTATTTTAAAGCTCTGAGTTTTAATTGTCTCGCAGTAGGAATGAACAGTAGAATACGCACCTCGAGGATAAAGCCTGTCTTCGTCTTGGGCGGCTTTAACCCCTCGCTTCACTCAGGACTCTAAATAACTCCCTCGCTTCACTCGGAAATTAAATCTTAATCCCCTCGCTGCGCTCAGACACTAACCTAAGAGTCCCCGATACACTCAGGATTCAATATACCGCCCATGACGTAAGGTAGCCAATACTGAGGCCCGTTTGATATAAAAATACAATGTAGTATAAAAACAGAAACATTTTGGATGGATGGTTACATGGCATATCTATTACAAAAATGGGTAAAATGGCATGGCTATTGATATGTACTTATTAGTGGTACGGGAGATAGTAGGCTATGGACGAGACTACGGCACCTGCCAATTTCAGTCTCATCTTAAAATATTTAGGCAGGTGGTGACTTGCCACCCACTAAACGGGCCCCCCATTAGAGCCACCATCAATGGTGACAAAAGGGGCAACGTTGGTGTGGATGGCTGAAGGGTGTTGAGAGGTGTGCTGCGGTTTCACTAGAGCGCTACTACCGGCGTTATTGTTACTTGCTCTTGCGTCTCCACCCCCAGACGACCAATTAAGGCAAGCCAGGGGTCAGGGGGTCTCATTTAGCCCCAGGGAGAATCAGGATCCACGGTGTCGCCACTCACCAACGCGGGCTCGCCGCAAAGCCGCCCCTGCGATATATTATTATTAACTTGCCATTGAACAAATGTCCAATTCAAGTTTCCAGGATCTTGCAAAAGAGCTTGAATGAAGTAGACAAATGGTTAGGTAAATGGAAAATTGCCGCAAGTGTATCCAAATCGATACGTGTAACTTTTACCCTTCGAATGGAAGATTGCTCCCTTGTCACCCTAAATGGTATCCAACTACCACACCATGATGTAGTGAGTAGTACTTGAGTATGCACATGGACCGGAGACTTACCTGGAAGAAACAAGTCCAAGCAAAAGGCGAAATAAACCTAAAATACAGAGGTCTTTATTGGCTTCTGGGACAAAATTCAAAACTCTCTGTTAACAAACTGCTTGTTTACCGACTAGTTCGTCTTTTACAAAACTATCCTAAACCCATTTGAGACGTATACAGTTATGGGGTTCTGCCAGCGCTTCAAACATCATACAAAGGACACAAAGTTTTATCATTTAACAATTATCAAATGCGCCATGGATCACGAGAATAACTGAGGCCCATGAAAACCTAAATATGGCAAGAGAGGAAATCCTTACTCATGGAGCCAGCTACAAACAGAGACTAGAAAAGCACCTGAATCAGCTTGCGGAATAGCTTACTATCCCTGAAGCAATACATCGGCTTCGGCTAAAAAGACGGCGGGACATCTTCGATCAAGATACTCAGATGGACTGACTTTATAAAAAAGGGGCTAACTCTACTGGGAATAGCACCCTCCACGCCAAAAAGCCTTAACCTCATCTGCTTATAGTCTCAAAGTATCAAATAGAGTTGTCATTAGCGCAAAGAGTAGAATAATATTATATCGGGGGCATGAGCGTATAACTGTAAGACAGAAACAAAGTACTCGTACATTGATCACGCGGTGTTACCAGAGATGAGAAAATGTATACCTAGGACGATGGACGGAGTGAACGCGAGGTAGCGTGTCCATTTTATGTTAGTTCGAGTGTCTAGAACTGCTAGAGTGTGCGTGAGTAGGGAAGTGATCATTTGTGTAGAATATCGATAAAAAGTCGCACTAATGTATAAATTAGAGAACTTGTTAATAAAAAACTATTTATGATAAATTATATACTTTATTGAACATGGTAATGGAAAAGAAAGCAGTATATTCATTTTAAATTTTAAGAGAACATCGCTTCATTTTATTAAGTTGTTTAACTAAATTACATTGCATCGTATGTTTAGTTAGTGGCGTTAAGCGTGCAGAAAAAACTTGACATGCACTGGACACTGCAAATAAATTTCTGGAGAACTTTCAGGCGCTAACAAAAAGTTCTACGAACTATTTTAAAACTAGCAGTTTTGCGCGGTTTCATCCGCTTCTATTCGGTTTAAACTAGCCCAACGGCGCAATTTTTTTGACATCGCGGAATAAAACCATTGATATAATTAATAATTAATACTTTAAAAATATGTAACCATTCTAGTAGCTTAATAACGTTTTACAAAATAAAATATAGCACTCAAAGATAATCTTTTTTCTATTAGTGAAAGAATTTTCAGCTAATGACCTATAAAAAGTATTAATTTGTTATAAAAATTCCTGACACTGTTTTCTACTACTGCGTTCTTCATTATGTAATGAATTCTTAGTTTGAAATACTTTTCACAGATAGATTTAATGAATACCTAAATATATATGATCTTCCAAAAATCCAAAGCTAAACAGGTGTTCATTTAAAGTTTGAAAGACATTTGCATAGTTAGTTGATTGCATTACTTGCAGTATTACGTCACGTATCATTTTAAATACGTCTTTGTTATTAAGTTTACTATAGTGGTCACATATCAAAAATTTACGCCAATTTTTTTCACATAATTTGCATATGAAATATACGTCATTACCTTATCTATTATATTATCTAAACCCTACGAATAATAATAAGTCAGGAAGCCTAATTCAGAACAAATTCCACACAAAAAGTGGTCTTTCAAACAAAAGCGACATATGATTCCAAATACGAATTACTTCCGAGGTTACAAATAGACATGTTCGGTGATTGGTTTCAATTCAGAAGGAAAGCAGGGATTGGTTCACGCGCGCGCTGCAACGTCTACTATGACAACTGAGTCGTAGCGGCGTGGACGATGTAATGCAACAAGTGAATTGGACCAAGTCAATAATATAAACAATGTTTTTTATTTGTTTTTTTTATATCGGTTACTTTTTAAAATTCAGTGAATTTTATGTCCCGCCAAATGATTAATTTGTTAAGTTTTCCTCTAGAAGTAATTAGAAGTGACTCTTTCTTCGCAATGTAGTGAAGTGAGATAAAAAAATTATCGCATATTCATTTTACCAAAAATATATTTAACTAGCTGGTGTCCGCGACTACGTCTGCGCAGGGTTAGCACTTCGAGTAGCTTATTATCTTCTCCAAGGCCTCACCCTGACCAAACCTCCATCTATCATTATACCAAAATGTCATAAAATGACATAAAATATGTACATGGTCAAACGCAATTGTTATAATAGAAATCCAAGAGAAAATGTAAATACTTAGTGTATCAATCAGTAAACACTAATAATAAAAGACAGGACTTATGAGTACATGCGAATATAAAATTAATCACCATTAAAAAAAAACTGTCATTACATTTCATCACCCTTGACGGTATTTGTGTTACATTTCATCCCCCTTGAGTCTAGTGTATCGAGCTGTCAAAATAATAGCGAGAGACACAAACTTAAGGCACAAACACAAAAACAAACTTAAATGTAGGCGTTGAAAACACCGCTGCTTACACCTTCTAGGATATATATAGGCAAAACCATTTGTTATGTTGTGTTAAAAATAACATGTAAGTATTGCGGGCGATTTACTCAAGACCGCTAGATTGATGTTTCACCTCCGTCGTGATGGCGGAATCGCTCGACTACAGTCGGCTGAACAACAAAGACGGATGACATGCCAACTCTATCGCCGAGCACGTCTAGTGTATCGAGCTCGCAAAATCATTGCGTGCTTTTGACTTGAGGTACGTTCGTTTAGCAATGAGGGCATTAGTGACGTCGCAATTGTTGGCTCTTTTGTTAAAGCGTTCGTAAAGCTCAAAATCGTTATTTTTGCCGCTATTCCCACACTTTACTCGAACGCTAAACCATGCATAAGACCTAAAATCTCACGATTGTGCTGTCAAATAGATAGTTGTCAAAAAACGATCAAAAACCACCGCAGCTCCGGACGTGGGTTAATTAATTTTACTTTTCGGTGGCATAAATAACTCTTTTTTAGCTTTGCGAATGGTGAACAAAAAGAGCCGTAAACGACATTTTCACCCACAAATTCCCAATTCGAACGCCATATTGAGCGTTTTTAGCGTTATTTTCGTCAACTTGGGGCTATTTGAACGCACTATATAATCTATCAGAAACTGTCACAACTTTGACAGAACTCTTTTGACAGAAAGTAAGTCATCATTATGATCTTGGCGTCGGCGGAGATCTTGTTATTTTGTCTATGCTATACCCAAAAATATTAGGCCGTTTCACCTGCGTGGTGATAGATGATAATGATGATGAAAATTATCCTATGTGCTATTCCAGACTATAATCTATCTCTGTGACAAATTTCAATCAGATCCGTTCAGCCGTTCTGCCGTTATTCAGTAACAAACATTCATTAAAAACATCCATCCCTCCATCCATCCAAACTTGCACATCATTTATGTTATTAGTGAGATGTAAGTAGGAAGTAGGATAGGATATTCGTTATTTGAATGGTGGACGTTTTTCAGTGGTCGCAGAATACCTTCATTATCAATTATTTTAGAAAAGCATTGTGTTGATATTACTGACAGATTTATGAGCAACTCAAGTAAACCACTTCAAAATTTGCAGAGGGTGAATTTTCATTAGCTTGAAAAATTAAACGTACTTACGTAATTCAACCAAACAATTCACAATTTTTTTAATGCTATATTATGCAACTGTAGGTAATCGGTTATTACTGTTAATTGTTCATTTTCCATAGTATTTTTTAGAGATGTTGATGTTTTTTTCGGGACGAATCATCAGCGTAAAAATGCTTTATATTATAAGATTTGATATACATAATAACATAACAAAAAAAAACAGTAGGTACTAACTGTACTAACTGTACAAACTGGGAGGATCTGCAGTTTTGTATAACATGGTACATTTCTTTCAATGTTTTTCAAGACATTGCTGTTACATTTCAATATTCAGTTCTGTAAAAAAATAAAACTTAGCTAAAACCAAATAAGCAAAAGACATTGCTGTTACATTTCAGTATTCAGTTCTGTAAAAAAATATACATTAATCAAAAATAGACAGACTTTATTTTGCATAGTATTGACCATCTCGGTTTGTATACGTATTTGTACATCTTTGAATATCATTATAATTTTGCTACTACTTACGATTCCTGGACATTTTAATCTTGTATGGATCCTGCACCACTTCACAACACATGCTGGCATGATTGATTCACAGCTGTAGATCACAATGATAAAAATTAAAATGTATGCGAAGATTTCACGTGTGCTCGCTTGCAAGAAAAATGCCCGACTGATGACGTACTGAACACGACTTTTAAGCCCCGCCTACTTGAACACGACTTTTTTGGGTCATTTTTTTAACGCAGTTACTGTTCCTGACTTATTATTATTCGTAGTCTAAACCTCCCTTATCTTTGAAATATGTCAATGAATTATTTGGTGCCTTGTAATGCTGTTAAGCAATGTTCGCAAAAAATAGTTTTTGTAAGCTTTTGTACACAAACCCTGATATGTTATAAATTACTTCCTGAACATATTCTGTCAGTTGGCTTGGGTCATTCATGTAATCATTCTCATCATTATTTAAGTACTCTTGTTGTGTCATCTCTTCTAATTCTTCTAACAGTCTATGTTTTGCTAGATAATTATTTATATTTTGAACAAATTCTGATTTTTTGGTGAAATTTAGGATATGTATATCCTCTAAACGAATACAATTTCCTTCCGCAACTTTAAACTCGGCGTGAACTAGCAATTGTTTATACGATGTCCTGAATTGTTTTGCAGAAGGGTTGTTATTGAAGCCACCGATTGATCTAATTGCACCAAAAAAGAGCTCGAGATGATCCTGGGACAATTTATACGTACATATAAAGCTTAGTTTGGGGTGATCATGGTCGAGCAAATAACTGCAAACATCTTTTATTGACTTTAAGCAAATGATTAGGCCTATAAAGCCAATTTTCCTTTGCGAGTTTACAACCAGAGTACCATCGGAATTTTTTTATTTTTTTAAATATTAAATTCCACCATGTATTAGTTGAAAAGTTTTCTCTAGATTTCGAGGTATGATTGCTTGTTTATATCCATACGAGTTAAGATTTCGCTAATTTAATAAATCAAATATATTATTTATAATTTTTATGAAGTCACAAATCGCTTCACAGCCAGTAAATTCACTCAGTTCCATTTTATTCCGACAAAATAATAATGCATCTCCTGCTGACTGGCTTAAGAGTTGTGCAGTTAATTTGACTTAATTTTTTTGCTTGACGTACTCAATGTGCCCTTGTCTTATTTTATTTGCCAAATGCAATTGTTGAGTATATGTAATAACTCAGAATACTTAGAAGATATCTCATTGCCACCATCTTCGTAGATTTCTTTTTATCGCCCAAAGTGTTTCATACTAATTTTAGACAATGGCTCCTCTTTATATTCTATGATAATGGCAAGGATCAATCAGAATAGAAATCTTAAAACCATTATATTCAAACTGAGTTTAAGATTTTCTAGATCCAGATTGCAGCCAAGTTGTTTAGCCATCGCAATATTGAGCGCCATCAAACGTTAAAGAAACTATGGTGACATTACACTCACTCAACTAGACAGCGACGTACCTGTTCGCCTTTTTGCATGCCAGTCATTCCATTTATCAAAAAATAGCCAACTGGTATTTTAAACGACCCATTTAAGCAGGTCACCATAAACATGAGTGCTTCTGTGGCTACCGGAACACAATCATTTTCAATATTATTTCCTTCATTAACGTATCCATGAGATTTATGGACATCTCATTTGATACATTTTCTAATGGCTATTTCATCCATAGTTAATGCACCAATTATTGATTTTTTCTTTGATTTGGCTTTAAGTGTCTCAAAAGACTCTTTAGTAAATAAAGCCTGGGTCACATTCAACACCTTGATACCATTTACTTATGGTTTTTGGATGGGGTAAGCAAGTATCAAAATAAGTCCGAACATATTTGTATGCGCATGGTGACAAAAAATGTAAATTTTCTTAGTTCAGGTGAATCCTTTTTGGAAGGGATGCTTTGGTGTTTTTTCTGTAACCTTAAAAGCAAATCCTTATTTTTGTCTCCTATACTAGACAATACATCTATAGATTCAGTATTTAGTAATTCTCTGTTCTTTAAATCATTTATTATATTTAATAAATTGTCCGTGCTTTTGATAAAGATGTCAATACCTTCATTGCTCGCTGAGGAGTTGTAGGAAGATCTTCTGTCTTAACACCACTGGCACCTATTTTTTTTCGTTTACTTGGTGTCAGTTCCATGTTTTTGTTTTTGTTTTTTCTTTTTTTAGCTACTGACGGCTGATAATAACTGGGATATCCTTCAAATATTACCGGTTTAGCATCTGTTTTAAGTTTCTTGATTGAAAACCCAGTCATGTAACTGGATTTTTCAAAATGTTTTGAACATAACCTAGAGTATTTATTCGGCTCCCAATTTTTGCGTCTCACAGCCTTTATCCACTGATCTCTGATTTCTGGACATTTTGGAAACCTGCAATAAAATGATTTATTTTATTAAAATGATAAACTGTTTTCATGAAAATATAGTATAAGATATATATGTATATATACAGGGTGTCCCAGAACTCAACGTCTAGCCGAAACGGGGTGACAGGATTGATTGTAACCATCATGAGAAAAATCAGAAAAAAAATCTATCCCATGCAGTTTGTAAATTATGGGCATTTAAGAATTCCAAATTGTGCCATTTTTCGAATATTGTGGTTAATTTTTCTTATTTTTGTTCATTTAAACTTTGGAACCGTAACCCTAAATAACATTTCTAGAACCACAGTCAAAAATAATGACACAACTGCCCCAAGTTTTCTAGAATTAAGACTATTTGTTAAACTATGAATATAAAATTTTCAAAATTTGTTTCCTCAGTTCACTCAGTTCAAATTTTTTTTAAAACATTTGAACTGAGTAAAATGGGTTAGCAAAAATCAGGTTACTCAAGGTTTTTATTTTTTACTACTTTTATTTAGTATCAAACTAACAAGTATTGTACCATTTTACAATCCTGATTAAATGCGCGAATTTATAATGGCGCTTGCCAAGGCACTTTAGTAAATTTTTTAAAGGGAGGGCCTTTCAAAGGCGACACATTTTGTAAATTTTAAATTCATAGTTTAACAAATAGTCTTAGTTCTAGAAAACTTGGGGCAGTTGTGTCATTATTTTTGACTGTGGTTCTAGAAATGTTATTTATATATACATCCAAAATTCAGTTGGAAAAAAGTGGAGATCAATTTAAAATAAAGAAAGGAGTCCGGAGACCCAATGTCACCTATAATTTTTTCAGCAGTTCTTGAAAGTGTATTCAGAAGGCTAACATGGGATGAATATGGTCTAAATATCAATGGAACCCCACTAAGCCATTTACAGTTTGCAGATGACATCATTTTGCTAGCTGATTGCTCCACAAAGTTGCAACAGATGCTGCAAGAACTGGACAGAGAGAGTAAAAAAGTTGGGCTAAGCATGATGCAGAAAAAACTAAATTAATGACTAATAAAACAAGGGATGTAATTTAAGTAGACAACCACCAAAATCAGTATGTCGAAGAATATACTTACCTAGGACAGATTATAGCTAATTCAAAACAAATGGATAGAGAAATAGATAAAAGGGTGAGCAATTCTTGGCACAAGTTCTGGTCTTTGAAAGAGATCCTAAAGGAAAGATCAATTCCGCTCAAACATAAAATGAAAGTGTTTAATAGCTGTATCATACCCATTCTGTCATATGGCTGCCCGACATGGTCTTTATCGAAACAAAATTACAGAAAACTTCAAGTATGTCAAAATAACATGGAAAGAAGTATTCTGAATATAAAACTTAAAGACAAAATAAGATTAGAAAAAATAAAACAAAGAACAAAGTCAAAAAGTATAACAGAATTAATAAAACTACAAAAGTGGCTATTATGTTCTAAATAAAACGTCCTTTTATTATAACATAGTATATTCGTGTTATGATGCTAAGTAGCCTGTCCATTTTGTGACAAGTCAAAATGGCGGCCCAAAACGTCAACCACAGATTAAGTTAGAAATGAGGTTACATATAAACTTATGTCAAAACCTGGAGCTACATACAGATACAACATACCTTTCCCCCAAGTATGAACAATAAACACATAAACTTAAACTCAACCCCAACCTTAACCTAAATCCGATAACACTATCATGAAAACCTTAAATTAATACTAATCTTAAATTAGCATACAGTTTCATGTTTAAGCTATGTACAATAATTCCAAAGGCTTGTCATATGGACGTTTGTTATGACTAGTCGTCAACTTATTTTTCAGTTTCCCCCCAGAATAACCCGCGTCGTACTCTAAAGGTATGCCCAGCACTTCAGCCCACTTATCGGCACTCGGTACCTCCAGTATCTCGTGATCCATTACTTCTGGTTCACAAACCCCCTGATCTACACTAACAGACGAACCTCCTTCCATGGCTGCCACTTCCAATCTATCTCCTTCAGCCTGAATTGGATCTATCGCCTCGTTATTTTTCGTTTTAATCAATTGATCAATGTGTCGGTGAACCACATTGCCCTGGACATTAGAAACACCATAGCTAGAAGGACCGTTTCTGTTCACTACTGTACCGGGTAACCATCGAGGTCCAACATTGCTGTAATTTCTGTACATTACATTCTGACCCACATTGGTTTCACGCTGAGTCTTTTGAGCATTACTGGTGATTTGTTGATCCCTTTTCTGACGTACGCGATTATCCGGATGAATAGTATCCAACAACGTACGTAAACGTCTGTTCATTAAGAGCTCAGAAGGAGCCTTATTAGTAACCGTACAAGGTGTCGTTCGTAATCCCAATAGCATGTTCGGAATCTTAACATCCCACGACAAATCTTCCATTTTTCGCAATTTATCCTTGACGGTTTGCACCATTCTTTCGGCCAAACCATTTGTGGCCGGATGATACGGGGCTATTGTAACCTGTTTAATCTTATTTGCGTCTAAAAATTGACGCATCTCTCCAGAAACAAATGGTGTTCCATTATCTGAAACCAAAGTCTCACACAAACCATGAATAGCAAATATATTTCTTAGGTGTCGAATCACCGTCGCTGAAGTCATATTATTAACAATTATCACCTCAGGCCACCTGGAGTATGCGTCAACCACTATCAAAAAGGATTTTCCCTGAAAAGGTCCAGCAAAATCCACATTTACACGTGACCATGGTTTTGTCGGAGTGATCCATTCCCCCTTAGTTTTTGGAGGCATGTGTCTATGTTCAAGACATTTATTACAATTGCCTACTAAAACCTCAATATCTTCATTTAATTTTGGCCACCATACATAACTTCTTGCCAAGGCTTTTGTCTGGACAATGCCACTGTGTGTCTTATGTAAAGCACTCAAAACAGTTTTTCGTATGGATGGTGGCACTACCACCCGACAACCGAGTAAAACACAGTCCTCATGTATAGAAAGCTCTGTACGATTCAACCAGTAAGGACGCAACTCATCATCTGACATCTTGGCGGGCCACCCACTAAGCACATAGTGACTGACCCGAGACAAGATTTTGTCTCGCTTCGTAGCTAACGCTATTTGATCCGCATCCACTGGAAAATCTGAAGGTGTCTCAGCCATCAGTAACACGTCACAAAGCTGTTGCTTTGGTTGATCTGGGACAGGCTGTGGCCATCGACTCAATCCATCAGCATGTCCAATCTGTTTTCCCGGCTTGTACACGATATTGTAATCGTGGGATGTGAGTATGATCGCAATTCTAATAAGTCTTGGTGATAAAACTGCAGGTATTGGTCGCTTTGGATCGAATATACCTAGCAACGGTTTATGATCAGTGACAATTGTGAAAAATCTTCCCGATAGGTAGTTATGAAATTTGGCTAAACCAAATGATATAGCAGTCGCCTCTTTGTCAAGTTGTGAATAACGACGCTCGTGCGTGTGCAAAGTTCTGGAACCCATCGCTACCGGGCGCTCCTGCCCGTCCTCCATAATGTGTGACAGAACCGCACCGACTCCGTACTCTGAACTGTCACAGGTGAGTACCAACGGCTTGTTCAAATCGTAATGTACGAGTGTCAAATCAGACGATAACAAAGACTTAGCTGCATCAAAACTCGATTGTTCTCTGTCTGTCCATTTCCAACATTGTGACTTATCGAGCAATCTATGTAGAGGCTCGAGTAAGCTAGCTTTGTTAGGTACGAACCTCTCATAAAAGTTGTATAACCCCAGGAAAGCTTGTAGCTGTTTCACATTCTTTGGTTCAGGCGTGTTGAAAATCGATTCAACTTTGCTGGGCGCCGGGTGAATACCCTCCGCATCGATGACAAAACCCAAAAACTCAACACGTTCTTTGGCAAACTTACATTTGTCCTTGTTAAGCCGCAGTCCTGCCTTCTCGATGCGTTCCAACACTATGTCGAGACGCTCCGTCATCTCCATCATCGTTCGGCCGCTGATGATGATGTCATCAATTAGCACCGCAACGCCAAACACTCCAGCTAACAATGACGTCATCAAACGCTGAAAAATACCAGGACACGCTTTTACACCGAAAGCCAATCTATGCACAGTAAATAAACCTTTGCACGTGTTCAGTGTTAACAATCGCGCGGTGGTATCAGATACTGGTACTTGAGTATAGGCCCGCTCCAAATCGAGTTTGGTGTAAAATTTCCCTCCAGCAACAGTCGCGAACACTTCACTAGCGGTCGGCATAGGGTAAGTGTCAGACTCGGTAGCCTGATTCACCGTACTGCGATAATCTCCACATAGGCGTATGTCACCATTAGACTTAGGTATAGATACTACCGGAGTCGCCCATTCTGAAAAAGATACAGGACGTAGCACACCCTCACCCATCAAACGGTCTATTTCATTCTCAACTTTATCCTTTGAAGCGTAAGCCACGGAACGAGCTTTTAAAAACTTAGGCGTAGAGTTTGGTTTTAAATATATAGTCACAGGTTCACCTCTGTAGGTACCGAGTCCCTCCCTGAAAACTTCGCTATGTTTAGCTATGACCCTGTCGACCGGTGACAGATCTAGCACACAAATCATGTTCACATTCAATACGATTCCTAAAGCCTCGAACCAATTACGTCCTAACAAATTCGGTCCTGAACCCCGAGCTACGATAACATTCAAATCGCACTTAATGTCCTTATACTGTACTTGCACTTTAGCTTGTCCGATGACAGCGACCTGCGAGTTGTTCCACGTGCACAACCGGTTGGGTAGCTCGCTCAACGCTCCGTCGTCGGCGCTGGGCCGCATGAACGCCCATGTCGCAAGGTTCACGAGAGAGAACGCAGCGCCGGAGTCCACCTCCATGGTGACCGGCACACCGTTCAACAACAGCGTCACCACAAAAGCTGGAACGCGGGCCCCCGACCCGCCTATGTTGTAGATACCGTTCAGCTGTACCGTGGTCTCATCATCATCGGTATAATTAATTTTTACACCCCGATTTTTCTTCTTGGCTGTACAAATCTTTTCGATGTGACCCTTTTTCTGACAAAATCGACATATAGCATTGATAAATCGACATTCGCCTCCATGACGACCACCACATCGATAGCACATTCGATCATTAGATCTAGATTGCACGGCGTTAATGTCCATCTGCTCCGGCGGCGTCGGCAACGTCAACGCGGCGCTCGTCGCCGGCTGGTAGCCCGCCCCAGCGTTATGCATCATCAAAGCATCTCTTCCCGCGCTCTCGGTTGATAACAATGCATCTACGGCATCTTCGTAACGCAAATTATCTTTCTTCAAAAGCTCAAACTGCAACTTACGATCAGTCATCCCGCACACTATTCTGTCGCGGAGCATGCGCTCCATGTCTAAGAAATTGCACCGAGAACATAATTTCCTGAGTTGTGCGATAAATTCCGAAGCTGTTTCGTCTTGTTTTTGATCTCTCTTATAAAATTTGTACGAAGACGAAATTTCATTGGGCTTCGGACTGAAATGTTTGGTCAAAATCGTCACTATCTCACTGAATGACACTTCATTCGATTTTCTTGGTGTAATCAATGCGAGAAGAATCTCAAAAACTCGAGCACCACAAATTGTAAAGAAATTAGCCCTTTGGGCTGAATCTAACACGATTCCATTTGCTTCAAAGCAATATCTAAGTCTGTCTATGTAATTGTCCCAGTTATCACTCTTCACATCAAATTCACCGAATTTCACTGATTTTCGTTCCATTGTCCCGATTTAGTCCTCGTCGCCACTATTATGTTCTAAATAAAACGTCCTTTTATTATAACATAGTATATTCGTGTTATGATGCTAAGTAGCCTGTCCATTTTGTGACAAGTCAAAATGGCGGCCCAAAACGTCAACCACAGATTAAGTTAGAAATGAGGTTACATATAAACTTATGTCAAAACCTGGAGCTACATACAGATACAACAGTGGCGATGGGCAGGACACATGTCGAGAGATAACCAGGAAAAATGGAACCAAAATGTATCAGAGTGGTACCCAAGAGAGGGAAAAAGAAACAAAGGAAGGCAACAGATAAGATGGGAAGACGACATAAAAAAGGTGGCTGGCATAAATTGGAAACAATTAACACAAAACAGAAAGGAATGGAAGTCCTGGGAAGAGGCCTATGCCGGAAGGCAAGCTGATGGGGAAGAGGAGGCAGAGTCGATGTCAACAAATATTTAATTATGTCATTATTTTATAAATTAAGCCAATTGTGTTAATTTCTTAAATATTATATCGTCAGCATTAAGGCTATAAATAGATAAATAAATAAAAATTAGCAAAGCAGATATAATGCATATCAGGTCTTTTGCTACGAAGACCTAAAGCGATTTAGGTAATTTACAAAACAGATATTATACGTTTTAGGTATTAAGCTACTTTGACCTTTTATTTTTTTGACGACTCGCTCATGAGGGTTCTTGGGCATAGCATAGACAAAATAACAAGATCTCCGCCTATGTCTAGATCGTAATGATGTCATATTTTCTGTCAAAAGAGTTCTGTAAAAGATGTGTCAGTTGCTGCCGGCATGTCATCCATCTTTGTTGTTCAGCCGACAGTAGTCGAGCGATTCCACCATCACCACGGAGGTGAAACCGCAATGCGGTAAGATCAGTCTCAACAATATATCTTTGGTCATATGATCATGTAACAGGGGGCGAGTCTATTGCCATCTACGGGGCACTGTTCCAGTCTCCGGACTGTTATTGAGAAAATCTTACTTTCTCAGGAAAACCCAATAACTGTCAAACCCGGGGATCGAACCCATGACTTCGAGGTTCCAAAACGGCACTTCCACTACTACACCAAGACCAAGCGAGCGAAGCTGCTGGCGGGTCAGCTAGTCAACCATATTTATACACAAACTTTTGCATTGTTGTGGTACATCACTAGTCGCAAGGCGTAAAACAATGCTTTTGACATACTTAAATTAAAGCTTTAAAATCATAACTATTTACCACCACGTGGAAGTGATATGACGAAAAAAATATATATTCCTTAAGCCAGATCAAATTTTGCTTTAAAATTGGTTATTTTCGAAAAAAAACGCCCACAAAGACTTACGTGTGAAATGATAATTCTGGGTCTTTTACTCCTCCTTTAGTTGTTCTTGATGGACAAAACACAGCACAACACGACATAGTTTCACTATGTAACACTATATTTAGTCTTCACTCACAGCGATGTTTCCATTTAATTTCACTTTTAGATATGATGCGTTACAATGTTGTGGCCTACAAGTCGGTCAAAACAAAACCAAAGAGTAGAATAACTGTCAGTGCTGCCATTTTCTAGGGACTAAAAATCTGTACATTCGACAGCAAAATCCGTACGTGCAATAAATCTGAAACTCCATAGGTACCAAATCTATACAAAATAAACCTAAAATTAAAAGCGAAAATGATTAAGTAGTAATTTCTCAATTTTTTTTATCATTACTATTGTCAACATTCAAATGTTAACAAGGTGTATCTCCTAACAAGTGTTTCGTTTGAAGGAGTCCTTAGATTGTCTCTATTGAGAGTTGATTCGTTCCTTGGGTTTTATTAGATTAATACCGGAGAAAATTAGCTCAACGGCTGCGCTTGAATGAGTCAAACACATAGATTGCTAAACAAATCTGCTTAAAGTCGGGTAAACACGTTCTCATACGCTGGATTGGTGGCTGTTTCCCCAGTATTCTTCCAAAGACATCAAATTCGTCGAGTGTTGTACTGTGTTGTTGACAAAGCGCAATATATTTATCTTCGTTCTCTTTCTTTTACTTTATTTACTTGAACCGTTGATTGCAATCTATGTCATGTCAACCGTGTAAGCAATCTTTGTCATTTTCCGTTTTATGTTGCCGTTTTATATGTGCGTGGTTGTCACCACGGGTAAAAAAACTATGTATCGAAGTATCTGTTTTTGTGACTTTTGCGTGTAGTACTTTAAAAAAGTACTTATAATTGCTTCTTATTGCAAATCTGAACACATATCCGTACGCAATTTTTATTCGTACGTACTACTCGAAATTCCGTACATGTACGGACGAATCCGTACATATGGCAACACTGAATTTAACTGTCCTAAAACAAAAGAGGACACGAAGCAAGGGGTTGCCAATCTTACATTAGCTTTCTCGTTTTAGATGATGTTCTAGATGACGACCCGTGTAATAGGAAGAGAAGCTTGACAATGTGTATACAGAATTAACTTCGGACTGGCAACGCCTCGTCGCTTTGTCCATTGTGTTGTGATACATCGTTCTAGATTGAAAGCCATTTTTTTTTATTACTTATAATAAAAGTGGGCTAAAAAGGCTATAATTTGTTAAATATATTTATTCCAAACTACATGTGTAGTATGTCGTGCAATAAAAAGTAGTCAATGTGTTCATCCAGGCTAATAGTTAATCCATCTCTATACCAAATTTCAAGCATCTAAATCCATATACCTAATTGTTGAAGCGTGTAGAAGACATTATAAACACCATTTACATAGAAACCAAATTTCACAACTGTAATATGTATTTCTAATGTAAATAAAATAAAACAATGTTTTGACTTAATTCGTTATTTATTGTCCTTTAAATACGAGGGCAATTTGAAAAGTTCTTAGCCTATCATGGTAAAAGTCATTTTTTTTTTGTAACTCTCCTCATTTTGTAGTTACATTATTTAGCAACAAGTATGCACAGTATAGTTTATTCACAGTAACTCATTGTTCGTTTACACGTGATACCGTAAGTCAAGTCAGAGCTATTTTTGAAAATGGATAAAATTGAACATCGTGCAGTGATAAAATACCTGAATATGAAAGGTTTAACTCCAAAAGCTATACATGAAGACATGTCTGCTACTTTGTGTGAGTCCGCTCCTTCGTATGCGACTGTTAAAAACTGGGTGGCAGAGTTTAAACGTGGTCGTGAGACCATTCAAGATGAGCCCCGTAGTGGCCGGCCTTCGACTGCTTCCACTGATCAAAACAAAGAAAAAATCTGTGATTTAATTTTATCTGATCGAAGATTGACTGTCGAGGAGATAGCTAAGACTGTAGGCATCTCATCTGAGCGAACACATCATATAATTTTATTACTACTGAACTTGGATTCTCTAAGGTGTCTGCGCGGTGGGTACCGCGACTGCTTTCAGTGGAACAAAAACGCAACCGACTCACAACTTCTCGCGACTGTTTAGAGTTATATGAAGCTGACCCAATAGAATTTGTTGATAGATTTATAACCATGGATGAAACCTGGGTTCACCACAATACACCCGAGACAAAAGAACAATCGAAACAATGGAAAAGAGCAGGATCGCCACCCCAAAGAAGGCAAAGCTGGTTTTATCGGCGGGCAAAGTCATGGCATCCGTTTTTTGGGATGCAAGGGTATAATTCTCGTGGATTATTTAAAAAAGGGTGAAACAATAAACTCCGATTACTTTTGCAACCTGTTGCGTCGTTTGAGAGAAGAAATCAAAGAAAAACGTCCAGGTATATTGAGAAGAAAAGTCTCGTTTCATCAAGACAATGCGCGCGTTCACACCTCTGTGCAATCCATGGCAGAAATCCATCAATGTGGCTTCGATTTGTTACCTCATCCCCCATTTTCACCGGATTTAGCACTTTCATAATGTCATTAATATTCGAATGAAAGCCACTGTAGCATCGAAGTTTTTAAACTGGTTGAGACAAAGGGTTACAGAGCAAAATTCAATAGCGTTTGCTACCGATTCATTAAGCAGTTGAACCACTAGAGCTTTACCTTCATAATTGGTCTTTTTTATTTTTTGACGCAGAGTAATCCTTTATGGATACCACCAGCCCCGGAGAGAGCACGGTGGTTATGTGGGAGTCTCTGCCAGAAGGGCAGCATACCCACCAAACCTCTGCAGTGTTCCGCCACTGCCGCTTTTGGCGGGAAAGCAGGACAGATTTCGCACACGACCGCGAACCCACCGCGGCTGTCCGTTGCCGGACCCTTCTCTTTTGCAGCACGCCAGAACACTTGGCCGCAACCGCCGGGGGACCAAACCCGCAAACGGACGCCGGACTCCCCCGAGTCTGGGAAAAGGGAAGACCACGGAAGGCAGGGAGAGTGCCTCACTATAATACCGGCACTCCTCTCCCGCCGCGGCCACCAACTCTCAGCCGCGGTACCGCCCATACGACATTGCAGCCCGCCTCAGTGTTGCAGTAGCACCCACACACCACCGCAACAATTTTCAAAATTTTCACCCTTATCCTGGTCTATTGTCTTGTCACATTTAGGACTGAATATCGTCCCATGAAGTGTGGGTGTTGTAATACACCTCTTCCATCCCTTATCTATATCCCACAACCGAAATCCAAATTAGAAAAATATATTATTTACAGATTTTGGCCCGTTGTTATAATAAGTATAGATAGTCTAGATCTAAATAGATAACTTACAGCTTCTACAGTTGCACTTTCCAGCTGATTTACATGCTAGTAAATTTATTCATAATGTTATTATTTGCATCAATATTAATCAGTAGAGAAACTAAATCTATATAATCGCGAAACTTACATTTGTATGCAGTGTTGGTGTTGAATTCTCATACAGATAAGTCAAGCTGTTTGTCTTACGAAAGCATTGCGGCTTAAAGTGCCTCGAACACATGCGTGTATACTTTGTTGGCTCCCAACTCTCTCGCTGTGTCGACTTTATCCATAGTTTTCTAATATTGATGTCTTTTGGAAAACTGTAAAAAAATTAAACAGCATAGTTGTAGATTTCGTGTGACAAAGATAGAACGAAAATACTTTTTAATAAACATAATAACCATTAAAATAAATTAACCTTTATTTTAAATAATGTTTTCTAGTTCACTATTCTACCTTAATTTTGGGTACTAGGCATGGGCAAATATTATAACATGACTGGTATCCCCAAAACGCAACACATCCAACCAATTTCAGAAGTTTTCATGATGCCTAGTAAAAAAGTCACCAGAATTCATTATTCACCTAGGTACATAATTTGGGTGGTTAATACTACATAATTCGCCTACTTTCGCCAATTTAGGTATTATTTCGAATTTTTATACATACCATATTCGTACGAATGACAGCATCAGCAGTCATGCGAGTCTTATAAGATACAATGTATATTTATTTATATTAAGAACTAGACTTACGAATGAAAGGTTATGTTTTCGTCTTGACGTTCACTTCGGCTTTTGCAGCCTAAAACACAACAATGAACCATTGTTTATATGCTCTATACACACAAAAACATATCACGATAACAATACAACATTTTTCGTTGTAAACTCAGATTTCACTAGAATTACAAAATTCTCACAACTGTCTGGCACACTTGGTTGGCCAATTGCGAAGAGTGCCCAGCAAAAAAAAATGTTTGACTACAACATAGTTTAATCAGAATATATCTAAAGAGCATAGACCAAAATGTATACAAGTAAACAGACTGGTATTTTGTACCTTTTTTGTGATATATATTCATTTAAAGCCAAGATCACCAAGGATAGATGGCGCTGGAGATGTATATACAGGTTGTCCCAAGAAGTAGTGATATACTGAAGCTGGGAGGTAGAGGACCTAGAGGGCTATCTGAATGATCCCCATGTACGTTCCGCGACTTTTCATATTTTCAGAGTTATTACTTTTTTTTAATTTTTTACCTATCGCCGAGTACGATGATATTTTTATTTACGGTGACGTGAATTATTGCGGTAGATGCTTGATTTGATTTGTGTGGTAAGCTTATAGATAGGCCAATTCAGTTTGGTAACATTTATTATCCTTAGATCTTTGAATAAAATTAAAAAAAAATGCCTCGAAAGATAAATTTACCGAGTATGTTCACAACTTCAAAGGCCCTTAAAAAAATAAAATCACATAAAAAAATACCGTTTGACTTTTAAAAACTTGCTCTATCTAACAGATAGCTACCCTGAAAATTTTTCATTCAATTCATTTTATTATATTTATACGGCTTCAATCAAAAAATTGAAATATAAATGTGGTAAGTGCAAAATTTTAATTTACATGATGATTAATGCAAGCTTAGCAAAACGTTTCTAAATAAATTTCGTTCTAAATCATCCACTATAGTAGTAGATGCAGTTGTTGAAGAAGTAGAAAGAGACCAGTGGACCAGTGTGAGAGTTATGGAACGTTGTACTGGACTTCCTAAATCTTAGGTACACCGTACACTACAGAGCGTAGGATATCATCCGTTTCACATTAGAAAAGTGTAACAGTTGAAACCGGAAGATTACAATCGCCGAATTGAGTTCTGTCAGGAAATGCTGAGTTGACAAGCTGAAAACGAACATTTTTTTAACCAAACCTTGTGGATGGATGAATCCCACTTTAGAGGCAATGGGATTTTTAATATGCACAATTCTCACTCATGGGCAAATGAAGATCCGAATTTAAAAAGGGAATCGACATTCCAGGAACACTTTAGTGTTAACCTTTGGTCTGGCATAGTTAACGGTCAGCTAATCGGGCTTTCAGCTGCCAGACCGCTTGGGCGGCAATCACTTTTTAAATTTTCTACGCGTCGATCTGCCCCTGCTGTTAGAAGATGTGGACTTGGAGGCACGCAGAAGCATAGTACTGCAGTGTGATGGTGCACCATGCCATTTTGCCTTAGACGTGAGAAACTATTTAAATAATAGATACCCTGAAAGGTGGATTGGTCGTTGCGGCCGGGGTGACGCCTCCACGGTCCTCCGACCTAAGCCCTATTGATTTTTTTGTATGGGGATACTACAAAGACCTCGTCTACTCGAAAGAATGCCGCAATTTGGACGAGTTAAACCGGAAATTGAGAGTAGCAGAAGAAAGCATTAAAAATAATAGAAAGTCATTCAGACGTTTAAAAGACCACTTTTTCCGGCAATGTCGCACTTGCATTGAGCAACATTTTGAAAATTTATTGTAATTAAACACCTTGTAATTGGTTTTGCTTTGCTTGCATTAATCATCATGTAAATTAAAATTTTGCACTTACCACATTTAGATTTCAGTTTTTTGATTGAAGCCGTATGAATATTAAAATGAGAATTTCAGGGTAGCTACCTGATAAATAGAGCAAGTTTTTAAAAGTCAAACGGTATTTTTTAAAGCTATTGCATAGCTTCTATCGCGGGCCTTGAGCGTGGAGACCGAATCCAGAAATTCCGACTCCATCTATCGATGAATAGCAGAACTTTTAATGACTTTTTGAAATATTACGCTTGTCTCTTTAGTTCAGCAACTCGCCTCTAGATGGCATTGGTTAAATAATTATAATTGAATAAGTTGATTTGGCATTTATCGATGAATAGCAGAACTTTTAATGACTTTTTGAAATATCATGCTTGTCTCTTTAGTTCAGCAACTCGCCTCTAGATGGCATTGGTTAAATAATTATAATTGCATAAGTTGATAAAAACAGCTATGCAATAGCTTAACCGCGGCAGTCTCCAAGTGCCACATGTCTTTTTTTGTGATTTTATTTTTTTAAGGGCCCTTGAAGTTGTGAACATACTGGGTAATTTTATCTTTCTTGGCATAAAATTATTTTTTTATTTCATTCATAGATCTAACGATAGTAAATGTTACCATTCTGAATTGCCATATCTATCAGCTTAGCACACAAAAAAATCAAGCATCTACCGCAATAACTCACGTCACCATAAATAAAAATCTCATCGTACTCGGCGATAGGTGAAAAATTAAAAAAATAAGTTATATACTCCGAATATACGAAAAATCGCGGAACATACATGGGGGTGATTCAGATAGCCCTCTAGGTCCTCTACCTCCCAGCTTCAGTATATCACTACTTCTTGGGATATCCTGTATATATAGCATAATATAAACAGATTAATAGTGCGTTCGAATAGGCTATTTGTGATCGTTTTTAGCGAAAATAACGCTGAAAACGCTCACAAGGGGCGTTCGAATTGGGAATGTGTGGGTGAAAATGTCGTTCATGTCTCTTTTTGTTCAGAGTTCGGAAAGCTTTAAAAGAGGAATTTTTGACACCAAAAAGTGCAATTTTTGACCCTCGTCCGGAGCATGGTTGTTTGTGATCGTTATTTGACATCTATGTATTTGACAGCATAATCATGCGATTTTAGGTCTTAAGCTCAGTTGAGTGTTCGAATAGGGTATGGGCAAAAGTGGCAAAAATAACGTTTTTGAGCTTTCCGAACGCTTTAACAAAAGAGACATCAATGAAAACGCCACCAATGCTCTCATAAGCTAAACGAACGCACCTCTATGGGCCAAATTAACAAGAAAGAAAAAAAGCTTAATGTCATTGACCGACATCACACGTAAGGCTTCTGATTGGATTATGTATTAGAAAAATTGATTTTTGAGTTATTTTTCATAAGAAGATTTTAATATCTAGTCACCAAAATGTGGCTGGACGAAGCGGACAGCTTTGCGGAAATATTTAAAGGCTATCTGCCCTTCTATTTGTTGGTTGCGGTACCTCTTTTACTCATAGTGGCTCCAGCTTATCCTGTTGCGGCTTCCCACGAATTCTCTGTTTATCGAATGCAACAGTACGATCTGCATAACGTTCCCCATGGTAAATGTCCATTCGTATATTATTAGTTATATATAATATCGATATAATATAGTTTTAAGGTTATTTTGGTAAGTACCTCTTGACAGGATCTAGGTTCTTACTATTACTTTGCTATTGCCTTTTATCAGATTATGTTAATAAAATCCTATTTCACATGAATTTGTGCACAGAATAAATCGAAGCTTGGCAAGAATGTGCCCAAAAATGACTGTTGTTGTTTTTAGTTTATTGCTTTAAACCATGGGCCACTGACAGAATTGTGGCAAACCCACACAAGCCAACAATAAAAGTAGTTGAAGTTGGCAATGACTACTCTTAGTGATTATACATACTAAAATAATGATATTTACATTGGGTATATTGTAATTTTTTTATATAAATGTATGAATTTTTATTAGTATTATTTTTATTAGAAATGATATGATATTTTTGTTTTGAATTTTGTTCTTATTTATGTTGTGTCTTTTAGAGTAATCACTGGAGTGGAACAGTTTGTTTGATTCTCTCTTCTAATCACCGACCATATTCTGTTACATGATAGTTTATGAAACTATCATGTAACAGATACTGGCAAAGTTGCGACACTCAAACAAGTCGCAGGGGCCATACACAAAGAATCTAATCTATATTATCATTAAAAATTCTTGATATCTAGGCTGCCGCAGTGCCAGTTTTAATCTTGAAGGACGTTCATTGACCTCATGGAGCACTTCCCGACACTGTGTGGTGGCCCGTGTTCAAGACATCACAATTGACCAGTTCATGGAGATACGGGTTAAGGCCGGAGCACTCCTTTTGGTACTGCCAAAGAATGATACCATACTTTCTTTAGAGGAGAGAGAGGTAAACTAATCTTTTTCTTTTCATAATATTTTATACCACACCAATCCTCCCGAGGGGACAGAATTAGAGAGTATTCGCTCTGCTGTAAGGATGTGAGAGGCACAAGACTAGGAAACCTGAGTTACTATATTACTTCATCAGTCGAAAGAGCCAGACACAATTTTCCAGACAGATATATCATTGTTATATGGACAATCGACTGGTGAGGGGATATGGTAGGCCTCTAGTGCAAGAGGCTGTCTTGTTTGATACTACCACATTGACAGTGCTGTGAAGTAATAGTGCACAAGCATTACTGTGTTAGAGTGTGAAATCCCCTGTAGTAAGTGATATGACTGGGTGAAGGAGACTTGAAAACCAAACAGTGCTGTGTAATAGTACAGTTCCATGCTCTGTTTGACACTACAACTATCATAGGGATGCACCAAGCTTACCATTTAGCATGTGGTTTGCCCGTCCCGACACTTAATAGTATAAAAACAACACCAGTGGTGTAGCATTTTAACTTACCTAAAAAGAAGGTAGTTTTCAAAAAGGTATGACAGTTTTAGGGATACATACCCAAAGGGTAACGGGACCCTATTACTAAGACTTCGCTGACCGTCTGTCACCAGGCTGTATCTCACAAACCAATAGACATACCTGATACATACAATACATTTATACGAGAAATTTTCACAGATGCTGTATTTCTGTTGCCACTATAACAAAAAATACGAAAAAACTGGCTAACTATGAGTCTGTCGATAATTCTAGAAAATAGTACAGAACCCTTCGTGCGCGAGTCTGTGGCTGGCGCCAAATGCAAAGTCGCGTTATTAATGTGTATGCACAGCTTGTTACTGTCAGGTTTTCGAGCATGTCAGATGCTCATCTTAAGGGCGAGTGCGCAGCAGCATCTGCGAGCTCCCAGCGGGCACGTGCCCTACATGTCTGCCATGCTCGAAACCGGGGTTGAAGTTTACGATCTCTAACATGAATCTTTTGCCGGTTAATAATAATAGTTTAATATGTGTCCACCTCACGAGAATTTCAATACTAAAAAAAGCACAATAGTCATTGTTTTAATTTATTATTCTGTAACTTGCAAAATTGTAGGTGCATTAAAATTTATACGATGAATAATCCACAGAACAACCCTGTACTGAGCATCTGGTAATTAAAGTTGATGCAAAAGGTAATTGTCGAAGGTTCCATAGGTACTCTTAATCCTTCCTATACCGTGATAGTTAAACAAAAGATTTATGAATGAAACTGACTTATATATACGTCTCTGGGACGCAAAGGGTTAAAATATAATTCCTAAATTGAGTATGCCTGCAACTATGAATTGATTACCAAATAATTACTTCTTTGAATAACTAGAAGGCAGATAATTCACTTCGTTTAGCTTAACTGCTCCCAATGTGGTTGGTAGTGCCAAATAATATAATTGATTAGTAATAGTGGGTACACACATACAAGCTCGATCTTAAGCAAGTAAGAACATTTGTACCATGTAAGTCTCAAGACAAATGTTTGAATCCAACCTAAATGTCCTATTGGAACAAGATTCATATTCAAATGTCCATAATTCTTGCTCGATGTTCGAAGCAAACATGTTTGTATATGTTCAAAATATAGCTCTTAGAATTTTAGGAGGCTTTTTAAAAACCATCCCTATACATGTAATGGAAAGTGAGTTATCCATCCCTTCACTTCACTTAAGACAGAGATATCTACCAAGTACTGTCTTATAGCATTATCATGCTCTAATAATGTAACAATTAATTTTCTGAAAGAACTGAGTAACCTATGTGTCCTTAAATATTGGGAAACAAAAAAGAAACCTCTACTAGTTACTGTGTTTAGTGATGTAAAACTCGAATATATTCAATCTAACAATTCACTAAAAATGTTTAGTCTGTCAACTTGGATATCTAATATAAATTTTAATTTGATACAATTGGAAATAGATGGAATTGAACATTCTAAAGTTTATTATGATCCAAGGATTTTAAAATATCATACTTTGCACATGTTACATGAAAAATATGAGGATTGTGTTAAAATTTACATAGACGGATCTACAACTGGTAATGCTATTGGAGCTGCCTATTATGACCCTGTTCATGACGTTAAAGAATATTTCAAAATTGTATCTAATATCCAATCTATAATGATGGTGGAGTTGTTTGCAATCAGAGGCAGTATCATATATTGAATCCATTGGCTATGAAAATGCAGTAATTCTTACAGACAGCAAAAGTGCGCTACAGCATATAGCTCGATGCGCCTCTGGAATAAGAGGTGCATCGATAGCTTATGCCATATTAAAAAAAAATATAAAATTAAATAATAATTATAAGCTGTCTCTGAGATTGCAATGGATTCCATCACATGTGGGTATAAATGGCAATGAGGAGGTGGATAGGTTGGCAAAAGTTTCACTAACATCAGGATCTGATACTTTTATTAAACCTGACTAGACAGATGTCTTAAGAAAATATAAAGATTAAATTTATAATACTTGGAAGGTTCAATTTAATAACATATCGCAAGAGAAAGGTATTTGGTATAGATCGATACAAAATCAACCTCATCATGTGCCTTGGTTCATTAATACAGAATTAAGTAGGTTGATGATTGTAATGGCCTGTAGGCTTCGCTCTGGGCATGTTCCATTAAATAAGTTTAAGCATATGATGCGTAAATCAGACTCGCCTAATTGTGACATCTATAACATAATCAAAAACATCCACCACTTTTTGATGGAATGTGCCCGTTGTGAACCCATTAAAGCAAGACAAAGGGCTGAATTGTTGTGATGTTGGCATGTTTCAGAGTGTCTTGGCTGAACCAACTTCTGACACTGCTAAGACTCTTTACAGATCATGTTATAAAATCATGAATTGTACAAATTGATTATTGTGTGCACCAATGGAGCTGGCATGGCTGCGAACAATGCAGCTAAAAGTTCCTAAAAAATTCAGAATGAAAAAAAATGTTTGTACATGTAGCCACAAAGTTGAGCATCTTACTTTGATTGATGTTTCTGTGAATAGAGTGCATGCCCTCAAACGTCGGACTTTAGTTCATTTTCTCGTCCATTACTGGAAGAGTTCCCACACACTCAAAGTCCTTCAAGCTTTTTACGTGTAGGTGCAAGGTCAAGCATGTTTTTGTTGTAGATAGCCATACTAATATGATTGTTTTGGTTCCAGCATATCCAACTCCTTGAAATGGCAATGGCACAGCAAGAAATGAACGCTCCTGTTTACTTTGCCAAGTGGACATCAGAGGTTGATGAGATTCTCCAAGATTTACAACATAGCTTCATTACTGATGAAAAATCGGGAACCGCCCTTGAAGCCATGTTTAACTCTGTGTCATCAAATGGATATCAAATTGGTAAGTTTAGTATAAGTACAGTAAAATTCAATTGAAATAAATGAAAGGAAAGGGAAATGAAATGAAAATTACATTTAATTTATTAGACACACACATTACATACAATAGATATAACAAGAAAATAAACTAAAAGTTTAATAACCCAACTACTGACATAATTAGCCTGCACAAGTGCATAAAATAGACCATTTTGATTTTTAAGCATTTTAAAGCTTCCCACACTGTCCTCGGCGAGCCGAGGTTGGCTGCCCTTTGTACCGCCACGCTCCTGCACACGCGCGCAGCTGCTTCTTCAGCAGTTTAAAGAGCAGTGCCCTGTAATAATTCCGACGATTCGTCGTACATTATTTCTTCTGAGGTGGAGTCGTTTTCTGGAGCACATAGTCTTATCAGCGGCAATTTTTCGCAGGACTTCACGACATATTATCTAGGAAACTTCGACCAATTATGCTCATAATCGAAATTCCTCTTTAAAGTTTTGATAAAATTTGCACACTTAGCACTTTGCACATTAGGTACACCTACACACATTGCACATTAGGTACCTTGCAAATTTTATCAAAATCGGCCGGTAAATAGCGCCGCAGCAAACTGCCCCCCTTTTCAAGAAAACTATTTCCCCCTCCCACTCAAAATCGCCAACTACAAAAAAAATATATTAAATACATTCGTAGGAAGCCAACGTTAAGATTAGTTCAAAAATGCGACCTGTACTGTACATGAGGACCAAAATACAACCTAACAAATATATGGACAGATGAAAGTCAATTTGGCCAGTTAAAGCAGAGATGCTTCGATCGCTCGGTCATTTATAGTATTTATGTAGGTGGTGTGATGCGACATCTGGATTGTGAAACCCTCCATTTTGTCCACAGTGGTAACAGCATCGACTTCGCAGAAGGTGGAGTCCAAACCTGTGACCCTACACGGCAAGCTGCCCGGTCGCTCGGGCTCTGCACAAACCATTGTCATCGCCGCTCATTATGATTCCTCTGCTATTGTTCCTGTAAGTAAAAAACATAACAAAATTCATTTATTGACATAATAGTGTGTATAATTTAAATTTGAAGCCTCTGGTCCTCGACGTAGCGTTAAACTGTGTTGCGAAGACCAGCACCATCTCCCATATTTGATTCCAGTTAACTAAAATTATGTTGAAGAATAGATATAAAAAATGGGGATCCCAATAATCTATCTATTCGCAGTTTGCCTTACTACTACGCTAGAAATTTGACTTAACTTCCATAATAAATAGTGTAAAATATCTATTGGTAGTAAGGTAAACCGACGATAGATAGGTTATTGTCATCGGCCGTAAGTATGCATACTAAGTAGCGTTTAGTAAGTGAAGCCGTTTTTAATTATATGATTTCTGAAGCACTGACACCTGCTTGGCAAACCAAATATTAGCAATTTTATAAAGAAAGATTTCATTCTCCGACGATAATCGAAAAAAAAATTGTATGTATGAATTATTTAAATAGTGAATGTAATACATACATTTACTTTTCAAAATCAATGACGAACAACGAACAAGAATCATTTTTTCCGCGTTTGAGTGTTCATTAGTTTTTTTTTCAATTAGCAGATTTAAATTTGCAAGTCATTTCGAAATTTAAATAAAACCTTTGATAAGTTACATTATAAAGGCCTATTCAGACCTGAGCGTTATTCGCTACCGCTGTGGGTTGCGAAAAATACCACGCGGAACTCGATGGGTAAATAGTATGAAGTTCCATAACTGCAGCGAAACTTGTACCGCCTAGTGAGGCGGTATTTTCTCTTGTTTGGCGAAACTAGTAACGCCGCCCGCTAACCGTTGCAAACAAATATCTCTACCATGCGCGGTAGAGATATCCGCTTTGGTGTGAACAGTGAAATTAACGCCCTACCCTTTCGGATTTCTCTATCGCTCGCGGTAGCGAATAACGCCCAGGTTTGAATAGGCCTTAACTTTGGTTGCCACGTTTCGAAGGAAAAATAGTTCCATTTTTAAATTACACGACAGAATATGTGTTTACGATGGGTACGTTCCGGTAAGCGCCTTCAACGCTCACAACTGTCGCGCCCCGGTTTGCCGTTCCAGCCCGCGGCACGTAACTCTAGCGCTGACCGTTATTGCGCAGAAGTCAAAAATTGGGTATCACAGGGGGGCTAGAGGGACGAAGGACTCTTGTCTCTCTCTGTCATATCGAAGACGAGGGACTCTTGTCTCTCTGTCACATGTGCGCGACTGTACCCATGCGCAGCTAGCCCCTCCATATTTCGCTCAGCGCTAGAGTTACGTGCCGTGGGTAGTCCCTTTAGTTGACAGTGACAGCTCGCAAAGACCACGTAAACCAACCTTCGAACCGCGAGCGTCGTGGTCGCGGTGTGAGCGTTTTCGGTGACGTCATCGATGACGTATCGAGTCCGTTCTATCGCTCACGATAATCGTGGGCTTGTAAGGTAATCTCGCATGTATGTGGTCAGTACTGCAATTTCGAAAAAGATTAAATTTTTTTTTCCTTACAGGATCTCTCCTTTGGAGCAGACTCCAACGCATCAGGCGCAGTGGCGATCCTGGAACTGGCGCGCATATTCTCCCGCCTATATTCTATGGCGGCGGTGCGCGGCGCGGCCTCGCTCTTGTTCGTTTTGCATTCCACCGGCCACATGCTCAACTATGTAGCAGCTAAGAAATGGCTGGAAGAACAGCTGGATGGGAGTGATGCTTCCTTACTACAGGTTTGTAAAAAAAACTTATGTTCATTCAAATTGTCAATTACTATTACGAGTACTAATTCATTGTACTAACACGATTCCATATTGTACAAACTTACTTCCATTCAAATTGGCAATTACTATTACTATTTAATTGTACTAAAACTATTCCATTGTATTAGTAATGCCATTGTCCTATTTCTCGATAAAACTAATCCATTGTCCTATTTCTCGATAAAACTACTCCATTGTACTATTTCTCGATAAAACTACTCCATTGTCCTATTTCTCGATAAAACTACTCCATTGTACTATTTCTCGATAAAACTACTCCATTGTACTATTTCTCGATAAAACTATTTCATTGTACTATTTATTGTTCTGTACTGTTTGTTGATCCTAAAATAATAAAATTAAAATAATGTAAGGTCTGATTAAACCATTAATCGAACTCAGTAGAAAAAAGTTCAAAACAAGATCAAGTGCCATTGACATCAAGTGATATTGTTGGTGAAATATAAATTACCTTTTATGTCATTAGCTACAATTGTATGATGACTTTAAATGATCGCTTTTACATTGTTTAGGTTGAATTGATCGCTTCATTGGTGTAATCCGACGTTAAGCTCACGCTGATCCCGTTTCGTTTTCGTTCAGGGGGTCGTTCCGTACCTCAGAGCGCGGTTGTTTAGTTGTTTTCTAACTCGCTCTGAGGTACGGAACGGCCACGGTTGTTTTCTAACCTCTAACAGACTTTGACAAATTCGACATTGGCAGATCACTTGATCCTTACCTAATTTTCTTTGAGACGAGAGAAGAAGAAGAAGTTTGTTGTAATCTGATTGGTCAAAGTTATGTCAGATGCGTGTTGCAACCTTTTACCGATCGATTTTGATGGTTAAAAAGTGTCGACGCTCCGAGGTTCGGATCGCTCGAGTTAGAACAATCGAGTGCTTTACCCTGAGGTTCGGAACGGCGTTAGTGCGAAAAGTTGCACTCCGAGTGCGCTCTCACGGAGGTTCTGAATGCGGCCCAACCAATAAACTAGTTGACACATTCAAAAATAAACTACAATGTAATGTTAACATTATAGTGGTTGCAGCAACTAACTCAAATAATTTAATAAATTATTTATCATGCATAGGATTTACTTTATTTTGAATAAACAAAATGTGTTCAAAAGTTTCTAAGTAGAAGTCCATGACCTCGAAGTAGCGGCGGAAACATGATAGTGTCGTGCCTTATAAACAGATTGAGAATCAAGCAAGGGAAGAAAGCATCTGCAGACAGGCCGGTTGGCGCAGTTGGTAGCACCCCTGCCTTCTGAGCCGCTGGTCCCGGATTCGATCCCCGGACAGGTCAAACATTTGTGTGCATGAACATGTCTGTTTGAGCTGTGTCTGGGTGTGTATATGTACATAAGTATGTATATCAGTCATCAGGTTATCATAGTACAGGCTCTGTCCAGTTTGGGATCTGAAGACCTTTGGGTGGATGTTGTCCCATATTATTATCTAATATTATCGCTTTAAAACTTAATACATACTAGGTCAAAGGACAATGGATGTGAGTCCATAAACACGGTTATTGCCCCAATTGCAAATAATAAGTTTGTTATACATGTTTTATATTAAATAAATGCCTAAGTTTATAATAATAATCAATAGTTAATTTGTTTTTCTTGTAATCAATCTTATAAAAAATAAATCAGACATTTAATTACTGTTTGTATAAGTCACGTGGATGCATTACTAAAGCTTGCTAACACGATTGACGTAAAAAACAAAAATACAGTTTCATGAATTTATACACTTAAGTGACACTCGTACACCATTGTGAACATCAACGGTTATTAACTCGTCCGCATCAGGACAAAAAATAACAATAGATTTATGAATGAAACTTGCCTCGAATGAAGGTTGCTGATCCCAACAGATTAATCCACAACTATTACCTACACGTCAAAACTTGAGAAATGAGAGTCATAGTTAGTTGTACAAGCAAAAAGTATTATAATCACAACACTATTTTTTGCCCAAGTGACATCATACGTCGTATAGGCCGCCATTGAATAATGTTTTAGCGCCACATTAAAAAAAATAATTAAAAATGCCAGGTGTGTACTTCGGTGTCCTGAATAATTTAACATACATTTAAAAAAGATGTTGTGAAGTCTTAAATCACAAACGCGAGTACGAACGTTTCTGCTTGCCACACAAATATTTGCCCCGGACAGGGATTGAACTGGGGACCCGAGCTTCGGAAGCAGGACTGACTACCAATTGACCTATCGGGGTAGTCAATTAAACCCTAAGGCTGGTTTTTTTATACCTAATTGAAAACTGTTACACATACAAATGATTAAAAAAAACTTGCCAAAAAATGGAACCGACTTCAATACCAAAAAGTGTGAAATAACTGAATGAAGTCGGTACCATGATAGTTCAAAAGTAGGTACCTTATATCACAATATTATGCGCATGGCACCAACCTCAACAAGTTATTTCACACTTTTTGGTATTTAAATCGGGTCCATTTTTTGGTTAAAAAAATTTTGCACCTCTTTTAGTGACCCTTGCTACTTACGGAGTCGATTGTTATTCACCGTCAATGATGATATCGTCAAGATAGGCGTAACAAATTTTAGTTTTATGAGTGTAACATAAAAACTGCTTGACCAAATTTGATGAAATTTAAATGGGACCACCTCGGAAGTATACTCTACCAAACAAAAAGGAATTTTAAACTATCGGTTCACAAATGGGGGAGAAATCGAATAACATACACTTTAAAAAAAATACATATAACCACCTCCTTTTTTGAAGTCGGTTAAAAATGCCATAAAATGTATGTATGATCCGTTATTTTAACCATTTGTAAGAGGGTCATTTGAAAAGTTCTTAGCCTAACATGGTTATAGTCATTGGTTTTTTTATAACTGCCCTCATTTTGTAGTTACATTATTTAGCAACAAGTTTAGTTTATTCACAGTAACTCATTGTTCGTTTACATGTGATACCGTAAGTCAAGTCAGAGCTATTTTTGAAAATAGATAAAGTTGAACATCGTGCAGTGATAAAATACCTGAATTTGAAAGGTTTAACTCCAAAAGATATACGTGAAGACATGTCTGCTACTTTGGGTGAGTCCGCTCCTTCGTATGCGACTGTTAAAAACTGGGTGGCAGAGTTTAAACGTGGTCGTGAGACCATTCAAGATGAGCCCCGTAGTGGCCGGCCTTCGGCTGCTTCCACTGATCAAAACAAAGAAAAAATCTGTGATTTAATTTTATCTGATCGAAGATTGACTGTCGAGGAGATGGCTAAGACTGTAGGCATCTCATCTGAGCGAACACTTCATATAATTACTACTGAACTTGGATTCTCTAAGATGTCTGCGCGGTGGTTACCGCGACTGCTTTCAGTGGAACAAAAAGGCAACCGACTCACAACTTCTCGCGACTGTTTAGAGTTATATGAAGCTGACCCAATAGAATTTGTTGAAAGATTCATAACCATGGATGAAACCTGGGTTCACCACAATACACCCGAGACAAAAGAACAGTCAAAACAATGGAAAAGAGCAGAATCGCCCACCCCAAAGAAGGCAAAGATAGTTTTATCGGCGGGCAAAGTCATGGCATCCGTTTTTTGGGATGCAAAGGCTATAATTCTCGTGGATTATTTAAAAAAGGGTGAAACTATAAACTCCGATTACTATTGCAACCTGTTGCGTCGTTTGAGAGAAGAAATCAAAGAAAAACGTCCAGGTTTATTAAGAAGAAAAGTCTTGTTTCATCAGGACAATGCGCGCGTTCACACCTCTGTGCAATCCATGGCAGAAATCCATCAAAGTGGCTTCGAATTGTTACCTCATCCCCCATCTTCACCGGATTTAGCACCGTCCGACTTTTATCTGTTCCCAAAGCTGAAAAAATTTTTAGGTGCTAAACATTTTTTTACAAATGAAGAGGTCATAGCCGCCGTGGACGCTTATTTTGAGGAGTTAGACGAAGATTTTTTTAAAACGGGTATCGAAACCTTACTTTGAGTTCTGAGAGTTTTGTGCTCGGAGGAGAGTATGTTGAAAAATAAAAATAAACTCAAAATCGTGTGGTTTCATTAAGTATGTTAGGCTAAGAACTTTTCAAATGACCCTCGTACCTTTAACTATTGGTTAACTATGTATCAAAAAACCCAACCTAACTCTTCTCTCGTTCACAGGACGTATCGTTCGTGATGTGTCTGGACTCCATATCCTCTGCCCCCGGAGTGAACATGCACGTGTCGAAGCCCCCGAAACCGGGCGGAGCGCCCCATTCCCTCCAGTCCCGGCTCGGAGCCCCCGTCAACCACAAGAAGATAAACTTGGCCGATGAGTCGCTGGCGTGGGAGCACGAGAGATTCAGTATTAGGAGGATGGCGGCGTTTACTTTGAGCTCGTTGCAGGTAAATAATGTTTGTTGTGTGAGTTACCAGTGATGACATATGGCTCTGAAACGTGATCTCTTACTATGGGCCTCATAAGTAAGCTCGGGGTTCCTCTACGTGATCGAATCAGAAACGAGGAGATCCGTAGAAGAACGAAAGTCACGGACATAGCCCAGAAGATAAGCCAGTTAAAGTGGCAGTGGGCAGGGCACAGCACGCAGAACACATGGTCAATGGGGCCGGAAGGTTCTGGAGTGGAGACCACGGACCGGCAAGCGCAGCATAGGTCGTCCACCGACACGGTGGACAGACGACCTGATAAAGGTCGCAGGATGACGTTGGATGCAGGCTGCTTCCAACCAGTCTTTTTGGAAAATTATGGGGGAGTCATATGTTCAGCAGTGGATGTCCTACGGCTCAGATGATGATGATGATGATGAAATAATGTTTTAAATTTGAAGACACCAGATGCAGACTGGACTAAGCTCTGATGTTAAGTCCAGTTGTTACAAGCTCTGAGTTACTTAGAGTTTTCATCTTTCCAATTGTCATCGACCACAGTGCAAACCTGCTCTTAATTTAAGTTTATAATGTCATTTTTATGATATTGAAAATCAAACAGATTTCACATGATATAATGTCTCACTTTAAATTTATGGAAATTCCAAAATTATACTATAGTTTATTGGGTAGACATTAAGAGGAGTATCCTCTTTTATGTATAATTGTATTTTAATTCTTTTTTGTCTTATACATACTTAGTTTTTTATGTTCATAATAATTACACTCGAGACGCACCATCCATGCATTCACAGTTCGACACACAAGTAAATACACAAAAATACGCATAGGTAAACATAAACTTAATTAAACACACACACATCCTTATTTCCATTTTCTTAACCTACCTATTAATTACCTTGTAGTATTAGTTACTGGCACCATCACCTTGATATTTTAAAGTGATGCAGGATTTAAAAATGCATTGTGTTAGTGTAGTTTAAACGTATGATAATATTAGAAATATAACATGTGAAGGTAAATGAAAGGGAAGTGGTATCATCGTAGATATATATATATATATATATATACATTGTATATCTTGTATATCGTAGTAGGCAATTGCATCTCTGAAACCCAAGATACAGGTTTTTGCTTAGTTTGGGACTCCATATATTTAGATATATTACAATTACTTTTTGTGTAACTGTGTACCATGTTCGTATGTCATTCTTTTTGGAAAATAATATATATATATATATATATATATATATATATATATATATATATATATATATATATATATATATATATATATATATTATGTTTTTAGGCCAGTTTTTAGACCAGACTGTTTGTGTTTGTAAGCTTAATTCTAAATAAGTTTCTATAATGTATGCATGCTTTGAGTTACAAGCTCAGATCAATATTATTCTGCCTTCTAAATCATTCATGTATTTATTATACATTTTCTTATTCTGCTATTGCAAAACTGTCCAGCTAAAGTTATGTTAGTGTTGACGTCAGCGATTGTTCAACACTTTATATTAGGCTAACTTGATAGATCATGAACATGACGCTAACTCGTATTCGTATATACTTATAGGCCTTTATTAATAAACGTTGCGTAAACCTATATTAGGCGTAACATGCGTTGTCTTCCTTTCACGCGTGACATTTACTGCAAGCGAAAAATTGACAGATAGATGTTTTAACTACTCCGGGTGTAAGCCAAGTTTATTAATAAGGCCGATATAGTATAGTGTCATATATATATTCGTTATGAAGTATTGTTTACGTGATGTTACGTTCCAATTTGTTTACACAGATAGTAGAATGGCTTTTTGGGTAATTATCGAACGGTAACAAGAGTTGAAGTGCAGTTGCAGCGCTTAAACTCTTGTTGAGTTAGTTAGTTTTTCTGAGGGCTGGCCATTTTAAGTATACAAAATTATATTAAATAAGCATGTATGTTAGGCACCATCTATAAGGATATCTTGGCAACTGCAAAAAACATGAATTTCATGTGGTTCAAGGGTATATGTGGAGTAGATCCCTATAGTTATATATACCCCTATAGAAGTAAAAATATGAGTGAATAATGAGAATCAATGGGTTTCATTGTGTGTTAAACCGCCCGTAAGATGAGTAGATTATTGCAGCATTATTACCTCTGTTACTTATCTGTATATATAAAAATGAACCCCTGTTGCTCGTGGTCACGCTATAACTTGAGAACGGATGGAACCGTCTCAGTAATTCTTTTTTTGTTGTGTTAGTTATTCTCAGGAGAAGGTTCTTTTGAAAGAAAACCCAAAAAAAGTACAATTTGAAAAATTTTAATACCGACTTCCATTCTATTCAGTTATTGGAGTGTATCTCAAAACCTACTGGACCGAATTTGATGAAATTTAGATGGGACCACACGGGAAGCACCAGCTTACAAAAAAGTAAAATGAATTTTGAGAATCGGTTCACCCAGTCGAAAGTTATGAGGTAACAAATATAAAAAAAATACAGTCAAATTGAGTACCTCCTTCCCTCTTTGGAAGTCGGTAGAAAAATGGAAGGTTATGGCGAACGAAGTCGTGGGCAGTCGCTAGTATAGAATTGTTGGTTGTGTGGATTCAAACCATAGAAGGCACTAGTATGCAAGCCAGAGAACATGATAAGCACCGCCATTTTGGATTATTTTCTTAAAACTAACCGAGTTGCATTTTGTATTTTCAGTCGCACAAAGAGCCAGGCCGCGGTACGATTCTCGACACGCCATCGGAAGCGAATATACAAAATCTAGTCAAAAACATCGAGTCCATCGGCCGAGCGCTGGCGTCGCATATCTACAACATAACCGGTGAAGTCAGCGATGAAGATTCCGCTTTGTACGACGAAGTTTTGGTAATTATACTGCAGATACATAAATGTAGATATTTTTAATTTTTTAACATTCACACAGCCATACTTGTAAACGTTGCTAAAAGGGATTTGAACCGATCTGGCATATCGAGCCGCCGCCATTTTGTTTTATTTTTCAAACCGCGGCGCACTTTGAAAGTGGTATGTATGGGTAGAGGACACATAGAAAAACAAAAAGTTCAAGTAACATGGTACCCTAAAGTGTCACGTGACCAAGATATTTGGAGGTAAAGATTGTCGTATAAGTATAGTGAGTAAAAATAGACTTTATTACTTGTCCATAAGCATCATATTGTATCCAAATAATCGTTCCCAGGTACCTCCAAATATCTATATATCGTGACACTGTAGGGTACCATGTTATATGTCATTATTTGTTTGTTTATGTGTCCTCTACCCATACATACCATTTATAAAGTACGCTGCGATTTAAAAAAAATCAAAATGGCGACGGGTCGATATGCCAGATTCCATACCAAAAGGTTCAAACCCCTTTAAATAACTTCATTTAGAACAGTGCAGAACAGTTTTGTAGTGCGCACTACTAAATAGCGTAATTTAAAGTTAAATAACGTTTATAAGTAAGGCTCCTTATCTCTGCAGACTTGAGTGGATAATAATAGCCTTCGTGTTAACAATTTTGCAGAATGTAGACGAGCGATCGATCCGACATTGGTTCAAGTACTTGTCATCGCAGTCCAGAGCGCCGCAGGTCGTCACTACGGGACTACCGAATGCAGGTCAATATAATATTTAACTTCTTTTGCAACTGACTTCCAAATAACTCCTTTTGATCTGAATACGTGAACGTCTTTAAATTTGCTACCATATGGGGGCAATCCAAAAAACCCTAATGATAATAAAATGGGGGATTCAGTCTGGCGTTTAAGTTTAGAATTTATCATTTATTAGTTTCGAACACTTTTCACGCAGTAGTCACTCAGTGTCCAGAGGTCTTGCGGCTTTGGGATTTTATTAGCTTGATCACTGGATTTTAAGCTGGTGGTACTTGCCAATTGCCAACCATCATCTCTACTGATATTAAGGGTGTTTTTTATTTCTAGTATTATCTATTTTGAAGTTTTTATTGTGTAAATACTAAAGTTCAAAATCGTATAAAGTATGCGAACGACAGTTCTTAAATTTGATATTTCTATATACTTTGCTTTCTAAAATGAAATAAAACTACCCACAAGTGAACAGAAACATCGTAAGTGTTATTCGAATGTGGGTTTTAGTTAAACAGAATAGGAGCTATTATAGTTTAGAGAATTTAGTTTAGTGTTGTGCAAAAGCGAAATGCTAGCAACATAATTATTGATCACAGGAGTGACGGGGGCGTTGGAACGGGTGCTGTCCCGTTACACGGATGTAACGGTGAGTACGCACGCGGTGGACAAACGGGAGCCCGAGTACACACTGTATGCGCCCACTTCAGCCACGATTTATGTATACAGGTTAGTTTCATGCTTATTATTATTTATTACTTTACATAACCCGCATTAGTATTTCACTTAGGATACATCGGGAGACATGGAAACATATTATAACACTCTCTCTCTTCGGTCGTTCCCTCATGACTGAGGATCGTGATCATCATGGCAGCACTTTGGTTCTAACGAACTGTCTCCATCGGCTCCGATCTGTGGCCATCTCCACCGCGGTGTAAAAGCGGGACGTTGGTGTTTCTTTAAGTTGGTCAGACCACCTGGTGTTATAACACAACACACATTAAAACACTCAAGATATTGTTCTCATCACGCAATTATTTCGGCCGGGAATCAAACTTAGGAGGCCGTGCTTGGAAGGTCAGAGTCCCTACGAACTGAACTAACGGAGTTGTCTTTGATCTCCTTGCGTCGTTTTCCTCAATGCTGAGGGTCGTGACCCCCGTCCATGGAATATCTTCTCTTTGATGACCTTACGCCATCTGGTGTTATACTCGGCATCGTGAATGGCTTCGTGTACTTTTCTGTTGAGTGTATAACAGATTTGATCAGACCACCGCAATGGACTTCGCCCTCTTGGTCTATTTCCCTCGACTTTACCAGTAATGACAAGTTTACCGGTAATGACTAGTTTACCAGTAATGAGTATTTGATCTACAAGGCTATTATGTATATCAATTGCTAACGAAAGTTGATTGAAATCGAAAACAATAGCAGCCTTATGTCACTTTTGTCAGCTTCAGTAACTTGCTAACATCTCTGCTCACTGTAGTCGTCAAAACTGACATAGAGTCGCAATTTTTTTAGAATTCAATCAAGTTTTGTTAGCAACTGGGATACACGGGTGTGTATATGTATATAAGTATGTATATCAGAGATCAGGTTACCCTAGTACAGGCTCTGCCTAGTTTGGGATCTGAAGACCTTGTGTGGATGTTGTCCCATATTATTAATATTATTACATAATAGTCCTGCTGTTTTTTTCCTGTTTAGAATTCAGTTTTAAACTTATTTCTCGTTGAACTGTAGGTGTAAGCTTTAAACATAACTGAATACTGGATGCCAATGTAATATTAGCTCGTCAGTCTGTAACACTAAGGGTATTATAATTATTCAATTATAAATAAAACATACCATGTTTTCCAAATGCCCTAAAATATAAATACATGACTAGTATCCGCTCCCGACTACATTCGCTTGGAATGAGTTTAATCTGATCCCTTGGGAAATACCCGTTATAAAAGATTATACTATGTTATCACGGTTATAACCATCCCCACTCCAAATTTCGTCCATATCCGTTTGAGAACAAACGTCCATACATTCAAACTTTCACATTTATATTAATAGTAGAATTGATAGATTCATGCATACATACTCATAAACATAATTATAGTTTACACAACACGGCAACCGCAACCTGTTTGTGACTGCAGAACTCCAAAGAGCTGCATATAAGTAAGCGTGATGTCGTACAACGAGCTATGGGATTTCTCTACGTCAAAAATACGTCAGTGCCTCAAGACAAAAGTCTTTGACCAGTGTGGGTTACCAGTGATGACTTATGGCACTGAAACGTGGTATCTTACTATGGGCCTCATAAGTAAGCTCAAAGTCGCACAACAAGCTATAATGATGACATGGTTTGCCCACAGTACAGTGCTAGTTTATACTAACCAATTTCAGGTGTAGAAATACTCCAAATGTCAACCCGAAAATGATTCGAACTACTTATACAAACTTTTTATTATTTTCAGTGTGAAACCTGCAGTGTTCGACCTAATTCTGTCGCTAGGCATCGCCGCGTACATCGCACTAGTCTATCTCTTCATGAACACCTTCCCTTGGTTCTACGATGAGTACGCGAAACTTGTTACTGGGAAACCCAAAGTACACTAGGATTGGTAAGTCTGAGAGGTACTTGTGTGGTGCCGATTGTTTGGAAATGTTTTGCGCTCGGAAAAAAAATCGAAACGTTTCTAACCGAGGCTGATAACGTATTGTGTAATAATTGTATGAATTATCGCGAGAACAAACTAATGGTATAGCCCGCGTCTTCTGACTATCCGTGTCAGTCGCCATAGACCATCTAGGCCACCGAGGTTTTGGTCCGAGCATCTGCCGAGCAAGCTGTTCAATAGATGTCGCTCTGTCCCCGCAAGACAGTTAGTCAGATAGATTCGATGCTCGGACCCGAACCTCGGCGGCCTAATGATATAGCATTAATTTGCCGAATAAAAATGGGTAAAACGAAGAATCGTTTGGTAGAAGCGCTAACATCCACGACGATAAATTCTGTAAGGTACTCGTATGTCAAATAGGCAAGGACCTGATCAGCAGGGCTATTATGTATCTCAGTTGAAATCAAAAGTTGATAATTTAAAAAAAATGGCGGCTGTATGTCTCTTTTGTCAGTTCCAGTCATAAACTTACTAAAATTTTTGCTTACTGGAGTTGTCAGAACTGATAAGATTCAAGATTTTGATCAACATTTAATTGCAAGTGAGAAACATAATAGCCCTGCTGGTGTGCATTGAAAGAGTTCATAATACAATTAAAACACATTGTAAAAAAATAATTCTACATAACGAATTTGTTAAATTCTACTTAACGAATTTGTTAAATTCTACTTAACGAATTTGTTAAATTCTACTAAACGAGTTTGTTAAATTCTATGAAACGAATTTGTTAAATTCTACTAAACGAACTTGTTAAATTCTACTTAACGAACTTGTTAAATTCTACTTAACGAATTTGTTAAATTCTACTAAATGAGTTTGTTAAATTCTATGAAACGAATTTGTTAAATTCTACTAAACGAACTTGTTAAATTCTACTTAACGAATTTGTTAAATTCTACTTAACGAATTTGTTAAATTCTACTTAACGAATTTGTTAAATTCTACTAAACGAACTTGTTAAATTCTACTAATTACTAATACTAGTTTGTTAAATTCTATGAAACGAATTTGTTAAATTCTACTAAACGAACTTGTTAAATTCTACTTAACGAATTTGTTAAATTCTACTTAACGAATTTGTTAAATTCTACTTAACGAATTTGTTAAATTCTACTAAACGAACTTGTTAAATTCTACTAAACGAACTTGTCGCGTATGCACTTAAAATATTATCCTCCTCGAAGTAATCCATCCGGTTAAGAATTCTCAACAATCTGGCGCAATACATAATCTCTCACAAAATAGTTTATAAGTGTTGAACAATTTTTCGTTTTAAGTCTCAAAGTGTTTATGAAGGCTTAAGTACAACAGATGTGTTTATAATTAATTTAATCTTTATCAAATCAATTATTTACGGTGATTGACTTAAAAGACATATTTATTTTCGAAAGTTATCATCGGTCTTTACGCCTTGCTCTTTTTAAATCTACAATTTGAAATGTTCTAGAATAATCTTAAAGTAAATGTAATTAATGCAATACCCTTTTTTGGGGGTAGGCGAATAGGAAAATGGTGAATAGTGAACTTTGAAGCAATATATCGTAATTTTTCTATATCTAGGGAGTTGCCCTTAAACTATTTATTTAAATAACTCGTTTATTCACTTCGTAGATATCTCGTTTAAGTATTACTCAGAGTTAAGAATGTTAAAATTTTGTTTTAATCCTAAATTTAAAAAATCACACCATACATGTAAAATATTTCGCTTATGAATATTGTAGTTTTTTGTACTTTAAAACTTCTGTCCAATATCATACTACTATTAAAATATATTTCTTAGATTCTACGCCAATTTATTTCCAAAAGACACCGGAAATGTGTCGTCACAAAATGGCAGTTTGGGTAGACGAAAACGTTTGTGATTTTAGCATTTTAAATTATTACGCGCTTATTTTGTTGTGGTCAATAAATAAAATGCCGTATTGATTTGCCCCCGTGTGCAGCCGTGTCTCAAGAAGTTCCTTCCTTTTTTTCGCCTTAAGAGGATTGCATAGCTAGTACTTTCCATACTAAAAGAGAAAACTCTTTTCTACCTCTTAACATTGTCCGATTTCAGTGATTTTATTTCCTGGAATCATCACATTGTTTACTATGCTCGTACGTTTCGATTTTTTCAGTTTTTTTAATTTCTAAAATAGGTAATGTATACTACTGAAATAGAACAGAAATTTCCTCTTTAAATTGCTCTACAATTGTGCTCAAGCTGACAATCGAAGACATTTTAGAAACGTGCTACGATACAAATCCATTGACTAAAAGTTTGTTTTTACCCAAATGTCTTATACCGTAATTTTGTGACATCACACTCCTGCTGTATATAGGCTACGTTCCGGGAAGCACCGTCAACGCTCACAACTGTCGCGCCCCGGTTTAGCGTTCCGGTTGGAATGAATGCTTGCAATGTTCAACCCACGTGGTACAGTTACGCGGTCACGAAAAGCGCGCCAACTTTTCTGTCAAAAATCGTTAGAATCCTATACATTTGATGTTTGACAGTGACAGCTCGTAAACGACCAGTAAAACCCACCTACGATCTGCGAGCGTTTTGAGCGTTTTCGGTGACGTCATCGATGACGTTTCGAGCTCGCTCACGATGATCGCGGGCTTCTAATGGAATGGGTGTGCGAACGCCGCGAGTGATTTCGGCGTTTCCCGGAACGTAGCCATAGTGAAATGAATTGTACATTAAAACTATACACATGGCTAAATGTAAGGCATAATCATTAGCACCAATTCGCTTGTCTAGAACACTAAACTAAACTGTTGAACAAAAATCTATATCTTGTAAATTATGGTAAGTATTATGTTCATGCTAAACTCCAAATTTTAATAATACTTGCGAACAGTTCTTAAGTTTGTCATATCTGTTCAAATGTGGGTATGTTTAGTGCAAATTTAGTCGTCATGTAACTTCGGGCTCTAACTAATTTAAAACTACCCACAATTTATTAGAATATTCATATTTTTAGAATTGTCTCTGTATTTGGCCATGTGTATATAAAAGAAACCCATTATATTCAATAGTTTTGTTAACACTCCTTTTTGGAAGTTCCTTCAAATGTATTTCTGAGGTTACAGATTTATTAGTAGGAGTTTGCACACACTTGCCTATGACCACGTATGTAAGTACATTACTGATTTGAGGGTACCAAGAAACATATTTAATTGTATAAATTTCTCATTGGTCGCATTACAACTTGCTAACCTGTTCAATTAGATAGCAAAACACTACTTAGGTTGGTGACAGAGTGGCCTGTCTCCAAACTAAACAATCTTAATCTCTACAGCTCGGGAGTCAATGCGGGGAGATCAGTAGGGCTATTATGTATTTCAGTTGCTAACAAATTTTGATTGAAATCTTGAAAAATGGCGATTCTATGTCACTTCTGTCAGCTCCAGTCATCGATTTACTATCTTTTTTTTTCATTCAAAGTGACATAGAGCCGCCATTTTTTCAAGATTTCAATCAACATTTATTAGCAACTGAAATACATAATAGCCTCGCAGGAGGCCAATTCTACTATTTCACAACGTTCAACAGTCTATCCTGCTGCAACTGCGGTTTTACTACTGTTGCCGTTCGATAATTACCCAAAAAGTCATTCTACTATTTGTGTATACAAATTGGAATTAAACGTCACGTAAACGTTACTTTATAATAAATATATATTAGACACTATATACGAATATGAGTTAGCATCACGTTTATGATCGATCGCTGGCGTCCATAGAAATGTTACTGCAGCTGAACTGTTTGTCAATAGCAGAATAAGAACGAATAATTCAGCTACGGTTCGATTGCAATTGGAACATATTTAGTTAGCGGAATCGGCCCCTAGTTTGAATTATATTATCAATAGCATCTTTTCACTACGTGATCGAACAAGTATCAATAGATTATGAGTTATTTATATTACCAGGTGGGCTATTATGTATCTCAGTTGCTAACAAATGTGGATTGAAATCTGAAAAAATGGCCGCTCTATGTCACTTTTGTCAGCTTCAGTGATCAAATTACTAACATTTTTGCTTACTGGAGTTTCAAGATTTCAATCAACATTTGTTAGCAACTGAGATACATAAAAGCCCTGCTGTTACGATTCAAATCGATTTAAGATAGAAAGAGGTGTGCTGTAGTTTTCAGTGGGACAGGACCACACTCGGTAGCTCAAGTTTTAAGATAACCAGAAAACAAACTGACAATTTAAATTTATAAAAATATTTAGTCTTCGGGTAAGAAATTCGCTATTTTACTTTTAAACATTTTATGTACCCAGTGACACTAGCGCCATCTAGACGTAACTAATGACGCATCGTTGATCAAAATTGGGTAACATACATACAGGTTAACCTTAACCCTCCTTTGGATTTCGCCGCAATCGGGTAAAACAATACAGTAGAGCCAAGTGTTGTTTAATTTTGAAGTGTGTGCAAAACTGTATGTTGGTTTTTGGAGTAAATCATGCTGATTTTGTTTTAGTTGCGTATCCATTTGACATTAGGTATTGAATACACGTTCGAATGCACTATGTTATCAGTTATTATTAGTAGCTTACTCAAATACTAGTCAGTAGAAAGTCAAACTTTTTTTATGTATGTGAGTTGGTTATTTTTAAATTAAATTTTTAAAATTTTTGCATAAAGCTAACGATAACTAAAGACGAATAAATTAAGGAACAACTTGAGTTTGTTGTTAACTGATTTATTAACAACAGAATGTAACTAATTGAAGAATGCATTAAAAAGAAAATGACGCGTAGTTTTTCTGTTTGTAATTTCAGATATCTCTTTTTTAGTTTGAGCCGTAAAGCCACAAATAAAAACATTCCATTCGATACGTTTAATATGTTTTTTGTTAAATAACGGTGACTCAAAAAGTAAGAAGTTCGTTTAGCAACTCATTCATTTTAATTGATTCATTCTTGTGTTGTAAAAGCAAATGGATACATAACTCTCGTAACGATGTATGTTTAAGTTGTATTTTAAGGTGAGACTGTTTGTACATTGAAACGAAGTTTAGATACAGTGCGAGGAGGTAAGGAAGGTCGAACTATAATTTTCTGTCTCTCTATTAGTTAAGAGCTTTTTCATAAAGCCTTGATAACTGGTGAGACGCATTGTGTTTCAAAGCGTTACAAGCTGGAAGGTCTCTTGTATAAATAATCGTCTTGGTTGCTACTACTATAATCTAATAATAATGTCTCACGTAGCATTATTATAATAATTCATTTATTTATTCAGACAACATAGTCAATTTTTTAATAAAACTAAAACATATAGGTTAGTACTTAATATCTAAAAGTGAGTTAGTCCTCTTGATGAGTTTCCACACCAAAAGACTATTAAATTTATTTGGCATTTAGAATGGTATTACTGCTTGTGCGAAGTCTGATCAGTAAATGAGGCCGTCTTTTTACGCCAAATGGCGTCAAAGGTGTCAGTGCGCGCCTCGGTGAACATAGTCGAGGCGCTGCAAAATCGCGGAAGCCGTAACAACGCCCTAAAGCCATAATTATGTTGAACCACAGACTCGCAGATTATAGAGATGTAACAGTACACTTTGAATAGTGTTATTTTCACATCTGTACATCTAGCGAATCTGTGGGTGAATTATGCAATTGCTGCTGTTTCAAGGGTCGAAGCAAATTAAATTACTATATCCATTATTTTGCTTGGCCGACAATGTGCAGTGCATTGCAGTGCCTCATAAAACTTCAGCTGAAAGCTCTGGGTCATCAACTGGTAGATGTGGCGCTTACCATCGATCACCTGCCTTGCCCTTTTCATCACTTGCTAGTATATGAAAAAAACAATTAATTAATGGCGAACGTATACTGTACAATGTAACATGCCTTCACGCTAAGACGACAGTGAATCATGCTGAATTCTATGTGCAGAAATGGAAAGTTATCAGTGTATTTTTATGAGAAGTTGACAAACTGTAATAGTAGATTTTCTTAGTTCCCTTCACTTGAAAATTCCTCCTCAATGTACAGACATGTCTTAGGCGTAGGGTACATTGTAAGTTAAGCCAACTTAGCTTAGCTATGGTGCTGCTTTGTGATCTTTTGGTCTAACATGAATAATCTAAAAAGTATTCGTATCGTAAACTAAAAAATAAAAGGCGCGCTGTGATTCGTCGTAGAGGCTATTGGTTATCAGCGCCCCAGTTGTACTTGATAAACGATAGTTTATAGTGCATTTAACTGTTCTGGTCTCACACAGTTCAGGTAGTTCGTATAGTTGAAGTCGCAGTATGAACTAACGTATGAATAAAAGCCACGCCGGAGCAACGTTAACTCAGCTAAGATAACTCAGCGCGTTGTGTCACATACCGAGCATGTACAAAGCTTGTTGAGCCATTTTTAGTTTGTAATCATCAATGGCTCATTTAGCTCGTATATTTGAGTTAAATGACCAATTGATGCTCTCTCTATTAATATTCCGTGGGTAGCGATTTAAACCAAAGTATGAAAAGATACCGTGTGACAGCTTGACCTAAGCTAAATTGGGTTAGGCCCGCGCTTTATTGTACCAAGCCTGTGTTTTCCCTATTTTAGTTGTGTACCATCAATATTTTGATCAGCTTGTATATTTGAGCTCCGTGGTGCGCGGTGTGAACCAAAGTATGAAAAGACGCCGTAGCTACGAGAGCTTAGCTAAGTTGGCTTAACCTGCGGTGTGAACTGCGCTTTATTTTACCAAGCTTGTTGTGTTTTCACCATTTTTAGTTTAATATCATCAGAAATGAACTGTAAATAGGTAAAGCTATATATTTTATGGTTGAAGTTGTATTAGTTATAGTGAATCAGTGCTGTGTGTAGAAAATTCGAGAATAGTGGAGTTTCGCTGTGCTTTTCAATTACTGTAATTTCCAAAATGTGTTTATTGACTTGATTTTAGTCGGGTCGTGCTTGTTGCATCAAGCGTGAAGCGGCTATCAAAATTCCTATAGGTTTTTTGTTTTCTAGGTTTTGTTTGTATATTATTTGTGGGGTTGAATGCTACGCCACAATTTTTGTTATTCAAATTAAACTTAAAAAAATAATGTTTACGTAAGTTTCCATTACTATAACAATTACACATATTGAAAGTACTTGCTTCACAAATAAATAAATATGTTGTATACTACGTTTTACTTTGAAGTGTTTAGAGGTTTGTCTAACTTCCCGACTTTATTAAGGCGTTCATTAGAATTTCAGAACAAAATAGTGTCTTCAGTATTTAGATATTTGGAGTTATGTAAGTGAAAATGGTGGTCGTTTTATGGAATTGATCAATAAAGTTTTGTTAAATAATAGTGGTCTCTATTATTTGCCTCACTAAGGACTACTTGATCTGCGTTTCAATAAATATGTTTAGCCTTTTTTTTTTTAAACTTTACTCCACAGACTCCAGGGTCCGTGCCTTTTTTCAACTTTTTAGATTTTCAAAACTTACGATTTATTTATTACATGCAAAAAATATACATACATGGGGAACATATTAAACTAACTAACTATTTACTATATTATATACTAATTTTATTAACTAATACATATAACTAAATTTTATTATTACTATTAAGATTATTCTGAGTTGGTGTAAGCATTCACAGCAGACCAGTGTCCGCAAACAGCACCCGTTCACGAGTTGACGCATGTGCCAGCCATCGCCTTCCTCAACCATTTCTGAGGGAAGATGGCGACCCGCCACACACGCCACCGCTTGCCCACACATTTCCGTGAGCATATCTGTTCTGAATGCCCACACCATGTCTTTGTCAGTTACAGTTTTTACACCACTTATATGAGAACTTAACGCTAGTTACAGGTTATTGTGAGCCCACATTGCCCACATTGCGCTGAAGCAGGGCCTCTATATAGCAGCAATATGTTTAGCTTTAAACACATTTTTTACATATATTTCAGTCTTTTGGTTAGAAACTGATAAATACTACTTTAGTAACTATTATTTTACAAGATGGTAGATCTCTTGAGCGAGATACCGTCTTGGTAGGTACCACCGCAGTGCCAAATATTCTACCGTGAAGCAATAGTACGCAAGTGTTACTGTGTTAGGGTGTGAAGGACACTGCAGAAAGTGTAATTACTGGGCCAAAGAAACTAAAAGATCAATATCTCGAACAACAGTGCTGTAGGTCTACCATGAGTTGATGAGATGACATTGACACCAATCCATGCTCGGTATCGACTGCCGCGAAACAGTGTATGAAAAAATGAACAGTGCCACCTTGCGGTCACTTGTAGAACTAAAGTTGACAGCGAACGCGCCAATCACAAGCTTAATAGGTAGGCGAGATCGAGTATCGACTATAGATGACATTTATGTTGCCAACCCTTGGTAGAGTGCTTGGTGGAGTGCTACTTAATACTACAGCTTTAGCTCTGGGTTCCACTGGAACTGGCATGGGCAACCATCAGGGGCACGACTTGCCCGGCTCGTCACTTCACACACAAGTGCCTAAAAAGGATGTGCTGTTTGAATATTTACTAAAGATTAAATTTTTAGGCGGTTTTGCTCACGTCTTGTGCTCTATGTTTTCCTGGTACCTGAAATACTTTTTGGGCCAAATTGAAACGACAGGGTTTTAACAAAATACAAGTTTATTGTACGCAAATGATTATAAAAGTATTCTCATAAATACATGTCCGAATCTAGATAAAAACTACAAAAATATGAAATACTTTACTATACTTAATAACTAAATAAACACTGGTATAATAAAACAGCTACCTTCTTAAAAATAAACCATTTTATGGCACTTAAAGTAATACTAGTAACTGTAGAAGTATAAATATACTTATATATATGATGACAGCTTATCAACGCCTAAGACTCTTAGCAACTGCAGACTGGCTTGCACCACAGTATATTTTCCTACCTGTTTTATGATCAGGCCCCTACTCCCACCCCAGTCATGTTTAAACCTTACCATTAAATTTGGTACCCGTCGATATAGCAAGCTTAAAATAATAATGCATTACGATAGACGTTTTGACGACGTAGTATCAAATATTTCACTCAATTACGTACAATTGACGTGACTTTTGACACTGTTTCATTGATCTAGTGTCAAATTTTTGAAGATCCGTACTCCCATCTCTTAAAGTAGTCATATTGCAACGTTATGTGTCGGTGGGAGTACGATAGTAAGTATGATTATTCTAAGCTTATTACAAAACGCTCCTGATTTATGATAGTTTCGTAAAAGGTGGGAAGAGGCCCCCCAGGCCTATAGTTATTAGATTTTAATTATAAGTCTTTCCACTAATTTATAGTATCAAAACCAAATCATTCCCAGAGACAATAGTACAATACAATCCTAGTAATTTTTAAGTTTCTTTTTGTTATTATTTATTGTATTCATAAAATTCGAAGATGTAGAAGTCTAGCAACTAGAATGTAGGCGATTTGATTGCGGCTGTGACGGATTGGTACGGCCTTTTAAAATCATTCACATAAAAAATCATCTAAATGGCATATGTCTTTAAAAATTGAGAACATCGATTGAGTTTAGTGATCAATTTGATTTTCAAATAAATAATGGTATTTATTAAAAACAGTTGTATGTTGTAATTTAACAATTTTAAGCGGAATTAGTCGCATATAATTTATATTATTTTATCCCTACGTTTCCAACACTATTTAGTGGCCTGAGCACGAACATTTGCTAAAGTGTAACGTAATCGTATCTTTGACGTATTCAGTACAAACTATCTTTTATCTAGTACACATGTGGCACAGATAACTCATAGTTTGTACTGTATACGTCAACGATACGAAAACTTTACACTTTAGTAAATGTTCGTGCTCGGGCCACTGTAAACAGTGTCAATATACTGTGAGTGACTATTGTACAGTGTAGGTAGTGAAAAGTCTGCGAACGTCGGGATAAAAATGATTTAAATTATAAGCGAATTTAATGCGGTTAAAGTTCTTTACATCTCTCATATTCGGTAAGTAGGTCCTTATTACCCCCAAATGGGGCTTGTAGGTGACCAATTACCGCTCTAGGGTAATAATGTAGCCAGAAAAGCCCTAGGGCGGTAAGTAATTAAAAAAACACTACATTCTTTCAAAAAGTTCGCGTACGTCTAACCATCATACTGGCAATAGACATCATGCATTCAGCCCAATGACAAAAGAGGTCGCTTCGCTATTCAGCCTTGTCTTCGTATGAGTATAATAGTCATCAATTTTATTTTTGTGATGCTGGTTTTTTTCTACTTACCTCACAATCGAGATATTTAGGCGCACGAGCGCAGCGAGGGCTCAGGCTGCAATTGATGCCTTACAGCCCTTGGCTACTAATCTACTATTAATTACAATGTATAGAATATAAAAATTTCAAAAGTCTAAGCAATACACAGTTGTATGTTCCATTTATAATAAATCAGTTATTGTACTTTACGTATGTAGGTAAATGCTTATTGTATAATAAAAACGTACTATATCTATCCTTCGAAAACTTCCGCGCTAGCAGCTCCGTTAATGTCCTTCAGTTCTGTGGATTTGAAGGTCACCACGAAGTTGATCTTTCCAATTTTCTGCGGACAATAATTATTTTTAATTTAAGATAAGAAACGAAACTGATAAGTAAATGCTTTTTTAATACAGTTGCTCAAAAAGTGGCGTATTGCAGGGACGTCTAGCGTTCGGGATGTGGGCTATTACATACTCGTGCTTTTTTTTACCTTTCCCGAACTCGTGCGTTCTCTTTCCCAACTGTCAAAATAATGTCTATTAAAAAGAAAAACTAACCAAGAAGTTTTTACTAAAAAAAAATCATTGAAGTTTTTATGATTCATGCAAATACGTATATTTCTAAAAAGAAGCTACTAATTTGTTTCAATATCAGATTTAATGAGTTAGGCTAGGTTTCATTTCATTTCATCTAATTAAATTTCATTTTCATTTCATATCAATAAAAAAATTCTAGTGAAGACTTGGCAGTATGGGTATAGTTCCCTTTGCCTAGCAGAATGGGTGAAGAAAAAAAAATCTCTGCTTTAAATATTCTACGGTTGGCGCCATTTTCCAGAAAGTTACTTTGCGAGTTTATTTTATTAAATTGCTTCATTTTTTCGCAACTGTATTAAAAATAGTCGTTCAGTACACGTGCGGAACCGTCATTGCAACTTGTTCCGACTGTCAACCCTCGCCTGCGGCTGCGCCTCGGCTCGTGTAGACATTTGTCGGAACTCTTTGCCCACTTGTAATAAATATACTATTCCAGGAGGATGTGTTCATTGCTCTTCGAGCTTCAGGTTAAGGCGCTGTCAGCTCAGCGCTTCATTTTCCTTTACTTGAAATCAAACAAGCGCATCTCGTAAAAACGTTAAAAGTTCGTAAATCAATAATGTGCACTCTTAAATAAAAAATAATCCGTCAATGTATATGTATTAAAAATTGCTATTTTATGACATGTGTTTCATAACAAATATAATAGTGAATAAAGAGAAAAGCTGTTATAAATAAAAAAGGTGAAATGAAGTGGTATGTTTGAACTTTTTTTAATGTACTCTAGTACCTATGTGAAAATATGGTTTTAATTCCGTCAATGTGTTAGAAGTCTTATAAATGTCACATTTTTTTTTGTAGATTTAAATTAATCGCTGCTTATGAGTTGGTATTAAATCTTTCAAATTGTACTTGTGTAATAACAAGAACAAAGACTTCTATTCTATTCTGTTATTGGAGTGTATCTCAAAAACTACTGGATTGAATTTAATTGAGAATCGATTCACCCAATCGAAAATAATGAGGTAAAAAAAAAACAGACGAATTGAGTACCTCCTCCTTTTTGGAAGTCGGTAGAAAATTGTAATGTGCGTAGTTTTAAGATTTTTAAAAGATTTGTTTGTCAAGCTAACCTGTGGATTAATGGTAGTAATACGGTATATTATGTTTACGGTATTTACTTACATTAGGCTGTACAGGCAGCTGCGCAGAAAGCAACTCGCCGGCTTGGACATCTTCAGCCTTAAACCTGAATGTCCTGCCGAGTATGCCCGAGGAGGTGACTCGGAACTCGCAGTTGGTAAGTGCTCGGTCCAGGGGGTTCACGAAGGACAGAACGGTGGTACATGGCTGGCCGATGATGAGGTCATCGTTGAACTGGAAATGAGCATTGTAAGATATGTTTAAGCAGTAGGTACCTAATAGATTATTAGGTAATACAGAGAATTGATGCCTCGGTCGTTCTAATGACATATTCGAAAGTTCGCTGTATACCTAGATAGCTTAGGATAAAACGTCAGAGGATTTTCAGAAGAATTGGACATTGTGTTGTGACCTATTAGTGTGGAATACTATGGCTGAGATGATGATGATGATGTTGAATAGACATCCGACATTTATAGGCGTGATCTTAAAGCTCACAAATGTATGTGAAGTTGCTGCACAAAATTGTCCAGACGTGGGCCTTTTTTGGGTGAACGACTTAGCGCGTACGTAGTGTCTCTTAGAACAGCTTATATCACTTCTGTAAATCTGGATTCTTATCTCTAACGCAAGACCTGGCTACTAGTCTATATGTCAACGCGCAATGCACCTATATGGTGGATAATGGCCCATAATCTTTTTAAAAGGAGGGCTGGTATCCCAAGGAACGCAAAGTGGTGAAATCATGCTATCAGCATGCTATATGAAGTGAAAGGATTTTTAATGGGATCAGCAGCCTTAAGTGTAACTATTCCCCTTACCTTTATATTGATATTCGGCTTGAGGACTTGGAAGTCGTCGTCATCAGCCCAGGACTGCTTGGTCTCCTCCACGATAGCCATCGCGGATATCTTCATGTTGCAGTACTCGACCAGTTTCGGGAGGTACTCGCTAGCTGTCACCATGATGCTGATTTTTTCGGCTGTAAGGAAAATTCATGCTGGATTGAACCTTTTTAAACGAAGAACTTTTAGTAAATAATTAACATGAGAATGTAGAACCTAGTTATCGTAATAAGAGATAAAATTACTTTTCACTTAATATCGCCTTTTATAGTTATTTTTAAAATCTTAGAGCTAACTGTTCCTAAACTTTGTAAATCATCGAATATATTATATTGCTATATAATATATCCGATTTATAAATAGGTACATCATGTTTAAAATTAATTTAAAACATAAAAATACTATTAATATTTAAATTTAATGACAACCTAACCGGATCCATAGGTCGCTGGTTCATATCCGGCTCGAAGGACCAAAAACAAGTATGTAGAATAAAATACTTGTCTGATTTTAAGCAACGGACTGTATTTCTATGAATTTATAATTTTACAACAATGCAACGACTTTGATACAGATATAGCAGGCACAATATGGTAGAAAAGTTGCCAGTAGGTACATTTAATACAATTTTCCTAAGTTTTTATTACTATTAATGTTGCCATTAATTAACATTTTTAATTATTAAATTGTTTATATTAAGTTTATGTTTTGAATTAATTTTAAGCACATGAAAATATTTTTTTATCCGACCTACATTTTTAATTTGTTGCGTTTTTCAGTGTTCAGTATTTTTGGCACTTCTAATCTAAAGTTTACACGAATGACAAAATGTAGGTTCTTACGTACACATATAAATAATGATAACAAAACCATATTTATAGTAAGTACTATAGTTTATAGACGTGTAGGTCGAGATAATGAATTTATTTATTTTACAACCCTGTCATACGCCTTTTGCTTCATTCACTCTCTTCATATTTTTCATACGTGCTTGTCGGGTTATAGAGTAGCTAGGTACTCTTCCAATTCCCTTTCTACAGCCAATCAGATCAAAATAGAGGACTTATCTTCCTTCACTCGAGTTTTGTTTTGTTAGTCTTCCAGGTACTACCCATCCTGACTACATGTCGAAACATATTGCATCACTATTATAGTGGTTATAGTGGTGTAAGTAATAATGTATCAAAATGATATCTTCTATGAATATGAATATCTAATCCAAATAAATCCAAAATCGTTTTTGTATTACCTACACTATTCCTTACTTTTAGTGCGTTCGAAGAGCCCCAAGTTGGCGAAAATAACGCTAAAAACGGTCACAACTTTTTTGACAACTATCTATTTGACAGCATAATCATGCGATTTTAACATCTTGTTGGTATGGTCCATTATAAGTCCATCTGATCTCAGATCTCTTCCAAAGTCGTCATACATTATAATATAGCTTACTCTTTTTAGGCCCAACGAAGAGTTTTCCCTCGATTTTCTTCACGGGCTCCGCTTTCACGCCGTTGTAGAAAACGCTGGTAGCTGACAGTGACGCCTTGATGTTACGGCCCTGCCAATTAATAAAAACATTTAACTACCACTCTCAAAAGCGTTGTTATAAACTGCTGATGATTCTCCAAAGCGTTTGTAAAAGGTAGGTACTCTTTTAAATAAGTGGTATTTGGTGATCTCTGCATAAATTTAAATAAATACTAGATATACATTGTTGTTAAATGTAATACCTACGTAGTACCTTAAACTATGCCTACTAGGTAGCAGTTTCCTATGGCCGCGTGCCAGTTGGCTTGTTAGTTCATGTCATAAAAAAGCTTTCAATGAAAACGGAGTCATTACAAAGTATTTATGCCAATTTAGTGCCAACACTCGACAGTTATGGGCTTTAAACCACACAAAGTGTGTTAGAACGTGCCTAATGGATTTTGGAAGCTATGTTGGCTATCCGTGCGTGACAACTGAAAAGGTTGGCAGGTAAGTTTAACCTTATAATAAACTAGCTGCGCTCCGCGGTTTTACCCGCGTGGTGATGGATGATGATGATGAATCAAATATAGCGTATGTTACTCAGGCATAATAGGTTTCTACTGGTGAAAGAATGTTTTTATCGGTTATTAATGGTAAAAGCTTTTTTCAAATCGGTCCGGTAGTTTCGAAGCCTATTCAATTCAAAGAAACAAATCTTTCCTCTTTATAATATAATTGTAGATTGTTACCTGATCACAAGTGTTCTCGATGTCGACGGTGACCCGGAAGTCCTTGCCTATCTGAACTGTGTCGATGTCACGAAGCTTGAAGGTTAAATCATTCTGCACGCTGGACGCGACTGAATAGTATCTGTTACAGAAGAGAATCAAGATTAGCTGATGAAGGGACTGTGAAATTATTAAGCTTCTTACAGTCGCGGAACCAGTGCAACTTGACGAATCATCGACGTTCCTACAAGGATACTTGCTCATTACCGTTTGAACCCTGGGTCGTCTCAATCGCAGGTGCACTAGATAGTAAAGCTCTTCTTCAAATACTCCCTACCATTTGGTTCCTGGGCGATGTCAATCAGGTAATGCACTAGCTTGATAGTAAGTCAATTAAAGAGTCTTTCTTGAAAGGTGCATATACTGAGTTTACGTTCTAAGGGAAGTGTGGCAAATGGAATTTCTTTTACGGTTGGGAGTAAAGATATGCACCTCGCTGTTGTGAGAGGACCCAGTGACTTAAAGTGTAGTTATGGGGTGAATGGGTCTTAATAGCTATTCGTCTAGGTGACTTGCCGCGCAGAGTTATGAAGGTTAAAGATCTGGGATGTACAGCAACTGTTTTTGGCAAAAGTGATATGAAAACGATGATAACGACTTGCCCGTCCTATTACAATACTAGGAGATGGATTTACACGGGATATGCGCGGAGCTTATCATCAGACGATAAATCATAAAAGAATATTACCGAGTCCTGTCACACATTGTACACCTACTTAAGTAGTTTACGGCCGGTTTCCCTGGTCAATTACATTTTGCACGATCTATAGTTTAATTGACAGACTAATAGGGTTTGACCATTATCTCGCTGAATGTTTAGCAATGATGCAGTTGAGGATACTCTAGAGGAGTAGATCTCATGTTTACAGCTGCCAGAACTAACCGTTTGGTGCTTATTGACAGGTTTCAAATTTGGACAGTGGTAGCTATCCAGGCGGGCACTAGACTGTTCTAATGCTGTGAACTTTACTGTAGTGAACTTCACTGAAACTCACACCCGAGGTGGAGTTAGAATCAGCGTCTTGATTGGAGGCCTGAGTTATCTTATATATTAAATTATTTATTATATTTTAAGTTATGCCGATTACCTCTTAGCCCTCTCGGAATACCGGACTCCGTTCATCAGCGCCAGTCTCTCCGAAGCTGTTCCCTCTCGGAACTTGTACTGTGCGGTGATGTCCTCCCGATCCTCGTCTCCGATGGGATCGAACACGTACGGCTTCTTCGTTAGGATCATACGGCCAATGCTGTGGATAAGCACATTGTTAATTAAAATTTTAAGAAATCATATGTAACAATCCAAGGTATTGTCATGATTGGCGATTGCATCCTCTGGATCTTTAGCCAACAGATAACCGCGCCGTGGAATAATAATTACTTCGAGGGACAGATTTCGCTGAACCAATTTTGCGAAATCATACAGTCAAGCATTAGGGAGACCAGCAGGGATATTATGTATTCCAGTTGCTAAAAAATGTCGATTGATATCTTGAAAAATGGCGGCTCTATGTCACTTTTGGCAACTACATTAAGCAAAAATGTTAGTAACTTGATGACTGGAGCTGGCAAGTGACTTTTAGCCGCCATTTTTTTCGATTTCAATCGACACATGTTAGCAACTGAGATACATAATAATCCTGCAGGTACTTAAATTAGGAAACAGGAGACTTATACAAGAAAAATGGCTAAACATACTCACTGGTAATTGTTTGTATCCACCATAGAATACCCAGTTTCCGCATCAGTGTCTTTCCTCCATCTCATCAGATCGGCATTGACTGAGGCCAGCATGAACTCGACATCGTAACCCACGCCGATAACTCCTTGCTTAATAGCTTCCAGAGGAGCTGGACCACATTGGTAACGGTTTGCTGATTTCTCTTGAGGAGTGGCGTCAATTGCTTGCCAGCCTCCGTAACCTGGTAATAGAGATAACAATTTTATTTGAAGTAATCAATATTCTACTCAAAAAAAGAGCACTCAACAAGATGTATAATTTCAGTTGGCCTGTACCTACAAGGTTTTCCAGTTATAGAAGATGTAGCTTCATCAGCATTATCGACAATTATTCATACAACACTACAGCTGTTGTGCCAGCAACCCAAGGCCATACTCCGCTATGTGAAGGAGTTATGAGGCTGGCTTGAGTAAATGCTGGCAGGGTGGAATGCACAAAACACCCCAAGCGGGACGTCAGTGCAGGCCTCATCGCCCCCAAAACAAGAAAAGAATAAGGATAAGTATGTTTGCTAATTACTCATTTAATCCGCTCGAAGGATTTAAATGAAATGTGGAGTGGAGATAGTTTATATAAAAGCAAGCAACTTTTTATCCCGTTTCAATGTGTATTTCTAGAGATCGCGCGACATAATCTTAGAGTTATGATGATAACTAACTAGAATTGGTCCTAGAATTGTTTACTCATTTTTTATATGACAAACGGGAATAATTTCGTGAGTGATTCCCGTTCTTCACATTAGTAAAGACATTCGAGCAATAAATTTGCAAAAAAAAATATTTGCCAGAGTAACTTAGGAATTTGGTTACCTGAAGGAAGGTCAGGTCTTGCCATCCATACGTCGTTCCACACATGGTAGTTCCAAATGGAGTCCACACCCTCGGTGTTGGTGGGGTCGTAGTCTAACTCCTCCATGGTCTCCGTATAGAACTTGTCGATGGTCAGCGAGCTGTTGGCGTCGTGAGCTGATACCAGGTTGGATACCACGCGGGAGGGGATGCCAAGAGCTCGGCATACTGGAACAAAGATATAAATTTTAAATTCTGCACATTAGTACAATAAGGAATTTATGGATTGCCTAAGGGCAATCTGCGTAGGTCAAAATGTTTGATTCAATAGGTAATGATTGTTGGTTGGTTTCTACTACTAAAGATGTACCTACATATTTGACGTATTAGGTACGGTAGTAGTATACACGCTTAATGTAGTTTTTTTAAATTTTAATAGTGATATATTTTTAAAGCACTAACGCCCTTAGCGATACCAAACATTGCAATTTTTAGAGAGTAAAAAGAAGGGTTGTGATGTCAATACGAAAGTTTAAGTATTTTAAAAAATCTTCTTTTGGGTGCGTAGTGCTGTCAAAGCTGTTCAACAGATGTCGTTCCGTTCCCGTAAGACGATTAAAATCAGATAGAGAGTAAAAATTCGATGCTTGGACCTCGAGCCTCGGTGGCCTGGATGGTCATGGCGTCTGACACGGATAGTCGAAAACGCGGGTTCGAATCCCGTCCGAGGATGTGAATTTATCTCTCTAAAAATTGCAATGATTCGTTGTTTTTTAGGAGACGGTAAGTACACACGCAGGCACGAGGCCCACCTGGTGTTAAGCCGGAACTTTTATGCAGTTCGTCACAAGTGACGAAATGCACTGCGCCCGTAACCCTGGGCTGATACTATGGGTGTATGAGTAGCTATCACATAATAGCAAAGTTCTCCTCTGATATCAGACTACGTAGGTATACTTATAATATAAAGAAGACTTCATTGACAACCAAATAAAAATTATAATAAATGTTTTAAAAGACAACTATTTAAGAACTGGCATAGGAACTAGGTAGGTATCTACTCTACTCTCGAACTTAATTGACTGATTAATTAACTTATTTTTTTTTAATATCTTGTAAATAAAACTATTTATTTGTCCTAATAAATATAATTAGTTCATTGACTGAGAAATCAGACAACACTTAATATAGTAATACCAAAAATTATAAATACCTATGAATAAAAATGATGACCTGTGTGATTGATCTAAGATAGTACTCGTATTATCTTAATGATTTACTAAAATAACTAAATGTTGTAATGTACGAGATAACACTATAGACAACTTGGTCTTGAAACTACGATTAGAACAGTGTATCTGGTACAGTACAACATTTATATACGAGTACTTAAGTAAAGTTTTTTTTCTTTTATCTTCTATAACCATTATGGTTTTTATTGTTCTGCATTGTTCATATATACAGGATGTTTGGTAGAGGGACCGACAAACCAAATGAGCGTGTTCGGGGGCCCACTTGGAGAATACAAGTTGGCCAAAAAAATCCCCGACACCCCAATTTTTTTAAACTAAATCAGTTAGTTAGCTCTGTTTTGTATCCAATTTTGCTTTGCGTGGCCTGAAGGTGTATTAGAGACCAAATTCAACTAAACCACATCATAACATTTGTAAAATCTGTTGATTTTACAAATGTTATGGTGGTAAATAGATACAATTTCGGAGAAAAAGGGAAAAATCACAAAAAGAAGTTAAACATATTGGGGTGTCCGGGATTTTTTTTGGCCAACTTGTATTCTCCAAGTGGTCCCCCGAACACGCTCATTTGGTTTGTCGGTCCCTCTACCAAACACCCTATAAACCTACTTATCTAGTAACTTCAGGAAGGGTTATGCATAAAATAAAATAGGAATGTAGGTACTTGTAATAAAATATTACCTCTTAAGAGGATTGCATAGCTAGTACTTTCTATGCTAAAAGAGAAAACTCTTTTCTACCTCTTAACATTGTCCGATTTCACTATAAATTTCCTATTTTAGAATTTGAAAAACTGAAAAAATCCAAACGTACGTAATAAATTTTTTTCATGGAATCATGACATTGTTTACTATGCCCATAGTAAACAATGTCATGATTCCATGAAAAAAATAATCACTGCAAGCGGACAATGTTAAGAGGTAGAAAATAGTTTTCTCTTTTAGCATGGAAAGTACTAGCTATGCTATCCTCTTAATCATGTAGTATCACTTGTTATGACACCTGCGAACCTCAAACGCTGTTCATAAGAGAAATAGCATGTGCCCAGATAAAGCGTCAAGATGTCCACGTCAGTGTCGTCCTCCGTAAAGGTCTACTCCACTGTTAATACATAGGATACTTTTCATCATCATCTATCACTACGCGGATGTAACCACATGGCGCAGCTAGTATTTGTAAGAGTCGATTCATTTCCTAAATCTTTAAAATAATCTTACCGGTGGTAACTACACCAGCAAACACCCAGCACTGTCCATATGGGACCTCTTGGCTGGACTCCAGGAACTGGGCCAGGATGTCTACAGATCCTGTCCACTCTGACGGAGCAGTTCCATCCTCGTACTGGCCATCCCAACGACCGATGAGGACTCCACCGTCGTCTATAGAGTTGACTGCTGCAGAGATGATGCGGGTCATCTTGACTGGATCTCCGCGACTAACAAACAAAATTGGGTAATGTTATTATAATTGCTTGAAAAGTTTTATCAAGTAATTCGATAGATACTCGATGCGCTCGGTTCCCATACAAAGATTAATAACTGTTACAGAAATACATTTAATCCTCGGACGGATGCCTTTCTGATGGATGTCATGGTGCCTGACACTGCTAGTAATAAGATATGGCTTCGAATCCCGTCCAATTTTTCTCTCTGTCGTCAGTATTGGGTTATTTAATTACATAGGTACATTAAAGTAAGTAATTGAGATTTAGTCAACAATCCACGTAGGAAGGTGTAAGTATAGGTACTCTTCAGGGAATCCTTACTCATAGTCGCCAATAAAGCGACACATTTATTGGGTATTATTATAACTTTTCTGCAAGAATCGGACATATTGCTAAAGAAGCGAGTGATGTTTTGTCTCCAAGCAGTGTATCGACATTAACTTATATGTATATATATGTATGTATATATATGTATGTATGTATATATATGTATGTATGTATATGTATGTATATATATATTGTGTTTAATATGAAGTGCGCTGTAGCAAGACACCAGTGGGCTAATGGGATTAAAGAACTATATGCTTAAGGAAGAAGAGATCAGGAATATCTTAAACAAAAACTTGGGGAGGTACTTGTACTTGATTGAATCACTTGTGTGGTCTTATTACTAAATCTAATCACTAAGTACGATCAATAACGGATATTTACAATCCTCTAAATTGTAAAAATATTTCAATATGTTCTATCTAATGGACAGTGATAACTATTCCTCTTTTATACATATATTATATTATAGTACTAACACTTTATATTAAGACTTAAAGCGCGCTCGTATCCTGATAATAGTAAAAAGCAGAATCTTTAAACATCTAGTGTAACGAAACAGATCTATAATAATCTATGAAAAAATTACTTAGGTTAGAAAAGGAACAGGCAAAGAGTAATAACCGAACAGAATTCATAAATATTACTCGCTCTCTGCAGAAAAAAATCCTTAATAGGTCCATTAAAATAAACTTTCACGTCCAAACTCTCAGAATTTTCAGCGATAACACTATATTATTTTTTTTGTATTACATAGCCAACATATAGTACTAAAATAGTAACCAGCAGTTTTTTCAATTGTGTTAGTATATATCGAAAAATATAAAGAAAACGTACAAAATTAATGTATTTTCGCATAACATCGTCGAATCTAACAAGCGATTTTCAACCTTACGTAAAGCATTGTAAATTATTTTAAAATTGGGGTTGGACCGCGTCTTAAGTCTATAATAATGAATAGTGTATTATCTCATCTCATCTCAGCCGTAGGACGTCCACTGCTGAACATATGCCTGCCCCATAATTTTCCTTAAGGACCGGTACCGGTGGAAGCGGCCTGCGTAAATCCTGCATAAAAATCTTCGTAACATGATGATTAATTGAAATGTAAACTCTATTAGGTACCACATTTTCATTAAAATATTTTTAACAAGTATATGCAATACTTCTTTTTTACAGCACCGATAATTTCTTACATATGCATGGTTCATTCTATGCATGGTTGTCTGGAATAAATAGTATTGTGATATTATGTTATAAGTTATATGATTATTAACGGGATATTTACCGTGGTAAGGTTGTGGAATGAGCTCCCGATATTTCGGCGCAGTTACATGCACCATGTTCACGGGAAGACAAAATAAATATCCCGTTAATAATCATATACATTACATTATACATAACTTTAGTGAACAACCGTGATAGTTTAAAACAGTGTTTTATGTTCTAAGATTTTCATTGTCGTGTAATGCTTTTGTTAACCCTTCAAGAGTCGTTATATTATAACAATGACATTTCTATTGTGTCTGGCCCTATGATGACTAACGACCTTTGATGGATTAAGTGTTAAGAACATATTCAAGTCTTTAAAAATGTATCCATTCCAGAGAAGTATTATAGCAAACCTTCCTAAAATTTTGGAACTGAATCAGTAATATTTTCGCAGCCATCGTCGCGTATTTGTAACAAGAGGATAAAACACTAGGAAACTGCTTACATAAAGGTATTCATCACGGAAAAGATTAGGCAGATTTACTGCAAAAATATGTAACGTAGCCAGTTTTGTATGCAACTTTGTTTAATATATACGTAGATGGTTGCAAAGCTGATCACGTCCTATGACTCACAATCACTGATACGATATTCACACAAGGTTTCTACAATTATACGCACTGCAGCCTCATGGTCCGTGCCTCTTTTGGATGTTTTTCTTCATTTTATCATTGCTTACATGGTTAAAATTTCGATCTCCAGTCTCCACGCATTTCAAATCTAAAACTAAAGTTGTACTTAATCCTAAGGGAGTTCACTTTTTATTTATTTTTTGTCCTATGTTACTTCTATAAGCTAATAGTTAAGGCTGGAGTCACAAGATTAATGTTTGCAAGTGATCTTGTAAACTTTGAAGATGTAAACCAGTCGCTTCCAGGAAATCCATTGTTTCGTAAGCACATGGTCTATGGAACAATTGATATCTATACTGTTTATGCCATATTACTCGGCAAGAAATCACATTATTTTCGATAGTAGAACCTTCGGGTGGTGAAATAAGGCCCTGCGTATACTTAGTAGTTTTAGTGTAGTAAAACTCATTTTAATATCATTATTATAATGATAATCATTTACGAAAGGTGAAACTTGGGGACAGCGATCTGAGCTCAGCTTTTATATATGTAATTTTACTACATATATACTTATTTATTAATATTTTTCTTATATGAATATTATTGTATTTTTTCATAGAATATTTGCTATACTATAATTATATACAGCTCAATATCAAATGTTCTCATGTTTCCCTTTGATGGATTCAACAGAAAACGCCTTCAGAGCGTTAAGATGATTGCATACCAATCACTGTTTTCGCGTTGTAGGTATTCAGCAAATGTATTGCTGTCTCAACATTATAAAGAGGAAAGATTTGTATGTAGGTATGTTTGTATAGAATTGGCTCAAAAAGTACTGGACCGGTTTCTAAAATTCTTTCACCATAGGAAAGCTACATTCACCCTGAGTAACATAGACCATATAAGATTCATCATCATCATCATCATCCATCACCGCGTGGGTGAAACCGCGGAGAGCAGCTAGTCTTGGAATACGAGGTCAATGCATTAAGAACTCACAAGTACTACCTGCGCCCTAAGGTTCTGCCTTTGTGTGGGGAAAAGGAGTATCGCGCAGGAATATTTTCTGAGATATCGGTAAAGTATCCAAAATAGACCAAAAATACTTTCTAACCTCATACTAACTTTAGAAACTAGGATATTTATCATGTATTGTATTTATTGTGAGCTCTCGATATTTCGGCACAGTTGCATGCGCCATGTTCACGAGTAAACTGAAGCATCTGCGGGTAGGTGTTGTTATGAGCAGACGAAACGGTCTACCCTCTTCCGCACACGTTTCTTGCGTTCCTGCTTATTACCAATGACACAACAGTCACTTGAAACTCGATCTGGGTCTCGACACACATAACTCACGGTATCAGCTCGCGAGCTTTATTCGGAACCTCCTCGGTTTTATAAATTTTAATACAATTACATGGTAAATATCTTGTTTCTAAAGTTAGTTCTTGCATTAGAGACCATGTCAGTTTAAAAACTTATAACCTCATACTGTCTATACTCCACGTTCTATAATAAGACGGCTTTTGTCTAAATATCTACGTAAAAATATATGAGACTTCAAAGCTGCTACATCTCTAGAATTACAAATGTTACTCACTGGTGATAAGGCATCTCCACTTTGTCCAGCATGAACATGCAAGCTGGAAGAACCACGGCATCGAACTGGCCATAAGCCCACGGTTTCCCACGCGTGGTCTTGATGGGTCCCACCCAGATCTTGCCCACGTCGTTCAATACATACTCCTGGAGAAGGCTGGTATCTTCCATGTATGTTTGGTCATCTACGGAAAATAATATATATTTAACCTGAGTGTTGAGGGAGTAGGGGCAACCCTAATGCAAACAATTAGGGTTGCACCTGCAATTTAATCGTTACCGCGGGAGGTATACACACATCACGAAGATCCGCGATGTTTCTGATCATCGTACCAATATTTCTCTCAGCCAGGTATCGGAACTGAGCTAAATATTAGGCTGATTATAAATACGATTTTATGAGGTCGGCATCATCCAGACGGGCGCAGGTTTGATCCTCACCTCTGTGTTGTCTTGTCGTACGCCTGATGACATTTCATTTAAATTTTAAAAGTAGGTAACTAACTTACGTATGTTTTTATATTTATTTTGTAGAACTTTATTTGGATGCCTCATTTGATAGTTCATTTAAACATTATTAACTATTTTGGTCATTCTCGGTAAAGACATTGTATTTTTTTTTAATTAAGGCATCAAGGAAGGTGTCATAAATGTGTAGGTATTATTAAATGTGTAGATGTATACAGAGAGTAGTAAACAGGGTGAATTCTGTGATTACACGATATACTTTATAAATGTCTGTATAAGCCGCGTTCCAAAATGATTAGATGTAATAATGAGAAGTAGCGCCAAAAAACTACTGGTATTTTTTGTGCCTAAGTGTTTTTTTTTAATATTTGCAATTAAGTAATTATTCACATTTGTACCAAATTATAACAGCAGAAATTATATATTCCATTATGTTAACTACTTCATAAGATGCCTTTTGAAATATTTGATACAGCCCACCAATATTATATTCTGGGATTTCTTTCCGAATCGCAACTACCGGCTTGTTCTTAACTATGTACCAATAAATTAAATTAATGTTTGTTACTATAATATACTTACATACATGATTACATAAGCTTGAGTAAAATAACTATGATATGATTCTTTTCTAGTCAGTAGTGAAAAATACCTACAGCTACTTTGTAACTCAAGAGCACACAGAATAGCAAAGCTCTTTTGTTCCGGTAGATATCAGCTGTAAGCCAGTGCCTGGACGTGTAACCTACCTGGGTTCCAAGGGTTGAACAAGATGTACAGATCCTGGTTGTACTCGTACAGTTCCCGGGATGTGGAGCTCTTCTGCCTGGTGACTACTCGCAACTGCCAGCAGCCGATCGGTACGTTCACGGGAGTTGAAACCTGATGAAACAGAACTTTTTTTTTAGAGTAGAGAGTAGAGAGAGTTTGTTTAGAGGTACAGCCTGGCTGATCGGTGCTGTTACTAGCAACCCTGCCATCTAAGCCGCTGGTCCCCGGACAGGTCAAGCTTTTGTATGTATGAAATATGAATATGTCTATTTGACCTGTGTCTGAGTGTGTATATGTCAGTCATCAGGTTACCATAGTACAGGCTCTGCCTGGTTTGACCTGAAGACCTGGTGTGGATGTTGTCCCATATAATCAGTATTAAATATCTAATAGAATAACCAATAAGTAGACACATAATTGAATGACATAAAAATAGCGTAACTAAACGACATAAAAACTAAAATTTACTCATCATATTTTGTTACGCGAACAATGTGGTCGTTAATAATAATAATAATAACGTTATCGAAGTTAAGTATGTAACTCCAGCTAATAGAAGCTCGCAAAATAATCCGTTGTTATTAGGGGTTCATTCGCTTATTTTTTATACAAGCCGCACGCGCCACTCCACCCGTGCAGTAGGTTCAGTTTCCTGGAATAAACGTCCTGACGTCATTCTTGGATCGAAATATTTCTATGAGAAAAATCAGTTGAAGAACAACAGAACAGAACTACTTATAGAAGGATACAAACAAGTATGATTTGAAAAATTGAATACCGACTTCCATTCTATTCAGTTATTGGAGTGTAACTCAAAAACTACTGGACCAAACTTGATGATATAATTAAATGGGACCACACGGGAAGCACGAGCTTTCAAACAAAAAATAATTTTGAGAATCGGTTCACCCTATCGAAAGTTATGAGGTAACAAACATTAAAAAAACAGTCGAATTTAGTACCTCCTCCTTTTTGGAAGTTGGTAGAAAATACGTCCCGACCGTGTAAATCGTGAAAAATATATACCTAGTGCCAAAACAAATAACACTCATATTGTTAACTCTAGACAACTTCCATAACAGACTAGGCTTATTAGAAAAAAATGTCTGTAGTAGAAATTCTGCCCGTGACCGGATTTGAGGACTAAAAGTGTTCTTGCTTGGACCTAAAACTACCGATAACTTCAATGTGTAAACATTGGAAGCTTAGTATATTAGATTATGAGAAACAGCCTAAAGGTGCAAGTTGGTAGCCGGCTACACGTAGCAGCAGCAGACGACGTGTCGTCGCTTCATGTCGCTGCAGTCATGATTTAGAACCCGACTGCAGACGGCAACTGTAGATGGCATCAACCATTTGAAAAGCGATACGAAAGGTTTAGTTTAAAAGCTTTTCAGTTGTTTTACTTGCTAGATTGGTATCCGATCTGCGGTCGACAGTGTCGTCTGCCGCTCGACGACGCGTCGCTAGCTTCGTGTTGCTAACGAATGGTATTTCATAGAAATACATAGAAACCAGTAGTGTCGCTGCGACACGTCGTTTGCTGCGGCTTCATGTAGCCGGCTACCAACTTGCAACTTTACAGTAGGTACATATTATACGTGCGTCACATCTTACAACAGATTTCATGTCCATGTGTTGCAAGTAGAAGTTCCTATAAGTTCTCTTGAGTTTCTAATTTCAGATAACTAGTGGCGCTAATAATACAGCTATTTTTTTTTCGACACACACACACACACACACAATTCATGACTGCATAATAATTAAGCATACTGCCTCAAGTATTAGTATTAGTACATACCTAAAGTACCTATTGTTTTGTTTTCTCAAATTAGCTAGATATCTTGTTTTCACACAACTATTTATTTACCTACTTGAATTACACTAACTCCTTGTTAATATTACTATGTAACGATATGGTTAAGTATTACCTAATTACGAAATTTGTTCCTACCGAGGGAGGTCCAGGTGACTTGTAATACAGATTTTTCACAAAACCTACATCAAGCACCAGCTCTCACAAAGTAGCCTAATTGAGAAATGATATACCTATACATAAAACTTATTAGCATTAGAAACTTTGTGAAGGGAAATAAATACATTTTTATTGTTATTATTATAAAAATGTTTATTTATGTATAAAAATAATAAAATTGCAATTTAGCAAAGAGCATGCTGGATAGGATCTATTTAGCATGCATTACCATTAACAACGCTCAGACAAGACCTAAAACATTTGATAATATCTGATGTATGCTAAACAGCATAATTGCATGATTATTGCGTCAAATAACTTAGAAAACTCGTATGATTCTCACATAGTTCCCATCAGAATCACGACCACAGGCAAATTGCAGGAAAACTGGTTTCGCTCGACCCCAGGAGTTAATATTATATTACTTATCATTAAAATTTATATTATCATAGTGGATAAATACCTGAGTCGCAATTTTAAATGTACGCATATTTAAATAGGTAGAAAGCAATAAATTTTATATTATTTTCATAGTTTTAAAATACGCGATACAATAGAGACTCTCAACCGGTTTTACCTTGACATTTTTTCACTGAACAGACGCGCTTAATCCCGGTTTTGACAGTAAAGCCTTACAACGTGAAATCATATTAATATGTATATATATTATTACTTATCACGTCTGACTTATTCATGAACGCAGGCCTAAACCGCTGCTGTTACAAATTTTAAGAGGTCTAGCGGGCCCATCTATGTCCAAGTGACAAATTAGGGCGCGACGGGTGAAGGGTTAGGTAGTAAGCCTCGCCTAAGGGCAAAAAAAAATTATTCTTATTTGTAGCTGTAGCGTGAAAGCACTACACAGTATACACACTACAGTATAGTGATACTGTGTTAATTTTGAAGGACACGGTAGCCGTTGAGGTTACCGCACTATATACAGCAATCGAGGTGGCCAGCGCAGTGCACTGCAGCTTTGAATCTGGAAGCAACTTGAGGCACATGACTTGCTCGTCTCATCACGTAGTAACGGGTTTCACCCGCGTGGTGATGGATGATGATGATGATGAAGAATCAAAAAGTATAGCCTATGTTCATTAGAGATAATGTAAGATTCTAATGGCGAAAGAATATTTCAAATCGGTCCAGATGTTTCGGAGCTTTCAATCAAACAAACACATCTTCTCTCTACGTCATAATTAAGTATAAATAATATACTTACGATAGGAGACGCTGACGGTCCAGCTTGTATATATATATATATATACAGATACATTATAACGAATATAATTGTCGACGGCATTACGCATTGCTAAATCAATAGAATCGAAAGCTCTAGTCTGTTATTTTTGCAGTCTGGTTTATTTTTATTGAAGCCGAATGTTCGTAAAATCATACTATATTTTTGTTTTATTGGCTACTTTACGTTTTCACTATATGTTAAAATATACTATGCCTACTAATACATAGTAGCAAGCACAGAACAAATATTCTTTTCTGTGGTCGCAAGCACCAAGATTATTTATTTTCAGCAAGACTATTATCTTATCTTAGTTGCAATCAAAATTGATCGAAATGTTGAAGAGTGGTGGCTCTATGTCAGTTTTGACAACTCCAGTAAACAAAATTTTTAGTAAGTTGATGACGGGAGCTGGAAAAGGTGACATAGGGCAGCCTTAGTTTAGACTAACTGCGCTCCGCGATTTTCACCCGCGTGGTGATGGATGATGATGATGATGAATCAAATATAGCGTATGTTACTAAAGCTTAATGTAGCTTTCTACTGGTAAATTTTAATCGGTTTTGTACTTTTTGCGTTTATCCATTACAAACAAACATTTAGATCTTATTATTATTAGAGAAGATAAGTATTAATACCACAATACGAATAATGTGGTCTGGTTTATACCGGCGTTACTATCGCATATTTAAAAAGACGTGTGGCACTCGGAGACTGCCGCGGTAAAGCTATTGCATAGCTGTTTTTATCAACTTATGCAATTATAATTATTTAACCAATGCCATCTAGAGGCGAGTTGCTGAACTAAAGAGACAAGCGTGATATTTCAAAAAGTCATTAAAAGTTCTGCTATTCATCGATAGATGCCAAATCAACTTATGCAATTATAATTATTTAACCAATGCCATCTAGAGGCGAGTTGCTGAACTAAAGAGACAAGCGTGATATTTTAAAAAGTCATTAAAAGTTCTGCTATTCATCGATAGATGCCAAATCAACTTATGCAATTATAATTATTTAACCAATGCCATCTAGAGGCACGTTGCTGAACTAAAAAGACAAGCGTGATATTTCAAAAAGTCATTAAAAGTTCTGCTATTCATCGATAGATGGAGTCGGAGTGGGGGGTGTTAGGTTATTTTCGTTACGGAATTTCTGGATTCGGTCTCCACGGTCAAGGCCCGCGATAGAAGCTATGCAATAGCTTAAAAGTATTTATTGTGTCATATTAACTGTAATAGACATATGGTAATGTGGACTTCTTTGTAGATATTGACGTCTTCTATAAACTGTAGCACATCACTTTGCTCTATTGTCAATAGCATAGACTAATATTATATGGTCAATAGTTTCTGCAGCGTACGCGATAGGTATAAGACCATTTTTGGTGTTTTTTCCGCACCTTGGGTTACATGATCGAAGTTTTCGAACGGATCGCTCACTTACTATAAAATATTATTAAGCCTATGTTCATCAGGGAAAATGTAGGAATCTAATGTTGAAAGAATGTTTCTAATCGGTCCAGTAGTTTCGGAGCCTATTCAATTCAAACAATTAAATCTTTCTTCTTTGTAATATTAGAGTACGTAGGTTTCAATCAACTTTTTCTTGCGACTATAGAACTATAGATGCAATAGCCCTGTTGCCCAACTTGTACGGACATTGACGTTTCAATCACGATGCAAGTTTAAACTGTCACCTACACAAAACTATTCTAGTCCTCTACTTTGTTACTTCGGTAACAACTGCAATATCTAGATAAAAATAGGCATTACGCCATGGAATTGCAGTGTATGGTAAACAGTAATGTTTGTTCAAACAATGTTGCTAAGATTATGGCAAACGGTGTTTTACGGGTAACCTTGGAAAATTATACGCTAAATATTATTATTTTAGCATATGCACGTATTGTACACAAAACAAAATATTATCCTTAAGGCGCGGTCGTATCCTGATAATAGTAAAAAGCAGAATCTTTAAACATTAAACATGTAACGAAAAAGATCGATAATAATCTATGAAAAAAATACTTAGGTTAGAAAAGGAACAGGCAAAGAGTAATAACCGAACATAATTCATAAATATCTCTCTGCAGAAAAAAAACCTAAAAAAGTCCATAAAAATAAACTTTCACGTCCAAACTCTCAGAATTTTCAGCGATAACACTATATTATTTTTTAGGTAATACATAGCCAACATATAGTACTAAAGTAGTAACCAGCAGTTTATTCAATTGTGTTAGATATCGAAACATATAAAGAAAACGTACAAAATTTACGCATTTTCGCATTATACGTCCAATCTAACAAGCGATTTTCAACCTTACGTAAAGCATCGTAAATTATTTTAAAATTGGGGTTGGACCGCGTCTTAAATATGTAGGTACGTAAATAGGTATAAGTGTCGATTCTGTAAACATTATCTGAACTCAAAATTAATTCTCAAATCTGAATTTTGGCAGTTATTTAAATTCATATATAATAAGAAATAGGCGATTTTGACTATGAAATAGAATTGACACAAATGGAACTTGTATCAAATTGCTATGTCTAATGGCGGATGCCAATAATCTATCTAACCACAGTCTTCCATACTTCCGATAGAAATTTGACATAACGTCCATACAAACAGCGTCAAATATCTATCTCTAGTAAGGTAAACCGGAGATAGGTACTAGAGATACAAAAATGACTAATCAATCGACAGATCGATAGATCCCACTCATAATGTTTGATTTGAATGGATGTTTGTTACTCAGTCACAAAATTTGGGTGAAATGTGATAGGTAGATAAATGAGGCACTGGATGAACATTTATGAATTTTTATCATCATTATCATCCATCACCACGCGGGTGAAACCGAGGGACACAGAAAGTTTTTTATAAAAACAAGCTGTCATTTGAAATCTCACAGATCCACCTGTGTTTTTTAAAGTATCTTGCGAAACATACTAATTCATTTAAATTAGATTCTAATCAGCCATTTTATATTCCAAGCCAGTAAAATGTCGAACCAAAACGTATCTTCAACATTTCCAGTACCTACCTAACATTTTCAATGTGACAATTATTGCAGTCCATAAATGAAATAATAATTGATTGATTAGGCGCCGTTCCGCGTAATTAAATATTATTAATTATTGACTAATTGTGTAGTATTTATTCATAAGTCATAAGTAGGTAATTATTCATATTTGTTATGATTATTACGCATATAGTTTGTCTGTGCGCAAAGAGAACTTTCATGGATTTGAGAGCGTCTTCGTTTATTTATCTATGTTTAGGGTTCCGTACCCAAATGGTAAAACGGGACCCTATTACTAAGACTCCACTGCCCGTTCGTCTGACTGTCTGTCTGTCCGTATCTCACCAGGCTGTATCTCATGAAGCGTGATAGCTAGACAGTTGAAAGTTTCACAGATGATGTACATTTCTGTTGCCGCTATAATGACAATTAATAAACATTTAATGGGGCTCCCATACGATAAACTTGATTTTATTGCTTGTTTTTATAGATAATGGTACGGAAACCTTCGTACGCGAGGCCGAATCGCGCTTGGCTGGTATTTCTTTCTTTATCTTATAACATAGCTGCACTCCGCGGCTTCACCCGCGTGATGATGGATGATGATGATGATGAATCAAAAAATATAAGGTCATTGTTAATTAGTGCACAAAATTGAACAGGGGATGGAACTGATAACTGGTTATTATAGGAAAGAAAAAAACAGCATGTTTTTTTTATTATTATGAACCCATATTTCCCAACCCCATTCAATATCGTTATATGTTTATCTATGTAGGATTCTAATGGTGAAAGACTAAATCGGTCCAGTAGTTTCGGATCCTATTCATACAAACAAACAAACAAATGTGTCCTCTTTATCATATTATAGTAAAGATAATATAAAGACAATTTACGAAGTGACCACCCAACTAGTATAGTCGCGTCGGCGTGACGTATGAAGTTTATAGCGATAGGGTTTGAGATAAATTTATGTGTTCTGTCGGGACAGTCTTTTCATTTATAATTGTTTTAATATTGACTGACTGTATTGATAACTGATAATATTGTTTTCTAACCGACTTCCAAACAAAAGGAAGAGGTTCTCAAGCCGACGCTTATATTTTTTTCTTTTTATATATCATCATCATCATCATCATCTCAGCCGTAGGACGTCCACTGCTGAAAATATGCCTCCCCCATGATATTCCAAAAGGACCGGTTGGAAGCGGCCTGCATCCAACGTCGTCCTGCGACCTTCATCAGGTCGTCTGTCCACCGTGTCGGTGGTCGACCTACACTGCGCTTGCCGGTCCGTGGTCTCCACTCCAGAACCTTTCGGCCCCATCAGCCATCTGTTCTGCGTGCTATGTGCCCTACCCACTGCCACTTCAACTGGCTAATCTTCTGGGCTATGTCGGTGACTTTCGTTCTTCTACGGATCTCCTCGTTTCTGATTCGATCACGTATAGAAACCCCGAGCATAGCCCTCTCCATAGCTCGTTGTGCGACTTTGAGCTTATCTATGAGGCCCATAGTAAGAGACCACGTTTCAGTGCCATAAGTCATCACTGGTAACACACATTGGTCGAAGACTCTTGTCTTGAGGCACTGAGGTATTTTTGACGAGAAGACTTCGCGAAGTTTCCGGAACGCTGCCTAGACGAGTTGGATTCGACGATTGACCTCTTTCTCGAAGTTGGACCTGCCTAGTTTGACTGTCTGTCCCAGGTAGATCTACTCGTCAACAACTTCGAGAACTGAGTTCCCAACTAATATTGGGGTAGGTACAACATGGGCATTAGACATAATTTTCGTCTTGTCCATGTTCATTTTAAGACCTACCCGTTGGGAAACTCGATGGAGGCCTTCGAGCATTGTACTGATGTCTTCCATGGATTCTGCCATGACTACAATATCGTCGGCAAATCGAAGGTGAGTGATGTATTCGCCGTTAATATTGATGCCAAGTCCTTGCCGTTCCAGAAGCTTGAAGGCGTTTTCTAATGTAGCGGTGAACAGTTTTGGAGATATAACGTCTCCCTGTCTCACGCCTCTTTGCAATGGAATTGCCTTCAAACTCTGCTCCTGTACTCGGACTGACATGTAGGCGTTTTTGTACAAACACTTCAGCATTTCAATATACCGATAGTCAATACGGCACCGCTGGATAGACTCAATCACTGCCCACGTCTCGATCGAATCAAAGGCTTTCTCATAGTCCACAAACGCTAGACAAAGAGGCAAGTTATACTCTTCGGTCTTCTGTATAACTTGCAGTAGCGTGTGGATGTGGTCTATGGTACTATAGCCTTTTCGGAAACCGGCTTGTTCCGGAGGCTGGAATTCATCAAACCTGCGACTGAGACGGTTCGTTATGACCTTCGAAAACAGCTTATAAACATGGCTCAAAAGCGAGATGGGTCTATATTTTTTAAGTAAAGTGTTGTCACCTTTCTTGAAGAACAGCACCACCACGCTTTTGTTCCATGCTTCTGGCGTTGAACCTTCGAGTAAGACGGTATTAAATATCTTCTGAAGGACTTTAAGTACCGGTGTTCCACCTGCTTTCAAAAGTTCAGATGTCGTCACCAGGCGCCTTGTTGTTCTTAAGCAGTTTCAAGGCCATTCTAATCTCGTACAGGCTGATGTCCGGGATATCTTAGGTATAATGTCGGGTCAGCTTGGCTCTTGGGTCTTTGACCGAGCTGCTAACAGGTTTAGCGACCGAGTATAACTGTCCGTAGAAACTCTCTACCTCTCCTAACACTTCCGCTTTGATCGACGCTACACTGCCGTCTTCTCTCTTCAGCTTCGTCAACTGGCTTTGCCCAATAGACATGTCTCTTGCAAACACTTTGGAGCCTTTTTTCCGCTCTATCGTCTCTTTAATACGGTTTGTATTAAAGATCCGGATGTCGTGTCGCAAGGACTTCCATATTCGTCTATTGAGCAGCCTATATGCTTCAGCATCATCCAAAGACTGCAGTTTCAATGAGCGTCGTTCAGCCATGAGGTTGAGGGTATCGTTGGAGAGTTTCTGTGGCCTATCTGTACGGTGGGGTTTAAAGTATTTGGAACCCACTGTATGGACAGTTTCTACTAACCTGTTGTTGATCGTGTCCACTGAAGCGATGTTCTCAAGGCAATCGAAGCGATTGGATAGCTCAAGTTGACAGCTTTAAAAGACCCTGGTCTTGAATACGGGCACGAGTGGGTCGGAGCGTAGACTTCATCAGACGAGACCTCTCAAGTTTGACATTTATATTCACCGTGCCTCTTACCATTCGGTGATCACTACCGGTTATAACCCTGTTGATCATGGAGACATCAGTGAATATTTGTCTTTTGGTGGTCATAATAAAGTCAATCTCATTTCTCGTGGAACCATCGGGACTCAGCCAGGTCCATTTCCTGTGAGGTGGCTTCTGAAAGAAAGAGTTCATCATAAAGAGTCCCTCTTTCTCCAGGAAGTCGGCCAACCTCTGTCCCCTACGGTTCCGTTGTACGTTGCCAAATTTCCCCACTTTCAACTCATCCTCGCTTCTCTTACCCAACTTCGCGTTGAAGTCCCCCATAACAACTAGAAAGTGCGTTTCAGAGGTATGTACGGCCCGACTAATGTCCTCATAAATATCCTCCACCTTATCATCCGGGTGCGACTTCGTCGGTGCGTATACCTGAATGACCTTCAGCGAATATCGTTTGGATACTCTGAGTATTAGGTATACGAACCTATTGGAAACGCTATCGATCGTAACTATGTTGTTAGTAAGGGACTTGTGGACGAGAAACCCGACATCTCCTTGGGACTGTTGGTTGCCCTCCCGGTGTTAGAGTAGGTTACCTGATTTTAGGGTTATCGTGTCCTCACCCGCTTTACGGACTTCAGATAACCCCACAATGTCCCAGTGTAGTTTACTAATTTCTTCTTCCAGCTCATATATCTTCTCGTCTGTCCTCAACGTGCGTATGTTGTGTGTTACCAGGGCGAGTCGTCGTCGTTGAGGATGGTAGCGGGGCGTCTTCCGGGGATTCTTAGCACCCCATGCCCCACCGTTACCGTGGCCGCTACCGTAGCCAGGAATAGCGGGGCTGCCGGGGACTGGGGGCCTGGTTCTTTTTGTCCAATCCATTGAGGGGTAATTTATTGATTGGATTTCCGCAAAGTAACGCCTGGTTACTTTGCGGAAATCCATTATCAAAAAAACAATATTAAAAAATATTTAGGGACACTTCCGCTGAAAAGAAAACAATGATTTTGGCCTATTTGGGGGCCAAAATCATTGTTTTCTTTTCAGCGGAAGTGTCCCTAAATATTAACTTATATACTAGTTAATATTTGAAAAAGGTCGCCTCTTGATAATATCGTAATTGACGGCATATGACAATCGAATCCGCAAGAGTCACTTACGGCCGTTTTCAATAACCTATCTATCGCCGGTTTACCTTACTAGAGATAGATATTTGACACTATTTGTATGGACGTTATGTCAAATTGCTATCGGTAGTAAGGAAAACTGTGGATAGATAGGTTATTGAAAACGGTCGTAAAAAGGAGATATAGCTTTTGTTAAACATAACAAAATCGCTAAATCAAAAATGTAGAGCAACTTTGTAGCAGCATGGTTCGATCCTGTTTTTTCTGACCTTATTAAGTATAACACTGTTTTAAACTATCACGGTTGTTCACTAAAGTTTTAGTTTAAACATTATTAAGTATTACCTAATTACTCGTAATAAGTTTCGTTTTTAGATATATATGATGTTATAATGGTGGGATGGTATTTTATAGTTGCAAGGTTTTGATAAAAGTTTTGAACATTCTGTTTAATTGCGAAACCAATTCATAATTATATCCTATGTCACTCGCACGATGAGAAGACGAATATGATGACGTCTTGTTCATAAAAATGCATCCAACTGTTTAGTCTCTCAGACGCGTATTTAAACTTACTAATATATACTGTGTGTAACAAAAACGGTGTGGTAATACCGTAAGGAAGGACTCACATGGCAAAGTACGAGTATCATAATTTAACTTCCTTAAGTATGTATAATGTTTTTTCATACAAAGTAAAACAATTTTTTTTTGGTTAGACATCCTATATTAAGAGTTCGTTAGGGTCAATGCGCTCTGTAATCCCCACGCCACCTCTTCCTTTACATCCCTATCCGATCCCCCTACCTTGTCTGCGCCCTTTCCCCGCGCCATACCCCCAGCGCAGGCCCCGCTTAGACCCCATGGTTTCCTAGTCTACGTTCTGGAGCCGTCTGGAGTTCTCATTGCCGTCTTTGGTCTAGTTTTCCAGGGATGAACCTGATCGAGCATTAGAAATACTTTGGTTACTCATAACTCGTAATTTTCACTACTTCCTGGTTGGTTACCAATTGTATGCAAGCTTTTGCGTGTATCGTTTTAGTATTACTAAGTACATATTTTTGTTACACGCTGTATGTAAAAGTAAAATACAACACACATAAGAATAACACACACGAATAAAATGTCTAGTCGACCGGACGAATTCAAAAATTCCTCCATGTAGCAGATTGGTTTATCTCCACATTCATTTCATGATTCATACGATAGTTTTGGCTTATCTTATCTCTCGCACCAATATTGAACTTACCTCAAAAGAAACATTGTTCCCTTCTGCCCCAATAAACTTTGCCGACCAGCTGTACTTGTCAGGAACGACGTCAGGCTTGATGAAGATGGAGGCCTGCGTGTCCATCTGGGGCTTGTCACCTGAAAAGGAAATGTTTATAAAATACTTGATCCAATTTAGTATTGATAATTATAATTATAATTTATTCAGCACTAAGATACATTACCAGTTGCATAACTTATGTGACTTAGGAATTAAAATGAAACAAGTCTAATGCTAGTTATTAGCATCATGAGAGGAGTGATCCGCGGAAATTAGATATATCTCAGTTACTTCTGTAGGTTAGTAGGTTCTGTAGGTAGATTGAATCAAATCTATTGAATTCACTAATTCATTAAAATTACTTGAACTGACCGAGAAGCGCTCGCAGCGGAGCTTGAGAAATGGCGATCTTAACCGATCAACCAGTTAAGCAACTTGCTGCGGTCAGGAGTTGGATGGGTGACCGCTAGTGGCATTATTCAACTGAGGGCTTTCGTGCTTCGGAGGGCATGTTAAGCAATCGGTCTTAGGACAAAAGTCGTTAAGCTATGTCGAAGGCTTCGGGCGGGCTGAAAACTTCGACATGGGTTGGCCACTAACATATCCACCAATTCGCACTGGGCCCGCGTGGTGGATTATGGCCCAACTCCTCACTCTGAGAAGAAGGCTCGAGTCCCAGCAGTGGGAACATAAATAAAATATGAAATAATCGTAACTAAGTAAACTAGTTTTAAATAGTGCAGTATAAATATTTGATTCCCATCAGTTTTTTCCTAAGCACGATATTTTCCGATTTATACCCAAAAGAGGGGGCGAATTTTTGTTTGATTTATAACTCGTTTTTTTAATTTTACATGAATAATTGTTATTAACATTGTTTAGAATTAAGTTTTCTACAATTTCGGTACGGATTTTTTTTTCGATGGATCGATATTTTTCAATTTTTAACCGAAAAGAGGAGGAAATAAAGTCTTGAAAATTAAAGTAAAATTAAAAGTAAAGTCATTAAAAATTCAATTTTACATGGAATATTGTTCCCATCAAAGTTGTTTCAAATTAAATTTCCTACAATTTAGTTCATTATACAATTTTTTGGTAGTGCCCTGCCTTTGAGGCGATGGGTCTCAGGTTCGATCCCTAGTAGAGGCAAATATTTGTGTAAAGAGCAGAAAGGTTTGTGCTCGGGTATTGTATATTTTTTCTGTGTGTCCTCTCATGACACAGGGAAACCTAGAGAGACCTGCAGAGGCAGTAGGGAGTGTATGGTTACATGTCAGCAATCTCACCAAGTGTGAACAGCAGTTGGATGAGATCATTGCTCTCATCGTAGGGCCTGTTGAAAGCTATCACTCCGTTGAAGGGCTGGCCGCGGCGGACGATCGCGGTCGTCTCTGGCTCCTCGTTCACAGCTTCATATCTGTTCAACAAATATACCTATTATAAATTTAAGGTTATGATAGCCAACACCAACCAGCGAGGCAGTTTTAAAATAATATGAACTATTGGTATTAAACATATAAGAAAAAATATGTCACTGTAAGGCTTCGTATAAAGGTTGTTTGTTAGAGGGACCGACAAACCAAATGAGCGTGTTCGGGGGCCCACTTGGAGAATACAAGTTGGCCAAAGAAAATCCCCGACCCCCCAATATGTTTAACTTCTTTTTGTGATTTTTCCCTTTTTCTCCGAAATTGTACCTATTTACCACCATAACATTTGTAAAATCAACAGATTTTACAAATGTTATGGTGTGGTTTAGTTGAATTTGGTTTCTATACACCTTCAGGCCAATCCAATTCAAAATCCAGGTATCCAATTTGCTTTGCTTGGCCTGAAAATTTTTTTTTGAATTTTCAGTTAAAAAAAAATTGGGGGGTCGGGGATTTTTTTTGGCCAACTTGTATTCTCCAAGTGGGCCCCCGAACACGCTCATTTGGTATGTCGGTCCCTCTACCAAACACCCTGTATATAAAAGGGGGGTAGAATAAACTAGACACGTAAGGTAGATACGTTATGTACTACTGTACCAATTCCTAGTACTCTATCACTTTTGGTAGAGTAAAGCCGCGTTGACACGATCAGAGTCTGATTGAACCGAGTGGACTCGGATACCTACTCGGACGCAACTCTGATTGTGGCAACCAATAATCCGTATGGCTATTATGTATCTCAGTTGCTAACAAATTTTGATTGAAATCTTGAAAAATGGCGACTCTATATCACTTTTGACAAGTCCAGTAAGCAAAAATGTTAAAAAGTTGATGACTGGAGCTGACAAAAGTGACATAGAACCGCCATTTTTCAAGATTTCAATCAACATATGTTAGCACCGGTACGGCTATTATGTATCTCAGTTGCTAACAAATTATGATTGAAATCGAAAAAAATGGCCGCTCTATGTCACTTTTGTCAGCTACAGTCATCAACTTACTAACATTTTTGTTTGCTGGAGTTGTCCAAACTGACATACAGCCGCCATTTTTTAAGATTTCAAACATCATTGTTAGCAACCGAGATACATAATAGCCCTGCCGAGATACATAATAGCCCTGCAGAGCGCACTTCACGAGCGGTTCACGTTTTACTTTTCCGAGTTAGCTTATATACGAGTAGGAAAACAAAATGGCGTCTAATAACAACCAAACGCCTCGAGCGAAAAAATGCCCTGAGCGTGACACAAGTAGATTTGTAAAACTGTACGAAGCAGAAGAAGTAGAAATGTTTCGGGTGCTTCAGGGAGTTTGTAAAAACTGATTTACGAATTTAACTAATTTATTTTATGATGTTGACTGATAAAATTAATTGGACGAATAAAGGAAATGATCCGAGTGAACTATGTTAGTATAAACAGCTATCGTAGTACACTCGTATGAATCTTATTCGTACTAGTCCACGCGGTCCGAGCAGACTCTGATCGTGTCAACGCGGCTTAAAGGCCTATTCAAACCTGGGCGTTATTCGCTACCGCGAGCGATAGAGAAATCCGAAAGGGTATGCGTTAATTTCACTGTTCACACCAAAGCGGATATCTCTACCGCGCGCGGTAGATATATTCGTTGGCAACGGTTAGTGGGGCGGCGGGACTAGTTTCGCCAAACAAGAGAAAATACCGCCTCACTAGGCGGTACAAGTTTCGCTGCAGTTATGAACTTCATACTATTTACCCATCGAGTTCCGCGTGGTATTTTTCGCTACCCACAGCGGTAGCGAATAACGCTCAGGGGGCCTACTCCCACCTTTTACGAAACTATCGTAAATCAGGAGCGTTTTGTAATAAGCTTAGAATAATCATAATTACTATTGTACTCCCACCGACACAAACGGTCAACCAATTTTAATGATAAGGTTGCAATAATGACTACTTTAAGAGATGGGAGTACGGATCTTCAAAAATTTGACATTGGAACAATGAAACTTAGTGTCAAAAGTCACTTCAAAGTACCCGAATTTAGCAAAATATTTGATACTACGTCATCAAAACGTCTATCGTAATCCATTATTATTTTAAGCTTACTGTATTGACGTTGTGGTACCTAATATAAGCTTGAAACATTATTACTTTAACAGGTGGGAGAAGGGCGCCAGATCTGAATAGGCCAACTGTTTACAAGTAAAATACCTAATAGTACAAGTACCTAACACTCTATTACTTAGTAAGTAGTTTTTTTAACGTAGTAGTAGTAGTAATTATCACGTACCTATCTAAAGATAATTTCTGGTATCCTTATACCTTTAGCTTTATTAAAGGCCAATATAACACTGTTCGTTCTATAAAACGACTACAATCCGTTATAACACACAGTGTGCCTATCAGTATCAAAAGAATAGCTGGGTGGTTCATACAATATTTTATTCTTACTATCTCGGTATTTTTTTTACTAACCTTGCAGTGTTATGTATTTGTGCGTTGTCTCTCGGGTAGAAATAAACAATGTCCACTACCAAAGGCTCTCCCATTTTCACTATTAAGTATCTGAAAAAAAATGTTGAGGTTATTAAGGGTCCGTACTCCATATGATCCTGCACCGTCTCTTGTAATACATTTAGCTATAACAAAAAACAAAATGGAGAGTCATACATTATTTATTTCTCTGGTGGAGTATCAATATTAACTTTACCCGTATTGATTTTGCAAAAGATAATATTTGATTTAATATTTGATCAATAACACCAGAGCATTTACTTAGAAATAAAAGATCTAAAAGGAATCTGAGCTCTTAATTTAGTCATAGCATCTAAAATATTGTATTGTAAGGCATAAAATAATAATTTATTACAAATTATAAATAAATTTCAAAAATATAATTTCGTACACTAATTTATTGTTAATATTTTTTTTATTAATAATCTCACTGTTTTAGACTTTCGCGGTTGTTAACTAAATTATAATTAGTACTCATGGGATGTACATATGGTGCATGTAACTGCGTCGAAATATCGGGAACTCCAAAACCTGCCCAATCGTGGTGTACATCGTGAGTACTAATTATAATCTATATATCAAAAAACGATATTAAAAAAATATTTAGTGACACTTCCGCTGAAAAGAAAACAATGATTTTGGCCTATTTGGGGGCGTGCACCACCCTCCCTCCCGCATAAAATGCTAATAGGAAGAATACATAATAAAAAAAACACAAGAAACCCCAAATCAACCAAAACCGATTCATGTAAAGTTTTGCCTGTTCAGCTGTGTGTTATCTAATCTATATATATCTATTATATTTTTCAAACCTTCGTTATATGTACTGCTATAGGTAACCTAGTATAACCTAATACTATATAGATAAGGTAACCTACCTACGATTGGCATAACACGCTTCCATACAGCCGTGCGATTCTCTAAGAGCAAACATCGTTGCATCTTTGACAACATCCGTGAAACAAATGACGAGATGACAAGAAACGTTGGAAAAACAACCTAATGTACAAGGGCGTTGTATCATAAAGTATTTGACATCGGTGAGCTCATCAGAGAGAGAATCATTAGAGAATGGGCTGTTTTCAATAGCAAGTAAAATGCGACTAATTTAAAATTTGTTTGTTAGTCTTCAATAAATATGTCATGCGTATTTAAAACGAACGGATTACAGAATAACATCCCCATTTTCGAAAATAAGATGCTTTAAATTCATCGATATGAATTAAGGTGTCGATGAATTCGATATTTATACATTAAAGTGGCTATCTGATATCTCTCCTGAGCTACTGGGGCTATATGGGAGAGTGAGGTCTTAATTAACTTTGATAAATACATTAATTATACAATACAACTCGGGCCAGTGCGGTGCGATCAAAAGATTGAAAGCCAGTCCTATAGTATGGCGGTTGAACCTCTTGAAATCCTTCAACATGGCCAACGACTCTTGTCCTAAGACAACGCCATGGCTGACCGCGGTGCCCTCTGACCTACAGAAGCACTCAGTTGGCTCTAACTTTAGCGGTCACCCATCCAAATGGAGACCACAAGTTTTGACTGATCCATACAGAACGAATAAACGAGCTGGACTAACATCGATTGACATTAAAAGTTTATATAATAATGTATTGTATGATTTATACCATATCCGTCCCGAGTTTTTACATATATTGATATAGGTTTTTGTAATTTTATAAAATACTAGCTGCTCTCCGCGGTTTCACCCGCGCGGTGATGGATGATAATGATAATGATGGATCTTATATAACCTATGTTACTCAGTGAATGTAGCTTTCCAATGGTGAAAGAATTTTTGAAATCGGTCCTGTACTTTTTGAGCCAATTCGTTACAAACATACATACAAATCTTCCCTCTTTATAATATTAGTATAGATTTTACTAAGTGCCTACAACTTGATCGAATGTAAGTATTAGACATTTTTATTATTATTTTTAGAGCACTCGTGCACCCGAATCCGCGTTTGTACTTAAGAAGTGTCTGGGAAGTCACGAAACCGGTTCAAATATTCGACTCTACCTACCGCGCAAGTTAATCCGATAAATAATATTAATATTCGCATACAATTTAAAAGTCAAGATATATTTTAGACGACCAAAGACATATAGGTATAGTAGGTACAAGTAAAATATATTACCTAACACCTGCAAAACATTAAATTAAATAAATTTATTATAATAGTTCAAAATAAAACAACATTTGTCTAGAGCAGTGTTTTTCAATCTTATTGATTTCACGACCCCCTTACAGGTTGAAATATTCCAGTGACCCCCTTGTCAGGCAGACAAAGGATTTATAATTTAAAAGACTATGAAATGATTGCCTTTATTTTGTTCTTTATTTCTTTACTTAATACTCTGCAAGAAGCCGCAAGAGGTTTGCAAATAAGTAAATAGCTCCACGATTTGATAAATTTTTGAAAATTAAACAAGGCCACCTTTTCCCTAAAACTTTGTTTTATTGTAGTCTACCTTGCCTTTTCCTTCTGCCAGCGACACCCCGACTTAGGTTTCGCGACCCCCTTGGGGTCGGAACCCACAGATTGAAAAACACTGGTCTAGAGGAGAGTCTAAAATAAGCAAGTCTAGGAACTTTTAATATTACATACACGTTTTTTTACAGCAATTAAATTAGCATTTCGCTATAATAACTATTTTCAGATATTTATTATCCTCATTTAATTTCATATGTTTCTAAACTATCTTATTTTTAATCTCTATTTTTCTCTAAGCTAACTCTAAATTCTAGAGTATTTGCGTTTATATATAATGAATTATGCTTACTGACGGATTGATCAATGCAGAGCCCGTGACGGCTACAAACTCGAAATTTCGGCAGTTGTAGCCTTTTCAACCGACTTCTAAAAGGAGGAGGTCATTAAGTCAACGCGCATATTTATTATGTATATATAACTTTTAAAACAGTACCTAGTTCAATTTTGATATTTTTTTGTTTGGTAGAGCATACTTCCGAAGTGGTCCCATTCAACTCCGTGTTTTCACGGATCGATTTACATCAACTACACGATTACTTTGGGTTTTTCGTTAACAATTTTTATTAACATTATTGTTTGTAACTAGTGATTGCCCACGACGTCGTTTGCGTAGTAGGTTCAGCTTTCGGCCTCGTCATAGCCATATCTTTTCTTGATTTTTTTAAATGTAAGAAACTTCTACGGACTTTTAATAAACATTTAAAAAAATATTAATGAAATCGGTAAAGCCATTCTCAAGTTATAGCGTGACCAGGAAAAATAGGGGTTCATTTTATATACATAGTTATTTCATGACTTAGGTAGACAATAATTTCTTTAAGATCTGATAATACATACATTTTTGTTTTGAGCTCCTGCCCCGTGTTAGGTAAAACTGTTTTACAGGTTTAAATGGGAAATACCCATTTAAAGAGTCATATTATTTGTTTGTTTCCTATTGTATTATTTATAATAGGTGGGTATGTAACTAGGTTTATGAAACAACATTTGTGCACGAAATCTGTTAAATAACCAATAATACAAAATTAAATGTAATACCTATAAACGAGCAATTCTTGAATATAATCTGAATATCGGAAACGGCTCCAATGATTTTCATGAAATTAGTATGCCCTTTTCTTACGGCTCCAGCCCTACGGCAGCTGCAGCCTAACGGCTATCTTACGATAATAAGTAGGTAATATAGGTCTGGTAATATAATCTGAATCTCGAGCCGTTTTCGAAATTCAGATTACCTATATTACCTACTTATTACCTATATTAACCTTTCGTTTAGGAGCGATAAATAGAACATTACATTTTTAGAAAACGTCGTTTTATCCGTGTTTTCGGGCAATTAAAAACTGCTATAATATCTAAAGTTATATGATTAATAACGGGATATTTACCGTGGTAAGGTTGTGGAATGAGCTCCCGATATTTCGGCGCAGTTACATGCACCATGTTCTGCACCATGTTCACGGGAAGACTGTCTTCCCATGAACATGGTGCATGTAACTGCGCCGAAATATCGGGAGCTCATTCCACAACCTTACCACGGTAAATATCCCGTTAATAATCATATAACTTTAGTGAACAACCGTGATAGTTTAAAACAGTGCTATAATATCATTATGTCAACCAGGGCCACCAGCACAACAACTAAACTGTTATACCGACACACCAACACTAAAGCAACTTGACACTAGATGACGCTGTTAAGCAACACTAAGCCAATGAGTGTTTGGTTTGAAGTCAGACCAAAAAGTTACTTGCTTACTTACTAGCAAAGCTCCGCCATCCAGGTACTAAGATAATCTAATTCTAATGTAATTTAGGTACTACGTACTTTGAATTCCATATCTACCTGACATTGCTAATCTTAGACGTACCACAGAAGAAATAACAGTGCATGAGAGTAGTCGTAGAAGTATATTAATAGCAATTGATACTACTTGCGGTCATGGACTATTATGTAGATTCTCAGAAATCAGTTTCAAATGGGCTCGTTTAGGATCTTACATAATAAATTCCAATAGAACTATCATACAGTTATGTTATCGGCCTTGGGACTATTATTATTTTTAATAGTCTACAAGTGTGGTTTATTTTATATAACGTGAGTCGAAATATTGAGACATTGGGCGCACTTATTTACCATTTCCTGCTATAGATAAGTATTTTTATATATATCTAGACGCTTCCATCTGACTTACCAAAACGGAAGAGGTTTTCAAATCGTCGCGTAAATGTATTGTAATTATTTTTATATGTGTGACCACGCAATTTATCAGTTCATTTTGTATGATTCTTATTTATGTTGTTTATAAAGAGATCTTATTCGAATTTCTACTATTTCGATAGATAAGTTTTTGAATTAGACTAATAATATAATTAAACTTGTTTACTAGGTACTAAATTATATAGCATACATCACAGAAACAAGGTAGATATTAAAAAGAGGGCGCGTGTCGCAGCAATATGCTCAAAAACAGAACACATTGCTCGCGACAGCTCGCACCTTTTGTATTATTTATCTGACTGTTCAGTCAGCTGGTCGCGATATCGCATTATAGATCTCTAAGTTAATGTGTATAGCGCAAATGAGTAGTTCTAAGGAGTTATTTTTATTTAAGTGAATTGCATACTTTTTAATACGTAAAAAGTAAGTATGATGACGAAGATAGATACAGATACGATAGAGACAAGTAACCTAAGTGTATTTTTTTCTAACTTTATTAATAAACATATTAAAGTAATAAAAAAAAAATTATACTCGTAATTTAGTACAGTCACTGCTCGCAACTTATTTCGTGTGCAATGATGTAATCGTGACCTCTCAGGAACTACCCTTTGCGTCCCTGAGACGTAAATATACGTCAGTTTCATTCATAAACCTTTTGTTTTAATTATCACGGGATTAAATGCGGATGAAAAGATTGAAAAGTAATATTATTAAATAATTGTAGTAATAATACAAACTTTAAACGGCGCAAGTATACCAATAGCGATGGATATTAAATATTTGTACCGATGGAGGTCTAGAAACTTTGGGTCCGTGGGGTCCAGGTGCATACGAAATTTTCAGGGACAGGGCAAAACGTTTAATTGAATTGTCAGGTGACTAGAATGCTGGCTTATATTTTGCACCAAAAAACTATTATTAAATAGCTATTCGACGTGAAAATGCAGCCAGCATTCTGGGCACTTTTCTTTCAACAAATGGCTTACCAAATTTTGGAGTATTTTTTATTTTTAATTCATTATTTTGTGTTACTTTATTATTTTTATAATATGTGATAATCCTGAGTATAAGCTATCTTTATTCCACATTTCATTTAAATCCATTCAGGCGTGAAGAAGCAACAGTAGTAATGGAGATATTGCTATAAACTTATTCGCCGCTGACGACGTCGGGCACAGAAGCTAGTTTATAAATACTACTTTGATGTAAGCAGCGCATTATATTAAAAAAAAACGTTATAACAATTGGAGCTAAGTACAAAATGCTTCATTCCAAGCAAAGAGAATATAAACACTTCGTTTTAATTCCAATTGTAGAGTAGCATGTCGGTTTGAATTTCATAATGAAACGGCGAAAGACAACTCATAGAAAAAAAAACCTACGTAAAACCTTTTTTTTTAATAAATGAAAAATAGATTTTCTGGCAGGAATTAGAGTAGATGCTTGCTTTAGTACCAAGCGTAATTTTTAGGCTGTCTGTACCTTTTAACCCCAAAATACTACTAATTTGTCTTAAAACTATTTTCCAATGTTTTCTAAGAACAACACCATCTAATAACAAAAGAAAATGTCTATATATACCATTATTTTGCACCACTGTATACTTACTTATCAAAATAATATACTTGGATTTGAAATCATCCTTTTTTGGAAGGAGTTAAAAATATTAGCGTATAAAAATATACGTCTTAAATTTGGTAATTAATAAGCTCTCTACAGCAAACTTGTAAAAATACCAATAAAGTTTATCTCGTCGGATAATAACTTAAAATAATATCTAATAGGTAACTATTAATGATTACTAGATACTCCATCTAACGTGTCTTTTTTTCATTAAAAATTATAGATAAGTATAACTACAGTTTCATGTCAAAGTAGGTATGTACTTCGCTATTTCTTAATCTAAACTAAATGACACCGAAAAAAATTCAAACAATAATAATTAATAAAAACCTTTTTCGTTGTTTTTTTTATTTTGTAAGAAAATAATAGTTGTGTATAAATATTATATATACGCACATAACATAATAATGTGCGTAAACTCAAATGCGTACTAAAGATTATTTAATATACACACATATATCTTGTAATGGGAAATTATTATAACTGGCTTTTATTGTAACTAAACTATAATTAAAGTATTTTTACCTTGATTTTTTTGTAAATAAAAAGATCTTCATTATGTATACTGTTCCTTACAATATAAAATACAAACAAGCGTTATTTGACATAATATAGATAGAAGTAGATATAATTTTAAATTAAGAATTGTGCTATTAAAATACCTTGGTATAAGAATAAAATCACGGATCCACAAATCACAACACCAGTATCGGAGTATCGCGTACGAAATTCAAATTTAGAACGCGCGATCAAGCTGCGCTCGCGCACTGAACTCGACTGACGTGATATTTCGCGCGTCCAGTGTTTATGAATATGTTCAGAGATTCGGACGGCGCCCGTTATTCCAGTGACAAGGAGTTTGCTTTTTCTGGAGACAATTTTATTCAATATTTTCTACCGATAGAAATTTGACATAACGTCCATACAAATAGCGTCAAATATCTATCTCTAGTAAGGTAAACCGACGATAGGTAGGTTATTGAAAACGGCCGTTAGTAGGAAATAGTAGGCTTCTACTAGAATATTGAGCAACAAACACGAAACCTCCAAATCTAAGGCTTTTGTATCTATAATAAACCAGATTTCGGTAGTTTTTTTTATTATATAGGTAGGTACTAGCGGACGCACGCGACTGCGTTCGCGTAGTGCTTCTACTGCGTTCTTCCTTCGGCCTCGCCATATTCTCCCTTCTTTTTGTGTTTTTTCAACAGATTAGAAGCCGCCGTTAGACGAGTACAAGCCAACTTAGACGCCCTACTACAATGGTTGACAAAGTGGAGGATGGCTATGAACGTCAAGAAAACCCAAACCCTCGTAACGTAACTGGCAGGTCGAATTTGCCTAAGCAATTGAAGCTGTTAAACGAAGAAATCCCATGAGCCCTGGTGGTGAAATACATAGGGGTGCAAATCGACAGGAACCTGACGTTTGCCGCACACGTCAACACGGTCGTAGGAAAGGCGAAAGGAGCCCGCGCACGCCTGTCGCCCATACTACGATCGAAGCTGCCACTCCGGGTGAAAATACTTAATAATATAATATAATAATATATTTATTCCAAAAAAGTTGTACAGAGTTTTTATTAAAATTTTATTTGGCTAGCTATGTTATCTAAAGAATCAGTTAACTGCTGCCGAACTAGGCACTAAGCCTGTGTTTCAGCGTACAGTGCCCTCCTAGATTGTTTTATTTACTAGCCTAGACATATTATAAATTATCCATTTCTATACAATATAAATGTGACATCTACTATATATTTATACAAATTCACATTATCTTACATTTATACAGTTAAATTTAAACAATAACTAACTTATATTATATTTATATATATGTTTTAATGAGTATATACTTGTATATAAGGCATACATACGACCACTCCTTACATATGCCGCCCCGGCGTGGTACGCACAGACTGCAACCCACTTGCGCAAGAAACTTCAGGGCCAAGAAAACCTCACACTACGCGCTATTGTCAACGCTCCGCAGTATGTCCGGAACTCGACAATAGCCAAGGATCCAAACCACAACTTCATCGAGCGCCTAACCAGGAAGATGTTCGCTACGGCGGACACTTCAAGACAGCCTCACCTCAGGAACATCGCACCACATCACACCAGACCGCCCGACCAAATGGGCAGAAGAATGAAGCTGCTCAAGAGAGTAGAGCGAGATGAGAGCAGCCCAAGGGACCTGCTTCCCGAAGATGACTTAGAAATCAACACCGAAGAGAGTTTGGATGCCACAGCTGTATCAGTGCAGCCCCCAGTGGCCAGTGACTGTGCAGCCGATCGGTCCGCTGGGCTTCACCCGTGTAGGCGGGGGTTCCACCCGGCGCGGCCTTGATCGCTCAGTTACCCTTTGGTCACTGGGGTGGCAGTACAGTGAGGCTGTGGCATGACCAACCCAAAGACTGACCCGTTGTAACGGGCTAAGATGAGCCAAAGAAAAGGGCACCGCTCTGAAACTTTTTCCCCGCACAACTCGTATGTGCTAGAAGAAACCCGAGTTTTTTTTTTTCATAAGAACTTTTTCCTAACAATATTAATGTTTCATCCGTTCATTGCCGTGGCGGTGCCGGCTTAGAATAGCACCCCCCCCCCAACTCTACCCGTGGGTGCCGTAGAAAGCGGCTAAGGGATAACAAATCAGAAGGTGGGCAGCAGCACCTTCCCAGTCAAACACACACAAACTGCGCTCGCCAACCCGCCTGCCAAGCGTGGCGAGTATTGGCAAAATCCCCCCAATGACGGACACAACAGGAACCAGGCCCCCAGTCCCCGGCAGCCCCGCTATTCCTGGCTACGGTAGCGGCCACGGTAACGGTGGGGCAGGGGGTGCTAAGAATCCCCGGCAGACGCCCGGCTACCACCCCCAACGACGACGACTGGCCCTGGTAACACACGACATACGCACGATGAGGACAGACGAGAAGATATATGAGCTGGAAGAAGAAATTAGTAAACTACACTGGGACATTGTGGGGTTATCTGAAGTCCGTAAAGCGGGTGAGGACACGATAACGCTAAAATCAGGTAACCTACTCTAACACCGGGAGGGCAACCAACAGTCCCAAGGAGATGTCGGGTTTCTCGTCCACAAGTCCCTTACTAACAACATAGTTACGATCGATAGCGTTTCCAATAGGTTCGTATACCTAATACTCAGAGTATCCAAACGATATTCGCTGAAGGTCATTCAGGTATACGCACCGACGAAGTCGCACCCGGATGATAAGGTGGAGGATATTTATGAGGACATTAGTCGGGCCGTACATACCTCTGAAACGCACTTTCTAGTTGTTATGGGGGACTTCAACGCGAAGTTGGGTAAGAGAAGCGAGGATGAGTTGAAAGTGGGGAAATTTGGCAACGTACAACGGAACCGTAGGGGACAGAGGTTAGACGACTTCCTGGAGAAAGAGGGACTCTTTATGATGAACTCTTTCTTTCAGAAGCCACCTCACAGGAAATGGACCTGGCTGAGTCCCGATGGTTCCACGAGAAATGAGATTGACTTCATTATGACCACCAAAAGGCAAATATTCACTGATGTCTCCGTGATCAACAGGGTTAAAACCGGTAGTGATCACCGAATGGTAAGAGGCACGGTGAATATTAATGTCAAACTGGAGAGGTCTCGTCTGATGAAGTCTACGCTCCGACCCACTCGTGCCCGTATTCAAGACCCCGAGAGCTTTCAACTTGAGCTATCCAATCGCTTCGATTGCCTTGAGAACATCGCTTCAGTGGACGAGATCAATAACAGGTTAGTTGAAACTGTCCATACAGTGGGTTCCAAGTGCTTTAAACCCCACCGTACAGATAGGCCACAGAAACTCTCCAACGATACCCTCAACCTCATGGCTGAACGACGCTCATTGAAATTGCAGTCTTCGAATGATGCTGAAGCATATAGGCTGCTCAATAGACGAATATGGAAGTCCTTGCGACACGACATCCGGATCTTTCATACAAACCGTATTAAAGAGACGATAGAGCGGAAAAAAGGCTTCAAAGTGTTTGCAAGAGACATGTCTATTGGGCAAAGCCAGTTGACGAAGCTGAAGAGAGGAGACGGCAGTGTAGCGTGGACCAAAGCGGAAGTGTTAGGAGAGGTCGAGAGTTTCTACGGACAGTTATACACTTCGGTCGCTAAACCTGTTAGCAGCTCGGTCAAAGACCCAAGAGCCAAGCTGACCCGACATTATACCGAAGATATCCCGGACATCAGCCTGTACGAGATTAGAATGGCCTTGAAACAGCTTAAGAACAACAAGGCGCCTGGTGACGACGGTATCACAACTGAGCTTCTGAGAGCGGGTGGAACACTGGTACTTAAAGTCCTTCAGAAGCTCTTTAATACCGTCTTACTCGAAGGTTCAACGCCAGAAGCATGGAACAAAAGCGTGGTGGTGCTGTTCTTTAAGAAAGGTGACAACACTTTACTTAAAAATTACAGACCCATCTCGCTTTTGAGCCACGTTTATAAGCTGTTTTCGAAGGTCATAACGAACCGTCTCAGTCGCAGGTTTGATGAATTCCAGCCTCCGGAACAAGCCGGTTTCCGAAAAGGCTATAGTACCATAGACCACATCCACACGCTACGGCAAGTTATACAGAAGACCGAAGAGTATAACTTGCCTCTTTGTCTAGCGTTTGTGGACTATGAGAAAGCCTTTGATTCGATCGAGACGTGGGCAGTGCTTGAGTCTCTCCAGCGGTGCCGTATTGACTATCGGTATATTGAAGTGCTGAAGTGTTTGTACAAAAACGCCTACATGTCAGTCCGAGTACAGGAGCAGAGTTCGAAGGCAATTCCATTGCAAAGAGGCGTGAGACAGGGAGACGTTATATCTCCGAAACTGTTCACCGCTACATTGGAAGACGCCTTCAAGCTTCTGGAATGGCAAGGACTTGGCATCAATATTAACGGCGAATACATCACTCACCTTCGATTTGCCGACGATATTGTAGTCATGGCAGAATCCATGGAAGACCTCAGTACAATGCTCGAAGGCCTCCATCGAGTTTCCCAACGGGTAGGTCTTAAGATGAACATGGACAAGACGAAAATTATGTCTAATGCCCATGTTGTACCTACCCCAATATCAGTTGGGAACTCAGTTCTTGAAGTTGTTGACGAGTACATCTACCTGGGACAGACAGTCAAACTAGGCAGGTCCAACTTCGCGAAAGAGGTCAATCGTCGAATCCAACTCGGCTGGGCAGCGTTCCGGAAACTTCGCGAAGTCTTCTCGTCAAAAATACCTCAGTGCCTCAAGACAAGAGTCTTCGACCAATGTGTGTTACCAGTGATGACTTATGGCACTGAAACGTGGTCTCTTACTATGGGCCTCATAGAAAAGCTCAAAGTCGCACAACGAGCTATGGAGAGGGCTATGCTTGGGGTTTCTCTACGTGATCGAATCAGAAATGAGGAGATCCGTAGAAGAACGAAAGTCACCGACATAGCCCAGAAGATTAGCCAGTTGAAGTGGCAGTGGGCAGGGCACATAGCACGCAGAACAGATGGCCGATGGGGCCGAAAGGTTCTGGAGTGGAGACCACGGACCGGCAAGCGCAGCGCAGGTCGTCCACCGACACGGTGGACAGACGACCTAAGGAAGGTCGCAGGACGACGTTGGATGCAGGCCGCTTCCAACCGGTCCTTTTGGAAAATCATGGGGGAGGCCTATGTTCAGCAGTGGACGTCCTACGGCTGAGATGATGATGATGATGATCCGTTCATTCGTGATGCGATGTCCAAGGGAAATAGAGATATATAGATAGATTAACCTGATAAACATTATAATTGTTTTATTTCATAGGTTTTTTATTTATTTTTGTTACAACTGGAAGTCTAAGGCGAAAATGGGAGGAGGTTTCGTGTTTTTGTTAAATATTATAGTACTTATTATATTACATGTATTTACATTTGCTTTGTGTATTCGGCGGAGGTGGTATACGCGTAACAGTCATTTAGAGCATGCGAATATGACCGTTAATACAGTGAAACTTCTTTCCGTATTTGCATTAGCCCGCATCATGCCTCTTAATCTAAGGAAAATAATGGGGTTAAAAATAGTGACCACACAAAAAATACTTCGCAACACTTTAAGCTAAAACGTCTTCAAAAACACGGAAGTCTAAAATTTCAATGGTAACAACAGTTGTTTTACCTTTGCCTGCACTTCAGATTTTATTCGTAGTCCAAATTTAGAAAATGATCACCAAATTTTTACGTTAGGTTACGTTTTAATGTTTGCAACAAGTTGATGAACATTTAAATTTTTTTGATTGTAATTTCACATTAAATGTTCATGTTGTGTTATATGTTATTACGCTATATCTGGCAATAAGTTAAACATAAGCCGAGAAGAATTGATTATTGTCTCGGTAAACTGTTTATCATAGTTACCCTACAATGTATCCGAATTCGCAGTAGCATCCTATAAATAATAAAGACGAGTCTACAAATAGTATTTCCCTAAGGTCGATGGTGTTTACGTCACGAGTCGTGAACAGTCATCCTATGTCATCGGCTGTCATCAGCTCACCTAGGTGGTGACCATTACGACCTACCACTGCGCGCGTTGATTACAAATAACACTGTAATTTAATTAATGTAAATTATTGGTTAAAGACAAATTTCCATGTCTAGCCTGCACGGCATTTTGCCGCGGGAATTTAATCCACAATGACAAGCCAATGCTTATTCCACTGTGACGAGCAGGGTTATTATTTATCTCAGTTGCTAACAAATGTTGTTAGAAAAATGAAAAAAATGGCGGCTCTATGTCAGTTTTGACAACTCCTGTAAGCAAAAATGTTATCAAGTTGATGACTGGAGCTGACAAAAGTGACATAGAGCTGCCATTTTTGAAGATTTCAAGCAGTATTTGTTAGCAACTGAGATACATAATAGACCTGCCTGAATTCTATCATATTAAAGGTTAATAGAAAATAAAGAGAAAATATCATCATCATCATCATCAGCCTGTAGCAGTCCACTGCTGGACATAGGCCTCTCCAATTGCACGCCACTTAGGTCTATCTTGGGCTACTCGCATCCAGTTTTTGCCAGCCGTCTTGCGCAGATCGTCACTCCACCGAACCTCAGGACGTCCTACACTACGTTACACAAGAGAAAATATAAGAAAATAAATTCCAAAGTATGTCTGAATTATAAAAAAAAATGGCTATAACACGCACAGAGTGTTTAGGTATACCCATTCTTTACACTAGAGCACTTTTTACCTTTGCGTTTTTATTCACACTTCTATGAAATTATTCACAACTCTTTATAAAGCTCAATAAATCTTATACACGAACGTAAAATATCAGGTACAGAGAGATAGAAGTATATAAACCAATGAGATAGATTTCATGCTATAATTTTCAAGTTAAATCGCTTCGCAGCAGAATATTTGAGGCTGCGTCAATCAACCATATTTTTTTTATTTACCTGTTTATTAATTTAGTATAGCTAGTACTAAAATTGGGGGAACTCCGTACAAAAGTCTGAGAATTTCGACTTTTGCGACATTGACACCAATACGTAATGGTTTGAAGAATATAATGATTAATAACATAATTATTATTCTGTCATAATATAATGAGCTTTGTGACGTAGTTATTGTTTTGTGTTTGTGTATGTTACGTGTTTAATTGCAAAGCAGTTATTATAAGTAAATTTATGACTAGGTGTAATATTTAATACTAGAAAATTGATAATAACTCTACCATATTTAACCCACTTAAAAAAAGAGGAGGTTCTCAATTCGACTGTATTTTTTATGTTATTTACCTCAGAACTTTCGACTGCATAGGTGAACCGATTTTGATGTTTTTTTTATTTGATAGCTGGTGCTTCCCGTGATCTCATTTAAATTTCATCCAATTCGGTTTTTGAGTTACACCCTAATAACTGAGAAGTGTTACGCTTATTTTGATGATTTGATATCATCACTGGCGAATGACAATCGATCCCGTGATTAGCAAGGGACACTAAAAAGGTTGAAAAAAAATGTTTACCAAAGAAACGGAACCGACTTCAACATCAAGTGTGAAATAACTTGTCGAAGTCTTTTTACTTTATGGAGGCTAGCCCCGAGGTACTATATCCTACCATAACAATGCAATAATAAATTACTTCGTGCTTCTCTGAGGGATGATTAGATAGATCAATCAGATGTAATTTTTATTTAACTAATATCTGAAAAGTTTTGCCACAACAAGTTTGAAATAAGGGCTAGTAACTTCGAAATACTTTGATGAAAGAAAAAAGCGATAGATGTGGATTATTGTTACAGAAAACCATACTTATTAGATGAAGAGACACATTTACATGAAGTTTTGGTAGTTGCAACAGCGTGTACTTCTTCGTAGCAAGTCTTGTTTTCTTATATTTCTTATATGTCATTTAATATTATGTGTTATTTTACCCGCTTGTCTGTACTCTCGATTAAGATCTTTATTCGAGCAAAGGATTGCGCTGAAAACCAGCCTTGCGTTAGCGAAATGCTAACACAGTTCAGTGCTGAGCGTACTCCTATTGCCATAAAACAGGTTATATTATTAAGGTTAAATCCTGATGTTTTAATTGTGTTTTTTGTTTGTTACTATGTTTTTTTGGCAATAAAATATTTTCTTTCTTTCTTTCTTTCTTTATATCTATAAGAGGAAAGATTTGTTTGTAAGTATGCTTGTAACGAATTGGCTCAAAAAGTACTGGACCGATTTCAAAAATTCTTTCATCATTGAAAAGCTACATTCACCCTGAGTAACATAGGCTAAATAAGATTCATCATCATCCATCACCGCACAGGTGAAACTGCGGAGAGCAGGTAGTGTGTAATAATTTTAAATATATTTAATATAACCCGACCAATAATTATTTGGACGTCTGCTTGCAGGCTGAGTACAGTGATCTAATTAACATATAATAAAAAATTGGTCGTTCACCGACAAGGTAGACTGACGACCTGATAAGGGTTGACGTTGGATGCAGGCCGCTTTCAATCGGTTCTTTTGGAATTTGAGGGAGAGGCATCATAATGTTCTGCAGTGGGCGTCCTACGGCTGAGATGATGAAGGACTTGAATTTGTATCTATATTCTAGCAAATAAACATTTGATTTTAGCAATAGAGCGCAGCTTTACTGTGGGTGGAAAGGGCATTGTAGTAACTGAATAAGAGAGAAAGATACTCAAAAACCAATTTGTCAGGGTGACTGGGTGGCGTTGCAACTGTTATGGGCGTGCCTTGCGCATGACTAGCACGTCTAGTCACTAGTTTTAAAAAAAAATCACTTTTTGCACTGAGGTACCATTGATGATACCAGAGTTACCATTGATGGTGGTAACTCAGTGACTTTACTCATGTACCAGTGACTTTATATTACAAGACGTTCGCCAGAGCCCACTCGCCTGCACACACAGATCTGACATGGCAATCCATGTCAGATCTGTGTGACGGGATTCGAACCCGCGTCTCCGACAATTCGGAGACGCGGGTTCGAATCCCGTCAGTGGATGTGAATATTTTTATCTAAAATTGTAATGTTTGGTCACGCTAAGCAGGCATTAGTGTTTTAAAAATCATATAATAAAAAGAGCACGCAGAAACTAATATCCAAGATACAAATATGCACAAGAATTTATTATACGGTATAAAACCTATGGCCTGTTCTAGGCTGCAGACTTACACCGTGTCAAATTAAAATCATCAGTAGTTTCACATACATTAATAATAATAATATGGGACAACATCCACACAATTTCTTCCAGTCCCGAACTAGGCAGACCCTGTACTATGGTAGCCTAATCACTGATATACATACTTATATACATAAACACAAACAGACATGTTCATGTACAATGGACCTGCGGGGATCGAACCCGGGACTAGCGGCTCAGAAGGCAGGGATCTACCAACTGCGCTAACCGGCCAGTCGTCAACACAGTTTCGCATGAGATCGAGTGATAAAAAAAATGAATTACGTATTCCAAATTCGTTGATGCTTACAAAATATATACATTTAATTAAATATTTAATTATTATACATTTGATTTGATTTACCTTATCAAACGCTCCATGGTTTCTCACTATCTCTGAAATCCATGAAGCTCTGGAAACCAAACCAGTAAAGGAAGAGATCCAGCAGGCTTCCCCTAACTATACAAATCGACTTGACAACCACCCGAATGACTTGGCTGCCGAATTAAAAAATATCAAGTACCTACAGTAAACGCCTCAAACGCCACGATATCCAGACATTACATGCTCGATGGTAAAATAGGATTGCCTCCCGCTGGGGAGACCCCTCACAATATCTCACCCGCCCAACCAATCTGCTTATAGTCCTGGGACTGATTGCAGATGCAGAAGCACAAAAAATAAAAAAAATAAAAAAATTGATTTGATTTACAAACTTCATATTCTACAATTCTTTATTGATGATATGAAAGCAAGAAAGTAAATATATTTATTTGACATATACGCAACAAAATATCCCAATATAATATACCTACACACATAATTAATATATGATTTGAAATGTTGCGTAATATCATGAATTTAGGTCCCGACTCAGCAGTAACTAAGTGTTTAGACCTTACTTACTGATTTTCAGTCGGATCCCTTTACATACAGGGTGTTTGGTAGAGGGACCGACAAACCAAATGAGCGTGTTCGGGGGACCACTTGGAAAATACAAGTTGGCCAAAAAAATCCCCGACACCTCAATTTTTTTTTAACTAAATCAGTTAGTTAGCTCTGTTTTGTATCGAATTTTGCTTTGCGTGGCCTGAAGATGTATTAGAGACCAAATTCAACTAAAAACATCCGGTCTAAAACAGATTTTACAAATGTTATGGTGGTAAATAGGTACAATTTCGGAGAAAAAGGGAAAAATCACAAAAAAAGTTAAACATTGGGGGGTCGGGGATTTTTTTTGGCCAACTTGTATTCTCCAAGTGGTCCCCCGAACACGCCCATTTGGTTTGTCGGTCCCTCTACCAAACATCCTGTATAATAATATAACATTAAATTGCAACTTGCAAATAGAATTCACACCTAGTAACAAAATTATTATATACTTACCTACTCACCAGTTAAAAAAAAATTGTTGTCACTGAACAAAAACAAAAGGTTATCATCATCCACGTGACAAAACGGTCATTGATCTATTTTACTATATTATCAGCGTTGTACAATAAATCCTATGTTCCTCATAGACATTTTCCTGATTCAATGTTTCCTGTTCACGAATCTATTTTGAAGGATATCATTAAATTAAAAGGTTATCATCATACTAAACCTAAAGAGACAACAAGAACTAATAACAGGAATGTTTTCAATGTAAACTGACATTATCGTCACTAATTAAATGTTTATTAAATTTAACGAATAAGTACTATAATTATATTTAAGATGTTTTAATGTTGACGAATTATTATGATATGGTCATGATTATTGAAAATGTGTCATATTATATATGTTACCAACTTTATCAAGTTCAATAATGTGGGGAGCGCAGATCCCTATAACACAGGCTTCTAGCCTAGTATAGAGTTCTGAGGACTATCTTATATTATTTGAATGCCAGTATCCAGTACTGTAAAATTAAAATTTGTATTCTTTATGTCAATATGTGCAATATGCTAATAAAATATTATTATTATTATATTACTAATGCAAGAATAACCGTTGGGGTAAACGAGTTCTAGAGTGGAGACCGCGTCTCGGCAAACGTAGTGTAGGACGTCCTGAGGCACGGTGGAGTGACGATCTGCGCAAGACGGCTGGCAAAAACTGGATGCGAGAAGCCCAAGATAGACCTAAGTGGCGTGCAATTGGAGAGGCCTATGTCCAGCAGTGGACTGCTACAGGCTGATGATGATGATGATGAATGGAAGAATTAACTTTAGAATCGGGATATTTACCATGTATTGTATTGAGTATTATTTATTGTATTTATCTAAGTACAATATATTATGGTAAATATCCCGTTGAAAACATGAATTAACTTTAGAAAGTTAATTCATGTTTTCAATGTTTCATTAAAGTATGAAAAAACACTTAGTAAGAAGGTAGATTATAATATTTTAAGTATAGTATAACAATAAAGCGATCACCATTCTTTCCTGAATGAAGTTATGATTCTTAATTTTTACTCGATATTTATTATGGTTTAATATGCTTTAAGAATCATGTGTAACTCTATCCCAACGAAAGTAAACCTCCGGAAGAGGTTTCTGCATGCTGCCCACTGCCACTTCAACTGCCTTATCTTCGGGGCTATTAGTCCATTTAAACTAGGCGATATTATAGGCGATATTTTGCAATGTGTTTTTTTTTTGTTTATTATGGTTTAATATGCTTTAAGAATCATGTGTAACTCTATCCCAACGAAAGTAAACCTCCGGAAGAGGTTAACCCTCTTCCAGAGGTTTACTTTCGTTGGGAAAAAAAAAACACATTGCAAAATATCGCCTATAATATCGCCTAGTTTAAATGGACTAATAGCCCCGAAGGTAAGGCAGTTGAAGTGGCAGTGGGCAGCATGCAGAATAGATGGCCGATGTGGACGGTTCTGGAGTGGAGACCACGGACCGGCGCAGCGTTGTCCATCAACAAGGTAGACAGAAGGCCTGATAACGGTCGCAGGACGCCGCTGGATGCAGGCCGCTTCTTCAGGCGCAGCTAGTCATAAATAAGCATAACTACTGATGACTGAGATAATAATTTTGCATGTCTATGTTTACAACAACATCAGCAGAAAAACAGTAAATGATCTTCGTTTAATTGCAACATGGCTATTATTTTCCCATAAAGAGCTCAGCTCGTATATTTCTTCATTATAAACACATGGGATTTAATCGGTCTTGAGAATAACAGTCAGGTGTTAAACACGAGGAAATAAACAAACACACCCGTAAATATTTGCTCACTAATATACCTTAGACTATGCTACAATTCACTTTATACTAAGTCAGAAAATATCACGAAGCTTATGCAGTAAACTTTCGGGCGCGATCTGGGGGCTGCTTCAGTTAACAATTTTTTGTTCCAACTGCAATTTAACCGTAGCTGAACGATGGTTTTTATACGATTTCTTATCTTATCTTATATTGAAAAAAGAACACAAAAAATGGAACTGACTACAACGCCAAAAATTCTGAAATAACTTGTTGAAATCGGTAGTTCTAAAGTAGGTACACATTATCACAATAAGCGCATGGTAACGACTTCGACAAGTTATTTCACACTTTTTGGCGTTGAAGTCGGTTCCATTTTTTAGTAAAAATGTTTTTTGCCATGCTATGTACGGGGTTGATTGTCAATGATGATACTCGTATAATCAAGATAGGCGTAACACTTTTCTTTTTGTGGAGTGTAACTCAAAAACTGCATGACTAAATTTGTTGAAATTTAAATGGGACCACCTCGGAAGTATACTAAGTAATAAGTCTACCAAACAAAAAATAATTTTGAGAATCGGGGAGATGGGGGATGGCCACAAATGGGAGAGAAATCGGCTACAGATAAAAAATACAAACACACGAACATATAACCTTCTCCTTTTTGGAAGTCGCTTAAAAAACAGTCCCACTGCAGTTACGTTTCTGTTGACGTCAGCGATCGATCAACACTTTACATTTTTCTAACTCGATCAAACGCTAACTCATATTCGTCACACATAAGTCCGGCGTGTAACAAAAATGTGTACTAAGGATACTAAAACCACACAAGTCGAAGCTTGCATAAAACTGGGACCTAACCATGCATCCCAGGAAGTAGTAAACATTCCGAGTTATGAGTAACCAAAGCTTTTCTAATACTCAAGCAGGTTCATCCCTGCACAACTAGGTCTCTAGATCTATCATGACTGTGTGGGTAAATATCACAGTTGGTGCAGAGATGTAACTTAAAGAGAAGAAAAAATCAAGAATCCAGTTCGAGCTAGTATTTGACCAGATCAGTCAAAAACCTCACGTCTTCACAGCAAATGCCTAGACTCTTTCTTCGTCTTAAATCAGTGTCTTTTATCTATAGTTTCAAAGTAGTCTTAGGCCATGAAGACACACACTGGGACTACTTTACAAACCTACTGTAGGTTAATGGGTTTCTCTACGATCCGTAGACGAACTAAAGTCCCCGACATAGCCCAGAAAGTAAGCCAGTTGAAGTGGCAGTGGGCAGGGCAGATTTGATGGCCGATGGTTCCGGAAGGTTCTAGAGTGGAGACCACGGATCGGCAAGCGGAGCATAGGTCATCCACCGACTTACGCTGGTGGTGACGTCCTGGTAAAGGTAGCAGGAGATCGGTGGATGTAGGCTGCTTCCAACCGGTCCTTTTGGAAATATGGGGAAGGCATATTTTCAGCAATAGACTTCCTACGGCTTAGATAATGATGATGATGATGGTAATGATGAAGATAGCTAAATGAGCTATGGAAAATGCATTGCCTATGGAGTTTCTCTGAAGTAAAATATGCAAATTGTTATTTCAATAAACCCAAATGTTAAATAGTTCAGAGAATCAGCAACCTGAAGTTGAAACCGTTATGATAGTGGTCACTGCATCGATAGAATAGGCAGTTATAGGTATAAATGTTGTAATCTTATAAGCGCCATTATAAATTTGATTTGTTTGTTTAACGATTTGAAAATGTTTTTACCGAAATCTCAGAATAACAATATACAAATATACTTAATAACAATAAAATAACGTAGGTACGAGTATAAGTCTGCTAAATGAAAACTAAATCAATGATTTAACCGATTTATTACCCAAATAACAACGAAAACCTGTCTTGTATTAATAATTATTTTTTGCTATCTCTCGCTCATATCTGGTAACCATTAAAATACCAGACGAGAAACTACAAGTAAGTACTATATATTCTGTGACATGTCGAACATGATGTTACGCCAGAAGAAGTATTCGCAAAATTTACGAAACAGGTTTTTTTATCTCTATATGGATGAATAATTTCGGTCATTGCTATCGACTCTATCGAGCATTGGTTGAGGGATTTACGCAAAGCCAAGACGGTTAAAATGCTTCTCTTATGTCACATATGAGGATTGCATAGCATTTCAAAATACTCATACATTTTCTTTTTTAGAACTTCAAAAAACTGAAAAAGTCAAAACGTACGCGCATAGTAAACAATGTGATTGTAATGAAGATTACATGAAAAAAATATCACTGAAATCGGACAATGTTAAGAGATAGAAAAGAGTTTATTCTTTTAGTATGGAAAGTACTAGCTATGCAATCCTCTTAAGGTGCTGTCATATCATAATGTCGATAAAAATGAGGGTTTTAAAGCAGTTTATCTCATAAGCAGCGATATTAAATTAAAACAAAAAAATATATGACCTATCTAAAACTTCTAAGTACACATTGACGGAATTAAGAACATAATTTAACATACCAATGTACATTATAAAAAAAATTTAAACATACTATACTTAATTTCAGCTTTAAAACAGTTTTTCTCTTTATTCACTATTTTATTTGTCATGAAACACATCATAAAACAGCAATTTTTAATACACATCATCATCATCATGATCTCAGCCGTAGGACGCCCACTGCTGAACATAGGCTTCCCCCATGATTTTCCAAAAGGACCGATTGGAAGCAGCCTGCATCCAACGCCGTCCCGCGACCTTCATCAGGTCGTCTGTCCACCGTGTCGGTGGACGACCTACGCTGCGTTACCCGGTCCATGGTCTCCACTCCAGAACCTTTCGGCCCCATCGGCCATAAGTTCTGCGTGCTATGTGCCCTGCCCATTGCCACTTTAACTGGCTAATCTTCTGGGCTATGTCGGTGACTTTCGTTCTTCTACGGATCTTCTCATTTCTGATTCGATCACGTAGAGAAACCGCGAGCATAGCCCTCTCCATAGCTCATTGTGCGACTTTGAGCTTACTTATGAGGCCCATAGTAAGAGACCACGTTTCAGTGCCGTAAGTCATCACTGGTAACACACATTGGTCGAAGACTCTTGTCTTGAGGCACTGAGGTAATTTGGACGAGAAGACTTCGCGAAGTTTCCGGAACGCTGCCCAGCCGAGTTGGATTCGACGATTGACCTCTTTCTCGAAATTGGACCTGCTTAGTTTGACTGTCTGTCCCAGGTAGATGTACTCGTCAACACTTCGAGAACTGAGTTCCCAACTGATATTGGGGTAGGTACAACATGGGCATTAGACATAATTTTCGTCTTGTCCATGTTCATCTTAAGAATCTTATCTTAACTCGATGGAGGCCTTCGAGCATTGTACTGAGGTCTTCCATGGATTCTGCCATGACTACAATATCGTCGGCAAATCGAAGGTGAGTGATGTATTCGCCGTTAATATTGATGCCAAGTCCTTGCCATTCCAGAAACTTGAAGGCGTCTTCCAATGTAGCGGTGAACAGTTTCGGAGATATAACGTCTCCCTGTCTCACGCCTCTTTGCAATGGAATTGCCTTCGAATGGAGTCCACGCACCGGCAAGCGCAGCGTAGATCGTCCTCCGACGAAGAGACGACCTGATAAAGGTCGCAGGACGACGTTGGATGTAGGCCGCTTCCGATCGAACCTTTTGGAAAATTATGGGGGAGGCCTATCTTCAGCAGTGGACGTCCTACGGCTGAGATAATGATGATGATTACTAGTTGACCCGCCAGCGGCTTTGCTTGCTCGGTCTTGGTGTAGTGGCAAGAGAGTTATTATTAAAATTTAAATAACTTATTTATGAACCGATTGACATGAAACAAACACTAAATGTAAGTGAAGTTACCACAATGTATTATTGAAAACCACATCAACATCGGATTAGCCATTTCTGAGATTAGTGTGCACAAACTCAGACACTCACAGACAATATGTGGACATTGTGGACTACATTATTAATAATTTTATTTTGTACTTAGATGTAAACAATATGTATAATGTAGTTGTTTATTGTTCCTATATCAATAAAATAAAATAAAATAAAAACAGATAAAAGACAGACAAAAATTCTAACGACCATTTTTTTTTACTAACTACTAAATGGGACTACACGGGAAGCACCAGCTTACAAACAAAAAAAAGAATTTTGAGAATCGGTCCACCTAATTGAAAGTTTTGAGGTAACAAACATAAAAAAAACGAATTGAGTACCTCCTTCTTTTTTGGAAGTCGGTAGAAAAATTAAGAAAAGAGGGGAGGTTATATGGCGAGGCTGAAGGTTATATTACGCGAACTCAGTCGCGGGAAGTCACTAGTAATTTATAAATAATAATTATACTCCCTTCCCCACATCTTCTTCTTCTTTAGCTTCTATTAGTGCATTTCTGCATATCTGCCTCTCCATATTTCTTCCAGGCCACTCTGTCTGCAGCTTTACTCATCCAGTCATGACTTGCATGTCCTCAGATGTCATCTACCTATATCTTAGGTAGGCGTCCACGTGTCTGGTGTTCATCCACGGCCTCCATTCTAGGATTTTCCGTGCCCATCTGTCCGTGTTCATTCAGGCTATGTGACCAGCCCGTGTCCACTTCTGTCTAGCAATGGTTTCCACCACGTCACACACGCGCGTTTTCTGCCTTATTCAGTCGTTTTTAAAATGTCGTTCTTTTAGATCTACATCCATAGTGGTATACACCTAATTTGTATAATTACCAAAAAAAAATAGCACTATATGCTGCTGGTACTTAATACATACATGGGAAGAAAATCTAAAACTACTTTAAAAAAAAAAATCCCACATAATCATCAATATTTGGTCAAACGTCTAGATTGATTCACACCTACAAATTTTATTCTAGGCATTTCCACTATTCATTAAGATATACTGCGCGCGGTTTATGCATGAAACTTAACACCCCTACATAGAAATGTATCATTCATTCATAACATTCGGCAAACTCGCGTCCTAGCTCGTTAGACCTGGCCACCGGACCAACCCCGCACCCTCCGCCCTGCCACCGCGCGGCCTTTGTTTCTTCCGAAAACTAACGAACGAAAGCCGAAAGTCGACAATCTCTTTCACACCGAACGCTCGGGTGGGGGGTGTAAGAAAGAGTAAGAGATATATTTTTTCACTGACGCGAATCATGTGTTTTCATTAATAAGTTGTGCATAGGCATGTAGTATTTTTGTTAAGATGGTGTCCATACTTTTAGATGGAATTTTCGAAAACTTTAACAATTAATAATTATTTCACTGTGAAGTAATAAAAAATTTTGACTACATATCTACAATGTATTAAACACTTTTGTACCACCCATTTTTTTTTGGTAATTATACAAATAGGGTGTATATAAAAGTAATGAGAAGGCAGACTGGAAACACACCTTGCTAACAAAACAAGTATGGACTACAGAGGCTTGTCTTAAACTAACACTCTTTGCCTATAGACTACTCGTAGCAAGGCCATTACGTATCTCAGTTATTATAAATTTTGATTGATATCTCGAATAATAGCGGCTTTAAGTCAGATTTGACACCTTCAGATAGCAGAAATGTTAGTAAATTTGTGACTGGAGCTAACAAAAGTCACATGCAGCCGTAATTATACTGTATTATGTAATTATAACATTTGATTGTAACTGAGATACAAAAGCCCTGCGGGACACCTGGAATGACAATTGGAAAACTTACGTAATTCAAAGGCAGACATAGCAATATAATAAGTAATATACCTACAAAGGTTCCAGAACTAAAACTTGCGATGTGTTGGATGATTACACGGAAGCTAATATAATAATAATACCTCATAATAATGCTCATTAATAACTTCTCGTTACGTTATCTGATGGTAAGCGTCACGTTGTACATAAGCAGGTAAAACTATAAGCGATAAGTTCGTCCTTTGTGTACTTTCAATCGATGTTCTAGTGTTGAAAGTGTGACGTCAGATTTGAGAGGTCCCGTCTCCGATTTCCAAGACTGACTAAATGTTTTCTATCCTAAACTCAAGAGTATGGAAATACTTCAAGGTAATAGGGTCATCTCCTATAATATGCGATGGGTTAACTCGTCCAGTACTACTAGTAGTACCAGTAGTATTTCTTTTGCTGTTTTTCCGAACTACGCATAAAAGTTCAGATAAAACTAAAAGCAAGTTTTTACCGATGGAGTGCATTTGATCTGATAAAACTAGTTACAAACCCAGAGGTATAATAATGTGTATACATTAGGTGTACACGCGACATGACTCAGCACTTTTTTGTACGTACACATGTGTACGCGTGACACGCGACGGGTTCAAAACATAAAATATTCGCTCCTCTTGCTCAAACAGTTCGTCATTGTAGTGTAGGAGCGTGGATAATGAATTATTTATATTTTTACTATGAAAATGAATATAGATATAATAAATCTATATCTATACTAATATTATAAAGAGGAGAAAAAATAACATCATGAAGAAATCCATAGGCCATGCTATGCTGGTAGGACACTTTCTGGTGCCTAGCTAGCTACCCCACTGAAGTTTGAAAAACTATCGCTAACCACCTAAGAGTGGGTTCCGACAGCTTTCCTTGAGAAATTTAAGGCACCACCAAGTGAGACAATATTCAAACACAAGAAAATCCAAACTAAAACCACGCAAACACATGCCAATGTTATCACGCCTCTAGGAGATTAATATATCGATGACTTATACTTCTTTTGATGACTTTGCCGTCTTGTGGAACTTTTTACGCAGTACAAGTTACAACTGCACTGACTAACAGTAACTATGACTCTTCACTGCTATGTTGCTACAACACGGATGTCACGCCTTCGTGCCATCACGCTGCTGGGTGATTAATCACATTCCACGGTATATTTCATTAGTAATGCAACTACGCGCAAAAGGGTTACTTTAATTTATATTATTGTATTGTTATGTGAGTCACTTTTGGGTAGGTTATTAATATTTGTTTATGTGATTAGCTTATGGAACTAGCACGAGACATACTTGCGCAGCGAGCATGGATTTTCGATAGGATATGATAGGATCTTCTTCTTAGTCGGGCATTCTTGGCAGAATGGTCGTGGTCATGCTGACGGTAAACGGCGGATCCTCGCCTGTTTCAATTTCCAGGGCTGTCGATCTCCTCACGATGTCTCTCCATTTCTGACGGTCAGTTGCATTGCGAGCAATATGATAGGATAAAATACAGTACTTATCGGTGTAAAAGATATTGCTATCGCGGCTAAATCCACACGAGAGACAAGATGCAACCTATATTAATATCTATACTATATATACTATAATTATAAGAATAAAAAGGAAAGATTTGTATGTAAGTATGTTTGTAACGAATTGGCTCAAAAAGTACTGGACCGATTTCAAAAATTCTTTCTCCATTGGAAAGCTACATTCACCCTGAGTAACATAGGCTATATAAGATTCATCATCATCATCATCATCCATCACCGCGCGGGTAAACCGCGGAGAGCAGCTAGCTAGTTTATAAAATTCAGCTTATCGACATGACAAATTTCTCCGTTAGCGGTAGAAATAGTGACAGTACTACACCGCAAGAACTCGTTTTCAAAGAGTTCTGCTGCTACTAAAACATAAAATACCACTACAAAGTGGTTTTTACTCGTATTTTGAGGTGCAGAGGTATAGTTTTCGATATGATAATAATTCTCATTGTAGCTTCCTTGATGGCTAAACTAAATAAAATATTTGCGTGTGTTCTCTGTCTGTAAGTTCACTGAAACATTGCCCTTCAAAACGTATTATAGTAACATATGCTCAACACAGCTTAGCGGTTGAGCAAAGGCATGATTAAAAAAACTTAGCGAAGTGGACTCTGCAAAAATTCTACATCTATTAAAATACGAGGATCCTAACTTTTTATGTGACAAATAGACGTCTGTGTTGGTTGGTAACCACACAATACCATTTATAGCGACAAACCGTTAAAAAACTATACAGTCAAACCACAAAGCCTTGCAATGGTGTGTGCTTCAAACATTCACAAAAACTACTTGACTTTTTGGTTTGAAGGGCGCAGTAGCAAGCTACATTATCGCAAGAATGAGACACCAAAACCAGGGGCCCGATTCCACTAATTAAATTGTAATCAAACCGCAGCTGAACGGCGACTTTTATGTGTTTTCTTATTCTGCTATCGAAAAACATTCCAGCTGCAGTTACGTTTGTATTGACGTCAGCGATCGTTTTCATCAGCGATCGACGCGATTCGTCGATATGTTGTGCTGACTCGATAAATCATGCACGCGTTGGTAACTCATAAACGTATATAGTAGTGTCAATCCCTTATGAGCGGGTCATCTTAAACGCTTTTAGCCTTTGTAGCAAAATGCCTAACACGAATGTCTAAAAATGTCTATAAAAAATAAATGACTAATATATAATATGGTCATCTAATATATAGGTATTTATTATAAAGTAGCGTTTATGTTATGTTTATGTGACGCTACAATCCAATTTGTCAATAGAAATAGTAGAATGGCTTTTGGGTAGTTATCGAACGCCAACCGGAGTCGAACTGCAGTTGCAGCGGTATAGATTGTTGAACGTGGTGAAATAGTGGAATTGGCCTCCTGTGTCGGAGTGATGAGCGAAGTGGAGTGCTCTGTGTATCGCAACATCTGTGTGTACTTCAGCTGTTGATAGCATTCAAAACCCCCTAAAATTACTTCGGACACATTGACATATTTTTGCACAAAATAAAGTTTTAAATTTTACTTTCAATATAGGTAATATGTTATACGTATATATAGTTTATACGTTTACTTTCATAACCCGCTTAAATACACGCATAAAAGTAATGTTAGTAGCAAATTGCGCTAAAATGCCCTGTGTTACAATCAAAATCCTCTAAAATGAAATTGACCAATGATAGCGTGGCATTTGAGTCAGGTGACTTTTAAAACAGTATGGCGTTTTTCGTTGTGTTGTTGAGAGTTGCTTAAGGGTTTTAATTGAAATTCACATGAAATAATGGATGATTTAGCGCAGTTCGTAAAAATATGTGATCCTAAATATGCTCGGAAACGTCCACAATCTTGGAAACGAGAACAGGAGCGCCGAAAAAGGTGAGTGAAATATTACCTAAAACTTACTTAGAAAGTCCGTTGAAAAGTTTTATGCAACATGTAGTAGTGTAATCTCTAGGTACTCCAAGCACTGTTACTGTTTTTATTTTCAATAATATATTTAAGAGGTCGCCATCAAGTTTTCTTATTCAAAATTGATGATTAAAATCACCAAGATATTTTGTTAACTTGTAATTATCCACCAATCCGCACTGGGCACGTGGTGGATTACGGCCCACTCCCTCTTCCAAGATGAACTTGTATTTATTAACATATAAAACTATAAAAAATCAACAATTACTATAGTAATATAAATAATATCTATAAAATCATTTACTTGGTCTAACCGTCATCCAAAAATGAGGAGGTTCTTAACTTGGCAAAATTATTTTTTTTCAATTATATACATAAATAGTAATTAGTAAATTAATTTCTCTACTATTGCATTTTTTTCAGTTTTTTACATTGTTGCTGCTTTTATGTTTCAGATATGAATCAAAATCACTTCCGAAGTTTACTTCTTGCGGTCACAACCAAAAAGTTTTTCGCTGTGACCTGATCACTTGTCAAGATATCCGGAAATTTCACATACATTTTTATAAATGTAAGACAAAACTCGATCAAGACAATTTTTTGTTAAGATATTGTCGTGTTAATGAAACAAACAAAACATCCAGAATAGTAAGAGAAAGTTAACCATTAAATTCAATATTTCTACCAAAGGAGGAAGTCAAAAACCTGTGAGTCAAAAAACATTTTTGGACGCATTACAGATAAAAAAAGATAGGGTTCAGGGTGATGTACCGTTATTACTCAAGCAGTTCACCATTAACAGAAAATAGAGGAAGAGACCGAAAAAGTGGACAATTTGAAGCGAAAAGATCGTCAGTTGAATGGTTTTTGGAAAAATTTAAAGGTATTGAAAGTCACTATTGTAGATTACAAACAAATAGAATGTATCTGCCGTCAGGATTAAATATCCGTAAGATGTGGCGAATGTACAACCAAGAAAGAGATGGGGATTTAAAAGTGAAGCAAAGCTTGTTTCGAAAAATTGAAAATACTTCATACAACTTTGGTTTTGGGTCTCCCAGAACAGATGTATGTTCCACGTGCATTTCGTTACAAGAACTCCTAAAAATTGAAAAAGACCCCATAAAGAGAAATCAGCTGATAGTAGAGAAGAGGATCCACCGGCTTAAGTACAAAGCATTTTATGATATTTTAAAAGAGGATGATGATAAAATCAAAATTAAAACATTTGATTGCCAAAAAAACCAACCGCTCCCAAAACTGCCTGATCAGTCGGCTTATTTTAGCAGGCAGTTTAACTTCTACCACTTTTCTGTAGTACAAGGAAATTCAAAAGCAAAACTAACTACGGAAAATGTGCGTTCATATTATTGGACCGAGTTGGATCATACTAAAGGCAGCAACCAAATTATTAGTGCAGTTTATCACTTTCTACAAGGAATCATAATAGATCCGCGCGTGAAGATATTAAGAATAGTTTGTGATGGGTGCTCCGGACAAAACAAAAATACAGGAATTATTAGTATGCTCGGAAAATGGCTATACAGTGAAGCACCTCGCAATGTAAAAAATATTGAAATAATTTTTCCAGTGGTAGGTCACTCCTTCATTCCTCCCGACCGAGTGTTTATGCAAAAATTGAGAGAACATTGAGAACCAAAGAAGTGATTTTTCTCGGAATACATGGAGGTATTGCAGGAAAATGGAACATGCGTCAATCTGACAACGATACCAGTCTACGATTGGAAAGCTGCTTATGAGCCCGTGATATAACCTACGTCATCCTGGCACTTTCCATTCATGAGAAGTAAACGATTTTTCCTTACTCGTACTAAAACCGAGAATATCTTGGTACAAGGAGAAGAAACCTATCGGAATGAAATTAATAACAAAAAAAATATGTCAAAGAAAAAATTACTATGATTATTTACCCCTCTGACCATAACCCCCAATATTTTACCCAAAGAAACAAAAGTCAAAGATGTGACCGAGTTACTGCAAAACGGTCAAGAATGGAGAAATTTACCTGAACTAAAATACTATGTTGATATAGAAAATCAGCCTCGCATACCATGCACAGCTTATAATATTATTAATAGTGATCTTTGTGAGCATGGCTTTGAGGGTGTAACTGTACATATTTAATATTTTTTGTATTAAAAATACATTAAACCATTTTTAAACGCATTTTGTTTTTAATTTCCAAACAAAGTTTACTGGTTAGTCTTTTGACTTTATTGCATAACGTCATTCATCAAGCTATATAAGGTTAGATGCAAAACCCTCTATGTTAAGATCGTTAATTTTCAAAATCCGCTAAAATGACAAGTTGCTTGCAAATTCCTCTATAGTAAATTTTAAACTTTAATTTTATTGAAAATGCACATTGAAATTATATATAGTATTGCCACGTTTTTTAGGTTTGCCACGATATGACAAACAAATTGGTATTAAATATTACCATTTGCATTAAGTTTTCCACAATATATTCAAAATAATCTTATTGTGAAAAAATTCCTCATGGTGATATAGAGGGTTATGAAATTACACCCCTCAATTACCTATGTGGTTTTTTCTACTCGTGCTCGTCCCTATTGTAAGTGAAAAAAACTATGCAGGGGCACTTATGTAGATGTTTCCAAAACTATATTGATGGATAAGATTTTCAAGGGTACTCTTGTAAATGATGTCTCTTAAATTTAAAGGCAATTCCTAATGAATTAAAATAAACAATATTTCTCTCTACAAATAAAACTATATTATATATTAAAAATAAAATATAAAAAAATATTTAACATTATAAATAAAAATAAATAAATGAATTCAAACAAATATAAACATATTTTTTTATTTATAATTTTAAATGACTATCATATCATACACCATTACCACAGAATACATTTATCTGCTGATGTACTCGTTCGCACTTAAGCAAAAACATATTTTTCAACCGACTTCCAAAAAAGGAGGAGGTAATCAATTCGTGTTTTTTTATGTTTGTTTCCTCATTACTTTCGATAGGGTGAACCGATTTTTAAAACTCCTTTTTTTGTTTGAAAGTTGGTGCTTCCCGTGAGGTCTCCATACCTCAAGTCAATAGGGTACGGCTTTCAAGTTATTTATAGCTAGGAATAGTATGAACGAAAGGTTTCACACTGTTTCTTTTTTATCAAGTTTTACTATTCTTAGTATAGAGTAGAGTATACACTATTATTTAAACCAGAGGGTAGTTTGACTTATTTCCAAGGAGTTAACTCTACCGACTTCCAAAAAAGGAGGAGGTACTCAATTCGACTGTTTTTTTAATGTTTGTTTCCTCATTACTTTCGATAGGGTGAACCGATTCTCAAAATTCCTTTTTTTGTTTGAAAGTTGGTTGTTCTCGTGTGGTCCCATTTAAATTTCATCAAATTCGGTCAAGTAGTTTTGAGTAACACTCCAATAACTGAATAGAATTGAAGTCGGTATTAATTTTTTCAAATTGTACTTGTTTATTAATTATTTTTAATGACTGTCATACACCAGTACCACAAAATACATTTATCTGCTGATGTACTCGTTCGCACGTAAGCAAAAACATATTTTTTACCGAGTTCCAAAAAAGGAGGAGGTACTCAATTCGACTGTTTTTTTAATGTTTGTTTCCTCATAACTTTCGATAGGGTGAACCGATTTTCAAAACTCCTTTTTTGTTTGAAAGTTGGTTGTTCCCGTGTGGTCTCATATACATTTCATCAAATTCGGTCAAGTAGTTTTGAGTAACACTCCAATAACTGAATAGAATGGAAGTCGGTATACATTTTTTCAAATTGTACTTGTTTATTAATTATTTTTAATGACTGTCATACACCAGTACCACAAAATACATTTATCTGCTGACGTTCTCGTTCGCACCCAATCAAAACATAATTTTTGTCCCTAACGCCTTTGTACCTACCATTAGTTCCACATAAATTCCCTTGCCCTAAATAAATTCCAGATAGCATTTTCCTTGTCGAAACAAGAGGCCCGTTCTCACCAGCCAGCACTTCGGCAGAATAACATACGCTCATTTGCCACTTCTGAGAAAATACGCCCCATCTAATTGCAGAGAGAAATGACTTATGGCATCATGAATCATAACTCTTATGGCATTCTTGCCATTGAATTAACATCTGTTACGACATTATACTATACTATACTTTAAACATACTATAATATATATATTATACCTATAACAGTTTTGTTATCAATAAAGTACTGCGACTATTTACATAAATAAAAATAACTCCTATTTCTCCTGGTCACGCTTTAACTTGAGAACGGATGAAGCAAACTCGCTATATCTTTTTTGTTCAAGATTCAAGATTATTTATTTGCATAAAATACAGATACAAAACATATGTTAATTAAACATTTTAGACCTTAACTGTACTTTGCCTATCACAGACCATGCGCTCGTCGACGAGCTCACCGATGTCAAATACTTTATGAGAGATCGACCTTGTACAAAAGGTTGTTTTTCCAGCGTTCTTGTCATCTCGTCATTTCTTTCACGGATGTTGTCAAAGATGCAACGATGTTTGCTCTTAGAGAATCGCTGATGGCTGATGACTTGTCTACTTTTAGGCTAAGTAGTCTCCTTATAACATAAGCTATCTGTCAGTAAAAGTAACGTCGCATAGGTCCAGCTATTACGGGGGCCGAAACAAAGAGACGTGCAGACAAACATTTCAAAACAGTATTTTGTTTTACCGTATATTAGATACTTACATTATTATATGCATTTGTTAAAAAGCTGTTATTTAGACATAAAAACAGACACGTTAATTTCATTTACTTTGTAGCGATTTTGTTCACGTTGGTCTGTGTTGCCTATCTAGGCGTGCAAATATTATGCAAACAGGGGCCAACACGGCTGAGTCAGAGGAGGAGGGTAGCTTGAATGATGGCGACCCAATCCTCCATGATTTGTAAGGTCATCCAGACAAACCTCCAGCACAGCCTCACTGCAACGGCTAACCTGCGCAGAGTGCTGGGGGATGACAGCGAGGAGACCATGGCCTTGATCCAGGAGCCGTGGATCAGGGCGGGGCGTGTGTGTGGTCTCAATAATCTGAGGGGTAAGTTAATATATGACAACACCTCCAAAAACAACATTCGAGCATGTATATATGTACCAAGCAACATTGCTTCATTGCCTCTAACCGAGTTCTGTTCCAGAGACTTGGCTACTGCCAGACTCCGGGGTGTTCTCGGGGAGGAAGCTGGGGACGTGATCGTCGCGTCAGCCTACATGCCCGGCGACGAGGAGATCCCATCGAAAGACGTTGCGGACCTGGTAAGATACTGCGAGCTCAATGACTTCAAACTAGTAATATCAGCAGACACAAACGCCCATCACCCTATATGGGGTATGCCCACGTCAAACAGCAGAGGGGAGGACCTGGTAAACTTTTTATTTACTACAAATCTCCTTATAGCGAATACAGGCGCGGAACCAACTTTTGTTAGACAACGCAGCCGTACTATCATCGACCTCACCTTGGTCTCAGGTAATACAAACCTCATAGAGAACTGGGAAGTATCAGGCGAATACTCCGGCTCCGACCACAGGTGGATCAGGTATGAACTAAAAATAAGCAAACAGATACTAACACCAATCCGCAACCCCCGCAGGACCGACAAGACGATCTTTACTAGGTCCCTTGAACAAAACATGAACACAGTAAGTGCGAACACGCAACTAGTAAACATAGAAGAAATAGAGCAAACTGTTGAACAACTCACGTAGGTACAGTCTCACTATGAGTTTTGAAAGCGCATGCCCCCTCTCTTTGCCAAACTCTGGGGGAGGCAATCAGGGGTGGACCAAAGCACTGGAACGACAGAGGCGGAAGGTACGCAAGCTGTTCAATAGAGCCATGAATACATGCATGGACGAGGACTGGGACAACTATAGAATAGCCAAGGCTAAATATAAGAAAAATATACGGTCCAGGTCACGCAGGTCATGGAAAAACTACAACACCAGCATCAAGTCGAATGGACAAGCGAATAGGGTTAGGAAAATACTCGCTAGTAACCCGAACCGCGACATCGGCTCCATAAAGAAAAGCGACAATACGTTTACTAAAACTATAACAGAAACCTATACAATACTTCTGAAAACACACTTTCCTGGGTGTCTAATATCAGACTCAAATGTTTGGACAGAACACCCTATGGCACCACCTACAGCGACAGACTGGGCTGTTGCACAGACTGTTGTTACAGGAGAGAGACTAAACTGGGCAATCAACACATTCACACCGTACAAAACGCCAGGTTTGGACGGGATATTCCCAGGACTCCTACAATGGAGTGAATATCATATAAACGAGACATTGAGTGCTATCTTCAAGGCATGTCTGGCGCACAGATACATGCCCAAAGGGTGGAGAGAGGTTAAGGTCTTGTTTATACCAAAGCCGGGTAAGAGTGACTACACAGAAGCAAAGGCTTATAGACCGATAAGTCTTACGTCTTTTCTCCTGAAAACCCTGGAGAGGCTCTGTGATAGGTACATCAGAGACACAGTTCTCATTACCGCGCCGCTTCACCCAGAACAGCACGCTTACAGCGCAGGTAAATCTACCGAATCCGCCCTACACAGTGTTATACACAAAGTAGAGCGAGATATTAAAAGTAAAAATTTATGTCTAGGAGCTTTCATTGATATAGAAGGAGCCTTTGACAAAACTAACTTTAGCAGCATTAGAGCAGCACTGCTTAAACACAAAGTAGACCTGACCCTGATCGATTGGATCATTAACATGCTAGAATTATGGGCGATACGCATTGACTTAAACGGCACAACCAGGGGAGTGGTGGCCAAGGGGTGCCCCCAAGGAGGTGTCCTGTCCCCGCTCCTATGGAATCTAGTAGTCAATGATCTAATCACCAGGCTGAATACAAGTCGCTTCTTCACGGTAGGGTATGCAGACGACCTCGCAATACTAATATCAGGCCATTTTGCCAGTGTGGCATGTGACCTGATGAGAAATGCGTTAAAGGTTGTCGAAAAATGGTGCATAGAATACGAACTCTCCGTAAACCCAGCTAAAACCGAACTGGTGATGTTCACTAACAAACGAACCCTAGGCAGGTTTACACTACCTAGCCTATTTAACAAGCAACTGAAACTGTCAGAAGAAGTGAAATATCTGGGAGTCACACTAGACAGCAAGTTGAATTGGGCCAAGCACTTAGAGAACAAGTTAATCAAAGCCAGTATTTCGTTCTGGCAATGCAGAAGGATGATAGGTAAAACATGGGGACTAAGCCCTAAGATCACCCTATGGCTATATAAAACGGTAATCAGACCTTCACTAACATATGGTGCAATTGTGTGGTGGCCCAGAACCACCCTGAGCACCACCAAAACCAAGCTACAAACCTTTCAGAGACTTGCCTGTGTAGCCACAACAGGCTGCATGCGCACTGCACCAACCGCCGCGATTGAGGCCCTGATAGGCCTGACCCCGCTACACCTATACATACAACAAGAGGCCGCGGCGGCTGCGTACAGGTTAAAGGCACTGAACCTCTGGTATCAGGATCAATTAGCACCCCATACAACAATCATAGAAAACTTTGCAGTTGGAAACCCCTTAATAAAGTCTATCTATGATAGAGTACAAAAGCAACACTTCTTTACAAAGAGCTACCGCGTACAACTAAATGAAGAGCCAAGCGACTGCTCAGGTATTCATGAAGTCAGAATTTACACAGATGGCTCCAAGATGGCAACAGGCACCGGAGCGGGAGCGTTCTCGGAGGAACTAAACATACACATAGCAACAGGGCTAGGTAAACACAACTCTATATTCCAAGCAGAATGTGTGGGTGTCATCCAAGCCACAGCAGCAGTACTTTCCAGGAAGGTAACCAATAGTAATATTAGGATACTCTGCGACAGCACTGCGGTACTACGAGCCCTAAATAGATACGACCACTCTTCGGGGCTGATCATACAATGTCACCGACTATTGGAGGAAGTAAGTAAACATAACAATAATGTCACACTCCAATGGATAAAGGGGCACAGCGATTCCAGAGGTAACGATGCGGCTGATGAGCTAGCAAGGAGAGGTTCCGGTATGACGTGTGCAGGACCAGAACCAATGATCCCCCTACCTTTCAGTCAAATTCGTGCATGGATTCGCAAAAGAACTAAGGACCAGCATCAGAACTACTGGGCAAGTATCGAGGGTTGTAGGCAGTCGAAGGAGGCTTTTCCGATTCTAAATCTGAAATTCTCCAGAAAACTCCTCAATCTTAAAAGAAATAATGTGCGACATATCGTCGGAATTATGACCGGTCATTGCTCCTTAAACAAACACCTGTTTAATCTAGGTGTTACAGACAGCCCCCTATGCAGAGGCTGCATGGAGGCGGAAGAAACAGCTGCGCATCTGCTCATCGAATGCAGAAGCGTGGCGGCACAAAGGGCAGCTAACCTCGGCTCGCCGAGGACAGTGTGGGAAGCCTGCGCCAAGCCGAAGGAGCTGCTGGCTTTCCTGGGCGACACCGGGTGGCTGGACTGATCAGCGTCACCCGGCTATCACGCAAAATGGGCCGCGCCACAGCGGCCTGGTTGCGGAAAAGAGCCAGCCCACCAAGTACCAAGTAAGTTATGCAAACATGATTAAAATATAAAAATAACAAATATATTCAAAAGTTAAATTAAAAATTGCTAGTTATATATAAATATGTCATATAAGTATTATATATAAGAAGAGAAGGTTCTTATGAACGAAACACCAAGAAAAGATGGGAGGTTAAGGCGAGGCTGAAGGCCGAGCCTACTACGTGAACAAAATTGCGGGCAGTCGCTAGTAAGTAAATGAAATTAACGTGTTTTTATGTCTAAATAGCAGCTTTTTAACAAATGCATATAATAATGTAAGTATCTAATATACGGTAAAACAAAATACTGTTTTGAAATGTTTGTCTGCACGTCTCTTTGTTTCGGCTAATCCCCGTAATAGCTGGACCTATGCGACGTTACTATTACTGACAGATAGCTTATGTTATAAGGAGACTACTTAGCCTAAAAGTAGACAAGTCATCAGCCATGCGATTCTCTAAGAGCAAACATCGTTGCATCTTTGACAACATCCGTGAAACAAATGCCGAGATGACAAGAAACGTTGGAAAAACAACCTTATTTATAAGGGCGATATCTCATAAAGTATTTGACATCGGTGAGCTCGTCGACGAACGCAACGACGAAACATTTGAGAATCGTACGGCTGGTTTCTGTGAACACGCGGGTGAAAACCGCGGAGCAAAGCTAGCAAATAATTTAAAAACGTTTTTGGTGAGACCACAGTATTAGATACTGAGGAGACGATTGATACATACGAGTAATACGTATGTAATGTACACAAGGAAATAAATAATGCCTCAAGTAGATATATTAAAAATCATACATATAGGTACTTTCACGCTTATAGAATGTATACATTTTGATCAATATCCAGTATATTGATCAACCGGGCGAGAAGCCGAGGTATACCAGTGGGGCTATTATGTATCTCAGTTGCTAACAAATGTTGATTGAACTCGAGAAAAATGGCCGCTCAATGTCAGTTTTGTCAGCTTCAGTCCAGCTTATACTAACATTTTTGATTACTGGAGTTAATTTATTGATTCAGGCGTTACTTTGCGGAAATCCATGATCAAAAAACGATATTAAAAAATATTTAGTGACATTACCGCTGAAAAATCAGGCCAAAATCATTGTTTTTTGATTACTGGAGTTGTCAAAAGTGACATAGAGCCGCCATTTTTCCAGATTTCAATCAACATTTGTTAGCAACTGAGATACATAATAGCCCTGTTGTTATGAAAAAGTAAGAAAAAAAAACAATTTTTCCCAACATGGAGTATCAATGTTAACTGACAATAATTTTGTAAACCATAACTCGTCAAAACTTAATTTATTTTACTTAGTTAACAATGTTTATTACTTTGATTTATGGTTGATCGATATCAATTCGATTAATATCAATCACTGTTAATTGAGATTACATTATTAAAAAAATCACTGTAAAAAAATGTTCAACTATTTCAAAAATAATTTTTTTTCGCTTTACTAAGTGACATGGATATTTTTCTTATATTTTCAAAACTGGTATACCTTGGCCGCTTGCCTGGTACCAGGTTATCTTTGAGTTTCGGCACACCCCGTATATATAAATATCTTTAGATGAAATATTTGTAATTACTAGGCCAGCCGTGCGCTAACATCGTTGCATCTTTGACAACATCCGTAAAAGAAATGACGAGATGACAAGAACGCTGGAAAAACAACCTTTTGTACAAGGTCGATCTCTCATAAAGTATTTGACATCGGTGAGCTCGTCGACGAGCGCATCGACGAATCATTAGAGAATCGCGCGGCAGTAGACAGGAAGCAAAATAACTGTCATTTAACTTCAAATCTTTGGAATACAACTTCAAAGGTACGGTTTGTAAAGGTGTTTTTTATACGCGGTTTGTATTGGTTGCCATTTCTATAAATTTTTAGTTCAATGATTATTGCAAACTTATGGAGTTCTTGACACACTTTATTTGCAAGCTTCAGAATATACCCGGTCCAAGTAATTAACATTTATAATGCAATTCCGAACCTTACCACAACGAAATAAAGAATGAAGAGCGGTTAATTAATTTGGCAATTTCGAAGAATTTATGTTGATCGATGATTCATTTAGGCTTTTTATGCTGCCTTTTTCCTATAAGTTGTGTTAATGTGGCTCCATTTTAGGTGGTGGTAAGGCCAGTGGTTATGTATAGGTTTATTAACCGTTGATGTTCACAATGTCACGAGTTTCAGTAAAGTGTATAAAATTATGAAACATTATATGTGTTTTTTTTTCGTCAATCGTGTTAGTAAGTTTTAGTAATGCACATCCACGTGACTTACACAGCCGTGCGATTCTCTAATGATCGTTGCGATCGTCGACGAACTCACCGATGACAAATACTTTAGAGATATCGCCCTTGTACATAAGGTTGTATTTCCAACGTTTCTTTTCATCTCGTCATTTGTTTCACGGATGTTGTAAAGATGCAACGATATTTGCTCTGAGAGAATCGCACGGCTGTAATTAAATGACTGACTTATTTCTTAGAGCAGACTAACTAGGTTTTACATTTTAGCCGCGTAATTTGTGTAGGGTGTTCCACCTCAAAAGGAAAATCAACCCCTTATCGGATCACTATGTTGTCCTTCTTTTCGTCTGTCTATCTGTCAAGACCCTTTTTCATTCATAAAAAGAAAAAATCTGAAATCCATAAATGTGTATCAACAATGAAAAACGAATTTACTATTGAATATTATTAAAAACTTAGGTATTTAATTAATGTATATCTGTATGTATATGTATAACAAACTCTTTATTTTCAGTTGCAGCCATAACCGTGTTCATGGATTCACAGTTTGTCCTTTGACCTAGTAGGTATGTATTTAGTTTTAAAGCGATAATATTAGATGTATCTCTTCACTTGCTTGATTCTCAAGTATCCCTCGGCACTCGGGAGAAAGTTCTTTTTCTGTTCGAGAGTTATGTTTAACGAAACTCGAGAATCGTGTCGTCGAGTGATCGTTTTACTCCCCTCGGAGTACAATGTACTATTATTCGATTTTAATTGATTGAATTTACTTATACGATATTGAGACCCGTGTTGGAAAACCTGTTTTATAATATATATAGGTACTCAGGCAACCTATAGTTTTTGCGTTCCCAAATAACTGCATGATTGGATCTTGTTCATGCGCATAGATTATACATACTTACGTCTAAAGCTATTTTTAACGTGTTGTTTTTGTCTATCTGTAGGTACCTACGTATACCTCGTTAGAGGTTAAATAATTTTGATACAAAATAATTGTGACATAATTAAGTTGCTATGATATTAGGTACCTATAGTAAACCAATTTAATCTAAGTAGATACAAATTTACTGATATAAAATAAATCTACCTATTACAATAAAACTAATTCATTAAAATATTTCTAAATTATATATATATATATATATCAGATAAAAACCAGCATTTAAGTCCCTGTCTACGGGTAGAGTGCCCAAAAAGCTGGCAACGTTACCTCGTTGAATAGCCAGGCTGATACATTGTCCGAGGTAAGTACCAGCTCTTTGGTCACCTGTAATTTCTTTGAGGCGTCAGGACAGCTCCTTTACTAAACGCCGTGCATCTGGACCCCAAGAACCCATAGTTTCAACCCCAAACGGAAGAAAAAATATAATTATCTCCAAGACAAGCATATTTTCTCCGTTTGAGGTTTTCTGCAGATTCGGCAGCAGCACCTGCCGTCCATGAAGTCTGCTCACTCATATATAGTTAGAAGTAGGTACATTAAATTTTAATAAGGTTTTTTTAAGGCTTCGATTGGCTTTTTTGAAAGGCTCCTCTTCTTGTAAATCTTTCTAAACAGAAACTAGCTGCGCCCCGCGGTTTCCCCCGCGTGGTGCTGGATGATGATGGACATTATGACGAAAAGTGCTTTACGACCTATTCTCAGACCTACTGAACACACACACAAAATTTCATAACAATCGATCAAACCGTTTTGGCGGAGTTTTGTTACAAATACTGTGACCCGAGATTTTTATGTATAAAGGCCAACGCAGACCGGGACGGGATGGCAAAGGATTTTGCCGTCAGTCAGCGCACACTAGCCGCTTAGATACCGCGGCATTCCAGCGCCTTGCCACGGCATGCCGCGGCACGACATAGTTTGCCTCAGTTTTAAAATGGTAGATTGGGATTTGGTAAACAATCGTTAATATCGATTATTGCAGACGAAGAAGGTGCACAGACTATCAATATCAATTATTATATATGCGCCTCACCCCTCCGTATTTCACAACAAGCGCCGGTGGCGTTCTCGGCATACCGTGCCTTGCCGTTGCCTGCTGCAGTGCGCCACGCACGGCATCCCGCCGCGGGAGCCTGTGGCGCGTCTTTCAATGCCGTGCAATGAAATCCCTTTCGATGCAACGGCATCATTTTGAAGCATAGCAATTTATGTCGTATTTCTATAACAATACGTTTGAATGTCCATTGGTAAAAGTGTAAATCCCTTGCCATGCCGTCCCGGTCTGCGTAGGCCTTTAGAAGAAGATAATGCTTCAATATTGTATCAATGCAGAGATTGCATGAAATATGAAGTGAGTTTTGTTTGCAATAAGAAAATAAATTGTCATTGAGGGAAATTCCTTTATTCCATCTCTTCTTTCAATATATATCTACATATACAAACTTCACGTTTAACCATAGAGTATGTATACTGTAGACGTAACAACATTCTTGACATACCTTTTTTACATACCTAGCGATTCTCTCTGGCTTATCAAACCGAATGCGAAATGAGTTTTTGTGTATTGATAAAACAAGTTTTTAGACTTTTTTGGGCTTATTTAGTATAATGGATATAATATAACACCGCTATAGTAATCTGTTATAGCAGGCAGGTTCCAGTCATATAGCCATAAGTATGAGTAGAAAGGTTTTGTAGGAACAGTTTATGTCCGTCCGTATCTTTTGTGATGGTCGCGTGAACTGAGATTGGCGTCTTCTTCGTGAACCTTGGAACATAAGATCGATCGACGTATCTTCAACCACTATTCAAGCATCCGCCCCTTACCCCTGCAGGACCTGCCGTCCATGAAGTCTGCTCACTCATATATAGTTAGAAGTAGGTACATAAAATTTTAGTAAGGTTTTTTTAAGGCTTCGATTGGCTTTTTTGAAAGGCTCCTCTTCTTCTAAATCTTTCTACACAGAAACTAGCTGCGCCCTGCGGTTTCCCCCGCATGGTGATGGATGATGATGATGAAAGGTATCCTATGTTCTTCTCCGGAATGTAATCTTTCTCCTTGCAAAATTACATTACGATTCAGCCGCAAACATACAAACTCACTTTTGTATAGGTATATAGGTATGATATTATACATACTTATCTGTAATACATTTAAATATTACTTTGACGGTTAAATTATGCGGTAGGTATATTCGAGTATCTCGACCGGTTTCGAGACCGTCCGGGCTACTACATAGGGTACTTGCACACCCGCCTGCGTCCGCGCTAGTACTGTATCTGTAATACGTTATTCAACACAAACTGGGGTTTATTGCGGGTTGGAGAATATGATTTAGTGTCCAAGTTTTCAGAGCTTTCTAATGACAATAATTACTGTTCCAATTACTGTTCCGTGTTTTTTTTTCGAACGGACTAATGTTGTTTGCTCTACCGTCATTTACAGGGTCACCGGACGGGTAGCGAGCGCAGATGGCACTCAGCCAGAGTCCAACGTGCCTTTGAAGCTAAGATTTATAGAAAAAAGAATATAATTGGTGACGAGACGAGCATGTCACTCGCCTGATGTTAAGCGCTACGCCTCCTCATAACAGTTCATTGCCATTCAGAATTTTAAACGACAGTAATTCAAAACCCTGCATGGCAATGCACTGCGCTCCTCGCCCTAAGATATAAAATGTAATTCTCTTGCCCTTTAATGTCGCTGGAATGGAAACATTACCCTTCAATGAAACAAAGTAATGTTTTTCATTAAGGGTAAGCAAGGGTTTAGCCCTTTTTTACATCCACCCGCATCTTCAGTCTACCTGTGAACATGGTGCATGTGCCGAAATATCACGAACTCCAAAACCTGCCTAATCGTGGTGTACATCACGTGAGTACTAATTATAATGAAGTTAACAACCGCGAAAGTCTAAAACAGTGTGTTATATTTTATAAGTTACTTTGTCTATGTTTGCATATGTGCAATAAAGAAATATTGTATTGAATGGTTAAGTATTGTGTGAGAATTGCCAAAACCATTGTACTTACTTTGACGTAAAATAACTTGCTTGAAACAGAACCCTAATATTAATATGTAACGACAGAGTAAAATAATATTATGGGTCCTACTTACTGGCAGTAAACGTGGCATTACCGTTGCCTTATGGGATTATATTATTCCGTGTGTACGGTCACAAGTACTGTCGAGCACAAAATACATACCGAGATCGAAAAAATAGGCATTCAATAAGACTACCGACAGAAGTGAAAACTTCAGTTACTGCTGACGCGCAACTCGACAAAAATTGTTTTCACTAAAAAACGATTTGGTAATGACGTCATTCGTCCTTATAGGAGGTACTTTCAGTAAATAATAAAGCGAAAACTTATGTCCATACAGATAAATAAAATTGAAGTGTTGGCGGTAACCGAGTCCATTAAAATGTGAATTGTTTTCGTTTAGGAAATGAGTGGGTTTCTGTGGGTTTTTCATTTCTTTGTACTCTTTGACAGTTAATGTTTAAAAAGTTTCTGTGATTGTGTATTAGTGTAGGAAATTGAGTCAAAGTAATTTAAGTAACCTTTTTAAATACATTAAATTTAGATAACTAATAATGTGCTTTTATTATTTATTTAATCTGTTAAAACAAATTTATATAATAAAAATAGATATGATTTATATAATTTATAAAAATAGAATAAAATAACGGTATTTGTTATATTTTTAAACTACTACGCACGCAACGGAATATATAAAATACTTACTTATAATATACTTTATTGGTTCTGTACCTAGCTGGCTGCAAGGTAGTTTTAAAAGTAATTTAGAAGACACTTTCAGATCACAATATAAGGGAAATTAGTTTGGAAAACGAGAAAATTCTGCCAGTGTTTAGATGGTGTGCCTCTAGGTGAACAATAATAAGATACTTTTACGATAATCATATTTAGGGTTTCGCGTTTCTTATACATTGGAATTAAACAACTTTAACCGCACACGTTGCAGTTCCTGGAAAAGTAGGTTGATTTTGCGAAATCTATTGTATTATTGGCCAAATATGGCGTATCACGAGATCAGCGGGTTGAACGAATAAAATTGCGTATATTATTTTATCCCGACGTTAGAACACTTTTCAGTGAACACTGAGTGACTACTGCATGCATGGGGAACGTTTTTATTAAAATATGATAGGCGATACATAAAAATAATTTCCATAACTTACTAGCAAACCCTGCGAACTCCGTTTCGCTACCAGATGGCTTCGTTTTATGTAACATTTCGTTTGGCGCCATCTACTTAAAATATTGGTTTGTAGTACATGCTATGTATCAGAGATGGCGCTGTATGTGAAAAAAGATTTTCCCGCTATTCTTTTTAAATTTTTCCTGAATTTTCTTTACTATAAACTTCACGGAGCCCGAGACCTTTCCAACGAATGCAAAACCGTGGAAATCGGTTCGTGCGTTCTGGAGTTATAGCGTCAGGAAGGAAAACCCGACTTATTTTTATATAGTAGATAACAGACTAGCTGCTCTCCGCTGTTTCACCCGCGCGGTGATGGATGATGATGATGATGATGATGAATCTTATATAGCCAGGGTGAATGTAGCTTTCCAATGGTGAAAGATTTTATAAAATCGGTCTAGTTCTTTTTGAGCCAATTCTTTACAAACATACATACAAACCTTTCCTCTTTATAATATTAGTATAGACAACAGGTCATCCAGTCTACGCGTGACCACGTTCACTGAAAAGACTCATCTCAAAAGATTGTGTCCGCGTCTGTACTTAAAGTATAAACCCACAACCATCGAAGTTCCACATTTAATAATTCACTACAAAGTTACGTATAACGACCGCTTATTTTGAAAACACTAATGCTTTACTGCTTAGCCAATAACCGTGCCACGCTGCCGTAAACATGAACTACAAACAATATCTCGTTTTATTGTGCTTATGGTCGAAATGTGAAGGGGTTGAAGATATTGATATGATAATGTCTTTTATCAAGTTGGATGATAGACCGACCACTGTGCTGATGCCTCATGCTTGCTGGAGTCGTTGTGAGTTCTTGAAATATATAGAAAAAATGTAACTAGCTTGTATACGGTTTGTACATTAGTATAAAACAAAATGTTTACCAATGGAACCGACTTCAACACTAAAAAGTGTAAACTTGTTGAAGTCGGTATTTCAATAGTGAAGTTATCGCAATATTGTGCTCAATTCGACTGTTTTTCTACCGACTTTCAAAAAAAGGAGGAGGTACTCAATTCGACTGTATTTTATTTTTTTATGTTTGTTACCTCATAACTTTCGACTGGTTGAACCGATTCTCCAAATTCTTGTTTGAAAGCTGGGTGCTTCCCGTGTGGTCCTATTTAAATTTCATCAAATTTGGTTCATTAGTTTTTAAGTTACACTCCAATAACTGAATAGAATGGGAGTCTGTATAAAATTTTTCAAATTGTACTTGTTAGTGTTGAAGTTAGTTCCATTTTTTGGTAAAAAAAATCACCTGTTTTGTGACCCTTGATACTTACGGGATTGATTGTTATTCACCGTCAATAGCATAACATCTAGATAGGCAAAACACTTTCCAGTTATTGGAGTGTAACTCAAAATCCAATACCTATACCTGAATTTGATGAAATTTAAATGGGACTTCCTCGGAAATGTACTATTTCAAACAAAAAAAATTTATTAAAATCAGACTAGTTACTCTGTAAAAATGTATGCGTGATCAAAGTACATACAAAATGAGGTCCATAAAAAACATAAACACATAAAAATTCCTCCTCTTGGAAATCGATGCAAGGACATATTATATTATATGCCCACCTTGTCCTTCTATTCATCCGTGTGTCACATCACCTTTTTTAATAAACTTCTATACGTGTATAATTCAAATATTTATAAACTTCTACGGGTTTCAAAATCAAAAAGGTTACGGTTATTTAATCTATATCTGGAATTGCTAGCTCAAAGTTTTTGTAATCAATAGTGTTATGACATCTTAGATTTGTGTAGCGAGACTTTAAGAGAGCTAAGATTTCAAAGCGTGAGATCATGTGGGATACCTATTATTTAAAAAAAGTTCTTTCTTTATGAATTTTAAAACATCATTGGGTATTCCTTAAGCAAACCTTCTTCAGGATCTTGAGAGCGGCGCTCTTTACATTAATCCCGTTGTATTATTTCATAACTACTTTTTACAACTAAAACTTGAAACCGATTTTTATTCTGTATACCCGATGTTGATGATAAATTATTAGTAAAAAACTACTGGTCACATCTTAATCAAATGCGAGTAAGTGAGAAACACCAGCTTTCTAATAAAAAATGAATCATTAAAACCGGTGCAGGTAAAAAGTTATTAGGTAACACATAAAACAGACGAATTCAGATCCTGCTCCTTTTTTGGTTCAGTTGAAAATTAATGGACGTAAGTTGCGAACCTTCTCCTTTTTTGGAAGTCAAAAAAAATAAGTTGAAAATTAATGAACGTGAGTTTTGATAATATTATTTATTGCACGTAAGTTAATAAGTATAATAACTATGTTTATTTATTTATATTCTTTTTCCTCTTTCAGATAAATTGAAAACCCTGTCGAAGGATCTATGTGACTCTGGCATTTCTCTGGCTCACACCTTCCAGGCAAACAGAACCGAATACTTTCTTCAGCATGTTATAGTCTTAGCTGATCTGTCTTGTCCAGGATCTGATCGTTTCCTGATTAAGGTGAGGCATTCTCTCCGTTCGCCGCTCAAAGTCAAACACAATCAATTAGCATCGCCCCGCGGTTTCACTCACGTGAGGATGGATGATGATGATGACGAAAATAAAGCCATTAAATTCCAGCCGTTTTAGAGATTAGGCGAAACAAACAGACATACAGTTAGACGAAAATTTACAATTGATTATTTTATGTAATCGACCCATCGATCTATACATATACGTAAGTAGGTATCGTATATACTTTCTACTTTTAAATTAAAAGCTTTTCACTAAATTCACATTGAATTGAACAGACAAAAAAAATTTATTCATCTGTATGTAGGTGTAGATATGAGGGTCTTATGAGTGCTTAGCCTAATTAATTGATTGGCGAAGTTTAGTGATATATTGGTCATACACAAGCCAATTAATAAAATTATGAAAAAATACATCAACCGTCTCGCAAAAGATAATCATCAGTCATCATGATCAGAGGTCTGATTGACTGTTTTTTTTATTTAAATTGTATACCGCCTCGAGACCCTCGAGAGTCCTCGACTCTGTTGTTAAGCGGTAACCTCAGCCGATAAATAAAGATGCGTTTATCGTTACAAGTGACGAACTGTACTGCGCCCGTCACTCTGAGATATTAAGTATGACGCCTTCATGTGCCTGTAATTTAACCGACACCCAACCCTTCAAAGCAGCACAGTGAAGTCAGCATTACTGCTTTGCGGTAGAAATAGGCTGGCAGTACTATCCCGGACGAACTCTTTCACAAATAGTTTTACTGCTACAAAACTTCTTAATCTTTAGTCCAATTCGCCCATACCGCGCTCTCACTCAAATCTTAACGCACTCCTGCGCGCCAATCCTGACTGCGACCTGTTTGCGGATGGATGGATGGAGGTATTGTCGGAGTGTTTGCGTTTTTGTGAAAAAGCTGATATATGAATGTTGTTTTGTCAATTATTATTGTATAAATGTGTATTTAATTAATGTAATTGGTCTGTACCGTTTTAATTAAAGTAAATAAATAAATAAATATATAAATTTAAATCTAATCTCTCTAATATAATCTCTAGTCTAATCTTTTTAATCTGTTTTCTTAATCTTTTGGAAATTTTTAGGCTAGTGAAGAAGAATTATTCAAGTCTCCATACCGCTGGCTTTTGATCACTTCTGATGATGTGCAATGGGCAGTTCTGAAAGACCTGAGCATCTTGATAGATAGCGATGTGGTCATTTCCAAGAAAGTGGGTCATGAACAGTTCCTGTTTATTGAAGGTAATGTCTATCATTTAATGTTGGAGGACTTAAAACTATAATACAATTTTAAGGTACAATCACTTCAAAGTCCGTTCAAAGTATGAAGACTTTAAACTATGACAAAATTGTAAGGTACAATCACTTAAAAGTCCGTTCAAAGTATGAAGACTTTAAACTATGATAAAATTGTAAGATACAATCACTTAAAAGTCCGTTCAAAATGTGAGGAATTTAAACTATGATAAAATTGTAAGTTACAATCACTTCTAAGTCCGTTCAAAGGTTGGGGACTTTAAACTATAATAAAATTGTAAAGTACTATCACTTAAAAGTCCGTTCAAAGTATGAAGACTTTAAACTATGACAAAATTGTAAGGTACAATCACTTAAAAGTCCGTTCAAAGTATGAAGACTTTAAACTATGATAAAATTGTAAGATACAATCACTTAAAAGTCCGTTCAAGGTATGAAGACTTTAAACTATGATAAAATTGTAAAGTACAATCACTTCAAAGTCCCCTAAACTTTTTATCATAGCTCTCAAAGTATCATGGTCACTAAAGCGTTAGAGGTACAGGTTTCAACAGGTCAAAACAATACGTAATCAAAATGATGGCATTCAACGTTGATAATGCTGCCAGTATTTTGGGCCAGCACCTGCTGACAGCGGGTTATTAGACTCGTGTACCATTACCATAGTTACATTTAAGCCCCCGACCCAAAACGTGGGGTTTAACTTGTGTATCTATACTAATATTATAAAGGGGAAAGATTTGTATGTTAATATTTTAGTATGTAACGAATAAACATTATAACTATTGGACAGATTTCAAAAAAAATTCTACGTTTAGAAAACTACATTATCTTATTAAAAATTTTAAATTATTTATTTTCTTCTTTAAATATGCAATAGTCACGCCGAAAAATCTTTATATTGCGTACACTGTGGAAACTATTGACAATAGAGCAAAGTGATGTGCTATAGTTTAAACAGGAGATCAATGTCTACAAAAAAGTATGCAACACCATATGTCTAAATATTACAATTACGTCACGATAACTACTTTTCTGTGTTAATATATGGAATATTAACGCCGGTACAAACTAGGCCACATTATTCGTACATTGGTGTGAGTATATCCTTATCTACTCTAATAAAAACGAGGAAAGATTCCATAGTTTGTTTGTAACGGATAAACGCAAAAACTAGATAACCGGTTCAAAAAAAAAAACACCAGTAGGAAGCTTTATTGTGCCTGAGTAACATACGTTATATTTGATTCATCATCATCATCATCCATCACCGCGCGGGTGAAGCCGTGGAGCGCAGCTACTCTGTATATCTTTTACGTCTTTGTCTGTGGCATAGTAGCTCCCGAAACGAATGGACCGATTTTGATGTGATCTTTTCTGTTTGTCAAAGTCAAAGTCAAAAAGTCAAAATCATTTATTCAATTTAGGCATCAAAGACGCACTTATGAACGTCAACTTTTCATTATTATGTACTTTAAAGACTCTACCGCCGCGTTCCAAAATATATAGAGCCCCCCGAGAAGAAGCGGCAAGAAACTCGGGGCCATTCTTTTTATATGAATGTTTACAATGTTTCTACTTAGGTACTACAAATATTACATTTTATGGGTGGCAGAGAGACAGCTTGCCAGAAGTGGAGTACTCGTATTCCAAGCATTTTTATCTTCTATATAATGTCGAACTTTATAGTAAGCTTTTTTTATTAAAACGTTTTTACAGTCAACATGAATTTGCCCTCTGTGAGCTCAGTTATGTGTTTTGGGATTTTATTGTAAAAACGCACACAATTTCCTAGGAATTACTTATTAGTCTTCGCAAGTTTAAAACTAGGTACAGCTATCCTATTTGTATTTCTAGTATTAAAAGAGTGGTAATTACTATATAAATTATATTTATGTAAATTTTTACGAACATACATTATATTTACAAATACATATAAGGAATGCAACGTTAATATATTGATTTCTTTAAATAAATCTCTCAAAGATTCACGGGGACCCATTTCGTATATAGCTCGAATAGCACGTTTTTGAAGGATAAAGATGGTCTTTATATCAGCCGCTGAACCCCATAGCAATATCCCATATGACATTACGCTGTGGAAATATGCAAAATACACTAACCGCGCCGTAGAAGCATCTGTTAGCTCGCTTATTTTACGTACTGCATATGCAGCAGAACTGAGTCTCCCAGACAGGGCATTTATATGAGGACCCCATTGTAATTTTGCGTCAATTTTAATGCCTAGGAAGACTGTTTCCTTGTCCATTACGAGTTTAACTCCATCAAACGTAGCGTTGGACTCCAAATATGGAACAGTAGTCAAAGAAAACTTCAAACATTTTGTCTTTTTTGAATTCAGAAGTAAATTATTAGTTGAGAACCATTTAGAGATACTAGATAGAGCGTTGTTTACTTGAATTAGTGTGTGCTATCTTTCCTATTTACTTTAAAAATCAGAGATGTGTCATCCACAAATAAAACAATATCACAAAGATCCTTGGCCATAAGTGGCAAGTCGTTAATGTATACTACGAACAAAAGAGGCTCTAAAATGGACCCTTGTGGAACACCCATTTTAATTATAGATCCTGAAGATTTGAAGAAGACACCATTTATGCCAACCTTTTGCATCCTGTCAGATAAATGACTCGATGACATCAAGCGCAGCTCCACGAATACCATAATGGAAAAGCTTTCGAATCAGTATACGGTGTTCCACACAATCAAATGCTTAGGGAGATCACAAAAAACACCAATAGCATCATGTGAGCTCTCCCAAGCCTTTAAGACGTACATCATTAACTTCACACCGGCATCCGCAGTTGATCTTTGATCGCTAAAGTAATTGTTCTGGTTCTTAACTATAATTTATGAAGATTATCAGCTCATTTCTGATTGACATAAGGGTCTTACCAACTTTCACAGGATCTCCGATCAATCGGAGATTAGGCGTTTAATTTTTTTCTACCGACCAAAAAAAGGAGTAGGTATTCAACTCGACTGTTTTTTTATGTTTGTTACCTCATAACTTTCGAATGGGTGAACCGATTCTCAAAATTCTTTCTCTTTTGAGTTACACTCCAATAACTGAATAGAATGGAAGTCGGTTTCAAATTTTTAAAGTTGTACTTGTAGTTATTTACCAAGAGGTTCCACGAAGTATTAATTATGCAAAAAATTGGTGGAGTAAGCCTGCCCTTCCGCGAGCGGTATGGTTTTCTACCGACTTCCAAAAAGGAGGAGGTACTCAATTCGATTGCATTTTTTTATTTTTATGTTTGTTACCTCGTAACTTTCGATAGGGTAAACCGATTCTCAAAATTCTTGTTTTTTGTTTATTTTTTTTTTTTTTCAAAGTTTTCAAAAATTTGTTTCAAAGCTGGTGCTTCCCGTGTGGTCCCATTTAAATTTCATCAAATTCGGTCCAGTACTTTTTGAGTTACACTCAAATAACTGAATAGAATAGAAGTCGGTATTAAATTTTTCAAATTGTACTTGTTATACATATACTCTTTGCAAGTGAAGATTGTATATACACACTTAGAAGCCTAAATGCATTCTTTAATTTAATTTTGTATTCATAGCACACAACTAGGTATAGACCAGTCTACAAGTTTTTGCTGCGTAAAATACTAGTAGTTTCCGTTACATCTAGACATTAAATCTCATTCAGGACATTTGAAGGACATTGAATGCATTAAATATTTTCCTCAGGTCTACAAAAAAACTTGTCCGTAAAGTTGTATACTCAATACTTATCTACTTTACATATACTTACTACTTTTGTCTTTATTTGTTTTGCATTATTTCTTAGGTTTTTGCTATTGTTACAATAACTGACATACAAGTAGGTAAATCAAATAAAATCATTTATTCTCTAATATGTCTCGTATCTACGGGGGCACTTAGACATTGACATTTTAAATTTATTTTTTGTTATATCTACAACCGGATCGGAACGCAAACACGACTGAGAACATCCGGCAAGAAACTCAGCGGGCTTGTCTATTTAACCGACTTCAAAAAAGGAGGCTGTTATATGTTCGTGTATAGGTATTTTTTATGTGTATGTTAATCGATTTATCCCCATTTGTGGACCGATTCTTAAAATTATTTTTTGTTTGGTAGAGTAGGTATACTTCCGAGGTGGTCTTATTTAAATTTCATCAATTTCGGTCAAGCAGTTTTTGAGTTACACTCTAAAAACTGAAAATTGTTACGTCTATCTTGATAATATCATCATTGCCGGTGAATGACAATCGATTCCGTAAGTAGCAAGGGACACTAAAAATTGGTATTACGAGTAAAGTCGGTTCCAATTTTTGGTAATAGATTTTTTTTACCATTTTTATTACTATTTTTTATCGCACTTTCTTAATGTTTATAACAAAGGTTCGTTTATTTTTAGTACCAGTGTGTTGCCTTATAATAGATAACATACGAATTGTATCAGTAGGGCAAGACAGGCTACACTTTGACATCGTAATGGACGAGTAGATAGATCCTGCCGTGCGATTCTCTAAGAGCAAACATCGTTACATCTTTGACAACATCCGTGTAACATATGAAGAGATGACAAGAAATGTTGGAAAGCAACCTTATGTACACGGGCGATATCTCATATTTTGACATCGGTGAGCTCGTCGACGAATCATTACAGAATCGCACGGCTGGAGTGATTTTGATTTTAGTGAAATTTGACGGCTCCTCAGGTGGTAGTGACGCTGTCTTCGTAACGCGGTGTCCCAGGTTCGAGTTCCTGACGTGGCAAATATGTGTGATGAGCAGAAATGTTTATTCTCAGGTCTTAGAAGACAAGATGTGTTATTTTGTGTCCATGCCTTCTGCCATACAGGGAATCCTAGTACGGAGGTATGAGTTTGTTAACGTTATTTATCAACATTTTATCGAACCCTGAGTGCAAGTACTGAACTTACCGATCGATAAATTTGAGTCTTGAATTCGTAATACTTAAAAAAAAACAGGCTATATCGATATTTTCTCGATCATTGCCAGTAAGTAACAAAATTAAGCCATCGGTAGACAAATTCGATAAGCTTTTACGATTATAACGATAACCCTAGCATGGAACTGTTAAATTACTTTTGAGATCGTCTAATTAATCGATTTTAACGATTGTTTTGTCAGCTTTGAAAATGACCTCGATATAGCTTATCGACAGGCGACGGGGATGGAGATATTGTTTAGTTGCGTTTGATCTTACTAATATTATAAACGAGAAAGTTTGTATTTACGGATAAATTGATGTTTGTTATTCTCTTACGCTCAAACGGCTGGCCGAATTTTGATGAAATTTGGCATGGAGGTAGATGGGGCACTGAATTAACACATAGGATAATTTTCATCAACATCGTCGTTTTCCATCACCATGCGGGTGTAACCGCGAGGCGCAGATACTTAGTATTTATTTAAAAAAATAGACTTCTTTTGATCGTAGAAGAGCGAAATGCTCGTAGAAATCTTCAAATGATAGAAGGACGCATTGTGGAATGCAAATAATTCGTAATAATCGATATATACTGTCAACAATTTGACGATCGTAAATTCGTCGATATGACTTCCATACTTGCTAGGGGCAATACGTTTACGATTCGTAAAATTTATGGATCTTAGCGACTCGACAAATTAAACGACTATTACGATACTTGCACTGCCTAGTCGGCATCCCACGTGCTACTGGATATATATATACTTATTATTAATGCACTAATGAATGAAATCTTAACCCCTCACCAGTCGATTGTCAATGAAATTTCTATTGTGTCTGGGTCGTTCGACTGATGAAGTATTAAACGTATATGTTTACTATTTGCTGTATGTTTATAGATATAAGTTAAAGGGAATTTGTATTGTAGTATTTGTATTTGATTGTAAGGTTAGGGTAATATGAGATTGTCATACCATTTAGGGTAAAAGTCCCCTTAAGTAGGTAGGTACCGATTTCTACAAGATATTTCACCATTTTAGGTGTTGAAGTCGATGCCGTATTTTAGTAAAAAAATGGGGTGTGGCTGTATTATGGACACGGCGTGTTATGTATCTGAATAATTATCTCTAAATCAAAAGTTACACTAATTGCATATCTCGATACGCAGCCAAATAACCTCAAAATGGCGGCCCTTCACCAGCGCTTCCCCCTCTACCCCGCGCGATTGGTCACCGTTCTCGTTTATCGTGAACTCCAAAGAGTTCATAGCTAAAGGATCAAAATCCTTTAGCTATTCAGTGGTGAAATATAATTTTGGATGTATAGGATAGGTTCGATAATACAACGCCAAACTGTATCCCCCGATTTTGTCATCATTAGGTTTTTTTATTGCCCCCGTATGGTAGCAAATTAAAGACCCTTGCTAATTACAGGATAGATTGTCATTTACCATCAATAGGGTAGTTGACACACTCAAAAATAAATTACAATGTAATGTTAACATGATAGTGGTTGGAGCAAGTAACTCAAATAATTTGACTAATTATTTATTTTGCATTGGATTTACTTTATTTGAATTAAATAAAATGAATACAAAAGTTTCTAAAGTCGCGTAAACTCAAACGGAAGTAGCTGCGGAAATGATGTCATAAGGGCAAAAACAAACGTCTGGTATGATAGTGTCGTGTCTTATCGACAGATTGAGAATCAAGCAAGTGAAGAAAGCATCTAATATTATTGCTTTAGAAGTAAAAACATACTAGGTCAAAGGACAAACTGTCGATTCATAAACACGGTTATTGCCGCAACCGCAATTATAATAAGTTTGTTATACATTTTTTATATTAATTAAATCCCTAAGTTTATAGTAATATTCAATAGTAAATTCGTCTTTCTTGTTAACATTGTTGTAAGTGTAATTACACATTTTATGGATTTCAGATTTTATCTTTTTTATGAATGAAAAAGGGTCTTGACAGACAGACAGACGTACAGAAGGACAACAAAGTGATCCAATAAGAGTTTATTTTTCGGTTTGAGGTAGGAAACCCTATATAGAACAAATTATGCGGCTAAAATGTAGACCGTTTATTTTTGTAGGTAACTGCAGAGTTATAAACTTTTTTTAGCAGGTAGTTAGAGTCTGGTCTAAGAGATAAGTCTGTCATTTAATTACTGTTTTGTATAAGTCACGTGGATGCATTACTAAAACTTGCTACCTAACACGATTGACGAAAAAAATAATGAAAATAATGTTTCAAGATTTTATACACTTTACTGACACTCGTACCGTTATGGACATCAACGGTAAATAACCCACCCACATATTATATTAGGGGGGCGTTCCGTACCTCAGAGCGCGGTTGTTTAGTTGTTTTCTAACTCGCTCTGAGGTACGGAACGGCCACGGTTGTTTTCGCGGTTGTTCCGTACCCCAGAGCGAGTTAGAAAACAACTAAACAACCGCGCTCTGAGTTACGGAACGACCCCCTAATATAATTTATTTTATTTTGTGTTTATTCTCAAGTTTTGACGTGTAAATATGGTGGGTTATTTACCGTTGATGTCCATAACGGTACGAGTGTCAGTAAAGTGTATAAAATCTTGAAACATTATTTTCATTATTTTTTTCGTCAATCGTGTTAGCGGCCTAGTCATTGTTGGTTTTCCCCGCCATCTCTCAGACAAAATAAAAACTCAAGACAGAGTGTTGTGAACAGAGAAGTGATGCCGGTTTTCTAAACTACATGTACGTGCATCGGTACTGCCATGATAATTTAAGTTATATTAAAGTTATCAAAAAATAGTTAATAATAAAGAAATTTAAATTAAATGATAAGACTTTACGTGTTGCTTCCACGCGCCGCGATAGTTCTACTGACGAGCCAAGGCGTAGTTTCGTTGTTAAGGTTTTGTATGTAAATATGTATGGACACGCCGAGGCGTAGTTTCACCCGGCCTCACTTCTCTGTTCACAACATTCTGTCTTGACTTTTTAATTTTGTCTGAGCCATCTCCATGTAGAAGCAAGCAACCTGCAAGCAATAAATATAATAAAAGTTGAAATAATCATCGCTTTTTTTGGTTAAGAGTTCTTTTAAAAAAATATTAAAAAATGCTAGGTATGTATTTCGGTGTCCTGAATAATTTAACATACCTACATTAAACAATGCACTTGTTTAATGTAGGTATGTTAAATTATTCAGGACACCATTTGAAAAATTTAATAGCAACTGCCATTCTGTTACATTAATAAAAATGAGTTATTGAAGTGTAACTCAAAAACTACTAGACCGAATTTGATGAAATTTAAATGGGACCACACGGAAGACACCAACTTTCAAACAAAAAAATAATTTTGAGAATCGGTCCACCCAATTGAAAGTTATAAGGTAACAAACATAAAAATTTAAAAAAAAACAGTCGAATTGAGTACCTCCTCCTTTTTGGAAGTCGGTGGAAAAAGGTCAACTACCCTATTACGATATCATTAATATTTTAAACCTATATCAAAGTACTTAGAACGCGCGGTTCCGAATAAGTAGAACGTCATCCCGGTAAATAGGCGATAAAAGTGGGAATAGACGGTGGGCGGCTAATAGGCTGGAGACGCTTACCGGCGATCATTACGTGATTGCCGGCAGAGCGGTCAGGGTTGGCAGTTTTTAAATGTCATTGTTTTAATCATTAATAGTCAGTAATTAGTTTTACTTCATTAATACAATAAATTATATTAATAATATTTAGTAGTATTTGGGTACAGAGTAATTTATGTTTGAATACATAGGTACCTATATAGGTACTTTATTCTTGCCTCTATTTCATATGGGGATTTAAACGCACCTCGATTTTATATATCATACTGGTGCTGCGATGATGATGATTCAAATACCTATAGCGTCAGAAGGGTTTGTAATTTTTATTAGTAATTAAAAATTAAATAAAATAATAATAATAATAACATTCTAATCTATAAGCCCCATGGTGGGGGGAAAAGTGGCCAAAACGCTGGCGGCATTGCCACGCTGTATGGCAATGCTAAGTTTTTGCCCAAAATAGGCGCCAGCATTTCGGTCACCCGACGCCTCAAACAAACGTTTCGCCAGATCCCTAAACAAGTTGAGAGCGGACGGCCCCCATGGGCCTAAAGTTTCGACCCCAAACGGCATAAACATGTACATTCTGTCTAAATACACATATTTATGACGTTTGAGGTCTTCCGCTTTAGACGCGGCAGCGCCAGCCCGATCAATCGTCCCAGGGAGATGAGACGGCGCCAGTGTGTCCACACATGTAGCATCCCAAACCAGGGGCTGTCCCATCTTCCACGGGACGATAGTCATCCCATCTGGTCTCTTGCCGTCATCCCTATAGCGTATGTTACTCAGCAGGTATAATATATAGCTACTGGTGAAAGAATTTTTCGAACCGGTTAAGTAACTTTTGCGTTTTACCGTTACAAACTATCAAATCTTTCCTCTTTATTATTAAAGTAGGTACGACGTAGACCAAGATACAATTAATAATGTGGGCTAGTTTGTACCGGCGTATATTTTAGCACGCAAAAGTAGTTATTGGTCAAAAAACTCGAGCTAAACAAACGAACTAAAATTGTTTTATGGTATTCCTTATTCTGTGAACATTAAAATCCAAATTCATGTAATATGGCAAAGGCATTTCTAAAAATAGGATTATTCTATTAATTTTTTGGCATTTTTATGTAAATTTAGTGAGCACCAAGTTACATGATGATGATTCTCCAATGATTCGTCGATGCGCTCGTCGACGAGCTCACGGATGTCATTTACTTTATGAGATATCGCCCTTGTATATAAGGTTGTTTTTCCAATGTTTCTTGTCATCTCGTCATTTGTTTCACGGATGTTGTCAAAGATGCAACGATGTTTGGTTTTAGAGAATCGCACGGCTGTCTACAATATACCCGCAATTGAAGACAAATATCTAATTTTAGTGCTGTCATTTGGAAGTTTTATATGTTTGGACTTTAGCCCAGAGACATTTGTGAAAACGCCTAAAGAACTGCCTTAATCTGTCCGAATCAGCAAGACTCATTCGAGTTAAGTTTCATTCATAAATCTATTGTTATTTTTTGCGCTGATGCGGACGGGTTAATTTAGAGATTTAGTTAAGAGGATGCTTCACAATCGACACCATTGTGATATAACTGTAATAGTTAGACATAATAAGGTACTGATTATGTCACGTGTTTTTTGAAGTAGATATAGTGGGTATAAACCCTTTACATTCCCATAACAAATAATAACAAATAAACGTAATCATCCAAACGATTCGCAAACAAGATGAATAGCTTTGACCCAGGCACTAATCACTAAATCGACGCCATTAGTGGTCTAGGCTGTCTTAGGTACATATGTAGTAGGTAACCATTTATCTAATTCCTAGTGTAGGTCAGGTATCTTTATGCAACGTGACAGCTAGGCGTGAAAACGTTTAAAATAACTTAGTACCATGAACATGATAATTATTTGTACGTTGTACGTGCATGTTTAGTACCTGACCTATTTTGATAGTGGTAATAATACTATGAAGGATTAATCCAATCGTAGTGTACATATAACTCTAATTATTTCCCAAGAAACAGGTTAACCTAGTTTGGGGACCAATGAAGCCATGCTCTGTAAAATGTTTTTCTATGTCAATAAACATTAATATATTAGTATTAATTATGCGTACCACCAAACTACCTGGATTCTTCATTTATTTATGCTTACAAAACAATAGAATGCTTACAGCCTAAACCAAAGCGCAAACTATTTTAATATTAATAGTTGGTATTAACTATGACTAAGAAATAATCTTAAGCTAGCAGATAATGTTCATATTGTCATTAAAAATATCGAGGAGGCATAAAAATATTTATGCCTCCTGGGTTAGGATTTTCTGGCATGACACGTTAGGAATCTGCAAGTTATGAGTGATTCGGTATCTCTAGGCCGTTTGTTCGCGCTCGGACTTACCAAAAAGTCCACTCCGCACGATTTATTTCGCTATCGGTCACCTTCCCATGGGTCAACTTCGCTATTAGTCACTTCGTTATTAGTCAACTTCGCGATTGGTCAATATTTTCAATGGGGTTATAAAGTGATTTTAGAAGTATACCTACTATATTTTGCATTAATAAAAATGTGTACAACTTGAACACTATACTCATCATCTACATACCTACGTACCTATATAAAGAATCTGACCACTTCAGTAAAGCATTTAAACCATATTTTATATAATTTTAATCATAACGCTCTGTAGTTAGGCATACGTGCACTTATTATAGCTAATTAGAGTTTACGTTTTAGTTAACTATTATTGTTAGTCTTATTTAGTCATTACAGATATTTTAGTTTATAACAAATGACTAAATAACATTAACCATCAATAAAACATAAGTAGTTAAACTAAGAGGAAACCTTTTTAAAGGATTGCAAGGATTACTTTCCATACTAAAAGAAAAAACTCTTTTCTACCTCCCGATTTCAGTGATTTTTTTTGCATGTAATATTCACATGGTACTAAGCCCGTACGTTTTAATTTTTTCAGTTTTCTTATGTTCTCAAAAATAAACTTATTATTATACATATTAGTACTTTGAAATACTGAAAAATTCAAAACGTACGGGCATAGTAAACAATGTGATGTACCCATGAAAAAAAACATTGAAATCGGACAATGTTAAGAGGTAGAAAAGAGTTTTTTCTTTTAGCATGGAAACTACTAGCTATGCAATCCTCTTAAGACGTCGACCATTAACGAAATGGACTATTTGTGAATTGGACAATTATCGAAGGGGGTCATATACAAAGTGGCCCATTTGCGAACCTCCTACAAGTCATTTGAGTGGACTTTTTGTTAATTTGACCGACTGCGAACAAACGCATGCTCTATCATCCATCGCATCAACATAGTTGACATCGTAGTCCAAAACAATAAAGCGTGTTGAGCCATGAGTCAAATATTCATTACAGTTTACAAAATCACGGAAACCTCTGAACCAATCTTCACAACAAGAGGGTCATGGCAAAACAACCCAAAAACTACAACCACTTCTGCAACACCAACCTACTCAAACGACACTGTAATGTCCACTGAAGATCCAAAGCAAGACAACAACTCAAAAACCTCATCCAGTTCTGTACCACTTAGTTTTTCCAACATCCTTGCAATTAAGAAAAAAACAAAAGTGTCATCTATAATTGAGAAGATAAATGAAACAAACGCAGAAGAACGGAAACTGGTTGTGAATAAGTATGGGCAGATAGAAGATTACAGAAGGACGAAGGTGCTGTCTTCTAGAAGGAACAATGTGAGAGGACACACCCTGACAATGGTTAACGTGATCACTGATAGCAATGAGACGAGGAATCATATGAGTGATAGATTGTAAGTAAGAGACGGTGATAATAATAGATATAACTAAACTCATTTCTGTTACACTTTATAGGCTTGTGCACGACTAATTACAATCTCACTTGATGGTTAGCGATGATGCGGTCGAAAGTGGTATCACACTAGACCTAGAATCACTGATATATATGTACACGTGCTTACGATACCATGATGAATATCAACATGATATCGGCAGCATATTATTGAAATTCACTCATTTTTTTAATATAAAAGTGATGGTGAACTTACGCGAATTATATAATTAAGATCTTGATGTGTGGGTTGTCCCATATTATCTTTTCATAAAATGTAACGAATCGCTGAAAAATATTATTGGGACATTTTTAAAGGAAAATAGAAAAAAAGTTAGAATTTTTGTCTGTTTGTCTCTGCGTTTGTGCACGCTAATCTCAGAAACGGCTTATCCGATTTAGATGTGATTTTCACTAATATATTGTCTTAAGTTTCACTTAACATTTAGCGTAAAGTCATGTCAATCGGTTCATAAATAAAAAAAATATTGAAATTTAAAGAATAACTCTCTCGCCACTACACCAAGACCAAACGAGCGCAACGGGCGGGTCAACTATATTATGTATGCGTAAATTGCTCACCTACGGCGGCTGAAGTTATATCGGTATCATGAACTTACATAACTGTATCTGTAACCAAGGAACCTCCACCAAGACTCCATCTCCAAAATGTCGTACGCAATCGTGAAGATCTGCTTCGAGATGCTGAACGCTACTGAAAAGCTGATGTTCACTCACACCTGGGGATATAAAGACAAGAACGGGAAGTGGCAGGGAGTTGTAGACTATCTGATGAAGAAGGAAGGAGACCTTGGTAAGAACTTTAATTACAGGCGCTACCGTTAATTCAATTATTGCATTTTTTTATGTGTAAATATGTGTATGAAAAATCATATAGAAAATCGAAACTGAGCATCAGAATCAAAGATCTCTTATCTATTACAATCTTGCACATATAATAATGTATATAATTCAAATAAATAAAAAAAACTTAAAAAATACCAATGTATGCTCCACGGTCCCCTGAGCATGGACTGAAAAGCGGGCAAAATGCTGGAAGCTAACTTTTTGACCAAACTTGGTGACAAGATTTTGGTGACATAGATATTCAATTATAAACCTCACCGTTGGCCGACTCAGTCGTAGAAGTTCCCACCTCCCCTCCAGCCCGTACACAGATTACTCTCATCAAAACCCTGGCTACGCCAATGCAGAAGACATTAGATAACAATAACCCCAATAGATTCACTAATAAGTGTAAAGTAAGTAAGTATGTAAGTAGTTCTTAATTAGTGACTAACTAATAACCTAGGCGGAGTTCAATGAATTTCCAACTTTTAGACCGGTCTAGCTAGTTATAGAGTGTGATTATTAGAGCAATTATTCGAAAAACAAAACAGATTCCGTGCATCCTAAATACGTGGGTATTGAACCAATGAGCACGTCTCCAGTACTTTATAGAACGAACTTGATAGATTCATAGCTATACTCAGAATACAAAATATAGTACAGACAATGCCCTTTTTAAATAAAATCATTGAGTAGAGATGTCACGAGCAATGCAGAGGGCTATGCTTGGGGTTTCCCTGCGTGATAAGATCCGAAATGAGGAGATCCGTAGGAGAACTGAGGTCACCGACATAGCTCTCAAAATTAGCAAGTTGAAGTGGCAATAGGCAGGCCACATCGCTCGCAGAACTGATAACCGATGGGGAAGAAAGGTTCTCGAGTGGTGACCACGCACCGGAAGGCGTAGTGTAGGCCGGCCCCCCGCTAGGTGGACCGACGACGTCATAAAAACCGCGGGAATCGCTGGATGCAGAAAGCGAGTAGCCGGTCCAAGTGGCGTTCTATGGGGGAGGTCTATGTTCAGCAGTGGACGTCTTCCGGCTGATAATGATGATGATGATGATGATGATGAGAGATGGCATAGCTACGCTGTGGTACAATCGACAGCTTAACTCAGACATAGGGTACAATATAACTTAAGATTAACCATACCTACTTTCTAATGTGTAACGTAACGTAAAGTGACCGTTATGTACATAGTATTCTCAGAGGACACACAATTCTGACCTTTACGGTCAGAATTGTGTGTCACCTTCATCGTCTCAACCATAGGCTGTCCACCGCTGGTATATGCATCCTCCACGAATTTCCCTTAGGACCGATAAGCGGTCGGCATTTCATGCTACGTGTACCTGGGACTTTATTCAGGTCGTCTGTCCATCCAATCTTGTGTTTTTATATATGAATGAAAAGTTACATATTCTTGGACGGGATTCGAACTAGCGTCTTTCGACGATGGATGGGTCAGACGCAATGGTCGGTACGCCGCCCAATATGCACTCATTCAATCGGGATTATAAACTATGCAATTCTAGCGTTCACACGGATCGTCAGAAGACGCATGTTCAAATCCAGTCCGAGTATTTATTTTTTCTCTCTAAATTGGAACTATAAATAATACTTCAGGTACCCTAACAATCTTCACTCAAGAGCGCATGCAAGTGGTGGATTACATAGCGATGGTGGGCTCCACGGCAGTTCGTTTCGTGTTCCGCGAGCCCCCTCTCGCGTACCTCTCCAATATCTTCGCTCTGCCGTTCACCGGCACCGTGTGGCTGGCCATCTTCATCTGCGTCATGGGATGCGCCTTGTTCCTCTACATCACGTCTAAATGGGAAGCCAGCATGAGTTTGGTGAGTACCGGAAAATACATGGGTCTTTGAAATACCTGAGAAATCCTTTTAATAAAAGCCTTTATTTCTTTTTTAAATGACAATTTGTGCACACATTTTAGAGTTTTTGTCGCCTTGTTGTTAATACAGCTGTTACCAACACGTTTTGGTTTGTATAACAAGTCGTGATGGCAACAAGCAATACTAATACGTGTAAAATGTTGCATAATATTTGATACTGGTAATACATTTTACACCAAGTTCCAAAAATAAGTGTAGGTTCTCGAGTCGACGCGTGAATTTTTATATGTACAACTTTTTACTAAGTAGTCCGATTTTGATAATTATTGGTTTTTATATATATTTGTATACTTCTAGGTAGGTTTAGGTAGTTCCAATTTAAATTTCATCTAATTCGATCAAAATATCGAAATTTTTTTCGCCCGTTTTGATGACGGTAAATGACAATCGCACCCGTAATTAGCAAGGGTCACTATAATAACAATGGTGGATTTTTTTGGCAATAAAATAGAACCGACTCCAACACTAAAAAGTGTAAAATAACTTGTCAAAGTCAATACCAGTACTTGTTTTATGCGCACAATATTGTGACAATGAGTATCTACTTTGAACTATCATGGTACCGACATCAACATGTTCTTTTACAATTTTTCCATTTTTTTGTATTTTTTTGAAGGTGAAAACTTCTTTAGTAAATAATAGTATAATAATGGTTTCCATGACTACCTATTATTGCTGATCGTGTGTCTTATAAAAATAATTCGCGAACGTAATAATTGGTGGCTTTTCGGGTAAAGAAAAATCAAGAAACTCGCGTTATCGTCACGTAATGTCTTTAAATTAATAATAATTCCAATAGTTTTCACTTCTGTCGACAGTCTCCAAACACTGGTTCGCACGTTTTCTTTTATTTCAAATTCAAATTCAAATGTATTTATTTGCCAGAATATGAGTGAAAACAAAAGTTGTTAAAAAAGTATGTAAAAAGTACCTTCACATTCTAAGTACCACACATTTCAAAAGGTTTACTTAAATATTATAATAAAGTTCCCGGATTTTTTTGTAAACGACTTTGGATGCAGACTGCTTCCAATCGGTCCCTTTAAAAATTAGTGTGGGAGGCGTACGTTCAGCAGTGATCATTCTACGGCTGAGATGATGATGATGATGATGCGTATTTTGCATAACCAACCTGATTTTTTTCTTCTTTTGTCCTCAACTCAACTCCGTTGAGGAATATGGCGTCGCACACCATGTGCATTTGCCAGCGTCATGTTTACTAACCAGGGGCCTTACTATGAGCTCTTAAAGCAGGACTTCTAGACAACTGCCCGGTTTGTTCGTACCATGACAACTTTAAAGCAGGCCTGCCCAGGCCTACTATTCAAGAACCGCAGAAAAACCGTTCACTTGTTTTTTTCGTATGGACTCTCGTTAACATGTCGCTCTAAATCCACTCAGTTTATTAGCTTACAAACGTTAGGCGTCTGCAATGTTGGTTATAGTAAATTGTTAGAATGCCAAAAACAATATTATACGTTCACCTTTGAGAAAACAATATTCAAACAGTTCACCTAAATGAGCGTCGTGGTATGATTTCATTCAAAACTGTTTAAGTTAGGTTTAAGAACTGCACGGAACTTGCATGGTTTTTACGAAGCTGATAGTAAGGCCCCTGATTTCTTTGCGTCTCAGTGCAGCTTGACTTATAGATAAAATGGTAAAAATAAAGAAACACGAATCTATTTTTTTTCCAGCAAGTAACGAGATCGGCAAGTCGTGCACCTAGTGGTAAGCATTAACGCTTTCCCATGACAATTGTAGTGACACCCAGAGCTTAAAGCTGAAGTGTTGCCTGTAGCTATATGTAACCATGAGTTGGCAACATAAATGTCATCTATAGTCGATACTCGATCTCGCCTACCTATTAAGCTTGTGATTGGCGTACTCGCTACCGATTTTAGTTCCACAATTGACCGCGAGGTGGCACTGTTATTTTTCCATACATATATTAGCGACAGTCGATATCGAGCATCGATTGGTGTCAATGTTGTAAACTCGTGGTAGACCTAGTGCTCCTCACATTGAGACATTTATATCTCACGCAATCGTCATTCAGTTCAGTTGCTACAGCGCCCTGCGAATCCTATTGCAGTAATCTTACTTAACGAAATTTCAGAGCTTAAATGTACTTATTGTTATTGTAATTAGTTACATGTCCCACTAATATTATAAATGTGAAAGTTTGGATGGATGGATAAATGGATTTTTGTTACTCAAAAGCGGCAGAATGGCTGAACGCATCTGGATGATATTTGGCACAGAGATAGATTATAGTCTGGAATAACACAAAGGCTACTTTTCATAATTATCATCATCCATCACCACGCGGGTGAAAAAGCGTAATATTCCTGGACACAGCATAGACAAAATAACAAGATCTCCGCCTACGACAAGATCGTAATGATGGCAGTTTTGTCAAAGTTTGTGTCAGTTTCGGATAGTTTAATAGACGATTACCGTCAAGTGTGATGAAATGTAACACAAATATCTTCAAGTGATGAAATGTAATGACAGTTTTTTTCCATGGTGATTAATTTTATATTTGTATGTACGTAGGTACTGTATTTTATTATTAATGTGTACTGATTGATATACTAAGTATTTAAATTTACTAATACTATTATATTATACAATTGCGTGATCATGTAATTATTTTATGACATTTTGGTATAAAAATAGTTAGCCTTGAAAAAGATAATAAGCTACACGAAATACTAATCCTGCGCAGACAAAGTCGCGGGCACCAGCTAGTAATCTATAATGTAGCCATCATGGCTCCATTACTCTTCTCTCTACTCAATTACTACATTCAACTCTATCTTTGTAAACATTTATTATATAAATATTGCAAGGGATGTACATATATTATCTATCAAGTGATAATTGTCAAAAAATAATGGTGCTTTTGTTATAAAATCTAACGTGGTTTTCAATCATTATTAATTAAAAATACGTCCGGGCGTCCCGAACACTCCTTGAAAAAGGCCACCGAATGTGGTCGAAACTATAGTCGGATCTATCCGATAAATATTACGTGAGTAATCCCGTATTTTTAATTAAAAAATGGTGCAACGTGTGTAAAATTAGATATACATAATCTGCATATACTATTGCCTCCCTGCATTTGGTACCTAGTACAAACAATTATGGCTTCTATCACCTATCATATGCCACCGCCTTCAAACCAACTTCTACTAGCATCCAGACGTTAGAAGAACCTCTTTGAAGGGAAGAGGTGATGAACAGTATTCTTCTATTTCAGCACCCTCTCCAACTAGATGGATCATGGGCAGACGTGCTCATCCTGATCATCGGAGCTGTGTTACAGCAAGGATGTACTCTTGAACCGAGATACGCAGCAGGTAAGAACTCGCGAGATACTAACCGAAAGGCTCTTAAAGTTCTCGCTTTCAAAGTCAGAGCCGCAATTGGAAAGCTTCCAAATTAAAGGCCCTAGGGTGTTTTTAATACATGGCTGTTGCCCAGGATCGCGCCCCGCGCCTTGCGTTGCGTGCTCCACGCATTGCAATAAATTCTTGTTTGAAAAGGACACTTGCGTGTGTCACGCATGCGGGGGAATTCCGCGAATTAATAAGGTGCTGTCATATCATGACGTCGATACAAATGAGGGTTTTTAAAGCATTTTTGTTATAAAAACTAACGAGGTTTTCAATCATTATTAATTATATATACGGGATTACTCACGTAATATTTATCGGATAGGTCCGACCATAGTTTCGACCACATTCGGTGGCCTTTTTCAAGGAGTGTTCGGGACGCCCGCGTCGATGACGTCTCGCTTAGCACGACAAAAAAGGCCACCGAATGTGGTCGAAACTATAGTCGGACCTATCCGATAAATATTACGTGAGTAATCCCGTATTTTTAATTTTTAATTAATAATGGTTTTTTAAGCAGTTTGTCTCATAAGCTGCGATTAACTTAAAACTAAAAAAATAAATATGTGACATATCTAAGACTTCTAAGTACACATTGACGGAATAAATGAGTATATTAAAAAATGATTATATTAAAAAAAAACATACCACTTAATTTCACCTTTATAACAGTTTTTCTCTTTATTCACTATTTAGCAATAAATTAATAGCAATTTTGGTTATACATACATTGACGGATTATTTTTTTATTTAAGACAGCACATTATTTTTTCATGAATTTTGTATGTTTTTACGAGATGCACTTGCTTGATTTCAAGTAAAGGAAATTGAACGTAGCCAAGCGCTGAGCCGACAGCGCCGTAAAAACCCGTAAGTCCAGAATAGTAAGAAATCGCGATTTTCATGGTAGGGCGGTTTTTTTTCATTTGGCCGGGTGCTAATGGTAGCCGGGCAAATGAAAAAAAACTAAACCTACTCTAAACAAAAAGGAAAGATTTGTTTATAAATAGGCTCCGAGACTATAAGACTGACTTGAAAAATAAAAAGACGTGTGGCACTCGGAGACTGCCGCGGTAAAGCTATTGCATAGCTGTTTTTATCAACTTATGCAATTATAATTATTTAACCAATGCCATCTAGAGGCGAGTTGCTGAACTAAAGAGACAAGCGTGATATTTCAAAAAGTCATTAAAAGTTCTGTAATTCATCGATAGATGCCAGATCAACTTATGCAATTATAATTATTTAACCAATGCAATCTAGAGGAGAGTTGCTGAACTAAAGAGACAAGCCTGATATTTCAAAAAGTCATTAAAAGTTCTGCTATTCATCGATAGATGGAGTCGGAGTGGGGGGTGTTAGGTTATTGTCGTTACGGAATCCACGTTCTCCACGGTCTCCACGCTCAAGGCCCGCGATAGAAGCTATGCAATAGCTTGAAAATATCCATTAGAATCCTACATTTTCGCTGATGACCATAGGCTATATATTTTGATTCATCATCATCATCCGTCATGTGTTTATTAGCTAGCTATAGCTATATATGAGCTACGCGGTTGAAACCGCGGAATAAAAAATAAATTATTGACACCTTTAAAAATGCGAAAACGTTTGTCAGTTTGACGTTTATTTGTCCTTTTTCAAGCCGAAGATAAAGATGAATATTGATTGATTTGGAAAAGATGTGTGTAGTTATACAGGGATGTGCATGTAGGTCTTCAATCTAAACCTATTTAGATTGAAGACCTACATACACAACATGTTTTGCCTGTGTAGGCGTCAAATGTTATTATAGTATAAAAATAATTTATACTATAATAATTATAGTATAAAAATAATTTATACTATAATAACATTTAGTCAACAATATGTCCTTTATTTAACTTTAAATAGATCAAAGCTCTTGTATAGGTCTTGCTATAAATAACAGGTCCCATGCAGAAAATGCTCTTTGCGTCTCGCCTGTTTCTTTGGACAGTGTCGGACAAAAAGTAATCAAAATTTGTATCCAAAATTTTCCGCAATTATAGAAAGAAGCCGACGTCACTATAATATTGTTTGTAATCCGACAGGCAAACTAGCTCTTCTGCAAAAAAATGTAATCGCTACCGATTACATTTTGGCACCACGCATTTATAATAAAAACCCTAAGTCCCTTAGGCAATTAAATGCTGATGCATTTAAAATTTAATGGTTAATATGATTTTATTAAATCTAATACATTGTCCCTCACACCATAGGCATCAAGTTTTTAATGAGATTATCATGATTTATATAGTTGAAGGCTTGAGTCATGTCACGGTAAGATGTTGCCAACGGCAAAGGTAACTGCTGCCGTCGACCTGTAGCGACGCTTGCAGTTGTAGCGTGCCGCGTCTGCCGTTTTGTCAGTCGAATGCAAATAGTTTAAGAGTGCACATGCGTCGGAAATTTGTAAAAGGATTTCTGAATATAGTTATATATTGTTAATTATTACTATTGTTCCTATAGGTAGTAAGTTACTCGCTTTTTATTTCAATCTGCAAGCTTTGTATATTGAATACAAAACTGTGCCATAATTGTTGAGCTTATTAATCTGTCCGTATAAGGTTTACGCTATAACAAAAGATTTATGAATGCACTGGAAGCGTGCTGATTCGGACGGATTAGGCAAGCAATAATCGAATTTCTTTGTACTTATCTTTTTATTCCTCATCCCAGATTCCTTCTCTTTCTTGTCCGAATTCTTTTTCCTTGCTTCTTCTTCGGAATTTATTCTGCAAGTGACTCCTATACTATGAGATCTAACGACGGCTGCCGCTGATCTTCAAAGTTAGAATGTCGATGGCTGCAGTTACTCCTACCTCTGCCGTTGGCAACATGCCGCTTGTGTGTAAGAAGCCTTAAACGCACAAACTGCATAGTTTTTATTAATATTTGACATTAATTTATTAAGAAATTCATGCCGAAACTATGGAACCGAATTTGAAAAAACTTTGCACTGACATCGCCTGTTAACGAAATTGGCCGGAAAATGATATTGAATATTTTTAATTGGACGGCTCCGTTGACTCAGTCGTTAACGCATATGCCTTCGAAACACGGGTTCCAAGTTCGATCTCCAGTCGGAGCATATATACATGTGATGAGTAGAATTGTTTGTTCTCGGATCTCGTGTGCGCATGCCTCCCGCGACACGGGGATCCAATCCAAGTTCCACTATTGGGTTTGTAAAGTGTAAAAGTTATCGCCAGGAAAAAATCCACTATCATTTGTTCTGTGTGGGTACCTAACTATGAGCACAGGCGAAGCTGCGAGCAGAAGCCCTGTGCTCTATAAACCATCCAATTTTTGCATTTAAATATGCGCCATAAAATTAACTTCCGGACTTTTTTGAATGCCATAATAGCTGGCCTATTGTAGCCATTTTTAGGCATTTTCTTCCGACTTCCAAAAAAAGGAGGAGGTACTCAATTCGACTGTTTTTTTTATAGCCTCATAACTTTCGATAGGGTAAACCGAATCTCAAAATTCTTTTTTGTTTAAAATCTGGTGCATCCCGTGTGGTCCCATTTAAATTTCATCAAATCTGATCCAGTAGTTTTTGAGTTACACTCCGATAACTGATTTTTACCAAAGTAATAGAATGGAAGTCGGTATTAAAATTTTCAAACTGCTTGTTCAAAATCGTTTCCTCTTTAAACCTCTTGCAGGTCGTGTGGTAATGCTGATCCTCTTCATCGCCATGACGATTCTATACGCTGCATATTCAGCTAACATCGTGGTGCTACTCCGAGCGCCCAGCTCTTCGGTCAGGAGTTTACCTGATCTTCTCAACTCGCCACTCAAACTGGGGGCCAGTGACTTTGAGTACAATCGGTACTTCTTCAAGGTAAGTGTATGTGGTTCTACGATATAAATGCAATGGTTAAATGTATTAGGCATACTTGTCTATCACTAGCCGCGCCCCGCGGTTTCACCCGCGTGGTGATGCATGGTGATGATGTTAAATGATAAAAGTATCGCTTCCCCGGAATATAATCTACACACAACAAAAAAAGTTTGCGATCACTTTGAAAAATCGAAATCTTTTTTGTTACGATAGATAATATTATGATTTCTTCATCTTTTTAGTTGCTATTGATGGAATTGTCAGACCATTCCGAGTAAACCATGGCCACCAATTTGTACTGGTCGATGATAATCGCCCGCCCATCGAGCTCAACGAGTCAATGGTGCTCTCCGAGAATACGACATTACAAAGTTAGACTGTGGTCTGCCAGCTCGCCTGACTTAAACCCAATAGAGCAGGCGTGAGATGCTCTTTAGCGAGCTGTTTGGAACTATCAGCCACGTCCCCAGACAGTGCCAGAGCTCAGGGAAGCCGCTATTAATTAATGGGACAGGTTATGAAGAGAAGAACCAAGAAATGCTGGATTACTTGATTCTCAGCATGCCCAGGAGGATCACAGCATGTGTTCGAACCAGCGGAGGAGTTATATTATATTGAATACAAACCTTTTAATAATAAATTGTTAATTAAGTTCAATTTTAAACATACATCAGCTTTAGCTAGTGATCACAAACTTTTTTTAATGTGTGTATAACCTTCCCAAATTTGATTACGGTCCGTTCAGCCGTTTAGACGTGATAAGGTGACAAACAGACAGACTAGTATTATGTATTTTTTCTAAAATAAAAGTAGCCTAAAATTACTCCTTATTACTAAGCTAAGTAGCAGTGAAAATCGCGTTGAAATCGGTACAGCTTCAGAGATTATCCGGAACTAACAGACACACAGACAAAAATAAAAAAATGAGTTTTTTTATGTATGTATACCGTATGCGTTTAATGAAAAGCTTTGGAATTACGAACAGGCACTTAAATTTTATTTATCTGTATAGAACAATAGATAGGTATGGCTATCTATCATTGCAATTTTAGAAAGAAAAAATCACATCCTCGGACGGCATTCGAACCCGCGTCTTCTGACAATCCGTGTCAGAATTTTTTCTCTAAAATTGCAATGTTTGGTATCGCTAAGCAGTCGTTAGTGCTTTAACGATAATGCTATTAAAACGTAGTGAATAGTCTAAGTCCATCTCACTTCATCATTACATCATCATCATCCACTGCTGAACATAAGCTTCCCCCATAATTTTTCAAAAGGACCGGTTGGAAGCGGCATGCCTCCAACGCCGTCCTGCGACCTTTATCAGGTCGTCTGTCCACCGTGTCGGTGGACGACCTACGCTGCGCTTGCCGGTTAGTGGTCTCCACTCCAGAACCTTCCGGCCCCATCGGCCATCTGTTCTGCGTGCTATGTGCCCTGCCCACTGCCACTTCAACTGGCTAATCTTCTGGGCTATGTCGGTGACTTTAATTCTTCTACGGATCTCCTCATTTCTGATTCGATCACGTAGAGAAACCCCGAGCATAGCCCTCTCCATAGCTCGTTGTGCGACTTTAAGCTTACTTATGAGGCCCATAGTAAGAGACCATCTCACTTGATGATCAGATATCGAGAAGTCGGAGACGTTCAACTCGGTCGCAAAAAATTAGGTCATTATTTTCTTATGTTTCAGAAATTGAACGAACCCGTTCGCAAAGCGATTTATGATAAAAAAATCGCTCCCAAAGGAAAGAAACCCAATTTTTACACTATGGAAGAAGGCGTAGAGAAAATAAGACAGGTGAGACACGTGAAGTTCTTCTCCTCGCCTCGGATATATTCCCGCGTGATAGATTATGGCCCAACTCCTCTCTCTCTGAGAGGAAGGCAAAATGGGCTGATTATGATGATGAAAAAATATTAACCCTGTGGCGAAACGTAGGTGTTTCAAACACCGCTGCCTACCACATCTGCCACCTCTTCGAGGATGTAGGCATGGAGGTTTGTTATGTTGTATTTAAAAATAACATGTATTTAATTTTGTACGGTTTACTCGAATGGAAATACTCTAGGGGTTCTCATTGCAATTTTAAGTTATGCGTGAGCATATAGACAGACATACAGACAGACAGACCTTTTTCAAAAACATTCAAAATTCTTGTTCAGTAGGTCATTTTACGTCTAAAGGTGCAAGTTGGAAGCCGGGCAGCTAACGACGTGTCGCAGCGACACTACAGGTTTCTATGTATTTGTATGATATACCATTCGTAGTTAGCGACACGTCGCGTCGTTGAGCGGCAGACGTCACTGTCGCCCGACCGCAGATCAGCAGTGCCGCTCTCGAGTACCAATCTGCCTAGTAAAACGACTGAAAAACTTTTAAACTAAACCTTTCGTATCGCTTTTTAAATGGTTGATGCCATCTGCAGTTGCCGTCTGCAGTCGGGTTCGAATTCATGACTGCAGCGACATGAAGCGACAACGTGTCGTCTGCTGCTGCCACGTGTAGCCGGCTACTAACTTGCACCTTATGATCCACAATTCTTTATTTTTCTTTAAAGTAAGACTTTTTGGTGTCTACTCCTTTATTATATTATGTACAGATATAAAACATAGATAATTTAATAGAAGTAATTTATCTATGGTATAGATAGATAGATTAATTAGTTGATTAAATAAAGAAAAATGATTTGAATTAAAATAATAAGAAACTGTCATTTAAGCTGTGTACTCATGATAATACAATCGCTTGAGTAGTCGATGGCCGTCATGACGAGGTGGCCGAGAGGTTAAGGCGTTGGACTGCTAATCCAATGTGCTCTGCACGCGTGGGTTCGAATCCCATCCTCGTCGATTGTATTTTGGATAAACATGGGCATGGTTTCACACTGTACCAATATTTATGAAAAAATAACTAAGTATATGTATCTATTTAAAATGTTTTATTGTGTTATTGATCTTGAGACATCATTGCATACGTGTGTTACGAGAGTGGTAAATAAATTTTATTAATCTATAAATAAAAACAATATGGTGCCGGGGAGCCATTTTGCATTAATATAAAAAAAAACCGGCCAAGTGCGAACTCGCGCACGAAGGGTTCCGTACCATTATCAATAATAAATATTTCAAGTCGCTACCTGTTATCGTTATAAGACCGAGAAAATAATGGAAAAAACACATTCGTTGTATTCGCATACAACAAACATGATATTTTCCAACTATCCCCCCCCCCCCCTAAAATTTGTTTTATTTAATTTAATTAGGTATTTATTTTTAAGTGAATATATAACTACATATTCTGTGAATATTTCAAGCGTCTACCTGTTGTCGTTATCAACATCGAGCAAACACGAGAACAAAACCACATTTGTTGTATGGGAGCTTACCTAAATATGTATTTTATTCTGTTAACTACTCGTACCTACTAAACGTATTTGTTGTTATAGCGGCAACAGAAATACATCATCTATGAAAATTTCAACAGTCACGATTCATGAGATAAAGCCTGAAATATATTATGTATATATTTCAACCACGGTTCATAAGATACAGCCTGGTGACAGACGAACAGACAGACGGACGGACAGCGGAGTCTTAGTAATAGGGTCCCATTTTACCCCTTTGGGTACGGAACCTCAAAGAGGAAAAAATACTATCAAGTGAGGTACCAAAATAATTTCCTAAATAAATAAACTCAAAGACCGTATATCACATAGACTATACCTAGTATCATACCATAACTATTTTTTTTTTAAATGGCTTTTTAACTAAATTGATAAAAAATAAAAAAATAATGGGCGATGGCTGGCACACGTATCAAGGTCGTGAACGGGCGCTGCTTGCGGGAGCCGGTCAGCTCTCGGTATGTACGATATTTAGAAATTAGTTATATGCCACTCAGGCTGAGAAATTAAAAAAAAGTTTTGTGCCCTTCAGGCCCTTATCGTATGTGTGCCCTCCAGGCCTTCACAAATGTATTATGTAGTTTATTAAGTAAAAAAAATGTCCTCCTATTCCTTTAGTAAATATAAAAAAAAACAGTTTAAAATATATGTAAACAATGCCACGGACCCATTGATGTATGTGAACAAAAGCATTACAAACAAAAATAAAAATAAAATGTTGGTAATATTTTGCAAAGTTTGCCACGTCATCCATAAATAGGGTTCCGTACTGTAATCATTAAAATAACGAAATCTAGGTGCACTAAAAAGTACATAACACTAATACGGCGAGCTTCAGGAAAATTTCAAATTTTTAGATGTTTCAATACCAATATAATATACACTTTTTTTGTTGAATTCTAATAGAAGCGTTGTTTTTTAGGATGTTTATCGAAGGTATAACATCCTATTATATATTTATATTATATAATATTCGCAGTTTTGCTGTTATTTTTCGTACACAGTTCTCTAGTATGGTAAAACTTAATGAAATCTCAGTAAAAACGGTTTTTTTTTAATTTAATAATAGATATTCGCTTTTATTTTTCATCTTTTCTCAAACCTTCACGCAAACCGGTTTATGATAACTATTGAAAACAGCTTTTGATTGGCCACAAAATAAATGTGGTTGTTAGCAGCTTTGAAGCAAGAGCCAGTAGTTTTTCAAAATAATTAGGTGTAGTTCGAGGCACGTAATTTGAACCGAAAAATTGTAGTCGTCCGCGTAGGTACAGTTATGGAAAAATGTGATAGACGAGACGAAAAAGTATTCGTCAATCACTATCAATCACACACACATATAATCACACACAGTATATAAATGTCGAAAGCGGAAAACTTTTTGTGCGATTGTACTCCAGGGACACGCGGGGCGTGCGCGGGCAGCGGGGGCCGGAGTGTGATTGTTTGTGACCGCGTTGCTATAGTTATACACGGATCCTCGCCCCGTACCGCATATCGCACTTCGATTGAGAGCCTAAAATATGATCTGAGCATAGTTCAACTTACGTGCCGCGATCTGTCTCGATATAGTGTGTGTAGCTCCTGTATTGCATTACCGCCATAAACTCTGTAAAATCATGATTTCGGTCTAATATTTTTATTTAGAAGACCTTAGATATTTCTGAAGCTAAAAAAAAGTTGTCCCTCATAACTGGAATGAGCGTTTATTGAGGATATATAAGGTCATTGTTAATTAGTACACAATATTGAATTGGGTGGTTCAGTTCAATCGATAACTGGTTATTAAGTGAAAAGAAGAAAAATTCATGTTTTTTATTATTATGAACCCATATTCATTGCTCCGCAGATCTCAGTCAGAGTCGCACGGCATTTGCGTGACTAAACGTACGCCCCTGCATCACAGAATAGACAACAGTGATTACGCGAGTCATACCTGCCCACTTAGAATGTAGGTTCATACGTCGTTTTGCCTATTCTAAGTTAGAATAGGCAACACGACGTATGAACCTACATATTCGCAACTGTCAACGCAGCTGATACCTATACCTAAACGACGGCGGGCCCGGACGGGTCATCGTCCACACGTTGTACCTATTCTAAGCGGGTAGGTATGTCTCGCGTATTTACTGCTATCTATTCTGCGATGTAGCAGTGCATCGGGTCGTGCGTTCAGTCGCACTATGGCTCTTAGCCGAGAAGCGGCGAATATGGGTTTATAATAATAAAATATATATCACTTTGTTTTTTTACTTTCATGACTAGTTATCGATTCCAAACCACCCCATTCAATAGTGTTCCTAATTAACAAATACCTTATATTATAGGCACCCTCTTCAGACGCCTGTTTAAAGCAGGGTTGAAATGAAATGAAAATGAAAATGAAATGAAATGCATTTATTTGACACACACACAAATAGAGACAAAAACAGTAATTAGTAAGACTAGAGTGAATAATACAACTTAAACACAGACTCATAAGAGTATATTGTGATGTCAAACCGGCCCTGTCTCAGCATAATGCTACCCCACATTTGTATACATGAGACAGCGCTGGTTTTCAGACAGAGCCAAGGACAGGGTGACTTCACGGGCGGATCCCCGACAATATAAATAACGGAAGGAAAAACAAGTAATATAAACATACATAAAATAATAATAATAAAATAAATAAATAAATATGTAGTGAGACATATTTAATATCTAAAATTTTGTATGTATCTATAAAACGGTTGTGTAGGTGAGAGCTAGAGTGCCGGCTATATCATCATACATAGACTTCTATTATAGTCACTTTTCCTTTTTATGGCTATTATTAGAGTTCTTGAAGTAGGTTTGGGAAACACGGAGCAGGTTGACCTTGATGACGAACCAGGGCGACATAAACTACAGCGGCATTTCTAATTTGCGCGTAGTGATAATCCAGTGCTATATGGTGAAACAATTATCTTGAGCACTTTTGTGTTGATAAAAGTACCCTTTTAAGGGCTAAACTAAAGGCGTTCAATGATTTTAGAGTACGAATTGGTGGGGGGAAATCGTTCCAGCACCGAGTTGCTGCAAATTTAAAAGAACTACGGAATGCAATAGATTTGTGTCTCGGGGTAACAAATTTGGATATTTGAATTTGAACAGGGTTGGATATTTATTATTAAGTATGCCTATGTGATCATACTTTCAGGTCAGTTTTATAAAGACAAACCTTATTTTAGGGTCTATTCGCGTTCCACATGGAGCTGAACCCAGGGTACCGTCTCATCCAGGAGACGTATCAGGAGGACGAGAAGTGTGATTTGGTGGAGATTGACTACATCAATGAGATTGATCCGTGGGTACCAGGCCAGAAGCGGGCTGCACTCAAGGACTTGTATAAAATCAAGTATGGATTTACTTTCACTGCTATACTAACTGATAAGGGTCATAGGATGATGCTGGATGGAGGCCGCTTCTAATCGGTCCGTTTGGAAATTTATGGGGAGTCATAGGTTCAGCATTGAAAATCCTACTGCTGAGATGATGATGAATATTTACTGTTACACCTACTTCATGTTCTTACGTTGTTACATGATATGTTTGTTAGCATAAACATTGAGGAAGTGTGTACTCCGCCGAAGAAACAGTCCCCACGATTTCAGTCTTCCCTCGATCGAGTTTATGAGGTTTCAGAAGTTTCGGTGTCATATCGTATAGTAGTCTTGCGTATGTGTTAGCTCAGATTAGGCAACTGTTTTCTATAGTCAACACTAATATTATAAAGATTTGTTTTTAAGCTATTGCATAGCTTCTATCGCGGGCCTTGAGCGTGGAGACCGAATCCAGAACTTCCGTAACGAAACTAACCTAACACCCCCACTCCGACTCCATCTATCGATGAATAGCAGAACTTTTAATGACTTTTTGAAATATCACGCTTGTCTCTTTAGTTCAGCAACTCGCCTCAAGATGGCGATGGTTAAATAATTATGATTAATAATAATAATAATAATAATAATATAGGACAACATCCACACAAAGGTCTTCAGGTCCCAAATTAGGCAGAGCCTGTACTATGGTAACCTGATGACTGATATACATACATATATATATATATATATGATATTTGATACTTATATAAGTACATATAAACACCCAGACACAGATCAAACAGACATGTTCATGCACACAAATGTTTGAGCTGTCCGGGGATCGAACCCGGGACCAGCGGCTCAGAAGGCAGGGGTGCTACCAACTGCGCCAACTGGCCTGTCATTTGCATAAGTTGATTTGGCATCTATCGATGAATAGCAGAAGTTTTAATGACTTTTTGAAATATCACGCTTGTCTCTTTAGTTCAGCAACTCGCCTCTAGATGGCATTGGTATAATTATAATTGCATAAGTTGATAAAAACAGCTATGCAATAGCTTTACCGCGGCAGTCTCCGAGTGCCACACGTCTTTTTTTGTAGAATAGGCTCCGAAAATACTGGACCGATTTGAAAAAATATTTCACCATTAGAATCCTATATTATCCCTGATGAACATAGGCTGTAGAATATTTAAAAAAGTTAGAGAAATCTAAAAAAGGAGCCAAAAATCAACAAAAGAGTCTGTAGTGTGGTAGAATAAAAAAATAAAGAGAAAAGAGTGTTGTTTTTATTCACGTAGTATTAAATGTGTTAGCAATAAGAAGAAGAATTCTGCTATCTATATCGAATTTAACCATTCGCCTGCAGCTATTTCAACTTTCAATTGCAGCTTCATAAAGATCCGCGAATCCGGTATCCAAGCATGTAACCACCATCGTCTGCACGTTCCCAAGCCGAAGTGTTCAGGCGCTGTATCAACATTCAGCAGCGTGGGCATCACGGATATGTACCCAGCCATGCTAGCCACGCTCTACGGCTTCCTGCTAGCACCGAGCGTACTTCTGGTAGAGATAGCCTACCACAAACTGTAAGTAGAGAAACTTCTGTACCAAGCCATGCTAGCCACGCTCTAAAGCTCCCTGCTAGCACCCAGCGTACTCCTGGTAGAGATAGCCTACCACAAACTGTAAGTAGAGAAACTTCTGTACCCAGCCATGCTAGCCACGCTCTAAAGCTCCCTGCTAGCACCCAGCGTACTCCTGGTAGAGATAGCCTACCACAAACTGTAAGTAGAGAAACTTCTGTACCCAGCCATGCTAGCCACGCTCTAAAGCTCCCTGCTAGCACCCAGCGTACTCCTGGTAGAGATAGCCTACCACAAACTGTAAGTAGAGAAACTTCTGTACCCAGCCATGCTAGCCACGCTCTAAAGCTCCCTGCTAGCACCCAGCGTACTCCTGGTAGAGATAGCCTACCACAAACTGTAAGTAGAGTAACTTCTGTACCCAGCCATGCTAGCCACGCTCTACGGCTTCCTGCTAGCACCCAGCGTACTCCTGGTAGATATAGCCTACCACAAACTGTAAGTAGAGTAACTTCTGTATCAAGCCATGCTAGCCACGCTCTACGGCTTCCTGCTAGCACCCAGCGTACTCCTGGTAGATATAGCCTACCACAAACTGTAAGTAGAGAAACTTCTGTACCCAGCCATGCTAGCCACGCTCTACGGCTTCCTGCTAGCACCCAGCGTACTCCTGGTAGATATAGCCTACCACAAACTGTAAGTAGAGTAACTTCTGTATCAAGCCATGCTAGCCACGCTCTACGGCTTCCTGCTAGCACCCAGCGTACTCCTGGTAGATATAGCCTACCACAAACTGTTAGTAGATAAACTTCTGAACCCAGCCATGCTAGCCACGCTCTACGGCTTCCTGCTAGCACCCAGCGTACTCCTGGTAGATATAGCCTACCACAAACTGTAAATAGAGTAACTTCTGTACCCAGCCATGCTAGCCACGCTCTACGGCTTCCTGCTAGCACCCAGCGTACTCCTGGTAGATATAGCCTACCACCAACTGTAAGTAGAGAAACTTCTGTACCAAGCCATGCTAGCCACGCTCTACGGCTTCCTGCTAGCACCCAGCGTACTCCTGGTAGATATAGCCTACCACAAACTGTAAGTAGAGAAACAGAAATATTTTCCTCAGCCGATTACCCAAGTTTTAGGGAAAAACAGTTTTACCTGGGCATATTATGTTTGCCTCTGTGTGCGTGACGAGGCAAGTGAATACAGCACTCATAGCGAATTTGTAGCGCGCGTTTTGAGAAGAGGTTTTAAAAAAACCTACCTTCTATAGGTAGGTTATTCTTCTAAGATGTCATTGTTTTCTGTTGCGTAGGTATGCTACCAACAAATGTATGCGATGCGTGATTGTCTTGTTTTGTGGTGATGTTGACATCCCTACACGCGTCTCGCGCCAAACCTGCGTTTACGGTAGTAGGGAAGACGTTCTAGATAAAGATATTTACTTAATTTGCCGTTGTGGTTATTTATTTTAGTAACTACGCGTTTTATTACAGATTAGTGGCAAGAGCAACACGAGCCAGAATCATGGACATCAGCGGGGAAGATTTTTCTCTACAGCTTTATTGTAATTAGAAAAGTATTCCGGATTCATCTACGTTCTCTCGATATTTCTATAACTCTCGATAGTAGGTACACAAAAAACCATGAGCAAAAAAAATCCCATCTCAACGTTTCACTTATTTCTTGCCATGTTATGCCATCACGGAAGTACCTAAAAGTTGGAAATGTTGGAATAATGCAGCGAGAAGGATAATATACACATACATTATGTGTATTATTCTTCCACCCTTATTAAACTATTTATATATCCGTATTATTACACCGTGCATGTACTTACGCAGCAATTTTTTTCGCAATCAAAGCAATCAACCTGGGCCGTACGTTTTGCCAGAAACCCAGAAAATGCAGATATTTATGACACCTATTTATTTAAACATTGATATTTCTTTGTAGCATAAAAACCGACGAATCGCATTCGGGTCAGTATATCATATTATGATGCATTAGCAGTTAGTCATAAAACTACACTCCATAAGCTCACGCATCACTTACGTAGCCTTTTTTTAATTAGCCTAATATATTTAACTAAACATTTTGGCTATAAAAAAGAATACAAAATTAATAAAATAACCTTTGGACATAGACAATGGTACAAAGTCATATGTATGGGGACAAGGAACCTGTTAAAATTAATATGGCGGTTGACGCAACAGATCGATTACCACACAAAACAAAATTTTGACCGCCAGAGAACTTCATCAACGTATTCCGAAGGAAAATTTCTACACATATTTTTTCCGGGTTTGCTCCTTTTTGAGCTAATTCGCCCGAGCTAACAAGAGCTTGCAGGCATCTGGCAACACTGATTAGCGCAATTGTAACAGTGCGATAAAAGCAATATGTTATATTTGTTTTTTCCTTGTAAATGTGTTGAAAAACGTCGTATGAAACTAGTGAGCTACTATATTCTATTATGCCCTAAGATTTTTCAACGCTCTGATTATTCCACCCGTAACTTACTGGATCATCCGATTTGAATGATTTTTTAGTTAATTATGCTAGTTTTCGAAGTCAGTCCCATTTAAACTTCATCACCATCGCATCGGTTGAAGACTTTTATGCTCAAGAATAGAAAAAGGTAGGTATTAGGCGTAAGTGGATGATGGAGGAATTATGCACGTAGGTATACGAAAATATCAGTAAATATTTTGAACTTGTATAACTACCTAAGTTACCCGGTTCAAGCTACCTTTGTGTAATTTGGTAAATAAATGCACCAAATGGTTTTATTGTTTTATTTTGTGACCCTTGGCATCCAAACCCAGACCAGAAATTAAAAACATGTCAACGAACCATTGATTGGTTTACAAAACAGAGCAATAAGATATTTCACGCCAAAAAAAAGGGATACCTATATATCTCATAGTGCCTCAATTTATATCAAGCCCATCTCTTTTTAAATCCCTCCTTAAAGTTGTGGCTTTTCGTGGCGAGTCAGCTTTACTAGGTCTCATAGTTTTGTGGCAACGTTTGACCGCATGCGTTCTAGGACTAGAAGCTTTATTAGCCATGCGATAGGGACTAGTTTGGGGCTTGATCAGTCCCTGGTTTTGAATCACTTTCGCTTGAATGTTTAACGGCAAAGGCTGTACAGCATTTTTCCTTTTAATTTTAAACGGTAGTACCTTATTCGACAAGCCGTGATCATACTGAGTGGCACTGTTGGTTTTGTTGATAACTCGGTGACTTAGCGCACGTTTGAAGTCGTCAGGTTCACCGTCTGGATTTGTTACTGTAGCAGCAGATAGATTAGACACCAATAACCGGAGGTCCTTCAACGTTTGACCATGGTAGTTCACATCAACTTGTAGCTTGTCCAGCTTCATCTCAAACTGCTTCAAAGAAGTCATGATCATCTTCACATTTCCATTGGTTGAACAAGGTTTTTGTAATGCCATTTTTATGAAAATTGATGTTAGGATTTTATTTAAATAAATTATGTGGGCTATTCTAGAATTTGGGTCACAATTTTTTTGAGTTTTATATTTTTAATTGTTTACGTCAAATAAATATGACATTACAATCTATACAGGTATTTTGCACGTAAACTATAGGCACAGACAATTATATGTACTACGACTATAGGCATAGGGTGCCTACTCGTACATACTTGAATTAGAATTTGCCTAGGTACTTGCATAATAAAATTCATAATAGTGGCATGCCCTGGCTTTGAATTACCAATAATATAGTGCGTTCGAATCTACGAAGAAATAATAGTCGTAGGTTCGAATAGATCACTTCTGATCGTATTTGCCGAAAATAACGCTAAAAACGCTCACAACGGGCGATCGAATTGGGAATCTGTGAGTGAAAATGTCGTTCATGCCTCTTTTTGTTCATCGTTCGGAAAGCTAAAAGACTGAAACTAAAGGACTTTTTTAGATTTCCGAGCAATTTTTGACCCATGTCCGGAGCATAGTTGTTTGTGACCGTTATTTGACAGCATAATCATGCGATTTTAGGTCTTATGCTCAGTTGAGCGTTCGAATAGGATATAGGCAAAAGTGGCAAATATAACGTTTTTGAGCTTTACGAACGCTTTAACAAAAGAGCCATCAATGACAACGCCACCAATGTCCTCATATGCTAAACGAACGCACCTTAAGTAATGCACATATCTAACTCGTATATGAAGTAACTAGCTGCGCTCCGTGGTTTCATCCGCGTGGTGTGGATTGATGATGATGAAGATGACTAAAATATAGTGTAGGTATGTTACTCAGGCATAACGTAGCTTTATACTCGGTTTGAGTCGGTCAAGTAGTTTTACGTGTATCCATTACAAACGAACAATCATATATATCTCCTCTTTATTATTAGAGTAGATTAATAACTAAGGATTAATACCAAGGTACGAATAATGTGACCTTCGATTTCAATCAACATTTGTTAGCAAATGTGATACATTTTAAAAAGTTCTTAGCCTAACATGGTTAAAGTCATTGGTTTTTTTTATAACTACCCTCATTTTGTAGTTACATTATTTAGCAACAAGTATGCACAGTTTAGTTTATTCACAGTAACTTTTCAAAGAACTTTTCAAATGACCCTCGTAGCATTATATTGTCATAATAGCCCTACGGGTTTTTACCGGCATTACCATTCTCTTTGGGCATTACCTACTATTACATATTTCAAAATGACAAAGTAATTATTTAAGGTGACATAACTGTATTCGTTAGACATTATGGTATTGTGGACTTCTTTGTAGATATACCTACGTCACTTTGCTTTATTGTCTATAGCATAGACTAATGGTCTAACTATTGTCAATAGTTTCCGCAGCGTACCTACGCGATATCAGAACTTTTTTGGTATATTTCCACACCTTAGGTTACATTATCGAAGTTTTCAAACTTATCCAAAATTTTTTGAAAATATAATTTTTATAGCCTATGTTCATTAGGGTAAATGTAGGATTCTAACGGTGAAAGATTTTTTTCTAATCGGTCCAGTAGTTACGGAGCCTATTCAATACAAACAAACAAACAAATCTTTCCTCCTTATAATATTAGTGTCTGCCGCGGTAAAGCTATTGCATAGCTGTTTTATCAACTTATGCAATTATAATTATTTAACCAATGCCATCTAGAGGCGAGTTGCTGAACTAAAGAGACAAGCGTGATATTTCAAAAAGTCATTAAACGTTTTGCTATTCATCGATAGATGCCAAATCAACTTATGCAATTATAATTTTTTAACCAATGCCATCTAGAGGCGAGCTGCTGAACTAAAGAGATATTTCAAAAAGTCATTAAAAGTTCTGCTATTCATCGATAGATGGAGTCGGAGTGGGGGGTGTTAGGTTATTTTCGTTACGGAATTTCTGAATTCGGTCTCCACGCTCAAGGCACGCGATAGAAGCTATGGTATATAGCTTAAAATATATAAAAAATATATAGCTTTAAAATTATGGCATGCTTATAATAAGCTGTCATATATTCTATGCAAGAACTGTCTTATTTTGTTATTATATTATGTGACGGATGACTAATTAGGTATGTCGTTAATACTGTTTATCTACACTAATGTTGTAACATTCTACTTATGTTTCCAATACTTGACTTATAATTACTACTGTTATAGAACAGACAACAAAACACTCAATTTAAGCAATTTCACATGATGGTATAATATCCACATCGATATCGTAAAATCTCATTATAACATCAATAAAACGCGACCAATTAACGTGGCGAGCCTTATGTCAAAATCCTCATACAAGTTGTATAAAATTTTGATATTAGGCTGGCTTTTGAAAACAGTTGGGTTATACGTGAAAACTACGTCGAAACTACTAAACTTACATACACAAAACTCTTTGGTAAGATCTTGTGCCAATTAAATAAAAAAAAGAACAGCGCACGCTCGCTCCTGATTGGCCCTGCGCGCGCAGCTGCATTTTAATGGCGGCAAGTTCACTGTGACAATAAATACGCGTGAATTTAATGTTTGTTTTGTTTTTAAAATACAAATTAAAAGTTAAAAATGGATAGCGACGATGATATTTGTACGCCTCCGGATATTCTAGAATTGGCAACAAAAGTAACTCACAATCTTTTGCCAGAAAAATCCAGAAAATTATATGAAAAAGAATATAATAACTTTTTGGCATGGAAGACCGAAAAGAAAACTACATCATTTTCTGAAAATATCATTCTTGCGTATCTCAAAGACCTCTCCGACAAATTCAAACCATCTTCTATGTGGGCTAAATATTCTATGCTCAAGTCCACACTGAGTATCTACAACAATATTGATATCACGAAGTATTCAAATGTCATAGCGTTCCTGAAACACAGTTCAGAAGGACACAGGGAAAAAAGTCCTTGACGTTTACATCAGGTCAAATAAAGATGTTCCTGGAAGATTCACCAGATATTTTGTATCTTTTTGAAAAGGTAAGTGTATTTTAGTTCTGTTATTTAATCTACCTAGTACTTACGTACTACACACGCAAGTTATCTAGACACTCCGTTTAAGCGCTTTGTGTATAAATTTGGTAGTAGGTACCTACACTTTACTACTTCATAAATCATAGTTTTTGCCTTGGCTATGTACCTCAAGCTTATTATATCGTTTATTGTTACAGGTTGCACTAATCTTCGGCATAATGGGGGCATGCCGAAGGCAAGAGCTATACAACATCCAGTTCGATGAAGTCTCTAACATAGACGACAGTACAATCATGGTGAAAGTTTCGAAAACAAAAACGAAAATAGATCGTTCTTTCGTTGTGACGGGCAACTGCTATGCCGTATGTAAAAAATACATGGAACTTCGACCCACCCCCTGTCGAAACCCTGCCTTTTTCTTGAGCTATAGATCGGGGAAGTGCGTCGATCAAAGAATTGGTATTAATAAATTTGGTGCTCTGGGAAAAACTATCGCAAGTTTTTTGAATCTGCCTAACCCAGCGTTGTACACGGGGCATTGCTTCCGGCGCACCTCGGCGACCCTTCTCATAGATAGCGGTGGTGATTTGACCGCACTGAAACGACACGGGGGGTGGAAGTCTTCTACTGTGGCTGAAAGCTACATTGATGAGTCTTTAATGAATAAAATTCAAGTCTAAAATACGATCTTGAACAGTATAGAAAACAAGACGAATGAAGTAATTATAAATATTCCGACTCCGTCTACGAGCTCTACTGCTTGCCCCGCGACCGCTACAGCTGCTGGATCAATAATTAACATTAACTTTCAAAATTGTACCATCCAAAATTTGAACAATTATTATAAATAAACTATTGTCAGCTTTTACTCTTGTTGTTTGATTAATTGCATTAGTGAAGATAAAGTAGTGTATGCAACTGCATATAACACGGGTATTAAAACACTCGTTACTATTATGAAACTCGCTGCGCTCGTGTCATAAACTCACACTCGTGTTTTAATACCCTTCATTATATGACAGTTGCATAAACTACTAATAAAGGCGCGCTCGTATCGTACTTAATAATAGTAATAAGCAGAATCTTTAAACATCTGGTGTATCGAAACAGATCGATAATATTGCAGGAAAAAAATACTTAGGTTAGAAAAGGAATAGGAAAAGAGTAATAACCGAATAGGTAGAATTCATAAACATTACTCGCTTTCCACAGAAAAAATCAAGTCCACAAAAATAAACTTTCACGTCCAAACTCTCAGAATTTTCAGCGATAACACTATACTTTATTTGTCTTACATAGCCAACACATAGTAGGTAACCAGCAGTTTTTTCAATTGTGTTGATATATATCGAAAATATAAAGAAAACGTACAAAATTATTGCATTTTCGCATTACATTGTCCAATCTAACAAGCGATTTTCAACCTTATGTAAAGCATTGTAAGTTATTTTGTAATTGGGTAACTCCCTACCTGGCAAAAATACCCTGCGAATAATACGAGTCTAGATAAATATGCCAGCTGTAATAGTGACGAGAGACGTTACCACAGCTATACGCTTTATGGATACGGTACGAATACGGTATCTATAAAGCGTAGCGTACCGACCCACCCCATTTTTTAAAACGCGGATTTGAATAAATTGTGGTGACTGAAGGGTGACTGATTGATTTTCTACAAAATCAAGATGTCAAAATGAGGTTTAGTGATTTATGTAGAACTACTTTGATTTTCCCTCACCATGCATGAAGTTTTAATTCGGTTTATTATTTAGTAAGTACTTTTTCTATTGTGATTTGTGAAGTTGTCATCTGCAATAGATTTATAGCATAGAGTAAACTATATATATAATGGTGATGAGATAGAGACATCAGCTTTAGAAACGCTCAAAGCGACATCTAACGCAAACTGAATCAACTATTTAACGTGACGTCACATCACGAGACCTGATACCAATATCATAAAATTTGCTGTTCAAAATAAAGAAATATTTCAATACCAAGTTTTACCAGCCTAAGGTTAATTAGGGATTGACAGGGTTATTAAAACTGGGGTGCTAGGTCAGATTACCTCCTCGTGTGCCCGAGTGCTGCTAGTCCTCTTGGATACGGTTTATCCCGGGAGAAGAGCAGTATTTCGGGACGGTGCATCCTGGGCAACGGTTAACAACTTCTCTTCACGGGATCTCGTTGACCGTTGGCGAAAGATCTGACACGGTGGGCTCCTCCGCGTGCCCCTATGAAGCTAGCATAGGGCACAGTGGACGGGGCAAGGGGTGGCTGGTTCGGTGGAGCTATCCCCGAGAAGGGGGCTGTGAAGCCCATGGAGCGGCAGTGGGGACATCTTCGGCCACCCTGTCGGGCTAAGCTTGGGGCAGCTGTCTGACGGCAGCTGCAGTGGACCTGCGGGTCGTGGGATGGCAGACCTTTAAGGCCTGCGGCGCGGCAGGGAGGGTCAACTCGGCCACCCTGTCGGGCAAATAATGGGAGAGCAGCTGTTTTACTGCAGTTGCAGAGGACCTTCGGGTCGTGGGATGGCGGGCCTGCAAGGCCCGCGGCGCGGCAGGGAGGGTCAACTCGGCCACCCTGTCGGGCTTCTGGCTTCTCCGAATCCTACGGTTTGGTGCCCGCTTATGGGATGCATGGTCGGGGGGAACTCGGCCTCTAGGGCACCACAACAAGGGGACCTCACCCCTTAAAAAAGGAAAAAAAAGCAACATGGAAAATACGGCGAATGATAATATTCCCCAGGTGGGTAAATCCCACCCTCCGACAGGAGGCTGCCCCGACGTATCTGGGGGGGGCAACATCCGCCTCGTGGGCTCCGGCCCACGTACTAACGACCACAGCAATCTCAAATTGGACTCTGAAAATGCAAGTGAATTGGTAGCACGCGCATCTTTGTGCGGCATAAAGGAGGTGAGAGTTCTTCTGGAGCGTACCCCGGATATTGCACTTGGTGCGACTGAGATACGCTCGAAGAACTCCATAGTAGAAGTTGAAGCCACTGGTGGCTCTCCCGCATCCTCTTTGGGCACGGGTGGGTCCCCACTGGCTGTGGAGAATGAGCTCGGCGACTTCCATCCCAACATGTCGGAGTCTGACTCCGATATGAGTTGTGTGACAGTGTCGTCTCGCGGCTCTGGAGCTTCGCTGTCCCGCTCACTGAGAAAGCGCCGAAGAAATGGGGAGGAGGAAGACTTGGGGGACTCCTTACCTTCACCCAAGCTCCCTGCACGGCGTGGAAGAGGGCGTACGACTACGACTGGCGCCGAGAGAAAGGCAGCCTCACAGGAGGCTTGCGAGGTAGAAAATGGGTGGGCAACAACAGCCGCCCAATTCAGGAAAGTTCGCCCATCTGAGCCTACATCTGTATCCCTTGGTGAACAGGATACGGCTCAGCTGGAGGCATTGGTGTTGGCCTCGGTTAACACGATTCTGACAGTGGCTACCACATCAAAGAATCTCAAGGGCACGAACGTTAAGGCCCTCAAGGACGCCGCAGCAACGATAAAGGCGTCCTTCCAGGAGTCAAGGGCCCGCTCGATGTCCGAGGAAGTAGCCCTCCTGGTGAAGGCCAACGAAAGGCTGGTAACGGAGGTCAAAGTCCTCCGTCGTGAGATGGAGCAGATGCGGGCTCTCAGAACAGAGCCGGCAGCTAGACAGGGGCCTACCACAGAAGAGCTGACGCGGACAATCATGGTACAAGTTGGCACCATGATGACCGCCCGACTCGAGAACCTGGAGGAGAGGCTCCTCCCGGAAGTACGGGTGAGACCTCCCCTGGCTGCTGATAGGAAAAAGGAGTCAATGGGTGCTGTGGCAGCGAGCACTACGCCCAAACCCAAACCCCGAGGGGAAGCGCCTGCCACGTCGTCACGTGTTGGGGCAGAAAGCACTGCACCTACACCCAAGCCCCGAGGGAAAGGGAAAGCGGGTACTACACCGAAGGCGACAGCTGGCAAAGCAGAGTCCCGCCCATTGTCTGCTGCTGCAGAGCCAGAGTGGACGAAAGTGGTAAAAAAGGGCTCCAGCAGGAGGCAACGCAAGAGGGTAGCAGGACCTCGGGAGTCAAGTCCTACTCCATCGGTGCGAGCGCAGCCGCAGAAACCGGCGCCAAAGCCCGCAAAAGCGAGAGTGCCCAAACTCCGCTCCCCACGTACTGCAGCTGTGGTTCTCACACTGCAACCAGGGGCGGCGGAGAAAGGAGTCACCTACGCAAAGGTGTTGGCGGAGGCAAAAAGCCGCATCAACCTTGGGGTCCTAGGTGTGCCACCCCTGAGAATCAGGACTGCGGCCACCGGCGCCCGCATCCTTGAGGTTCCGGGTGTGGACAAGGGCATAAAGGCGGACTCCCTGGCTGAAAAGCTTCAAGAGGTGTTCCAGGGGTCTGAGGTGAGAGTATCGAGACCAGTAGCCACTGCAGATCTGCGTGTGAGTGGTCTCGACGACTCAATCACCCCTGATGAGCTGGTGGATGTGATAGCCAGTACTGGCGGCTGCGCTCCATCGGCTGTCAAAGCCGGAGCGATCAGGAGAGGCGCTGGTGGAATGGGAGCTGCATTTGTGCGGTGCCCCATGACAGTAGCCGCAAAGATACGGGACAGTGGAGGCCGGCTTCTGATTGGTTGGGTGGCGGCACAGGTCCGGGTTCTAGAAGCTCGACCCCGCCGCTGCTACCGTTGCCTTGCACTTGGCCACGTTGTGGCCCAGTGCAAGTCCGAGGTTGACCGCAGTGATGAGTGTTATCGCTGCGGTCAAAAAGGCCATAAGGCCAATGAGTGCTCTGCCGCTCCTCGCTGCACCCTCTGTGCTGCAGCGGGTAAGGCGGCGGACCACCTTTCCGGGGGCAAGGCTTGCGCCAAGCCCCCGGCTAAAATAAGGAGAAAGCGCAAGGCTGCTGCGTCTGAGGCTAAGGCCAAGACGCAGCCGCCTGGCCCTAATACGGGGCAGGTGGTGCGCATGGAGGAAAGTTAGTTATGGCCCTGACTTTCCTTCAGGCTAACATCAATCACTGCGCCAATGCTCAGGCTCTTCTGCTGCAGACCTTGGCGCAGCGATTGATTAAGGTGGCGGTGATTTCGGAGCCATACTCGATCCCACCCAGATCTGACTGGATAGGGGACCTTGATGGCTTGGTGGCAATCACCACCCAATCACCGGCCCACTCCCCTTCACTCGAAGGAGTGACGAGGGGCAAGGGATTTGTCGCAGCAAGAATAGGACACGCTTTGGTCGTGGGGGTCTATCACTCCCGCAACAGACCCCTGCACGAGTTCGAGACCCTCCTCGGCGAGGTAGGGGCCATCATTGCTCAGGCCCGCCCCCGCCCCGCGATCGTCCTTGGGGACTTCAACGCCAAATCCACGGCGTGGGGCTCCCCGACGACGGATCCGCGGGGCCGCACGGTACTGGAGTGGCTGACTGAGGTTGGTCTATGCATATTAAACCGCGGGACGGAGAACACTTGCGTCCGTCAGCGGGGTGGCTCAATCGTCGACTTGACGTTTACCACCCCAGACCTCGCCTGCTATATACGCGACTGGCAGGTGCTGGTGGACGAGGAGACGCTTTCCGATCACCGGTATATTCGGTTCAGCATCTCCTCGTCCCTGACGGACACAGTGAGAGAAGGATTGCGTGATATCGGCCCGCGATGGGCCCTGAAGCACCTCAACGCCGAAGTGCTGCAGGAAGCGGCCCTCGTCTTTGCGTGGAGTTACTCTCCTCCAGGGCAGGTCCCAGTGGACGTGGACTTAGCAGCGGACGGGCTGTGCGAGGCCATGTCAGTCATATGCGATGCTGCGATGCCGCGCGCACGAGCCCGTCAGCCCAGACGTCAAGTCTACTGGTGGTCGGAGGAGATTGCCGAACTACGCCGACACTGCGTGATGAGGCGCCGCCGATACCAGCGGTATCGGAGGCGAAGGCGGCGGGAGAGTGAGGTGTCACAGTCTCTTTACGCCGCTTACCGCGAGGCTTCGAGGGCACTGAGCGTGGCAATCGATGAGGCCAAAAAGCAGGCTTGGGAACAACTGCTGGCGGGGCTTGAGCGTGACCCGTGGGGCCGCCCGTATAACTGGGCGAGGCAAAAGCTCCGCCCTTGGGCGCCACCCACCACTGCCACGCTCCAGCCAGTTGTACTCCAGAGGGTGGTTGAGGGCTTGTTCCCCGGTGCACCGGGGACCGAATTCACGCCTCCCACCACGATACTGGCCTCGTCGAGCAATCCCAATGTGACTGAGGACGAGCTTACCCCCATCTCAGCCGGAGAGATGGGTGCTGCAATGCTCAGAATGAAGGCCAAGAACACGGCACCTGGGCCTGATGGCATACCAGGTCGTGCTTGGGCCCTCTCCTTTGAGCACCTGGAACCCCACCTGAAGGCCCTGTTTGACAGGTGCATAAGGGAGGGAAAGTTCCCCAAACGGTGGAAAAGGGGCAAGCTCGTCCTCTTAAGGAAGGAGAACCGTCCCGCGGATGAGCCCTCGGGCTACCGCCCGATTGTGCTGCTTGACGAGGCGGGCAAACTGTTGGAGCGTGTTGTCGCTGCCCGCCTCGTTAAGCACCTTGAGACAACAGGGCCCGACCTGGCTCCTACTCAGTTTGGGTTCCGGAGAGGCCGATCGACGCTGGACGCCATATCCTGCGTCCGCGGCCTCTCCGAGGAGGCGTGCTCCAGTGGTAGCGTGTTACTCGCTGTGTCGTTGGACATAGCCAACGCTTTTAACTCGCTGCCCTGGAGCACGATACTCGGAGGACTGGAACACCACCGAGTGCCCCGGTACCTCCAAAGCCTCGTCGGGGACTATCTCTCCAACAGAGAGGTAGTCTTCCCTACGATGAACGGAGAGGGACGAAGTCCCATGTCGTGCGGCGTTCCACAGGGGTCCGTTCTAGGCCCTCTTTTATGGAATATCGGATACGTCTGGGTGCTTCGTGGCGCTAACCTCCGTGGCGTCGGCATCGTTTGTTATGCCGACGACACATTGGTTACTGCCCGGGGAAAGACGTATTCGGAGGCGTCGATTCTGGCCACTGCTGCTGTCGCGACAGTCGTGGCCAGAATCCGGAGGCTAGGTTTGGTGGTGGCGCTCCATAAGTCCGAGGCCATATATTTTTACGGCCCCCGACGGGCGCCACCGGCAAACTCTGCCATAGTGGTGGGAGGAACCTCCATTCCAGTCAGGACGACGCTGAAGTATCTCGGCGTCGTCCTTGACAGCAAGTGGAGGTTCGAGGCGCATATGCGGCAGCTGTCCCCCAAACTTTTGGGGACAGCTGGCGCATTGAGTCGCCTTCTTCCGAACACCAGAGGAGGAGGAAGTAGCTGCCGCCGCCTCTATACAGCGGTGGTTAGCTCCATGGCCCTCTATGGTGCTCCCATATGGGCGGGATCCCTGCGGCGCAATGGGATAGCCGTCCTGCTGGCGGCCCAGAGAGTTATGGCGGTGAGGGTATGTCGCGGATACCGAACACTCTCACATGAGGTGGCGTGTGTCCTCGCCGGACTGCTCCCATGGGACCTTGAGGCGGATGTCCTGGCCTCGGTCTATCAGCGCAGAGCGCAAGCGCGGGAGCGGGACGAGCGACCGGCACCGCGGGAGGTGGCGCATTGGCGTGATCGGGCCAGGGCGTCAGCTCTTGCCACATGGAGGGATAGGCTTCTTGCAGGGCCCACACAGAGGGGGGCCGGCGCTCAACGACTCCTTGAAGCGATCCGGCCTGTACTTGAAGAGTGGGTGCGAAGAAGGCATGGTGGCCTCTCTTTCCGGCTGACACAGGTTCTCTCAGGACATGGTTGTTTTGGGAGATACCTCTGCAACGTCGCACGGAGAGAGCCCACCCCGGCATGCCACCAGTGCGGCTGCGTCGAGGACACCGCCCAGCATGCGCTGGAGTCATGCCCAGGAGGAGCGGGACCGCGGCGATCCCTGATCGCGGTTGTAGGATCCGATCTCTCCTTGTCGGCCATTATTACGAAGATGGTCGGTGACGAGAGGTCGTGGGAAGCAGTGGCCTCATTCTGCGAAATTATTGTTTCGCAGAGGGAGGCGGAGGAGCGGGAGAGGGAGAGAAACCCTCTCTCTCATCCGCTCCGGAGGGCGCGGACACGGAGGCGAGTCAATCGAGCTCGCACTCCGTCTCCGCTCCGAGGACCTGGGGCATCGGCTGCGGGGACGGCCGGTGCCCCCCATCAGGGTTAGGTCCTCACGAGGTGTGGATGTACCCTGTGTTCCGGGGCATCTCACGAGGCGGAAATGGGGTGGGCTCTTTACACCCACCCCAGAGGCTGGGCCTGCGTAGGCGGGCAGCGACGTCGGTGGGGGCTGTGGCTGAATGCACGATCGGGCCCGCGCCCCCTGCCACCTGTCGACGACGGAGGAACACCGCAGAGGTTTGGTGGGTAGGTCGCCCTTCTGGCGGAGACTCCCACACGCGTACCAGCTCTCCCCAGAGCTGGTGACCAGGGTATAAAATCTTCCTCTGCGAAAAAAAAAAAAAAAAAAAAAAAAAAAAAAGGGTTATTAAAACTACAGTATTGGTAACAAAAATATATTTTCACAAAAAATACTTATAACACAAGGCAATTTTATTGAACCTATCCATAATAAAAGGATTATTATTTCTACTCAAAATATAATCAGGATAAAACTATCAGCTTTGTAATATCCTTGCAAGTTCCGTAAAGTTGTTAAACCTGGCTTAAATAGTTTTGAAGGAAAACCATGACGCTAATTTAGAACTGTTTGATCATGATTTTCCTCAAAAGTGACTGATATTGGCATTTGGCATATTTTCATAACGTGAGGTAACGGTGAAGCTGCGCTATACCAATTCATGAATTTACAAACAATAACACTTTCATTGCAATTGCGATTAAAAGCCTACGTAAAAATATAATAAAAAGCATAATGGGTTACAAAATGTACAAATATCTTTAGCTAATTATACTTTAACGTAATAATCGTCTAACTTTAATACGCTTTACGTCAGAAAATACCGAAAATGCAACACAAAAATAAAGTAGGTATAAATAAAACATAAATAGCAGTCTTTGAACGAACTTTGACACAAAATTTCTACTAAAGTATTCAGGTAAATAGCAATTTACCTGAAGATTTTAGTAGAAATTATCAATCAAAGTAGCTTGAAAAAGCTAGTGAATTCTAACAATTTACTTTACATATATCTAACATTGCAGACGCCAAAACGTTTGTAAGCTGGGGCCTTACTATCCTTCGTAAAAACCATGCAAATTCCGTGCAGTTCTTAAACCTGACATAAACAGTTTTGAATGAAATCATACCATGACGCTCATTTAGGTGAACTGTTTGAATATTGTTTTCTCAAAGGTAAACGGATAATTATTGTCTCTGGCATTCCAACAATTTACTATAAAGTATCATTAAATAAAATTATATACAAATATAAATACTTATAGATATGGAGCAGCAGAGTTGTAAAATTATCCGCCGCAGAAGTTGGCGCTAAAGTAGCAGCCAATTTTAGAGGCTAAGATGCCATATTCTCTTTGCTAAGATGTATATCTATCTCTAGTACTCGTATAAAACTCTAATCCAAAGACCTTACACTTCTAAGTTAGTACGTACTAGCAGTAGTTAATACGTAGTATGTTAGTAGTAATTACAATACGTTAATAATTGTAAGGTCTTTGCTCTAATCTATGGCACGAGCGCGATTGGTGATATTTACAGACTAACAGGGGGGCGTTCCGTACCTCAGAGTGCGGTTGTTTAGTTGTTTTCTAACTAGCTCTCAGGTACGGAACGGCACGGTTGTTTTCTAACCTCCAATAGACTTTGACAAATCACTCGATCCTTACCTAATTTTCTCTGAGAAGAGAGAAGAAGAAGAAGTTTGTTGTAGTCTGATTGGTCAAAGTTATGTCAGATGCGGGTTGCAACCGATTACCGATCGATTTTGATGGTTAAAAAGTTGCGACGCTCCGAGGTTCGGAACACTCGAGTTACAACAACCGAGTGCTTTACCCTGAGGTTCAGAGCGGGCGTTAGTGCGAAAAGTTGCACTCAGAGTGCACTCCGAGTGCGCTCTCACCGAGGTTCTAAACGCGGCCCAGATGTTACAGTCCTTCAAATCTAATAGACACCGTTTGACGTTTCATACTCTTCAAGACGAAATGTTTTTGTACAGGCGTAACTCACACAATTGCAATAACCTTTACCGTAAAACCATGGAATTATGACCTCGTTTCAAAGTTACTTAGTCTGGTGCTTTTTTGTTTTTTTCGTAGTGTTGCGACTCTTCATATCTACTTTTACACGAATAATCGGTAAAAAAATACGAATAATCGAACTTATTGATAAGTATTGTGAAAGCCTAAGAAATCATTAGTGCTAGCTGCGCTCCACAGTTTCACCCGCGTGGTGATGGATGATGATGATGAATCAAATATTATAGCGTACGTTAGTCGGACATAATGTAGCTTTCTATTCACTAAATATTTTTTTTGATTCGGTTAAGTACTTTATGAGTTTATACATTATAAACAAACACACAATCAAATCTCACAAAAAAACCTCGCTATTACTCGAGTAGATAAGGAATAATATCAAAGCACGAGTAATGTGGCCTAATTTGTACCAGCGTTACTATTGCATATTTTAACGTACAAAAAATACTCACTGTGACAACTGTAATCGTTATACATACAACCCGGTCAGAATATCTGTGCACCTCGCTGGAATGCGGCGCCTCTCCCGCTTCCCCTGTCACCTCTCCGCGCACTCCCCGGTGCGACAGTACGGTTAGCATCTTCGTTGCCGATACAAAAAAAGGTAAAGCAAAGGGTGGCAGATAAAAACATTGACCAATCGGAAAAGAAAATAGAACAACTTACAAAAGATGCGATTAAGTCAATTACGACAGCTGACTGGAAAAAAGAAGTGAATCACGTGGAGAGACTACAGCGAGAATACTGGGAAAAGGATCATCTAGCAGATGACAACATCACACAACTTTTAATATCACTAGGGGAAGATAGTTCGGAGAGTTCAGAAAGTGAGAGTGAGGAAGATACAATGTCAGGCATAGAGTCAATAATTTATAGTGACTGAGTTTAATAATAAATGTTTTTGTAATCAAAATTATTGTTTTTTAATAACAAACCCAATCATCTTAATTCATCAATAATAAATTGATTTGAAAAGGTTAGTATTTTTTTTACCTCCACATTTCTCGAAAAAACTTTTTTCACACCGTACCCAGACCGCCGATATGACGTCACGAGGTCAGGTGCACAGATATTGTGACCGGATTGTATATGGGATCACTAACTTTTTGTAGGTTTTAATGTCTTTTTTAAAACTGAACATCACTTTGCTCTATAGTCAATAATTTCTGCAGCATGCGCAATATAAGAGTTGTTTGGGTATTTTTTTCATGCCTTGGGTTATTTTATCGAAGTTTTCATACGGGTTCTATAGCCTATGTTATCAGGGATAAGGTAGGATTCTAATGGTGTAAGAATTTATCAAATTGGTCTAGTAATTTCGGAGGCTATTCAATTTAAACTATCAATTAAAATTTAAAGTATTTGAGTAATTAGCTTATTAAATTTATTTTTGTATATAAATTAATCTTTATAGGGAAAATCTATGCAGTCTCTCGCCATTATAAAAAAAATATTGTGTGCGTACTTTTTCCGATTGTGTGTCCTGTCGTGAATTGGTGGTGAATATAGGTGTGTATAGGTGGAGGTGATATAATAAATAATGCGGGTGATTTGATGTCGCGAATGTATTTTAGCTCTTGCAAGTCAAGGATTGAGAGCTGTAATGCCGAATTGGGTAAAATTATAATCAATTTGTAAATCTTCATAAAATAATCGATGAAATAATTATTTTAGTAGTAGTTTTGTAGTAGTATGTAATGCACCTGTTTTCTTTCAATAAACAATAAAAACACAACAGTAAATAGTAGTAATTACAGACACGTAATAACTCTATTTTTCATTACTGTTGTTTGTTTGTCTATGTGTCCTCTATCAATACATACCACATCCATCGTGCGCCGCGATTAAAAAAACAAAATGTGGCTGGTCGATATGCTAGCTTCCATACAAAGAGGTTCAAACTTCATAAATCGGTATCTCGAATCGGATATTGTAGAAACCGACTTTTTTGACCCTACCCTTATTTTACAATCTGTCTAAACCACAGACTAACAGATGCTAACGCATGTCTAAAGGTCTAAACTGTGAAACGGTTGAAGGACTTTAACGCATGTGTTATGTGGTGATATCGATATATATATATCCGCCAGGACACAGAATTTTTATGCTATGGGTGATTTCGCTGTTGAAGGAGTACAAAAACTAAATATTTTGGGCTTCTGTTGAAAAATGAGCACAATTATTTAAAATTATTGGAGTCTGAAAGAATATTTTTGTTTTTCTGAGCCTTATCTGGGATTATTTGTAAGTGAGTTGGCTATTATACGGAAGTTTAATGCGTAGATTACTTATTAATTAATCTTAATAAAAAACTTGGTTTCGTTTCTTTTAGTAAGTAATTTTTTCTTGTTGCTTGTAAATAGTATTTTTATTAGTGGTAAAAGCGATTAAGATCACTCATTTTTCGAAAGAAAAATGAGTGATCCTGAACTGGATCAGTGGAGTGATCCTCCTGATCTTGGTTCGGAATCAGATAATACAGATAGCACGTTGGTTAGTCTTTCTACAGGAGCTAGGAAGCGTCAACGTGCTCCTAGTGCTCAGGATGACTTAATACCTAATAAAAAATAAAATAATATTGTCCCCCAGTTTGACGTAAAAGATCTTCATTATGATCAGACGGATTTGGGCCCCTATGTGGTCCACTTAACAAAGAATATCGCTGACCCTGCTTCTGGTTATATTTTAAGAGTCTTAAAGGTAGCTCAACTTCTTTTCAAAAATAAATTTACAGGCATTTGTTCGGATGGAATAAAATTGATAGGTCGAAATAAAGTTGCGCTTCAATTCAAAACGTGGGATGAGGCTAACAAGGTTTTGGAATGTGAATTTCTGTCTGCTTATGATTTTCCTGCTCAAATTCCGACTTATAACGTAACGCGCACGGGTATTATTAAGGGCATTCCAGTGGATTGGTCCATGGAGGAGTTGGTTAATGCACTTGAATGCCCTTCTGGCTGTGGGCCGGTTTTAAAGGCAAGGAGATTAAATAGAAAAACATTTATTGAAAACAAGCCAGTATGGATTCCGACTCAAACGGTTGCAGTTACGTTCAAAAGTACATTTCTACCAAAGAAAATTTTCTGTTTTAATGCTGCCATTAATGTGGATAAATATCAATTGCCTTCAATTCAATGCTTGTCCTGCTGTAGATTTGGTCATACTCAAAATTTTTGTCGATCTAAACCGCGTTGTTTTAAATGTGCACAACCTCATTCGGGCTCTACCTGTCAGGTAATTGATTCTTCTTGCCTATTCTGTTCAGGCAATCATTTTGCTACAGACAAGGTTTGCCCTGAGCATAATAGACAAAAGATAATTAAAAACATTGTTTCGGAGGAAAGCATATCATATATGGAGGCATCCGCGCGGGTTCCATCCATCAATCGTCGTCTGTATGCGGATATAGTCAAATTTACGCCAAGTCCTCCGTCTCCTATTATTGAAAAGGCCCAAACGCAATCTGCTCCTGTCTCCTATAAAAAAACTGTGTCTGTGCCTCGAAGCTGTCCTGCGTCAGTTTGCAAATCTTACGATAAAGTAGCTCATAATGCAATTATTGTATATAATATATATGACTAATGGTTGTGCGTTAAATTCTGAAAGATCTTCTCAAAATGAAAACTTTTTGGAATTAATATCTTGTACTTTGTGAAATATGATTTCATAATTTGATGAAATGCCACTACCGACCAATATTCTGCAGATTTTACAAAAAATCTCTTATGTCGTAAATTCTCAACATGGATCAGATTCTACAATGGAATGTGAGGAGCGCCATATCAAAGAAATTTGAGCTTATTTACTTGATTAATAAATATAAACCCGTTGTTGCGGCTATCTCGGAGACATGGCTGAAGCCAGGTTCTAATTTTAGGTTACCTGGCTACGCCTGTTTTCGGGATGATCGTGACGATGGGTGGGGAGGTAGCGCCATCTTGGTTAAAAAAACTATGCCCTACTCTTTACTCTCACTTCCTCCTCACAGTAGTAGATTTAATGCTGTTGCTGTGAGATCTTTTGATACATCTATTTTATGAATTTATATTCATCATCCTAATGCTTCTATAATTTCTGAACTCTCACTCATTTTTTCCTCTCTTCCTCCTCCGCTCATCGTTCTTGGTGATTTCAATTGTCATCACCCAATGTGGGGTTCTCGTGCTCCTGACTCATTTTTACCTTACCTACTTGATCTCATTAACGATTATAATTTATGCATTTTAAATGATGGTTCTCCCACTCGACAGGTTTCCCCCCTTCAAAATCCTAGTGCTGTAGATTTATCTTTAACTTCTGCTTCTCTATCCTCCAAATTGTTTTGGTCTGTCCTTCCTAACTCTCATGGAAGCGGTCATTTCCCTATTCTAATCTCCTCTTCCTCACAATGTCCAGCTCCTTTTAGTTTACCTCCTCTTTTAAAATATAGACTTAATAGTGCTGATTGGGATACATTTTCTTTCACTCTTGATTCTAAAGTATCTTCTTTACCTCCTATTAATGAGTTTAATTACTTAAATTTATATACAGAATTAGTAAATGCCATTATTGCATCTGCAGACTCTACTATTCCCATAAAGAAGCCTCGATCTAATATCCCTCTACCTCCTTGGTAGGATTCTGAATGTACTAGTGTTACCAAAGAGCGAAATGAGGCAGAAACATACTTTTCTGAAAATATTACTTATGAAAACTTTATTCTATTTATAAAGGTTTTGGCAAAGTCAGACTTCTTTCTAATAAAAAAAAAATTGGCTGGTCAAAATATTGCCTTCAGTCTTTCTCCTTGCTCTCCTTCCTTCCTTATATGGAAAAAAATCAAATCGTTTCGAAATTCCAAAAATGACTGCCGTGATTTGTCATCCAATGACATATCATGGCTAGAAGCTTTTTCTGTCCAGTTAGCTCCTCCTTTCGTTCCTCCTAAAGAATATTTTACTTGTTTTTCAAGTTCTGGGATCTCTAGTGTTCCTATGGATGACTTGTTTTCATTTGATGAACTTTCAGCTGCCTTAGATCACCTTAAAGACTCTTCTCCAGGCTTGGATGGAATTCCATATTCATTCATTTGTCGGTCATCTTTGAATACCAAAAAATATTTGTTGAATATCATTAATAACATATGCAAATTGTAACTTTCCTGATGTTTGGAAACATCAATTAATCATCCCAATTTTGAAACCTGGCAAAAATCTTTCAAACCCGTCTTCGTATAGACCTATTGCTCTATCATCTGTTATGGTAAAAATCTTTGAAAATCTTTTAAAAAACAGGTTAGAGTGGTTGTTAGAACATCGTCAAATTTTATCGAAGTCTCAATTTGGCTTTAGAAAAGGATTTGGCACTATTCATAGTTTAGGTGTTTTTACCACTGATAACCGCATTGCTTTTTCTAAGGATGATCATTTGATTGGCGTCTTTTTAGATATTACGGGTGCTTATGACAATGTGCAACTTCCTATCCTAAAACAAAAATGCTTCAGTTAAATCTTCCTCATCGGATGACTTATGTCATTTTTAATCTCTTGTTAGGTAGACTAATATCGGTAAGATATCAAAATTCTTTGTTATCCCCAAAAATGGTATGGAAAGGCCTTCCTCAAGGATCAGTGCTGAGTCCACTACTTTATAGTTTATATACATATGACCTTCATCACAGTGTTGACTCATTTTGTGAAATCCTTGAGTATGCTGATGACATAGCTCTTTATTATTCTTCTAAAACTTTTTCGGAGTCAGTTTCTCGACTAAACTCTGCTTTCCATTATCTAAATAACTGGCTAGTAGATCATGGGCTTTCTTTAGCTTCAGAGAAAAGTAATGTTGTAGTATTCTCTAGAAAACGGTCTATCCCTAATGTTCAAATTTTCGTTAATGATCATTGCCTTATGGTTAAGAATCAAGCGAAATTTTTCGGTCTTATATTAGACTCAAGACTAACTGGTTCTCCTCACATAGAGTATATAAAAAATAAATGTGAAAAAAATGTGAATATTCTCCGAGCACTCTCAAGGGTTTGGTGGGGTGCTCATCCTTTTTGTCAAAAAATACTATACAATGCAATTATAAGAAGTCATTTTGATTACGCTACTTTTCTGTTAGAACCTTGCAGTAAACTTTCTTTGAGATTATTTGATTTATTGCAATACAAATGTCTTCGGATTATATCTGGGGCCATGAAATCTTCTCCTATCAATGCTCTTCAAGTTGAATGCGTAGAGCCCCCTCTTTATTTTCGTCGTCAGTATCTTTCTGATCGTTTTTTTTTCATGCTGCTCAATTTTCTAATCATCCAATTTTACAGAAGTTAATTTGTCTTAGTAATTAAGTTTCATCCTCCCGTTACTGGCGTCACAAGGATCCTCCATGTATTTTGAATTCACACAACAAATTATTTAATTTGTCTCACACTATTTATCAATTTACTATCAACCCATTTTTACTGTTCCCTATGAGTGTTTAGTTTTCAGACCTAATATTATTTTAAATTTTGGCGTTGATAAGAACTCTCCTGGTGCGGATAAAAAGTTTCTTGATATTGTAGATCGTTCTTGGGCAGGTTGGCTTTCGGTTTTTACGGACGCGTCTAGGTTAACGAGTAATGGTTATGTCGGAGCAGCTGTTTGGATACCTAGGTATCGTATTATACTTAACTTTAAATGTTCGTCTAGTTTATCTGTTTATTCAGGTGAATCAGTGGCAATTTTAGAAGCTGTTAAATATGTCGAATCTTATAAATTAAATAAATGCATCATATTTTCGGATTATCTTAGTTGTTTACATGACATTTATAAATTTCCATTTCGTGCGAAGGATATGTTACACACTGATTTGAAAATTAGAGAAATTCTTTATAGATGTTATTTAGCTGGTATCGAAGTAGTTTTAGCTTGGATACCAGGCCATAGCGGTATTAAAGGTAATGAAATTGCAGATAATTTTGCTAAGCAGGCTACTGATTTGGGGCTGGAATCATACTGCAACTGTTTTTCTCGCGATTTACGTAACTCTGCAAAAGTGCAGTTAAATGATAACTGGTCGAATATTTGGAATCGAACAAGAATGATCAAAGGTAGGCATTTTGGCTTAATTCAGCCTACCATACCTTCAAATCCTTGGTTTGTTAAGTTTAAAAATGCTGAGAAATGGGTCACTTCCACCGTAATTCGTTTGCGCCTAGGTCACGTTTGTTCTCCCGTGTTTCTTGCTAAAATCAGGGTCAGGGATCATTCACTTTGTGAGTGTGGCCTAGATGATGGTACTTTAAATCACATTTTCTTTTCATGTCCTAAGTTAAGTTCTTCTTTGTATGATAAACTTAATTCTGATATCGCTAGACCTACTGATATTAACTCTCTTTTATCGCTTGTTTTCACACCATTTATTTATATGTTATGTAATTTTATTAAAACCAATAATATACGTTTGTAAAAGCGAAACCAGTTTTTAATACTTTTGATATTCATATTACTTTCATTTGATTCCGTACCGTACAATGGTCACTCCTTCAGGTTTGGGGGAGTACAAAGGCAAAATATCCGCCAAAACATGACACTGGCAGAGTAACGTCTTTCCACGTTAAAAAGCCACATAAGAAGAAGAAGAAGAAGAAGGACTTTAACGCATGTGTTATGTGGTGATATCGATATATATCCGCCAGGACACAGAATTTTTATGCTATGGGTGATTTCGCTGTTGAAGGAGTTCAAAAACTAAATATTGACGAAAAGGCAGGGTTTTAAATACTTTATTAACTTCCCAGCAGTGTTCCGTGCTGTACTCGAGTGATGCTTAAGCTCCTCGGGCTCCGTGGCGCGTGTGTGGTCCGGTGCTCCGAGGCTTACACGTATGCAACATGGGTTCGTAGGCTTTGCAGGATTATTTCGTCAGCAGTTTCTCGGAGTAAATCACAGTGTTGCGAAAATGTGCTAATAATACTTCTTTAAACCCACTAGTCGCCCATTCAGCGTAGGCCGTAGATAGGTACCACGACACATATCCCCATGAATTATCACTTTACTTTCACATTATATTTTTATTTGATAAAATCTGCCGGAAAATCACATAAAACTATCAAGTTTATGTCACTAAGAGCAGGCCTATGTCTGTATAAATGTTTTATCAAGCACATGAACTACAATTACTGTAGGCAGTTAGGTGCTAAGGTGCATAAAATAAATGTACATGCAAATTTGGTCTATTCAATATAATAACCAGTCAAAGTCAAAGTATTTTATTGGCATGAATATGGTTACAGTGCTATAATACATGTTCCCAATAAACAGTTTGACATTTTCCAATGAAAATACCAAGCTGTAGCCATCTACTGCATGAGTACTGGCACAAATAAATACAATTAATACTCCATGCATATTTTTTTGTCATATATATAGTTATGATATATATATATAGGTTATGACAAACCTGACCAAATTGTTTATTGGGAACATGTGATATGGCACTGGTTATTATATTGAGTAGTCCAAATTTCAATATGTAAATTCATTTTCAAATTCATATTTCAGTCAAAAACCAAAGCTATGAAGGAGAAAAAGAAGAAATCAGAAGCACCTTCAGGTGGTGTGTCAGAACTTAACCCTTGGCCAGAATTCATTCACAAACGCATCACACTTTGGGATAAATATAAAGCACAATATGAAGAGGAACTTGCCTCTAAGCCCGATATGAGTATAGTTGTGACACTACCTGATGGGAAGACAGTTGAAGCTAAAGCTTGGAAAACCTCTCCATATGATGTGGCAAAGGGAATAAGGTGAGTGAGCTAACTGTAAAAGTGTGAGAGGCGTGAATAAAAATTAGAGTACGAGGGTGAATCAAAAAATTCTTGGAATCAATATTAAAAAATGCAAAGATTTAAATAATAATATTTTATTTTTCTACATAATCTCCCTCCAATGCAATGCATTTAGAATAACGCGTTTCTAACTTCCTTATTCCTTGTGAAAAAAAAATTATTTTCTTGACTCTCGAAAAAGTCCTCTACGGCAGCTATAACCGCGTCATTATCGTGAAATTTTGTTCCACGAATTTCCTCTTTTAATTTTGGAAATAAGTGAAAATCACTTGGGGCTAAGTCCGGAGAATATGGTGGGTGGTCAAGGAGATTGAAGCCAGCACAGCGGATTGCGTTGAGCGCAACTTCCGATCCAACGACAGTTTTCCACGACGTTTTTCTTTAATCGCTTCACGCACTTTCGGGATTAAATTTGCATAATAGGGTCCAGTAATCGTCTGGCCTTTTGGCATGTAATCAATAAAAAGGATTCCTTCACTATCCCAGAACACAGAGGCCATAACTTTGCCAGCGGTAGGAGCAACTCGAAATTTCTTAATGGATGGAGAGGATGGTCGTTTCCAAGACATGCTTTGTCTTTTAGTTTCAGGATCAAAATGGTGGACCCACGTTTCATCCATGGTGACAAGACGACGGCAAAAATTATCCGAATCACGCTGGAACATTTCGAAATTACGCTTGGAAATTTCCAAACGTCGCTTTTTGTTTTCGTCGGTTAACATTCGTGGCACCCATCTTGCAGACACTTTTTTGAACCCCAGTGAATCAATTAAAATGGATTGAACGCTACCAAAAGATATCTTTAGGATCTCAGCTATATGTTTTATAGTCATTCTTCTGTCTTCCAAAACCAGATTCTCAACCTTTTTGACATTTTCTTCTGTAACGGAGGTTGAAGGCCGCCCAGAACGCGGGTCATCTTTACAGCTTGATCTACCTCTTTTAAATTCAGCCACCCAGGTACGCAACCGTAGAATAGGGTACAGCATCACCCCCTAATGTCTGCTGAATGTCCAAAAAAATTTCCTTCATAGACATTTTTTTCAAACTGAGATACCTATTTTATCACCGCACGTAACTCACTTTTATCCATAATTTTGACTTTTTAGCAACTCGTTGCACAAAAAAATTTATTACATGCGAACGAACTGACAAAAACAAGTGACAGTCTGCATAAATATAGTGTGATAGACACTCTTTAATTTGAATATCGAACTTGATCCAAAAAGGTTTCATATATATGCACTTCTAAGAACTTTTTGATTCACCCTCGTAGCTAAATGAGAGGTTCTAAATTACAGTGTTTTTTTAAATAAATTCCATTGTTGTTGATGCAGGTCTTATTTTGGTAAGATATATATTTTATGTGAATGGTGAAGATTCCATACAACAGGTGTCAACATACAGCAGGTGATTTTATGTTGTTCAGCTGGTTACGCTGTAAAAGATAGAAGTAAACAGCATATAAAACACTGTTTTAAACTATCACGGTTGTTCTCTAAAGTTATATGATTATTAACGGGATATTTACCGTGGTAAGGTTGTGGAATGAGCTCCCGATATTTCGGCGCAGTTACATGCACCATGTTCACGGGAAGACTGAAGAATGCGGGTGGTTGGTCAAAAAGTTTAAAAGTTAGGTGCAGACATAACGATCTACCCTCTTTCTTAGTCTTTTGCTACGGTTATCACTGGAACTCGAACTCGATCCTAAGTCCCGACAAAACACACTCACTGTATCACTGCGTATAGTATTTTGAACACATTTTGAACGCGGACTTTTATTTTTAAAACAACCTAATACTGGATTCCACGCACTGGCGAGTTGAAAACCATCACCTCGATTGAAATTCTGGCATTTCGAGATCTCAATAGTTTCCTTTACTAGCCTTGGTATGTAATGGCGTTCGGTGGACAAGATTTTAGGGTTATGGAATTCAATCCAGTGGTTAGGACCCGCGTCCAGCAGATGCTCAGCTATGGCAGATTTGTGTCTTTCATTGTTTTTTACTGCCTTTATGTGTTCCTTGATGCGGCATGAAACAGTTCGCTTCGTCTGTCCTATGTACGAACTTCCGCAGCTGCAGTTAATTTTGTACACCCCGGGATGCTGAAAAGGAATCTTGTCCTTAGGGGAACGCAGACATTGCGCAATCTTCTGATGAGGAGTAAATATGGTCTTGATAGCATATTTGTCAAGAATTCGACCTATTTTGTCTGTGACTCCTTTAACATATGGCAAAAAGGTCGGCTGTCGTTCCACCTTCGGTTTTATCAGTTTCTTCCTTGGCTTGGTTATACCGACCTGAGCCTTATAACCATTCCTGCGTAACACCATCTGTACGTGGGATAGTTCCTCTTCAAGGTGTTCTGTATCGCACAGATCATAGGCCCGATTTGTCAGTGAACTGACCACAGAATTAAGATGCCGGGGATGATGGTGAGAGGTGGCATGCAAGTACAGGTCTGTGTGTGTCGGTTTTCTGTACACTGTGTGGCTCAGAGACCCGTCTTCCCTCGCTGTTATTCGAACATCCAGGAACGGCAACACTCGATCTTTCTCAATCTCAGCCGTAAACCGCATAGCGTGATGAACACTGTTTAAATGTTCCAGGCATTTGCTCACTTCTGTTTCACCGCCCTTAAGTATGAAGAAGATATCATCCACATATCTCTTCCAGCACTTGATTTCTACGGGACAGGTGGATATAGCCCGGTCTTCAAAGTGGTCCATCCACAGATTAGCAACCACAGGGGCCACTGGACTACCCATTGCTACTCCATCTATCTGCAGGTAAAACTGGCCTCTGTATAAGAAATAACTGGAAGATAAACAGTGTTCCAGCAGTTTGGCGTATTCCATCGAAATGTTGTTGTCAGACAGTTTTTTCTTTATTACCTCTAAGCATTCCAGTACCGGTACCTTCGTAAATAGAGATTCAACGTCAAAACTGACCATGATCTCATCACTTTCAACCCTAGTCTGCTTCAAAAGGCTCACCATATGTCTAGAGTCTTTTACAAAAGATGGCGTCTGACTTGTCAGTCCCTGAAGTACACGTGAGACTTGTCGCGCCAGGTCACAAGTTGGGGAATCAATTTGGCTGACTATTGGCCGCAGTGGCACATCTCTTTTGTGGATTTTGGGTAAACCATACATTTTCGGTGGATGTGGAGCTCTGGGTCGTAGGAGCTTTTTCAGAACGTCATCAGAGAAGACCTCGTGACATTCTCTTATTAAATGGATGGTCTGCCGAGAGACTCTCGCTGTAGGGTTGTACTTCACTGGTTTATATGTTGCACTATCACTGAGTAGACCCTCCATCTCACGGTCATACTCGGACACATCGAGTACAACAGTCGCGTTACCTTTGTCAGCTTTTAATACCAAGATGTCCTCATCTTCGCGTAACTTACGTAGTGCTGCCCGTTCCTCCGGCGTGATGTTGCTACACGGTGGTTTCGCATGACGTAACACTGTCGCGACATCTTGCCTTAATGCGTCGGCGTCATTGGTTGGCACCTTGTTTTTAACGATGGTTTCTTCTATGCAGCCAATGACATCTTCGAAAGGTATGCGTGATGGTGTAGGTGCAAAGTTCAACCCTTTCCTTAAGGCGTCAATAGTAACCTCATTCAATAACTTACTAGATCGATTAACCACAGTCTGAACCGCACAGTTATTGTCATCTTCACGATTCGAGTTATGTTTCCGTAGTAGGGCCTCAAACTTGCGCTGTTGTTTCAAAGCACTCAATTCGCGAGAACGTTGTGCTTGTAGGTATGTAAGATGGTCACATTGCTCAAAATCATCCTTTGACAACACCGAACTCAACCATATATGTAGTTTAGTAGAAACAACAGCGCAAGTTTGAGGTCCTACTACGGAAACATAACTCGAATCGTGAAGATGACAATAACTGTGCGGTTCAGACTGTGGTTAATCGATCTAGTAAGTTATTGAATGAGGTTACTATTGACGCCTTAAGGAAAGGGTTGAACTTTGCACCTACACCATCACGCATACCTTTCGAAGATGTCATTGGCTGCATAGAAGAAACCATCGTTAAAAACAAGGTGCCAACCAATGACGCCGACGCATTAAGGCAAGATGTCGCGACAGTGTTACGTCATGCGAAACCACCGTGTAGCAACATCACGCCGGAGGAACGGGCAGCACTACGTAAGTTACGCGAAGATGAGGACATCTTGGTATTAAAAGCTGACAAAGGTAACGCGACTGTTGTACTCGATGTGTCCGAGTATGACCGTGAGATGGAGGGTCTACTCAGTGATAGTGCAACATATAAACCAGTGAAGTACAACCCTACAGCGAGAGTCTCTCGGCAGACCATCCATTTGATAAGAGAATGTCACGAGGTCTTCTCTGATGACGTTCTGAAAAAGCTCCTACGACCCAGAGCTCCACATCCACCGAAAATGTATGGTTTACCCAAAATCCACAAAAGAGATGTGCCACTGCGGCCAATAGTCAGCCAAATTGATTCCCCAACTTGTGACCTGGCGCGACAAGTCTCACGTGTACTTCAGGGACTGACAAGTCAGACGCCATCTTTTGTAAAAGACTCTAGACATATGGTGAGCCTTTTGAAGCAGACTAGGGTTGAAAGTGATGAGATCATGGTCAGTTTTGACGTTGAATCTCTATTTACGAAGGTACCGGTACTGGAATGCTTAGAGGTAATAAAGAAAAAACTGTCTGACAACAACATTTCGATGGAATACGCCAAACTGCTGGAACACTGTTTATCTTCCAGTTATTTCTTATACAGAGGCCAGTTTTACCTGCAGATAGATGGAGTAGCAATGGGTAGTCCAGTGGCCCCTGTGGTTGCTAATCTGTGGATGGACCACTTTGAAGACCGGGCTATATCCACCTGTCCCGTAGAAATCAAGTGCTGGAAGAGATATGTGGATGATATCTTCTGCATACTTAAGGGCGGTGAAACAGAAGTGAGCAAATGCCTGGAACATTTAAACAGTGTTCATCACGCTATGCGGTTTACGGCTGAGATTGAGAAAGATCGAGTGTTGCCGTTCCTGGATGTTCGAATAACAGCGAGGGAAGACGGGTCTCTGAGCCACACAGTGTACAGAAAACCGACACACACAGACCTGTACTTGCATGCCACCTCTCACCATCATCCCCGGCATCTTAATTCTGTGGTCAGTTCACTGACAAATCGGGCCTATGATCTGTGCGATACAGAACACCTTGAAGAGGAACTATCCCACGTACAGATGGTGTTACGCAGGAATGGTTATAAGGCTCAGGTCGGTATAACCAAGCCAAGGAAGAAACTGATAAAACCGAAGGTGGAACGACAGCCGACCTTTTTGCCATATGTTAAAGGAGTCACAGACAAAATAGGTCGAATTCTTGACAAATATGCTATCAAGACCATATTTACTCCTCATCAGAAGATTGCGCAATGTCTGCGTTCCCCTAAGGACAAGATTCCTTTTCAGCATCCCGGGGTGTACAAAATTAACTGCAGCTGCGGAAGTTCGTACATAGGACAGACGAAGCGAACTGTTTCATGCCGCATCAAGGAACACATAAAGGCAGTAAAAAACAATGAAAGACACAAATCTGCCATAGCTGAGCATCTGCTGGACGCGGGTCCTAACCACTGGATTGAATTCCATAACCCTAAAATCTTGTCCACCGAACGCCATTACATACCAAGGCTAGTAAAGGAAACTATTGAGATCTCGAAATGCCAGAATTTCAATCGAGGTGATGGTTTTCAACTCGCCAGTGCGTGGAATCCAGTATTAGGTTGTTTTAAAAATAAAAGTCCGCGTTCAAAATGTGTTCAAAATACTATACGCAGTGATACAGTGAGTGTGTTTTGTCGGGACTTAGGATCGAGTTCGAGTTCCAGTGATAACCGTAGCAAAAGACTAAGAAAGAGGGTAGATCGTTATGTCTGCACCTAACTTTTAAACTTTTTGACCAACCACCCGCATTCTTCAGTCTTCCCGTGAACATGGTGCATGTAACTGCGCCGAAATATCGGGAGCTCATTCCACAACCTTACCACGGTAAATATCCCGTTAATAATCATATAACTTTAGAGAACAACCGTGATAGTTTAAAACAGTGTTTTACCAACCGGTACGGGCCGGAATTATATAAACAAATACGAGATCTTGAGCGTTTACGGAAAAAGTGTGAGTGTATACGGGAATCGTTGGTGTTTTTAATTAAGTGCCGCGATAATGACTTGATACCCGTCTGTGTACGTATTAAACCGCGACTTAACATTCCTGGCTCCGCAAACGTTCTACACAATGCGAGTGAAAAATTGCTACGGAAACTCATTCGGCATAACCGTTTCCTATTTGACAAACATCAGTGCGAGTTATATAAACTACATATATGGTTGAGTTCGGTGTTGTCAAAGGATGATTTTGAGCAATGTGACCATCTTACATACCTACAAGCACAACGTTCTCGCGAATTGAGTGCTTTGAAACAACAGCGCAAGTTTGAGGCCCTACTACGGAAACATAACTCGAATCGTGAAGATGACAATAACTGTGCGGTTCAGACTGTGGTTAATCGATCTAGTAAGTTATTGAATGAGGTTACTATTGACGCCTTAAGGAAAGGGTTGAACTTTGCACCTACACCATCACGCATACCTTTCGAAGATGTCATTGGCTGCATAGAAGAAACCATCGTTAAAAACAAGGTGCCAACCAATGACGCCGACGCATTAAGGCAAGATGTCGCGACAGTGTTACGTCATGCGAAACCACCGTGTAGCAACATCACGCCGGAGGAACGGGCAGCACTACGTAAGTTACGCGAAGATGAGGACATCTTGGTATTAAAAGCTGACAAAGGTAACGCGACTGTTGTACTCGATGTGTCCGAGTATGACCGTGAGATGGAGGGTCTACTCAGTGATAGTGCAACATATAAACCAGTGAAGTACAACCCTACAGCGAGAGTCTCTCGGCAGACCATCCATTTGATAAGAGAATGTCACGAGGTCTTCTCTGATGACGTTCTGAAAAAGCTCCTACGACCCAGAGCTCCACATCCACCGAAAATGTATGGTTTACCCAAAATCCACAAAAGAGATGTGCCACTGCGGCCAATAGTCAGCCAAATTGATTCCCCAACTTGTGACCTGGCGCGACAAGTCTCACGTGTACTTCAGGGACTGACAAGTCAGACGCCATCTTTTGTAAAAGACTCTAGACATATGGTGAGCCTTTTGAAGCAGACTAGGGTTGAAAGTGATGAGATCATGGTCAGTTTTGACGTTGAATCTCTATTTACGAAGGTACCGGTACTGGAATGCTTAGAGGTAATAAAGAAAAAACTGTCTGACAACAACATTTCGATGGAATACGCCAAACTGCTGGAACACTGTTTATCTTCCAGTTATTTCTTATACAGAGGCCAGTTTTACCTGCAGATAGATGGAGTAGCAATGGGTAGTCCAGTGGCCCCTGTGGTTGCTAATCTGTGGATGGACCACTTTGAAGACCGGGCTATATCCACCTGTCCCGTAGAAATCAAGTGCTGGAAGAGATATGTGGATGATATCTTCTGCATACTTAAGGGCGGTGAAACAGAAGTGAGCAAATGCCTGGAACATTTAAACAGTGTTCATCACGCTATGCGGTTTACGGCTGAGATTGAGAAAGATCGAGTGTTGCCGTTCCTGGATGTTCGAATAACAGCGAGGGAAGACGGGTCTCTGAGCCACACAGTGTACAGAAAACCGACACACACAGACCTGTACTTGCATGCCACCTCTCACCATCATCCCCGGCATCTTAATTCTGTGGTCAGTTCACTGACAAATCGGGCCTATGATCTGTGCGATACAGAACACCTTGAAGAGGAACTATCCCACGTACAGATGGTGTTACGCAGGAATGGTTATAAGGCTCAGGTCGGTATAACCAAGCCAAGGAAGAAACTGATAAAACCGAAGGTGGAACGACAGCCGACCTTTTTGCCATATGTTAAAGGAGTCACAGACAAAATAGGTCGAATTCTTGACAAATATGCTATCAAGACCATATTTACTCCTCATCAGAAGATTGCGCAATGTCTGCGTTCCCCTAAGGACAAGATTCCTTTTCAGCATCCCGGGGTGTACAAAATTAACTGCAGCTGCGGAAGTTCGTACATAGGACAGACGAAGCGAACTGTTTCATGCCGCATCAAGGAACACATAAAGGCAGTAAAAAACAATGAAAGACACAAATCTGCCATAGCTGAGCATCTGCTGGACGCGGGTCCTAACCACTGGATTGAATTCCATAACCCTAAAATCTTGTCCACCGAACGCCATTACATACCAAGGCTAGTAAAGGAAACTATTGAGATCTCGAAATGCCAGAATTTCAATCGAGGTGATGGTTTTCAACTCGCCAGTGCGTGGAATCCAGTATTAGGTTGTTTTAAAAATAAAAGTCCGCGTTCAAAATGTGTTCAAAATACTATACGCAGTGATACAGTGAGTGTGTTTTGTCGGGACTTAGGATCGAGTTCGAGTTCCAGTGATAACCGTAGCAAAAGACTAAGAAAGAGGGTAGATCGTTATGTCTGCACCTAACTTTTAAACTTTTTGACCAACCACCCGCATTCTTCAGTCTTCCCGTGAACATGGTGCATGTAACTGCGCCGAAATATCGGGAGTTCATTCCACAACCTTACCACGGTAAATATCCCGTTAATAATCATATAACTTTAAACAGCATATAGTCTGTTTGGAAAAAAAAAAGTTGTTTACTCACTGCCGGTCTAGAGTGTGTCGAGCCAACATCTGCTGAGGATGCCTCGTGTAGAAGACACTACTTAGAGACACTTGTTGAACTGTTTTTGATTGATTGGGTTGTTTTTTTCTGTATACTTCCTATATGCTTTTTTATCCGAGAGGGAGCAATGTGCACTTTGCTTCTCTGCCCATTTTTCCAGCTTAAGTGTCACTAAATATTTGTTTTTAAGATTGATTTCTGCAAAGTAACACCTGCATCAATTTATCATAAATAAATAAAATTATCTCTAAATAATCTCTGAGATTGCATTGGTTTTATCCATTCAATAAAAAAAATTTAACAGTATATCTTTAACTGGATTTTTAATTCTCTTCATTCATAGCCCTCTTCTCTAAATATCTGAACTAAGTAAACTATGTAAATATCCAAATCATAGCTTTTGAAATTTTTATTTAGTAATTTTCAATCTGCACCACATCTTTTAGCCAGCTATAAGCTAATGATAGTAATTTATTTCATTATTTTTGCCTACAAGCGAGTTTTGGAACCAATAGTAAGTACTTATACAATTACAGGGCAGACTGTGTCAAGTTGTAGCTGGGAATGAGAGTTAAAGAGCTTTATAGCATGACATTGTAGGTGCGTTCGTTTAGCTTATTGAGGGCATTGGTGGCGTTGTCATTGATGGGTCTTTTGTTAAAGCGTTCTTAATGCTCAAAAAACATTATTTTTGGCACTTTTGCTCACACCTTATTTGAATGCTCAACTGAGCATAAGACCTAAAAATCGCATGATTATGGTGTCAAATACATAGCTGTCGCTGTCGAGCATCGATCACAAACAACCATGCTCCAGATGTGGGTACAAAAATTGCAACAGGCTTTTTGTTATCGTTTTTAGCGAAAATAATGTTAAAAACGCTCACAAGGGACGTTCAAATTGGGAATCAGTGGGTGAAAATGTTGTTCATGTCTCTTTTTGTTCAGCGTTCGGAAAGCTAAAAAGGAGGAATTTTTGCCACCAAAAAGTGCAATTTTTGACCCAGCATGGTTGTTTGTGATCATTTTTTGATGCTATGTATTTGACAGCATAATCATGCGATTTTAGGTCTTATGCTCAGTTGAGCGTTCGAATAGGGTGTGGGCAAAAGTGGCAAAAATAACGTTTTTGAGCTTTACAAACGCTATAACAAAAGAGCCATCAATGACAACGCCACCAATGCCCTCATAAGCTAAACGAACGCACCTCAAGTGTAAGTAAAAATTTACACCTAAAACAAGAAGTTTAATTTTTACTAATTATTATAGATTATGCATTAATTCTCCATATACTGTGATAATTAAAACTAAATATTTATGAATGAAAAGTATGTAAATAATCTTCTATATTACTTTGCAATTTTTAGAAAACTAGACATGCTGCAGAGATAATTTCAAGTTCCTGGCATTATTTTATATTGCCACCAAAACTTACTAACTTCCTTGCATCTGCGGTAATATATTAGTGCAAGAATTATTTATTCTGCTATTTGGGAAACTGTATAACAAAATATAAAAGCTTTGGTCAGCTTTTTTAATTGTATTAATTGCCATTATTCCCATACTCATATATTTATTTTTAAATACAATAATTAATATTTGTTACCAATAATAACACAACAAGCTTTGTATATACTTGATGTGCTTTGCTGCTTGCCTTTGAAACTATACCTAACTATGTTTTAATAATAAATATAAAACTATATATAATTTAAATAAAAACTTATTCACAAATTTGTAGATATTTCAATTGCAGCCTAATATGGTATATAACATTGGTTAATGCTAACTGAATATATAAAATTAAAATACAGTTTATTTATACAATATTGATGACTTATCATAGGGTTAAAAATTAAATATCGATGTACAAAATAATTACATAGATATAAAAAAAATTACTATAATACTGGTATAAATGCGTTATTTAACGGGTGGCAGAATCCCACTGACAGCTGTTTCCCAGAATCAGTTCTCAACATCCGCATGAGTGTTATTAAGTGGGTTATTACAGGGGGGGGGGGGGTCTCCTGACTAGCTCACACCACAACAGCACACAGCCTGCCCGTCACTCCATCTCCTAACCTCATTCTGATCATTCTCTCCCCACAGCCAGGGCCTGGCTGACTCCACCATCATTGCCCGAGTGAACAATGAGCTATGGGACTTGGACCGGCCTTTGGAAGGGGATTGCAAGCTGGAACTCTTGAGATGGGACAACACTGATGCCCAGTCTGTCTTCTGGCACTCATCTGCACATATGCTCGGAGAAGCTGTTGAAAGGGTAAGTGTTACAGATTTTTATTTATTTATGATAAGACACTTTCAACTATTTTGACAGGGATAACCATAATACAATAGTGTAGTATCTACCAACTAAATTACGGTAATATCTCATTTTATATTAATTAATATTATTAAATTAAATTGTAACATTTCACGTTGAATAAAACGTGAAATAAGATCTTGTAATTGTTATAGTAATGAAAGATGATTATCACCATAACCTATCCTCACCATGCATATTTCATGTTTACCTTTTAAGACCCCATCTGGTGAAGCTGTAAATGCTGATAGAGGCTAACAATAACTATCCTGTTCGACACCGCTTGGTAAACTACAGTCCTAGAGTCCAGTCTTATTAACTTAGACTAATAATCTTTAAATATTATAATAAAACTGTTACTGAGCAAAATCTGTACACTAATTATTTTTAAAGTGATAACTTCTTATGGGAGGGTGAAACGATACGTTACGTAACGCGTTACAGCGTCAGTCTGTCTGGCTTCCCTTTCTCTCACGCATCCTCTCTCACTCTAACCCATAGCACTAGATTAGATTAAGTAATCACATCTGTCGGGCGTTCCGAGACGCAAATTTAAAAATAATATATAAATAAGATGTACTCTGTTATAGACTTGGGGCAGTTGTGTCATTATTTTTGACTGTGATTCTAGAAATGTTATTTAGGGTTACGGTTCCAAAGTTTAAATGAACAAAAATAATAAAAATTAACCACAATAACCGAAAAATGGTTACAGTTTGACCAAATTTCTAGGTTTTTCTTAAATGCCTATAATTTCCAAATGCGTAGGATAGATTTTTTTTCTGATTTTTCTCATGATGGTTACAATCAATTCTGTCACTCCGTTTCGTCTTGACGTTGAGTTCTGAGACACCCTGTATGTATGTATATATGTTAAAATTTATTCTAAAGAATATATGATATTCCCTTATAATAATGATAGTGAACTATTTTTATCCGTGTTGTGTTTACTCCACCTATATATACATTTTCGACAGAATACAATAAAGTACCTATGTATTTATCATTGTGTAACAATAGAAACAAGTAAGCAGTAAGGTTATTTCACTCCAGCGAAGTTTGTACAGCTGGTCATATTTCAAATGATGTATTTTAGTTTTTAACTATGCTCTGAAATTAACGCGGTGTCTTCTGATTCTGAATACGAAATGTTCGATTTAATAAATAATTAACTTGGTTATGAATTACTAGCTGGCCCTTTTGGGCAAACATTTGCTCTGGCTAAATAGAAGTAACCTGGTCTATCTTAATTACAATGTTCCTATTTCGTGCGCGGAATCAGAATGCTTAAGTAATAGTGCAAAAATAAATTCACTTTGGAAAAACATTTCAATTAATTTAAAAAATAGTGTGTTGCAACATCGCAATAAAACATTACCATTTGAGAGAGAAAATTCACATCCTCGGATATGATTCGAACCGTCAATCTGACCACTAGACCACCGAGGCTTGCCATCCGATCATCAAATTTTAATTCTGTATGATTTTAACCGTCGTATGAGTATTGAACAGCTAGACAGCATTATCCAACCTAATAAGATGTTACACAAACAGCTCAACGGGGTTTATATGACAGGCCGGTTGGCGCAGTTGGTAGCACCCCTGCCTTCTGAGCTGCTGGTCCCGGTTTCGATCCCCGGACAGGTCAAACATTTGTGTGCACGAATATGTCTGTTTGATCTGTGTCTGGGTGTTTATATGTATATAAGTATTTAATATCATATATAAGTATGTAATATCAGTCATCAGGTTACCATAGTACAGGCTCTGCCTAATTTGGGACCTGAAGACCTTTGTGTGGATGTTGTCCCCATATCATTAAAAATGTGCCTGAGTTTGTTCAGTATGAAGTTATAGGCCATTCAGTGATGCGTCACAGAGTAACCCGACTTCCGGGGTAATTATGTACCACACTTTGAAAGGTTATAACATTGGGAATAATGCTGTTGTGGTTAATGCATACATACTAAGTCGATTAAATATATCCTCAAGATGGTAAAAACCTGTTTAATTATGCAATGCAACCACATACAAAAAAGTTATTTGCAAAAAACTTCAAGTGTTACCCCTGTTTACCCGGTACTTAACTTTTGTATCGAACATCCTCAGCCCTTCATCATCTTAATTATATGGTTTTTAAAGCACTAACGCCTGCTTGCTTAGCGAAACCAAACATTGCACTTATACCTATATTTTACATTACATTAAGCCTCGGTGGCCTAAATGGTCATGGCGCGTCTGTCAATTGTCAAAAGATGCAGGTTGGAATCCCGTCCGAGGATGTGAATCTTCTCTCTGAAGTTGTAATGTTTCACGCTAAGCAGGCGTTAGTGCTTTAAAAATCATATAATTAAAACAAAATACAGTATTATTTCAGATACGCACTTTAAGTTCAGAGTTTACTTGGCCTGGCGGGGAAAACACAAAACCATGTAATCGATTGTCAATTGAATCTCTATGACCTGTGGATTAGAATTATCTATATTTCCTCGCACTGATAACATTATATATTATTGTGTGTCAACAAATACAGAGATGAATAGGCAACTGTTTATACATTACCCGTGCTTGCACGCTTAACCTTTCACTACTCATGTCACAAATATCTATTATAGTGTAGTACCTACGAGGAAACTGAAATAAATATAGGGAAGCTTTCGTAGTGAAGGCAGACTTGAAAAAATATATTAAAATAATTCCAAAAAACTTCTGTTTACAATCTCCCATAATCCTCTGAAATGGTTTTGCATTTAAGCGATTGTTACTTTAATGTTTAGGCAATCATCGTTTAATTAATCGTTCGTTAATATAACTGCCAATTTATTGAATAAAAATTAGTTTTATAAATAAAATACATACATTTTGTTCTAACTGCAATTGAACTATAGCTGAACTATTGCTCTCTTTCTTAGGATTCCGTACTTAAAAAGTGAAACGGGACCCTATTACTAAGACTTCGCTGTCCGTCTGTCCAGGCTGTATTTCATGAACCGTGATAGTTAGACAGTTGAAATTTTCACATTTTCAGTTGAAAGTTGCCGATATAACAACAAATACTAAAAAACAACTTAAAGTAATTATTTAAGGATACAATAAACGGTGTTTTTTTCTCGTTTTTTGTAGATAATGGTACGGAACCTTTGCATTGGCCTCGCACTTGGCCGGTTTTTTCTAAATCTGCTTTTTAAAATCAGATTATAACGTTATATTCTGCGAACTCTATAGATCATGAATGAGACGCTAAGTCATATCCGTATATTCGCGCTTAAGATGTCACATTCCTATTTGTCTAATGAAGTAATTGAATGGCTTTGGGGGTAATTATAGAACAACAAGTGGAACTGCCGTTGCAACAGGATAGTGTTGAATGAGCCGAGTGCGATACAGCTCATGACACAACGACACAGTTCTGCGTCGTTTAGAGGCAGTTTCCGATATGCAGCGTCGAAATGTTGGAATAATATACCACCGCCGATACGGAACCTGCAGTATATTGGCAGTTTTAGATCTAAATTAAAAATATATATTTGTCACCATCAAATTAAGCAGGAAACTCTGCGACATGACACAAGTGTGATATAATTAAACAACTAAGCATTTTTTTCTCTATGTTCACCTTGGTGTTCTTTGTTTTTTATGGTGTATTTTGTATATTATGTGTTTTAAGTATTTTGATGTGTTTTTTAGGAGTGCAATGTGTTTTTTGTGCAAATTGTTCTTGTCAGTATAAATTTAATGTTTTATTGTACTCTTTTGTGTTACGATCCGTGATGTCACCGGGCGGCTTCTACGGAAGATCAGCGCTGGTTGCTTCAGCCGGCATTATGCTGAGTAGAGGCCGTTTTGTGGCAATACCTATTTAGTTATTAATGTTTACTTAAGTATTTGTTTATGTATTTTTTTTTGCCACAATAAACTTATTTCATTCATTCATTCATTCAATGTTGTGAAAAGGTAGAATTGGCTTGCTGATAATGGTCGCAGGATGACGTTGGATGCAGATTGCTTCCAACCGGATCCTTTTCGGCAGGCATATGTGGTTCCCTATTTTTGTTCCGTTAGTTCAATTGGTAGAGAGGGACCCTGCCTTAGAAGCGCGAGGTCTCCGGCAAATTGTACGAGTGGTACGTAATACCGTCGCCCGCGAACAGTCGCAAAACCAGAGGTCTCGAAGGTGCGTTGCCGACCTTTGAGGAAGGATGATAGGAAGAGATAAAAGGGGTGAGGGTGAAGGGGGAGGGGAAGGAGAGGGAGAACGGGGAAGGGGGTTATCAGGCCTCCGGTACCTCGCACAAACCGACGAAACACAATAGCAAGCTATGTTACTTCCCGTCGGTGTTATGTGGGAGTGTGGTACTTCTCGGTCGTGCCGGCCCATTCGGCTGTGGGGTTGCAGCGTGGCACTACCACTACAAAAACGGGTCTTGGGTGCTTCAATGTGTGTGTCCACGCCACCTGCGACACAGGGAAGAGTATAAACATAAATAATGTGAAATGTAAACGTTCCTATGTATTTTGTTTGCAGGTATACGGTGGCTGTTTATGCTATGGACCACCTATCGAAGAGGGGTTCTACTACGACATGTACTATCCTGATAAAGGTGTAAGTAGAACACATGTATTTCTAACCTAATGCTTTACTTATCTGTATTTGGTTTTTTTTTAACACTGACGAGCTATGTAGCGCATTGTTTTCCAATACTTGGCAACATAAGTGCGCGACGCGAACTATGTCATAGGTTTCTGATTTCGAGTATCATCCCTAAAGAATAATTACTAGAGAGAAAATACACATTATTCGACGGGATTCGAACCCGCGTCTTCCGATAGCATTATCCAACCGAAAGAATATTATTTTTTAACTCCTAACTTTCGTAGTGATGTCGCAACTCTTCATAATTTTAATATATTCTTATAGTATTAATTTTTAAAGCACTAACGCCTGCTTTAGCGATCTCAAACGTTGAAATTTAAAGAGAGAGAAATTCACATCCTCGGACGGGATTCGAACCCGTGTCTTCTGACTCTCCGTGTCAGACGCCATTGACCAACAAGGCCACCAAACATCAAATTTCCGAAGATGTGAATTTTACTCTCTATAAATTTCAGTGTTTAATATATTTGTTATAAAATTAATCTAAAAATTCACCTTTTAACCCTTTGCGTCCCTGAGACGTAAATATACGTCAGTTTCATTCATAATTTTTTGTGTAAATGATCACGGTATAGGAAGGATTATTGGCAGTCTAGCAGAAATATTTATCCAGTTCCGCGGCGCTGGTGGAGATGGTAGAGATCTGTCAAACTGTGTTTTTTTTATGAATGGTCTCGTAAATTTGCCATTCCACAAGTTATTTACGTTAATACTTAGAGTTGCATTAAGTGATATTTTATTCAATAGTCAGTCACATAAATAAGTCTATTAGTAAGTCACTGTCCTTTCCAAGTCAAGCTCTAGTAAACCGGTGGCATGCATTACTTACCGTTTTAGGGCGATTGACGAGGAATACTAGAAAACAATGTTTCATGGTTTTGTACACTTTGCCTACACTAGAGCATCATTACGAACACTTAGCAGATCCACGATTGGCCGTTTTCACCAACATTTTAGGTAACACCTAAGCCAGTTAGGTAACACTTAGCAGTACAAAAATGTCACCTAAATAGGCTTAAGTGTTACCTAAAATGTTGGTGAATTGGGGCCTATAGCACGTTAAAATAAGAAACACAAATCTAGGAAAAAAACAAAATCATCGAAAGCTGCATTGTTGGGTTCTTTCCCGCCATCAAAAAAAACTTAACATATAAAAGTTAAATTCTATCTAAACTTCACGCTTGCGAATAAAATCTTACGTTCAATTTGTTTGACAGGATTCATAACAAAACTCTTTTGATAATTTAAAAATTTAATAGGTCTAAATTTAGCATTTAAAGTGGCGCCACCTGTTGATAATTTAGAAACTACGTAACTACTTAAATTGCCGTTTCATTCCACAGATATCGTCCACAGACTTCAACGTCATAGAGGGCCTTATAAAGAAGATTGCAAAGGAAAAGCAACCCTTTGAAAGGCTCGAGCTTACCAAAGAGCAACTACTAGAGATGTTCGAATACAATCCATTCAAAGTGAGAATATTGAAGGAGAAAGTGAACACCCCGACTACCACTGTGTACCGATGCGGGTCCCTGATCGACCTTTGTAGGGGGCCACACGTGAGGCATACAGGCAAGGTCAAGGCTGTAAAGGTTACCAAAGTAAGTGGTATTATCTATACTTTTTTTTTTAATTTCTAGTATACATGTACGGGTACATCCATATTTCATTATAATTATTATAATCAACCCATTTTGATCCCACTGCCGGGACTAGAGCCTGGTGGTGGCCTGGGGGTGGATCTGGTGGATAGGCTAGTGGTCAACCCATGTCGAAGTTTTCAGGCCGCTCTATGGCCTTCGACCGACTTAACGTGCGCTCCGAAGCACAGAAACTCTCAGTTAAATAATGCCATTAGCGGTCGCCCATCCCACTCCTGACCGCAGCAAGCGTTGCTATATTGTTGATCGATTAAAATAGCATAGTCAAGCTCCTCTGCAAGATAATGTCCCAGGACATACGATACTTTTTATCATCGTCATCCATCAAAATATATAATGCACAGTAAAATTGAGAAATCTTCTCCTTTTTTTTGAAGTCGGTTAATAAACAGTTTATTATTGAGTTCCCTGGGCTCTTTTCTATTTATCTATATCAAGTTTCATCGAAATGTGTGCAGTAGTTTTTAAGTTATGCGTGAGCATGCAGATAGACAGACAGATTTTTTTTTCAATAACGTCATATTCTTGTTCAGTAGGTAACTATCTGCTCTCTTAGTTTCACCCGCGCGGTGATGGATGATGATGAATCTTATATAGCCTCTGTTATCCAAGGTGAATGTAGCTTTCCAATGGTGAAAGAATTTTTGAAATTGGTCGAGTACTTTTTGAGCCAATTTGTTACAAACATACTTACATACAAATATTTCCTTTTTATAATATTAAGTATAGATTTTACATCTTCTGACCCACATTTTTTATTTTTTCTTCCAAGTACAGACTTTTTGGCCTCTACTCCTTTATTATAAGTATAGATAATATAACCTAATAAGCCTCCGGACCTCGGTACTATAGGTCTGTGCAATGTTTGCTAGTGTATGACCGTCGCAGTTAGTCTGGCAGATTTGCCCGTCGCTCGTCCTCGTCTCATTTTGTCTGCGCGGGCACATGTCCGTACGTGAATGCTCATCGCGGGCCGCCTGCTCTCAAACCTGAGAGCGACAGCGACAAATACACACGTATTTTAATGAATTATGTGTCGAACTGTTTAGTAGGTTTTCATTTAAAATGAGTTTTAATGAAAAAAATATATTCTGGGAAGACTTTTTAGCAGAGTATAAAAATATCTTAATATTTCTAATTTTTGGAGCAAATTAATATGGCTATACTCATTTCTTTTTTTAAACCATTATTAACACCAAATTCTTTTCTTTTTCATCTAAGAGTATTATTGCGGCACTAGCAATTATGATTTGTCTTCGTCTCGTTGACATCGTATCAATTAAACCGTGTAGCCGGTTGAGACACAGACTACAAACTGACCAGTCTGTGTATTGTGGCGACAGACAAGCCTGCACTGACTGACTGCGGGCATGTCCGTCTAGTGAATTCCCCGCTGAAGGAACGCAAGGAGGCGGACAGCGGGCGCTGGCAGGCGGGTGAATGGCGGACAGGGCAACGGCAACAATAATTCAATTCAATTCAATTCAATTTATTTATTTCAGAGATTTAAAAATAATTATAATTATAATAAAACAAACACATACAATTACCTAACTATAGGAACATGGAGTTGAGCCGCATGGGTGATGAAAGGGCAGTCATGTCTTCCTGCAATAACACCCAGGAGACTATTGGCGCTGCCCCGGACACGGCTAAGCATCGAGGCCGCTCGCTTGCGCATGATAGCATGGAAGCCATCCACGCGAGCGTCAGCAAACATGCCCGATGCGCTGCACCTCCAGGGCAGCCCCAACAGCATCCTGAATGTGTTGTTATATTGCACACGCAAGGCATTAACACAATATTTTCTTCTTCCTCGGTATTTCCTCAGTCAAAACATAACAAAAGAACTGATCACCACTGATTCAAGCAATAACTAAAATATCAAAATTCCGCTGTTTGCCCTGCCCGCATCGCTGACCAGTACATAATGTGGGCTGCATTCAATTTGACTTGACCGCAGACCGCCTCCAGTGTGGCAAATCCTTTAGATTTGTTTTTGACCTGACCTCAGTTTTGTTCAATTGTAACGGCTGAAAATCAGTGAGTAAGGATTATGTCCTTAGTCGTATACTGAGTCGCGACCCATGTTTATGACACACACAGCACCGCGTCGTTTTCTACATGTGTAATGTGTTTAATTAGTGTATTGTGTTCCTCTAATGTGTAGAATATGTAATGTGATGTGTGTGTCTTGAATAAATATGTCTTCTTTCTTTCAATTTAGATTTAATTGCTCTATATATCTACTTCAATACAGAACTCTGCAACATACTGGGAAGGCAAAGCTGACGCTGAGAGTCTACAACGAATCTACGGAGTGTCATTTCCTGAGCCCAAGCAACTGAAGGAATGGGAAATCATACAGGAAGAGGCCGCGAAAAGGGACCACAGGAAGATTGGCAAGGTTTCTACTCATTTATATATCTATCAGGACGACGTTGGATGCAGGCCGCTTCCAACTGGTCCTTTTGGAAAATCATGGGGGAGGCCTATGTTCAGCAGTGGACGTCCTACGGCTGAGATGATGATGATGATGATATATCTATCAACATTGGTTTGATGTCAGATATTTATTCCAAATTATTAATTTTCCAAGTTCTAATATTGTCCACATTATTATTTTTCCTAAATCTGTTTATTGCCCATTCTGGATTTTCCGCATAATTATATTTACACGTTCTTAATTTTGCGAATTCTTAATTTTCCATATTATGTTTTTTTCACTAAGGAAGTACAATTGTGATAAAAACTTTCATCAATGCTCTTTAACTGCGGCTGCAAAATAGATTTATCCATGTACTATGTATCTTTAAACTTAATTTATGATTGTGTTGTATTTTACAAGTTTTTCTCGAACTATGAATATATATATGTATATAAATTAACTATACCTATTATTATTAATTGTATTAAAACTGTTATGAAAATATGGCTTCTAAAATACTATAGTAAAGGAAATTACGAATTTATTTTTTTTAAAGTCCGAAAAAAAATTATTGATGATCTGTAACGAAAAACATCACTTGAAGAATGTTTAATCAAGTTTTGTTGGTTTAATTAAAATGATTGCGTAGATATTTTCTGTTTAGCAGAATATATATTTCATGTCATTAGCTTTACAACAGTAAAAGCATAAATCCATCAGCTCAAGTGCATCCGGATTTATTTATTTTTGATTTATGTATCTTGGTATAATGGTACTTGTTCGGAAATGTAAGACTTTGTACAATTTATAATTTGAAAAGCAATGAATTTGGAAAATTGCGAAATTGTAATCTTAATAATTTGGAAATTTAACATTATGGATTACTAAGAACTCGGAAAATATATAATGTGGAAAACTCAGAATTAGGAACTTTTCGCTGACACCATATTTTTCACCTTAATAACTCGAGAAAAGTCCGGTTTTAACCAAGCTTGACCAAAACGAAAGTAAATTGAGATGTTGATGAGAGTCTCACAAGGGCTAATTCATTTGTTTCTTATGACTTCATTTTTTTTTGAAAATATTTTTCTAATACCTCAGAAATTTTGAGTCTTGTATCAGAGGAGGTTTGAGTAATTATTGTATGGCACATACTGTCAAATCTCTACCAAGTCATCAAGTCAAGATTCAGAAGTAAGCGTTTTTCTGGAATGCGACCTTAGAATCGCACGCTCATCCAAACTCAACAATTGCAATGAAAATGAACTTTGCTCTTTTATTGTACAAATAATTATGCTATCAACTAACGAGACATGCACGTCATCCGCATCTGATGTTAAGCGCCATCCCTGCAAGTAACAGTCTCAGAAGTCAATGCCGTGAAGATATAACGAAATATTGTAGGTATGGATAGTACCATAAAACGACAATCGGGCTAGCCAGAAGTCAATTGTTTTTTACTTCAGAGATAAATATATGCCTGAATCTTCTGTGACCATACTCCTAAAATAAGATAAACAACTCATGAACGGGTGCTGCTTGCGGAGGCTGGTCTGGACAGAATGCCAATGAATACCTTATTTAGTTGTTGCTATAAATATACATTTATTAAACAAGTACAGTAGGTATTAATACCGACTTCCATTCTATTCAGTTATTGGAGTGTATCTCAAAAACTATTGGACCTAATTTGATGAAATTTAAATGGGACCACACGGGAAGCACTAGCTTTCAAACAAAATTTTGAGAATCGGTTCACCCAGTAGAAAGCTATGAGGTAACAAACAAAAATAACATACAGTTGAATTGAGTACATCCTCCTCCTTTTTTTGAAGTCGGTAGAAAAAAGGTACAAATCCCAAGAAGAATGAGTTCGCTCTTGTTCCACTCACCGATGGTCATCACAAAGCCGCCACTGCGGTTTTTTGTTATAATTTCTAGATAAATTGATAATTGATGACTGACGGCATCGAATTATCTAAAATGAATTACTTATAAATATTTTGTACAGTATCGTGTTAAATAGATTTCCGTAAAATATCCGGAGTAATAATGTTGAGCTTATGATTTGTAAACAAACTGATTATTTGCAGGAACAAGAGTTATTTTTCTTCCACGAGTTGTCGCCCGGGTCGTGTTTCTTCCAACCGCGAGGGGCGCACATATACAACACTCTTGTCAACTTTATCAAGGAACAATACAGGTAAAATATTAATCGTTGGGTCTAATACAAAAATATTTATCGTTGGGTCTAATACGAAAATATTTATCGTTGGGTCTAATACGAAAATATTTATCGTTGGGTCTAATACGAAAATATTTATCGTTGGGTCTAATACAAAAATATTTATCGTTGGGTCTAATACAAAAATATTTATCGTTGGGTCTAATACGAAAATATTTATCGTTGGGTCTAATACGAAAATATTTATCGTTGGGTCTAATACGAAAATATTTATCGTTGGGTCTAATACGAAAATATTTATCGTTGGGTCTAATACAAAAATATTTATCGTTGGGTCTTATACGAAAATATTTATCGTTGGGTCTAATACAAAAATATTTATCGTTGGGTCTAATACGAAAATATTTATCGTTGGGTCTAATACGAAAATATTTATCGTTGGGCCTAATACAAAAATATTTATCGTTGGGTCTAATACGAAAATATTTATCGTTGGGTCTAATACGAAAATATTTATCGTTGGGTCTAATACGAAAATATTTATCGTTGGGTCTAATACGAAAATATTTAATTTTATATAGCTATTGTAACGTAATAATAAATTAGCTATTGTAACGTTATCGTACTGTTGATGTATACAGAGGCCGTAGCACAAACAATTTGCGTAAAAGTATTCGTATCGTAAGCGTCAACGTGTCACGCTTCGGCGTACAAACTATGAGTTATCTGTGTCACAGTTGGGCTAGATAAATGACAGTTTCTACTGTTTCACGTGAAAAGTTACGTTACACTTACGCAGTTATTCGTGGTAGAACTACATACAAACTATGCGTTATCTGTGCCACAGTTGTACAAGCTATTTATAGTTAAATATAGTTTGTATACGTCAACGTTTGGGCCGCAAAAAAGCGGGTTGGCAACAATAAATGTGATCACTTTTAAAATATTTGACAAGTCTCGTCTCGGCACTCGGACGAGGTGCCCGCGTCGATAGCTAGCATTTTTCCATCGCGCGCTACCGGCCTTTGTACCGTTAGGTTAGTGCCTACGGGCCCTAGCCGGTCGCCGACCATGGATGAAGATACGAACGAGCGAGAAATGAGCATCCCTAGCTCATTAAGCGAACAGGAGATGATTGTTGAGTTGGCGGAGGCGGAACAATGCGAGATAATATCACGAGAAGAAGAAGAAAACAATATTGAGGAGCAAAGACCATCTACGAGAGGAAGAAAAGAAGAAGTGGAAGATGAATGGACTGTGGTTAAAAATAAGGAGAAATAACTCTAAGCTGAGGTCAGAGGAGAGAGGATTGAAATTTATATTTCATCGAAAGAAATACTACCCAAGCAATTTACGCTGGCGAAACTTCTAAAGAATGAAGGTATACCAGACATAGATAAAGTCAAGTATATAAACCCCTATAAAATCAGAGTTGACACGGCAAACGAGAGTAGTGCAGATAAACTTGAGAATTGCAAAACTTTTATCGATAAGGGTTGGAGAATCCAGAGGGCCATGGAGGTCAATCTATCGTATGGTGTAATTAAAGACGTCGACATAGACATGACAGAGGAAGAAATATTCAAGAGCATAACGTGTCCGGTACCGGGAGAACTCATAACCGTCAGCAAATTAACGCGTCGAAACTCAGGAGGTGACGGATGGAAGCCTTGTGAATCCATCCGTTTATGTTTTAAAGGATCGTTCCGCCCGTCATATATAACAGTGGATGGTTTACGAATAAGGGTGGAGCCCTATGTGTTCCCAGTATCGCAGTGCTCTCGGTGTTGGAAGCTCGGTCACACGTCAAAAAGATGCCCTTCATCGAAAGTTATATGCCCGAAATGTAGTGACAACCATCCTAACTGTGACACCACGTTATTCAAGTGCGTAAACTGTGACGGAAAGCATATGGCGATGCTACGATCTTGTCCGGCCACAGATAACCCCCAATAGATTCCGCATCATTGAGTTTTTGTAAGCGATTCGAAGTCACACAATTAGGAAGAAAGAAAGGGGTAAGGGGAACGCGACAAATGCGCTGTGATTGGCGTATTCAAGGTCACGCTCAAACATGTTCTGACCGTAGTGATGGGACGTTTAACGGCCGGTCGATCATAGAATCATAATTTAGTATTTTATAAGGAGAAAACACTTGATAACTAAGTCATTTATACTATCGACTGCACCTTGTAGCAGTTTCTTTGCTACCTTAATTATATAAATTTAACGAAAACTACTAAAAACTTTCTTGTAAATTCACTTACGCGACAACAAATGACATTAAAAATACAATTATTTCAGCAGATACGCGAGCTTTTAAATAAAAGAAATACACATTATAATTATTCATTTTAATTAATTATGACGAAGCTTACTCTTACTCCAGATACCGTTTTACTTAAACATCTTATAAAAATCAAAATTTCACTAGTTTTCAACATATAAATAAAATCAAACCTCTTAAAAAAAATTCAAGAACTCTTACACCAGATATCAACATAAATTAACACACAAATTGAAACATCTACGTACAAAAAAAGCTCTTACTCCAGATATCAACTTAATTTTTTAGAATAAACTAGAGTTATTTTTACGTTGGTACCTATGTATTTAGAACTTTTCAGATAGCATGCTATTGATTTTTAAAATGAACAAGTTTTGTGTAAATTCTTACGGAATTTTTAGGGTCGGTTTTTCTCGTTAGGTATATTAATCTTATATCTATATATTTTTCCATGACACTTTTAGCTAAATCAATAACATGGTTACAGCTTTCATGATCAGAATGGTGGCTGTTTATTTGGGGGAAAATGTCTTCGTTAACAAAACTGCCTAATGTTTTTGTCACAAAACGGAATTTGTCTTTATAATATACCTTGGAACTTCGGTCTAAATCTATCGAGCTTCGAATTACTTTTTCACTTCGCCTGCAAATTTTTGTGACCATATTGGACGGATATAGTAGTCCACCTGCATCTCTTGCATATATCAAACTTGTTTTTTTTTCATCCAGGGATACCAAAGCTCTTACGCAAGTATTACATTTAATATGCTTAATTAAGTAGTGTACAACAGCTCCAGCGATATATTCGATTATGCTATCTGAAAACTGTGACAACGAAATTTTCTGCAATGATTCGAAAAATGTGTCATCGAGGAGTTCTTCATTCTCGCTGTCTCCTCTTTCAGTAGTCAAATTAATGCGTTTTAGAGCTGAAGAGCAGTTTAAAATGGCGATGTTTTCTAACGCCATGCAGTTGCCGGTATTCAATTCTTGTAACTCCATGTGTATCAGCATTTTGCGGTATACACCATAAAACTGTTTCGGCGTTGGGTTATTGTTAGATCCACCGTGTGATCACATCACAAGGGCAACACAGATTTTTAATCAAATCACCATATAAATATTTTAGGCTTTCGATGCATACACAAAGTCCTAAAAATCCTGTGAATCTGGGCGAATCTATTAATCGCGTCTGTTTAGTTTTGATAGTAGTCGTCAAATTCTTTAGCATGTTTTTGCACATATCGATTTGGGATAGTATAAGTTCAGCGTTTTCTGCATTTAGAATTTAGCCCTTTTGAATCCATATCCATGCACTTTTGAATCTAGAATATCAAATAAGTCGTTTAAAGCTAACAACATGTCTGTAGTCCCGTCTGTTTCTGCAAATGCATTTATTTTCAAAGTGTTTTTGCAGAATTGAAGGGCTATTGCCACACTTCCACTGAACAGTTGCGTCGCAAGCTTGAGTTTCATAAGATTTTTTTTGAATAGGATATGTTCAGATCTGAGCTTGTTAGCTGCGTGAAACTTCTCGTCTTCTTGCAACTGATGTAACAGTTCAATGTGACTCCATTTTATGTCTTTGCCTTCAGCATTTTTAAATTCCTTATAATATTCGAAACTATTCCGGACTAATTTATTCATGTGAGCAGGATCCAGGAAGATTGCTATTTCGTTGTTCTGCACTTTAAAGACGGTTTTTAATTTGTCTGGATCTAATTCGCACCCAAGTTTCTTGGCCATTGCTATGTTGGCTGGACAGCCATCAAAGGCAACAGCTTTGACTACCACATTAGCTTCATTGCATAGTTCAATAGCTTGAGTAAGCAAAAATTTTTTTTGATCCGCTGTTACCTTATTTATAAAAAAATACCCAATGGGCACTTTCCATTTTCCGTGTAAAGGAACAACTAGATAAACTAATGCGTCAGTGCATTCTTCTTTACAATCCGAATCTAAACTCCCTGCGAAATCTACATAACCAAATGTTTTCTCTACTTTTCGCCTAATTTTCATTTCATCGAACACAATACAACAATATATAGACTTATTTGTCTGTGCTGCCTTGAATTTCAAAGCTTCAAAAGCTTCTTTTGTGAATCCTGGAAGCCCGTCTACAGATCTGTACCACTTTCCCAATGTTTTCATGGATGGTAAGCAGGTATTAAATGTTTTGCGAACATAGTTGTAAGCCTTTGTGGAATAAAAATTTAATGTAAGAGCAAATGCTCTTAACTGTGGAGGATATTTCTTCCTGACAATTGTGCCGGATTTTCCTTTCAATATTTGCCGGCGCATAAATTCTCTGCATTTGACACCTAAAGAGTTTAATACGTCATTATTTTCAGCTGTTATGAAATTTCTTTTTTCTAATTCGGCCAATAACGATTTTAATGAAACTATTTGTCTTTTTAATCTTCTATTGAAATCTCTATTTTTTTTTATTTTCTTGTTTTTTTAGCTTTACCACGTTAGAGAGTTCAATTATTCTCCTACAAAGACGTTTCTTAACTGGAGAGTCATACGCAGATGGTGTACCAGGTATAGCGGAACCTCTTCGAGTTCTTTTAGTTGGGGTCGCTAAGACCGATGAACCAGAAACCTGAAAACACGTAACTGTTTAGTATAAAACACTTTTCCCACGCATACTAAGAAGTCGTGTGGCTTAGGTCGGACAATTTACTTTAAACAACTTTCTTACCAACACTTACCAATTGCTTAGATGATGTATCAGCTAAAGCAGCTTCTCTATTCTTAAGCATACTGTTTGGGCTTGAGTTTCTGATAGATGGAATGGGTATCTGAAACAAACATTTTCAGTCAAGATAAAACAACAAAATAATAAATTCATTAACAACCACGTAATCAGGTAATGAGTCCATACCAAAACTGGTAAATATAACGTTGGTACAGCTGTCCATCAATCTTCTACGCTTATGCATATTGAGAAAATTATCTTCTGAGAAATGCCTTGAGCAAATGACGCTGTTATTAGTAGGAAACCATTCGTCCCCCCGTTGAGTTGAGTCTATCCATTTCTTTTTTCTAACAGGGCATCTAGGAAACCTTAAACAAAAAAAAATAATGTTCATCACATCATTCATCACATTTCATTTCTTGCCTACACTCGCGCATGTAATTCAGCGTTAAATTAATAAAATGCAATCATTTTGGTATATATCAAGTTTAGTATAACTTACGATGTGCTCAATGTTATGATTTATCACGCACACCAAACCATACAGTCCAACTCGTCAAATATCGATAAGTAACTCATCATTAAAGTTTATTATTGTTATCAATAGAGCTCGTTTCTTAGTTACACCTCTACGTATGGAGACAAATACGTTCTCCAAATTTGAAGTCTCTACGATCTTTAGGCTTTGAGTTGTCTTTCAGTCGGTCAGTCGGTCAGTCAATCAGTCAGAACATTGATTCATATATATTATTGAGAATTAAGATTCATTATTGAAAATTAAAAATCGTCCAAACACGGTATTATGTTTAGAAATCGTCATTGTCGTCGAGGACAGATTGATTCCGGGAGCAAATAGCTGTTGGAATTATTTCACATGCAGATCACGATGATGATGTGTCGATTTTTACGAGTTCGGGGTTGGGAATCGCTGCAAAGCATTTCGAAACGGAAGCGTTTCTGTATTCGAATTAAAAGTCAATGGGAATACGGTTGCAGTTAACAAAATATATTTTTAATTGAAATATCGATACTGACTTGAGCATATTAGATACCCCAACCCTAGTTTACACGTGCTCCCGTTAGATAAGGACAACTAAATTGCATTAGCGTAAAGAGTAAAAGATACTTTTACAAAAGACATCAACGGGTGCTAATTTTAGAATGAACATGCACCATAAAAACTTCCGTGAGAACTCATAGTTAAATGGTTAAACCGGCAAACACTCACGTTTATCATCTAGTCGTTATATTCCGACCGGTGTTCGGGCAGTACTGATGCCCATCCTCATGGAGAGCGTGGTCTAGCAGCGAAGGCCGCTAGTCGCGCACTGCGGGCTGCCGCACGCAACGCTCTCTGTGAAACTTGCGGTGCGGGTGCGGGGGACGTAGGCGGTGGCGGTGCCGGCACACTGGGAGCGCGTGAGTCATCATCACTGTGTATTACCGTAGGGTCGTCGCACACTACTCCAACCGTATCCATCTCGCGAACAAATGGTCGTACCTCACTGGTCGGAGCAACATTAAGAACGGGTTTCCATGCAGATGGTAGATTCCAACCCCCGTCCCTGTTAAAGTTCGGGTGACGATTAATTTCAATGGCTTCACGTACTTTTCGTGGCACAAAAAACCTCTCTCTCGCAAGTACGGCTACTTTGTCAAACCGAATGAAATGTTTCGTCCCTTCAATCAGGGCGTGCTCGGCAATGGCGGATTTTTCTTTTTCGAGGTTCTTAATGCACCGAATATGCTCCTTCAGTCTCGTAGCAATGTTCCGTCGTGTTTCCCCAATATAGCTTTTGCCACAGTCACAAGGTATCTTGTATACTCCAGGTCCAGCAAGTGGTTCTCTGTCTTTAGGAGAGCGTAGCATTTGACGAAGTTGGCCTTGTGATCTAAAAACCGTCCTGATGCTATACCTCCTTTGCATTAGGTATCCGATTTTATCCGTTACTCCTTTGACAAAAGGCAGGTACATAGGTACTCTTTCGACTATTGCGGGTCGCATACGCTCATTTCCACTCACAAGTCGAAGACTTTGACGCCACTTAAAACCGTTGCTCTCTAGCACCCCCCGAACGTGTTCAAGTTCAGCATCGATGTACTGAGGATCGCAGAGACTTAATGCGCGGTTAATCAGCGCTCTCGGTACAGAAGACAAATGCGATGGGTGATGATGCGAGTCAGCTCTTAAATAGCGGTCTGTGTGTGTTGGTTTCCTATGTACGGTATGCGTTAATTTCCCGTCAGGTCCCCGGATGACCTTTACATCTAAAAATGGAAGAACTCCTCCCATCTCTTCCTCAACCGTGAAAGAAATCCTCTTGTGCACTGCGTTCAGGTGTGTGGTAAATTGAGACAGGGATGCTCTGGATATAACGGCAAACACATCATCGACATATCGCCACCAGATTCGTGGTTTAGTAATAGCGGTTGATAGTGCGGTTGCCTCAAACCACTCCATGAAGATATTTGCCGCCACTGGAGCTATCGGCGACCCCATTGCTACTCCGTCCACCTGCAGGTAATAGTCACCACGCCACATAAAATAGCCGCTGTTCAGGCTGTAACTTGCCGGTCGGAATATAACGACTAGATGATAAACGTGAGTGTTTGCCGGTTTAACCATTGAACATGCACCAGTATAAACGGAACTCTGCGAGATTTTTAAAATAAGTGTGAAAAAATTACATTTCCACTTACCGGTGAAACGTAATGCCGTCCTTTTTGAAGCTTGAAGTTTTGGCTGTCTTTCCACACCATTTCACTGCACAAGAAGCCATTTAAAAGGTATTTTCGCAATTTTAATTGAATTAAATACGCACTCGCGCACGGATCTCAAGGTTGGTCGAGACTGAAGTTGTGACCCGAAGCGTGCCTGCTTATATTAGCTAAATCAAATATGTCTTGCGCGTCTTTTGCTTAATACGCGGAATCTATTGGGAGTTATCTGTGTGTCCGGCGTACCTTAAACAGAAGAGGTTGAGGGAGATCATGTCAGAATTTAACTGCACATATCGTCGTGCTCTGACAATGTACGTGCCGGTTCGCAAACCGGAACTAAATGACCCACGCGCTGAACCAGAAATAAAGTCTCACATTCCTATCATAACACCTGTAGAACCCAGCCCAAAAACGCCATCGTTTGCTGATATTATTACGCAAGCGACCGCAAAGGCAGCAGTAAAAACCCTCATTGCTCAAAGAAACAAAGGCGGGTGGAAGAAATGAAGTCATCGTTTGATATCGAGATCCCTACTGGTGTTGGATCTTCTCAACAGCACATTCCCGAAGATGAAGAGACGAAGACGAAAGAAGTGAAATTTAGTGAGTTGTTGACTAGATTGAAGCAAATATTATTCTTACGAGGTGTTACGACGCCCGAAAAAGTGCAAAGTGCTATTAAGTGCTGCATAGAATGGGTTATTTTGGTGGTCGTCGAAAATATCGCAGATTGGCCAATATTGAAGTCACTATTGGACTATTTAGGTTTTAGTACATAATGGATCACAACCATAATATTATTAAGCTTAATATAATCCAATGGAACGCGCAAAGTCTTCGACCTAAGCTTATATTACTACAACATATTCTACTGCAAGAGAAGGTCCACATTGCTGCACTCAATGAGACGTGGCTCGAGCCCGGCAGCCAACTACAGGTAAATGGCTATAATATTTATCGCAACGATAGGCACGATTCGTACGGTGGTGTGGCTATATTTGTACACAATTCCATAGATGCGTGTTTATATAAGGCTACCTGTATAGGCGGCATCGAACTAGTTATGATAAAAATTTTCAATTGCAAGCATATACAATATTTAGCTTCCATATATTGCGCGCCGACTGCAAGCACTAGTCAATCTGCCTGGGAGCAAGTATTTAGTATTCAGGATAAAAAGTGTGTCATACTTGGCGACTTTAACGGGCACCATACAAATTGGTCATACAAAACTGACACCCGAGGCTGTCAGATATTGGATGCACTAATGGAATGCAATTTTACTACTTTGAATGATAACATCAGTCCAACACGAGTGAAACTAGTCAATAACGTGCTACAGAAATCGTCGCCAGACGTGTCTTTAGTCTCGACTGATATTGCGATAAGCTTTAACTGGGGTACGATAAACGAAACTTTAGGTAGTGACCATTTAATAATAAAATTATCCACGCATATACAAACAAATACTAAATACGTAACCTTACGGCGTAACTACAAAAAGGCAGATTGGTCATCTTATACTAATTTATTACACACTATTTTTAACGACTTTAGGTATGATCTAGAAAACCCACAACAACTTTATGACCTTTTTGTTAACGGTATTAACACAGCAGCTGTTCTTTTTATTCCGCAAATTAAGATAAATCACAATCCTAGCAGCGCTTTTAAACCCAAGCCCTATTGGCAACCATGTTTATCAAAAATGGTAGCTGAGCGACGTCTCGCTCTTGCCACCTTTCGACGTAACCCTACCCCATTTAACTTGTCAAAATTGCAAGAAAAACTTCGGGATTCTCAGAAATTACTACGGCAATTGAGAGATAAATCGCGGCAGGATTATTATTCCTCATTGGACCACACAATCACGCAAAGTGAGATGTGGCGCAAAATAAAATGGTTGAACGGACACAATATACCTAGGTCAACCGTAGATAAGGAGAAGGCCAACGAACTCTTGCATAGCCTAACACCTGATTACGTAATTCCGGGCGAGCCGCGTTTTCCTTTAGTGACAACGAGTCTTGATGTGCCAATCACTAGACAGGAGTTAGACTGTTGCATGCGTCACAAGGATACATCTCCCGGAAATGATCAAATCTCATACTCAATGTTAAAACACTTACCTAACAATGGGAAGACTGTGTTGCTTATGTTATATAACACGTTCTACAAGTTCAGCTTTTTACCTACTCAGTGGCAGGATATCAGAATAATACCGATACCTAAACCAGGGCGTGACCGCCAGGCACCGGGATCCCTTCGTCCAATATCTATGATTTCCTGTCTCTGTAAAACGTTTCATTGCATTTTAAACAAGCGGTTGGAATGGTTTATAGAAAAAAATAACATTTTATCACCACATACTACTGGCTTTAGAAAGTGTCGCGCCACGACAGATAACCTTACTGCATTAGTTTCAAGAATACAGACTGGTTTTTCACACAATCAAATGACCATAGCTTCGTTTATAGACATTGAAAATGCATATAACAATGTAGATATAAAAACTATGATAAATATAATGCAACAGTTAGGCATCAGTACATTAATATGCAGATATTTGTGGAATTTCTTAAAAGAAAGATGTTTAAAAATTCAAACACCAACATACGAATTTGGTAGAAACACGTGTCGAGGCTTAGCTCAAGGTGACCCTTTATCCTCTCTGCTTTTTAATATAGCAACGATCAATATCTGTAAAAGTATAAATAATGTTCACATTTCGCAATATGCAGATGACTTCGTCATGTATATTAGCTGCGATTGTTTGGAGGAGGGAAGAAAGCAACTGCAATCGGCCATAAATAAATGCGTCGATATTCTTTCAGTTGTTGGATTAGAAATCTCACCATTAACCCAGTTGTTACTGAAACTTTTTTTTTATCTCGAATCACAGTCATTTTTTAGTATTGTTACCTTGATGCATATGGTAAACATGGAAAAATGCCAAAAAAAATCTGAGTTTTCAGGAAAGCTCGGAAAATGCGGATCGTTTTAACGATCAGTAGTAATAGGCAGGTAGGTTAACGCTCATATAACTACCACTTTATCGATTGTATCCTATTTTAAATTAAAGAAACACAGTTATTACAATGAAAAAGGCTTTATTATCTAAATGAAAAAGTTAATCAACAAACAAGTCTATGTAGGAGTATGGTAAGCAACAAAACATGTTTTAGGGTGCAAGTGGATTTTACATTTTTGACAGGTGAAGTTTGTATTTTTTTTGCAAAGCGAACATCGAAGCTGAGAGTCGTTGTACTCTACTAGATGATCAACTCTATCGTAGCGTGAAGTTTCTCTGTAAGTTCTAGGAGTGGGACAAGGACCGCGTTTCTCATTTTTTTTATACGTTTCCAAGATACCTCTGGCGATAGTCCTCCGGAATGTGAGATGATCGTACTCTCCTCCATTAGTTTTGTAAAGTTGCCACGCATTGTGAGTCGCCATGTCCAAGCAGTGACAAAACAATGAGAAATACCATTTCTTGCCACGGATAGATGTACGATAAAGACCAATGTTTTGGTCGGACCTATCGACGCCATGTTTTCATTGTAGCTTTTTATAATTGCAGGCTGATCAATGTATATATATTTTTTCTGCTGCTGCGAGAACCGTTTAGCTTTATGTAAGGGCTCGATGTTTTCTGAATTGGATGCTACTGACACCACACTATTATCATTCCATTTGCAAACCAAAATATTCTCTGGTTGGCTAGACTTATACTTGAATGTGCCTCTTTCTGTCTTCTTGAGTTCTTTATTGGACGGCAAAGGACACTTTTTTGTACGGTCCTCGCGAATCGTTCCAGTGGCTTTGAGTCCTCTGTTACTCAATTCGTGAAAGAGTGGAATAGAACTAAAGAAATTGTCAAAAAATAAGTGACAAGGCACACCTGGGTGTCGATATTGTAAATGATCAGCAAAACGCAAAATCACACCAGCTCCCATACCTAACTGCCTATAAGCCGGTGGAATAATTGCTGCATGGCCTTGGTACGGATCAAACCATAGTACGTATCCCAATCTAGTCGCTCCAACCCAGAACTTATACCCCCATCTAATCGGTTTTCCACGTATAAATTGTTTACAGCTGTGTCCTCCATAATAAGGTACCATAGCCTCGTCTATGCTGTACATTTCTTCTAAAGGAGCCATATTCAGGAATATTTCGTTTAGGATATTGAAAAGCGGTCTCAACTTTGCAAATTTGTCACGCTCAGTAGTTATCTGAGTATTGTCACAACAGTGGAGGTGAGTCATGATAAATGTAAATCTATCCCTCGACATGGCGTTATATATAATACAAAAATCAGTGTCTGATGATTTCTCCCAGTACATGTATCTTCGGGGAACTACGATATATCCACTGTAAAGAAGTATAGCAAGGAAACACTTCATTTCACTCGTTGTCACATTGCCCACTTTATTCTTTTGAATCGCGTAAATATTTGTATATTTGACCAATAATTCGATAACTAAGTCATCAAACATACAGTCAAAGTAATACATGGGCGTTTGAAGGTGTCTTGGCCCATAGTTTTCTTGCCATTGTGGTCGGTCGTGAGCATTATGGCGATTTCTCCAAGTATAATTTTGAGTTTTTGGTACGGTTGTGTCAACAAAAGGAACGGCTGACGTGCTGCTAATAGCTGGAGCTGAGTTAGATGTAGATGGCTCTTGACGACCTTCCACAATGAGGGGTTCTTCGGTAGTTCGACTTCTTTTTGCTAAGGAGGACAAGGGTACACTGTCCTTGTCACTTTCGGAACACATGTATTCTGTCTCAGCAGGAGCTCTTAGCTGCGAACCTAGATAGAAAAAAAAAAAACTGACATGAGAAAATAACGTAAAGATTTATATGACATCTATATCAAACCTGGAAGATTGTTCAGAGTTACAAACTCCTCATCACCAGAATCTTCATCTGTGACATCAGCATTCGCGTTATCTGGTGGTAAAATAGTTATATTTCTTGGAAATGGGGCATCATCATCTAATTGTTCCAATTCGTCAACGATTTCATTGAGAGACAATGGTTTGGTATTCCTGGGTCTGAAAGTCAAAAATACATCCCTAAATTACGACCGATCGTTAAAACGATCATCAAATATAACATCATTTTTTTTATTTAAAAGATATGACAAGATCAAATTTTAATTCACAGTTTTGTTAGACAGGATATAAATTTATAAAAAACGTGCATAAAATAATTTTCAATCACAAGCTAATTTGTAAACACTTACCGTTTTGAAGACATAGTGAAAGTTAATTACGCTAATACGAACTAAAATACAAAATCACTTCAAGATTTTGATCACAAGATAATTTTCTATGCACCGAAACACTGTCAAACGATCACTGCGGCGATTGGTATACAATAAGCAAAAATTATCCGCTCGTTATTATTTTTAAATTGAGGGTATTCCCCAGTATATTTTTTGATCTTTATAACGATCGGTCGTTATAAATGGGTTAAAGTCTAAAATATGCATATTTAAAAGAGGGTATCGACGAGAATCAATAAACATATACATTAATGGCGTGACGGTGGAAGTTTGTAGACAGCGTGAAATATTTGGGGCTATGGATAGATAGGTCTCTACGCTGGGCAAAACATGTCAACGAGCTAAAGGCAAAATGTCTGCATCTCGTAAATATTTTTAAAACACTGGCTGGATCTTGTTGGGGTATCCACCCGATTAACCTGAGACGTATATATATAGCTATGATTCGTAGCAAGCTGGATTACGCGAGTCTATTGTATGGAAGCAGTTGCAATACACATTTGGGCAAATTAGACAGGGTTCAAAACCAGTGCATGCGTATTATCGGAGGATTTATAAAAAGCACAGCAATACATGTAATGGAATGTGAACTCTATCTACAGCCATTAAAAACACGCAGGTATTACCTAGCCGGTAAGTTTTGGTTAAAATCGAAATCCCTATGTAGTGAAATTATTAGCATCCTAGAAAAATTAAATGACCTATCTCAAACCGGTTACTGGAGACGCAGAGATAAGCCCTTGTTAGTTTCAGTGCATGAGTATCTTAAAAATACTTGTATTCATTCGAGCAAACAACTAGATATGTATTCGTTAAGCACATGGGTCAGCAATGTGGATCTTTCATCAATACTTCGACCAGATATCGAGGGCGCTGATAAGCCAAAACACCGGTATCAGTCATGGCAGCTAAGAGAAATATGTTTTGATTTTTTAATGCTTAAATACTCCGGTTTCTACAAAATCTATACCGACGGTTCGAAAGATAAGGAAGGTTTCAGTGGTTTAGCTATGTATGACGCACAAACAAATAGTTCCATCCAATTGCGAATCAATATGAAAATCTCAATAATGCATACAGAGTTATTGGCTATCGCTGAAGCTGTTTCTTACATAGATTCCTTTGAGGCGGGTAAATATGTAATTTTAACAGATTCCAAGAGTGCTATTTATCATTTGGCTCGATGTACCTCGAATTTTCGAGGAACACCGATAGCTTACAGCATCTTGGAATCGCTATATAAGTTAAAGAGCACAAATAAAATTGTTCAAATACAATGGGTACCTTCACACATCGGTGTACCGGGAAATGTAGAAGCCGATCACTTAGCCAAAGACGCAGTCACTAACGGTATACCACATCTCTGCTTACCACTTTATACGGATCGGTTGTACGTTGTAAAAAAGAAAAGTACTGAGATGTGGACAGAATACTTTGACGAGAGAGCATTAAATAAAGGCATTTGGTACAAGACAATTCAACCCGGCCTGTCGCGTTCACCGTGGTTTGTTGGTACTACCATACCAAGAGCTATTCTTGTGATTGCTATGAGACTTCGGTCCGGGCACATTCCACTAAACAGTTTCGCATACCTCATGGGGAAATCCAACTCACCTAACTGCACGGAGTGCAATATTGTAGAAGATGTTTATCACATATTAGTGGAATGTGCCCGGAACGAGGCGGAAAGGTGTATGCTAAAATACGAAACTGGAATCGACCTGAAAGAGATAGGTATTTGTAATAACATTTTGGCCCACCCCCAATCAGAGGAAGCCAGAATGCTAATGCTAAATTAGCTATTAAGCGCAGATAGTAAGCTTGTAAGAGGGTGGCATGATCATGTCTGATCAAACCCTCCTTTTTATTTAATAAAGATTTAAAAAAAAAAAAGAAAAATTTGAGGAATCATGTAAAATAAAGAGTAAAATAAAGTTTACTTCTTACTATTATATGTATGTGAAGAAGTAAAATCTTTTTAAGTATATAATTTTAAAATGTAAAATTTTCACTTGATTTTGAAATAGCTACGCTATCAAATAAGCACGTGTTAATATATTGTGTTGCCACTGAACTACTTTTTTACGTGTATTATGAGATAATATTAACAAATTCACATATTTTTGTTGTGGAGTTGCTATACCTCTTCACTTGCTAGCTATCTTGAACGTCGTAACTGTTAATGGTAATGTGAAGAATTGCGATGCTATTTTTGGGATATTCAATAACAGGATCAAATTTTGGGGGGAAAGAGGACAAAATGCACAGGTCAAACATTTGTATACTATACATGTGTATAATATACATATATTATGTATATCAGTCATCAGGTCACCATACTAGTTTGGGACCAGAACATATTGTGTAGATGTTGTCATATATAATAAAAGATATTCGCCTACACCGGTGAAAAGTTTTAATTTTAAACCTATAACTCCAGAATACAATTTTTGCTAAAATAAGCAAAGTGGCAATAAAATAAATCAGCGGGATTTGTATTATTAATTTATTTTGAGGGTAGGCGAAATAACCTGTTTCCAAAAATTGCCCTTTGGTTCTCGCACTTCATTTCAAATACAAATTGATTGCTATGAGTCACATAAGGCTAGGGCTACACAAATGATTAGCGGAATGAAAACCTTGTATTATTTCCAGAAATCGCGGCTTCCAAGAAGTAGTAACCCCCAACATGTACAACGCAAAGTTATGGCAGACTTCAGGTCATTGGGCTCACTACTCAGAGAACATGTTCTCATTTGACGTAGAAAAGGAAACTTTTGCGCTGAAACCCATGAACTGTCCCGGACATTGGTAAGTACTGCTTTATTCATTGTCCATGGTGGTAGGACACTTCCGCCTGGCTAGCTATCCTGCTCAAGCTTGAGAATCTGCCGCTAAACATCTAACAGTGATGTTTTTCTGGTGGAGTTCATATTCAATATTTTCTGGTGGCGTTAAATGATTCCAATACTATTACCACAGTTATATTTACCGGTACAAGAAAAGTATATTAGAGCCAGGCGGCACAATTTTTTTACATGTCGAATTGCCAATACACAGCTTGGTCGCCAGTCCCCGATGTACCGGGTGTTGCGATTACTCAATCTTTTATGCAGACACCAGTCCCTGGACTTATTCCACTGCAACCCACTAGAATTTCACAGAGCGGCAATGGATTTCGTCACTGGACAGAACCTTATTTCAATGTAGTTTCTGTAAAATATGTAGTAGTATATCGTGGATTACTAATATAAATGTATGTAGGTATATTTTTCTGTAGTTATTTTTACTAAAGTATTTGGTATTTCTCTCTCTTTTAGTAAATTTTTTAATTAGTATTAATATGTGTAATTTGTAGAATATATGTGTAATAGGTATATTAAGATTTTGTATATTTGCTTGTTGATCATTGGGTAAGCTAATTCGATAACTCTCATGCATACCCAAGAGCATGTATATAATTCAAATAAAATAATTAAAGTTCCGGCAGCTGCCCTTGAGAGTCAGTCGGTATACTAGTTCTAGTGTAATACCTTCGACCGCATCATCACTGACCATCAAGGGAGATGGTGTGATGGGAGTGGTTAAACACTAGTTTATCAAGTATATTTTTTTTACAGAATCATAAATTTGGGGACAGCGGGATATCCTCTTGGCTTATAAACTCACTATCGATCAACATAATATTACGGCTTAGTTAGTTGCGACTCTGCATTCGAAGCCTGTGGTCTCAGGTTCGTTTCGTCGCCGGTAAATATGTATACGATAAGCACAAATGTTTATACTCGGGACTTAGATATTGTGATGTGTTTTCAATTGTGTTCATGTCTCCCGCATCACAGGGAATCCTAATGCGGGGGCATGAGTGTGTGAACGTAATTTATTCACATATTAATAATCAGCAAACGCATTACAGAGACCGAATATCATATCGTTAAATTTGAATAAACCCATAAGCATTGTACGAGTACCAGCGGAAGTCTAGTTAAATATTGCCTTTAATTTCATATTCATTTATAATTTATTCACATATTAATAATCAGCAAACGCATTACAGAGACCGATTATCATGTCGTTAAACTTGTATAAACCCATAAGCATCGTACTAGCGGAAGTCTAGTTAAATATTGCCTTTAATTTCATATACATATTTATTTTTCTTTAAATACATCTGAAGTTTCGCGGGCACTCATTTGTTATTCAGCTCGAATAGCACACTGTTGCAGACTAAAGATGACTGTTGATTTAGAGTTTGAAGTAAATGAATCCAGCAATAAAAACGTACAATTGTCTTATCGTAAAATCCGAAGCGCTCGCAGCGGAGCTTGACTTGGCGATCGTAACCGATCAACAATTTAAGCAACGCTTGCTAGGGTCAGTATTTGGATGGGTGACCGCCATTAGCATTATTCAACTAAGCGCTTCAACCAAGGCTATGCGCTATCTGCTGCCAGCGGATACTTAACTATTTTGGACATGTGGCTCGTAGAAACCCTGACAGCCTAGAGAAGCTCATAGTAGTTGGCCAGGTCGACGGGAAAAGGCCACGCGGTCGCTCACCTACCCGATGGACAGACGTAGTAAAGAAGCTTACCGGCCTGCCAATAACGAAAGCTATTAAGACCGCCGAAGACAGAACCACGTGGAAAAGCATAGTACATCGAGCGGTCCACCATTCAGACTAGACACGACCTTCAGCAATGAAGATGCCGACTATGATGATGATGAACTAAGCGCTTCCGTGCTTCGGAGGGCACGTTAAGCCGTCGGTACCGGTTGTTTGTCTTATGACAGTCGTAGGGCTAATTCGAAGGCCTTCGGCAGACATGGATTGGGCACTAGCCAATCCACCAGGCCACAGAGGGACCGCGTGGTGGATTATGGCTCTAATCCTCTCTCACTGACAGGAAGGCTCGAGTTCCAGCAGTGGGAACATAATAGCCTGATTATGTTATCTCTCTTTAAATACACCTATTAGAGCTTCGCGGGCACTCGATTTCTTATTCAGCTTGAATAGCACATTTTTTGCAGAGATAAAATACCCGTTTGATTTAGAATTCGAAGTAGATTAATCCAGCCATAGAAACGTTCAATTCTCCTAATGTGAAATCCCAATATTTGTTTCGTTCTAGCCTAATGTTTGACAACCGCATTCGTTCATGGCGCGAGCTACCCCTGCGGTTAGCAGACTTCGGAGTGTTACATCGCAACGAGCTGAGCGGTGCGTTGACCGGTCTCACGCGCGTGCGCCGTTTCCAGCAGGACGATGCGCACATATTCTGTGCGCCGCACTCTATCGAACAGGAGATGGTGAGTAAAAAACTTATTTGTTCCCTATTTTCAACTGACTCCAAAAAAGGAGGAGTTCTCAATTAGTATGTATTTTTTTATGTTTGTTACCTCAATCTTTCCACTGGGTGAACCAATTTTGATGATTCTTTTTTTATTTGAAAGCTGTTCCTTCCCGTGTGGACCCGTTTAAATTTCACCCAATTCGGTTTATGCGGTTTTTGGGTTAAAGTCCAATAACTGAAAAGTGTTTTGTCTACGATATCCTTATTGACGGTGAATGACCATTATCCCGTAAGTAGCAAAGATCACTAAACTGAGTGAAAAAAATGTTTACAAAAAAATTGAACCGATTTCAACACAAACCGATTTGAACAATTTCGAAGTCGGTACTCGGTATCATGTCCACAATATTGTGATAATAGGTACTTTTGAACTATCATGATACCGACTTCAACAAGTTATTTCACACTATTTGGTGTTGAAATAGGTTTTTGGTAAATTTATTTTTAATTTATAGAATGCTTACAGAGTTGACACCATTAAATTTATCACCGATATTTTTGCTGATAATTTGTTTTGATTTATATAACAGGTGGGATGTCTAGAGTTCCTGGAAGCAGTGTACACGACCTTCGGGTTTACCTTCCAACTGAAGCTGTCCACGCGACCTGAGAAGTTCCTCGGAGATCTCGCCACCTGGGACCAAGCTGAAAAGGTGAACATATAACCAAACTTAAAAGTTTCTAATAGATTTTCGTACCCAAAAGGTAAAACGGGACCCTAATATTAAGACTCCGCTGTCCGTTCATCTGCCTGCCTGTCTGTCTGTTTGTCTGTTTGTCTGTCCGTCGGTAACCAGGCTCACCGTGATAATTAGACAGTTGTAATTTTCAATATTTATGTATATCTGTTGCCGCTATACCAACAAATACAAGAAAAAAAAAATTGAATTTGACCTTGATAAGTAGGTAATACCGATCATTGGTAATTGCCTTCTTATCGAGGTCAAATTCTGTTCATTAGTTTAAAAATGTATCCAATTGATTGATGCATTTCGTAGATACGGCCAGGTGCCCAGATCGCACCCTGGCCTTTTCAAGAAATTTGGATCCTAGTATAAATTTTCTTTCTAACTCTCTATTCATTTTTTATTGTTTGATAAGAAGCTTGAGCACCGAGACATGCTTATTCAAACTTACCACTATTATTTAGAGATTTGACTTGACTAACAGTTCGACAAATAACAGCCAACTTAGAAGGCTACGTTCCGGGAAGGACCGAAATCACTCGCGACGTTCGCCCACCCATTCCCTTAAAAGCCCACGGTCATCGTGAGCGAACTCGATACGTCATCGATGTTGATCGATGACGTCACCGAAAACGCTCACAACGCTTGCAGATCGTAGGTGGGTTTTCGCGATCGTTTACGAGCTGTCACTGTCAAGCACCAAATATATATGAGTTTTTGACAGAAAAGTTGGCGCGCTTTTCGCGACCGCGTAACCGTTCCGCTTGGGTTGAACATTGCAAGCATTCATTCCAACCGGAACGCTAAACCGGGGCGCGACAGTTGTGAGCGTTGACGGCGCTTCCCGGAACGTAGCCTTAGTCTAACAATAAAGGTTTTATTCAAACGGTATTTTTAAATGTACAAGAAGAAGCAATTTAATCTTAGTAATAATGGTTCTTAATTTACGATTTAAAAAATATAGAAATGTATGCATTTTTGAATAAGTATCAACAAAAATTATATTTATTTTACTATAACTGTATCATTGTAAGATATCTTTTTAATAAAAGGGAAGAGAATAGAAGAATAAATTAGAGAATAAAAGGGATTTGAATTTTGAATATGGATATTGTAAGTAAATATTCCAATCACTAAGGCTGTATACAGAAAGAAAGCTGGTAGCCGGCGCCGATCTACCAGCGCTTATCGGCGCTGGTTCATTCAGGTACCAGTTACATAAAGGAAGCAGATTGAAGCCGAACGAGCAAAATGTCGTATTAATCGGACGATGATTTGTTTGGCGGCATCAGCGCTGACCGGCGCGTGTCGGCGCTTATCGGCGCTTGTTCATATAAATGTCTGCGCCGGTTACCTGCGAGGGCCGGTTCCTATAAGCGCTGGTAGGCTGCCAGCTTTCTTTCTGTATACGGCTTAACATCGTATGAACGCAAGTAGGTAACAGGCAGTAAAGAAACCGCGCGCCAAATAAAAATAAATTTGTGTAGAAGTAAAAATACTCGCCAAATACATTCCGCCTTCGTACGTATTGTAATGCATGCTCATTAATTCGAATTTTACTTAAATTTATTTTCATTAAAAAAATCTCTAATTATTTCTATTTTATGTCTTACTCTACCTAATTTTATGTAAATTAATAAACTTGATATTCATATTAATAAGTTGCACTTACTTATTTTCTCATAGGGGGTGCCAAATAGTAAAGTTTTCATTTTTCGATCTGGATTCAAAGAAAAACTCTCGCCTTAAAAATAGTTGTTTGCACCATTGGTAAAAATCCCGTATTCATTTTGTACCACAGGCGTTGAGAGATTCATTGGAGCGCTTCGGCAAGCCATGGCAACTGAACCCAGGCGACGGTGCGTTCTACGGGCCCAAGATCGACATCACCATCCAGGACGCGTTGCGCCGCTCGCATCAATGCGCAACTATCCAACTGGATTTCCAACTGCCCGAGCGGTTCAATCTCAACTATGTTAGGTGAGCGTTAAGTATAATCATTCCTTTTTTTATTTAGAAATATGGGATAACTCATGTAATATTTATCGGCAGGGTCGCATTATCCATAAGGCGGCTTAGGCAACGGCCTAGGGACCCACGTAGCTCTGTGAGCCCCTAACCAATGGCCACACACCAAGAACAAAACGTTTCATCTAACATTTTTTATGTAAATTTTATACTTCCTCAATACAATACCTTCTTTTCGACGCATGTTGTCCATTCATGAAATACTTTATACATAGTAGAAGTAACAATAGCCGTTGATGGATCGGGAAAATAATAACGACGAGATCCTTTTTTTGTTCCATTATGGCTTCGCACGGTTTGAGCATATAGCCAGTTCTAAAGTAATATTTTTTATATAATAAATTGCCTGATTCGGACAAAAGTGGTCAAATATAGTCCATCATCCATCGTCATTGTTCGTCAATTTGTCCTAAGTCAAGTCCGAAACATATATTTTAAAAAGTCAGCTAAAGGTAAGAAAAGGGGCTCCGAGAATTGCATTGCCTAGGGGCCCCAATGGGGTTAACCCTATAGTGTAGCGTTCTTACCTTAGTTAAAATGAAAACCATTTAATATTATGTGCAGGCACCGGCCGTCCGATCCGGGCCGGCTCGTACCTGGCCGTTAATCTATGTCGCAGCCGCCCGGCAACGTTCGACTCCACCCTTGGTTGTTTGTGCGACACATAGAGTCAGCCACACAGATCCGCGCTAGACGCATATTATTGTCTTAGTTAAGTTTAACGTTTTATAAGTGATTATCGTGTTCTCATTGTGCCGGTCATCATCACCACCTCCACAATAGTTTCGTCCACATCCGGTGGTCTTTTTCAAGAGTGTTCGGGACGCCCTCGTCGATAACGTTTCGATTAGCACTGACGCTCTGGACTGCTCTGGTCCCGAACCTCCAATGAGTGAAAACCACTTTAGTTTTAATAATATAATCAGCCCGCTATGTTGCTCACAGCTGGGACTTTGCCAATATTATTAAATAAAAGCTTAATTATGTAGCTTTACTAATATATATATAATAAAGTATCTTACGGTTTTTTTTCACATAAATAAGTCACTTTACTGCATAAGTCACGTATATCAAAACAAGACAAAACACATTTCAAAGTACTAGGAACTTCAGAGGAGGAAATAGACGCTAGGTTGAAATTACACGTTATCATGGCGGGGAAAATATCTAACGACGGTCATCATGGATTTTGTTCAATTATTCCTAATTAAGTGATCCTTCTAGTTTTGACGTGAAATAGTGATGAATTATTAAATGTTCGTAATGGTGCTCGACTGTAGACAGACACAGAACACAGAACAAAATCATGAAACGTTTTAGTGTTTTCCTCGTCATTTGATAAGTTTAATAATGTATCCTCCGCTTTACTAGAATGTGACTTAGAGAGGACAGTGACTTGATGATATACTTATATATGTTACTGTGACTTGAATCTGCTTACACATACACGTAATTTGTATAATTACCAAAAAATAAACATCACTATATGCTGCTGGTACTTAATACATACATGGGAAGAATATTTAAAACAACTTTAAAAAAAAAATCCCACATAATCATCAATATTTGGTCAAACGTCTAGATTGATTCACACCTACAAATTTTATTCTAGGCATTTCCACTATTCATGAAGATATACTACATGCGCGCGGTTTATGCATGAAACTTAACACCCCTACATAGAAATGTATCATTCATAATCATAACATTCGGCAAACTCGCGTCCTAGCTCGTTAGTACATATTATTATTCATTCTGTGCGCTCGGGCATTCTCGCAAGACCTGGCCACCGGACCAACCCCGCACCCTCCGCCCTGCCACCGCACGGCCTTTGTTTCTTCCGAAAACGAACGAACGAAAGCCGAAACTCGACAATCTCTTTCACACCGAACGCTCGGGTGGGGGGTGTAAGAAAGAGTAAGAGAGATATTTTTTCACTGACGCGAATCATGTGTTTTCATTAATAAGTTGTACATAGGCATGTAGTATTTTTGTTAAGATGGTGTCCATACTTTTAGATGGAATTTTAGAAAACTTTAACAATTAATAATTATTTCACTGTGAAGTAATAAAACATTTTGACTACATATCTACAATGTATTAACACTTTTGTACCGCCCATTTTTTTTTTGGTAATTATACAAATTACGTGTATAGAAGTCATAAGATGCAACTATAAATAGGTATTTACCTGAATAACTTGAGAAATGGCAAATGTACATGATGTTACGAGTCCACTTATGAAGGAGGAAAAAATATCGGAGTACCTTCTATATAAGGTCTTTGTTAAATTAGTGCACGATATTCAATGGGGTTGTTTGGAATCGATACCTGGTGATGAAGGTAAAAGAAAATATTACTTTTTTTTATAGTAATAGATAACAGTAACTACGCGAGACATACTTACCCACTTAGAATAGGTACAACGTGAGGGAGCTCGGGTATAGTTGCGGGTGGGGCCCTAACTATCTCATCAACGAGCTCGAAGAAGACTGCGTCATGATGTGGCAATTGACACCGTGCCATCCTTAGAAGAAGGAGATGCGAAAAGCTCTGAGTCGAGCCAAAGGGCAATATGTCTTGATGGTCCCAGTGCGTTCCTATGGAGATGCTGGGGTCATCAATAAGACATCGAAGAAGGCCACCGAGGGGGTTTTAGTGGAAAGTCCCACATAACCCGGACGCTCCCCATAGTGTCCGGGTATCTAATAAGATTTCTCCCTCGTAAACAAATAAAAAGGTACAACGTGCGGACGATGACCCGCCCGGGCCCCCCGTCGTTTAGGCATAGACATCAGCTGCGTAAACGTTGGCGAGTAGGTAGGTTCCTAGGTCGTTGTACCTATTCTAAGTAGGTAGGTATGTCCCGCGTAGTGTAATGGAGCGGTGCCGTCGTGCGTTCAGTCGACGGTTCAATGAATATGAGTTCATAATAATGAAAAAAATGTTTTTTTTCTTTTACTTTATTGACCAGTTATAGATTCCAAACCAGCCCATTCAATATTGTGCACTAATTAACAAAGACCTGATATATGTTATTGTGTGTATGTTAGTGAAACGGGTGACAAGAAGCGTCCAGTGATCATCCACCGCGCGATCCTCGGCTCCGTGGAGAGGATGATCGCGATCCTGAGCGAGTCGTACGCGGGCAAGTGGCCCTTCTGGCTGTCGCCGCGACAAGTGCAGGTCGTGCCCGTCGGACCCGCCTTCGACGACTACGCCGTGCAGGTAATATGCTTACACTGTAAGGGTGCTATCAGATAGCGGTCAGGCGGTCAAGCGTTCACGCGGTCAGTTTTGCGTTGGTGCGTGCAGTTGCTCACGAATTCCGCTGTTGGACGTTCTACGCGGTACCACTACTGTCACCATGTTTTTGGCAATAGTTTTTTTTATTGGAAAACTAATTATTGATTTTGTGGTCATTATCAGCATTAATCCTTCTTATACGGTGGTAATTAAAACAAAAGATTTAATGAATGAATCGGACGTAAATGTACGTCTCTGGTACGCAAAGGGTTAAGACGGAAAAGTAAAATATTGGATGCACCCACTAAATAAGTATAGAGAACAAGTTCGGGAATTTCATAATTTTTTTTTCTAAATGTCAAACAGGGGATGTTATAATTTTATTTTTTTCGGATGGCAAATGATTGCTTCAATATACTGTAATAACTATATAAAAAAATTAAGCGTAACTTAGCTAAACAATATACTAAGTAGAGGAAAGCCATTTCAGAAATAGAAATAATGGTAGTATGTTTGAGGTAAATTAATTTATTCCTTGTACATACGAGTGTACATTTAGGAATTAATAGTTATTAATTAACTCAATTAACGCGAACGCGTGACTGCCTTTTGTGTGGTAAGACCCTGATGGTAGTCTATGTATTTCTTGTTCCTAACTATTACTGACATTGTTAAATGGTAAAACCGGCAAACACTAACGTCTATCATCTAGTCGTTATACTCGGGCTCTGCAGCCCGCAGTGCGCGATGAGCGGCCCTCGTTGCTAGACCACGGTCTCCATGAGGACGGGCATCAGTACTGCCCGAACACCGGTCGGAGTGTAACGTCTAGAAGATAGACGTGAGTGTTTGCCGGTTTTATCATTTATTACTGACATCAATCAAAAATAGTCTGTTGTTGTTTTGCGTTACAATAGGCGAGTCTTATGTCTGTGTATGTGTACCTAGCTACAATATCTTTACACGTGTCACGTGTAGCTGGAACTTCACCCGTCGTATTTGCAATATCAATAACTTTAGTGTGGTCCTAACCACCTTGTGTACGAGGGCGGGTCAATAAGTCCGTGACTTTTGGAATAAAACACAAGATTTTTTGATAAATAAATCATTTTATTTTTCAACGTAGTCTCCCTTGAGCTCTATACACTTTGTCCAACGCTTCTCCAATTTTTTTATCCCTTCCAAAAAATATGATTTGTCGAGGTCCTCAAAATAGGCCTTTAGTTGAGCAGTTTCCTGCAACTATACGATGGTAGGGAAGAATTATTGGTAAATACCTGGTTTACGTGGGTTATGTCGGGGGGCTCTGGGTCTGATGAGGGCTGGTGACCGTGAGTCCTAGGTGGAGGCGTCTTGCTGTCGACGTCGTGCTGAAAGGGGCTGAAGAACTGTTGTTCACTTGGTTATAGTTTGTAGTGTCTTATTGATGCACTGTTCACGCACTCGCGTACGCGTATTTTACGTCGGTAAAATTTGGGGGCGTATCCGACTCGTGGCGAAACGGCGGCGGTGCAGAGCGGATTTACGGGTAAACACGGGCTGATTTGGGAGGTGGTGTGTGGCCGTGCCGAACACACCCTGAAGGTCACTCGCGGCGGGGTCAATCGCGGTGACTCGTGCCGATACTGGCGGTTGCCACGCGGTCGCTACGCGGAGCGCAGCGGTACACGTCCGCCAGTTACGACTATAAAAGGGTGACTATTTCCGCTTCCCTTCAGCCGCTTGCTTCTAGTTATGACAGCTGAGGACAGCGGCGGTGGGGCGCGCGGGGGCGAGTGCGCGCCTTGAGGTGACGTCACGCTTTGGCGTGAACAGCCTTTGTTTGCGAGATGACTTCATCATTGGAGTCAAATCTTTTTCCACCAAGCCATTTCTTCAGGTTTGGGAACAAGAAGTAGTCACTCGGAGCCAAATCTGGAGAATAGGGCGGATGAGGGAACAATTCATAGCCCAATTCATGGATTTTTGCCATGGCAACTGCACATGTGCACCCTTGCATTGTCTTGGTGGAAAAGAACTTTTTTCTTGGCCAAATGAGGTCGGTTTTTTTTCAAAAAAGTCGTTTTCAAAAATCGGTCCAATAAGTTGGCATAATATTCCCCATTGATTGTTCTTCCCTTTTGAAGGTAGTCAATGTGGATTATCCCGCGTGCATCCCAAAAAACAGTCGCCATAACTTTATTGGCTGACAAACCCACCTTGGCCTTCTTTGGCGCCGATTCACCCTTAGAAACCCACTGTTTTGACTGTTGTTTGGTTTCTGGTGTGTTGTGATGGATCCATGTTTCGTCCACGGTTACAAAACGGCGGAAAAACTCCTCCATATTGCGATTAAACAACGCCAAACCTTCCTGTGAAGTTGTTACACGATTGCGTTTGTGGTCGACTGTGAGCAAACGCGGCACCCATCTTGCGGAAAGCTTTCTCATGCCCAAGTGATCATTCAGAATTGAAACCACTGAGCCATGCGAGATCCCTACGGCTTTCACAATCTCTTGCACTTTCAATCTTCGGTCGGCCAACACCATATCGTGAATTTTTCGATTGTTTCGGGTGAAGAAACCTCAACTGGGCGTCCAGGACGTTCGGCATCTTCAGTGCTTGTACGGCCACAACGAAATTCAGTAAACCACTTTTTTACTATTGAAATCGATGGTGCAGAGTCCCCATAGTATTTATCAAGCTTAGCCTTGGTCTCGGTAATGGTTGTTTTTCGCAAAAAATAATGCTTAAGCACACGAAATTCACTTTTTTCCATTTCTTCCTCAAATTACTGGGTAGTCTGATAAAGATAGCTGTCAAACACAAACTAACTGACGCAGCAAGTTCAAATTTTGACAGGAGTCAACTGACAGATGCCTGTTGACAGGAGTAGTGTTGCTTTTTCACTAAAGAGGTCAGAAATTCAAAAAGTCACGGACTTATTGACCCGCCCTCGTATCACTTACCTCATAGCTTACACAACATTATATGAGATTTTTCCAATATTATATATATATATAATATTATGCTATTATAAAAAGTGCACATTTCTAGGAAGTACATAATTGTGTGTCAGTGCTGAGTAGTGAAGTAAGTTCTACATATAAAGGTCACAAGAACATAGTCTCCCCTTAATAAATACAGTAAGATAGGTGTGAAAACATATACTATTAGCAGTTGAAGTCAAATTAGATTTACTCATTAGCCTGTATATTGGCTAGATTGTAATGAAATGTCGTTTAACACGTACTTCATTTAAAAAAAAATCGGTGTGGCTGTGTCATGAACACGGCCGTGTGTTGTACGTGAATACGTTTCTCTAAATCAAAAGTTATACTACTTGCATATCACGATACGCAGCGAAATAACCTCAAAATGGCGGTGCTTCCTCCACCCCGCGCGATGCGTCACTGTTCTCGTTTATCGTAATTAATTCTTTGATTTATTAGCTATATCCTGTGGTATAATTTAATTTTGTATGTATAGGATAGATTCGATCTACAACGCCAAACTGTATCCCCCGATTTTGTTATCATTAGGTTTTCTTTGATTGCCCCCGTATGGTAGCAAATTTAAAGACGTATTCACGTCAAAATTTGTACTTACAATTTAAGTCGGTAAGTATCTCTACCGATCAATCCTTGCTTGGCACGGTTACGAGTCAGCGGTGCCCAACGGAATATGAACGCTCGTATCTTATAATAAAGTTCAATAAAGCGTGCAATGGGCTGGTCACATCAGTCGTAGAACCGACAACCGATGGAATAGACGGGTTCTCGAATGGAGACCGCGTCACGGCAAGCGTAGCGGGGACGACCTTCAGCCAGATGGAGCGACGATCTGTGCAAGGTAGCTGGCAGTCACTGGATGAGCAGAGCCGAAGGTCGGGCTCAGTGACGCGCTTTGGAAGAGGCTTATGTCCAGCAGTGGACTGTTACAGGCTGATGATGATGATGAAAGAGTGCAAGCAGGATCGGTCGTAAGAGTAGCCTAATTGGTATACTTAAAGTTGACTTCTGTTTGTAGAAATATTATTTATTCTGTGGTAATGGCAACTGATACATTTGTGCACAGGTGAATGAGCAGTTGTTCAAGGCCGGATTCAAATCGGAAGTGGACACCGACGCCGGAGACACGCTCAACAAGAAAGTGAGGAATGCACAGCTCGCACAGTTCAACTACATTTTAGGTATGTCTTTTAACATATTTTATAGTAATAGTTTCGGACGTCATGCACACAAGTTATTTAGGTCCCAAACTAGCCAGAGCCTGTACTATGGTAACACAGCAATCCTTGCACACTATTGCTCAACTGCAGACTATGACAATGGTTCCACCCAAGTACCAAGACAGTGTCTTGCTCAAGTGGCCTACCATATAGTAGTACAATTCCATACAACAAACAACTGCGCACGACACCTCCACTCGACATTCGGTAAGCAAGTGGTGAGACGGCGAGTGAAGGAGCGGGGTAGGTACAGGGCGTTCGGATTATAGAGGGGTTCGGATTAAAGAGGTCCTGCTATATGTAATTTTTCACAATTCAATTCTATTTTAACTTTTTTCCTTTAGTAGTGGATTCGTACTTAGGTACATTTGCCAAGTCTCGAGTTATTTAGGTAAATATTTATAGTTGCATCTAGTGAGATTTTTATTCAAGTAGTCCAGAGTCAAGTCATGGTCACATGAAAAAGTATGTTAATAAGTCACTGTCCTGCCTATGTCACGTTCTAGTAAAGCGCTGGATGTATTACTGCTTTATAAGGCAGTGAGGAAAATACAATAACGTTTTATGATTTGTATGTACACCTCGCCTACACTCGTGCCCCGTAACGAACCCTGATTGGTTCATAATCCACCAGAAGTTCGAGCGAAGCGTGTGAAAATGCTTTTGTTTGTCCGAATCTGTCACACTTCTCAACCGATTCTCGTCAAATTTTGTGAGCAGGTACTATATTTATATAGACTTTTTGTTGTATTGCATTTTTTAAACTAGAAGGTGTTGGCAATTTAACCCTTCAAGAGTCGTTATTTTATAACAATGAAATTTCTATTGTGTCCCTATGATGACCAACGACCTTTGATGGATTATGGTGCACGGTGAATACTCGTATTTATTCGGTTTAAGCTATGCATACACATACTGGCGTGGTTTAGAGCTTACATAGATACTTGTTAATTTGTAGTTACATTAATTATATTTGATTATTATTAATGTAAAATTAATTTCCAGTGGTCGGCGATCGTGAGAAAACCTCGGGCACAGTGAACGTCCGCACACGAGATAACAAGGTCCACGGGGAGATGTCCATCCCGGCACTTATCGACCATCTCAACCAGCTGGTGAAAGACAAAACTCTATCCGAGGATAGTGAACTTCTTAAATAGTTTAAGTAAACTAATACTTACTGTCAAGTCGAGGGAAATACTTGCGAAGTAAATTTTATCTTTATATACTGCCCGAAACACAATATAGGGTGTTTGGTAGAGGGACCGACAAACCAAATGAGCGTGTTCGGGGGACCACTTGGACAATACAAGTTGGCCAAAAAAAATCCCCGACCCCCCAATTTGTTTAACTTTTTTTTGTGATTTTTCCCTTTTTCCCCGAAATTGTACCTATTTACCACCATAACATTTGTAAAATCTGTTTTAGACCGGATGTTTTTAGTTGAATTTGGTCTCTAATACACCTTCAGGCCACGCAAAGCAAAATTGGATACAAAACAGAGCCAACTAACTGATTTAGTTTAAAAAAATTGGGGTGTCGAGGATTTTTTTTGGCCAACTTGTATTCTCCAAGTGGTCCCCCGAACACGCTCATTTGGTTTGTCGGTCCCTCTACCAAACACCCTGTATAAACTACTGCAGAGTTCATAGCACAAACTATTTTCGTAAAAGTATTCGTATCAAAAACGTTAACATGTCACGCTTCGACGTACAAACTATCTGTGTCACAGTCGCCGTAGATACATGTCAGTTTGTACTGTTTCACATGAACGACACGTTACTTTACACTTAGGCTGAGCGCAGACTTGAGTCACGATAGCTCTAAGACAAACTATTGCTTTTCAAAAGTTATGAAGACGCGCAAACTTCAAACAAAACGTCTCATAGACAAAATTGTCTAATACCTACAAGAACTGCACGGCGACAAGTCTGACTTCAGATTGTCGGCTTCCCTTTTGTATGTATGCGGGCGCGCACATTTGCAAATGAACGCGTAATTAGGACTGTTAATCTGTCCTCATCAGGGCAAAAAATAACAATAGATTTATGAATGAAACTAGCCTCGAATGAGGCTTGCTGATTCGGACAGATTAATACAACAGTATCAATGAAGTCTATTTTGATACTGAAAAATAATTGACGCAGACGTGCGCGTCGTCGTAGTAGACAAAACAGTTTCGTTTTAGATGTGCGACGTGTCATAGGCAAAACAATTTGGTTTTAGTTTTAAGACAGACTTGTCTATGTGAGGAAAGTCTGTCTTAAAACTGTCGTGACTCCAATGTGCACTCAGCCTTACGCAGTAATTCGTGCTAGGCACACGACTCAATGGATTCATAAGTTCATATGTATCTCAAAAAAGCTTAAATGTATACTTTAACTACTTCTCACAGATATTCCTTGGGGGATCGCAATTTGACTTTTTGTAGGGTTCTTACCTTAAAAGTAGAAAGAATAAAATTAATACCAACTTTCGGAAAATTGGTGTATAAAAACAAATTTTGATACACATAATTATCTAGTTGTAAAAAATATCTAAACAAAAATGAATTCAAGTGGTTCAGAATTGACGTCAGCACTGGAAGCATCGATTGTCGATACGATAAAATTTGACAGTAGGTAATTATCGATAAAAGTCCGTGATATAGCAATCACCGCAACATCAATGCGAGAGATAAGGTACGATAGATTATAGTCAGTTTATGGACGTGACAAGTTTATCGTGGATATATCCATGCTCGCATGCTGATTCGGTAAAACTATTATCATATTACATTATGAATACTTAACAGTAATAGTATACAGGTTGAGCCATTTAGATATATCAGTATGGGCAAGTGTGAAACTGTAAGACATACATAATATAACTGCATATTATTCACTTACTTACCCATACTCGTGGATACACTCTACTACAAACACATACACACCACACACAATACTCATACACATACACATGCGCGCTAGTAAACTTCTACTTATTGTATAATGTGCCTACTTCTTAACACTAAAATAAAAATACTTATGTTCATAGAGAACGCAAAAATATATAGATATATGTCGAATCTTAGACAACAACATGGGACGACACTGCCTCTCATGGTACAGGTTCATATCCTAGTATGGGAGGCAATGTACCACTGAGTTTTGTTACATATTATTATTACACAATAAACGTATTATTATTATTATTATTATTGACAGGCCTGTTGGTCTAGTGGTTAGTGACCCTGACTGCTATGCCGGAGGTCGTGGGTTCGATTCCCACCCAGGACAAATGTTTGTGTAATGAGCACGATCATTTGTTCTGTGTCTGGGTGTAATTTATCTATAATATGTATGTATTTAGAAATATATAAGTATGTTTATCAGTTGTCTAGTACCCATAACACAAGGTCTACTTAGCTTGGGACTAGATGGCGTTGTGTGATAGTTGTGGAATATTTATTTATTTATTATTATACAAAGATCTCTTTGTAGGAAACATGTCATTGATTTTAGTGACCATAAAAGTTGAACTTTGTATAGTCTCAGACATGCTCATATTGACGCATCTAAATGGGTCACCCTTTATACTATTCCCGCTCTATACAATGTACTTATATTTCTTATCTATCTACGTGAACTATCCTACTCTCCTCGACTATCTATCTACCAGTACTAGTACCTCGACTTAACTTAAAACATGTTGATATTGTCCAAGATATATTTATATTTGTGTTTGCCATACAAACTATTGGCAATTAATTTTAGTACACACTCATTTATCATAAGAATTTTCATTATTACAGTTTAAAGGCATTGAAAACTGCATTCTGTTATCTCTTCTGTTCAATAGGTGTGCAGCTTTATCTGTCTTACATTATGTTTTAATAGTTAAAGATCAACACATGATTATATTATTCGTTACCCATGTTACTACCAGTAGTAAGATCGGTTTTTTACCCGTGTTACAACTAACTGCTCTAGTATCACAGGATAATTTTCATTACCCGTATTACTACTGGCCAATATCTGGTTAGAAAATTCTAGTTGAAACTTCTTCCCTTTCCCAAAATCTTTCCGACAAAAATAACAAACTTACATGCGACTCAAAAATAACATCGATTTGGCTGTTATGTGAGCTGTGACAGCTGTCAAAGTGACAGTTGACGTCGTATTTTATGATTTTGATTTCACACTTGAGTACATCCTACTCGAAAATAACACCAATATAGGTCTTAGCTATGACAGCTGATCAGCGACACTTGATGACGTGTATTCCGATTTGGATTTCACACATAGACTACATCCGAATTAAAAACAACACGGATATAGAGCAGTTTCATAATGGCACATCTGCGTCCAATACAAATCAGCTGACGTATTTTTGGCGTCCGAAATATTGGTATTGTTATTATTATTTAAGATGTGTGTACAGTATTTTTGATAAGGTTGACCTATTGATTAGACATTAACTAAACCGCGTCAAAAGGTACAATGCCCCTCATAAAGTATCAACCTTGCTTTCCGAGTCGCGTCAACACTGCTTTTGGCGATATTATCACTATTTTCCATTCCATTTCAGTATCGCGCTTTTGACAGGTGAGATCTGTCGGCCATTCGGAATGGGTTGAAATTACGATCACGTTGCTAACGGCATGGAATACACGCACACACAGACATGCTAGCTATGGCATCACGCACACATCAACAAACTGTCATTTTTGACGGACTGCTCACGGTGATTTCAGTTTGTAGCGTGGTCGTTGAAATCGCAAAATGGCGTCCTTGGTGACGTAATCCATGACGTCACATGGGTCTACGTTGTCGCGCTTTCGTTGATTTGGAATGGCGATCACAGCGCCAAAAGTGATTTTGACGCCACTCGGAAAGCAAAGCAAGTGTAGTGCAAGTGAAATAGTACACAAGTTTATTTAAACTTTATATATGAGGTTTTGTACTAAAGTGTTCGGACGTACGGATTCATTCGTGGTGAGCGTTTCTTCATTTTCAGTTTCCTGTGGATGTAAAATTTTGTTTGTTTTAACTGTCCTTTCTCGGCATTTATTTATTGTATCAACTAGTGTAAAGTGATTTACATTAAAAGTTTGAAAAACATTTATTTATTTTTTTATATGTCCTCCAATTTCGTCCTAGTATGCGAGCTTACTCCGTCGCTTGGAGATAAATCTCGCTAATTAACTTTCATCATAACACTTAATTAGTATATACATATTAAGTTGAAAAACTGTCCAACCCTTCGTGTGATTGGTTAATATTGTGTCAAAGTTTTAGAACCTCCTTTTTGAAGTCGGTAGAAAATAATAGAAATCGTATGTAGTCCGGTAACCCTGGTTCTTGCGTAGATCCGCATTATTTTGAATACTCTTGTCGTACAACATACTTATCATTGAATACATTTAATTTCGCGATAGTTCATTTTGAGCATTGGAACTGCTCAAGACAAAGAGTCTTCGACCAATGTGTGTTACCAGTGATGACTTATGGCACTGAAACATGGTCTCTTACTATGGGCCTCATAGATAAGCTCAAAGGCGCACAACGAGCTATGGAGAGGGCTATGCTCGGGGTTTCTCTACGTGATCGAATCAGAAATGAGGAGATCCGTAGAAGAAGGAAAGTCACCGACAGCGCATAGAAGATTAGCCAGTGGAAGTGGGCAGGGCACATAGCACGCAGAACAGATGGCCGATGGGGCCGGAAGGTTCTGGAATGGAGACAACGGACCGGCAAGCGCAGCGTAGGTCGTCCACCGACACGGTGGACAGACGGCCTGATAAAGGTCGCAGGACGACGTTGGATGCCGGTCGCTCCCAACCGGTCCTTTTGAAAAATTATGGGGGAGGCATATGTTCAGCAGTGGACGTCCTACGGCTGAGATGATGATGATGATTGGAACTGCTTCTCAAACTAGTGAGCTAAAACGTGTTTATGAACATATATCCGATTCAATTATCAATATTCGGCCGCAGTGCTCAATGACCAGGTTTTTTTTGTTATGTCCTCAATTTTAACCCTGGTGTGCGAGCTTACTCCGTCGCTTTTCGTCGTGAAACAAATCTTGCTAATTAACTTTCATTAAGGTGGCTATGCGACATGGCTCTGGCTCTGGCATATAGCAATAACTTGATGATGATGATGAAAAGCATCTTTTGTCCTTCCCTGGGGTACAATCTACATCTTTACCAAATTTCATCGAAATCGGTGAAGTCGTTAGGCTGTATGTTGGTCCTGTGAATACAGGTCGAATTTTTAACACATCTAGACACTTTTACAATTCAATATAGTTTTATTGTCGCCGATGATTTTGATGGAAGGGGGGATTTTTTTAAAAAGGAGTATAGGCAGTTTGCTGCGGCGCTATTAACGGACTTTAAGGAGGAATTTCGAATAACAGCATAATTGGTAAAGTGGTTGGAAAAAATAGGTAGTGAAATTTGAAACTGGACGATTTCTGGAACATTCGGCAAGTACATTAAATTTGGTGCCATATAAAATACATGTATACCTATTTTATATGTAAAATTGGTCAAGTTTTGGCAAAATAGGTATGCTTATGTAAATTATTTCTGAACTTCGAAGACCTGCAGATAGCTCTGCGATAAATTGCCGCTGATTTGACTCGTGGTACTTACGCATGAAACACAGCGATTTCTAGCAAAAGTATGGCAACACTGGTCCCGGCTCCGATAACCATGAGTAAGACGACGGGCTTGAGGTCCATTATACCGACGCTGCTGAAGGCCGACGCTGTGTTGCCACAGCGAGGCTTCGGGACCTGGTAGCGCCGGTTCAGACAAGATTGGATGCCAGTTTCGCGAATGCGTTTGAATCTAAAAATAAAACGAGAAAACAAAGAAAATAGTTTAATGACCTGACTACAGTAATAATTAGCAAGCGCGCATTAAAGTGCATAAATTCGTCCTTATGAGCTTAGCCGTAGTCGGGAAATAATTGATTTATTTATTTTATAAGTCCACTTACATTGTGTACACTAATGCATTGTCAAAAAATTGCAATTTTAAATTAAACCAAATGTCACAATAATTACAGGTTAATACAGCATGCAATAATAAGTAAGATTAGTAAACATAACACAGTCAGAATTAACGTTAGAAACGGGGTAAAGGACCATTGGGCAGTAGGGACGTTCGGGCACCCCCTTATTCGATTCTTATAGTAGCTGTTTAAAAACTTCTACTATAGTACTTTAGATTAGTTGATGGGAACACCCAGAAACCAAATTTCGTATGTCATTTCGTTCAATTGTCAAAAGTTACAGTCGGTTGACGGTTTCACGAGTTCAAATCAAAAGTAAATATTTTGCTGTGACTTGAATGTGATTAACGAAGAAGTCTATGACAGAAGCTGAGTTTCTTTGTTTGTGTTTTTATTACTTGTTCATTAATGATTACTTTAACCTAATACTGGTAATAAGCTGGAACGCAAGAAACGTGAAAGGAAGAGGGTAGACCGTTCCGTCTGCTCATAACAATACCGCAGATACTTCAGTTTACTCGTGAACATGGCGCATGCAACTGTGCCGAAATATCGAGAGCTCACAATAAATACACATGGTAAATATCCCGTTTCTAACGTTAATTCTGGCATTTATGACCATGTCCGGTTAAAAACTTATACAGGGTGTTTGGTAGAGGGACCGACAAACCAAATGAGCGTGTTCGGGGGCCCACTTGGAGAATACAAGTTGGCCAAAAAAAATCCCCGACACCCCAATTTTTTTAAACTAAATCAGTTAGTTAGCTCTGTTTTGTATCCAATTTTGCTTTGCGTGGCCTGAAGGTGTATTAGAGACCAAATTCAACTAAAAACATCCGGTCTAAAACAGATTTTACAAATGTTATGTGGTAAATAGGTACAATTTCGGAGAAAAAGGGAAAAATCACAAAAAAAAGTTAAACATATTGTGGGGTCGAGGATTTTTTTAGGCCAATTTGTATTCTCCAAGTGGTTCCCGTGGTGGTTTACTTACGTAACTCTTATCAATTCTAGATAGGGTGAGTCCTTCTTGATGGGCACGTAAGGGTAGAATGTGTTCATGTAGTCGATATCCTTGAGGTCGCATTTCTCGCTTTCGAGGAATGTCTCTTCTATGCGTCGGTATATCGGCTCGTCGATGGCGTGGAACGCGAACAGGCCCTGGGGGTAAGTAGTAAATTTATTAAGAACAATTAATTTTTATACTTCATTCTTAAATATCATAAAAACGTTTGTACTCTGTCACGCTGTCTGTCTGTTTCGTTACCATATCACGTCTAAAGGCGTTTATACCACACCCACTCATAAAGTGTATCATTGCTCAATCATATACGGGTTACAAAGTTCGTCATTGTAAATTTGTAAATGTGCGGCGGGAAAAGATATTATATGGAATTTCATTCCTGCCCTGCTAGCGTTCTTTTGTTTTTTTAGCAGCGAACATAAAAAAAAATACCAATGTCAAATCTTAAAGGTTTTTAGGGAAAAAAGGGGTGGATGTTTTTTGTACTTGATTTTCAATGAAAGGATGCTGGCAACCTTTTACTGCACTACGAAAAAAAAACGAGCGCGGCAATTTGTTTTGTTATAAATTGTTTTTACTAAATTAACAATATAAAAGTAGGTACGCTTTTAATTAGTCTAAATAATTTTCCAAAATATCATTTGAAAGTGACGATTTTACAATGATGACGCCACCAGAAACAATAATAATAATATAATAATAATAATATGGGACAACATCCACACAAAGGCCTTCAGGTCCCAAACTAGGCAGAGCCTGTACTATGGTAACCTGGTGACTGATATACATACTTATACACACCCAGACACAGATCAAACAGACATGTTCATGCACACAAATGTTTGACCTGTCCGGGGATCGAACCCGGGACCAGCGGCTCAGAAGGCAGGGATGCTACCAAGTGCGCCAACCTGGCCTGTGTAAATAAATTACTTCTTGAGAAGTCTCGACAAAACTTATGATGATTTTATTTTCCTCGTAAGTATTGTAGTACCAATAAAGCACTATGTATCTCTCGGGAGAAAGTCCTATTTATGTCCTCGATTTTCATTTAAGTACTTAAACATACTCTTAGACACAAATAGATCGTTTTCTCCCCTCTCCCCTCGCCGGAGGTATACAATGTATATCGTGCCCTCCGAAGCACGGAAGCGCTCAGTTGAATAATGCCACTAGCGGTCACCTATCCAACTCCTGACCGCAAAAGAATAATGTCCAACTATACCTAATACGTCTATAGAGGTTTTTTAAATCTATAATATAAAAATTTATCACTGAGTGTGTTGCTAAGCTCGAGAGCAGCTGAACCGATTTCGCTAATTCTTTTTTTAGAATATTCCTTAAAGTACGAGGTTGGTTCTTACGGAGAGAAAAATATATTAAAGAATCGAAGAATCTAGTTTTACCTGTCTGATCCGCTCGACTCCCTCATTCAGATCGTAAAACTGTTTCCTCCCTTTCTCGGGGTCGATTTTCTTGTAAATCGCATTGTGTACAGGATCTTTGTATTGCTGAAAATTTACGTTAGATTTAATATGCAAAGAATTGGCAGCTTGCCTTGGGTTTCATGATCCTCAATCGTTCCCTCATTACTGAGGATCGTGACTCCTCTGTTGCAGTTTGTTTACTGTAAAAGCTTAGTGATTGTGAACCTGCACTAAGAGCTGTTCATTAACCTGTATAGGAGTTATTAATTTTACCCGCATTACAAAATACGCTCGACTAACGTCTAAGTTCGAGCAAGGAGTATGCTGAAAACCAGCCCTGTATAAACATTACTGTTTACGCAGCACAGCGCTGAGCATACACCTATAGCCCTTAAAAATGCTGTTTATATTATGTATTTAGTTGTATGTATTTTTTTAAATGCTGTTTACTAGTGTTAGGGTTTGTAAAAACATTGCAAATTTAACTTAAAAAAATATATTTATGCGTTTGTGAATTAATTTAAGCTGGCAACATCCACTGAGTTAGCTATGATCTGTGACAGGAACTGACAGCCAATCGTAGAGCTTCCCGCCATTGGAAAATGGCGTTGGTTGGTTCGGGCTGCGATTGGCTGATGGAAACGTGACAACGAAAAGTAAAATGGCGCGGGGAACAGGGGTCAGTGACACATTCTGGCACCGGCTTCGAGAGAAGCAGCATCAACTAGGACAATTGTTATTTGTACTTAGACGTACTAGCTAAAGTTAACATTAAAAGTAATTGCCTTGTAACTTGAGTTGTTATTCGACGTCTGTGAACCTGGAGATAGTGCATTGATAGATAGCATCTTAAATCTCAGAAGTGCGCATCGACAACAGCAACGTAAGTACACGCCCAAAATGTGTATTATTTAAGGTTTCTTAAAATTGTGATAGTGTTTGTCCTCTGTATGGATCTTGATAGCTAGGTAACGAAGTTCACGGAGTTACGCATTACTATAAGATTATTATTATAGTATTTAAAATTATTCATCCACTTACTGTCTTAACCAAGGCTATCTTAAACTAGATAATTGTAGGTAGATCTTTATACATTTTCAATATTTTTCTGAAATGTGTTTGCATGTGATTATGAGTTCTCAGCGGGGTTCATCACCAAGCCCCCATAGTCATATTTTTTTTATTGCCTATTGTCCTCAGGAGACCCTGGAACAGGGTTATTAAAATGGTACAGAAATAAGCTTGGTTTTTGCATAAGACGCCTCGTTTACGAGATGTTACATTTTATTCCTTTTTATACCAATTATGTAATGCAGTCTTTTCTTTATTTGTTTGCAAGTCAAAGCGCAATGGATGAGCCACATGACAGAGGTCGTGGCAGAGATAGTGGCAGTCAACGCCCTGTTCATCGGGCTCTGGAAGATGAGCTGCAACGTGAGTGCGAGAAACCTCTCTTGACAAGAACATCCCATCGTTCACCGTCACGTCGGGAGAGGAGCCGTGACGTCTGGGTGGAGAATCAACATGGTGCTCAGCGGCATGGAAAGTCTAATCCAGGACTGTAAGACGACGGGGCACATCTAAAAGGTCACGTAGTCCCTCTATTTCTAAATGTTCTAGATATTGTTTAATGTATGAAGATTGGTTTTGCGTCACAACCGTTTAACCAGGTTGCACAATCTTCTCAGAAAGTAGACTATAATAACATTTTGCTATACTATGATGCATCCGCCAAGACTCAACGTGTTGCTGTGTGGTAAGTGTACATCGGTACGTGGTTGGGGGACGATAGAAAAATCATTCATTGTACTATGCAGAAACTTCAGGGTCTGGTGCGAGGGACTCTATTCCATTCTATTTAGTTGGAAGGAGGCAGGAAAAGCTAATGAGTTCGTTTCGTTTAAGGTTATGAACCGCCGGTCAGTGATCGCTAAGATTTCGTGTTTTGCTATGAAGCAAGTGTAGATTTGTAGCTAATATTATTGAGAATTAGGAATTAAATAATCAGATTTTTATAAGTTGGGGTTAAAAAAAAATCTCAGACACTTTACACGTTAAGCAAAAGTGGTGCTTACTATAACGCGATGAAATATATGTAAAAGTCGATAGTAAAATCGATGGTAGCGCCACCGCCGCGCCGCCACCGGATCAGATAACTTTTCATCGGTATTCGGGATATACCTACTTACGTTTTCTATGACTATCATAACTTCATAGTGAGTAGTTGGTGATTAGGACCTACTTTTAGGTTATGATTTGGAACAGACAAGTAATCGACCTATGCATTCAAAGTGAATATAAGCTGGTATTTAGCAACAACTACCTAGCTGGGTTATTTCTAAATAACTTACACACTTCACTTACATCACTACAGTTTATCAAAAAAAAAACTTAAAATCGGATATAACTATATCTGTTCGCGTATAAAAACTAAGCCTACTACGCCTAGGTACTAATTAAGCATATTTCTTATTTTTCTAAATTTTTCTGAAAACTGATCGATACCAGATTAGTATTAATTAGATAATTGATTCATAAATATGGCAACTTTTGGCTAGTGTGAATTGCGTTAGCGTTTTGTTAGTTCCTTTGTTGATTTGAATGGATAATTATTTCATTTGAGTATTTTTCCTTTTCCCCAACATTTAAAAGTATTTCTATTTGTTGGAAAATAGCAACCCATTATTCTTCCATCAAACAATCCAAACTGGTTTCGAAAACAACTTTGACTGAAGGGTGTACGTGAGCACGCATTGTCTTTTGAAGATCCGATAAGAGGTTTACTACTATGAAAAGCAAGCACTCCTTAACCCATGTGATATTTTAAGCAAGTATGCAGTAGATTGTATTATTCATGGCATAAGCTACCCTACTTTAAAATCCAGTGCTCTGGAATTGCGTTGTTCACAACCTGAGGAACTTCTACAATATTTGTCAGTAAGCGAGACTCAATTCAATCTATAACAGACCGTAATACTTTCAAAACTAAAATACTAACGTTATAATAGTGGTCCTAATACGGGACCGGAAGTAGAGACCAAACACAAACCTAAAATTAGAATGCTATAATTTAGGGAGATAGGGCACGGCTTCGAATCCTGTTCTAAACTTATAATTAAATATTCAAAATTCCGAATGTTTGGGCACACGGCTGATAATTGCCGCTCTAAGCCAGGTGACAGTTTCAAAACCGTTAGCGTACAGGAAACAATGGGCAGATTCTATACACAGGACTAAAAGAAGTCGGTCCAAGCTCAAAGTTTAGCAAATAAGTGAAAGTAAATGGAGTTCATGTATGACCTCTGTGGGATATGGATTGGAAGTGAGGTCTCTTTGATAAAATAATCTGTCATACAGTGCTTAGGATTGTCATACAATAAAATTTCAACTGCACTAAAAGGTTTCGGTAATAATGTAGTGCAGTCATTAGTGCATGTATTACTGGACTTATGCATTATTAAGTTAATGCCAAGTTTATTTCTAAGGTTGTCTGTGACGAATTGCTACGAGCCATTGCTTATAGGACAGACGTACACTGAACAGCCGCATATTATCGCTTATAACTATGAACATGACAATGTCGCAGTTCTATGATATAGGAAATTAATTGCCACACTCAGATGTAAAACGGTAATGAGTGTGCAATTAAAGTTGTAGGGTATGGTGTCGACATTGAACCATCTAAATTTCAAATAGCTGTAACTCTAAATGATTTTTTTAAATCCAATTTACAAACTTAATAATTTGAATTAAAGATAAAATAAAAAATAAATTTGTAAGTCTATTTTCTTTAGACTAAAATGATAAATAAAAGTTTAAGAGATTTTTATTTTTTTAGCGGGGGGTTTTGGTTCACTGTGTGCACCCCGTAGGACACAATGAACCAGGATTTTTGATATTAATATTAAAATATAATTTTCGTTAAAATAATGAGACAAAACTTTACTTTTACTTTTAGTCATTTATTTAGAACCATTCACTTTAAAATTAACATTTATAATCCGCGTATTTAAGACACAGTTTTTGTTTATATAATTAAAGAGAGATAAACATCAATACGGTAAATATTGTCAAATTTATTATTTATTGAAAAAATAATTTATTAATGTTCAACAGCTCTAAGATTGAATGTATTATTTACTGAATAGATTATCGATTCGATTGCATCTTTTTAATTACCTACTGAATTTGTTATGTTGTTTCCTAGGCCATCACTTCAGTTGAGTGTCCATGATAACGAAGCTCTTTTCCTCGTACCCTGAATATAAATATTATTTCATGGATGCGGAGATTAACTATTTCGTTAACGTTTTCTGTCTACATTTATTTACTCTCATACATAGGGTAGGAATTTGCTCGTACTATGGTATTCTTTCAGTATGTTCAGTTAAATTTTTCTTTAAAAAAAAAAAAAACAATGGAAGTTGTTAATAGTACTGAAATGTTAGTATTCAAACAATTTATGTTTAATACTCCTAACTTTGCAAGAGTTAAGTTGTACCTACGAATATAGAGTTGGTGCAAAGATGAGTCACTTAGACGCATTATCTCAAAATCCTGCGCCAAGCAATGTAGAAAGTGAAATTTTCCAACTTCCAACTGTTATGGCAAGCAAAATACACTATAACTTTGAGACACTGAGTTGTGTAGGATACGGAATATCTTTAGCAGTGGTATTGACGAAAAGGGACTCAGATACATAAACGAGAACTACGCAATGAAAGATAACTGTTTAGGTATATACTTATGTGGTGATAAAAACGTTCGTTGGGTAGTTCCAAAGGGTGCTAGGTGGCGGTTGTACCATATGATGTGCATTGCAATGACAAACCATCGACAGCGCGTGGCCTAACAAATAATTCTGCGTAACGACGCATCGACTTTACAAAACAATCACGATTATGTAAATTTTGGTTAATAGAAAACTTTTGCGACGAATTAAATAAAACTGGAGGATTGCCAGATTGTCCACACTCGTAAAGAAATACGTTAGTGCATGCATCGAATGCTATGCAAAAACTACTTCCACTGCTCGTGAAGGACTACTAAACCTTATTCCAAATATATAATCCACATTTCATACTTGGCACGTGTACCATGTAGGACCGATCGTTAGACTTAATAGGGACAACACTCATTTACTCGTAACCGTGTACGCGTGTACTAAACTCAATTTCATCAAAACCTAACCTGGTTGGATAAAACAGAAAACACTAACACACAAAATGTGATCAGACCGTTGGAAGATATCCTTTACACGTTTACGGTACCTGCGCCTCGTGAGTGATCGTGGCATCTTTTTTACTCGTACCTCCCACGCATTCAAAAAGTGTGTGTTCGATAAAGTTATCAAGCATATTGTAAATGCTGTCGCTAGCCCTATGGCCGATGACCAAATAGAAAGGTACCTTAACATACTTGACTAGTGGAAAAAAAAAATACAATCGGCTTTAAGCGAGGAACTTGAGGTTAAGATTATTAACGAACAGAACTAACAAAAGAAGTATGATGAAGGTGGGTAGGTAAGCCAGCGCGATTGGATAACGAATAAATTAAATTTACCAAAACTTGTTATAACAACCATAAGCAAAAATGTATGCCCTCGTACGGGGGGTCCTATCATGTCCTAGCTGTTCTCTGTAACGGCAGGTATAAGGTGGCACCAGTCCCTGGTTCTTCATCCACCCAAAATAAACGTCCAACCGTTGTAGCCGCGGATCGTATGAGACCGTGGATTCACATAGCTGCTTTAAAAGTACACGAAAATGATTCGGGCACTAACACTTCCGATGGGGATGACTATGTTATTATTGTCATATCACACAAGATGCTACCTTTGTTTGTGAACGCTTTTATTTTGAGCATTTGTAAAGTCTTGAAACTACAGACCAAGTTATCTTTGTTTCAGATCAAACAAGAGAAGAAAAGAAGTAGTTTCATGGTGTTGGCAGTGACGTCATGGGGTGGTCGTCACGAGGTTGCCGGCTGGTGTCATGCAGCTTAAACAGTCGGTAGTTTAGTGGTCAAGGCACGGTTAGTAAACCACTCCCGTGTCTTGATACATGAATACCCACACTGTTGGATTCGGTAGTTTGGTGGTTAGGTCACGGACGTGAATTGTGTCACTCCGTGTCCTGATACGTCAAATACCCAAACTGTGAGTAGTTTGATGGTTAGGGCATGGACGTGAATTGGGTCACTCTTTGCCCTGATACGTTAAATACTCAATACTGTTGTTGGTAGTTTGGTGGTCAGGGTACGGAACTGGGCAGCGGCTTCGTATCTTGATACATTAAATGCCTGTGCTGTGAGTAGTTTGGTGGTTAGGGCACGGACGTGAATTGAGTCACTCCGTGTCCTGATACGTCAAATACCCAAACTGTGAGTAGTTTGATGGTTAGGGCACGGACGTGAATTGGGTCACTCTTTGCCCTGATACGTTAAATACTCAATACTGTTGTTGGTAGTTTGGTGGTCAGGGTACGGAACTGGGCAGCAGCTTCGTATCTTGATACATTAAATGCCTGTGCTGTGAGTAGTTTGGTGGTTAGGGCACCGACGTGAATTGGGTCACTCCGTGTCCTGATACGTCAAATACCCAAACTGTGAGTAGTTTGATGGTTAGGGCACGGACGTGAATTGGGTCACTCTTTGCCCTGATACGTTAAATACTCAATACTGTTGTTGGTAGTTTGGTGTTCAGGGTACGGAGCTGGGCAGCAGCTTCGTATCTTGATACATTAAATGCCTGTGCTGTGAGTAGTTTGGTGGTTAGGGCACCGACGTGAATTGGGTCACTCCGTGTCCTGATATGTCAAATACCCAAACTGTGAGTAGTTTGATGGTTAGGGCACGGACGTGAATTGGGTCACTCTTTGCCCTGATACGTTAAATACTCAATACTGTTGTTGGTAGTTTGGTGGTCAGGGTACGGAACTGGGCAGCAGCTTCGTATCTTGATACATTAAATGCCTGTGCTGTGAGTAGTTTGGTGGTTAGGGCACGGACGTGAATTGGGTCACTCTTTGCCCTGATACGTTAAATACTCAATACTGTTGTTAGTAGTTTGGTGTTCAGGGTACGGAGCTGGGCAGCAGCTTCGTATCTTGATACATTAAATGCCTGTGCTGTGAGTAGTTTGGTGGTTAGGGCACGGACGTGAATTGGGTCACTCTTTGCCCTGATACGTTAAATACTCAATACTGTTGTTAGTAGTTTGGTGTTCAGGGTACGGAGCTGGGCAGCAGCTTCGTATCTTGATACATTAAATGCCTGTGCTGTGAGTAGTTTGGTGGTTAGGGCACCGACGTGAATTGGGTCACTCCGTGTCCTGATACGTCAAATACCCACACTGTGAGTAGTTTGATGGTTAGGGCACGGACGTGAATTGGGTCACTCTTTGCCCTGATACGTTAAATACTCAATACTGTTGTTAGTAGTTTGGTGTTCAGGGTACGGAGCTGGGCAGCAGCTTCGTATCTTGATACATTAAATGCCTGTGCTGTGAGTAGTTTGGTGGTTAGGGCACGGACGTGAATTGGGTCACTCCGTGTCCTGATACGTCAAATACTGATGTTGATACTTTGATGGTTAATAAACAAAGTTTTAGTGATACGATAACAATTCAATTTGTTCTCCACGAATGATTGTAAAACACCTTATTTTGAAACTAATTTGATATAACGTCGTTAATTATTTTATATTATTTATTGTAAGAATATAAGTAATAAGTAATCGTCCAACTGAAAACTGAACTCAAAGACATAGATTTTAAATGTTACAAACTAATTCCATTAATTCCGAGATGTTATTGTATTTGAGCTGTGAGATTGAAACAATTAGTTATTAGGCTGTTACGTTGTTCAAAGTCTTTCTGTGTATTATTTTAATTGAGTAAACCTTTGTATTAATATGTTTAATAAGGTTAAGGTGTTATTGAGATCGTGCCACTGACGAGATTGCGATTGTTAGGGTTTCCACCTGGAGGCATGTGTGGGGGCACACACGTCGTCAGGATGGTCGATTGTTAGGGTTTGTAAAAACATTGCAAATTTAACTTAAAAAAATATATTTATGCGTTTATGAATTAATTTAAGCTGGCAACATCCACTGAGTTAGCTATGATCTGTGACAGGAACTGACAGCCAATCGTAGAGCTTCCCGCCATCGGAAAATGGCGTTGGTTGGTTCGGGCTGCGATTGGCTGATGGAAACGTGACAACGAAAAGTAAAATGGCGCGGGGAACAGGGGTCAGTGACACATTCTGGCACCGGCTTCGAGAGAAGCAGCATCAACTAGGACAATTGTTATTTGTACTTAGACATACTAGCTAAAGTTAACATTAAAAGTAATTGCCTTGTAACTTGAGTTGTTATTCGACGTCTGTGAACCTGGAGATAGTGCATACTCAGACCAAATAAAAAAGTCAAGACAGAATGTTGTGAACAGAGCAGTGAGGCCGGTTTTCTATGCATGTAGTGCGTGAATCGGTGCTGCCATGATAATTTAAATTACCCCATAAAAATAACGTTATCAAATTATTAACGTTATAAATTTAATAAAGTTATAACGCTTTTAGTTTTAATATAATAATAGGGTTCCTACATTAGGTGTCGGTAAAAAGTAGTGGCATTGGGTAGTGAAAGAGAAAAGACAGAGTTTCAGAAATAAAATTACTCGGTGTAACTGCTAGTTTTATTTAAAAACCTTTATGCTGAATTATTTTTTTGTACGCTTGTCGTTTACTTTGCACTGATTTAGAAATACTTTCTAATTTAGCAATATGGTGGAATCTAAAGTTTAAGTATTTCTCAATTACACACCGTATTAAATTAAGTTTATGTTCCTGCCCAACATATTCATGTTTTGACTCTAAATTGATAAAAATCTGATTGTTTCCAATGAATTTCTTTAATATGTTCAAGACTATAGTTTGGTGTTGATTTTCTGCGCTTATTGCAAAATTTTCATTCAATAATTTTCGAACAACTGCTTCACAAGTGACACAAATGTCAAAAAGATCCTTAGACGGGTTATCGTTGAACTCTCCATGCATCCTAATAGACGTAAATAGAATCTCCAAATGATCCTGGCTTAATTTATAAGTAGATAAAAAAACAGCCTTTTTTCATATTCTATGTACTTCGTATAAAGCGCTTTTAAACTTTCAATATTTATTAATGTACCTATGAATCCTGCTTAGCATTTTTCTTCTACGACTGGTTTATAAAATCGCGTGATGACAAAGACTGGTCGACCATCTCGTATAACTTTCCGCATACTAACTACACACAACAACATTCAATAGAGATACCAAGTTACTATAGATTCCAAGTTACTTACGTGTGAAATGTGAATCCATCCTTCTTTTTATATTTTGATGTTTGTTTTAACACCGTTTCACGACACAATTCGGCATTTTGACTGGTAAATTTGTTGATTTACTTTACGTGTTGCTTCCACGCGCGGCGATAGTTCGACTGACGAGTCAAGGCGTAGTTTCGTTGTGCGTGTGTGTGTGTAATTGTGTATGTACACGGCGAGGCGTAGTTTTGCCGGCTTCACTTTTCTGTTCACAACATTCTGTCTTGACTTTTTTATTTGGTCTGAGAGTGCATAGCGTCTTAAACTAGGTATTTAGTTTTGTGTTTTTTCTGTATTTTTATTGGCAATAAAGAAAAAAAGGTAAAAAGGTATCTCCAGCTGTTCTGATACCTGATCCGTCCATCACTTAGGGCTTCGTCCTCTTGGTCTTTTACCCTCAATTTTGCCAGTTACTGTAAGACGCTCAAGGTTGTCAGAGCTTCTACGCGCAATATGACCGAAGTACTGTAATACTCGGAGTAAGTATATCGCAGAGGTTTGTCTTATTTTAAAGATGTATGTTAGTCTGTAAGGTATATATTAATTATGAAACATAGAATAACTTTAATGTTATCTTAAGTTACTTGAATTAAAGATTATTATTATTATTAAATTTATTTCACGGATTACGTCCGGTCCTTTGCAAAGGCATAAGTGGGGCTGTGGCCAACACTTAGAGGCCTGTTTGGTATAAAATATACAATATAGTATAATAACAGACATTTTGGATGAAGGGTAACATGGTACTTATATCTATTACAAAATGTGTAAACTGGTAAGGCTATTTATATGAACTTATTAGTGATTAGGGATATAGTCGGCTATGGACGAGACTACGGCACCTGCCAATTTCAGTCTCATTTTAAAATATTTAGGCAGGTGGTGACTTGCCACCCACTAAACGGCCACCCATAAGGGCCACCATCAATGGTGACAAAAGGGGCAACGTTGGTGTGGATGGCTAAAGGGTGTCGAGAGGTGTGCTGCGTTTCACTAGAGCGCTACTACCGGCGTTATGCCCTTTAACACTTCCACCCTTGGAGCTTTTTGTTACTTGCTCTTGCGTCTCAGACGGCCAATTAAGGCAAGCCGGGGGTCAGGGGTCTCATTTAGCCCCAGGGAGAATCAGGTTCGCGGTGTCGCCACTCACCGACAGCTCGCCACAAAGCCGCCCCTGCGGTATTTATTATTATTATATTAAACAGCTTTATTCTCCTAAGAAAATACCCAGGTACATAGGTATTTCACTTCACATATAAATACAATGAGATACAAGGTGCCGTTATTATTACTTAATAAAGTTCTTAAATACTTATATATATTTATATTCTTACTAGTTTTGACATCTTTTGGTAACTTGAATAGCAATGCTCTGAGAGAGCATTATTATAATGTTATAATGTCTTCTTTACATAGTTAATTCTAGTGCAAAACATAAATTTATTATTTCGAAGATTGTGTCTAGTAAGTTAATATATACTTAAGGCGCGCTCGTACCCTGATTAAAGAAAAAGCAGAATTTTTAAACATCTAGTGTAACGAAACAGATCGATAGTACATTATCAAAAAATACAAAGGTTACAAAAGGAATAGGAAAAGAGTAATAACCGAATAGAATTCATAAATATAACTCGCTTTCAGCAGAAAAAAATCCTGAATAGGTCCACAAAAATAAACTTTCACGTCCAAACTCTCAGAATTTTCAGCGATAACACTATATTTTTTTTAGGTAATACTTAGTCAACGTATAGTACTAAAGTTATAACCAGCAGTTTTTTCAATTGTGTTAGTATATATCGAAAAATATAAAGAACCCGTACAAAATTAACGCATTTTCCCATGACATCGTCCAATCTAACAAGCGATTTTCAACCTTACGTAAAGCATCGTAAATTATTTTAAAATTGGGGTTGGACCGCGTCTTAACTGTTCTTATAGATTTCTTACATTTTTGTAAGGTATAAAATTAATCTCGGAGAACTCCAAAACCTGCCTAATCGTGGTGTACATCCAGTGAGTACAATTATAATAGAACAAAATTAAGTTTCCTTATCTTAATTCGAACCGCAGAAGTTGGTAACCATCTGTCTGTATGTTTGTCCGAACACGCAAGAACGAAGTTTAGTATATCATATTTAGGTATATAAAGAATATTTCAAAAAAGAATATTTTTAGTAAAATCTATTTATCAGAATATACCTAAAGTGTTGATCGATCGCCGACGTCAACAGTAACTTAACTGAATCACTTAACAGTGCAAGTACCGAACTTACCGATCGATACATTTGTTTCTTGTTCGTCATACTACGAAAAAACTGGTTATATCGATCTTTTGTCAATCATTGAAGTAAGTAACAAAATTAAGCGATCGATGTCTACCGATCGCTTATTTTGCGATCGAATCAAAGATGAAGCTTATCGAATTTGTCTAAATTCGATAAGCTTTTACGATTATAACGATAACCCTCGCATGAGATCGTCTATTTAATAGATTTTAACGATTCTTTTATCAGCTTTGAAAATGACCTCGATATAGCTTATCGACGAAAAATGGGGATATTGTTTAGTTGCGTTTGATCTTACGAATATTATAAACGCGAAAGTTTGTATTTATGAATGAATGTATGTTTGTTATTCTCTTACGCTCAAACGGCTGGCTCAATTTTGATCAAATTTGGCATGGAGGTAAATGCTGAACGCTGAATTAACACATAGGATTTTCATCAACATCGTCATCATCCATCACCATGCGGGTGTAACTGCGGGGCGCAACTAGTATTCAATAAAAAATAGACTTCGCCTTCTTTTGATTGTAGAAGAGCAAAATTCTCGTGGAAATCTTCAAATGATAGAAGAACGTTTTTTTTAGGTTGATTGCAAACAATTCGTAATAATCGAAATACTGTCGACAATTTGTTGATAGTACCTACGTACATAATTGCTAGGGGCGATACGATTAGTTAATTTTATCGATCTTAGCAACTCGATAAATTTAACGACTATTACGGTACTTACACTGCTGGACTGTTTTTCAATAGCAGAATAAGAAAACGTATAAACGCAATCGTTCGTCTACGGTTCAATTGCAGTTGTAAAATTTATTTAGTGGAATCGGCCCCAGGTCTATATCTTACCGAGAAAATGAAGTGGTTGTAGTCAACATCGTTTGCCGCCAGCGTAAGTTTCGAGGAGGCCAGCTGTGACAGCGTCCGTATAGAGTTCGAGGGTGCTTGGAGTAGCACCACAATATTCGCAGAATATGCAGCGTAAAGTGCAGTGAGAGCGGTGAATATCACCCACTGTATAATTCGACCTGGGGAAATGTTTATATAAACCGTGATAATCATTTTATTGAGCTCCCGATATTTCGACACTGTTGCAAGCGCCATGATCGCGGGACGACATGTCCCGCGTCGTCCCGTCGTCCCGCGATTATGGCGCTTGCAACAGTGTCGAAATATCGGGAGCTCAATTAAATGATTATCACGGTTTTCATCCCGTAAGTAGCAATATGTTTATTAAAAAGAACCGTGAAAGTTTAAAATAATGTTTATAAAAACGTAGAAAGGCGTAAGTAAAATATGTTCGATTATTAAAATACATATAGACATAAAAAATAACAACTTATGATATAGGTACCATTCATTTCGTATACCATATATATAATATAATAAACTTTGTACCGAAATTCAAAACAAATAACTTTATATGAAAACCATTCATAAACTATACATCCAAGTGATATACTTAACAAAAAAAATAACTATTATAAAAAATATAATCACTACATATACTTACTTATTAGTCGAATTTTAATAAACATATAATGAAATGTCGAAACCTATTGATACTTATATTTCAAAAGTAAACAAAAATGCCTGACTAAGACAAAAGAGCAATACTCTCATACACGAATTGCAATACGCTGATCGGTATTTTGTCGTTCTTACTGTTGAAGGTAGGAAATATTATATAATATGGTACAAAGGCAGTGAGGTTTTATTTATACATACTAACTTAAATCTCTTAGTATAATTTATCTGCAATCCTCGCTTCGCTAGTCGTCGCACATATAAAAGACTGCTGGGTGTACCCCTGAATTTCGACAAGGTACTACAATACTTCGACTATTACTTATTGTATTCGACAAGAATTTTATCCCATATATGCTGCGATATATCTTTATCGAGGTGTACTCCTCTGGCTCCTCTCGTGTAGTCACCATTTAACCTAACGCTCCTCCTCGCTTAGTTCGTCGTCGCACCTATTGTGACATCGCCTTAGACTAGTCATGAAAACTGAATACCATTACACAAATACTATAATATAGGTATGTATAATATTGTTAACGGAATTATACCAAGTATGTCAAATCATCATTATATCGAAAACAATATGATACTTGAACGGTTTGTAATATTAGTAGTATATAAAATTATAGTATTATTGATCGATATATCAAGTGCTGGTATAGATTCTAAATTATATAACAACTATAACGTATATCAAATAAAATTATATCAACTGTCCGTTACGTCAAAAGTCTTTTATATCCCGTGAAGGGTATTCAAATAAAAACCTGTAAAATGAATTTCGAACAACAGCCACGCACCCCGTAAAAAGTCTGCTGCTGAACATAGTCCTCGTCCATATAGGTACATCGTGTAAAAAAGGTGTGTTAATACTTAAACCACAAAAGTAGAAGCTTGTATACAATTAGGACCTAATCATGCGTCTCAGGAAGTAGTAAACATTCCGAGTTATTGAGTAAGCAAAGCTTTTCTAATACTCAAGCAGGTTCATCCCTGAAAGACTAGGCCAAAGTCGGCAATGACCTCCAGAACGTAGACTAGGTAAATAAGGGGCCTAAGCGGGACCGGGGCCTGGCCGCGGCGCAGGGTGACGGCGCATGCAAGGTAAGGGAACGGAGATGAATTAATAGATGTCACGGGGATTGCAGAGCGCATTGATCCCAACGTGCTCCAAGGTAAGGCATAAATTAGAATAATACTTTTTAACGTGAATTAAATTTCCGTGCTTTGCCATGTAAATCCTGACATGCATATCTGTCAGTATTACTAAACCCTTTTGATACACGCTGTATTTCCAAAGGAGCGGCTGAAAGCAACCTCCATCTTACGTCGTCCTTCGATCTTTACAGGTCGTCTGTTCATTTTGACGGTATGCCCACTTCTTCAATTTGCTTGTTCTTATACGGATCTCGCTTATTCTAAGGTACTCCTAATTTCAGATTCGAATTTTAAATATGACACCGAAAATTACCTACTCTATGAATCAAGGTTCAACTCGTGTGGAAAATTACGAAGTACGTATATTAAAGAAACTTTCTATGGGGAACAAGTAAATTCATTCCTAATATACGTTTGACGTGAAACTTCCATAGATCCCATGAATTATTCTGTCAACGCCTTTAAATCAACGTTTCTATGAATTTAACATTGTGTGAAATCAAAATAAATCAACATTCGGGGAAATTATACAGTTTGAGTTTTCAACATTCTAAGAGTGCAACGAAAAAACAATTTTATCAAAAAATAAAATCGAATTCTACGCTAACAAGTGTGAAATAACTTGTCGAAGTCGGTAAGTACCATGATAGTTCGAAAGTACCTAATAACACAATATTGCATGCATGCAATATTGTGATAATAGGTACGTGCATGGTACCGACTTTGACAAGTTATTTCACACTTTTAGTGTAGTAGTGGGTTCTATTTTTGATAAAATTCACCCTTTTCAGTGATCTTGCTACTTACAGGATACACCAAGATAAATCAACACATTTCAGTTTTTGGAGTGTAACTCAAAAATTGCTTGACCGCATTTGATTAAATTTATATGGGATCAACACGAAAGTATACTCTATCAAACAAAAATCATTTATATATAACTATATATAAAAAAGGTTATAAAACCTTTTTTAAGTCTGTTAAAAGTAAGCCAACATTCTGGGAAATTATACATTTTGGGATTTCAACATTATGAGAATTCAACTTTTTGTTCCTAAACGGTCAAATTATACTTATTTTCATAGTATGTATGAGGGCTGCTGCTGTGTTATTTTGCTTAGGTATTACAAAAATATCTTAAATACCTAGGTAGGTACGTGTGAATCAACTTTAATATAATTAGTACTAATAACGTTTCAATTTGTAATTTTATTCCGTATAAATAAATAAAATTTTAAATTTTATACTAATTGTCTTTTGGATACCTAAATAACGGTTGGACTAATATGGATTTTATTAAATTATCGTAAGAAGGAAAAAAGCTTATTTATAACGGGATTTTTGTGAATTTTATGATTACCTAGATATAATAGGTCATAAACAAAGTAGGTACGAGTATGTTTATATAGGTACCTAGTACTTACAAGTTTTAATTATATTGATTTGAGTTAGAAAGTATCGTGGTTTTGTCCATAATTATTATTTAAGAACCGGCTAGGCGTGATATCATAATAATAAATGGTTCATATATAACCCGCAGCACCGCACGCATGGTAGGTATCTATGCAAAAATAAGATTTCACCATACATATCGCAATTCCTGGTGTGACTACGAGTGTAGTATGTTTTCTGAGAAAAGTATTGTATTATTAGCCAATAATTTACTTATCATTAACTAAACTGTATATTTAACACAACCCTTTTTGTTGGCCATAACTGCATCAGATGACGTTATTTAAACATTTGATTAAAACTTTCGTAAATTGAACACATTTTAAAGCGATTAGTAACCGATTTTAACTTACGCAATACGCCGAGTATGTACGACTCGACCGGTTTCGGAGACCGCGTCCGTCGCGGTCGGGAGCGCACGTACTCTGTGAAGAAGCGGCTCTGAACGTCGCGAAACTGGTCGAGTCCACATACTCGGCTTATTGCGTAAGTTATTTAAACAGTTTGTTTGCTGGTAGCTTATTAAAAATTAATAAAAGTTAATTAGCTTTTTCAATGCGAGACCACACGCATATTATGTTTGTATTATGATACTACCTTCAGTAAGCAGTTTACAGCAGCAGTATAACAGTAATAATAATGTATCAGCACTGCATAGTAATGCACTAGTGTAGTAAGTCAGTTACAGTACAGTTAGTCAATGATACGGCGAGGGGCAAATTACTTTGAATTTTGAAAACGCAGAACAGTTGCTAGGTTTGTGCTACGACTTCTTGTTTAATTTTGAATAATAAAACAATTATTGTTCAGTACTACTCTCACTAGTACTCTTGAGTAGACATTTTTACACAATTAGCGCTTAATTTATATTTAATCCCCGTTCTCAATCTCGGCTCTCGCTCTCGGCCGAGAAATTATTCAATTCTCGGTCTCGGCCGAGAAAAATAAACCTGTCTCGGTCGACCCATACAGAAAACTCACCGGGTATCCGTCGGGGTTCCATATCGCATCCCTGCTGGCTGACTGCGCTCATCGTCAGAAATACAGCATCGCTTATCCCACCGTCCATCTGAGACGGCCCCTAAAACATATTAATACAACGTACAGCGTTGGTACACAGGTGTAGGTATTCATAATCAGCCCATTATGTTTCCACTGCTAGGGTCTCGAGCCTTCCTCTCAGAGAGAGGAGTTGGGTCATAATCCACCACGCGGGCCCAGTGTGGCTTGATGGATAGGCTAGTGGCCAACCCATGTAGAAGTTTTCAGGCCGCCCAAAAGCCTTCAACTATTGTCCTAAGACAATCAATTGAGACCGACGGCTTAACGTGCCCTCCGAAGCACGGAAGCGCTCAGTTGAATAATGCCACTAGCACCATCCAACTCCTGACCACCACTGACCATAAGGGCCACCATAAATGGTGACAAAAAGGGCAACATTGGTGTGGATGGCTAAAGGGTGTACAGAGGGGTGTGCTGATGTTTCACTAGAGCGCTACTACCGGCGTACGCATTAACACTTCCACCCTTGGAGCTTTTTGGTAATTGTTCTTGCGTCCAGACAGCCAATTAAGGCAAGCCAGGGGTCAGGGGTCTCATTTAGCCCCAGGGAGAATCAGGGTACACGGTGTCGCCACTCACCGACGGCTTGCCACAAAGCCGCCCCTGCGGTGTTCAATCATTAAATGCGGTGTTAATTCTACTATTATTATTATTATTTCTTTTATTCAAAACAAAATCTCGGATTTCATCCGGTCCTTTACAAAGGCATAAGTGGGGCTGTAGCCAACACTTAGAGGCCTGTTTGGTATAAAAATACAAAGGAGTATAAAAAACAGAAAAAATGTTGTATGAAGGGTAACATGGTACTTATAACTATTACAAATATGGGTAAAATGGCCAGGCTATTGAGATGAACTTATTAGTGATAAGGAAGATAGTGGGCTATGGAAGAGACTACGGCACCTGTCAATTTTAGTCTCATGTTAAAATATTTAGGCGACTTGCCATCCACTAAACGGGCCCCCCATAAGGGCCACCATGAGTGGTGACAAAAGGGGCAACGTTGGTGTGGATGGCTAAAGAGTGTCGAGAGGTGTGCTGCGGTTTCACTAGAGCGCTACTACCGGCGTTATGCCCTTTAACACTTCCACCCTTGGAGCTTTTTGTTACTTGCTCTTGCGTCTCCACCCCCGGACGGTCAATTAAGGCAAGCCGGGGGTCAGGGGTCTCATTTAGCCCCAGGGAGAATCAGGGTCCACGGTGTCACCACTCACCGACGGCTCGTCTGAATGGATGTCGGTATTAAATTTTTCAAATTGTACTTGCTTTTAAATTTATTATTACTAAATATTAAATATATTTTCTCATACGCACTCTGCCAAAGTGTAACTCCCATTTTGCAGAAACCCCAATCGCTGCAGCGGACACCGCCGCGCACACCGCCGTCCCCAGCCACAGTTTCGTACTGAACGGCAGCGAATAAATGTTGGACACGTACGACAATGGCGGCTGGCGGAATATGAAGCGGACATTGTACGGCGCCAGCGTGTCTGTGTACGTCACCACCGATAGACGTTCCGGGTTCGATACGACGCAGTTCGTGCCTATGGAGAAGTTATGGTCAGAAATTGGACAACACTAAATTAGATTATGAGGACGGTAACGTAGACGAAGACGGCAAGGTAGTAGGAGACCTTGAAGAATGGGTCTTTACCACAGAAACAAGGGAGATATTAAATGGGAGCGGGGCCGGTGTCGCAGCAATATGCCCAAAACAAAACACATTGCTCGCCGCCGCGAGCAATGTGTTCTGTTTTGGTAGTCAAAGTTGCGAACCGCCGTTCGCAACTTTTGTATTATGTGACTGAACGCCGGTCGCGATATTGCATGTAAACAGTTTACAATGTAAAATTTCTCTGTACTTCAAATATTCAAACGTTAAGTTTTAATACAGCAGTGGATAATGAACTCATTGAAGCTAACAATACGTTGAATGGCGGAATACGGCCGCTGCTGTATGTGATTCCATTTGATTTAAAGTTGCTAGTTTCACTTCTATTTTGGCAAATTACCACGGAACAACACGGCATTTAGATAAAGAATGCAGCCAACAACGTTCGAACCACGACTGAATACAACCAATACTGCCGCGGGCAATGTGTTCTGTCTATGGGCATATTGCTGCGCACCGGCCCCGCCCCCTCTTCATATCTCCCTTGCTTTTGTGTGCCTTGTTTCTGTGATCTGTGTTTGTATCCGTTTCGTCCACGGCTATTGTCGATGGAGAAAGGCATTTAGTGAGTGACGTGCAAAACTCTATTGGCGAATCCAAGCTTAGATTTTGGAGGATTTTAGTGAGCGAGAAACTATAGATAAAACAATAAATATTATATACAAAGGCCATAATTTCAGAAATTAGTATCATTTATTGTTTTTTCATCGGTCTCTTTCTGCGACACCCGGTTTTGTACTCAGCGCACGGATTGACATCACTCTAGATCTCTGGTCTTTACACTCGTGTCCCTGTGTGGTGTACTTAAATAGGTCATTCGGATTGTAAAAAGGTTGAATGGCGTATGAAATGAAATAAATGTAATAAAACTAAAATTATTATTATATAATTTAAAATAAAAACCTGTTTTTATTTTAGGTGATTTTCATATTGACTTTTGTTAGAACCTAAAACATGAAAGCAATTACTTACATAAAGGTAACGATCAACGCTGATATACCTACATAAGCCAAAATCTCGGAAAACCAGTCCATCGCGAGGCTTTAAATTTGGGGCAGAGTGCAAACCCCTACCATCTTATATTATTGTAAAACGTGGACTAGAAATAGTTTCAAGCTAAACCACGGTTTAATTTTAATCGATAATAAAATTTCATTTAAGACGCGCAGTATGTATCAACAATTGATATACAAGAAAGCGAGGACTCTCCTTATCCTATACCGAGCCTACTATAACAAATCAGCGATTGTACGTAGGCAAATATACTTAATAAGAAATCTTAAAGGTGTAACTACCTAGTTATTACCTAGTTACCCTAGTTACTAACTATGTAGGTACCAGGGGGAAATAATATCTTAGAGCTCTTGACGCGTCGGTACCTAGCATTTGACAATAGGTTGGACAAACATAGCATGATATACACTGCGGTCCCAATTGGCCATAATCGATATTAGCGCGATAAAAGTCGGTCCCTTTCACCGTGAGCGTGATTACGATGGCCCACGCTACGTCATCGATGACGTCTTAACTGCCGCCATATTGACGATTACATGAACCATGCTCTACACCATAATCGTCTGAGCGTTCTGTCAAAAGTGACAGGTGTTTGTTTATTTCTACAATGTATTTACTGGTGTCCCTACTTTTTGATGTAAAAGTTGTAAAAGTCGGTCCATCCATTCCATTATTTCTTTTTAATCCACACACCACATAGTTAACCTTCACACTATGCACGATATTTTTATGAATTTGTTTTTCGCGCGTAAATGCTTCGTTATTGCTACAACTCTGGTCCGAATTAACAACACGCTTACAGTGCCACGAGCTGTCAAAATATGGCGATATTTGTCTCGGACCAGCTTTGGTAGACGATAGCACTGTGAGCAAAATTATCGCAAAACGGACCACGGAAATAGTAACTTGTGTCAATATCGCGAGAGCACAAGGTTTACCCACTATAGCTTTTTTTTATTTTACATTTACTCAACTATTTAATATACATCTTTGTATACAAGTACGGAACAAAGACTAAACCTAATATATAGGTATATAAGTATATAAGAAGTAAAGGAACAGAGAGACAAACAAAACCAAATTAGGTATCCATTAGAATTCTGAGCAGACCGGTCTCCGCAAGCAGCACCCGCCGCCTTATTGTCTAACTTGAATGAGAATGAAATGTCACTTCATTCTCATTCCCATTGATGGTTCCAGCCAATAGCAGGATTTCGCCTAGAATGGGATTCAAATGTCAAAATGAAGCCCATTCCCATTGTCCGTAAAGATAGACCATAAGGCCGCTATTCACGAGTTGAAGCATGTGCCAGCCATCGCCTTTTTTTGTTTTGAGGGGGGGAAATGCTGTCCACTTCCCTTCCGCCGCGAGGGTGACGGAAAGGGGTATGTGGGGCTCAGACCCACTAAAACCCCCCGTGAGCAGTCCTCCACAATGGTGGTGCGAGACGGGGTCGCTCTGGCATTCACTATCTCGCCCCAGCGAGATCTCGTGCCAGCCATCGCCTGCCTCAACCATATTTGAGGGAAGATGGCGACCCGACACACGGCGCAGCCACTTGCCAACGCCTCTTCGTGAGCATGACTGGTCGGAAAGCCAATGTTTACATTACATAGATAACTACAGATATTACAGTTTTTTTTGTTTACTTTAAGAAATATGTAAACTTAATATCATTAAGACGTAGAGGACTGGTTACCCACATCCCATTTCAGCAGGGCCTCCAATACCACGCAATTTCTATCTATAGCTTAGATTGGCCTCCTCCTTTTTCCTAACTTGTTTCTGGCTCTTCCTAGTTTTATGACACTTACCTATATCAGCCTTTCCAGAGTCAAGATCATTGATCATCCCCGACCACTGTCCCTCCACCTTGTACCCCCACCGGTAACTGAACGTGTATCGAGGTGTAGCATTAAGCATCAGAAACGCAATTTTTGCGTTCATCCAGCATATCTTTGTAGTCGCATCGTTTTGAAAATCCCTGGGTATAAAACATGAATACATTGCATTAGAATTGCCAATATTTTGCTACTTAAAATAAGAATCACCCTCAGTATGTTAGTTTTTTTATAGATGCTTGAAGAGCAGCTGTAGGTACCTAATATATAAAAAAAAACATGTTACTTATTCCGTTTTTAACAGTGGTATGGGAAAGGATGCGAAGTTAACAAGATTTATAGATACTATTACAAATGATTTAAACTTTGAATTTTAAACATTATCTTCCTACATTGCGTTATCTTACAAATTTACTTTTATTTATTTATTTAAGTTCACAAAATTACATAAGAGATCAAAACAGTTAGCACGTTTTCCAAAGTACTTATTTGCGATATTTCCCGGACCCGGTCAGCGAGCTGTACTTATTTGCGATATTTCCCGGACCCGGTCAGCGAGCTACCGGTATAATGATATAAGATAATATTATAGTCTGATAACTCACAGCCCGTCTTCTCTCGGCAAATGATACTTCGTGCGATTACTGTCTTGTATTACGTTGGACATAGTCAGAGGATGTCCCATGAGGTCGATACGTCGCCGGAACAGCTCGCGACGAGTGTCTACAAAGGTTCCGTTGTAGAAGCCACGAAGAGTCGTGACCATGGAATGGTTGATGGAGGCCTTGTGTACTTGAAAACATAAAAGCCAGGTGAAGCTAATTTTTATTATTTTGTATAAGAGTTAGCAGATAGTTAAACTTACATTCTGTCATAATATACTGGTCATCTCTCCTTTCAGCCAATACCAGATCGCTGTCAGGCAGCAAATCACAGATCCGAAGAGACTCCACATTTGATACTTCAGTAGAATTAGTTAGGACTAACCAACGGTACGGTCTCCGAAAGAGGCGTTTTGAAGATGCCTGATAGAAGTTAGTAAATTTTGATTTCGATATTTTTCATTAGTATCATGTAAGTATTTTCAAATCACTATTTAAGAGTGAACTAATGTTCTTAAATTATACACCTTATTCAAATTAGTCAGAAAAAACAAAGACATTAGACAAGATACAATCATGCACCGTCTCGGGTTTCCGGAACAGATACTTTAGCCAACTAAACTGAAGAAAGCCTACTCCAAAATCTCTACTCTCAGCGTCATCCATACTTATGCATTCGTAGATAACCGTGAGATGCCGACAAAAGGCTTTTCCATAATATGCCTTTACTAATGCGTATCGAAGTAGATACATCCATAAATCTAATTTCAAATATACTTACACAAATTTTAAAGCAGTAACTTCAAAGAAAAACAACTCCTATTACTATTTCTTGTGCTAAGCTACTGAGCTTGTAAGAGAAGTTGGAACTTGACCTAGTCTAGTCATTTGGGCTAGTCAGATAGAACATCTGGTCCAGCAAACGCAAAGGATAGTAAAAGTAAATAATTTTCTTAATATTTTGTAAAAAGTAGGTGGTACATAGTGTTATAACCAGATATAACTGTCCAGTAGCATTGGGGCAATCAAGGTCTAGAAGAAACAGCAGATCATGGTCCTGATGCTTCAGTTCATCCTTTGGAGATGGTGATGATGATACTCTAGTCCAAATTTTGGATATTCCTTTTGCCAAGGCTAATTGTTCATCTGTAAAGAGCACGATATTTTCACATTTTCGACAGCTTTTTGAAGGAGCATTAAAGAATATAACCTTCATTTTTGGATTACGAATCGCAAGAGACTGAGGAATCTAAAACTTAAAAGGATTCTTCTATGAGAGTCCGTCTTGTTAAGTACCACCCTAGTGCCTGCTGATTTATATTGAACTAGAGTGTGTATCAGCAACTGCACTAGGTAAGGTTTGCTGAATTTGGACGCACTGTAGTAGGTAAGATAGGGCCACGCAAAACTGCAGCCAACAGCTATGGATAGCATCACTGCACAGTTATGGGCAAGCGTGGTAGGTAGGTACATGACATTGGCCGCACTAGCCGCCCTACTCATAATTCGATAGTTTTAATAAGAGTTCTCCTGTGGCTACCAAATCATATACTTAATTATTTATAATACTACATAAATTATAACTTAATGTTTTAATAAAATAACACTTACTTTCGTTCCAGCACAAATCACAGAAAATAACAAACGTAGGTTTATGTTCATTCAAAATAAAACCCTTAATAAAATTGGTCCTAAAATGCTCCCTTGCAGAACACCTACCAAAAATGGCAAAAAAAGAGAGCAGTATTGTAAGAAACTTCATCTCATATTATTAAAGTAACTAGGTTCAAAGGACAGTGAAGTAGCAATGAATATCAAATCAAAATACTCCAGTCTTATACTGGTTTTCAGTAATGTCGACATTAGTGATAGCTTTTAATAAGACGCCACAGAAAAAACAATACAGAAGAACTGATTGAGTAGAACAGAAACTAAATCAATAGTTTCGCCTAAAGCCCGATTTACACATCAATAAGGACAGTAGCCGGTTAAGAAATCAGTCAGTTAAGTAACAAGTAGTAAGTTGTAAGTAGCGTCCAAACGTAGGCGAGTAAGTAGTCATTAGTTACCGCTTAGAGAAGAAGACTAGTCGCGTCGATTATTTCTTTACTACTTACTTACTACTTGTCTACAAATGTATTGACTGTAGTAAACTCGTCTACATGTCGGCCAGTTGTTGGCGGAGTACGGAAAGAAAGAAGGGCCGAAAGAGAGGCCTACTTCACACTGGTCTTGCCAAAAAATAGAATACCGTTCTATTCAACCCAACCTAATCAACAACTTACTACTAACTCTCTTTTGTCGTTCAAACGATAATAACAACTTAACTCGCCAATGTCCCAAGTTAACTGGCTACTGTACTGAGTGAAGTGTAAATCGAGCTTTAGTTACATTAGTTTTCATTTCCGTTCACCCGACCGTAACCATTACCTTTTACCGAGTCCCATCGCTAGTCATTTCCTGACTTTATTATACCTATTATACTCGTATGAATAATTCACTGATAGACATGATGTACATACTAATATCAGTCTTCTACGTCTTCTGCCAGTATTGTTATTTTACAGTTAAATCTATCTCCTATTTGAATTGGATTGAAATATCGAAATATATATGTTAAAAAAATACTCAAATTTGATTCAATTCATAGATCCTACCATTGGGTAGTATTTAACTGAAGAAGTGCAAGCCTTGCAAAATAAAGACTAAAAATTAAAATAAATAATAAAAATAGTTAAAAATATTTTCAATCAAAAGTCTTCATTAGCGGTGACCATTTTAATAATTCAAACCTTATAACTTTCTGAGTTCTGCCCTCAGCTTCCAAATTTACACGTCGTTAGTTGCGCCCGCGGCGGTACTCGACGACCTTGCAATAAAAGACGAGTACTTTAGTACTAAATTTTATACATCCGACAGTAAAAAAACTGTTTTTTATTCCAAACTAGCAAACCCTGCGAACTCCGTTTCGCCACCAGATGGCTTCGTTTTATGTAACATTTTGTTTGGCGCCATCTACTTAAAATATTGGTTTGTAGTGCATGCTATGTATCAGAGATGGCGCTGTTTGTGAAAAAAGATTTTCCCGGTTTTCTTTTTTAATTTTTCCTGAATTTTTCTTTACTATAAACCTCACGGAGCCCGAGACCTTTCCAACAAATGCAAAACCGTGGAAATCAGTTCGTGCGTTCTGGAGTTATAGCGTCAGGAAGGAAAACCCGACTTATTTTTATATAGTAGATAACAAATTACAATTACTACACTGTTTAACTATTCAAATAGTTGTCCTCTATAATTACAGCAACTATAATTCGGAAAAATTTACAATATCCGTAGGTGCATGAAAAGAAAACGCGAGCGAAACTGGAGATATGAGATAAACATTATTAGACACCAAACAATCTCTCATCATGTCTACTTACTTTACTCTCTTGATTCTCCTGCAACATTTCGGTCACAATTATTCCAGTATATTTGCACAGATAAGTATATTATAATTTCATGTTATAAACACAGGGCAAACAGCGAGCTTCAAGTAAATTGTACATAATTACCTAATTGCTGGTTTCGAAGCGGGTTTGGGCAGTAAATAGCTTTGATAATGCATTTTATGGGTAAGGCACAAAATAGACACCTACTTAAGTCTACTATTAATTTAAAATGTTAGATATCACACTTCTTATCATTCTTATAATAAACGGATGAACGGTTTTTCATGAAATTAGTCATAACACTTACTACTTGTGTACTTACACCTTTTTTTAGCCAGAATATGTTTTTTTTTCAATATTTAATTTCATTTATAATCTTCTTTCTTCTTAATGAAGAAATCATAAAATCAATTTATTTTATAATTTCTAAATTTTTATGTTGTTTTGCATCGTGGCTCAATCAGTGAAACAAGTGTTATGAACCGTTGCAGAAGTAAGCAAGTCAATTTGCTTACTCCGCGATTTTTGACATCTCTAAAAAGTATCCAGAAAGTGAACTCTACCGTATTATATTCTCTTTGCTCTACCGGAGACTTATTCACAACAGAACTGTTCAGTAAGAAGCGAGATTTCTCTAGACTGTGTAATAAGTAATATGTAATTCCTTACTGGACAGTAGGTCATCCTCTTTAGATCTGCTTAGAAAAAAACATAGTACCAGACACAGATTAGAGTTTAACCATTATAACATGGTTATAGGAGGGAGGCTCCAAATATATATCCACCTCTCTTTTTGGTAAGACATTCTATGAGATAGATATATTTTTGGAGCCTTAAACAAGAACACGTCTTAACGCGACGCAGAAAAAGTATGCACGATGCGTTTTGTACTTAGTATTGTTGTAGTAGTATAGTGCAGGATTTTATGCTTGTATTTATTAATTTCAGTTTATAAATCATGTTGGGTCACTGGACTATACATTAAGTCATGCTCCTCATATTGATCAAGTATGTCAAAAATTATCAAGTGCGAACTACGCCGTTTTGAAACTTAAGCCCCTTGTTAATAAAATAACGCTTACCTATATCTGTTTACTATGCCTATGTTCTCTTTGTGCTGAGTTATGCATAACAATATGGGGAAATGGTTCTGATGTGGGTAAAATATTAAGATGTCAAATGAGAACAGTCAGAATAATTAATGGACAAAAAAGAGGGTATTAGCAAATAAGTACTTTATTCAAAATAAAATCATGACAGTCAAACAATAAAAGTCAGACAAACAAACCCTCTATATTATATATATTGCAGATACACCCTAGAAAATTTAAATATCTTAGGAAAATGGACACTCGCAGTTATAACTTAAGAAATAAGGAAACACTTCACGGACCTAAGGTAAAGCTTGTTAAAGTAAAAAAGCAAGGTTCCTACAACAAAATTAAAATGTACAATAAACTGCCTAAACTAATATCAAATTTACCTATGCTAGATTTTAAAACAAACTAAAAGTATTTTCCAAAGAAATCCATTTTAGAATTTGAACGAGTTTATGGACATGAAAATTAATGAATCGTCTTTTATAAACATTGACTAATAATAGAATATTATGCAACTAGTGAATAAAGGACGGATTTAAAGCGAGGGCCATAGATGAATCACGAGTAAGTGAAGGATTCTAACGACTGAATCACGACCGCAGGGAGTGATTCGTGATTATTGAATCACGAGCGTAGCGAGTTATTCAAGTGTTAGAATCCTGAGCGATACGAGTGATTCATGGCCCTCGATATAAATCCGTTTTATTCAAGAGTTGCATACTATACTTTATACCATGACTACGAGAAAAAGACATAATTTAAGCGAAAATAGACATTTAATGAAAAAAAGGAAGGTTAAATTAATTAAAATGCACATTAAAATTGGAACAATTACTAAACATAAGAGTAATTTATATATTATTATTTTTTTCTATTATCGCAGCAACGAATACAGTTTTTTTTTCTAATGCTTAACTCTTTGTCTCAAATATCGACCAATCGTATCTCGAGGAGTTACTTGCACAAAGGGTTTGTATGTCGATTATTCTTTGCGTAAGGAAGATGTATAAGCATTGAGATGGAGGTCGAATATATTGGTGTATTTTAAATTCAAACACCAAAACAGTGATTAAAAGCCCTTTTTATTCACTGTTTTCAGTGAATATAATAAGCTTTTTAGAGTGGGAATGGTATAAAATACATAATTATATAGGTACAATATTTTAATAATGTTACTGTGATAAATTATAATTACCTAGGTGATAAACATATCTACGAACATCTCATACGTTTTCTTGGTGAATAAATCTGAGTGCAGATATTCTTGAGAGGTTCTGGCACGGCAATAATGCGATCGACTCTTGGAAATCGATCTATTTGCTTTTCAACCAATCCTGGTAATTGTTCGTCAGTTTCTTTTAGTTTATCCGTACGACCTCCACGTTTGTCTTTGACAATTATTCCAGTCTCTGTCACTTTTTACACTGCAGTTCTTAGTGCACGTTCACTAATACTTAACGTATTTAGGAACAAGTGGCGAAGACATGCATTCGTACTCCATCTAACGTCAAATAATATTTAAATGTTATGTAATTAATGTAATAAAATTAATTAATATTTAATATTAATTAATAATTACATAATTTATTAAATGTCTTCTCGATTCTGCTCCGGTTGTTTTACGTTAAACTGCAGTTTTCTCAACATGTCTAGTTATTAATTATTTCCACTGCCGCTGTAGGTTGCCTCGGGCCCAGTAATTATCGAATATATTTTGACGGGATTTGTCGTTGAATAAATGGCAATAGCTTTGTTGCTTTTTACAATGTTCAATATTACATGAAGGACCAAGTTTCCGTTCAGGCATTATTACTTTTTTAACCCTATTATATTGTTAATATAATATGTGAAAGAGCCACTATATATAAAACAAAGTGGTACTTTACAATAAACGTATACCAATATACCCACTTGCATCACGAATGTTGGAAGAGTGGGGATGTGGCCGTAGGGGTTAAAAACTCGACGTCGAGTTTTTGATTAGATTGCCACCAAATTGAGTACTAATACAGTCGGAACAGAGACTCGGAACATTTAATATCTATACTATGTTTTTGTCACCGAGTGCTCCGACTTCACAAATTGATGCTGCGACCCCAATAATGCCCTCCCATCATGACCTCTCTCGTCCGAAGTTCCGTTTACTTGCACCCCCTCCGCATATTCCCGAATATCCTTAACCAGTATTTCCCCATTCTGCACAGATTCTAATACAGCCAGCGTCAGCCGCGTCATCTTATTCTTCGCCGCAAACTCGAGGATATCACATGCGTTCTGCGCCGTCAGACTATGCACGAGTTTGGCCATGCATTTTTGCTCCAAATCTGGCATTATGTAGTAGGAAGCGAGAAGTAACAGACGTTCCAAGCCTGTATCGGGCAGCGTGCGTAAGTACATGAAGTTTTTGAGGGATTGCAGAGTGGTTCGCGATGTTCCGGGAACGTCTACGTGGCCTTCCGTAGTTTCTTTCCAAGTACCGGAAAGCATGCGACGCAGGACAGGGCTGGCTGCAGCCAGAACAGCTCGATGCACACGTACAGGCCCATCTTCTCCGCGCAGTTCAAAGTCCGTCAGCTCTTTATCTTCGTAAAGCGGCGCGAAGGAATTCACATTAGGAACGACATCCATGTTCACGGCAACATCAAAGAAATACTGCTGTTTTTTGGTCTTATGCACTTGTATCAGATGCCAGGTCCCGTCGTCGCTGGTGAAAAGCTTATTGGTGATGGCGAAATCGGAGCTTGTGAATTTTATTGAGTACGTGAGGTCGTCTTCTTCGGGCCGCCGTTTGAAGAACCTCACGAATATAGTGTTGACGTAGGTCTTAGTGTTGTCATTGTTGAGCTGGCTGGAGGTGACTCTGGCTTGAAATACGGCGGCGTCGTTCAGTAGGAACTCGGCGGAGTCCTTGATGGCGTAAGAAGTGTTGGAGTAATTCGTCACCATGAGTTCCACTTGGAGCGTGTTCCCTCGCTGCACCAAGCCATTGTGTTCCATTCTGTAACAAAGAAACCTGTGTGAAGCAAACATGTAATGATACTAATCTGGGGTTTTAGGGTTCCGTACCCAAATGGTAAAACGGAAAACTATTACTAAGACTCCGCTGTTCGTCCGTCTGTCTGTCTGTCTGTCCGTCTGTAACCCTAGCCTGTATCTCATGATCCTTTTCTTAAACTTCCCACTTAACAGAGATGGGTACGGACAAGTCGTTCGCCTGTTAGTAAGCGTCACGCCTGCTCATGACAATTGCGTGCGATCCATACCTTTAAGATGCATGGCTCTACGAACAACATTGCGCTTGTAACCTCAATATATACCTATAGCTGTTTAGCGCATTCAACGTTAACACAGTAGTGCATTCACACTACAAGTTCGTGGAAGACGTGCAAAAGTGTCCTCGGAGTAGTCCCTGGTGTTGCTGTTGAGGTGTGACCTCAACAGCACCAAGTTGAGGGGATTCAGGCGTATGACACAACCAAGCCGCTTTATGTGGGCCCAAACAAATATCGAGGCGCATTGAAATAATGTTCATATTCGCATGCGCTTTTCTGTGGGCCTAGCCCGATAATTTGCGTAAATGTAAGTTAATCGTATCGCTGACGCATACAGTACAAACTATCTGTGCCACAGTTGTACTAGTAGGTAAATTAAAGTTTGTACCTACTGTATACGTCAACGAAACGATACGATTATATGTTACACTTACGTAATTTTTGCGCTAGGCTCACTGTATACCATGTCATTGAATTTATTTTACGTATTATTTATATTTATATTATGTGGGGCTATGCTCGGGGTTTCTCTACGTGATCGAATCAGAAATGAGGAAATCCGTAGAAGAACGAAAGTCACCGACATAGCCCAGAAGATTAGCCAGTTAAAGTGGCAGTGGGCAGGGCACATAGCACGCAGAACAGATGGCCGATGGGGCCGGAAGGTTCTGGAATGGAGACCACGGACCGGCAAGCGCAGCGTAGGTCGTCTACCGACACGGTGGACAGACTACCTGATAAAGGTCGCAGGACGACGTTGGATGCAGGCCGCTTCCAACCGGTCCTTTTGGAAAGTTATGGGGGAGGCATATGTTCAGCAGTGGACGTCCTACGGCTGAGATGATGATGATATTATGTGGTGGTGGTAAAATGTTATTGCATTATCGAGTTTATTTTCAATTTCACGAGAAACATGGTTATAAACAATGTTGTTTAGACTAGCGCGAACGCAGCCGGGTGCGCAAGTACTCCATGAAGAAGTGGTCCGGACGGTCACGAAACCGGTCAAGATATTCGACTATACGACCGTCAAAATAAAATTAAAATATCGGTTAAATTATAATTTCCTACAATTTTGAATCTAATCATTCTTTTACTATAAGATATTACATAATAATATGCATTTAGTAAAAAGCTTCGACATTACAAGCACACTTTAATTTTATCCATAGATTTACCTAGGAGACTATCCTGATATATGGTCTGTGATCCTGGCATAACATCTTCACCTGCACCCACTCGTCTACAACTTCGAGTGTATCCGGTTTCAACAATTTTATGCCTGATCAATTTAAAAAGGTTTTGCTTTGCACATGTGTATTGCAAGCTAACTCCGCCTTTTATTGTATCGCCCAATGACATGCATAAAAAGCAATTCCGTTGTAAAAATCTTTCATTCCTATTCTTTTAGAAATTTTATGATATAGGAGTATGATTATTGTATTTTGTTATTGTAAGCTTTTATGACAGACCATTGAGCAGAGAATAAGCGGGGGTACCAAATGGTCATTTCACGCAAAATTCATCCTTAAGATGGTCAGGTATAAACTAGAATGCCCCGAGTTCTCCTCGCTTTCTAACATCATAACAATTTTTGAAATCAGTCCAGTAGTTTGTTTGTTTATTTGTTACATAAGTACAACAATATACGTACGCCGCGTTTGCCCATTTCCCGGGAAAGTGCGTCTTCAGCTAATAGTTTACTAAAAAAGGAGTCTACAAAAGGAATCTACAAAAGCTTACCAGTTTTCACAATTTATAACTACATGTGTTGTCAGTAAAGTACACCATCTTCATACACACATATTTTGATCGCGGAAAGTTTATAAAAATATAAATATTTACTACAAAACTCAACTTTGTGAAAAGTATAACGCTCTTGCCCCGACTGACTTACTGAAAATTATTGCCAAATAGTTTCTACTTACGAGTGAAATGTGATCTTCGTATCCTTTTTGTGGTTATAAAATGCGTTATGACTCCCTTTTACTACGCAGTAAGTCTTTTTTAAATAAAATTACGCGACCTGTTTGCAATGGGACTTTATTATGGACACTGACGTGATGGGAAGCATTGAAATGGCCGCTGGGGATCTGAGCGTTATTGTTCTGAGTATAATAACCAATAACTATTAATTACTACCCAGTATGGTTTCAAGTACAACGAACTGTACGGTTGGAAAATCCAATAACCCATGGCAGAGATGGTTCCCTAATGATTAACCGAACTTCATATGGCAATATATTACATTAAAACCAATGTTTCGTATACAATTCATTTCTAAAACATGCTACTCGTATTTCAAAAATAATTCATTGTATAACGTTTCGAAACAGCTCGATTCCAAAACCTTTTATTTCGTAAATGTTTTATTTCACAAACAATCTCATTACAAGCATATATTCCCCAAACGTAAATCTTGTACAATGTATCGAATTATGTTTGGTATTTTGTAATTTTTTTATTTCATACTTTGTTTCTTTTAGGTACTATTTAAATTTACAAAGTGTCACTCTCACAACAAGTACTTACCTATTTATAAAGAGTAGGTACCTCAGGCAGTTTGTAAGTAGGTAATTTTTTTAGTGCACTACTCTATACAATACAAAAATAACCTAACCTAGAGTTGGAGCCACAATCATTCATGACTTAGTTTTGAAGCCTTCGCCGGCACGCTCGTTTGGCTTGCGCATAGTTTGGTCGCAGGTCAAACCTTATTTAATATAACCTTTTTGTCCCGGGGAAATTCTTTATGGCTACACCTACCACGGGGAGGTAGGTGGTTATGTGGGAGTCCGGGTATACGGACTCCCACATAACCACCAAACCCCAGGGGTGTTCCGTCACTGCCGCTTATGGCGGGAGCGCGTGACAGATTTCGCACACGACCGCAAACCCGCCGCGGTGTCCGATTTCCGGACACTTCTCTTCGCGGACCGCCATAGAACACATGGCTCGCTGCAACTGCCTCGGAGACCAAAACCCGTCAACAATGGGCGCCAGACTTCCCCGCGTCTGGACGCCCGTGGTCTCCCTGCGGTGGGTCGGATACGTAGCCCCACCGCCTGCTACGTTATCCACAGGGGATAAACGACTCTCCCTCCCCCCCGCGACCCCACCTCCTCGAGTTTGCGCCGAGCGCCCGGGCCCCACCACATCGGGTCTGCGCCAAAGCGCCCGGGGCCGCCTCCTCGAGCCTCCGCCAAAGCGCCCGGGCCCCACCACATCGAGTCTACGTCAAAGCGCCCAAAGCTCATAGGAGCGGCCCCGCCTGAGCCGGCCAGTGCACCCCAACGCCAGCGCGGCTCCTGGGTTCCTCTTAGCTTCACCGTGGAGATCCAAGCCACGGCTACCGAGCCACCCCGCCACGTCAATGCGGGAACCCATCGGGGGGCGCAGTTCTAACCTAACCTAGGGTTGGAGCTACAATCATTCATTACCTACTTAGTTTTAAATCAAACATTTGATTAGTAAAGTTAATATAAAAATAATCGTTTGTCATACGATACCTACATTTGTGAAGTTATTATTTTTAATAAAACATTTATTAAATAATATAAATATAAAATACACCGTTTGTCAGATGTTACGTTGTTAAAAGTAAATTTGTCAAATGAACATTATAAGAAATGTACCATTTACAAAAACTTTAAATTAAGTGTCGGTGGAATGACAGGATACCGGCAAAGATATACTTATTACCAGTTGCGCCCCGCGGTTTCACCCGCGTGGTGATAGATGGTGATCCCCCGGGATTAAATCTATCTCATTGCCAAATTTGATTACGATCCGTTCAGCCGTTTAAGCGCGATAAGGTAACAAACAGACAGAGAGACAGAGGTTTAAATATATTTTTTCTAAAATAAAAGTAGCCTGAGTTACTCCTTATTACATGAGTTATCTGTCAGTGAAAGTCCCGTTGAAATCGGTCCAGCTGTTTCAGAGTTTAGCCGGAACAAACAGACAGTCAGACGAAATTCATTTTCATATGCATTTAGTGAAAATCTGTTAATTTGGAATTACAAACGGACACTTCCATTTTATTTATCTGTATAGATGAGTAAATTTAAAATACTTTGTTCTTAGAAGTCAACCAGTAAATCGATCCGTAAAAAGTAATAATAAAATACATACAAACATAAAATTAAACACAATGGAAAAAAACTCTTATTAAATTTCATCACCCTTGACTGTATTTGTGATTTTTTACTTTCGTAGACCATCCGTCAAACGAAACTTCGCACAAACCACCAAGCTAAGTTTGCACCTCGCTGAAATAAATAATAGAAATAATACTAAATGATAAACAATCAATGCAAAGTAAAATCTAACAAATATTTGTTTAATTTTTTAAAGGTCATAGCGAATACTTTTTGCACACAGTACCTAAGAGTTAGTGTTACGTAATCGACGCGAGGGAGTTGTAGTTTGTTTTTGGGAGTAGGCCTTTAATGTACTTGTTTGTCAGTGGGATCGGAAACGCTCGAATACAGTCGGCTGAACAACAAAGATGGATGACATGCCGACTCTATCGCAGGCAGAGCGCGTCTAGTTTATCGAGCTGTCAAAATTATAGCGTGTTTGTGACTTAATTAATTAATTTCATAGTAACTTTAATAACACATTAATTTAAGGTAGAACAGGTATAAGTATGAACCCAGGATTGATCCCTGGGGACTCCTGCAGGCACATGTTTTGCGAGAGACGAGGTATCTTTTATATGCACTCGAAATTTGCGATCTGTTAAATATGATTGCATTGTTTTTGTGAGTGGTATGGACAGTCCGAACATAATGAGCTTATGAAGTAGTGCGTGGTACCAAACAATTTCTTGTCATCACCTCATTTGTTTCACGGATGTTGTCAAAGATGCAATGATGTTTGCTCTTAAAGAATCGCATATCTGTGCTACGACGTGTTACGGTGCTACGGTGCAACGGTGACCGGTCCTACTGCGTAACGGTGCTACGACGTGCTACATTTTAAACGATCTTCAGAGCTACGGCGTAGCACTTACCAAAAGAAGGCTGAAACTACGCGATCTGGATCTACGAAAACGGTCTACGTATGCGCTTCACAAGTGGAATAGTGATCAAAGAATAGTGATAAAAGTGAACAAGTGAGAATGGTGGTGACACGATCACAAGCCGGGGACGATGCCGAACGGGCCGTGGAAGTGAGTGCTTCGCCAATAAAACGGGCTCTTCGATTCGACGAACCACCGCGATCGCCGTCGTTATATGCTACGCGTCGAGTAACCGCTCCGAACCCATCCGAGGATGCGCTCCTGTCGCCGGACCAAGTGCACCTACGGGGGGAGAGGGTCGGCACCCTTAATGTTCGACTCGACTTGTATCACCAACACAATCAGTAAACTCGAACCGTTCTACATCTAGCGCCGCTGCTCGGATCCGCCGGGCGCAGTTTAAAGCTGAGGAAAGACTCGCCTTTGAGATGGCGAGAAATAGATATCGAGAGTGACAAAGTAAGGAGAAAGCTAGCTTACCACATCGAAATGTTGCATAAAGAAGAGAACAAAGAGAGGCAGGCACAAACGGGAGAGACAGAACGAGTTGAGAACTGGATAAGGAACATAGTGCTACGCAACGCTAGAATGTAGTGGAAGGAACGGAGCCAGTACCATTTTTAAATTAACGTCCGACACGTGCCACGTTGCCTACGAACGAGCGTCCTCGATCGCCAACGCCGAGGCGAAACAATTCTCGAACGAGATGCATTGAACAACTGGTAGATGTGATGGAAAAGATAACGAAGAACCACCGCCACCACGACAAACGTACGAGTTACACGCACAGTAGAGCACCTTTTGAGTGGTCCGCTTTCAAGGCAGCTATGAGAGAAACCATTAGACTTAGAGTATACATAACTATATAGAGCGCGTGTATGTAAGTATGAACCGTAAGCACAAGTATGAACAGCACAGTCGCTCAACAATACGAGTAATATTGAGATGTGACGGTGAAATGTGCAGCGGCAGGGTGTAAAAACGATACCTGAAAGCAAAATAAAAAGAATTGTAACTTATTTTCATCGGTAAGTAGTATAATCATATAATAAAGCGCCACACAATAGACAATTTGTATATAACACCTGCTAACGGGCCGGGGCGATACGCACGCTCTATAGCTTATGTATACTCTATGGAGAAACCACTCGAACATATAGATTCATGAAGACGGAGAACATGGCGCGACTACGGAACTGCCTCAGGAGAGAAGCAAAGGACATTGTGTCGGCGATGTTATACACAGTGGAGGATCCAGACATAATCATGAGATCTCTGGAGCAGTGCTGCGGCCGACCTGAGGTCATCATTGACAAGACAATAGACGAGCTGAAAAAGTTACCACGGCCTGGGACTTCAGCCAGTGAACTGAAGGCGTTCGGCGTGAAAATCCAAAAAAAGGTAAGATTTTAAGATCATTAGACAATAAGGGCTGTCCATATAGTGCCATGATGACTCGTGATGTTATGGACAATCTGAGCCCGCCTTTGAACCTTAGATCGAGATAGTGTGACTACGCAGAAGAGCATCGGAACGCAGCTGACCCAGAGTTTGTATTGTTGTCTAGATTTTGATGCGTGAAGCGGACATAGGCCTCAGGTTATAGTAGCGGAACTGTAGCTTCCACTTCTAAAAGGGAGACGGTTACACCTAACACCGTTCCGAAGGAGACAAAGAAAAAGGCAGTGTACACAGCTACCACTACGAGCAGACAGAGTCAATGTACACTCTGCAAGAGTGATCATGGGTTGAATAAATGTAGACAGTTTGCCAACATGTCAACCACTGAGCGCTGGGATTTTATTAAAAAAGAATGCTTGTGTTTTAAATGTATAATGAGTCGGCACCGGCGCATAAACTGTGAGGTGAGGACGGATGCCGCCACCCACACCACGTGCTGTTGAATGACACCCGAGCGCAGCCAGCAGCGGCCGTAGGTAACCCTACAGGGAGTGGAGACGGTGACGATGTCCATAGCAAAAGTAAAGGAAGTCAAGCTTAAGAAATGCACTGATGTAATATCGGGACCCAGAGGCAGCGTTTCGACTTACGCCCTCTTGAACCAAGAATCTACAGTGTTTTGGTAGAAAATGGCGCTCTCCGCTGCGTGTAGGTATAACTCTTTACTGATGCGAATTGTCATTTCGACTAACCTAACACCAAATGTTCTCCTTCATAAAGAGTCATTGTGAGTGTAGTGTTCGTCTGACTCCGTTAATGTAACTAATGTAAAAAAACGTTAATGACCGCGTCGAGCCCAGGATGTCAATGTTTCGCTTAGGCCCTCTATACTGTCAACATACACATACATGTCACAATTCTCCTTCTTCACATCACCATATTAATATTTTTTCATTCGTATTCGTCTCGCAGAACGTCAACGACCACCGTGTAACACGCTATCTTAACAACGCATCAAACCAATTAAGCAAGAAGCTGCAGATCTATTGTCTTATTTATATCAGTCCTGCCTACAATCACAGTTAGTGATTCTAGTGTAATCTCATTAAAAAATTATTAATTGCACCAAAGCCGACCCCCAGAGTTGACAAGTTTCACACATTGCCACAATGCGGTGTAGACTACACTATATCATCATCATCATCATCATCATCATCATCATCATCTCAGCCGTAGGACGTCCACTGCTGAACATAAGCCCATGATTTTCCAAAAGGACCGGTTGGAAGCGGCCTGCATCCAACGTCGTCCTGCGACCTTCCTCAGGTCGTCTGTCCACCGTGTCGGTGGACGACCTACGCTGCGCTTGCCGGTCCGTGGTCTCCACTCCAGAACCTTTCGGCCCCATCGGCCATCTGTTCTGCGTGCTATGTGCCCTGCCCACTGCCACTTCAACTGGCTAATCTTCTGAGCTATGTCGGTGACTTTCGTTCTTCTACGGATCTCATTTCTGATTCGATCACGTAGAGAAACCCCGAGCATAGCCCTCTCCATAGCTCGTTGTGCGACTTTGAGCTTATCTATGAGGCCCATAGTAAGAGACCACGTTTCAGTGCCATAACTCATCACTGGTAACACACATTGGTCGAAGACTCTTGTCTTGAGGCACTGAGGTATTTTTGACGAGAAGACTTCGCGAAGTTTCCGGAACGCTGCCCAGCCGAGTTGGATTCGACGATTGACCACTTTCTCGAAGTTGGACCTGCCTAGTTTGTCCCAGGTAGATGTACTCGTCAACAACTTTGAGAACTGAGTTCCGAACTGATATTGGGGTAGGTACAACATGGGCATTAGACTTAATTTTTTTCTTATCCATGTTCATCTTAAGACCTACCCGTTGGGAAACTCGATGGAGGCCTTCGAGCATTGCACTGAGGTCTTCCATGGATTCTGCCATGACTACAATATCGTCGGCAAATCGAAGGTGAGTGATGTATTCGCCGTTAATATTGATGCCAAGTCCTTGCCATTCCAGAAGCTTGAAGGCGTCTTCCAATGTAGCGGTGAACAGTTTCGGAGATATAACGTCTCCCTGTCTCACGCCTCTTTGCAATGGAATTGCCTTCGAACTCTGCTCCTGTACTCGGACTGACATGTAGGCGTTTTGGTACTAACACTTCAGCACTTCAGTATACCGATAGTCAATACGGCACCGCTGGAGAGTCTCAAGCACTGCCCACGTCTCGATCGAATCAAAGGCTTTCTCATAGTCCACAAACGCTAAACAAAGAGGCAAGTTATACTCTTCAGTCTTCTGTATAACTTGCCGTAGCGTGTGGATGTGATCTATGGTACTATAGCCTTTTCGGAAACCGGCTTGTTCCGGAGGCTGGAATTTATCAAACCTGCGACTGAGACGGTTCGTTATGACCTTCGAAAACAGCTTATAAACATGGCTCAAAAGCGAGATGGGTCTGTAATTTTAAGTAAAGTGTTGTCACCTTTCTTGAAGAACAGCACCACCACGCTTTTGTTCCATGCTTCTGGCGTTGAACCTTCGAGTAAGACGGTATTAAAGAGCTTCTGAAGGACTTTAAGTACCGGTGTTCCACCCGCTTTCAGAAGCTCAGATGTGATACCATCGTCACCAGGCGCCTTGTTGTTCTTAAGCTGTTTCAAGGCCATTCTAATCTCGTACAGGCTGATGTCCGGGATATCTTCGGTATAATGTCGGGTCAGCTTGGCTCTTGGGTCTTTGACCGAGCTGCTAACAGGTTTAGCGACTGAGGTGTATAGCTGTCCGTAGAAACTCTCTACCTCTCCTAATACTTCTGCTTTGGTCGACGCTACACTGCCGTCTTATCTCTTCAGCTTCGTCAACTGGCTTTGCCCAATAGACATGTCTCTCATCATTAGCACTACATCATTATTATTATATTCTCTTTTTTATTTTGTTTCATATTTTTCCCAAGCCTCCCTTTCCTCGATAATTTAGAAATAAACTTCCTGCTGACCCTTCGTACCCATCTACACTGACCTGCAAAACTAAGTATCACACTTTTAAAATTGCAATAACTTTTTAAGTAGGTACATCGTTTAATTTTTTCATCAATTACATCTTTTGCTTTAGAAACAAAAAGGACTCGAAAAAGAGTTTAATTTTGTACATAAAAACTTCATAGTCGGTAACCTTCTTTTAAGAAATGGCTAAAAAATACTTTAAAATCAAAACTAATCCTTTTCGAGTTACAACTTTACCATATATTTTTTGTTTCTAATTTTTCTTGATCTATGAGTTTTGTTAGAAAAGCTTCGTTAGACAACCAGCACATAAACTTGTTTATCATGCCTCTTTCACCTGAAGAATGTGCTAGGATCGTGACTTTTCTGGAACTAGGCATCAGTATGCGTCGTACTGCTAGAATGGTGGGTGTAACGTTACGAACAGATCAGAAGGTGAAGCGAAGGTAGGAAGAGACTGGAAACCATTTGAGGAGATCTGGTAATGGCAAACCCAGGTGTACTAATGCCCGAGAAGACCGTTATATTGTTTACACTGTGTTGACAAATCGCCATCGATATGCATTCGAAGTCCAGCAACAGCTTCTTCAGACCCGAAGGGACTACATTAGTGACAGTACAGTGAGAAGACTGGCTGAAACAAACCTGAAACCCCGAAGACCTGCTAAGACCCCAAACGCGAAAGAGAGCATCGAGTAGGGAGACTGCGATACGCCCATAGTGGTCAAGAACTTTGTTTACAGATGAGTCTCCATTCTCACTTTACAATTCTGATGGAAGGCGAAGTCTCCGTTAGGTCCCATTTGTTCTATGAAACATGACGTAGTAGAACAATTTGAGAAAATGTTGTCCCTATTTGTCTCAAATTGTTCCATAGAACAAACTAAGTATATAAGTATTTTTTGATAGTGAAGCTCTACCATGAATTGGCAACATAAATGTCATCTATAGTTGATACTCGATCTCGTCTACCTATTAAGCTTGTGATTGGCGTACTCGCTGTCAATTTTAGTTCTACAATTGAGCGCAAGGTGGCACTGTTCAATTTTTTCATACATTTTTTTGCGACAGTCGATACCGAGCTTCGATTGGTGCCAACGTAGTAAACTCATGGTAGACCTACTGTACCTGGTATTAACGTCAGTGATTAATGTCATTCACGTCTTATACGAGTATCTCATTATGGAAGAATTTGGGAAAAGCGATTTCCATTTAGTTCTGTGCATTCACAGACAAATAAAAACATGAGCAAAGGCTAGTATGTAGTTCTATAGTACAAATAGGGACAATATTTTCGCAAATTGTTCTGTTACGTCATGTTCCACAAAACAAATGGGACCTACCGGATGTGTCTACAGGCGACCTGGTGAGAGAAACCTTCAAGTCTGCTTCTCAGAAAGAACCCAGTACGGTCGGTGGAGGCAGTGTATACATGTATGGGCTGGCATATCTTCAGAAGGTCGCACAGACATGTCGACAGACACGAGTTTGAATCCCGTACGACGATGAGAATTTCCTCTTAAATTGCAATGCCTAATTACACCTCCTATAAATGTTTAGTATAACGATTAGGGCAATTGAAAGGATTGACATTAATAGCGAAACGTTTATTGTACGAATATACAAAAATAAATAATAATCATTAAAAACATTAATACTACAATACTGTCCATACAATGATATATTTTCTCTGGTTCTTATAGTTACCATAGATAATATATAGGTACTAGGAAATCATACACTAGTAGCGGCACCCTTCAAGCTAAAAAATTAGCATAGGTATATTCCGCCCTCCAAGTACATTCAATATAATAAATACCAGATTATGAGTTAATGTTTTTTATTTCAGTTTTACGAAAGCAATAATTGTCTCTGATTCAACCAAATACTTAATATGTTTGGGAATAATTTTATTAGCGTGATTTAAATTCGCTTATGTTTATCATCATCACCGACCTAAAGAAACGGTAGATTATTAGGCTAAATCTTTATTGGTATTGTGTTCCCCACACCCAAATTACAATAAAACAGAATGTACTGACAATATTTACCTTCAACCAATTAATAGAATTTAATTATCAAAGATGAGATTATAAATTAAATCACCTTTTCGTATGCCGGAAGTTTTAGCCGGCTAAAACTAGGTGTAACCGCACTTCGGGTATTAGCCGTAACATATATATAAATGTATATATATATATATATATGTCGCGTAATGTATTGGATTTGAAGATACTTGAATACTACTTAAGATATAATAAAACATAATTAAATTTAAGTTCAAACAATATTTCAAAATATAACACATGAATATAGGTGCATTTCACTTATCTCCCGTTCCGGGCCGTACCTGTGGCCCTAGCACAAATAACTGCGTAAGTGCAACGTAATGTGTCGTTCACGTGAAACAGTATAAACTGTCATGTATCTAGGACAACTGTGACACAGATAATAACGCATAGTTTGTAAGTCGAAGGGTGACATGTTGACGCTTTCGATACGAATAAATTGTTTGTGCTACGGCCTCTATTGCACACTGTGGGCTCATCACGAAAATTCGCGTAAGTGTAACGTATTCGTGTTGTTGGCGTATACAGACAAACTATGAGTTATCTGTGCCACATGTGTACTAGATAAACGATAGTTTGTACTGCATACGTCAACGATACGGTAACGTTACATTTAAGCAAATTTTCGTGCTAGGCCCACTGGTCATAGGAAGTCAGCAAGAAAACGCTGCTAGTGTCACAAAATCATTTGCTGTACGATGCGAGATGGGTTATTCCCCGACTACAGTAAAGCCCAAAAGGAGGGTTGTGTTTGATTTGTATGTATGTACGTGTTACGCCCTCTCGTAAATACTCAACGACTCGAACTGATATAATGATACATCATTATATTCGTCATGACTGCGCGAGTGTGACTGGGTAGAAAACTGTTGAAAATGGCAGATTTTAATATTAATGTGATGTCAATAGACAGCTAAGCTAAAAGTTTGTTACCTTGTTTTATTGAATTTTATGTACCTATGAAGTAATTTATTTGATTTATAATACTCATAGCGGCTTATTTAAAATTTAAAAAATATAAAAGGTAAAAATATAATTTACACTGGTATTTCAAAATGACTAGGGTTAATACAAAAAAGGAATAAGGATCAATCACAGCTTAAAAGGAAATCAAATATAAGTTAGAATTACAAATATAACAATATCTTATCCATACTAATATAGCGGCATATATTTAACCGGCAGACTCTCGTTTAGGCTAATAAGCATATCTAGTAATAGTGCTGTCTCCGTCACACTTATAGAGACTGTCTACAACTGACTCCTCGTCTCACTTCCTCCAACCTTTCATACTATTGTAACCCATTACTACATATATCGAAAAATCGTCTACAGTACATTCACATGCATGATTGAAATCAACATTCACATTTTCCGTAAATTTTTCTTAAACCTTAAGAAAACAATCGTATAAATTAAAACTTCCGCCGTTACTAATTTTTATCCCACCGACCATTTTAACCCTCAAAATTAAAATACTGTTACGCGTAAGGAACGTTTTCAAGATCTACGACAAAACAGTTTATATATAATAAAACATCTATCGTTTTACAACGTTCGGTACTTCTGAGAATGTTTAAATAGCCACCTCCTCCTTCAAAAACAAACAAAGGCCTTGTTAACAACTAAAGACAAAACTCTAACAATAAAACCTTATACCAAAGACATAAGGTAGATTGATCCTTGACAATAAATTGTACTAGAAAAGTTGTTTACACCAAATTGAATGGTTAGAGACCGCTATTGTTTCGTGGCTAATATCGAACATTTTGGACCTCTAATAATTGGGTATAAATACTGAGACGTCACCAACCGTAGTTACAGTCCGGTGTCGCTTTTAATGCACGTAGTGGCAAAAAGCTCTCGGTCATTCCTAAATGAAAACAAAAACAAAACAAAACCGTGGTTAGTTCAGTTTGAATTGCGATACAGTGCGGAACAAGTTCTCCGACGCGAACTGTACCTACAAGTGATTAGTGCTGTGAACTATGATCAGTGATTGTGAACTGAGCAACTGTAAATAAAAAGGTCAATTTGGTGAAATCGTGCAGATTATTAATCGTAAACCCCAAGCTCGTAACAATACGTGACTCCAGTGGCTCGGACTTCAGGGTCATTGGAGATGTCCCAATTACTTAACCATGATTATCATATAAATATTTTACCAAAATACCCTCACAATTAAAAAATATATTCCTTCTAACAGGACTTGAATCCAACACCTCTGGCTCCCTTGCGAGTCACTTTACTATTCTGTCCATTGGTTCGAATAATTCTAATAAATTACTTATCATTTATAAAAAAATACTTATGTTTCCTTATTATCTAATAATGGTACATTATTTCTTATGTCTATATTATTGGTGTCAGATTTTGGTTCAGTTTCTTGGATAGGCGTTTCAAAGTCATTGCAGAGGTAGAAAATCTGAAACAATAAAAAAATTACAAGCTTTTCGTGTTACGAGGGGGAAGGTATTTTGGGCAAGATAGTATATTATGCAACTAGTGAATAAAGGACGGATTTAATGCGAGGGCCATAGATGAATCACGAGTAAGTGAAGGATTCTAACGACTGAATCACGACCGCAGCGAGTTATGCAAGTGTTAGAATCCTGAGCGATGCGAGTGATTCATGGCCCTCGATATAAATCCGTTTTATTCAAGAGTTGCATACTATACTTTATACCATGACTACGAGAAAAAGAAATCACTTAAGCGAAAATAGACATTTAATGAAGAAAAAAGGAAGGTTAAATTGATTAAAATGCACATTAAAATTAGAACAATAACTAAACATAAGAGTAATTTATTTATTATTATTATATATTTTTTTATATAATCGCAGCAAAGAACATAATACAGTTTTTATTGTAATGCTAAACTCTTTATCTCTAAATACTCAAATATCGACCAATCAAATCTCGAGGAGTTACTTGCACAAAGAGTTTGTATGTCGACTATTATTTGCGTAAGAAAGATGTATAAGCACTGAGATGGAGATCGAATATATTGGTGTGTTCGAAGTTCAAACACCAAAACAGTGATTAAAAGGCATTTTTATTCACTGTTTTCAGTGAATAAAATAAGCTTTTTAGAGTAGGAATGGTATAAACAACTACATAAGATAAATTAAATTAGAACTAAGGCTGGTATTCCACTCGTCCAATATACTATATTTCTTTTTTTAAACATTTTTACAACAATTTGTGCCCTAACCATTACACTAGGCGGGAAGCCTGTATTACAATGATTAGTTCCTTCCTTTTTTGGATTTCAACAGCATTCAGAGGAGAAAAAAATATAATATATAAATCTAATAATAGATTAGGCTACAGTTGACAGTAAAAAAATAAAATAAAATAAATAATTGCTGACATTGTGTTTGTAAAACGGATTTCTTATAACTCATCTAAATTACTATTTCATTAATTTTCTGTGGTGTAAGAGGGTGTGTGCATGTGTGTTTGTTTATTGTGTTTGTATGTCCAATTTACTAACAACACCGATATTTGATCAAAGATTTTGACATTTAATTCTAAATGGGTGCAAAATACAAATTCGTCGACAATTTCAATTAGTGCGTTCGAATAGGCACCTTGTGAGCGTTAGCGAAAATAACGCAAAAAACGCTCACAAGGGGCGTTCGAATTGGGAATCTGTGGGTGAAAATGTCGTTCATGTCTCTTTTTGTTCAGCGTTCGGAAAGCTAAAAAAGAGGAAATTTTGACCAACGTCCGGAGCACGGTTGTTTGTGATCGTTTTTTGACAGCTATGTATTTGACAGCATAATCATGCTATTTTAGGTCTTATGCTCAGTTAAGCGTTCGAATAGGGTGTGGGCAAAAGTGGCAATAATAACGTTTTTGAGCTTTACGAACGCTATAACAAAAGATCCATCAATGACAACGCCACCAATGCCCTCATAAGCTAAACGAACGCACCTAATGATGATATTTTTGATTACTTTTGAAAGCGTTCGAGATTTCAAATATCACGCAAAAATTACACAAAAAAATCGTGGCAGCGGAATGGGCACTCGTAATAGAAATTTGATTAAAATATGTTGAACATAGAAAGTGGACCAAGAAATTTTACGAGTGGAATACCGCCTTTAGTTAAATGGCGAGTTGTGAACTGCATTCTTGACAATATGCAGATATTGATCAGTATAGTGTGTTTCCTTTTATTTATTATTGTTTTAGTACTTACTGTCTAATCTATAGAAATAAAATTGAATGACTAAATGTGTTGCTAAGCTTAAAACTCGAGAACGGCTAGACCGACTTGTTTTTTATGTTTTCTTCGCTCTAATAGACGGGTAGTTTAATAAAACAATTCATCATCAACATCATCTATCATCATGCAGCATCCATCAAACTGAGGGCGTAGCTAGTTTTGGTTATGTGTGTGTATCATGTATGTATAATGTATTGTATGTATTTATATAATCGAATCTCGGAAACTGCTCGATTTTCATGAAGCATACAGATTTCGGGGGCGACAAATCGATCTAGCTAGGTTTCATTTTTAAAAAACGTCGTTTTATCCGTATTAAAAACTGTTATCATATCATTTTGGCAACTAGGGCCATAAGCTTTGCTTAAACAACAACTAAGCTATAAACACTAAAGCTACTTGACAATAGATGGGGTTTTTATTATGAAAAACGGTATTTACTCACGTACAAAAAGTCAGATCTTTCCGACTATAGTTTCAACCACATCCGCTGGTCTTTTTCAAGGAGAGTGCAGAACGCTCGCGATTGCGTCTCGCCTCGCACGAGACTTTTTTACGTGAGTAAGTCACGTTTTCCATATTAAAAATGTGTAGAAACCATGTTAGTTTACATAATAAAATAGATGTCGTTGTTAAGCAACACTAAGTGTTTGGTTCGAAGTTAGACTAATAAAATCAATGGTTTACTTACGAACAATGCTCAGTCATCAAGGTAATTTTATGAATGAACTTACAGTGTATACCAGTATGGGTGCTCCTATAGACGCCCCACCCACCACGTCCCACCAGTGGTGTCTATGGTCTGTCATACGAGAAACGGCGCAGTAAAGGGTGGCCACCAGTAACACAACTTGCGCTGCCACTGTTGCCTTACAACGTTTCGATCTTTTGTAGAGGTAGTACTATAACGAAAAAGACATTACGAAATGAAGGTAGACATCTGTAATTAAGTGTAAATATAAAGGTGCAAGTAGGAAGCCGCGACAAACGACGTGTCGCAGCGACACTACTGGTTTCTATGTATTTGTATGAAATACCATTCGTTAGCAACACGAAGCTAGCGACACTGTCGCTCGACCGCAGATCAGTAGTACCGCTCGCGGGTACCAATCTACCTAGTAAAACAACTGAATAGTTTTTAAACTAAACCTTTCGTATCGCTTTTCAAATGATTGATGATATCTGCAGTTGCCGTCTGCAGTCGTGTTCGAAATCATGACTGCAGCGACATGAAGCGACGACGTGTCGCGGCGACATGAAGCGACGACGTGTCGCGGCGACATGAAGCGACGACACGTCGTTTGCTGCTGCTACGTGTAGCCGGCTACCAACTTGCACCTTAAGTATTAGATGATTAGGTACTGGCCGCGGTTTCGGTCATATGACCAGCAGGGCTTATTATGTATATCAGTGGCTAACAAATGTTAATTGAAATCTTGAAAAATGGCGGCTCTATGCCAGTTTTGACAACTCCAGTAAACAAAAATGTTAGCAAGTTGATGACTGGAGCTGACAAAACTGACATAGAGCAGCCATTTTTTTTCGATTTTATCAACATTTTGTTAGCCACTGAAATCCTATTAATATTATAAACGTGAAAGTTTGTATGTATGGATGTATGGATGTTTGTTACTCTTTCACGCACAAACGGGGGGGCTAATGTTGATGAAATTTGGTATGGGGGTAGATGAGGCGCTGGATTAACACATAGGATACTTTTCATCATCATCATCATCATCATCCATCACCACGCGGGTGAAACCGCGGGGCGCAGCTAGTACATACATAATAGTAGGGCTATTATGTATCTCAGTTGCTAACATTATTATATATCTATTACATATTAAAAAGAAGCTTATAAATAAAATAAAATGTCTCAGGCTTACACGGTACACAAAAATAACTTCCTTAAATTTAGAGCAGACTACTGTCATCCAGTCTACCCGTAACCATGTTCTCTGAAAAGTGAACGAAACGTCGGGATATAGTAATATAAAACTATACGCGAATTAATCAGCATAAAGTTGTTTAATTTCAATGTATAAGAATCGCGTAAAACTAAGAAATTTTATTTATCCCTTTAAAGTTGTTTAATTACAAAATTAATTGATTATTACAAAATTTATTTAATACAAATTTTGCAACTTTATAGAGAACTAGCTGCTCTCCGCGGTTTCACCCGCGCGGTGATGGATGATGATGATGACGATGAATCTTATATAGCCTATGTTATTCGGGGTGAATGTAGCTTTCCATTGGCGAAATAATTTTTGAATTCGGTACAGTACTTTATGAGCCAATTCGTTACAAACATACTTACATACAAATATTTCCTCTTTATAATATTAGTATAGAAAAATGTACATCATCGAACGAGATTCGAACCCGAGTCTACCGGCAAACAGTGTCAGACGCCATGCCTGCCAGGCCACCGAGGCGATCCGTCCAAATAACAAATTAAACTTATTAACTTTATTGTCAGGAGAAGGTTCCAATGAAACAAAAACCAACAAAAGATGGGAGGTTATGGCGACGCCGAAGGCCGAGCCTACTACCTGAACGAAGTCGCGAGCAGTCGCTAGTATATAATAATAATTAATCTAGTTTAAGTCATAAAACATTTATTAGTAATTAAAAATAAAATAAAATAATAATAATAATGTCATGCCCCGCTGCCGTTGGCAATCTAGGATTAGGTTTTTTACAATGTTTTTTATTTATTATTTTTTATTGTATATAGAAATATTTAAAAAAATGTAATTTTAAGAAAAGGAAATAAATAATGTGAATAATAATAATAACTATCTAATCTATAAGCTCCATTAATCTAGTTATTTAACTAATAAATTAGTTAAATAATTCGTTTAATTTAGCTGTGTAATTAGTTATTCGTAAAAAGTTTATTTTAGTTGGAGCCATTTTATTATGAAATTTGGCATGCATGGGATACATTCATCATCATCATCGTCTTCCTCCATCACCACGCGGGTGTAAGCGCGGGGCGCAGCGCAAGTTGTTTATGTATCTATATACTATATTTACTTTATTTTATACACCTACTTCTTATCTATAGATATCTTTCAAAAATAAACTGCACGAACATACCGTCAAAAAGCAACCGGCATGCAACGCTAGGCCGGTGTGTCCCGAGGGGAAACTCCTGTCGGACTGCGTGAGCCAGTGCGCCTTCGTGCACGTGTAGCGTGCCACGTATTCTGAACTGGGAATAATAAACAAGTATAAAATCAACGTCATGACTGACACTTTATTTACTTCACACAAACGGTAATTACACTATCCATTAGGAATAGTCTTTATGCAGGCATGTGCAGGGACTGACGTACGAGTCAGTCCTAGTCATAAAAACAAAGAGCAAAATGAAGCTGCACGAGAGCGTCTCGCACGCAGTCGTTGCAGTTTCCCGGCATACCGGGAGCTTCACTTATTACGCCGATGATGATGATGGTGCCATTGGGCGATTCGTGAGGAAAGCGATGGTTGCAAACACCAAAACCATATTTGAATACAACCTCAAAATGGCTACCAGGGATCGAAACGGAGTAGTAATTGAGGCCCTGCTTCAGTGCGATACGGGTACCTAAGCGAATATGTTAATATTAGTAATTATTTACAAAAAGTAAGTATGAGCATACAGAGCAGACTCACGAAAAGGTCGGCAAGCAGTGGCGTCGTGTGGCGGGTCGCCATCTTCCCTCAAATATAGTTGAAGCGATGGCTGCCACATGCGTCAAGTCAACTCGTGAACGCGGGTGCTGTCTGCGGAGACCGGTCTGCTCTGAATGCCGATGCAAACTTAGAAACGATATAGCCCTTAATTAAGTTGTTTAACATAAAAATCCTTTGTCCTCTAATTAAGTACAGATCGCGCGGCGAGAGTTTGGCTTTGACCTTCGGGTGGAGGGGATTACTGCGCATGGGTACTGTCGCGCCATGTGACAGAGAGAGACAAGAGTCCCTCGTCTTCGATGTGACAGAGAGAGACAAGAGTCCTTCGCCCCTCTTTGACTTCTGCGCAATAACGGTCAAAGCCAAACTCTCGCCGCGCGATCTGTATATATTGCTGTCTCTTTTTTAATTGTATTTAGATTTGATAAATTTTCAAAAAAAAACATAAAAAATGGCACGGACCGTGGAGTCTGTGGAGGCTAGTACAAGAAAAAAAAGTCTTTATGATTAGTTTGTTAGATCACTATTATATACATAAAGATCGATAGCTCTAAGCTGCTTGTCTTGGATATAATCTGATTTATTTCGCTTGGTGTAGGTGTAGCGGGCGGGTAATGCACGCAGAACTATCATTTTGGCACTGATATTCTGCGCTTGAAGGCGGGAATTTAAGCGCTAACTAGGTATGTTAAGTACAGTGGGACCGCGTGTTACACAAGCCAAACCGACTTCCCCTACGTACTGAAGCGTCTTATAATACATCCCACATGTACAGTTTTAACATATATAACAGATGATCTACTTAAGCTATTAGCAGAACCAACAACTGAAGCTGCAAAAAAAAAATAAACAAATAGGTTGTTTTTGCATCAATGAGTCACTAGAGACCAGCAGGGCAGGGATGTATCTCAGTTAAAATCAAATGATGACTGAAAGCTTGTGATGATGAAAAATGGCTGCTTTATTTAATTTTTTACGACTCCAGTAAGCAAAAACGTTAGAAGTTGATGACTGGAGCAGACAATAGTGACATCTATGCCACTTTTAGCAGCCCGATTTTATTAGATTTCAATCAACATTTTGTTAGAAATTGAGATACATAATTTATTATTTTTGTAAAAAGAATCATATGTAGTTAATTCGATTAGGGAATGATTGGGCTGGCTACCAAAATGGGTAAAAGCCCCAAAATTAAACGAGAATAATAAAAAAAAACTGAACGACGCGTTTTTAAACCGGCTGCGGCCAACCCAAAAAGGTGTCTGTCTTGTATATCAATACAACTATACTATACTATTATAAAGAGGAAAGATTTGTTTGAATTGAATAGGCTCCGAAACTAGTTGACCGATTTGAAAAATTCTTTCTCCATTAGAATCCTACACTATCCCTGATGAACATACGGATAATATTGATTAAATAAGATAATTTCGATTAATTAAAAACATATATTACGATTCTACATCATCATCCATCATCACGCGGGTGAAACCACGGAGCGCCGCTAGTAATATACGTCCGATTCCATGTCCATTTATAACTACTAAGACTATAAGACCTTTGTGTGGATATTGTCCCATATTATTATTATTATTCAAACAATTTCACGGGTTTCACCCGGCCCTTTACAAAGGCATAAGTGGGGCTGTAGCCAATACTTAGAGGCCTGTTTGATATAACAAATACAATGTTATTATTATTATTATTACTAAACAGCTGAACCGATTTTGATAAATTATATGTCATTAGATTCGAGTGGTACTGGGTACTTAACATGCCGGAAGATGGCGAATTTTATGCACTTTAATATGCGTCCTAAATATTTTCGTTGTAGGGTTATTGCATACGTTTGCTTTCTTGTACAATAAAAGCGTCTACTCAAGTGAAAATAAGCTTATCAAATCCTCAAATGCAGCCCAACAATATTATATTCTTGGGTACAAGCCGTTCCAATTCGAAATTTCATCTAAATCAGTTTAGCAATTTTACAAAGTAACACACTTATACATACACACACTCATATCCTCATACCTACACAGATTGTCGCTGTATATCATTCTTATTATATATCATATTAGTCTTGGATGTTTGTGTTGTGTGTGTTCATGCCTTTCGCGACACAGGGATTTGATGCTTACACAAGAGGCCTACTACTTATAGCAAATATAGCTCCCTAACTCTTCATGCATTCAACTACTCCATGTTTTAGAAGGAACACAAAAATGAACTTAGACTTAACAAGGCTTGAAACATTGCAAAGCATGCTGTATCGGCTTATATTGTCCATAAAAACCTCATATATAAAAATACTCATTACTTACCCTTGACAAGTCAGGGCCTCTGCTGGACTGCAAGTGTCAAAGAAGTGGGGCCTCGGAGATCCCACAATCAACTTCAGGCTTTGAACCAACGACAGGTTCAATAAGACCCCATAAACATACTCCTTGTACCATCGAAGTGCTTGCTGTTTAGGCCTGATCGTTGTTTCTCTATGGAAGGTCCTTTCGACTATAAGCATCTGAAATTAAAATATAAACTGACTGATGAAATGCAATCTGACAGTGACATTTAATGAAAATGACACAATAGCTGACAGGCTTTGTTTGTATGGAGTCTTTTTGGTGGGTAACTACTACTGCATTGCGCGATATTCAGCTTCTAAGATCCATTTTCGTCCCCAATACCTTAGAACCTCAAAACCTCAACCAGTGTGTGTTGCCAGTGATGACTTATAGCACTGATACCTGGTCCCTTATACTGTTGGTCTCATTAACGAGCTTAAAGTCGCTCAACGAGCAATGGAGAGGGCTTGCTAAGGCTATTATGGAGTTTCCCTGCGTGATAAGATTCAAAATGAGGAGATCCGTAGGAGAACTAAAGTTACCGACAAAGTTCTCAAAATTTGCAAGTTGAAGTAGCAATGGGCAGGCCACATCACTCGCAGAACCGATAACCGATGAGGAAGAAAGGTCCTCGAGTAGCGACCACAAACCAGAAGACGTAGTGTAGGCCGGCCCCCGCTAGGTGTACCGACGACCTCGTCAAAACCGCGAGGAATCGCTGGATGCAAGAAGCAAGTAGCCTTTTCAAGTGGACGTTTCCGACTGATAATTATGATGAATGATGAAGCTGTAGTAGTCTGAAATTATTACTGTGCTGAGGTTTGTGAATGTACTGGTACTTTAATTATGGTAGCAGGCTGGTGATGGGACAAATATCCGTCGGTACAGCTTAAAGTTCAGGGTAACACTAACGGTTTCCCTGTTCCACTGTAATCCACTGAACAAATCCATTGATGGGTTAGATTTTACATTTTGTTCCCCAATAAACCGCCACCATCACACAAAAATATGCTCTCTAAAATCGAACTCTGCATAATATTTTATGGGTGAGGAAAGATTAGACATTATAATATATACTCAATACTCAATTATTTATTGCAACATATGTAGCGACATGCAGGTGTTATTGAACATGTGTTTAATTGTATAACATATGACCCATATAAGGGTACGGCAGCAGTAGGAACAGAACGATCTATTTTAATTTCATTCAATTAATCGTTGAATAATTCATCTAAGGTATAATAACATTTCGATTCAAGTAATGATTTTAAGTTTTTAATAAAACATTTTCTATATCTTTTAGCGTATTATGCAGTTTATTATATATTTCTATAGCCATTGAGTTAGGGCCGGATCTGTACATTTCTAGATTGGACTTTGGTTATATCAGTTTATGTCTCAATCTGATATTATAACGTGGTAGGTCAGCATATTTTTGGAATAAATATGGATGCTTTTTTACAAATTTGCATATTTCTTGTATATAGATTTACCTAGTTAGTATGACATTGGGGTTTGTCCTTACAACTCTTGCAAGTATATAAATATAATAGATAAGTGGTCCCTCAGCGAGTAAATGCTCGCTGAACAGCTAATGTACAATAGGAAAGTAAGTAGTAAATCACATGTGAGTATAGGTAGTGGCTACAATTAACTCTTGTCATAATGACATTGTAATTAGTAGGATTATTAATTACTAAGATAAGAGTACCTTTATACCTAGATAGAAGTTCGACATGTAATGTGCAAAGATTTCATCATATCAGTTCAAGGCCTGATTTATTTATATAATTATTAATGCTTTTTGTAAATGTACAGTGGTTTTATGTATCGCCAAACCAGGTGCACCCCGCTGGCTGTTTTTAAAGAACATTTACTGGGATTGAATGTAGTTGCTTGGTAAGGTTGAAAATCGCTGGTTAGATTGGACGATGTAATGCGAAAATGCATTAGTGTTTACGTACGCTTTCTTTATATTTTCGATATTTATACTAAAACAATTGAAAAAACTGCTGGTTACTATTTTAGTACTACATGTTGGCTATGTATTATCTAAAAAGAATATAGTGTTATCGCTGAAAATTCTGAGAGTTTGGACATGAAAGTTTATTTTTGTGGACCTATTTAGGATTTTTGCTGCAGAGAGCGAGTAATATTTATGAATTCTGTTCGGTTGTTACTCTTTGCCTGTTCCTTTTCTAACCTAAGTATTTTTTTCATATAATATTATCAATCTGTTTCGTTACACTAGATGTTTAAAGATTCTGCTTTTTACTATTATCAGGATACGAGCGATAGCCTTAAGCTAGAGTATAATTTGTTTTGTGGTGACGTTTCTGTACTTAGTACTATTATTGACTCTGTGTCGTTCTCTTGCTTGTCATTTGTCACTTTGAGATTGTCAAATAATAATTTGATAATTACAAAGAAGTCAGATGACAATTGGGTGGCAGCGAATATTTTCAAGAATCTTTGTCTTATAAATAATAGGTATCTTGTTCATTATATGTTGGGGTGACCAGCTAATAACAGCAAACAGAACTTTTAGCTGATCAATTAGAAGCATAGCAAAATTAACTTCGGTACGAATTTCCATTCAAGTCCGTCGAATTAAGAGGGAGGGGAGGGTGTTACTAGTTTTTCATATTTAAATTCTGAAGAAATTTGCCTTGTTAAACGGAGTCTAATAAATTGTAAAAAACAAGGGGACGTAACGGGGAACCCCTTCATCAGAACAAAATAAAGGGATTCTCGCCTCCGCTCCAGATCGTCCGATGCCTACAATTTGTTACAGCGGGCGGGGGCTGCTCCCCGCTGAGCCACAATGAGGTGGCAAAAGAGCCCGCCTACCAAGTGTGCATGAAAACTATTGAAATGAATACAAATATAATTATGTACTTACGTGACTTTATATAAAGTAAAATATTACCGAACATATGACAAGTTAATCATAGGTATAATGAAACATTCAATGGCGAGAATCTGTGGTTTGAGGGATTGACATAATTGATTTTTAATATTTTTTGTCAAAAACTACGCGTCTCCGCATGTTGAAACTTTTCGTGCATGCTTATAATAATGTAACCTATCTGTAAAAAAGTTACCAAGAACCGACTCGATAGATCATACAGTGGAAAGTTATGCCTGGAGAGGCTATCCAATGCCGAAACGGGGAGGAGGCAATTTACAGTCTGGCCATTGTAGTTATTCTTTGAATACCATTGCATATACATCCTCAAAAAATTTGTCAATGATTTATTTTATCTGTATTTAGTTTAGGGACTTTTGTTTTTTTTCTTTGTCAATGATAAACACCTACATTTTGGCAGGCATGCTCTTGATGTCATGAAAAAACTATCTCATGTAAAAATTGTGAGCATTTGACCTTAATCCAGTTCTTACGTCCTTATAAGGCTTAAATTCCTGAGGTATGGAACAGATTCCTAACCTCTTAAGGATCCGTTGCATACATTACGAACAATCCATGAAAGACACTTAGGTTGCTAGGTGTCATGGCTTTAAATTAGGAACGAAGTAAACTAAACTGTAAAAGTTAGTGGATACTTACAATAGCCAATGGCAGGAGCAGTATGGTTGCAAACAGATGCTTCCATGTGATGGTATCACCAGTAAATGGATGTGACAGTGCCGGGTCATTGCATGTGAAGCCAAGCTGACCTCCAGGCAGCAAACGTAGCTCCACTATCAGGAATATGAAGAATGCTGGAATGACAAGACATTTTTTTAACTACAGAAAGAAATTACGGTGGAAGCTTTAAAAATAAATTAAACTAACCTCTCATTACAATATTAAATTAAAACATCATATATATTTTGGTGCAAGATATCTCCAAGTTCAATTTAACTGTCAAATGAATTTTCTGAATTGTCAAATGAAGTCTGTGTCCATCTGACTCATAACTAATGTTCAAATTGCACACCTAGTGTCTTATAATTAAATCATTTAATGTGTAACTGTTGAGTTAACCTTTAATACATTAAATAATTATTTGTTATAGGTACTTGGTTCATTGTATAACCCGTGGCATATAACTCTAGCTCTGAGCGAAATGTGGAAGGGATAGCTGCGCAGATAGAGAGAGACAACAGTCCCTCGTCTTCGATGTGACAAGAGTCCTTCGTCCCAATTTTTTACTTCTGTGCAATAACGGTCAGAGCTAGAGTTATATGCCGCGGGTTATAATACTTTGTAATAACTTAAAGCTCAGTCACTCAAAACTAATTGTAAGTGGTTTTTAAAATTATTACCGGTGCGGGCCACATTTTGTTATATTATTTATTAAATATGGCCCGGTGGAAAGCGAGTCATTCTAACGTGAGCCATAGAGTGTGGACCACCACAAGACATTGAAATTAAATGAAGGTACAAAGCAGTTTATGAGTGTATTTATTGTGTGTTTTCTGATTGAAGGCAGAATCGGTTTTAGCACTGTGATCACCATTACAAATCAACGAAAGCAGGACAATGTTGATCTATGTGACGTCATGAATTACCTCGCCAAGGACGCTATTTTGCGGTTTTAAAAACCATGCTACAATATTCTTTTATTCTTTTTTTTTAATTTAGGGACTTTGAATCGTGCAATGACTATGTCAGTCTCATAGTTTACTCACAAAATTTTGTACACATTTTTACACTTTATCCTTGAGCATGTGGACTGATAGAGCATCTCAGCTGCAAATATTTTCTTAAACTAGTAAGTATTTAATTATTTACTCTGTAGAATAGATAGAATGTACCAACAGAATGCAAATCTAAACTATGAGGAAAACCAGGTACACAGCTTGTGTGTGTAGCTTGTTCTACAGCCATAGTGTTTTAAAGGTTTTTTTTAAATTAATAGATAATAAACATAGAGTATAGTGAAGGGCTAACTGCGAAATTATTTCATAACCAAGAGATCGAAAAGAAACAAAGTATGACAACAGATATGATGCAAAACATCTTAGGTAGGTAGGGACGAAAAAGAAACACCTGAAGACAAAAGATATGATGGGAAACATATTATGAAAGTGGATACTGGAATTATTCGGCATCAAAGGACAGTAGAGGGTCAAATAGAAGCCTGAGTGGGCAAGACGATGATAATGGATAACAAAGTATATTTTTATTTAACCCTTTGAATCGCGAACGTCATCGAAAAAAAAGACTGTCGTCATAAAATGGCGCTCGATTCATGTCAATGGTGAAATAGACGAGAAATCTAAACATGTACACATTACATATAGATTATAGTTTATCCTTTTCATACATTACTAAACATCCATAAGAAAGACAAGGACTTTCAATATTTCGTTCAAAATGTGTAGGCTAGTGAAAGATTGGCCAAATTTGGCCAATTACCATTCTACGGGTTAAAACTAAATAAAATGTATCGAAAGAAATTGATCTTAATGAGGTTCTAGCGTGAAAGGCTATAAATGGAATAATTAATGGCCTCCAAAAAAATATACAAACTGTTATACTGCATAACTCAATAATTCAAACTCACCTCTGTGCCAGCGGTTAGTCTTGGACCATAATATTTTGACCTGTTCCATCATGTAATACGAGTTATAATAGTAATTAGCTACTCTAACACAACATCCTCTTTAAAAAAGATATCAGTCTCCTATAGGGTTCGGTGCACTTCACGGTAATGTGGGCACCCGTCTACAGCATCACTTTAAGTGAAATGAAGGTTGAATGTATTACTTAACAAGTGTAGGTATAACGAGCAACACATGACTCAGATGTTCAACGTTCACGTAATGTGTGAACTAAGCCGTCGTCATGCAAATGCCGCTTGTTTCTTCTTTTCGAATACGGAGTAGGTACAATACAACTGTAGTCTTAGAAGAATTTCTTCTAAGACTGTAGTATAAGATTTGTTTTAAATAGAAACTGATTGATTACTATTGTGGCTGCTGCTTGCACGCTCTGTTGTCATAATTTGCTAAGAAGTCTTCAATAATCAATTTACTTTGATTTACTTTCACGATAAAAAGGACAAACAATAAAACGTAGTGTAGTGTTGATAATCTTCACTTCATATCATAGATTAATCAGACTGACCATAGATTAGAGTATGTATACTAGAGACTGACTATATCTAAAGATAGGTGGAAATCACTAAAGGCCGTTTTCTCTCTGACTGAATAAGGAAACCAATGGAAATGTTGCTTAAACATATAGATACTTAGTAATGAAATAGTTTGAAAGACGATATATTAAACATATTGGTATCTCTATCATATGTGTGTAATAAAAATAAGCCAACCATAATACACAACAGTTTCGCTATATTGGCAATATTTTTCGTGACGTCAGACGTGTGCCTTGTCCGCCATATTTTGACGCTAAAAACTGCAATGAGATTATAGAGACGTTTTACTCCTTGCATATGAAGTTTAACAATGCAAATTTTATGCTATACGTACCTACTAGCTAGAACACAATTCGCACAACGACATTAACTACACTGACAAGATTAAAAGAACACGAATATGTATTAATCCCAGTTGTCAGAAAGAGATCAACATATTATTATCGACGTTCGCCTGTGGCCGATCATTCGACCGCCAAATGACAGCCTAGTCCTCTCTGTCGCTCGCTACTTGTCTCGTTCGCGTAGGTGGCAAGCGGCAACGTCGCAGAAGTTAATTTAGATTAAAATATATTTTTTGATTTTCCATTTTTGATAGATAAAATAGAAAACAATCCTACTAATTTTTTTTCCTAAGGCCGTTTTCAGTGCTTGACCGAACGTCGGTCCATACGTCGGTCGCGCTTGTCATTTGTATGAAACTCACAAGTGGTTAAAGTGCTCGACCGACCGTACGCACGCGTAGGTGTATTGCTGTTGTACGCAATGCGTACGAGGACCGTCAGTCAAGCCCGTCCGCACGTGTACCGTCAGTCGACAGACACGCTATAGAAACATATTAACGCGTCCAGTGCCTCACCGATCCGTAGACCGACCGTACGGATGCGTGTATCATCCTCAATAAAAATCGAATCCTACTAGTACAAAACTTCAATAAATTTATTTGATTTTATAGGTATCAAACATGGCATAACTATAAGTTTATATGTTTGAAGTTGTCTTATAATTTCACTGATAATTCATCAAAACTTTTAGTCGATATTTGTAGGTAATTCAATAAATTTCTTCATCTTCGCGCAATAATGACTATAAAGTAGTAAATTCCCCATGAAGTGCTATTTGTGCGACAACTGGGTGTACGTGATATGAACGTATTCTGTTCCTAATACGTTTACGAAGATAGTTAACAGCAATTAATCAATTTGTAAAAAAGCGTCGATTTCGTGTACATGTTTGTGACTGTACCAGTCCGGCCAGTTTGTTTTATCAGGAGACACACTAAGCGGTACAAACTGACGATCGATTATGCGTATCGTCAGAACCGATGGTACGCGCGGACGGTCGGGCGAGCACTAAAACCAGGTTGAACACGCGCTGTATTGTTGCCAGACAGGATGGAACTAAGCTGACTCAAGACAACTAGCTTTTCTAAATGTCGCCAAACCAAGCGCAGTAAGACGTATCTACCTCCGATTATATATAACATCATTGGTTAAGATATAATTTGAATTTTATTTGTTTAGACAATAGTGATGATTTTGTCATATTTATTTATCGATATTTTCTGTGTCAAACCCCAAAATTTTGGGTTTCAAATCTTTTGATTCCATATCGGAAATTCACGGAACTGCTTCTTTACTTTGATTTATTTAGATTTAATTCACACACTCTGCTTATCAATGATCGCTTAGAGTCACAAGTGCACTTGCAGGGGATGCATATAAAAGTTTTAAATATGGATCCAACATCTTCGAAAAATAAAACTGATCATATTTGTTAAAATATCAAGTTATTTTTTTTTGTTTTCAGACGTCCACAAAGTTACCATAGCAAAAAAAATAGGTAGGAGAGGGAAAGGAAAATTTAAGTTCATATTTAAAGAATATTTACATAAAATTATGTTCTTTACATTTTGATGAAGATTCCTTCAGCTGTCGTTGAACCAGACACAATAGATAGACCATTGTTTTCCTGGTTAACGACAGCTTAGGGGCAGAAGATCCAGTGTTCTGCCCCTAAGCTGTCGTTAACCATAAGTTATCAGATGAAAAGATGATTCACTGCCATCAACGTTTGTGCAGGTGAGAATAATATTACAAAACTATTCTTATTGCCCATTAAAGGTATTGATACTTTAATGGCTTCTTAACAGAACTTATACTGTTTATATTGCAGTGATTTAAACGTTATGACGTTGCAGTTCCTGGAAAAGTAGGTAGGTGAAATATATTGTATTATTGGCCAAATATGGCAATTTGCGAGTCAACGGGTTAATTATACAATTTTACTGTTATCAGCAACCGTAAACTCGACACCAACTAGCTCTTATAACTAGAGATCAATGCGAGATGAACCAAACCGTAGCAATAATTTGTGTTATAATAGTTAGATATTAGTAGAGTTAGATAGGATAAGATAGTAGATTAAACGAAACTGCGCATGACGTCATTGGCGTCATGATCGCCCTTACACTGAATCCTCCAACAAAAATCGACCTGTTATAAATGTCCTCATTGCATTGGTGCGCATAGTAGTGTACTATAAGGGAGTATCCCCGCTGTGACGCAATGCATGTCGAAGACATAAGTACTCTTTTCAATTCAAATTCTTTTCAAAACTCTTTGGTCGATGATATAAATTAAGTAGTAGCAATTTATTCATGTATTAGCGGCGAAAGGAGTAGGGATTTACATAGCAAGTGCTTAGTGCAGGTTATAAACTTCAAAGACGCTATTAAGTTTGATTTGGCCTATATTAGTTTGGTGTCGATAGTTTTATCGATAGGTACGGTGCAATCGATAAGTGTGGTGTGGTAGTAACAACACTAAGCCGACATTTTAGCTGTGTAGGTATGCACGTTTTTTTCCTAGTTATGGCATTTCCATTGGTTTCCTTTTACAGAGCGTTTTCTATATTCTATTTCTATCTAACCATAGTTTTCCTTACTACCGATAGAAATTTGACATAACGTCGATACAAATAGTGTCAAATATCTATCTCTAGATTCTCTAGTAAGGTAAACCGGCGATAGATAGATTATTGAAAACGGCCGTAAAGCAAAGAACGGGACGTTAGCGGGAAGTTTATTTTTTTAAGTGCCATCCACTTTGACGGATCATATCATAGTCACACACTCGTCTTCCATTTGTGACATTAGTGACGTGGAAGACGAGCGCGCGGGTATCGAAATCGATATCGATAAATATGGATGTGCTGTTCGACATCGAGGTAGCAAGAAGCGTTCCTATCTAATCTATTAAAATATTGCTATGTAAACCAGAGTTTACGAAATTAAAAAAAACATGTTTAAGATAATTTAATCCAAGAACATTATTGAAGAACACATTCTAAAATTACAAAGATTATAATTGATTAAAAGTAGGTAATAGATTTTTGTTTACCTAACATATTGACAGCACTTATGTTTTGTAGATGACGATTCAAAACATGCATGATTACAATTTCTAATTAAACATTTTCGTTTTGTTACTTAGGTTGTAAGGTACTTACGTTTTGGTGCTATATATTGATATTCTTCTATCCTGAAAAGGAGTTTTCCATTAGTTCTTTCCTGCTGGTAGCAAAGCTGGTGTGTCACTTTCTTCAACATATTTTTCTATGAAATGTAGTATTTACGTTTTAATAAACAGTAAATATTAGTCAATCCCGTTTGAAATAATATGTCTTTTCCTTCAAAACATACATTTGTTTACACTTTGACAACCTCAAGATTTAACTGGCAAAGGGTAAAAAAAGATATTTGTTTGATTTTGGAAATTTAATATTTATTTACATCTTTGGCAGATTGAAGTTGTCAATTTTTAAATATTATCACTTTTCTGCCTCTTCTAAAGAGTTTCTGTTATATTTTCGTTACGTTTTACTGGCCATAACTGAAAAAGTTTTGGTTTGATTTCGGAACAAGATATATTCATATAAAAGCCATACATTTGATGATTCGGGATATTCCGGCATGGACTTTCAAGTAATAATCAAGTCTATATAGTCAGACATTATGGCATAGACTTTCAATCACTTTCAAGGTTGAAATTTCAGGCTTGCTGTTCAAGTGACATTCAAATATATCTATATATCTAGTCCCTCTATATTGGACTAGATTTTTTAAATTGTGGTAATGTAAACTCAACCTTAAATCTTTCTTTTTTTTGAGTCCCCTCAAAGACCTCTACACCAACCTACAAGAAGTCTGGGAGCCTGTTGATCCTCATCCATGGACCCTGGGTGCTGAGGGTACTACCTGCATCCTGTGGTGTGCCTGCTGATGCCGTCCTTTTGGTGAGGAGGGACATCTGACTCCTCCACGTTTTTGAAGACCGAAACCACGCTAAAATTTACGTAACCTGTGATAATAACTTTATTGAAAGTGTCTGTCAAAGTATTCTCAAAATTTGTTTATTTACCATAGGCAAATAAAAGCTAACAAGTGTATATTTCTATTTTATTCAAGTTATATGATTATTAACGGGATATTTACCATGGAAAGGTTGTGGAATGAGCTCCCGATATTTCGGCGCAGTTACATGCACCATGTTCACGGGAAGACTGAAAAATGCGGGTGCTTGGTCGAAAAGTTAAAAAATTAGGTGCAGACATAACGATCTACCCTCTTTCTTAGTCTTTTGCTACGGTTATCACTGGAACTCGAACTCGATCCTAAGTCCTGACAAAACACACTGCATCTGCTGGACGCGGGTCCTAACCACTGGATTGAATTCCATAACCCTAAAATCTTGTCCACCGAACGCCATTACATACCAAGGCTAGTAAAGTAGTAAAAAAATTGGCTTTAACAAAGCCTATATTGATAAGCTTTTATAAAATAATCCTAAATACTTGCAATCCTAGTAGGAACCAGAAAGCAAAATTATAATAAACTTGTACATTAATCACAAGCACCATCACCGACATCATCATCACCATTTTTTCACTGTCTTTAGTAACAGTTAGTCAGCAATTAATTTACATATTTACATGCAAGTAGTAACCATAAATATCAGATATTAAATTTGTACCGGCAATTTCGTATTTAAACCCCTATTATTATATGTTTGTAAGTAGTTATTTCAAAAAAAAGTTTAAAAATATAAAAAAGCGAACATCTGTCACTTTCACTTTAACTAGGTAATAATATTAATAATTGTTAAATCCTCTCCGGTTCTATATCAACATGATTGAAATGGGACCATTAAATAGTTATACCAATGTCCTTTAATTTTTATCTCAAACATTTGGAAGGTGCTGTAATAAGACAATAAAATAAAACAACCCTATCGTCAGGGTTCCGCAGTGCCTAGCTATGAACTACGCTTGTCTCAGTTATTAATCCAAAACTATAGGTACAGTCACAAGCTATTTTAAATTTAAATTACAATTTTACGTATGTGGTAGTAATGTGCCTAGTGACTATTGTAGTATGCTTACGGTTAATCTTGGTCCTCATGTCCTAGGATATTTCAGTTAGGTACAAACCTGGAACTTCTGGTATTGCATCGTGGAGAGTGTTGTTCTTGATGTGGCGTAGTTTCTTATTATATTTTTGCTTTGGGGATTCCTGAAAACGAAGAAAATGTATCAATATTGGATGTTTGAACTCACTATACGGAAGATATTGCTAGATACCGTTTATAGGCCTCGATTTTCAGCTTGCTGTGTTTTTTTTCAAAATAAACATCTATATTGAATAATTTTCTTATATTGTGCATGAAGTTTGTTTATGTTTTTAACAATCCTTCAAGATTGAAGTTGTCAACTTTCAAATCTTATTATTTTCTGCCCCTTCTTCAGAGTTTCGGAAAAAAGTTGCGGAAACTTTTAATAGCTTTTAACTGTATACTGCTGAATGTTATGGAACACCTGTTATAAAGCTGTAGTTTTCCTAATAGTGTAAAATAAAATAAAATAAAATAAATAGATTTTAATGGCAGTGTCTAAAAAAACCGTTTTGATTATGGAAATCCGAAATATTAAAGCATTTCGCTTCCCGATTTGGGGTCGGGTCTTGAATCGAGTCGCCTGAATTTGAGGATTCTGCTACTGTGGAATGGTCAAGGGGCTTTGTCTTGACCCTCCCAATTCGATTTTGGCTGCCGGAGTTACGCGAAAGTATTTTAAATTAATATTTAAAGTTTCTGTAATTTCACAAGAAAAACATGCGGATGCGTGAAACGGAACGCAATATCAGGAAATATTGCATAAATTTGAACGTCTGCTATGTTTATGTTCGTGAAACGAAACGTTTTGATCGCTATTTTCGAGGTTTGTGGTGTTTGACGTATGTGACGTTGAGTGAAAAGGTTTTTTAAAAAAGACAATTATAATAATCCGTGTGATTTTAGTGATGCTATAGTTGAATATTTGTGGAGGCGAGATCTATTCAAGCAGAAAAAAGATCCCTTTGTCGAGTTGATCAATGTAATTAACTATGTTTACAAAATAAAATAAATACTCCTACATAGTTTTGTGAAAATTATTTTCCTCCCTTACCCACCCAGAGACCAACTCAGACCGGTTAGGTTGAAAGTAGTCAGAAAACCGACACAGAGCACCCCGACTCCACCTATTCTTGTGGCTACTACCCCTAGAGTGTTTATAAATAATGCGGGAGATAGAAGCTCAAGGGAGGTCCTTTCGCTACGGAGGTCGCCGGCTCGCTTCGCTCGCCAGCTCCCCCCTTCGCTCAACTCGACTTCATGCGGCGAAGCAACGTTCAGGGGCGACCGCTAGAGCTTCTGGCGGGAGCCCACCCGGAGTCCAAGTCAGACCGGTTAGGTCGAAATTAGTGACAAATCCAACTCTGACCCCCCCCCTCTCTCTCCCACCCCCCCCCCCCCCCAAAATTTAGGTGTAAAAGTGTTAGTAGAGTAGACAAAATTATCTTTGATATTAAATTTTAAAAAAAACTACGCGGTTCCGGCAGGGGGAAATGGTAGGGGGGGGGTTCCCTGCCCCCAACCCCCCCTCCTACCCACTCCCCCTTATATTAATCATATAGACTAATATATTAGGTGTATCCTAGGAAACTAATCTAGAAACGCTCTTATTGTTCTCATCGAGTCTTAATAAAATATTTGTGACAGACAGCAAAAGGTTTGGATTACAATATTGTAATATTTGTTTGATTTGTAAGTATCAGGAAAGATTAAACGAACTAATTAGAATTAACAACGCTTTGACTAGTATTGCTAAATAGTTTTTGCCGTGAATGAACATATCTTTACAATCACTTCGTTATCTTCTTTCCGAGGCATCGATATAACCTTATTCTACGAATACCAAGTCGTGGGAAGAAACTAGTAAACAAGTACCTACTGTAGTATAATAATAAATCTTCAATATCAAGGTAATGGCTCCAGCGTTTCTTGCTACCTCTTATTTATTTTATTATCTTCTCTATTTATTTTGCAACATGATTGTATACCACTATTATGTAATACCTACCTAAGCACACATTACATAGACGTTTATAACACCGTCCATGATGCCATATTGCATAATTAAATTTAAAACATAAAAACAACTCAATTAACAAAATATATTAGCCCGTACAGTCCAGGCTTCATGGCTTAATAATTACAATAGCGGTTAATTTTAATTTTTTAAGGAACATAGCCACATGACCCGACATTCTTGACCGGGTCAACTTTACACACTTTTCCACAGACTAAGTAGTAGATACCTTCTCTTGTCTCTACGCAGCCGCAGACCGCGCCGCGCCACGCCACACCGTGCGAAGACCACAAACTTTTTAATTTTACTTTTTTTATTGCTTCGTGTGTGGTCAAGGTAAACTTTTTTTTTATAAGTCCTCGTCGGGATGTTGGCCAACCACAACTTGTAATCTACGTAATTTACAACCGTGAACAGATAAACTGGTCTGCTTTTGGATTAATGTTAATGAACGTGAATTTAGGCATGGGCGCATTACGGCGATAACACTTTATGAGAGTTTAGAGACGAGATTTGCCTATCAACTGTTTTGTAATATCCAGAATTATCGGTTATTCATGTAGGATTACTAATACAACGTACGAGTATACATACCTACATTATCTTTCGAATGCGGAATTTGCGTGAATTTTCAGATAGAGATTATTATTTATTTTCAGATAATTTTCAGATAGAGAGTTTATAATACAGGGGCCGATTCCACCAACTAAGTTTTGCTCCAACCAACTGCATTCGAACCGTAACCTAACGATGCGAACGAACGAGGCTGTAGCACTTTTTCCTATCTGTTATTGAAAAACAGTTCAGCTGCAGTTACGTTTCTATTGACGCAAAAAAGCTTTAAATTCAAAACTTTATATTCTGCTAACTCTATAGATAGATCATGAACGAGACTGTAACTCATATTCGTATTATGCTATAACTATACCTATATCTGTAGCGTTAAACCTGACGTTACGTTCCTTCCAATTTGTATAAAGAAAATTAGATAGGTACCTAAGTACCTATATAGGTAGGTATATATATATCTCTTTTTTCCCTTGGTCATCGCATCACGCGTGAACGGGTGAACAATTTCGCTACTTACTTTTTGTGTTAATTATTGTCAGGAGAAGGTTTTCATGAAAGAAAAACCAAAAAAAACATAGGAGGTTATGGCGAGGCCGATGGCCGAGACTACACGAACGAAGTCGCGGGCAGTCGCTAGTATATTATATATTTAATAATAAATAATAGTAAAGCTATAGTAGAATAGCTTTTTGTGTAAATATTGAACGACAAAAGGAGTACAACTGCAGTTGCAGCAGGATAAATTGTTGAACGTTGTAAAATGTAGAATTAACCTGCAAGTATGACGAGTACCTATACTTGCAGTTCAATTCTACTATTTCACCGTTTTATCGATCGAAAAAATCGAATGTAATCGAATCAGAAATGAGGAGATCCGTAGAAGAACGAAAGTCACCGACATAGCCCAGAATATTAGCCAGTTAAAGTAGCAATGGGCAGGGCATATAGCACGCAGAACACATGGCCGATGGGGCCGGAAGGTTCTGGAATGGAGACCACGGACCGGCAAGCGCAGCGTAGGTCGTCCACCGACACGGTGGACAGACGACCTGATAAAAGTCGCAGGACGACGTTGGATGCAGGCCGCTTCCAACCGGTTCTTTTGGTAAATTATGGGCGAGGCATATGCTCAGCAGTGAACATCCTACGGCTGACATGATGATGATGATGATGTTAATTTGGAATTAATAATAATAATAATAATAAACATATATTTGTTTCCTCCTCACAAAAGGTTGGTAAAAACAATTTAACATAATTAGCCAAGAGTGACAAAATAAAACCTAACTATGTGAGGAGGCTGGTGCCCGAAGTAGGTTATTTAAAATATAAACCTGTGTCACAGGTCACCAGGTCTCCTCCCACGGATAGAATATACTTTGGCACACACCAGTACTAAACTATATCATATTTTTTAGTGTATTAGATGTTGAGGGTAGAATAAAACAATATGCGCGTAAGCAAAGTGTTGTGATTGTATCTGTGTGAGTCTGTTTATTACATACAGTAATTACATACAGACACTTCAATTTTATTTATCTGTTTTTTAAACTATTACACTTGCATATCAGTGATGCAGGTCGAAGGCAGTAGGGAAGCAGCACTTGACCCATAAATCATAATGCCGACTGGCTTTCAAGGGTAGATATTGGAACTCTCTAGCTAGATGCATCTTAACTACAAAATTTTAATGGTGGGTGGGGTGGTAGTAACTATAACACAGCGTACGCTAGAAAGTTTTACATTCCGCAGTTTTGCGTTTCATTCTCATTTACTTGAGGTAGGGTTTGAATCGTCAACCGCCTGATCGGTGACCGCACGCAGAGCTATCAGATCGGAAACAAAACACATTTCAGTTCACAATTCAGTTCAATCCCATGTAAGTATTTCAATTCCACTCTACTCTTTATTATCAAATTCAAATTTATTAACTATGTACTTGCGAGTGCCCGCGAATTCGTTCGCGTAGTGGGCTCGGCCTTCGCCCTGCCATAACATCCCATCTTTTATAATTTTTTATTGAACCTTCTACGTAGTATTAGAACACATTTAAAAAACGATTCATGAAATCGGTACGTACTGAAGTTATAGCGAGACCAAGAAAATAAGGGGTACATATTAAAATTTATATAAATAGATAATTTAATATGAAGTACTTACCGTACCTGGATGACTGAACTTTACTCGATATAAGTAGATACGATTACAAAATAGGAACACATGTTTCTTGAGAACCTTGTCACCGCGATTCGGGATTTTGCAATGTGACTGTTACGCCATTTAGTTTGAACGCAACGAACTGTTGTTTTTCATTGCCTGAAATCACGGATAAAACGACGTTTTCTAAAAATGAAACCTAGCTATATCGATTTATCGCCCCCGAAACCTCCTGCATTCTTAATTTAATGAAAATAGCAGGAGCCGTTCCCCAGGTCCAGATTATGTGTATATCTATATGGACAAGAATTGTTTGTTTAACGTACCTATTATATTTCGTATAATTAGAATATTTAATTTGCATAATAATAAAATGAAATGAAATATATTTATTCGGACACGCACAATATTATATAAAACAATAATATAAAAACAAAATACAAAACTAGAATATACACATGAGGTTAATGTAAAAAATTAAACTAAGAAGTATATTATATACAAAACACGTAAAAATTTCATTAATGGTATTTATAAAATACTGCGTGCTGTCACGAATACAGGTCCCAACTCAGCATTTAACTTAGATCCTAGTCACTGATTTTCAGCCGGAACCCTTATCCATGACATCACGAACATCAGCATCTAATAAAACTTTACAATATCCGCAGTCGTTCCTCATTTCCCTAATCCGCTAAAAGTAAAATTTGTTAAGAGCCCTTTTAGCACCTAAAAAGAAAGTGCATTGTTATTGGATATGATCTACCAGTTTTAGAGGAGAAACCCGAATAAACATGGATATATACGAGTACTGTTTGCCCTTCCGTGTCTATATTTGTACGTCTAATTATATCTGTGAATGTTGTAGTTTCATCTGGTAAATTATTTCGGCGGAAACTCGTTTCGTCTAGATTTGCAACTTTACATTTTTAGCTTATTAAATTTATTATATTAAAATAAGTATTTTCTACATACTTCCAAAAATAGGAGAAGATACTCAATTCGATTTCGTATTTTTTATGTTTGTTACCTCATAACTTTCGATTCTCAAAATTATTGTTTTGTTTGAAAGCTGGTGCTTCCCGTGTGGTCCCATTTAAATTTCATCTAATTCGGTCCAGTCGTTTTTGAGATACACTCCAATAACTGAAGTGTTTCGCTTCTTCGCTATCTTCGCTATCTTGATGATATCGTAATTGACGGTGAATGACAATCGATCCCGCAAGTAGCAAGGGTCACTAAAAAGGATGAAAAAAATGTTTACCTACCCAAAATTGGAATAACTTGTCGAAGTCGGTACCATGATAGTTCAAGAGTACTTATGATCGCAAGCACAACGCACTGGGCTGTTACCCGCTATGACCACTCAAATAAGTAACGCGGCGCGCTATGATATTCAAGGAATGACCGTGAAGTCAATACAAGTTTGCGATCATTCCTTGATGCGCCGCGTTACTTGATGCATGGTCATAGCGAATAAGGCCCCTGATGTACTAACGCTCACCTTCCTAAACAGTCAAGACGTAGATATGTATGAACTGCGACATAGACTTAGCCACGAGTAGACGCGAAATAAGAACCAACTGATCAACAAAGGGCCCGATTAGCGGTGTAACCGACCTGACGACTGTTTACCTTTCGTGTCGTGTTATGGTGCGGTGTGCCTCACTGGACTGTTAGCTCGTGCTTTGTCGGACTGTGTTGACAGATATAAAACATTGAAGGCTGTGGGAGGTCAGCATTGTTTACTTTTTTATCAGCTGGGTATAAATAGACGTTGGAAATTTTCCGGGTGGCTCACACTTACTATGTTAATTAATATCCTCAGACAAAAAAAAATATATACACGGCGATGCGTAGTTTTACCAGCCTCACTTCTCTGTCCACAACATTCGACTTTTTTATTTTGTCTGAGTTAATATCTAATGTTGTTTGAAGTTCGGAAGTTTCTAAAATCGGGCAGACATTGCAGTTGGGAAAAAACAACTTTGAGAACGAGGTGAATAGAAGAATTCGGCTGGGCTGGGCAGCGTTTGGGAAGCTACGTCGAGTCCTTACTTCGCCGATTCCACAGTGCCTGAAGACGAAAGTCTTCAAGAGGGACGATCTGCGCAAGACGGCTGGCAAAAACTGGATGCGAGAAGCCCAAGATAGACCTAAGTGGCGTGCAATTGGAGAGGCTTTTGTCCAGCAGTGGACTGTTACAGGCTGATGATGATGAGTTTCTAAAGGTTACTATGATGTCCATGTAGAATGCTGAACTGATAAGTACCGTTGTGACAAAACATGGTACTTTACATGGTATAATATGTAGGTAACTACTTAACACCACGTGGGTCCCGTTGTTCCATCTCCCAATAACGTAAAATATGACCGTTTTAGAATAGATTTACCTTAGACTTACTAGATTACTTACTTTAGCCTAGACCCTTAGATAAATCTAAGACCCTTAGAAGGATGTAAAAACGTTGTAATTGACATGTTTAGAGTAAGTATAGAAAAAACGATATTAAAAAATATTTAGTGACACTTCCGCTGAAAATAAAGTTCTTAGACTTTATTTTCAGCGGAAGTGTCACTAAATATTTTTTAATATCGTTTTTTTGATAATGGATTTCCGCAAAGTAACGCCTGAATCAATAAATTAGTAAGTATAGAGGGTTTTTGGATGTAGGTTTTACTTCTTTAGGTCATTTTATTGGACCGACATAAATTGATCGCGCGACGTTGAAGCGTTCGTAGCGGAACTCAACTTGGCGATCTTAACCGATCAACAAGTTAAGCAACACTTGCTGCGGTCAGGACTTAGATGGGTGACCGCTAGTGGCATTCAACTGAGCGTTTCCGTGTTTCGGAGGGCACGTTAAACCATCGGTCTCGGTTGTTTGTCTTAGGACAACAGTCGTTAGGCTATGTCGAGGGCCTTCGGGCGGCCTGAAAATTGTTTGGGCCACTAACCTATCCACCAATCCGCACTGGACCCGCGTGGTGGATGCAGGCCCAAATCCTCTCTCTGAGAGGAAGGCTCGATCAGTGGGAACAAAATGGGCTGATTATGATTATGAAATAGGTAGATCGCAGCTTTTATGAATAAAAGCTTTGGGTTGGACTTCGGACTTACAGTTTATTGTAGTATAGTTCTGAATCTGGAAGTTAAACAGTTCAGCATCAGGATCAGAATTTAAATGCTTTTATGTGCTTGAAGAACCTTAACCCTAGAAAGATAACCTACGCCTCAAGGGCGCCCGTGCGAATTAAATATTGATATATCATTTAATCCGAATCCCGTGTACATCTGTTCTTCTCAGCCAACTCAGTCGTCGGTCAACTGCGTCGAGGACCACCTGTCTTTGTGCGGTAAGTATTATTGTTTGGAGTTATGACGAGTTGAACGAGTTGATGCGCTCCTGAGGCGTGTCGTTATCTTCAAGATCGATGTATGTATGACTGTCTAAAAAATAATACTTAGGGTACTGATTAGTTTTCTTAGACATTATAGTTATATTAGACTTATACCATACATATTATTAGTAAAATTCAATATTTTATTATAGTTAAGCGATATGCTTGATTTTCGGTACTTTTTAGAGATCTCATTTGTTTCAATCTACACTTTTACACTAATGTTATAAAGAGAAAAAAAAAGTATTTTTGTGTGCACGTTTGCGCTGGTGAAACCGCGGAGAGCAGCTAGTTATTAATAATAAACAAATTTAAAGTACAATGTTATTTCGTTCATGAAAATTTGTAACCTATACCATTTAAATCATAAAATCAAATTGAACAAATCTTGCTTAATAATTAAAATATAAGCATTTGAATACCGTGGCGCCTCCAAAGAGCATGGTTATCTTCTAAGTAAGTTACAATATTAACCATATTCTTTCTAGGGTTAAAAACGGTACTTGTGTGGAAAATCATATATTATCTTTCCTCTTTATTATTACAGTAGATAAGGATTAATACCAAGGTACGAATAATGTGGCCTGGTTTGTACCGGCGTTACTACGAGTATTTCAAATTTCATAATGAAAAATTATTTATTGTGACACTGTATAACTGTAATATAATAATAATAAACTGTAATATAAATAGCAAAGTAATAGTTTCCGCAGCGTATCGCGCGCGTTCCGTAGCGTATGGGTAAGGAATTTTTATGGTAATTTTTTCCACAACTTTTTCCATTATCGAAGTTTTCATACGGATCCCTAACTTTTTCAAAAAATGTAAATATTAATATAAACATAGCCTATGTTCATAAGGGAAAATGTAGGATTTTAATGGTGATCGATTTTTTCTATCAGTCCAGTAGTTTCGGACAAAGAGAATATAAACACTACGTTTGTTTCGGAGCCTAATTAATTCGAATAAACATCTTTATATTATTATAAAGTGACATCTACAGTTGTAGACTAAATGCTAAAGACAGCGTTTTCAATTTGGGCAATACAGGTTTTTTAGTAGCAACAAAGAGGTTTCAGTTGTAGAGAGGCTGTAAATTCATATAAGTATACATTTTTGGAACACTTAAATCAATGTGATCCTTAATTAAGTCAAACAAACATTTACTGTTATTAAATTATTGATACTTATTTAACAATATTGTAAAATATATAAATATTTGCATTTTGTCACTTACAATTATTATTAATGTGAAGTAGGCTGTATGTTCACTAACCATGTAGTTGGCGCGTGAAAAAAAAAACATTCGCGCCATTTCCTATAGTTTTAATATTTTGTTTTTATCTTATTTGTCTCTGTGTAGTATTTGGTGTCGTAAAAGCAATATAATTTTGTTTTTTCCTATTAAATACGTTGTCATTTGTTTGTATCATACTCGTAATACACTATTCGTAATATAATATGAATCTGCGACCGCGCGCTTCAGTTGCAGGTTCGCTACGAACAGAGATAACTCGGTCATCATCACACAACTTTGGTCTTAATTCAGAGATCAGCAATTATACTTTTTTACTACAGTTTGTAAATAAAAAAAACATGACCATAAAAACAGTTTTAAGAAGCACTTTATGGAAATCTCTTTAATTTAAATTTCCTCTTAACCTTCTAAGCTCTTAACCTAATTGAAAATATTAATCCCCCTATGATACTCTGGCAGCTGTTCTTGAGCGACAGTCGCCATTTGAGGAGTTCTAATGTACCCACTACGATCTTTATTATAATGGAACATCCTCAAGTGAGATGTGAGTGATCAAACACATACCCCCAGTTTCTAGAAAGTTCGTCAAACCCTTGATTAGTTGACTAACTAAATACGAAACGCTCATTAGTCGATGGCATTATAAGACGCGATATGTGACCAATCAGCGGTCAGTATTCCGTCTGTTAACTGATCAAATTTTGACAAACGTTCCAGAAACTGGAGGTTAATTTTGCTCATACTTGACTATTCTTGCTTACATAAGTTCTTATACTTACTTAATGTACACTAATATGATAAAGAGGTAAGATGTGATTGTTTGTTTGTAATCGATAAACTCAAAAACTACAAAAACGGATTTTGAAACATCATTACCTGCAGAAAGCTACATTATTCCTAGGCAATAATTGCAACATCTTCATCGTCCAACACCACGCTGGTGAAACCGAGGAGCTCAGCTAGTATAACATACAGCCACTTTACGCGTCTATCTGTCTGTATATCCGCTAACTCCTAAACCATGCGACCAGAGAGTTGCAGGTAAAAAAAATCTTAGCATGCGACGGGTTTAGTTACGGCTTTCAGCATCAGTTATTATTAAGATATTTTTCATACCACCTGCTCGAAAATGTTCTATGCCATGTCACGTAATCTCTACGTAAAGAAAGGCACTACATACGCGGGGCTGTAAAGTTGTATGAGGAGTAAAGTGATTTGGAACGTTAGTTGTAGGAATACTCTTAGTACGGAGACAGCATACCTACAGAAAAAAAAAAGGCGCGAAAGGTTGTGTATGTAGTGCATTCGAATAGTCCTAAGTTTGCGAAAATAAAGTTAAAAATGCTCACAAGGGCGTTCGAATTGGAAATCTATGGGTGAAAATGTCGTTTATGGCTCTTTTAGTTCAGTGTTTGAAAAGCTAAAAAAGAGTTATTTTTGCCACCAAAACTGGGCTTGAAGAACGCTTTAACAAGAGCCAACAATAGCAACGCCACCAATGAATGCCCTTATTGCTAAACGAATGCACGATTGTTGTGCGCCGCGTTGCTATGGGTTACGCACGGCCCTCTCTGCGAATTCAAGGTCATAGTTGAAGTCCTAGATTATTGGTTGAAATTACGTGTTTGGTAATTGACTTTCATAATATATTATTATTTTGAACGTGGTGCATGTAACTGTATCGAAATATCAGGTGCTCCAAAAGCTACTAAAACGTGGTCTACATCTTGTGAGTACTAATTATAACTTAGTGAACAACCGCGAAAGTCTAAAACAGTGTTTTCCATAAAATGTTTCTTCCAAATATATTAGTAGGTACTCTGTCCTTCTATAACGGGACATAGGTGTCCAATTTGAATATTAACTATTAATGTGTTACTTTTAACTAAATAACTGCTATTTTAAAGCCCTGAGTTTTTAATGTCTTGCAGTAGGTATGAAAAGTAGAGTATGCACTTCGAAGATAAAGCCTGTCTTCGTCTTGGTCGGCTTTAACCCCTCGCTTCACTCAGGACTCTACATAACTCCCTCGCTACGCTCGGGAATTAAATTTTAATCCCCCCGCTGCGCTCAGGGATTAACCCAAGACCCTGTTACTCTCAGGGTTCAATATACCGCCCATGACGTAAGACACTGCTTTACTCCCTTGGTGCATATTCTACTATTATCACGTCAATTAATAACTTAGAGAGGGTATTTTAAATAGTGTGAAAATAAGTTTACTAATGACGTTAGAACCTAATGTCTCAGGGTTATGAGTGATACCACAGTTATGAGACGGACATATCATGTGCTCATGTAAACATTGCAAAAGTTGAAGATTCCATGACACTGTATTATCATCATCACTCATCCCCATAGACATTGGGTTTGATTCTGATTCCCTTATGATTTTCACTAACAACAGTGTTCTCCAAATACTGACTCAGTAAAGTTGTTGGTCAGTATAGCTTGGAGTCAGAAAATCTGGGTATGCAGAAGAACAAACCAAGAACCAAAGTCTATGTTCTAGTAAGACCATCTCCTCTCTTCTTACTATTTGTTAGTACAGTTGGTAAATTAACTCTGCATAATCACTAAATTTTACAATTTTTTCACTTGCCAATTAAAAAAGATTTGAGTTGTATTTTTTATCCAATACAAGCAATTCTTGTATAAGTACTTGTATACTCGTATAAGAAATTTAGTATGCAGGGGGCGATAAATCGACGTAGCTAGATTTAAATTTTAGACAACGTCGTTTTATCAGTGTTTTCAGGCAATGAAAACCTGTTTTACCGGCACAGCAACACAAAAGCTACTTGACAATAGATAACGTTGTTAAGCAACACTAAGCGAATGAGTGTTTGGTTTCAGGTTAGACCAAGAAAATCAATTGTAAACCACGGTTATCCAGGTATACTTAAACATAAATCGTAGACTGTTGAATCGAATTTGATGAGATTTAAATGTGACCAATTTCAAGATAGAACCCAATAAAAATAATAATTAAAATGGTTTAGCAATCGTCAAAAGATACATATAAAAAGTATACTTGAATTGCCTCTTCCTAGTTTTACAAGTCTGTTACCAAAGCAATATGCACCATTCTTGCGGTCAATCAACTTTACGCATATCGAAACACCACTAAGCCTCTACAATATAACTTATTAACATATTACCAACTTTGCATAACACTAGTATGCATTACAACATAAATATAATGTGTGTGCATAGTTATGTTTGCTTAGCTGGGGTCTAAAAGTGCCATTGATGGTTATGCGTCCCACGATGATAATGTGTACTTACTTATTAAAAACGCAGCTTAAGTTATTGGACTCCACTAGTGAGCTAAGCTAATGCTGCTTTATTGGACTACCCTCGATTTTTTGTACTTGACAGATAGTTGACTTTGATGTTCAGTGATGACGCGGTTGAAGATAGTGTAGCGATTTACTTGTTAAAAAAAACTACACGTTAATTTAATTACGGTAGTTCTTAATCTTTTAAGGTGCTGTCAAATCACGACGCCGATAAAAATGAGTTTTTTAGCAGTTTATCTCATAAGCAGCGATTTAGGTAGGTACTTAAAATTATGTAAATAATTATGACATTTCTAAGACTTTTAAGTACACATTGACGGACTTAAAACATATTTTAACATACTAGAGTACATTAAAAAAAATTTAAACATGCCACTTCATTTCGTCTTTAAAACTGTTTTGCTCTTTATTCACAATTGTATTTATCATAAATCACATATCTCATAAAAAAGCCATTATTAATACACATACACTGACGGATACTGTTTTTATTGAATAGTGAACATTATTTTTTATGACTTTTAATATGTATTTACGAGATGCGCTTGCTTGATTTCAAGTGAAAGTAATTAAAAGAAGTCCAGCTCTGAACTGACAGCGCCCTTATACTAAAATCCAAAGTCATGTAACACTTATAATTACATTGCTAAATATAGGATGTGTAGTGCCCTCTTGTGCACTAACACACCGATGCACTATAGACACAATAGGTCTGTACCGCCTTTCCTCTGGCTCACCGTAGCACCTCGTGTTTGTGTGCGGACGTACGTCCAGCCGCCATGACGTCTAGGCAACAACTGCCACTCGCGTATCGCCCCTCCCCCACTCGTGTACATGAGATAGGGTCTATTAAATATAGGATAGATTCATTATATTTATGATCATTCTGGTATTTTTACGTTAGTTTAGCGAGGACCAAATTACGAACCGACTAATCTGCGTAAAAGATATATTATACCCACAGTTGAAGAGAAATCCAATTTTAGTACAGTCATTCGGAAGTTTTACTAATTTAGATTTTAGCCTAAACAGAATAAGAACAGCCATAATGTAGAGATTTTTAGTTAGGAGAATGCTTACAGAATCGAAACCAATATGACACTAGATCTATATAGTATGCCGACTGGCTCTCAAGAAAACTAGGCACCAGATAATCACATTTAATCATGCTGTGAATTCCATCATGATGTTAGTTTTATCCAAAGTTCATAACCGAGGCCTTACTTGCTAGATCGATTCAAAAAACGTGCGTGTGTAAGCATTGCACAGCTTTGTACCTACTTATTGTCTATTTTATCGTGCTTCTACCGTTTCCGAATATAAAATATTGCTAGGAAACGGTACAAGCACGAGCCCTGTAATTATTTAATAATGACTTTTATTCTATTCAATTTTTGGATTGTAACTCAAAAACTACTGGACTGAATATGATTTAATATAAATGGGACCACACCACCCAACAAAAAAAAGGATTTTGAGAATCCGTTCATTCTATCGAAAGATATGAGGTAACAATCATAAAAAATACAGTCGAATTGAGTACCTCCTCCTTTTTGAAAGTCGGTAGAAAATAGTGTGTATCATGCTGCTTACCATCACGACTGTACCAGTCTTGCCGCTTAATACTTAACAAACGTATCTCTTCCATTTTCCAACATTGCTCTCTATCTCATTCCGTTGCGTGTCATGTAATGGACAGCAGCCTCTAAAGCTAAGCAGTCGTGAAGTGAACATTTATTGGGAAACATTTAATTATCCCCGCATGGTTGACAAGCTGCCAGTCGATAATTGAAATTAGACACCTGTTCAATCGAACACGCAACCTGTGTAATACATATTTTTCAACATTTGATGGCCTGCTGGACTTTGACAAAAAAATAGCTGTATATAGGTACGGGAGTATGGTATATTTCATTACAAGTGGGGAAAGGCTGTCATTGCAAAGAGTTCCGAAAAATGTCTACCCGAGCCGAGGCGCAGCCGAAGGCGAGGGTTGACAGTCGGAACAAGTTGCAATGACGGTTTTTTATTACAGTTGCGAAAAATGAAGCAATTTAATAAAATAAACTCGCAAAGAAAATTTCTGGAAAATGGTGCCAACCGTAGAATATAAGCAGAGATTTTTTTTCTTCGCCCATTCTGGTAGGCAAAGGGAACTATGCCCATACAGCTATATAGCTATATAAAGTCTTCAGTAGATTTTTTTTATTGATATGAAATGAAAATGAAATTTAAAGACCGAGGGTCATAGCTGCAAATACGTACGCCGGCAGAGCTTTCCATAATTTAATTACAAGACAGAGGTAGGAACTGCCAAACTTTTTATTTCGTACCATAAACTTTGGTTCGAAAGGAAGGAAAGGAATAAACTTCCTATTAAAAATAAAAAAAAATCATTTTTATTATTAAATGTTAAGTCTTGTTCATTACAAGACGATTATGCAATGACTAGCTGTTCTGCGAACTCCGATATATTTGTGCCAGCCCGTCTATCCCGCGGGATATAGGTACCTAACCTATCAATGATAGGTAATACAAGTACAATTTGGAAAATTTAATACCGACTTCTATTCTATTCAGTTATTGGAATGTATCTCAAAAACTGGACTGGACCGAATTTGAATCAATCAAAAAATCAGTTATTGGAGTGTAACTCAAAAACTATCGGACCGAAGTTGATGAAATTTAAATGGGACCACACGGAAAGCACCAGCTTTCAAATAAAAATTTTGAGAATCGGTTCATCCAGTCGAAAGTTATGAGGTAACAAACATAAAAAAACATACAGGCGAATTGAGTACCTCCTCCTTGTTTTGGAAGTCGTTAGAAAATATAACTCATGCTAGTCCGTAATAATGTAAGTGTCCTTATGTGAATAATTGAGTTGACATTAAATTACAAACAATCAAATGACAATCAATTGTAGATAGAAAAACCTATTTGTATTTCGCGATACACTTAGCTACCGATTCTATCAAGCGCTTGTAAATTTTACTAATTAAGTATGAATTATAATTCCCTGCGTTTTGTTTATGTGCTTGTTAATATGCAATGCATAAAATTAACATTCGTTTTAATTGAGTTAGCGCACGCTGCGAGAAAGCAGTCTGTTCCGATCAAACTAATAGCTTCTAATATATTACTAGTGGCTCTGTAAACTGTACTTAAGCCTCGCGAGTATGTCTAATAAGTAGCTTAAACTGAATAAATATTTACTACGAAAAACAACCAAAATTAAAAACGCGTACTAAAGCGACCAGGAGCCTTCATAAAATCATGCAAGTTCCGTGCAGTTTTTAAACCTGACATAAACAGTTTTGATAGAAATCATACCATGACGCTTATTTAGGTAAACTATTTGAACATTGTTTACGCAAACGCGAATGGCTAATGTTTTCTCTGACGTTCTAACAATTTACTATATCCAATATTGCAGACGTCTATACGTTTGTAAGCTGATAAACTGAGCTGATTTAGAGCGTTATGCTAACGAGAGTCCATATAAAAAAAACAGGTGAACGGTTTTTCTGCGATTATTCAATAGTAAGCCTGGGCAGGCCTGTTTTAACGTTGTCTTGGTACGAATAAGCCGGGCAGTTTTCTACAAGTCATGCTTTAAGAGCACATAGTAAGGCCGCAGAGGCCGTAGCACAAATTGCGATAAAGTATTCGCATGGTAAACGTCAAGTTGTCAAGCTTCGGCGTACGAACTATGAGTTATCTGTGCCATAGTTGTCCTAGATAAATGATAGTTTGTGATTTTGTATATATATTTTTACGTGAACACGTTAAGTTACACTTACGCGGTTATTCGTGCTAGGGCCAAAGGTATATATAGACATCGTCAGGTGTTAGTAATCCATTCGCGTCAAAATTGTCAAAATCAATGTCACGAGATGTACCGTTAATTAACGCGCGTTAGGATACTAACCTATGAACTTAATTTTGAAAAGTTTCCAAAAACTAAATCAAAGAAAAACTATATTATTATCGAACCTGTTTACCAAATTTCACAAAATCTGTTGAGAAATGAGAGAGGAGAACCCATCCGGATAGCCGAAAGCATTTTTGCCCAAGCTATGTAGAGACACTGCCCACTCGCTCGGTTCATTACGTGGCTTTGCTATAGTATACTGTCACTATACTGATTATTCTTTGATGATGTTTATTATTTTATTATTCTCTGATTGTGATCTTATTTAAAACATTAAACGTTGTCCATGCATCCAATCCCTACCCATCATGTACTAGCTACTGGAACTCTAAAATATTATTTTGTGATAGGTATATCCATATACTAGCTGGGGTGCAATGCTGAGTGCCAGTGATGGCCTTGACTTCCCTGGTTACCTTAAAAATCACCGGTGAGACAAAAGCACGTTTACATTTTTTATTCAAGCATGATACAGTTTTTATTCAAAGGCTTGTGAAACTTATCTTTGACGATTGTTTCGCGGTCTGCAGCAGAAAGTTGCGCTTCTTTATGGTCTTCACAAGCTTTACACATTACGCTGACAAAACTTTACATATATGCTTGTTTTGAATCCAATCTATCTGAAACTGCGATGTTTGAAACGTTGGGATTCAATAACTCCACTGATGGCACTGTATCTGTCGTGTGCACGCTCTTAATGCTAAGTACCATATATATATTAATATATAATATAACTATCCTGTCGCTAGATCGTGTAAGAAATCTATACGCCGCAACTACTATAAATGCAAAAGTGTATGTCGGGTTTTGTCTCACGCCCAGATTACTGACCCATCGCCTTATTGTCTATCTTTAAGGCAAATGGGAATGGGCTTCATTTTGAAATTTGAATTCCATTCTGGGCGAAACCCTGCAACCATCAATGGGAATGAGAATGAAGTGACATTTCATTCTCATTCAAGTAACACACTAACGGCCAGTCCCAATAATCTATCTATCGCTGGTTTACCTTACTAGAGTTAGATATTTGACACTATTTGTATGGACATAATGTCAAATTTCTATCGGTAGTAAGGAAAACCGTAGATAGATAGACTATTGGGATCCTCCATAAGGCAGCCATATTTGACCAAGCTTGGCACCAATACATTTCTGTCCATTTTCTGTCTACATTTCTGTAGACAGAAAAAGGACTTAAGATACATACTCTGTAACTCGGAAAACGGTTCTAGTTAATATTTCATTTCCACGCGAAGCCGAGATAGTTTTGAATAAACGATATTCATTCTGTTCATTTATGTGTTATCTTCGAATAAATTAAAGTATTTATATAATTTCAACAAGTGTCTAGATAATAGTTATTGTACCAAACACCCAATTATTAGGATCTGTTCAGGACATGTATTACGTTTTAAAATAAAAGATAATGTCAATACTCACAGTTCATCGGTTTATTACCATTCCAAATAACAGTCAGCATAGTGAACCACTCGACTAGAACGTCGGAGCCGAACTGCCAGCGAGAGGTTGGCTTCACCGACAGAAACAAATACCCCTCTACTTTCAACATCCGTCATTCTAGTCTCTGATTGGTCGGTGAGCCAACCCCGGAACCCAGGAAGTAGGTACCGCGCTGGTCAAAATAACAATTAATAAATACAGTATATTTTAAATACCGACTTGAGGTTATCTAAAATTGCTAACATATGTTTGCATACAAAAACACGGCGTGCCAATTTGATAGACTTAAATCAACCCTAAAAAGCAGACAGAGAAATGGCGAAACAATAAAAATTCTAAGAAAATTTAAATAAACCTAAATATGATATGTACGTACTTAAGCTCAACAGTTCAACAACCCGGGACAGACAAACCTTCGTGCCTTTCAACTATAACACTTATTCAACATATCTGATGACATCGTGGCATGCACTTTACGAGATACAAAACAGAGGGGTTCTAGGTTAGCCCTATAAACTTAAATTGATGGTTATTGGTGAAGTTGTAAAGATACGAGTAAAATAGATAAAGATCTATCTAGAGCTTTGGGAATGAGGTGTATTTAAACAAAATGAATGTAAACTAAAACAAAGAGTAGGAGTGTGAAATGTGTTCGAAGCAAGAAGGGTTGCAGGATAAAGGATAGAAAAGAATAGAGTATAAAATTTTACAAAAAAATGGAACCGACTTCAATACCAATAAGTGTGAAATAACTTGTTGAAGTCGGTACCATGATTGTTCAAAAGTAGGTACCTATTATCACAATATAGTGCGCATGGTACCGACAAGTTATTTCAAATTTATTGGTATTGAAGTCGGTTCCATTTTTTTTGGTAAACTTTTTTTTCACCGTTTTTTGTGAGTGAGTTAACTTATTAAATCGATGGTCATTCACCGTCAATGATGATATCATGAAGATATAGACGTAACAATTTTCAGATTTGGGAGTGTAACTCAAAAACTGCTTGACCAAATTTGATGAAATTTAAATGGGACCAAAAAATGGGAATGGGAATGGGATTCTTAAAGTTCTTTTTTGTTTGTTGTTTAAAAGCCTATCTAATCTGATAATAAACTTTTAGATAAAGTTAAATTTAAAAAAACTTAGAAGAAGAGGAAAAACTCAGACAAAATTTCAATGTTAACTTTATTTTTGAAACATCAAAACCTAAACAAAACAACTATTTTTTTATAAAAATTGTTGAAAACTTAAAATTATCAATCCGTGGATCCATCTAAGACTCTCCTGACATATCTGCAGCGGTTCTGCATATTCAAAACAAGGGTGTCAATATCCTGTGGTGGAATACTGTCCCAAGTCCTGCTAAGATACAAGAAAAGCTGGTTTTCATGCACAATATCTTCAGGGAAATTCCTAAGAGCTCTTCTCTGGTGGATGGATTATTTGACATTATTTTTAACCGATTTCAAAAAAGGAGGAGGTTATAATGTTCGTGTGTATGTTTTTTTTATGTGTATGTTAGCCGATTTCTCCCTCATCTGTAGACCGATTCTTAAAATTATTTTCTTCCTTTGGTAAGTATATACTTCCAAGGTACCATTTAAATTTCATCAAATTCGGTTAAGTAGTTTCACACTTCACAGTTTAAAAAATAATTGAAATGTCCAGCAGGTTCAGTCAGGATTACCGAATCAGTCAGTCAGAATAAGTTATTATTAGAAGTATATGTACAGAGGAGGTTGTTCACTTGATACAGAGCAGACCTGCACCTCCATACACCTACACACGTTGACGATGCTTTATTTATCCGTATGGGGGCGTTATAAGTCATGACTAGATTTATTTCATCCTCGCCTCTCGCCGTCGTCGGACTGGTAGTTATAATCTATGTTTTTTATTTTTACTGTAACTACGTATTATGTAATGACTGTAATCGGTACTATGATAGTCCAAAAGTAGGTACCTATTATCACAATATTGTGCGCCCACACATCGGTGTCATCACCGACTTCGACAAGTTATTTTACACTTTTTGGTAAAAAAAAAATTCTATATTTTTAGTGACCCGCTAATTACAGGATCGATTGTCAATGATGATATCATCAAGATAAATCAACACTTTTTAGTTATTGCAGTGTAACTTAAAACCTGCTTGACCGAATTTGATGAAATTTAAATAGGACTACCTCGGAAGTATAAATTAATTTTGAGAATCGGTCCACAAATGGGGGAGAAATCGGCTAACATACAAATAATAAATAAATATAATAATAAATAAAAGAATGTATAACGTCCTCCTTTTTTGAAGTCGGTTAAAAGCTGATACTACTATATATATATCAGTATATACTATATACTATATACTGATACTGATATACCTACTGTGACCATAGTGACTATGGACTATAGCCATAAATATCAAGAATTTGATTTACTTTGGCGAGACCGCTAATTATCACAATAACTTTCTTGTACTTAGATATAATGATATCAAACAAAGTCACTATGTAGGTTTGACTTGAGTAAACCCAGCGCAGCGCACGCACCGACATCGTGATATCGGAGGGGAGCGGGAGGACAGTGCGAGCGGCGCTGCCGAGCCGACAGGACGCACGATATGTACTATAAGATTATAACCTCATAGCTCGCGCCTTTGACATTGTGTAAACAAATAGTGATTGTACTTGTTGTTGATTCAGGTATTTAGCATTACATCGTCTTTGTAAACATATGTCTCCGGTATGTAACGTGTATTATTCATAAGTACTAATGTGTTTTGTGATTAAACTTTCAGTTATTACTCGCATCAACAGCCGTACTTATTGCCATATCCCACCTAAAGAAATAAAAAAGTCGTGATTTCCGACTTACAAATCAACAACATAATCATGACGTCACTACGGGCGAAATTTTACTTCGTTTCGGATTCCCTGGACGCAAAAACTACGATCGTGAAAGTGCTTACCATACAATTAGAAGGCGAGGATACTATATTTCAATTCCCTAAGGAGTATCAGCGTAAGGAGGATCACCCGAAATTATTCGACACGAGTGTTGTAAAGAATGTAGTCAAGAGCATGAAGACCCGTGGAAAATTCCGGAATATATGGGTATCGCTGGCGGATGAGCTGAAGGATCAGTACCTAGACGAGGAGGGTAACGTATGCTTCGACGGGATATATCTGGACGAGGCCCCTGTCAATCCTAACCCCGCATTACCAAAATTTTCCCAATCCGAACCGGTCGAAAACAAATCCATACATTCAGTGGTAAAAGATATGATTCTAGATAAGTTTTCAGGAAAAAATCAAAACGCGAAGGTATTTCTAAACCTTTTTATACAAGAATGCAACCGTTTAAAAATTGAAAACACACGTTTTCCAGAAGTGTTAAGACTTTTTTTAGAAGGACCGGCCCTTGATTGGTTTCTTGCCTTTCTAAAGACACATACAATCTCACGACCGTGGGAATTCTGGCAAAACTCTTTTCTTGATACCTTTGCAGAGCTGAGTTGGGCCGAAATAAATTATGCCTACACTTTTCGTTATGTCAGTGGGCCAATGTTAGATTACGCGCTCAAAAAGATAAACTTACTCTTGGACGCGGATCCGGAGTTAACCCCAAATAGCCAAATAAATTTTATTGTATTGGGTTTACCATATCAAATAAGGACACGAATCAATAAAAGGGATTTAAATTCAATTGATCAATTGATGTCGTGTATTCGACAATTAGAAAATTCATCTACGAGTAATAATAACAAAAATAAAAATTCGTTCGTAATTGAAAATAAATCGCAAAATAAATTACCAAATAGATCAGAGTACAAACCTTGCTCGTACTGCAAAGATAAAGGTTTTCCAAACAGATTCCATCCTGAAAATCTTTGTCGCAATAAACAACCAAGCCATAAAGAAAACTTCAAAAATGACAAAATCAAAATGGTAAATAACTTAGAAGTACAAGATAGTATTTCATCAAGTGACGACTCAAAAAACGAATAACTACCCCACTTATCAAATTAAAAATCCTGGTAAACAATAAGCCCGTTATTGCGCTTTATGATTCTGGAGCCAATATCTCAGTAATTAATTATTCCACTGTTAAAAGATTAAAACTAAATAAAAATATAAGTGGGGCTAAAAAAATAAATACTGTTTCAGGTGTGACAGAAACGTTGGGTTTAATTATAATACCCCTAAAAACTTTTGCTATCTCTAAAAATTGGCCTTTTTTTGTAATAAAAAGCGAATCATTTCAGGATGATATCCTTTTAGGGTTAGACACCATTAAAGAATTTAAGCTATGTTAAGATGAGAACCTAAAAATTTCTCAAAAACATGACGAACATTTTGAATTACGCAACCAAAATAAAATAAATACTACAACTATAAATGTAAAAACTAATAGCAAAACTTCTTTGGATTGCCTAGACAACCATAAAACAGTTTTTGCCGAACATAAGTACGATATCGGCACGGTAAAAAAACTATGAAGCAACGATAAAACTTACCAAAAATAAATACATCGCTAGAAAACCCTACAAGTGCTCGTTGCAGGATAAAGAGGAAATAGATACACAAATAAAATCTTTACTAAAAGCTGGTCTTATAGAACATTCCACCAGTCCATACGCTTCTCAAATAACTCTTGTTTTTAAGAAGGAAGAAGGAAAAAAATCGCGGTTGTGTATTGACTACAGTGAACTCAACAAAATAGTTGTTCCTGAATGCTATCCTTTTCCTATAATAGATGACTTAGTACTATTAGCACGCGATTGCTTGCTTTACACGAAACTCGACATAAACTCGGCGTTTTGGTCGATCCCGATTAGAGAAAAGGATAAACAAAAGACGGCATTCATTACACATAATGGCCACTGGCAATGGTCATGTTTACCTTTCGGTCTTAAATCAGCTCCGGCAATATTCCAGAGAATACTGAGTGACGTAATCTCTAAAAGTGATCTGAATGCATTCGCCATAAATTATATAGATGACATCTTAATTTTTTCGAAAAACATTACGGACCACCTAAGTCATATTGATAAAACCCTTACAGCCCTCAAAAATGCGGGTTTCAAATTAAACTTAAAGAAATGTTCTTTTGCAAAGGAATCAGTGTATCTTGGTCATGAAATAGGAGAAAATTTAATAAGACCCCTAAATGACAATTTAGTTGCAATAAAAAAATTTCCAATACCACAGAATCAAAAAAATATTAGACAGCTTCTAGGCAAGATAAACTTTTATTTAAAATACATTCCCAACGCATCAATAATATTAGAACCTTTTCATAACCTACTTAGGAAAAATTTTCAGTTTGAGTGGTCTCAGAAGTGCGAAGATAGCTTCAATAAAATAAAACAATATCTAAGTTCAGAGCCTATACTAGCGATCTTCGACCCGGCACTTCCAATATATATTTTACAGACGCATCTAAAGAAGGAGTCGGAGCAATCTTAAAACAATCGCAAAAAGATAATTCTCTCAAACCTGTATTTTACTTTTCAAAAAAACTGACTCAGTCACAAAAAAATAAACGTGCTATTTTTCTAGAATGTCTGGCCATAAAAGAGTCAATACTATAATGGCAATACTATTTGATGGGTCATAAATTTACCATTTTCTCAGACCATAAACCCCTTGAAAATGTCAATGTAAAAAAGAGCCAGGACCCAGATTTGTTACCTATACTAAACTTTATATCAAACTTCGATTTTAACATAATATACAACCCCGGAAAGAATAATATAGAAGCAGATAGCCTTTCACGAAATCCGGTTTTAGAAAATAACAATAATAATGAATCTACTATTAAAACAGTAAACTTTGTATCGTTGGATGATGTAAAGAACAACCAAAAACAATTACACACTGAAAATGAAACGTTTCAAACTTAAAATAACATTTATTATAAAACTATGAATAATAAAAAGAAAATCTGGATTACAGAGGATTTCGGTATAAACCTGATAAAAAAAATCCACAGTAACAGCCACATAGGTGTGAAACAAATAACCCTAACTTTGACACCGACGTATTATTTTAAAAACATGCACAAACATATAAAACTCGTATGTCGAACATGCGACACATGTATAAAAAATAAGTCAAGATTCGGAAATTTTATTCAACCCCTGTCTCAACTAGGTCCAGCTACGGAACCGTTCCAGATAGTATCTTTGGATACAATAGGAGGGTTCGGAGGTAATAGATCACCAAAAAGATACTTGCATTTAGTAATAGATCATTTTACTAAGTTTGCTTTCGCGCTAACATCAAAAACTCAAACGGCAAAAGATTTTATTAATTTAGTAAAAAAAATACAAAAAATATACAAAATTAAATTACTTTTAACAGACCAATATTCCGGTATAAACTCCAATCAATTCAAAAACTTTCTGAAATCCGAAAACATAAAATACATATTTACAGCTGTGGATTGCCCTTTCTCAAACGGGCAAAACGAACGTACAAATCAGACTTTAGTTAACTCAATAAGGTGTAAAATTTCAGAAAATAGACACCGACCGTGGAGTATTATAACCGAGCAATGTATTGAAAATTATAATAACACTGTACATAGCACAACAAAATTTACACCTAGTTATCTTTTAAATGGTATTGATAATTCTTTTCTACCTCCTGAATTGAACAAAAACAACTTAGAAAACTTGACAGAAAACAGAGAAATAGCATTCTTAAATTCTAAGAAAATTCATGATCAAAACAAAATTTTGTATGACAAGAATAAAAGGCCTTTAATATATCAAGAGGGAGATTTGGTATACATTCAAAACACGAGTCGCTTAAATCGAAACAAGCTGGATCCAATTAGAGTGGGCCTTTTAAAATAAAAACGAAAATTTCAAATCTATTATATATCGTGGATTCAGGTTTCAAAAAGAAGGAATCAAATATTTTCCACGCAAATAAAATGATCCCTTACTGTCCTACTCCTGAATACTATCTTTCCTAAGAGGGGGCGGAATAGGGGGGATGTAGGTTTGACTTGAGTAAACCCAGCGCAGCGCACGGGCCGACATCGTGATATCGGAGGGGAGCGGGAGGACAGTGCGAGCGGCGCTGCCGAGCCGACAGGACGCACGATATGTACTATAAGATTATAACCTCATAGCTCGCGCCTTTGACATTGTGTAAACAAATAGTGATTGTACTTGTTGTTGATTCAGGTATTTAGCATTACATCGTCTTTGTAAACATATGTCTCCGGTATGTAACGTGTATTATTCATAAGTACTAATGTGTTTTGTGATTAAACTTTCAGTTATTACTCGCATCAACAGCCGTACTTATTGCCATATCCCACCTAAAGAAATAAAAAAGTCGTGATTTCCGACTTACAACTATAAAATTTCCAGAATGTTCGACATAACTACAATGGCGTCTACCGGATGGGATAAGCCACTGGCTGCTGAAACACAGTTTTTACTAGTTCGGCAGCCTATGGATTCACAAAAACATTGTACAACAAGTTATATCAATAAATTGTTTCCTACTTTTACTTTTTTTTAAAACAATGTTTATATAGTTTTAATTCTATGCAGATATTTCAGAGATACAGTGATATACAGACACATAATATGTCATGTTCTGTATGAATGTTTGTATATCACTGCAAACACGCGATCGAGATTAAAGTTACATTGTATTCCACGGTTTGCAATTTCATGTTTCATCCTTTATTTCTTTCATTCATTTTAAATACAGCCAACCAACCAGTTCCCGCAAAGATTTATAACCCGATACAGTGGACTGCACTGTTCGAGAGTTCACCTTTAATAGTGAGAAACTCTATAAATAAATATTTAATTGTTAATGCTAGATGCAAGGCAGTAAAAATCTCCTATCTAGATTCTAATCTATGTACATTATATGTATGTATTATTAAACATATATGTGAATGAAGCGCTCGCAGCGGAGCTTGATTTGGGAATCTTAAGAGGATGGCATAGCTAGTACTTTCCATACTAAAAGAAAAAACTCTTTTCTACCTCTTAACATTGTCCGATTTCAGTGATATTTTTTTCATGTAATCATCACATTCTATACTATGCCCGTACGTTTTGATTTTTTCAGTATTTCAAAGTACCATACATTTTCTTTTTTAGAACTAAAAAACACTGAAAAAATCAAAACTTACGGGCATAGTAAACAATGTGATGTATAGGTACATATCACATTGTTTCATCACTGAAATCGGACAATCTCAAGAGGCTAAAAAGAGTTTTTTCTTTTAGTACGGAAAGTACTAGCTATACAATCCTCTTAATCTTGCTGTCATATATATCATGATGTCGATAAAAAGAAGGGTTTTAAAGCAGTTTATCTCTTAAGCAGCGATTTAATTAAAACTACAAAAATTATATGACATTTTTAAGTCTTTTAAGTACACATTGACGGAATTAAAAACATATTTTAACATACTAGAGTACATTAAAAAAAATCAAACAAACCACTTAATTTGACCTTTAAAGCAGTTTTTCTCTTTATTCACTAGGTATTGTATTTGTTTTGAAACACATACTTATCATAAAATAGTAATTTTTTATACACATACATTGACGGATTATTTTTTATTTAACACATCATTTTTTTATGAATTTTGTACGTTTTTACGCCATGCATTTGCTTGATTTCAAGTAAACGAAATTGAACGTAGCCAAGCACTGATCTGACAGCGCCTTAACCTATCAACAAGTTAAGCAACACTTGCTGCGGTCAGGAGTTGGATGGGTGTGTGCTAGTGGCATTGTTCAACTGAGCGCTTCCGTGCTTCGGAGGGCACGTTAAGCCGTCGGTCCTGGGGCTTTACTATCAGCTTTGTAAAAACCACGCAAGTTCCGTCCAGTTCTTAAACCTGGCTTGAAGCAGTTTTGAATAGCATGTCGCTGATTTAGTTGAACTGTTTGAACATTGTTTTTCTCAAATATAAGCGGACGTTGCGTTTGTGAGCTGATAAATTGAGCGGATAAAGAGCGTCACGGTAGCGTCAGTCCATACATAAAAACAGGTGAACGGTTTTTCTGCGGGTCTTGAATAGTACCGTCTCTGCTATAAAGCAGGCGGTACTATCACGTCGCGGCGTTTTCATGGAAGTTTTCTAAAAGTCCTGCTTTAAGTTAGGCCCCTGGTAGTTTGTCTTAGGGCAACAGTCGTTAGGCTGCGTCAACATGGGTTGGCCTATAACCAATCCACCAAGCCGCACTGGTCCCGCGGTGGATTATGGCCCAACTCCTCTCTTTGACAGGGAGGCTCGAGTCCCAGCAGTGAGAACTTAATGGGCTGATTATGTGCGTATGTACCTAGTCAGGATACACATGGAAAAGATGTGTGATATCACAATTAATGTACTAACTGTGATAATGTATTGATTGTTTAATTGATAGTGTATAATAAAGAGTATATCTATCTTTATCACACTATCGTGTATTCTATATAATTAAGTGCGAAAGTTGTTTTATCTTCTTTGAAGAGATCAAAGCCATAACAGTTCACCTCGTAAAGTATGAATGTTAAAACATCTACCAAACTCTTCATGGATGTAAGAGGACGGAGGTATGAATGTTTAAGATTAGAGACATTTTTATTAGAAATAGTTTGTGGTGAATTGTTTATAGCATTCACTTCGGAATCCTTTTGTTCACCCTCTAAGGCATTTGTGATCTTTTTGAAGATTATTTTATTGACCGCTTTCATCTTGTAGTAAATATTTTAACGATATGCTCTCGTCGTCGTGGTAATGAAAGTAATTCTATTTTGTCTATACATTAGCTCCTGCCCGTGGCTTGGGTTGTTTCCGGGAACTAGATCAATACGAAAAGTATCCTTCGTCTATCTCTGGAATTCAGGAACAGCCGTGCGATTCTATAATAATTCGTCGATGCGCTTGTCGACAAGCTCACCGATGTCAAATACTTTATGAGATATCGCCCTTGTACATAAGGTTGCTTTTCCAACGTTTCTTATCATCTCGTCATTTGTTTTAAGGATGTTGTCAAATATGCAACGATGTTTGCTCTTAGAGAATCGCACGGCTGGAGGTCAGAGCGCCTCAAGATCGGTTCAATGGGCCTAGCTCGAATAGGTGTAATAGCACACATAGACTGTGGTAATAGCGTAAGTGTAACGAATCGTGCACGTGAAATAGTACAAACTGTCATGTATCTAGGGCAACTGTGACACAGACAACTCATAGTTTGTATGCCGGAACGTGACGCGTTGACGTTTACGATACGAACACTTCTTTCACAAGTTGTTGGTGCTACAGCCTCTGGTATTAAAATCGTTATAAGGTGGGTAATATACATACAATTTGACAGACGTGATTATTTACCCATTTAATAGGTGCTGTGTTTTAAATGCGCTATTATATACTGTACTGTATTGCACCATACTACTACAGTCTATGTAAACATTTTTAATGCTGTGGTACAACACTGTGTTTCTTGAAAAATACACTGTACCATAGTCAAATTGATTTTACTTGTGTTTCCTACTGACTATTCTATTGAATATCTTAATGATAAATGGTATACTTTTTTTTTATTGCTCAAAGTAGGCAGACAAGCAGGCGACCCACATGATGGAAAGCGGTAATCGTCGCCTATAGACGTTTGCAACACCAAGGTCGTTACCAACGCGCTGCCGACCTCTAAAAGGAATAGAAATGGTGAGAGTAGACGGGGGAAGGGAGAGGAGAAGGAGAGAGGAAGGGGGGGTCTCCGGAACCACCCACAGACCGACTGAAACGCAATAGCAAACTATATTAATTTACGTCGGTGTTATGTGGGAGCGTCGTAATCTAACCCATAGGGTTACAAATATCACCAAAAAACATATGTAAGTACATGTATGTACAAATAAAACTACTAAATATTCTTAATTCATTTTTTTTTCATTGTAACTCAGTAAGCAGGAGTAATTCGTCTTTGCTATTGTGTCTTTATGTAGAGTGTTCAACGAGTCACATAAACTGTATTTATATAAGTACTTCCTCCTCCTTGCGTCGTCTCTCCCGTACGATGTTTCTCCATCTATTCCGGCTTCCAGCTGCACGTAAAAAAATATAAGTACTTACCTACTTAATTTTTTTTAAAAGGTTCATAATCAGATATGTTTATTTCTATAGGCACATATCACAAAGATGCGGAGGTTTACATTTAGTACTGCAGTGCGAAGTACTAATGCCCACAAACAAGACTAACCTTTGCAAACCATTTTACCGTCTAAAAATACAGTACTTGGATGACCGATCTTTGCTTGTACGTAAACAATTGATTTTCTTCCTTAAACCAAACACTCATTGGCTTAGTGTTGCTTAACAGCGCCATCTATCGCCAATAGCTTAAGTGTTGCTGTGTTCGGTAAAATAGGTGTTTAAACAGTTTTTCATTGTCAAATTAAATCTAGCTAGATCGATTTATCGCCCCTGAAACACCCGCATACTAAATACATTTCAGGAAAATGGAGCTGTTTTCGAGATTCAGACTATCACACTATTATTATAAATGTGAAAGTTCAGATGGATGGATGGATGGACGGATGGATGTTACTCAATCACGGCAGAACGGATCTGGTTGAAATTTGGCACAGAGATTATGGTCTGGAGTAGCACATATGCTACTTTTCATCATCATCATCATCATCAACATCATAATCTATCACGCGGGTGAAAAAGCCTAATATTCTTGGGCAAAGCATAATAAAGAATAAGACATAAAATTTACAAGATCTCCACCTACGTCAAGATCGTAATGAGTACTTATTTTCTGTCAATAGAGTTATGTCAAAGATGTATCAGTTCTGATAGCGTAGTCAAAAGGCCGCAATGATTTTGACAGCTCGATACACTAGATGTGCTCGGCGATAGACTCGGCATGTCATCCATCTTTGTTGTTCAACCGACTCTACAGTCGAGCGATTCCGCCATCACCACGGAGGTTAAACATCAGTGAATCGCCAATCGAAATACTTACATGTTATATTTAACAACAACATAACAAATAGTTTCGCCTATATATCCTCAAAGGGTAAGCAGCGGTATTTTAATACGATAATTTTCCTCATCATCACCATCCATCACCACGGAGGTGAGGCGGGGCGGTAACATCAGTCTAGCGGTCTTGAGTGAAGCGATACTTTTGCCTATATAATCCTCGAAGGGGTAAGCAGCGATGTTTTCAACGCCTACGTATCGCCATATATGCTTTTAGTCATGTGATCATGTAACAGGGGGCGAGCCTATTACCATCTACGGGCCGCTGTCTTCCTCCAGTCTCCAGAATGTTATTGAAAAAACCTTTCTTTCTCAGAAAACCTAATAACTGTCCGACCCGGGGATCGAACCCATAATATCGAGGTTCCAAAACGGCACTTTCACCACTACACCAAGACCAAGCGAGCGAAGCCGCTGGCGGGTCAGCTAGTATTATATATATATATATATATATATATGTGTATGGGTTCGATCCCCGGTTCTATATATATATATACACTCGAGAGCAATGAATCCGGGTCACTTAAAGAATGTTAAAAATCTCGGAAACTAAAAATGATAGGTTAATGCAATAAATTGTATTTAATAGACAATGTAATACTCCTTAAATGAAAGTAAAAAAAATATGAGTCACCATACATTTTATTAACACAAAATTACATAAAGAAAAAAACTGCTGATCTCTCCTTAAAACAAAAATAGGAAACATGAAATTTTTGAACTTTATTACGATTTTCTTGAATTTTAATACTTCGTATTGCCTCCTCGTGCTTCCATTACTGCGTTTACGCGGTTTGGCATGCTGTACACTAAGTTCCTTATACGATTTTGGGGAATATTCTCCCATTCCTCTGTGAGAGCAATTTTGAGCTCACGAAGCGTGATTGGGGGAGGGTTTCGTTGTTTTACGCATCTGCCTAGCTCGTCCCAAGCATGCTCGATCGGGTTGATATCCGGGCTGCGCGCTGGCCACTCCATACGAGTAATGTTCATCTCTTGAATGTAGTCATTCACAATCCTACCTGTATGAGGTCGGGCATTGTCATGCATAAATATAGCATCCTCACCTAAATTGACCATAAATGGACCAACGTGATCATTGAAGATTTCTTCCACATATCTTTCGCTAGTTAAAAAGCCGTTTTCTATGATCACCAGCTCTGTGCGACTTTCAGAAGAAATTCCGGCCCACACAAGTACAGACCCACCACCGTAGGCTACTTTTTCTTCGCTTGAATCTTTCCCCTGGTCTTCGATACACTCTGTGTCTTCCATCGTGCTTGTAGAGCATAAATTTTGATTCGTCGGAGAACATAACTTTTGACCAATCTTCAATACTCCAATTTACGTGGCTCTGGGCATATCTTAGTCTTGAAATACGATGCCCACGCTCCAGTTTAGGGCCGTTTGCAGGTCTAAGGGGTTTTAAGTTAGATTCAGCAAGCCGACGTCTTACTGTCCATGCACTTGGGTTACTTCCTCCGAGGCGTCGAAACTGATTTGTGAGTTCAGTTCCTGTGAGAAAGCGATTTCGAAGCATGGTGTTCACCAAGTATCGGTCTTCTCGTGCTGTGGTACACCTGGTTCTGGCCGTTCCTGGTCTGCGTAGGTTAGAACCAGTTTCTTCGTAACGTCGGAGAACTCTTTGTACTGTTGACAGCGACACACCGACAGTCCTGGCTGTATCGCGCTGACTCCGGCCGGTTTCCAGCATTGTAAGTATTCTGATGCATTCTTCAGGCGTAAGCGACATAATTTCAGCTTGAATAATGAATATTAATAATATAGAGCACTATCAACATGGTTTATGTACCCACATAAATGACAGATTACAAACAAAAGCAAAACCAAATGCTGTAATTTCGTAGTTCCATCTTCGAAAGTGGCCCTTTTTCAAATTTGATGTTTTTATGATATAACTTTACAATAACTAAGAAGTTTTAATACCTTCATTTAAGGAGTATTACATTGTCTATTAAATACAATTTATTGCATTAACCTAGCATTTTAGTTTCCGAGATTTTTAAGATTCTTTAAGTGACCCGGATTCATTGCTCTCGAGTGTATATATATATATATATATACAAGAGTTGCTCTTGTAAAGGTATTCGATAGATAGTTTTAAGAGATACTTACTTTCTTATAAACTAAATAACTTATATAAAAAAAGGAATATAAGATCTTATAGAATATAAGGTAATAGACAAAAATACAAGCAAATATTTCGAAAACATTTATCCGTTTATTTATCGAAGACACAATACATACAAACCCACGTTTCTAACACGAAATAATTACAATAAAATAACCATATAATATTTACAATTTATCAACGTTACAAAAATAAAACTATTGGTATTTATACTATACTAAATGCAAAGGAATGTTAATGTATACAATCTTACAGAAAAGACAGTACATTTTACAGAAAAAAATAAAAGGTTTGAAAATATTCTCTGTAAGTTTTTAAAATATTAAAGGTGGGTACAAAAACGGATTATTTGCAATAATTTTAGTTAAATATTAATATTAAAACTTACGACTAGACAGGTACGGTACATCAAATACTGTTTTTTTTAATTATGTATTATTTAACTGTTTATTATATTAAAAATGTTACGTCTAAGTAGAATTTTGCCTATTAAGTTGATGAAAACTCATACTTTTTCTAAACAAAAGTATTTTTTTGCTAATTTAATTTTACATTATTAGAGCCTTACTTATAAAGGCTGCTTAACTTTAAATGACGTTATTTAGTACGCACAGCATAATTGTTCTGACTTCTGCGCCGTACTAAATTACGTTAGATAAATTTAAGCAGCGTTTATAAGTAAGGCCGTTAATTTATAAGATTTCTAAGAGTTAGGTGCCGTTATGTATGCTGCATAGCTACCATTGACAATATCGTGTTGTAACATTAAAATCACTGGTTTTATTAAAAATAATCTTTAAAGACATTTAAATTTATGGTTAAACTTGTTTATTCCAAATCTACACTAATCTACTGTGTGTGCATGTTTGTAATGAATAAACTCAAAAACTACTGTGCCGATTTAAAAAATTCTTTCACCATTGGAAAGCTACATTCACCCTTCTTTGATTCATCATCATCCTCAATCATCACTGCGCTGGTGAAACCGCGGAGAGTAGCTAGTTTATATAAAAAGTCAAACCTCATGTTAAACTTTAAGCTCAATGAGTACCTTTAAATATGTAGCAAGAAACCGTCAGAATTGTCGAAACTTATTAAATAGAAAATCTCGAAATAATTACAGCTGCCATTAAAATATCTTAACTATTAAACTAAGGCTAAGGTAGCTAAGGTAATTATCACGGATTCACATTGAGGTCTACAATAAATACCTACATGTATTGTAAAGCTAAACCTAGAATAATTAACTATATTATATAGACTATTTTTATTTTTTTATATACTTCTTATTACATTTTTTTTATTCTATGAAAGCAACAAATGAAAAAGTGTGGTATTTCTATTAGGTACAACAACGTCTCTTTCATAAAACCTACATGATTTTTGTAGCACTAACGCAAGAGTTCCCATACGATTAAATCCAATAAGAGAGTGAACTCGTTGGGAACACGTGCCTCGGTGGCCTAGCAGTCATGGTTTCTGACACGAATTGTTAGCTTCGTCTTTGAATCCCGTTTCAGGGTGTATACATGTTCTCTCTAAAATTGCAAAAACGTGTTTTAAGCTACGCCTTGTGTGCTTTTCACGAATAAATTGCATAAAATATGTAGTATCGTGGACGTAAATAATTGAAACACGCTGCTGTTTTCATACATGTTTTTTTATAAGTATAATCGTACGGTCGTTTTATACGAACATTTGACGTTCTTCAAGTTTTTTAGTTTATATTTATGGTTGCCTCAAATGAGATTTTTATCCTAGTGCCAGGTCGCGTTATAGTAAAACGGTACATTGTTAAAACTTTCTATGAATACTGACGACGTAAGCAAATCAACTATTTTTTTCTCGTCATAATTTTATACACTTCACTCGTGCACCGTTCTGCCGTGCGATTCTCGAAGAGCAAACATCGTTGCATTTTCGACAACATCCGTGAAACAAATGAAGAGATGACAAGAAACGTTGGAAAAACTACCTTAAGCATAAGGGCGCTATCTCATGAAGTATTTGACATCGGTGAGCTCGTCGACGAATCATTAGAGAATCGCACGGCTGAATCATTAACGGTTAATCCACCAGATACTTGAAGATCGTCTATTGTTTTAAATGATTTGGCAAACGGTTCCTAGATGCTTTGCGATCTACTGAGGCCGATCGAAGGCTACGCTGACGAGCAAAATCTTAAAAAAGGGATGATATTTACCTATTTTTAAGATTTCGCTATATGACATAGAAACTTAGCGCTAAACTTAACAATTCAGAGGCGATTTTTTTTAGTATTATTGAATACGTGTTTTTGAAGGATAGCTTAGCCATGCTTGATTAAATTCCGCTATCATCAAGACCTTCGGCTGCATACGTACACTTAAAAACGTTTGAGGTATTTCTATAGTAAGCAAAATATAGCGTGAGCTGAAATCAATTTCTAGTTCCCATTCTCAAACCGCGAGGCCTTTTACTGACGGCATGCAGTGGCATAAGCAACAGTGTCATTTTTTTTTAAATTTTCATTAAGGATTTATATAATAAGTTAATTCCTACAGTTAATCAGAACAATTATAGCAGTGCAGATGTCTGAGTAACCAGCAATTGATAGCTAAACCTTACTTGATTCAAAACTCCTAAAAGGGTAAAACTGTCATACCGCTGTTGTGCCGAACCAAACTACGCATCGGTTACAGAATCAGCCATGGTACACATAATCTGGTATCATAAAGCATGCTACTAAATAATACTATTTCTTAACAATATTTTCAATTCCTTATAGTATCACAAAGTACGCCTATAGAAGCCTGTTAATCTGCTCATAAAAAGCATACTGCCTCTAGAATATCTATTAAAACACTTGCAATATACAGCATACTTGAAAAATCTCTAATAGTCAGAGAAATAGAAGAAACTCAGATCTACTATTTACAATTCAGAAGCACATTACATAGTTGTATTACGTCTGATCATGAATAAGCGATGCATATTCTTACTGTCAGCATGTTTTTACATAATCTGCTCACGAGTAAGCCATAGTTACAATTTCTTACCATTAGCATGCTGTTAACAGGGTCTAATCATAAGTAAGCTATGCACATTATCGCTGTCAGCGTGTTTCTCACACGAGTAAGCAATGCTCTCACTTTCTTAACGATAGCATGCTTCTAACAGCGTCTGATCCTGAATAAACAATATTTACACTACTCTTTCTTACCGTCAGCATAATTCTTACAGAATCTGCTAGATAGTAAGCAATGTCTTCACTTTCTTACCGTTAGCACGTTTCTAAAACAGTGTTCATGAGTAAGTTGTTATACACTTTCTTACTGTCAGCATGTTTTTCTTAATCTGCTCATGAGTAAGCAGTGCTTACACGGCTTGCGGCTACGGCACTACCACGTGGGGGTCACTAGAGAGCAGCCTCCGGACTGACTGGTGGTTGTTGCCGTCACTGCTTGAGATGTCACTGGTGCTTACTACAGCTGGCTGAGAGAAGTTCTTGCAGAGAACTAGTACCTGAAACCATGAAGTAAGTGGGATAAAATAAAAATGTTGGGTATAATCATAAATAGTATATTCGTTTTGAATATAATATCTGGATATGGAATACGTATGGATAGTTTTGGATAAAAGTTTGAGCAATTTTCTTACTGTTAAAAAGTAAGTCGAGGTATTGACGCGCGGAGCAATATGGACGAGATGGACTTATTTTGATGGTGGTCATGACATGAGATTCTATATCTTTTCTAGCTACGTATTGGGCTGTGTGGTCACTGGTCACGGTGTACGCCAAAGTGGAAAAACCAAGAATCGTGATTTTGTTCGGTTTGATTGTGGCTTGGTTATGACCATTGTTTATCTATCTCCAACTCCAAATAGTTAAGAATTTACTTGACGAATGTGTCTAGTGGCAAAAAGGCCAAAACAAACGCTTATGGTTTGAGAACTGTACTAACGAGTCCATTTAGAAAAGTAAGTCGAGGTGAAGCGAGTCATTACTAAAACCCATTTATCGACATTTGGGCTTATATCTGTCTATCTCGATCTAAACCCAGAGGTAAACAATTCTTATTTAATATATTAGGAAAAAAATGTTTTTGCTAAGAACTATGACGCTTCAAATAAAATATGTAAAGCCGGTTTTAAATACACACGCTCATCGTTTGATATCTCACTTGATTTAAGTAATTAGCAATTTGTCCTCATTTACAACTTCAATATTTTACACTCTTACTAAATTAGCTCATACGCGAACATAAACCTAATAATTAAACGAACTATCCTTCTGGTAAATTTCATAACTACTTAAATGCATTTTAATGTTATTTTGACGGTTTAACTTACGCGGTAGTCGAGTATCTCAACAGTGTTTCAAGTTATTGTCGAACATGAAACCCCAATTTATTTCCTATTAAAATCGCAGATCTCGCTTTGCTGGAGGCCAATTCTACTATTTCACAACATTAAACAATCTATCCCGCTGCAATTGCAGTTCGACTCGTTCAACTCCTGGTATCGTTTGATAATAAAAAAAAAACAATTCTACTATTACTAAAGACAAATTAAAACGTAACGTAAACACTACTTTATATAATATTTGAACACTATCGGCCTTATTAATAAACTTGGCTTACACCCGGAGTAGTTAAAACATCTATCTGTCAATTTTTCGCTTGCAGTAAATGTCACGCGTGAAAGCAAGACAAAGCATGTTACGCCTAAACGTTTATTAATAAAGGCCTATATTATACGAATATGAGTTAGCGGGACGTTTATGATCTATCGAGTTAACAGAATATAAAATTTGATCGATCGCTGGCGTCAATAGAAACGTAACTGCCAACGTTTCCAATTGCCGAATAAAAGTATGTGTAATTGTATATGTGGAAACTTGTAAATGTCCCTTAGTACAATATTTAAGTATCCTAGTTATTAGACCTAGATGTAAGTTTTCCTAAAATTGTAAAATAAAATTAAATAAAAGTTCAGCTACGGTTCGATTGCAGTCGGAACAGATTTAGTCAGTGGAATCAGACCCTTTTTGGGGTTTAAATTTTATTATTATATCGTTAATTGATGTTGTATCAAATAATGAAATTCAATAAGAACTGGCTAACAGAACGTATGGATATTTTCATGGAACCATCTAAATATTATAAGGCTGAGTATTATCGGAAATTGGAGTGGACAACGGTATGCAGTCGACGTCATACAATTACCACGTTTGCCTCAATTTAAGTAAATAAATTGGTAATCTATGTAAATCTATGTAGTGCCCTTCGAAAAGGGCGTACGTGGTACAAGTACAGGCCCTTAACTAGAACACCTTGATGTGAATGGTTAAGGCTTAGCCGAGGATACCGTACTTAGTAACAGGATAACAATGACAGTGCGATGACAGCTCTTAGAGACAAGGCCTTTTAGAGCACCTGTAAGCTATGAGGCCCTAGTCTTAATTAGTTTCACTGTTCACCAAGATTTTATAGAATTTGTATTAACAGGTTTATGTAATATGTCAAGAGAGATGGCAGATGATTGGTGAATCTAGAAGATGTATATTATGCTCAAAACCGTTATCGTCCGAAAATTCATGCTTCGTAATACGTATTTCAATTCTTAATCATCTAACCGATTTTTTTAATGTCACTTGTCAGTCTGATTAACACAAAGAAGTCAGAAAGTAATTTTATGTTGAACATTTTCTATATGACTGCACTGCATAGTGATCCTTAACGACCGGATTTAATGATTTAATCATGTTTTTCTGAGATGGGCACCAGGTTAACTGGGGAAGACCGGACCCACTCATGCCCCTACCTGTCACCTTATGCCAATGATGTTTAATAATAATAAATAGGTCCTATGTGCAAGCTTTAGGTTAAATATGAAACTACCTATCTATCTGCCGCTTAAATTAAGAAGAAGGTTTTATCCTTACCGTATAGAGCACAGCGAACACACCCATAATGCCACCAATCAGTACGTCCCACCAATGGTGGCGGTGGTCGGTTATCCTCGTCAACGCGCATACTGCTGCGTAGATGATGCAAAGCACTTGGACCAGGGGGACGACCAGCACTGATCTGTTGTGCCAGCTGAATGCTCGTCTTTGTAGGTACCACTGAAAACAATTAATGTGGATTAAAAATCTGTCGGTCTAGCGCTTGACGAGTCAACATCTCCGGAGGATGGCTCGTGTAGAGGCGAAACACGTGTCAATGTTGGTTGTTTGGGTTGTTTTGTGTGTTGCTTATTCTGTATACTTCCTACTCATTTGCATTTTATGCGGGAGCGAGGGTGTACACTGCATCTTTGCCAAAAGCATTTTCCAGCGGAAGTGTAACTAGATTTTTCTATTGATATCGTTTATTGGATTTTCGCAAAGTAACGCCTGAATCAATTAATTAAAGATCGAAATTCAGACGTCGCTGTTAGCTTAGTTTGTACTACTTGTTTGTAGACCTTGCCTTCGAAACACGGGATGCCAGGTTCAATCCCTGCCAAAGCAAATATTTTTGTGATGAACAGTAAAATTTTGTTTAGTATTGGACGATAGTGGTGTGTAATTGTGTGTGTCCATGCCTACCGCGACACAGGGAATAAGCGAGTGAACGTTTACTTTTTTTGAACCAGATTAGTTAGCTCGGCTTATATCAACACTAATGACCTGGCTAGCTACGCACCTCGCACGAAGTCACACACAATATAATATTTTATTGTTTAGTTTAAGTATATAAAACAAAATTAAATAAATTTTAAAACTTAACAGTTTCTAAATGTTAAATAGGTACAATAATTACAGTCCATTGCTTGAAATGTTGTCAGTTGATGCCTTTCCGTAGTGAATGCTTACAATTTGGAAATTACACCCCTAAGAGGGTAAAACGAGTGGAGCGGGACATCTAGTGATTTAATAACAATTTAAGAAGTAAGTAAAACTCTTTAAGGCGCGCTCGTACACTCATTAAAGAAAAAGCAGAATTTTTAAACACCTAGTGTAACGAAACAGATCGATAGTATATTATGAAAAAAATATTTAGGTTAGAAAAGGAATAGGAAAAGAGTAATAACCTAATAGAATTCATAAATATAACTCTCTTTCAGCAGAAAAAAATCCTGAATAGATCCACAAAAATAAACATTCACGTCCAAACTCTCAGCATTTTCAGCGATAACACATAACCAGCAGTTTTTTCAATTGTGTTAGTACGAGTATATATCAAAAAGTATAAAGAAAACGAACAAAATAAACGCATTTTCGCATTACATCGTCTCTTCTAACAAGCGATTTTCAACCTTACGTAAAGCATCGTAAATTATTTTAAAATTGGGGTTGGACCGCATCTTAAGAAGAAAATATTAAAAAAACAGTAATCATAGTGGGCCCGTCTCGTTTATCATTATCTAAATAATGTTAACGGTATTTAATCCTTCATATACCGTGATAGTTAAAACAAAGAAAGATATGTGAAGAATAAAGATTTATGAATGAAACGGACTTAAATGTACGTCTCTGGTACGCAAAGGGTTAAAATATAATTCTGTATCAGTTTGTATCAGCTTCTAAATAAGAGATGAAAAAAGAAATTATAAATCAACCAATTTAGTTGGGTAGACAAGACACAGAATATTGCCTGCTTATGAATAAAGAAACGGAATTTAAAAAAAAATGCTTGTAATATATAGCAGCACATCATTATAATTATATTATTTATAGATAATAGTTTACGTGATATAAGATCTCCTTGGCGTACACCTCTTTTAAATTCATTATCAGCAGATTCCAGTTAAGGCGCGGTCCAGTTCTAATTTTAAAACAATTTTCGATGCTTTACATAAGGTTGTGAATTGCTTACAGAATGAACGACGTAATGCGAAAATTCAATTTAATACGTGCTAATACTTTTTACATTTATTTCGTACAATCAAATGATTAAATTTTAATGATAAAGGAGTCCATAGTTCACTAGTAAATTTCATTGGGAATTCGAATATGATACATTCATTGAAATATATTTGCCCATAATTGAATAAAAATGCTTTTTCCCATGGAGCACGTAAGAAAAATTGCAAAATTTAGGGAATGTTGCCGATTTTATCTATCGAACCAAGTTTGCTCAATCGTGTATTGGCTCCCATAATTCATCAGCACGGATATTCAATTTATACTATGTTTTTTTCGAACTTCGGTTATTAGGTTTAAGCGTCGAAAAACTAAGCTTTCGCGAAGTCGAATCATGAAATTTGGAACTCATTTCGCCTTAAACTTGTGCTGTGCTCGCAGTGTATACGTTTTGAATTATTCGTATGTATTTTGCTTGTACCCTTTGTCTTTTTAGAACGTCCCATATATATATATTAATGTTCTGATGTATCTAAATAATCATAATCCGTATATAAATGATACAATATGATCACTTTCACTTTCAGTTGCAAAATATTATTATAAAAAGTTGCGCGTATTTATCATATACCTACTTATTGCACTACAAAACAAATTTTCCATGATTGGGAAACGAGTGAGTAATACAATTTTAAGCAGGCATGGTCACTAATGCACTTATGCAACGGAATATTTGTCATGTGTTGTTGAGCTCCCGATATTAATTTCCTTGCAAAACCTGCATGATTGTAAAACTTAAAAATATTCGTAAGTTTTTCAGATTCCAGGGTTTGTGCTTTATATTAACTATTTGCAATTTATTATTGAAAAACAATTATTTTTAAAGACATATACTTACACAAAATTTATGAGAATTGGAAACTACTTATTTTCTAAAGGCTATAGATACTTTGTGTCTTAATTGGTTTAAGCATTCAAAGCAGACCATTATCCGCAGGCAGCACCCGTTCACGAGTTGACTCATCTGACAGCCATCACCTTCCTCAACCATATTTAAGGGTAGAAGGCGACCCGCCACACACGCCACCGCCTGCCAACACCTCTTCGTGAGCATGCATGACTGCTCTGAATACCTACTGTTATTCAGTTATTTTACATCTAATGCCCTTGCTGAGAACCCCTTTTGCACTGTACCTCGGGTTTGCCGATATATTGGTATCGGCGATTTGTTATACACATCAACAGTACGATTACTGTTCACTTACACAAATGTTCCTGCTACAGGCCCAGTGATCAAAAATGCCATTAGTGGTATAGTGGTCACCCTGACAGCAATAAGGTGTGCTTCTTTTTTTATCAGTTGAGAATGATAAAGCATCTTAAGTAGAACTACAATATTTCACATTCAAATTCATTTATTAAGGCGCGGTCCAACTCCAATTTTATAATACTCGTAATTTACGATGCTTTACGTAAGGTTAAAAATCGCTTGTTAGATTGGACGATGTAATGCGAAAATGCGTTAATTTTGTACGTTTTCTTTATATTTTTCGATATATACTAACACAATTGAAAAAACTGCTAGTTATTACTTTACTACACGTTGACTATAATATTACCTAAAAAAATATACTTAGTGTTATCGCTGAAAATGCTGAGAGTTTGGACGTGAAAGATAATTTTGTGGACCTATTTAGGATTTTTTTCTGCAAAAAGAGAGTTATATTTATGGATTATATTCAGTTATTACTCTTTTCCTATTCCTTTTCTAACTTAAGTATTTTTTTCATGATATATTATCGATCTGTTTCGTTACACTAGGTGTTTAAAAATTCTGCTTTTTACTATTATCAGGATACGAGCGCGCCTTGATTGCTAATGTGGCCGTGTACACAAATATATACGATGGAAAAGTATAACCATGAATACAGAACAACATATTCAACCAATGAGGTAAGTAGAATTACTTAGAAGCTAAAAATGTACAGTGTGATTATGCATTTGTCTGCTGTAAATAGTTTCATAAACTAAGACGGCTAACACTATCAACATCCTTATAAATATAGCTTATCCATATCTAGACATCAGTAAACAAAGGTATCTTGCAAAATATGCAAACGATATGTTGCTGATGTCACCCAGGTCATTGGCATATTGGAAACCGACACCAGTCTGGTCTAATTGTACCTAATAGACTCCTGGATGACCTCATGTTCAAATAGTTTTAGTCCTTTTATAGCAAGTAACAATTGTGTACAAAGTTGTATTCTTAATGAGTATATAAGGTGAAAAAAAATACCAATAAAATGGAAGCGACTTCAACACCAATAAGTGTGAAATAACTTGTTGAGTCGGTACCATGTTAGTTATAGTACCTATCACAATATTGTGCGCATGGTACCGACTTCGTCAAGTTATTTCACACGTTTTGGTGTTGAATTTGGGTCCATTTGGTGGTAAATTTCTTTACCCTTTTTAGTGACCATTGCTATTTACGGGATCGATTGTCATTCACCGTCAATGACGATATTATCAAATCGTCAAAATAGGCGAAACACTTTTCAGTTATTGCAGTGTAACTCAAAAACTTCTTGACCGAATTTGATGAAATTTATATGGGAGTATACTCTAACAACCACCACGGAAGTATACTCTAACAAACAAAAATAGAATCATCAAAATCGGTTTATAAACGACGAAGTTATCCGCGAACACACATAAAAAATATACGGTTGAATTGAAAAACTTGCTCCTCTTTTGAAGTCGGCTATAAATAGGTTAAATAACACTATATAGATTTACTATGGTAACACGCCGTGCCCCTACGAAGTGTATTTTTAATCTGTTCTCCATAAGTTGCCCTATAAAACTTAAAATAAATCCTTCTATTACAATATTACATGATTGTGAGTCCAGTGCATATGCACCTATGAACTAGATGTCTAGATAGCTCGGTCTTGTGGTCTTACCCACAAACCTACATTTGTTTTAATTACCGTCCATCTTAACAGATGCTTGTCTAAAGTGGATCATTACAGCCACATGTGCAAATATCAAGACGAGAACATTTTGGCATAATGATAATGAGTTCAGAGATATAAATATATCAGTGAACGCAGTTACTTAGACATATCACTCATTTATCTTCTAACTATTGAATTATAATTATAGACTTGGTATGAGATATTGATTTAGGTCATTAGAAAACTGGAGGAGCAAAGTTTATGGCGAAAAAGTATATTATTGACGTCCACGTATATCATGAATTGATTACAATTAATCAAATCAATAACTGAAGGCAGGAGTTGATATAAGTTTCAGCTTGATACCTGTACACGTTCCTGAGAATAATAGTCTTTACGAACAGACTGACAACAAAAATCTATATAAGGGCTAGTTTTCCCTTTTAAGGTACGGAACTTTAAAAATGTTTTGATACTTGATAGTATTTTTTTTGCTGTTTCCTCTGACTGATTTTTCTGCCTTATTATCGATGCATATAAATAACGAGCTGCTGTCCGCGGTTTCACCCGCGCAGTGATGGATGATGACGATGATGACGAATCTTATATAGCGTAAGTTACTCAAGGTGAATGTACCTTTCCAATGGTGAAAGAATTTTTGAAATCGGTCCAGTAATTTTTGAGCCAATTCGTTACAAACATACATACATACAAATCTTTCCTCTTTATAATATTAGTATAGATATAGATTACGCTCTTAAGGCGCGCTCGTACCCTGATTAAAGAAAAAGCAGAATTTTTAAACACCTAGTGCAACGAAACAGATCCATAGTATATTATGAAAAAAATATTTAGGTTAGAAAAGGAATAGGAAAAGAGTAATAACCGAATAGAATTCCTAAATAGGTCTGCAAAAATAAACTTTCACGTCCAAACTCTCAGAATTTTCAGCGATAACACTATATTTTTTTTCAAGTAATACTTATACAACGTATAGTACTAAAGTAATAACCAGCAGTTTTTTCAATTGTGTTAGTATATATTGAAGAATATAAAGAAAACGTATAAAATTAACGCATTTTGGCATTACATCGTCCAATTTAACAAGCGATTTTCAACCTTACGTAAAGCATCGTAAATTATTTTAAAATTGGCGTTGGACCGCGTCTTAAATTGTTCAACAATTTTCTTAGGTGGTAATTATACAGCTGTTCATTAATTACTGCTCATTATGTTGCCTTACATCTAGTCATATTTATTTATACATCTTTAACATAATGCCTATGCTGTTTATATACATATCTTATATAAAATGTTGCTTATTTCGTATCACACTCGCTGGCAAACCCCTTGCAGGGTGCTTGTACTTACTTATCCTACCATAAGAACTTTGGAAATATGAATGTACTTGTACATGTATGCTATGAATAAATAAATACATTTCTAGGACTATTTGGTTTCGGAAGGCACGTTAAGCCGTCAGTCCCGGTTGTTTGTCTTAGGACAACAGTCGCTAGGCTGTGTCGAAAGCCTTCGAGCGGCCTGAACACTTGGGTTAGCCACTAGCCTATCTACCAAGCCTCACTGTGCTCGTGTGGTGGATGATGGCCAAACTCTTCGCTCTGAGAGGATGGCACGAGTCCCAGCAGTGGGAACTTAATGGGATTAAGATTATGATATAGTAATAATAGATGGAATACTCACAGCTAGAAAAAGTCCACAGTATATCGACAATGATGAGTGTGCAGAAGGGAAACTCCTGCTGGAGTCGATCTGCAGGTACCTCGAGTACTTCGTCGAGGCGCACGTGTAGCTGCTCACATATTCTGACCTGTTAAAATGGAAAATAAGAATTTTACCAGCCATCACTCGCCTTTACGTCTCTTACAGAACGTTTGAACAGTATGTTACGGATGTGACAAAATTTCTATTGGTGGCTGTAAAAGCGAATACGAGTCTACAAGCGTCCACGCTTTGAGGTGTGTGTGTTTTTCAAACATATAATGACAATATGTCAACTTATAACCAGCGCAACTAACTAAAGTAAACGGAATCTCAAAATGGCGATAAAAGACCGAAATGAAGAGATCGTGAAGGCTATGTTAGAAAGGATACGGCAAAGGCGTGAACCTGAGGCCAGTACTTCTGGCCAATAGCGTACACATAAGTATAAAATTAGGAAATATTGTTCATTAGCAATAGATTTATGTATTTACAAAAGAAAAAAAAATGGTCTCATTTTAGTCTGCAATTTCCACCATAGCTTAAGAATGTTTATTGTAATGTTTGGAGAACGAATCTCCAAGAAAAATGTAATATAAAAAAAAAATAAAAAAAACAAATCTAAAAAAGGTACGGACCAAAGAGTCTGTAGTATGGAAGAATAATTTTCACAAAATTTTAAAAAGATTTCAATTTCAGGAAGTTCAATTTAAAAAGACGTAATTTTTTTTGTGTTAACGTAAGTTAACGATTGACGGATTAAAGAGTTACCTAATTCCCACCTATGGTGTTCCTACAGACATATCTTGTAAGTTGTGACGAAGACGTCTTTCACTGAGTTGATAAATTAAGTTATAGCTAGTCACGGTCATGTAGTCCTAGTATATGAACGCCGTATGCGTTCTAAGAAGGACTTTCCTAGTACCTTACTATGCAGAACTTCTCTCTCTACTCATTATTGTTCTGTAATATTATTTGTAAGATTCACGCACCTTGCCGTCTTTCTTTGCGTTTCCTAGTTCCTTACATGTAGTACTTAATAAATAAATAAATACTTCTCTCTCTACTCATTATTCTTCTTTAATATTATTTGTATGATTCACGCACCTTGCAGTCTAACTCTCCGTTTGATTAAAAACTCTCTTAAGATTAATCCAGTACCAGTAAACCTTACTAGTTCAGATCATTATACTCCGTAGTTTTTTCTACGTTGGTAACATAAATAAATAAACGAAATACCTTCAAAGTAGAATAATTTGGTTGATACTCACTCATTACAAGTTTTGGCCTCCTCCGGCGCGCAGAGGTCAAAAAATGTGGGCCTCGGTGACCCAACCACGCACTTAACGACTTCAAGTACGGTCAAGTTCACTACGGCTCCGTAGATGTAGTCTCGGTATATTAACGCTGTGGTCTTCGCACTAGCGAGCACCTTGCTTTGCTTCAGGTTGTACTCGTTATCTTGATGTAGGGTTGCTTCTACTGCCCATATCTGGAACAAGGGATATATGCCTGTTTAGTTTTTAATCAAAGAAGTTTTAAAAAAATAGTTCTTATGTAGGTATATTTACAAAACAAGTAGTAAACATTGAACCAGTTGTGTACAATGAAACAGTTCATTGAACCAGTGGTACGCAGTTAACCACTGTCTATTCAGTGCTCGCGGTATTGTCACATCTCGAGAAGGGAAGAAACCAAGTTAAAAATATGTTGTTAAGTTAAATAAACATCTGTGAAGAACAACATCTCATTTTCCGACTTCTAAAAAAAGGAGAAGGTTAAAATTAATAAAAGTTAAAACTCAATTCGACCTTTTTTATGTTTGTTGCATAATTTTCGATTGGGTGGACCGATTCTCAAAATTCTTTATAATAATATTTTTGTCTGTAAGCTGGTGCTTCCCGTGTGGTCCCATTTAAATTTCATCAAATTCCGTCCAGTAGTTTTAGAGTTACACTCCAATAACTGATGATTTTTACCAAAGCAAATTTTTCAGATTGCACTTGTTATAAAGTTAAATGCTGATTGCTAACAACCTCTTAAAGTTGACTTTTGTAAAGCATAACAAACACGAATAGGTGTTCGTTATTATAAATACAAATATTTTTTTTTAAATCAATACACAAATAATAAAAATGATTATTAATAAATCGATCAAAATAGTCGTAACTCTACGCGACTTAGACGCGCAAATTATATACTTACAAATTCGCTACGGAGCTCGCGGGAGGCGTTGCATCGTAGACGTCGTAGGTAGTTGCTTTAGATCTAGGTATTGTCACAGTACTTAAAACTTTCGATTGCTGTATATTTGTTAGAAGGTAAAGAGGCCAACCAGCCTTACCAACAAAATGTGAATATGATATAAATAAATATGAAACAGAAAAACATTCACAAAAACCTGAACCACACAATACATAATATTATTAACAGTGAAACGCAGGATACGTACATAGTACAAAGAAAATATCAAAAAAATAATGTTCATTATGTTTATTTAGCACACGTTTAAATCCTCGCATTCGTATCATATGTATTTAGTTAAAGATCGTGGGTTTACGTGTTTGTATTTGATAACGTTATAATATACTTTTATAACAGTTATTTAATATTATCATGCCGTAATTATTGGTAACTATACATATCGGGTGTCGCGAAACTCTACGATAACCTGGTACCGAGGGCAAAGGTTATATGAAAAAAAAAGAAAAAAATCCAGTGCCATGGATTATTTTAAGCCTATTAGCCAAGCGTTGATAGACTTTTTTAGAAAATGTTGAAATTTTTTTGTAGTGATTTTTTAATAATATAATCTCAAATAACAGTGATATTAATCGCAACCACAAATAAAATTAATAGACAATGTTAATTAGGTAAAATAAATTAGGTTTTGACGAGTTATGGCTTATAAAACTGTTGTCAGTTAACTTTGACACTTCATGTTGAATGTTTTTCTACCGACTTTCAAAAAAGGAGGAGGTCCTCAATTCGACTGTATTTTTTTATGTTTGTTACCCCGTAACTTTCGATTGGGTGAACCGATTCTCAAAACTCTTGTTTGAAAGCTGGTGCTTCCCGTGTGGTAACATTTAAATTTCATCAAATTCGGTCCGGTAGTTTTTTAGTTACACTCCAATAACTGAATAGAATGGAAGTCGGTATTAAATTTTTCAAATTGTACTTGTTCTTATTTTTTTTTCATAACTCTTGTTATCTTACATAATATAAAACATAATATCTTGACCTCTCGCCCGGTACTAGGTTATTGTTGAGTTTCGGGACATCCTGTATACCCTGTATACACACACACATATATATATATATATATATATATATACATATACATATATAATATATAACCTTGTCCTGAATGACTGATTCCTCAACGCACAAGCTTAACCGTTGGGGCAAGAAACTTGAAGTTCCAGTACATAATTAATGCTTATTAATTTGTAATCATCCTCTAAGGATGATATTTATATTTCAAATTATTTGATTTCAAATAATTTGAAATCACTAATGTGAGAACTTTTAACTATAATGATTAAATTTGTGCTTCCACATAGTGCAATTTGTATGGATAAATAACCACCATACCCGAATACCGCGTATGTATAACTTATCCACGATCTGGCAACACTTACATAGAACTATTTCTTCCGTGTTGCCACTGTTACCACAAAATTAATAAAATAAATAATAATAGACAACCTAACTCCTGACCAAATACGCCCAGTGTGAATGAATCTCAATATATGTGATTGCGATAATGTCATAAAAGTTTTATTACGCACCATAATGTCTTAAGTACGTTTATCAAGAAATTAGGTATAATATTTCCAAAGACTCAGGCTTTATAATTTGTAAACATTTCCCTCAAATGCCCAGTTATGCTTTAAAATAAGACAGTTTACGACGTTGATATAAATGCTTGTTTCAACATTGTTAGCTGCGGCTGTTACTAAACACTTAACTGTAGTTAAGAAATAAGTAGAGAATATTATGTACACATGCATATAATATTCTCTACCTACTCTTACTAGTTATTTACAAAGTTATTTACTTTTGTTAGGTAGTATGTTGGTCTTCCTGTACAGGTCGCATTTTCAACCAATTTTGATGTAACTTGGTATGCATGTTCTACTTATTAATTGTTTTTTTATCGTCGGCGATTTTACTTCATCTGTCCAAATGTTAGGTAGTATGTTGGTCTTCCTGTACAGGTCGCATTTTCAACCAATTTTGATGTAACTTGGTATGCATGTTCTACTATTTAATTGTTTTTTTATCGTCGGCGATTTTACTTCATCTGTCCAAATGTTAGGTAGTATGTTGGTCTTCCTGTACAGGTCGCATTTTCAACCAATTTTGATGTAACTTGGTATGCATGTTCTACTATTTAATTGTTTTTTTATCGTCGGCGATTTTACTTCATCTGTCCAAATGTTAGGTAGTATGTTGGTCTTCCTGTACAGGTCGCATTTTCAACCAATTTTGATGTAACTTGGTATGCATGTTCTACTATTTAATTGTTTTTTTATCGTCGGCGATTTTACTTCATCTGTCCAAATGTTAGGTAGTATGTTGGTCTTCCTGTACAGGTCGCATTTTCAACCAATTTTGATGTAACTTGGTATGCATGTTCTACTATTTAATTGTTTTTTTATCGTCGGCGATTTTGAGTGGGGGAGGGGATACTTTTACTAATACTGGGGTTAGATTGCTACAGCGCTATTTACCGACCGAATTCAATAAACACACACACATTAGGTAGTTAGGTACCTGACTTGGTTTAATTCGGTATTAACTCATTATTGTACTTTTGGAGAGAAAAAATACAAATTATCATCGAACGGGAATCGAACCCGTGTATTTCGACAATCCGTATCAGCCACAAATATAATATACACGGATTATCAGAAGACGCGGTTTTAAATCCCGTCCGAGGATATGTAATTTAGGTCTCTGTAAAAATATATATTATAATACAATTGCAATACACAAACATATAGTATCGCATGTAATAAAAATTTATTTCCCAAGCAGATGTTAGTATGTACTTCAAAAAATAAAATGTAGAAATCCATGCAATATTTATTTTGCGTAAAATTTTTGAGATGACCAAAAATATGGTATGTTCTGAAAATTATAACTGTGAAGAATTGTGGCAACCCTACAATTGATAATATGGCGAACTTTTGACATAAGGACGGGCAGACAGCAATCAGAGTGACACCAATAGAGCTCCGTTTTCCTTTTTGGGTATGGAATTCTAAAATATCTTACGCTCTTTAATACAATATATAAAGCATATAATAGTATGATATAATCCTTGATAATATATTATGCTGTTTGAATTCAGCACTAGATACCTGGTCTACTGCATGAAATCATCACCACATCATATACGGAGGTAAACTTGATGAAAATGCTTTCATGTGTACCTACTTCAATGGAATAAATCAACTAATTATTCTCTAAAAAATAAAAAAAAAAACAACAATCTAGCATGAACTTACGATTAAAAATGGGACGATGACGGTGATGGCAGCTACGAGGGAGATGGAGAATGTGTCCCCCGTGTGAGGAAAAGAGAGAGCTGGATCGTTGCAGGTGAAGCCGCTCCGTCGGCTTGGCAGTGCACCAACTTCCAGGAGTATGCATACTGCTGCAACTGTGGACAAGGAAATAATAACATGAGAATTACGTTGTTAAAAGTATTATATAATAATTGTTTTAGTTTTTATTCCACGCTTTTGACGAATATGTCACCTAAAGCACAAATTATGTACAAACCAACTTTTCCGTGGGAAAGTGTTAAATAATAGCCTGCGCATGGAATGAATCTAGTCCTATATTTTATATGTTTGAATGAAACACGTCCTAGTTGTAGACAACCATGCTAACAAAAAAACGTCATCGAAAACAAATCTTAAGCACACAAATGCTGTCGACCTAAATGTTTATCTGCTTAAAACAAATGTTGACTGGTAGCTGTTAACTAATGATATTTGAAGTCACTCCAAAATACTGATAAAATGTGATTTTAATGGCTGGTGCAATAAACTTAGGTACTTATACAGATTTGCCGAATATACTCGTATAAGACTATACCCGCGTAGTGGTGATGATGATGATGATGATGATAATGATGATGATCAAAATATATAGCTTGTGTTCATCAGGGATGATGTAGGATCCTAATGGTGAAAGAATTTTACGAATCGGTCCTGTAATTTCGGAGCCTATTCAAATCAAACAAAGACATCTTTCCCCTTTGTAATGTTATTATAAAATACATGATCGTATAATAATATTATTATAAAATATATTATAATACAAAATATATTATAGTATATTATAGTACTAGCTGCCCTTCGCGGTTTCACCCGCGCGGTGATGATGATGATGATGGTGATGATGAATATTATATAGCCTATGTTAATCAGGGTAAATGTACCTTTCCAATGGTGGAAGAATTTTTGAAATCGGTCCAGTACTTTTTTGAGCCATTTCGTTACAAACATACATACAAATCTTTCCTCCATATAATATTATAGTATAGTAAGTATGATAAGCTGATGGATGGAGTTCACTGCAAGAGTTCTATGTGTCGGATTCGTTAGCTCAGTTGGTAGTAGCCCCGCCTTCGAAGCACGGGGTTCCAAGTTCAATTCCTGGCCGATGAAAATATTTGTGATGAGCTCAAATGGACTACACAGAATATGTAGTATATGATTATGAGTGAAAAAAAAATATCCCCAGACCTCAAGTCAATAGGGTACGGCTTTCAAGTTATTTATAGCTAGGAATAGTATAAACAAATGGATTCACACTGTTTCTTTTTTATCAAGTTTTACTATTCTTAGTATAGAGTAGAGTATACACTATTATTTAAACCAGAGGGTAGTTTGACTAATTTCCAATGAATTAACTCTACCGACTTCCAAAAAGGAGGAGGCACTCAATCCGACAGTTTTTTTTAGTTTTGTTACCTCATAACTTTCGATTGGGTGAACCGATTCTCAAAATTCTTTTTTGTTTGAAAGCTGGTGCTTCCCGTGTAGTCCCGTTTAAATTTCATCAAATTCAGTCCAGTAGTTTTTGAGTTACACTCCAATAACTGAATAGAATGGAAGTCGGTATTAAATTTTTCAAATTGTACTTGTTTAACTTATACATGTTGATGTATCGAAGTAAAGTCAGTGTTTCTATCTCTGGTAGGATAAACCATCGATAGATAGGATATATACCTCAGTTGCAATCAAAAGTTGATTGATAAAAATTGGTGGCGTTATGTCACTTTTATCAGCTCTAGCAGCTCTAGTCATCAATTTACTAACATTTCTGCTTACTGGAGTTGTCAAACGGACTTGGGGCGGTAGAAGATGTCGATCAACATTTTTGTTACTGAGATATGTAACAGCCCTGCCAGCAGTAATTGCTATATGCCTTCTATGCCTGATCCTATCAAATCATGCAGATAAGAGTTCTTTTACAGAGACATTTATATGAATAAAACTTAGAGTTGTAACCTACCTAACAGAAAAATGATTCGAATGAATATAATCCGTAAAAAAAATATTGCATACTTGAAATTCTCTTCTATTTTAGAAGTGGTTTTAAAAAAGTATTTTCATCGGCACCTTGTAAAGGTTAAACGAGCATACAGTAAACTTTCATTTCTATAATATCATTCCATAACTCATAGCAATAAAAAAGAATATAGACGCAAAGATACCCCATTAAAATCCTTTTAATTTGAACCTCATCGGTAAATCATAGAATCGTTAAAATTATAATTGGGCGCAGTTAAGCGTACTTTCGTTTACGATGAGCATAATAAAAAAGTCAATATTTCAAACCAACGAGATAGTCAAATTTCGGGAACACGAAAAGTACTTTTTAAAAATACAAAATTTAATTAAAATAATTATATTTAAGTTTGATGTCCGATACATCCAAGAGTTAAATTAGAACTAACTTACGAGTCTAAAGCAGGGAGGCACAGCTCCCTTATCTTTGTTATGCATTTCGGCGAACGTCGGACCACCGGACGATCGGTAGACGCAACTCAGCGGTTTTGCCGCCTACGCTTGTATGGTTACCGTATTACCAGAATGCATAACTCCTCCCACCGTAAGTTCGAAATTTTCGGGAGAACTTGGTTCTTCCTGAGAATTTCGAATACACAATTTCCTTAAAGTGCTATACAACAATTTCTTAAAATAGATTACAATTATAATTATAGGTAAAAGTATATATAGAACTAATGTACCGACACTCATGTTCTTCACATTAACTACACTTTCGTTTCCACTCTTTTCTACATTAACACTTTCACTTCTTGCTAACACTTGGGATAGATGTTGAAGATTTGTCAAGTCTACTTCGTCTAGCTTAACAGGTGTTTCCAAGCGGGACAGCACCGACGGAATTATTTCAGGTAAGTTCACAATTGGTAGTGCAGGTAAAGAATTTATCTCGAGTTTTCCTTCTCGACTTTTCAATATGGCTCCATTGATATTTGCTTCACAGTCATCATCAGTTGTAACAATGTATGTGCCTTGGAGTTGATAGTGGCTTATCTCTTCGCCACATTTCTTGGTCATTAGAAGGGTGGTTTTAGTGTAAACCATCCATCGATGTGTTTGTATCTTCTCTATTTTCACATCGTCAAACTCAACCAGCATTGGGCGGCATTCCGTGACGTTAGCAGCAAAGTTCATCAACTGAGTTACGCAGACATCTTTTATTATCAGGGACGTGTAGTCTTCTTCGCATAAAAATACTGATTCGTCGATTTCTTTACAGGGATGAAGCAGTGACACCGTTTTCAACCCTTTCATTAAAAGGTAAGGATATTTAGGTAATACTATGGAAGTTTGGTTTAGGGAATTTGTGATAGGTAACGGGATGATTTTATAGTACGTATATACATCGAACTCGACTAGGGGTATATCCATAATGAACGTTATTTGATTTTCCTTAGCAAATACTCTGAGTTCCATACATTGTTCTAATTTGAAAATATTGTCTAACGTGGCAGGAAATACAAGCTTATCATGAGTTTCAATGGTTTTTAATAGAGATAACAATTCGTTAGTATCAATCAACGATTGATGTAATGTTCCCAATTTACTGAATGCTACTGACGTTTCTATTTCTTCTAATCTTATATAGAGTGTATTAAAGTTATGCAAGAACAAATTATAGGCATTAATTATGTTAAGTTCGTTAATAGTCATTTTTGTATCACTAATTTGTTTCCTAATTTGCAACATCACTTTATCTAATTCAATAAAATTATGTTTTACTGAGCGTGAGACATTTGTAAGAGATTCCATCATTTCAGCGACCACTGTCATTTTTCTATCTACTGCATCTTGACTTGACTTTATATCTTTTATCATTGTATCATACCTTATCGCATCGTCGTTATCTAAATTTCCTGTCACTAACTTAATTATAGAACCGAGAGGATTCAGAATTCCACGTCTAAGACGCCTCGACGGTAGTAACTGATTAAACTTTTCTATCGTTAGACTGAGGGTGTAATCAACTTGCATTCTTAGGTCATTTACGTCCGCGCCAGCTGTTTTATTACGAAAATAACTATCAATGTGAATATTAAGCTCTTTGTAACGGTTTATGTTTAATTCTAAATCCTCACGTGTTAAACTTAAATCTAGTATTTTAACTATTGACCAATTATCGTTATTAACTAAAGCCTTTCCTTCTTTCATTGGGAGTATTCCAGGGTTGTGTTCAATTGGCTGAAGTAGAAGGGCCGGGATCCTGGTGAGATTCATCAGGAGCAGGAGGAACCTGTGAAGGTCGTTTCACATCTTTAACAGGTGCTCTAGTATTGTTTCCATGAAGCCTAACTGGGACGACATTCCTACTTATATCACCTGTAACTTTAGCTTTCTCGTAACGCGCTTTGTCTTTGCTCCGCCTTACATTTGCACCTTTTACGAATACCCTATCGCCAGCTTTAATATGAAACTCCGTTTCGCCGCCACGTTTTTCCTTAATCTTTTCTTTTTGGTTAAGTGCTTTGTTTGTTAGATATTCGTAAAGATATTTGGTACGTTTCTTATGGTCCTGTAATAACTTTTGTGTATAGTCTTTGTTAAATTTTACATCAAAGTTACTCATGGAGTCGGTGTGGCCAAAAACAACTTCAAATGGAGTGAGACCTGTGGTGGAATGTATGGATTGGTTGTAAGACATAATTGCATACGTCATAACGGATGCAGCATCTGTAATTTTGTGTTCGTACTTTGCCAGGCGGTAGATCTCTACAAGGGTTGAATGAAGTCGTTCGATAAGTCCCATTGAATTTGGGTTATTTGGGGTACCAATGTGCAGTTCGATTTTATAAAAGTCTAGGGTTTCCTTTATAAGTGCATTATTAAACTCGGTTCCGGAATCTGAACTAATCCTACGAGGTACACCGTATAGTGAAAAATATTTAATTAGAGCCCTAACAATTTCTGGTGTTGACCTATTGCTGATTTCAAGGGCTTGACCGAGTTTGCTAAAAGCATCGATTATGGTTAAGAACGATTTTCCTTCTATACTAAATACGTCTATGAAAATTTCCTGAAAAGGTCTACTTTGCGTTTGAGTAAGTTGAAGTTCTGGTTTTATAGGTTTCCTGTCATATTTCATGGCCTTACATTTTTCGCAAGTATTTATGATAGTTGCTACGGTCAAATCCATGTGGTTCCAGAAGTATGTGCGTTTTAAGTGCATTAGCGTTTCTTTAATGCCGCGATGGCATGTCTTACCTATGTGATATTTCATAACTACTTCTCGCTGTTCATTTTCGTCTTCAACATAAACTACTCTTTGCTTACACTCAAACAGCCTAACGGTACCCTTTTTGAACAAAGCAATTGTTGCTTCTGCAAATTGTCTCCGGTGTCTATCATCCTCAAAATATATAAAATGCTTAATTTTAGGCTTGATATATTCTTTCAGAAAACTTTTGACTAAATCAGGCCTGTTTAGAGGTAAGTGAACTTCAAAAATCTTTTGTTTGGGTCTGGATATGTTTTTTACTGTAATTTCGTCTCTAAACCACGTGTGGATAAGAATTTGATTTGGTTTTGTATCTATAGCTTCATTGAGGATCGGAATTCCATCTGTATCTACATCAAATGCAGAATGTTCAGTAAAGGTGTGGGTGCTTTCAGCCTTTTCAGATGCTGTAATGGTACTACTAGATGGAGATGGTACCGAAAACGTCCTTTCAGAGTCTGAATTGTGTATTTCTATTGTTTTTTCAGAATCCGATGATATGTTAATTGTTTCGCTTACGTTTGGTATGTTTTCTTTGCAATTTTTCACCCTTTCAATTTCTCTTTCCAGCTCCGCTAAATGTTCTTTTAAAAGTTTTTTATCTACATTAACATGCATAGATCCTTCATCATCACTACCCAGGGCATTAATTTTGACACGTGAGAGAGCATCTGCTACGAAATTCTGTTTTCCGTTTTTATAAATTATGTCATAGTCGAATTCAGCTAAACGCAACTTCCAGCGAGTGAGTTTGCTGTTTGGCTCTTTTATAGAATTCAACCATGCAAGCGGTCTGTGATCGGTGTAAATTGTGAATTTTCTGCCATATAAGTACGGCCTAAAGTTTTTGACGGCCCACACAATAGCTAAAAGTTCTTTCTCTATTGTGCTGTACCTAGTTTCAGCATCATTTAGTGTTCTACTAGCATAGGCTATAGGTTTATCTGCTCCAATCGAGCCTTGGGACAGGACTGCTCCCAATGCGTAATTAGACGCATCGGTGGTAAGTACAAACTGTTGCGAGAAATCAGGGAACTGTAATACTGGAGCGTTAACTAACAGTTCTTTACATTGTTCAAAGGCTGCTTTATATTGTTCTGTTATTTCGATTTTGTTTCTTTTCTTTAAACAACTTGTAAGGGGCTGAGTGACTTTCGCGAAATCTTTGATAAATTTTCGATAGTACCCAACCAATCCCAAAAAGCTTTTAATTTCAGTGGCAGTTTTGGGAATTGGGAAATTTAAAACGGCTTGGATTTTGTCATCATTTGGCTTAAGGCCTTCTTTGGTGATCATGTGCCCTAGGTACAAGACCTCTTTCCTGAAAAATTCACACTTATCTAACGTTACTTTTAAATTAGTCTTTCTCAGTCGTTCAAACACCATTCGAAGCTTCTCGATATGCTCTTGTAGACTAGATGAATACACGATTATATCATCTAAATAAACAAGGCAATGGAGGCCTTGCAAGCCCCTTAACACATTATCCATGGCACGTTGGAATGTTGCTGGAGCCGTTTTTAAACCAAAAGGCATACGGGTGAATTCATAATGACCTGATTGTGTGGAAAATGCGGTTTTAAGTCTGTCTGATTCCTGGACCTCTATTTGATGATAGCCACTTGCCAAATCGATCGTGCTGAAGTAAACTGATTTACCTAGTTTGTCAAAAAGATCTGAAATATTTGGCAAAGGATATTTGTCATCTGTGGTGATCTCGTTCAAGCGTCTGTAATCTATAACCATCCGAAATTTCCTTTCGCCGGACGCATCAGCTTTCTTTGGAACTATGTGGACGGGGGCACTCCATGGTGAATGAGATTCCCTTATTACGTCACTCTGAAGGAGTTTCTCAACCTGCTTTTGTATTTCTTCGTTTTGTGCGGGTGGATGTCTATAAGGTCTGATAAATATCGGATCTTCGTTCTTGGTCCTAATCTGATGTTTAACATTATTTGTAAATGTGAGTGGCATTTCGTCACAGTAAAATATGTCACGATACTCAAAACACAGTTTCTGTATACATTCACGCTCTTCCTTGTTGGTATGCTGCAGTCGTAACTTTTTCAAATTTTCTTTTAACAACTCGTCTACATCGAACTCATTTATGTCCATTGTAACATTGACAACGCATTCTTCCTTTTCATACTTATCCACTCTTAACGGCCTACCAAACGTCATGCTCACTCTATCCTCTGATGTATTCTGCAAAACTGTATATGCAAATGAATCCGTACATCTCACTATCGCACTAGGCATTCTTATTCCTTGTCCAAAGTCCACGTAATCCAGCACAGCATCACCATTCTTTAAGTCAGTAGGAACCCTTACTCTTGTTTCAGACCTTGGTTCCAATATAACCTCATAAGGTGGATTATATATTATCGGAATGTCAGTATCGCGTGTGTGTAAAATTTGATGCTTCATGTCGATTGAGGCGTCTAATTGCTTTAGTAGGTCAGATCCTATCAAGCCGTCATACCTACTATCTACATCATAGACGTAGAATTTATGCTTCTCCGTACTCTTAAAGGTTTTCAGGAGTGGTATGTAAATAGCTTCATTATGTTGGCTACGAGCGTGAGTGCTGATTACTTCAAAGGGTTCGTAAAATTTGAAGTTTGTAAAGAACTCATCTACTTTGGCTGGGCTAATAAACGACCGTGTGCTTCCCGTATCTATCATGAAGCGTGCACCTATTTCAGGAATTTCTATATGTGGAAGCTTGAATATGGAATCGCAATTAATTTGTATTACCTCAGGTGGATATTGGAGGCTTGTGCCTGAAAATTTTCATTATTGTAAGCGTCTACTTCCTGATGAGGCATTTCGGATGTCTCCGTATAGGCCGCTGCCTCAAACTGGGGTGTATCTAAATTATACATATAATTTTCGTTACACTGTTCTGTCTCATGTTCAGGGTAGTACTCAGGACATGTTTCAACCTCGTTATTATAAAATACGTTGTTGCTATCAGCTTCATAAGGAGCATCCAGCATATTTTGTCTAAGCGGACGAGCAGTGCGCATAGACACATCAGTATTTATAGCAGGTTTTTGATTTTGAATGTTTTGATTGGGAATTCCAAACTTAAAATTATTTTGAAGCTGAGGTTGGAATCCTTGTGGTCTGACAAAATTGTTCATTTGTGGACGAAAACCTTGACCTTGTTGAGGTATACCGAATCTAAAATTTTGTTGAGGGATACCAAACCTAAAATTTTGTTGTTGATTTGGCATGCCGAATCTATAATTTTGGGTGCCCTGATTGTTATTAAATCTCCAATTGTTCGCAGGTTGCATATTTGAGGATCCGAATTTATTTGTGACTTGTTGCTGGTGTGGTATTCCGAACTTAAAATTCTGACTAGGTAACTGAAATTTATTTTGTTGGGGTGTTTGAAGATTACCAAATTTAAAACTTGTTGATGAATTAGGCAACATGATTGGCATTTGTGGCTTAAAATGTTGAGGCGGGGCAATTTGCCTTTTCTTTGCATTGTATTGGTTTAAGAAGTTAACTTCCTCCATCACTATACTAAGGGCAGTTTCTAAATTGCTGCACTGTTTGAGGCGCACTATGCGTATGAGGTCTTCCGATAAATTATATAGAAAAACATTTAAAGCCATATTGTTATACACAATAATTTTTGCCGCCTTCACGCCAGCGTCAGAAATTAGATTGACTTTAGCGAATAAGGTACTACGCATTTGTTGAATTCTGTGGCAAAAATCAATGTATGACTCGCTAGATTTTATTTTTAATTGTTCTAACTCTATTGCTATACACTCTTCAGACCTAGGGTCGCCAAAATGTTGGATTAACAATTCTTTCAGATCATCCCAGGAATTAATGTCCTCTCGTTCACTAACCAAAGCGGCTGCTCCACCTGTTAACCTACTGGTTATTGAGTGGTATACATATAACGCCTGGGCAGCAGTTTCAGTAGCAAATCCAGCGTGTATATATTGGGCTTTCTTTATGAATAAATTTAATAAGGTTTCTTCCCCTTCAAACTTAGGAATAAGGCTAAGCAACTCCCTTGGTACAAGTCGTAGTTCCATTATTATAACTAATCTTTACTTATCTAAACAAAATCACAATGCCAATATGTGTGCGCAGTAGTCTAATAAGTCTTATTTCTAAAAACAATAATCACTAACACAGTAATTAGAACGCCGATATGTGTGCGTTATAAAGAAAATCAAATAACGATTTATAATTATGGCAAACGGAAATAGATGGGAAATGAGGGAAAATGCGAAAAGGTTTACTCACAGTGCCGTCACACTCATCCTTCCGTTGAGCCCAAGAGTTTCCTTGATTCCGGGTCCGCTTTGACGATTTGTTTGGTTCGTAGATTTCCGCGCAAGTGCAATACGGCACGGGGAAAAACTGACAAAACTCGCGATTGTTCGAGTAGTTACGCACAGTTTCCACGCGCGAAAATCCTACCGGCTGCGCCAGTCAAATTTCGGGAACACGAAAAGTACTTTTTAAAAATACAAAATTTAATTAAAATAATTATATTTAAGTTTGATGTCCGATACATCCAAGAGTTAAATTAGAACTAACTTACGAGTCTAAAGCAGGGAGGCACAGCTCCCTTATCTTTGTTATGCATTTCGGCGAACGTCGGACCACCGGACGATCGGTAGACGCAACTCAGCGGTCTTGCCGCCTACGCTTGTATGGTTACCGTATTACCAGAATGCATAACTAGATTGTAAAGAGTTTTTCGTGTTATTTTAATGTAAAACTGTGTTGAGTAAGATACTGAATTTAAATTCAAGGATGTGATTTAACTTTAGAATGCTCCTGGGAAATTTACTGAGTCACATTAAAAAAGGTGTACCTAAATTCCGCACAGGCGCCACTTTTGATTCATCTCACGACATTCTTAACGGGCAGCAATGTGAGGTGGACCTTGGACCATGTGCATCTTATGTCTGTTGCATCCGTTATACACGTGCTTTTGCACGTGACCCTGACCCCTTTGAATTCCTTCATCCAGATACATAAATATATCTAAGATTTGGGAAACATTGAATCAATTAGAATCGAAGAATAGCTCTAGCACATATACACATAATCAGCCCATTATGTTTCCACTACGCTGGGACTCGAGCATTCCTCTCAGGAAAGGAGTTGGGTCATAATCTACTGAGGGGGTCTAGTGCAGCTTCGTGAATAGGCTAGTGACCAAACCGTGTCAAAGTTTTCGAACCGCCCGTTATGCTACCCGAGATTCGACATAGCATAACGACTGTTGTTCTAAGACGAACAACTGGGACCGACGGCTAATGTGCCCTCCGAAGCACGGAAGCACTCAGTTGAATAATGCCACTAGCGGTCACCCAGCTAACTCCTGACCGCAGCCAGCGTTGCTTAACTTGTTGATCGGTAAAGATCGCCAAGTCAAGCTCCGCTGGCAACGCTCTAGCACAAAATTATCAAAGGCAATTTATTCAAATGTGTAAATATTTATTATAAGTTTACGTATTTTACCATATTCTCTCGCGACAAATGGAGTCCTCTAGTGCTGGAGTAAAAATGATGGAACGTTATTTTTCCCTCATCTATAGCGATATGGCAAAAAACAATTTGCTAGTTATTAGGTTTATTTTGCAGATTCATGAAGAATACAGGTTTTGTCGCTGAGACTGACTACAACGCCCCATCGGTACAAAAACAATGACTTACTTACTTATATCTAATTTCTTGAGAAAAAAATTATGACAAGTGTATACCTATAGTTTTTGGGCTTCGTCAGAGAGAGGTGAGGCTATATGCTGTCATAGGGCGTATAGAAATTAAACAAAAATGCTCTATCTCTTCTCTACTATAAGAAGTTATGAACGCACCAGTATACACGATTGTGTGCATGCATCAAAGCTGAATCAACAAAAATATTATTTGGTTTGCAACATACCCGGATCGAGTAAGACAGTGGGTTTTTGTAAGAACCTCCGGAATCCGGACACCTCATTACACATTGTGCCTTTAAATAAATGATTCAGTTCGAGAATTGTGATGTGACGTCAATGGCGCCATCTTGGGCTACAAGTTGCTGAGATTTGGTTATGTATAAGATATGATTGTTGGTTAGAGAGCCACAAGAACAGAAGCAAATATGGAGTAGTAAATGTTTTCTTAACGTTTGAACGAAATAAAAGGTGCATCAACCTAAAGTTTGTTACCTACAGGAACAAAATCAACTATAATATTATGGGTGTTGAAAAGAAAAGATTCTAGTTTTTGGAAAGAACTGTAGATTAGTTATTTGACATCGGAAATATAACTTGGACATTGTCGATTAGTGGAAATTCAACATGCAAAACGTGCTGTGATAATGTTCGCTTAAGGCGCGCTCGTACCCTGATTAAAGAAAAAGCGGAATTTTTAAACACCTAGTGTAACGAAACAGATCGATAGTATATTATGAAAAAAATACAAAGGTTAAGAAAGGAATAGGAAAAGAGTAATAACGGAATAGAATTCATGAATATAACTATATTTCAGCAGAAAAAAATCCTGAATAGGTCCACTAAAATAAAATTTCACGTCCAAACTCTCAGAATTTTCAGCGATAACACTATATTGTTTTAGGTAATACTTAGCCAACGTATAGTACTAAAGTAATAACCAGCAGTTTTTTCAATTGTGTTAGTATATATCGAAAAATATAAAGAAAACGTACAAAATTAACGCATTTTCGAATTACATCCTCCAATCTAACAAGCTATTTTCAACCTTACGTAAAGCATCGTAAAGTATTTTAAAATTGGGGTTGGACCGCGTCTTAAAATATGTTTTTAAGGTAGGTAACTGTGTTCAACATAACGTACTTACTTGACTTTATAACTTATAGCCAAACGAGATCACTCAACATAAGTAACACTTGTAATACTTATAAATACGTAATAAAGCTCATATAAATAAAACTATCTGCACCAGCTTAAGAACCACCTTTTCCATTAAGTACCAATATCATAATTGAAAGGATGACAATACAAGGATCTAAGAAGGGAGGGGATTTGGCGCGAGGCATTTATTCTACTGATTTGCATGTCGCGCACATTTTTAATTATGTATCCCCACTGTACTTCACATCTACTACAATTGAAACAATAAACTCATAAAGTAATACACTAACAGCAACGCTCTCATGCTACTTACACCAACTCATTACAATACACACTGACAAATCAATCAATGAACGTAAAGCGCTAGGACATTAACAGTCATAATCGTCATCTCACCCGTAGGACGTCCACTGCTGAACATATGCCTCCCCCATGATTTTCCAAAAGGACCGGTTGGCCTGCATCCAACGTAGTCCTGCGACCTTCATCAGGTCGTCTGTCCACCGTGTCGGTGGACGATCTACGCTGCGCTTACCGGTCCGTGGTCTCCACTCCGCAGTGTACGGCTAACAACATCTCAAAAATTCTCGAAATTTCTCGAACTAAACATGCTTTCAAACGGCCACTAGTTCACACATTAACATCCATTTAAGGACGTCTTCAAATTCCATCTCTCCATTATCAAAGATACCATTAGGCAATGCGGGAATACCGTAAAGGGCTCTAGCGGTACTTAGGTAATCAGTTAATACTGGTACAGTTAAGTGGTGAAAGCTTCGCAGACCGTCAGGATAAGCTGATGAGTGACGATGCAGATGGGTGCCGAGGAGATAGCTGATTGGTCGTGAGTGGCTTATCTGATTGTGCGGATTTAAAGACAGTATCTGTACAATTATGCCTGGTCACAAAACAAGTAATAACAGTGTAGTCTGTAGCCAGTTTGTAGCTAAGAGAATGGCATAAATGTAATAGGTAATTAAATCTTCTTCTTACCTATATGTATAAAAATCAATTGCTGCTCGTTGGTCGCGCTAAAACTCGAAATGGGCCTGACCGATTCGAATCATTTTTTTTGCTTTGCATAAAAACATCATTGACAACGGTCACCTCGCAGGCGAAATCGCAGAGCGCAGCTAGTCAATCATAAAAATATATATCATACATTAATCATTTAGGATGGTTGTTAGTAGTCGGATTATCTTTGTTACAGCTGCTACTATTCCTAGCTTCAGAATTACACATTTAAATATGTATTGTCTGATCGGTAAGATTATACTGTATAATTACGAATCATTAAATAAACAAAATAATCATAAAATGGGGATATTATTCGTACATAATAAAGGCAAAGGCAAGGCGTAAAGGGTGGGCAGCAGTAGATTCACACAAGTCAAAACCATACCAAAACCAAAGTAGGTAAATATCTATAAGTAGAACGTCTTCCCTACTAGCGTTGATTCGCGCAGGTTTGGCGCGAGGCGCGTGTAGGGATGTCAACATCCCCACAAAACAAGTGCACATCGCATCTACGTTTTGTTGGTAGCATACGTACGCTACAGAAAACAATGACATTTAAAAACTGCTAACCCCGACTGCTCTGCCGGCGCTCACGTAATAATTGCCGGCAAGCGTCCTCCACCGCCACCCACCGCCTCTTCCCACTTGTATCGCCTATTTATTGCGATGATGTTCTACTTACTCGAGAGCGCGCGGTAAGTACTTTGCCAAAATTTGTTGCAAGAGCACTTGAATGGAAACAATTACCTAGTCGCTCTGAAAGTCTGTTGTTCATAGCTCACTGTGGACACTGTGGGTGACCGCTTTCAATCTCTACATATGATCACTTGATGGTACCAACCTGGTAGTAGATTTTTCAACATGAACCCGTCTTTGTAATTGCCATCGCAGTGCCAAGTATTCTGCCTCGAACAGTGACCTAATATACGTAGATTACGTAGTAATATCAGGCCAGTAGTCTCGCAGCTGGGCCGCGAATAAGGTTTATTGTTTTAGGACAAAAATTGCACTTTAGCAAGTGGAATTACGAAGATATTTATTGTTCTTTTCTACCGACTTCCAAAAAAAGAGGAGATACTCAATTTGACTGTATTTTTTATATTTGTTACCTCCTAACTTTCGACTGGGTAAACCGATTCTCAAAATTCTTTTTTTTTGGTTGAAAGTTGAAAGCTCCCGTGTGGTCCCATTTATTTCATCAAATTCGGTCCAGTAGTTTTTCAGATCTACTCCAATAACAGAATAGAAGTCGGTATTACATTTTTCAAATTGTACTTGTTTTAAAAAAATATATTTTTGTTTACAAAACTTTCACACACTCCTTCACACCCGGCAACAATTACCCCGGACATTTACACTAACTCTGTTTTCAATACATGTCGCTTCGACCAATACGCGTAAACTCAACTAGAGTTCTAAAATAGGTATATAAATATCGTTATACTTTTTGATTTTGAAAACATTTCTAATATGAATTTTAGTACACATTATTGAAAGTACCAGGATGACCGCGTTTTGCTCGTAAATAGGTAAACCCAAACTTTAGTTGGCTTAGTGTTACCAACGCCATCTATTGTCAAGTAGCTTTAGTGTTGCTGTGTAGGTGAACAATTTAGTTGTTTAATCTGATGGCCCTAGTTGCCTTAATTATATTTTAGCAGGTGTTCATTGTCTGAAAACGCTAATAAAACGACTTTTCTAAAAATGAAACCTAGCTAATCCTATATCAATCATCGATTTTCATGAAAATGCATTGAGCCGTTTCCGAGATTCTATAGGTATATATTACAAGCTGGTGCCCGCGACTATAAATCATTATATATACATCTGCACAGGATGAGTATTTCAGGTAGCTTATTATCTTCTCTAAGGCCATATCTACCTTTAAACCAAAATGACACTAAATATATACATGGTCAATTAGTATAATAGTATTATATGAGTAAATTTAAATACTTAGTATATCAATAAGTAAACATTATTAATAAAATACAGGACTTAGGTACATACATATATATAAAATTAATCACCTTGGAAAAAACTGTCATTACATTTCATCACCCTTGACGGTATTTGTGTTACATTTCACCACTCTTGACGGTCACCGAGCACGTCTAGCGTATCGAGCTGTCAAATTGACTTGGCTTTTGACTAAGCTATCATAAATTGACACGAACTTTGACAGAACTGTCATTACGATCTTGACGTAGGCGGTGATCTTATTATTTTATCTATGCTGTGCCCAAGCAAATTACGCTTTTCACCCGCGTGGTGATGGACGATGATGATGATGAAAAGTATCCTATGTGTATCCAGCGCCTCATTTACCTCGATACCAAATTTCATCAAAATTTGCCCAGCCGTTTAAGCGTGAAAGAGGAACAAACACATCCATCCATCCATCCATCTAAACTTTCACATTAATAATATTAGTGGGATTTATACATATGTACAAGAATTGCTTGTATAATATATAATGTATAAGATGAAATTTTAAAACTCGTAACCAAACTGGGTTGACTTGTCCTGAATGACATGCCAATCGGCTCAATCAGTGCTGGTCAAAATGAGGACGGTATCATCTGTCCATCAGGCTGATTGCTTGAGTGCTGAATGCTGACCTGTTTTGTTTTGGGTCACATTTATTAGATAACATTCGAATTTAATCTATATTTACACTACGTACAAGAAGTCTTTCTTTCTTGTAGTGAAAATATATGCTTTCACGAGTTCTTTGGTCTCTATTGGATTCGGAGGCACTATTTCAAGGTTATGTCAAGTCAAAATCATTTATTCAATTTAGGCATCAAAGACGCACTTATGAACGTCAACTTTTCATTATAATGTACTTTAAAGACTCTACCGCCGCGTTCCAAAATATATAGAACCCACCGAGAAGAAGCGGCAAGAAACTCAGGGCCATTCTTTTTATATGGATGTTTACAATGTTTCTACTTAGGTACTACAAATATTACATTTTATGGGTGGCAGAGAGACAGCTTGCCAGAAGTGGAGTATTCCAAGCATCTTTATCTTCTATATAATGTCGAACTTTATAGTAAGCTTTTTTTTATTAAAACGTTTTTTACAGTCAACTTGAATTTGCCCTCTGTGAGCTCAGTTATGTGCTTTGGGATTTTATTGTAAAAACGCACACAATTTCCTAGGAATGACTTATTAGTCTTCGCAAGTCTAAAACTAGGTACAGCTATCCTATTTGTATTTCTGGTATTAAAAGTGTGGTGATCACTATTTAACTTATATGCTGGATTTCCCGTCCTAAAGACCGGCAATACATCCTCGAGACCTCTGGTGTTGCGGTTTGATGTTATCCCTTAACAACAAGGGAGCCAATGGCTCGGTGGCCACACAAAAAAAATATAAGAAAATATGTTATTTTTTAATGTTAGATTAAGATAAACACGTTATATTAACATCAGTTAACTAAACTTTGTTTTGATTCTGCCGTGCTCGTCGACGAGGTCACCGATATCAAATACTTAATGAGATATCACCCTTGTACACATAAGGTTGTTTTTCCGACGTTCCTTGTCATCTCGTCATTTGTTTCACGGATGTTGTCGAAGATGCAACGATGTTTGCTCTTGGAGAATCGCACGGCTGTAGTCATCTTGTTTAACTGACATTTATACGAAATGGAAACTCTATAACTATACGAGTATATATCATATAGTACGTATTGTTTTATTATATTAATAACTATATTACTCTCTCTGTCCGTGACAAGAAAGGCAGGAATATATTAACGTTTGACCTGTCCGAGGATTGATCCCAGGATCAGTGGCTCAGAAGGCTACCAATTGCGCCAACCAGCCAGTTGAAGTTTTAAATAGCAAGTTCACGTAATTTGTCACTATCACTATCATCACTACATAGTATAAAACAAAGTCGCTGTCGCTGTCTGTCCGTCCCTATGTTTGCTTAAATCTTCAAAACAACGCAACGGATTTTGAAGCGCTTTTTAATAGATAGAGTGATTCAAGAGGAAGGTTTATATGTATGATACATGCATGCTATTGTAGAGGAACACTGATGAATTAGTACAGGTTTCTAATGTGATGTCGTAAATAAACTCATTTTTTTGCGCTTACATTGCAAACGCTGACTGAACCCCTCGAGATAAATCAAAATAATGTACTACGGTATTGTACACCTTAAGAAGGTCAACAAAAAAGTCTGCGGTGGTATTATGTCTATCTCTTAAGGATAACCCACAATAATCATTTTTATCCTTTACATTTTACGGGAAAAAATCTCTTATTTAGGAAGTTATTTTAAGCAATACAGCATTAATCCTTATCTTATATATTATAAATTGTCCATTCAATATAGATCAATATGGCCCTTTAAATTTAATTCTGTAGTAGGTAGGTATATTATTTAGTATCAGCATTGCACCCGTGCGAAGCCGGGGCGGGTCGCTCGTTACTAATAAAGTAACATTGCAGTTTTCGACTTTAACTCAGTACATAATAAAATTGTATTCCATTCCGCTTGAACTAAAAGGACATACCACTGCAGTATTCAAAGTTCTAATGTTGGCATTGTTCCATTCCGGTTTGCTCCAAGAAAGCTGGTCAAACGAAGCTTCCCACATTACTTATCAGAGTGAGAAATGTAGTGCCCTGGGGTCAAGCCAGGCGCAATCTTGGAAGGTGTAATTTTATTGTAATTGTGGTCATAGGAATTCGCTTTCTATCAAATGGAACTATGGTCACTGCGCTAGTTCAGTGGTAAACACGATTAACAGTGTTTATGTCTTGACGTAGGTGCAGACCTAAATGCAATGGAATACCTATACTTAGATAATAATAAGCTTACGTAAGCTATGTTATTTTTATAGTCAAAAAATACATAACCCAACGGGATGTGAATATTCGTCTTTTGACCAAATAGTTCCAGACACCATGACCGCTAGGCCTCCGAAGCAACAATCCGAAAATGGAACACATATGTATCTCGTATGTGGACGGAATGCCATCTATCGAACTGCTTGAAAAACTTTTACTAGACCGAGAAGTGTTTTACAAACAGTTAAATTTAGTATTGATAACGCAACTTTTGTACTATAAGATGTTTTCAACACACTTGCTCGTAAAGTGAGTCTTATTACATCGCTCTTAATTCTACCTATACCGTGACAATTAAAACAAAAGGTTTATGAATGACACTGACGTATATATACGTCTCTGGGACGCAAGGGGTCTGTAACACACACGTGCATAATAAATGAATAACCTAGAGTATAATATGATTATCACTTCAAAGTTCAATTACTGCATGTTATATGCGAGTACACAGAGCATATTAAAATGTTTCCGTTTAACCGGACAATACAGTTGTTTTTAGTAACAACAAAGAGGTTTTATGCCGCCAAAATCCATATACATTGTTGGAATAAATCGTTAAATAAGTCGTCCTTACGTCCTTAATTAAGTCAAACAGACATTTATTAATATCAAATTATTCATTTATACACAATATTTTTTTTTAAATATTAAAATATTTGCATTTATCACTTAATATTATATAGGGTGTTTGGTAGAGGGTCCGACAAACCAAATGAGCGTGTTCGGGGGCCCACTTGGAGAATACAAGTTGGCCAAAAAAAATCCCCTAGCCCCCAATTTTTTTAACTTTTTTTGTGAATTTTTCCTTTTTCTCCGAAATTGTACCTACCTATTTACCACCATAACATTTGTAAAATCTGTTTTAGACCGGATGTTTTTCGTTGAATTTGGTCTCTAATACACCTTCATGCCACGCAAAGCAAAATTGGATACTAAACAGAGCTAACTGATTTAGAGCTCATAAAGTGAAAATATGAAATAAATTTTACCTCATAGTTCAACTTTCACAGTGATAAAAAAACCCACTAGCAAGCTTTTTTAGAAAAAAAAAGGAAAAAAAAAATTAGAGGGTCGGAGATTATTTTTGGCCAACTTGTATTCTCCTTCCCCGAACACGCTCATTTGGATTGTCGGTCCCTCTACCAAACACCTTGAAGCAGGCTGTATGTCTACTTACCACTTGCATTTCGCGCGTAAAAATAGAACTTGTGCGCCATTTCCATAATTTTCCAATAAGTATTGTTTTATTGTATAGGTTTGTCACTGTGTGGTAAAATCAATATAACAAATGTGTTGAAAAAGTCGTATGAATGAAACTCGTGAACTCTGTTGGCCTAGCACCAATAACTGCGTAAGTGTGACGTACCGTATCGTTCACGTGAAACCGTACAAACTGTCATGTATCTAGGGCAACACAGTGTGACACAGATAACACATAGTTTGTGCGCCAAAAAATGACGCGTTGACGTTTGCGACACAAATACTTTTTCGCAAATTATTTGTGCTACGGCCTCTGCTCATTTGTTTAAGGTAACTAACTAACTAATAAAACACTAACACCTCTCTCAAAATTGCTTATTGTAATTTCGCTATATTAGTGCAGTTAGTTATACATGCAGGCTTAGTGCTTTCAAATATTATTATAATACAGACTTACATAAGTATTTTCATGTGTTTTTTATTATTATAACATCTAAACTTAATTTACCCGTAATAGTCTATAATTTCGGGTTTGATTGACCTTGGTTTCGGGCATATTCGATGTCTATGCTCGGACAGTTTACGCTGCAAGGTCGCCGCGTTCATCTCCATCAATTACTACCTTTATCAAGTACTTCCAACAATTGTAATAGATAAGGAATATAGGTACCTACTACATTGGAACAAAACCGGCGTAATGAAATGGATATAAAATGTACCTACTCTTAGTATTTGTAATACGAATTCAAGATCACATATCAATGATCAAATTTCAATCTGTTTAAAAGTAAATTATCAGATTGGCTTCTTTCGAATTGTTTTTATAATGTACATGAATTTCGGGATTATTGTGTTCGACTTTTTTAGAGTATTAGATATAGAAAATTTGCACGTCTGCTAGCAGACAGAATACATTGTGACCTATATTTTATAAGATCTCGACTTTGTACATGTGTTCTAGCAAATAAATTATTTGATTTGATTTGATTTGATAATTTAATGTTTCTGTGATCCATAATATTCGCTCAAAGCATACACATACCTGAAACTACAAAAAACATAATGATACGGTCATCCTTCTCATTAGTGACTCAGAAATAGGATGACTCACCAAGATCATCCTCTATCTCATGTGATAGAATACTAAACGGTTAATAATTGAAAAGAAACACAAATCTTGGAAAGTTAAACAATAAACAAGCCCTCGTAGGTTTTTTCCCGCCATACATGATTTATATTACAAAAAACATTAAATGTGTATAAATATAAAATACAGCTTTGTCAAAAACACCTGCGGAGCTGCGGATGCATGGTATGTCTCACAGATCACAGAAACAAGGGAGATATAAAAAGTGAGACGGGCCGGTATCGAAGCAATATGTCCAAAAACAGAACACATTGCTCGCAACTTTTGTATCATGTGACTGAACGCCGGTCGCGATATTGCATGTAAACAGTTTACAATGCATGCTCTGTACTTACGAATATTCAAACGTTAAGTTTAAATTCCGTAGTTGATAATTAACTTATTGAAGCTAACAATACGTATAAGCGCAGAATACGGCCGCTGCTTGCTACACCAGGGGCAGTCCTGCTTTAAGAGCTTATAGTAAAGCTCTTAAAGCAGGACTTCTAGAAAACTGACCGGTTTATTCGTACTGTTATACCCCAACCTTGTTAGCCTTAGTGCTTGCCTGGCGGCCCATCTGGCCTATTCAGCAGTTCTATGAGCTAAGAGTATGTCTAATGATGGTTTTCAAGTCAGTCTGTTCCCATCTTTTGACTTAAGCGGTTGCCTAAGGAGCTCCTATTAATCTCGTGTACTATCCTATGTACTATATACTATTCTATAACCGAAATAAAGTCGCGAGTGAAAATAGTTTTTTTTTAAAAACCGAAATCCAAATATCCGTATAACATTTTGGTGGCAGCGGTGGGATCCGAAATCTCCAGTGCCCGGGCGCCGCTCTGCAGACTCGCTCTGGATCCCAATCCTGAAACAAATAAATTAATTAGTGCTATTATATAAACTTTGTGTTAGTGTACAAAATAACTATAAGTGTATACTCACCGTGAAATCCTTGACACGTCGTCACGGAAGTCCTGCTATATCCTGTCGGATCCTGGAAAGGATCTGCCTATCCTGCAAAGAGAAAATAACTGCAACTACTTACCTTCGGCTGCGTGAAAAGTGTCCCGACCTGAAGAAAATAAATTGAAGACACTTACCGTACTGCTATCCTGCTTCATAATTATCGTTCACCGTGGTGTCCTGCACCTGAAATAAAATCAAGCATCCAATTCATCAACAATAATAACTCAAGATCCGATTGAAGGTCGTAAGCTGCGACTCGCCTTATCTCGTAATGTGTCCGGCCGCCGTCGTGCTCTTATCGGTCGCCCACGCACTGCTTATACTGTAAGTCTTTGGTCATTGTTTTGACTTAGTCGATATATTAGGGTTCCGTTAGTTAATTTAATATTACTGTTTTAATTTTGTTAATTTAAATTGATGTCTGTTACTTGTGACTTGTTCTATTAATTTTATACCGGATATATAATTATGCCAAAAGTGCCGAAAGTTGAAGAAACCAAATTATCAGTTGAGATTCCCGGAACTGAACAGGTTACAAGTGATACGGTAGTAAGATCACCTCTTGGTTCACCTCGAATTACTAGGAAAACCGCCGCAGCTCTCGCAATGGCTGAACTAGAACTAAATATCTTGTTCAAATTTATAAAATCTTATGATGGTAGCAGGGAAACTCTCAACTCATTTCTTGTGAATTGCGACAATGCTTTTGAACTTGCATCGGAAATTCAGAAGCCCATATTATTTAAATTCATCCTTAGCCAATTGAATGGTAAAGCAGAGGTAGCATGTTCCATTAAAGACTTTACAACCTGGGAACAATTAAAAGACTTCCTTAAAACACAATTCAGTGAGCGAAAACATTATTCGCATCTTCTCGCGGATCTTCAGGAAAGCAAACAAGGGCCTCAAGATAATGTAAGCCAATATTCACTTCGTATGGAGACCTACCTCTCACAAATATTAACTGAAATATCCTTATCTAACACTAAAGCCAAAGAATTGCCTGGTCGCACTGCAGCCATGGAGGACCTTGCCCTTCATCATTTTGTCATGGGACTTCATCCCCGAATTTCTAATATTGTGAGGTGTAGATCCCCGAAGACATTAAATGAAGCAATTAATTACGCTATTTCAGAAGAACGCATACAGCAGACGCTGTACAGGCGTCCACAAATGGACCAAAAATCCAGTAATAATAATAACACTAATAGATTTAAAGCCGGCCCTTCCAAACAAAATTTCAATGCCTCTTTCACTTCACAAAAACCATCTAACCCCGCACCACAAGGGGTTCCTAACGCATTTTGCCGTTATTGCAAAACACCAGGACATGATATCTCTGTGTGCAAAAAACGCGAATTTAACAACAATCGTTTCAGAGTCCAACAAAACCAAACAAACAACCAACAATTTTATAGGCCGCCTCCACGTGTAAACTTTACATGTGAACAGCCCGATGAGGAGGTCGGTCATGATGAAGTTGATACCTCTTCACCTGATCCTTTAAACGAATAGAAGTCTCGTCACGGTGTCGCCCGAGACAAAATACCAAAGCCGACACTACAACCACGTTGTCTAATCCCAGGGACCACTCGGGTAACGCGCCCCAAATAAGTGCCCAATATTTTAGTTCTAGGGACCACACGGGTAATCAGCCCCAAATAAGCGCCCAACCTCTTAATTCTAGGGACCACACGGGTAACCAGCCCCAAATAAGCGCCCAATCTCTTAACTCTAGGGACCACTCGGGTAACCAGCCCCAAATAAGCGCCCAATCTTCTAAGTCCAGGGACCACACGGGTAATCAGCCCCAAATAAGTGCCCAATATTCAAAATCAAACAAACCACTAAACGACATTAACGTTTCTCAGGAAACTAGTAAAAAAGTCTTTGAAATAAACATAGACACAACGAAAAGGTTGTTACCGCACGTCTTACTAGACTCTCAAATCTCAGATATCCCATTATCGTTACTGGTCGATTCAGGCTCCGCCATATGTTTGTTAAAGGAATCCAGCATACAGAAGAATCAGAAATTGACGAAAGAATCTATTAAATTAAAAGGCATAGACCCAGGTGATGAGCCAACTCAGACCATAGGTCATTTCCAACTAAAACTAAAACTTCATGAAAAAAAATCCATATCATTCAAGTTTCACGTCGTTAGGGACATAAATCTGCCCTATGACGGCATTATAGGGACAGACTTTTTAACCACATACGGCTGTAAAATAGATTATACTCATGACATCTTAAGGATAGGTAAACTCGATATTAAATTACATTTTTCCGAACCTTTTTACGTCATACCACCCCGTACTGAAGCCGTCATTGAATGCTCAATTCAAAAAACCGATCTGAAAGAAGGGATTATTACAGACCAACACCTTTCCGATAACTTATTAATATCCAACTGTATTGTTAAGATCAAAGATAATGACCGAATCAACTTGACTGTTGCCAACATTTCGGAATCTTTTGTAAATATAAAAACAAATTTAAATCTTCACATCGAGCCTCTGCATGTTAGTGCATACCCAGTTAACCTGAATATCCGAGAAACATGTAAACGAACCGACGAAGTTATAAATTCATTAAGAACTGAGCACCTGAATCACGAGGAAAGAGATGCTCTTATAGAACTCTGCTCACAGTTTTCAGATATATTTCATCTACCTGGTGACCAGTTAACCTATACTTCTGCCCTTGACCATCAAATTAAAACAAGTAGCGACATTCCTGTTCACACGAAATCATATCGATTCCCAGAATGCCACAAAAAGGAGGTGGAAACCCAAATTGGCCAAATGCTTGAGCAGAATATAATACAGCCCTCATCTTCCCCTTGGAGTTCGCCGATTTGGGTGGTACCTAAAAAAGCAGACTCACAAGGGCAACGTAAATGGCGAATTGTAATTGACTATCGGAAACTGAATGACATTACTATCGGCGAAACATACCCAATTCCGCAAATATCGGAAATTCTCGACCAACTAGGAAACAGCAGATATTTTACTACACTAGACCTCACTTCCGGTTTCCATCAGATCTTGATTTCTCCCGCAGATGCTCCTAAGACAGCCTTCTCCGTACCTCAGGGACATTATCAGTTCAATAGAATGCCATTTGGGCTAAAAAATGCCCCATCTACCTTCCAGAGACTTATGAATAATTGTCTTTCTGGCCTCCAAGGCACAAGATGCTTCGTGTATCTTGATGATATCGTAATTTATTCGCGTGATCTGATCTCACATATTAACAATTTAAACGCCGTGTTCGGCAGAATCCGTAATTTTAACTTGAAACTTCAACCGGAAAAATGTGAATTTTTACGAAAAGAAGTAGCCTATTTAGGGCATATTATTGGGGAAAATGGTGTTAAACCAAACCCCGAAAAAACCAAAGCTGTGTCCGAGTTTCCGATACCTCAATCTCCAAAAGATATTAAATCTTTCTTGGGTCTGGTATCATACTATAGAAGATTCATACCCGATTTCGCAAAGCTAGCCAAACCTCTGACGTCTCTTTTAAAGAAAGACATCCCATTTATATGGCAAAATGAGCAACAGCTTGCTTTTGAATCCCTGAAAAGCAAACTCGTCTCTGCCCCTATTCTGGCGTACCCAGACTTTACACAACCCTTTCTTTTAACATGCGACGCTTCAAACTATGCAATATCAGCGATATTGTCACAAGGTCACATAGGACAAGATCGCCCTATCGCATATGCGTCTCGCACCCTTAATAAAGCCGAGTGTAACTATAGTGTTACGGAAAAGGAGTGCCTTGCCGTAATTTTCGGCACTAAAACGTTCAGACCTTATCTGTATGGTCATCGTTTCACAGTCCTAACGGACCACAAGCCGTTAGAATGGCTATTCAAATGTAAAGATCCAGGGTCACGGCTTATCCGATGGCGTCTGAAGCTGGAGGAATTCGAATATGACATTAAATACAAGAAAGGAAAAATCAACACAAACGCTGATGCTCTTTCCCGATACCCTGTCAATCCAATCCAACCTGAAGATGTCCCGATACTTAACCCCAATGTAGAAAGGGACACCCCTCGAAGACTAGACGAAGACCTAATGGACTTATTGATATCACCACCATCATTTAACCCTGACGAACTGAACATACCTTCTCCAGATCCTCCCGGTCCTAGCGAAGATATCCTTCCATTACCTGAACCTGAATTACCGTTTTCAAATGTCCTTGATCCTAATGAAGACATCCTACCCGCACCTGTAACGAACTTACCTTCAAACATTCCTGACAGCCTTAGAGAAGAAGTAGAAAACGAAAATACTGACCTTGATAAACGTATTCCCGAAACACGACCAACCATCGACACCCAGGCTGAAGTCTCTCCACCATCCACGAGTGCCTTCCCAAACTTACCTGACGATGACTATCCCACGTTCCTAAAAGCAATGTCAGATAAAAATAAAACCTATAATACAAATATTCAAGAACATAATGGAGATATAATTAAATCCAAATGTAAAGTTGTTATATTACCTACTTCCATCGACCTTGATGAATCCAATCCTTTTGTACAAAATATTCTTGACAACATATCTGATGATTCTGAAATTATAAACAAGGAAAGACCTCTCCATTCTTTTACATCGTTTACACATGAAAGCAAAACGTATTATTTCCTTTTTTTCAAAGTATACCATTTTGATAACTCTTCATATGTAGACATCTATAAAAGTCTTAAATCACTCAGAGATGAACTGGTTGTCAATCTTGACAGAAACGTCACTTCAGAAATCGCGATAACTGAATTTAAAAACCCTTTCGATACACACCAATTCATTAAGATCTATAATATGATTCTTTACCTTTTCCACAACACGGGTATAAATATACATATATATAAAGATAAAATCATATACCCGTCTCTTTCTGAAATCCCAAAAATACTCAGGGAAAACCACGATATTCCAATTGCCGGACATCTCGGCAGCAGCCGCATGCTTAAGCGAATCCAAGAATCCTTTTATTGGAAAAACATGCGAAGTGATATCGAGGCCTTCGTAAAGAAATGTCCACAGTGCCAAACTAATAAAGCTCTCAGACAAATAAACCGTGCTCCTATGCAGATCACTAGCACATCAACCGAACCTTGTCAAAGAATATCTCTTGACATTGTTGGGCCTCTGCCTGAAGCGGGACCTGCAAAATTAAAATATATACTGACGATACAAGATGATCTTACTAAATTCTCTTCCGCATACCCGATCCGCAGCACTACAGCAGAGGAAACAAGTGAATGCTTGCTCCATTACATCTCTATCTTTGGCATCCCGAAAACGATTCTCACTGACCAGGGAACCAATTTTACGTCCGACCTCTTTAAGAAAACCTGTGAATTTCTAAAAATTAAGAACCTTTGGGCTTCTCCATACCATCCACAAACCCAGGGTGCGCTGGAACGAAGTCACTCTACTCTTAAAGAGTATCTCAGATCCTATACTAATGAAGAACAATCAAACTGGCCCCGCTATGTCTATACGGCAATGCTCACTTACAACACATCCGTTCATTCTACAACCCATTTCACACCCTACGAATTAATGTTCGGAAGCAAACCAGTAATTCCGAATTCCATTTATGAAGAATCACCTGGAGCAACATATCCTGATTATGTCCGTATGCTTCAAAATAGATTGAAATATTCACGAGAAAAAGCCTTGGACTTCATAAGGAAATCTAAAGAATCTTCCAAATCCTATTATGACACCCATACTCGTCCAGCTAAGTACAAAACTGGCGACTATGTATACCTGAGAAATCATTTGAGGATGCGCAAAGCACTTTCGCCCGTTTGGAAAGGACCATATAAAGTAGTTAAGATAAATGGTAACAATACACTTACCTTGCTTATTAACCGACGTCATGTCACGCACCATTTTGATCAGGTGAAACTGGCTGAGATGTCTTAACTGTAATTAAGAAACTTAATATTAAAATAAAATACTTACCTTATACTTACCTCGCGATGACGTAGGTATCCAGACGAACCTGTAAAATAAAATAAATGTTAGTCAATAACACATTAAAATAGGTTTATCATAGGATAAAATAGGAAACTTACTTTAGTTTACCGTTAATAATTATTATTATTTGCAGTTCAGCGCGAGGCCAATCTCAACGAGATTTCATCCGGCCGATTACCTCAATATCAGGACTCTACTATGATTATTTAGGGAACCTCAAAATCAATAATGTTCAGTTAAAAATTGTAATACCGATAGACATTTCACATTTTGGCCCACACATACAAAATATTGAAACCGCTTTCGAAATTACGAGACGATTGTGTAAACAAACCCATATTGTCGAAATTGACACAGAATGTCACGATTTATTACAACCATTAACAACGCGATTCCAAGACATGAGTAGAGAATTTGCATCCATCTCGCACCTGGTAGAGAATAGAACAAAACGTAGCGCATGGATAGGAGGTGTAGGAACAATCATTAAACAGATTTTTGGTTCACTAGATGAGAATGATGGTCTGAGATACGATGAAGCGATTAGATCACTACAAAATGATAAAAAACAGTTGGTTTCACTAATGAAAGAAAATATCTTAATCACTACATTAATAATAACAGGCTATAATGACACCTTAGATAAAATAAAAGTTAATGAAGCCAACTTAAATGAAGCTATCGACGAGCTCTCACTGAGTGTTAAAAATATTACTATAATCACCAACGGATTGCAATTACTTGCTAATGTTAACGAAATACTAAACATTCTAGAAGCATCTATACTTACCTTGTCATTTCAATTGGAGGATATAACCACCGCCATTTTGTTCAGTAGTCTAAATATCCTGCACCCTGCAATCATAACACCAAGTCAGTTACACCAAGAGCTTGCCGATAACTATATACATTTGCCCAGCGATCTGGAACTGCCTGTAATTTTAGATATTAACTCTGTACACTTTATTTTAAATATTTCTAAGTTAGTATGTTATTATATAAATGATAAGATAATGTTTGTTCTACAAGTGCCGCTGGTTAATACCAGAGAATACGCATTGTTTCATAGCATAGCACTTCCGACACCCTACAACCCTAAAGAACCAAACTCCTTTAGCCTAATCATACCAGATAGTAAGTATATTGCAATGACCAAAGACAAATCATATTATTGTATTATCGACGACCTGAAAATCTGTAAATCTGTGAGCCCAGGAAACTTCATCTGCGACATTGAAAATGTGTACTCCACCGAAGCCAAACCTATCTGTGAAAGTGAAATGTTAGCAAAAGTGATTAGTGAAAAACCATTACAGTGCAAAACCAAAATCATCTTAGGACAACTAGACATTTGGAAACCATTGACAAACAATAAGTGGATCTATGTGCAATCGGAACCCAACACAATCTCAATTGACTGTCTTAATTCTAAATTATACGAAATAAATATTTTAGGTACAGGCATACTCAGTATTCCAAAGAACTGTATTGGATACTGCAAAAGTACCACGTTAATACCGAAATACAATATACTTAATATTACCTCACCTATCAATAATTTTCCGGACTTTAACCTAATCGACGACACTTGTTGTAACCTAACTAAATTAAGTAATGTTGTAAATAGTGTGTCTCCTATTCACTTACACAATATAGATTTAGATGATCTAAATTCTGAAAATAAAGTTAAATTGAGGTCACTCATGGATGACTTAGAAGCTATCGAAACGCCACAGAGCCCGCATATCGTGAAATATGGGACCCACTATTCCATTTTTATTATTGTAATATTAATTTTACTGATTCTATTTTTAGGTTACTTAATTTTTAAGAAAATATGTAAATCCGGCAGCAACCGACCCTTTCAGCTCAAATTAAACATAAACAAATCACCACCTCAGCTCGTTTCTGAAACAATAAACATGAAAGACGAACGAGATGAAGAACTCGAGAAAGACTCTGAAATAGAAATGATTAGCCCTATCGCTCCTCTTAGAACTAGAATTTAACAGAGACTTTGTATCATCCCCAAAGTCTCCTCTAAAAGGGGGAGATGTTATACCCCAACCTTGTTAGCCTTAGTGCTTGCCTGGCGGCCCATCTGGCCTATTCAGCAGTTCTATGAGCTAAGAGTATGTCTAATGATGGTTTTCAAGTCAGTCTGTTCCCATCTTTTGACTTAAGCGGTTGCCTAAGGAGCTCCTATTAATCTCGTGTACTATCTTTTGCATGTCGCATCTGTTGCATGTCGTTACTCTATTGGCCGTAAAGTTAGGTGTCACACTGGACGATCGAGACGTGGTGTTTGCCGAGCGCGTCGGAGCGATCGAGGCGAGCGGCTCCAGTGGTGGCGGTGCGGGAAGGGAGGGCTCGCGCCCGCGTCGCATTGTTGTGCGGCTTGCGCGCCGTCATATACGCGACGAGTTGTTGCAAGCCGCGCGTGTGCGCCGCAATTTCACCACGACGGATATCGGGTTACTTGGACCACCGAGGCGCATATACGTCAATGAACGGCTAACAAGGTCGAACCGCCAGCTGTTTTACAGAGTCCGGGAGGAATGTCGCAAGCGGCAGTGGCGTTACTGTTGGACGAAGAGAGGCCGGCTATATACCCGACAGGCTGACGGAAAGCCGGTGTTCCCTATCCGGTCGGAGATCGATTTTAGTCGGGTTTTTGGAGTTGATGCTGTTTGAGGACTTAGTATATCGTTTCGCCATCAGACTTAATTTGCTAACATATTTCTGTATACAGTTAATTAAAATATTAAACCTTGATTTAAATAAACGACACAATATGCACAGCACTTTTAGATTTAATTTATTTTATTTGCTTTTAATTATAATCTGTAAGAAACTAAAAATAAGCTATATACTATTACCATGTAGAATCTACATTGTTTGTAATAATTTAATATCTGACCAATTTTTTTATTTATATAATTATCATTTTAATTTAATAACTGTCGTAAGTGCAGTCATATATTTGTACGGCGATTACTTAGGATTTCATAATGATTAACAATAGTATTAAAATAGGTTTGTACAATGCAGGTTCCCTCGGTACGAATCATGATAACTTCATAGCGTCGGTGACACGTAATGAAATCGATGTATTAGCTATCAACGAGACTTGGCTGAGAACGGGCGAGGAGGGGCGTGCCCCTGCGCTGCCCGGGTACCGCTTACGTCACACGCCGCGGCCGCGAGGCGAGCGCTCGCGGGGCGGTGGAGTGGGCTTCTATATGAAGCGGCATGTTCGGGTTCGCACCTGGCCTCACCCGGTGGACCCGCTTCACAAGTATGTTGAGCAAATGTGGCTCATTATGACTCTTGACGGAATAAAGGTTGCTATAGGTACTGCATATCGCCCAAACTGGATAAATATTGATTTATTTTTTAATGCACTGTCAGATACTATAAGCTCCCTTCCCCACTATGATCATTTAATACTTTTAGGAGATTTTAATATTAATCTATTATGCAAAGATGATAGTAAGACATTACAATTTAACAGCTTTCTGACATGTTTTAATTTATCTCAATTAGTCAACGAGCCAACGCATTTTACGGAGACTAGTCAGTCTCTTATTGACGTTGTATGTACCGATTTACGTTCAAAAAAAATTGCAATGGAGCACGTTGGTACTCTTTTTGGACACTGCCTTTTAATTTGCGATTTTAATATCAAACACGAAAAACCTGCACCTTATACAATTACTTACCGACCAATTAAAAATATATGCATGGCTAACTTTGACATGGATGTATCAAATATAAAGTGGGAACTAATATCATCTTCAAATGACGTTAACGTCATGGTTACCGCATTGAATCACTGTATTGTATCTTTGTTTGACCTACATGCACCCATAAAAACAGTCGTTATCAAAGAAAGATCTTATCCCTGGATAACAGAAACTATTAAAACAATGATGAAGTTACGAGATGAAGCTTGTTCAGTATATCATAAGAAAAGAAATGATTCAAAAAGAAATTACTACAAATCTTTAAAAACTTCTGTTAACCAAGCAATATATTTTGAAAAGTGTGCTTATTTTAAATATAATATTAATAATAAATTACACGACCCTAAGCTACTTTGGAGAAACCTTAAAAATACTCTATTACCTCAAACTAGCTTTGAATTACCCAGTTTTTATGATGACCCGGAAATTATTAATAAGCATTTTTTAAACGTTCCAGGCCCAACAAGCGTAAGTATTTCACAACTTACATATTTTGAACATCACCGTTATGGTAATGCAGTATTTCACATAAATACTGTTAGTTTAGATAAACTCATTAGAATAATTAAAAGCCTTAAATCAAACGCGGAAGGTTGTGATGCGATTAGCCTGGATATGTTAATAATGACATTTCCACATTCATTAGATTTAATAAAGGAGATAATAAATCACTCTATTAACACGTCTACTTTTCCTGAAACTTGGAAGTCTGCCATTGTGCGACCCATTCCTAAGATCCTAAATCCAGTTGAACTGAAAGACCTTAGACCAATCAGTATACTGCCATGTTTGTCGAAGATCCTTGAAAAGGCCGTATGCTGGCAACTCACGGAGTTTCTTGAATCAAACAATATTTTACCAAAGGAACAGTCTGGGTTCAGGAAAGGACGCGGAACAGTTACAGCATTGCTTGATGTGACGGACAACATACTTTGTGCTCAAGATGCAGGCATGTGCACAATCCTAGTAATGCTGGACTATTCTAGGGCGTTCGATAGTTTAAATATAGATCTTCTGATGTCAAAGTTGCGGTATTATGGTTTTGACAGTGAAGCAGTACAGTGGTTCAACAGCTATCTTACAAATCGTTTCCAGTATGTGAAACTTAAGCGAAATGACGGAACGAATTTAACATCTACTAAAATCGCGTTGACTAGAGGAGTACCTCAAGGATCAATTTCAGGACCGATCCTTTTTATTTTATATTCAGCTGATATGCGAAACTGTATAAAACATTGCAAGTTTCATTTCTACGCCGATGACTCACAGTTATATATTTCATGCAAGCCATCCGAGATCGATAGTGTCATAGCTAAATTAAATGAAGATCTTGCAAGTATAGCCCGTTGGTCCGATTCAAATTGTCTACTACTTAATCCCCTTAAAACTAAGTACATAATATTTGGAAGCAAACCTCAGCTTGCGCAAATTAAACCGTCAGTTAGCGTTAGGCTTATGGGTAAGCCTATAGAACGTGTTTACGAAGCTCGTAATTTAGGCTTGCTCATGGATTGCAATTTGCATTACGAAAAGCATGTGGCCAAGTCAATACAAAATTGCTTTTATAAATTAAAAATTTTGTATAGGATGAGACCCTACATAAAAGAATATTTGCGCATCCAACTCGTGGAGTCTCTAGTTTTATCCAAATTGAACTATATGGACGTGGTTTTTGGCCCTCGAATACTAGCGCGTACACAGAAACTTATACAAAGGGTCCAAAATGCTTGTGCTCGTTTTTGTTTTGATATTCCGCCAAGAGCTCATGTGACCCCATACCTCAACAAACATTCCATTCTCAAAATGAAACATCGACGTAAACTACACCTAGCATGTTTATTGTTTGGTGTAATTAAATATAATCAGCCTTCATATCTCTATGAGAAACTGAATTGGATATCCAGTCGTAGATCCCAAGAGACTCGTTTATGTGCACCTGTCCTATCCACACAACGTCACAGCTCAGCCGCCTTTAGAGGCAGTTTCCGGTATGCAGCTAGTAAATGCTGGAACAATATCCCACCACCGGTGAGGAACCTGCAGAATGTTACAACTTTTAGATCTAAACTAAAGATAATTATTACTGCACATCAAATTCAAGAGGAAACTCATAAACATGATACGAGTATTATATAGATTAGCGTTAGATATAGATATATATAGATATATTATGGAAGCTTAAAATAAGTACTAAATAATATAATAACTACCTTAGCATAGAAATACCAGTGTCGTCAATTATAGATTATAGTAATAGTAATAGTAGATAGCATTAAGTTAACTTTGTTCTGTAGTGTTGTGCTGTGTATGTGCCGGTATCGTGACAATACCAAACGGGTCCAACGGAAGACCAGCGCTGGTTAGCCGCCGGCATCATGCTGAGTTGGGGCCCATTTGTGGCTATATACTTGTTTCTTGTTATATATATTTATTTTTTGTGTTAATTTTGTAGTCACAAATAAACTTTATTTTCTTTCTTTTCTTCTTTCTTTCTTTTCTATCCTATGTACTATATACTATTCTATAACCGAAATAAAGTCGCGAGTGAAAATAGTTTTTTTTTAAAAACCGAAATCCAAATATCCGTATAACAGTACCATGACAACGTTATAGCAGCCCTGCCCAGGCCTACTATTCAAGAACCCCAGTAAAACAATTCACCTGTTTTTTTTGTATGGACTCTCGTTAACATAACGCTCTAAATCCGCTCAGTTTAACAGCTTACAAACATCTAGGCGTCTGCAATGTTGGTTATAGTAAATTGTTAGAATGCTAGAGACAATATTATCCGTTCACCTTTAAGGAAAACAATGTTCAAGCAGCTCACCTACATGGTTCCCTCACTACATCACCTCACTACATTACCTAGTCATGGTATGATTTCATTCAAAACTGTTTAAGCCATGTTTAAGAACTGCACGGAATTTGCATGGTTTTTAAAAAGCTCATAGTAACCTCCCAGGTTTTGTTCTCAGCGCACGGATTGGCATCTCTCTAGGGCTACGTTCCGGGAAGCGCCAGCAACGCTCACAACTGCTCTCGCTGCTCGCGCCCTGGTTTGCCGTTCCCTTTGGTTGACAGTGACAGCTCGCAATGATCACGTAGACCCACCTAAGATCCGCGAGCGTTGTGAGCGCGGCGTGAGCGTTTTCGGTGACGTCATTGATGACGTATCGAGCGCCGCGAGTGTTTTCGGTCCTTCCCGGAACGTAGCCTCGATATCTATGGCATGTCTGCATGTATGAGCACAGTCAAATGGAAGAATAATGTTCGATTACGGAATCGACGGAAGGTAAATTCTATAAATACTCCAACCCAATTACTATTGTAATCAAATATAACAATTTAGCTATAGAGTTTCACGCGGTTTCACGCCTGCATCGGGCATAAGTAACCGCAAATAAACTTTGTAATGAGTTTCTCATGAGGTTGAGAAATACGGACATAACATTTGACCTACATATTTATGATCGGATGCTGACATGTTTTTTTATAGTGCTAGTATTGACAAGGATGATTGCAGTGTAAAAAGGTTTGTTTTTTTCATCATAACGAATTAAAATATCAAAATTATGGCTCTTGGCTCGCCAATTCTATCTCAGGTCACCAAAATATTTCGTGACATAGTTCTTCTTTAAGCTCATCTTTAAATATATTTGATAATATATTGATTATTTGAAGTTTTACGTGATACAGCGATCCTCACCCCGAGACATAGATTTTTGAATCTATGTAGATAATTTATTAATGGCTTGCTATCGAAACTTTTTGACATTATTGGTATGCTGTAAACTATTACTTTGCTATAGTGGCGTACCTCGGTAATCTGATTACAAAATTAGTTTCCATCATATTTTTATGGTTTATAGGGAGAAAAAATATTTAAATGTGTTTATTTATTGTGATTTAGCTAGAAAACCACTGTATTGATGATTTGATTGACAGAAGTTCAATCTTGTGTGAGTGGCAACATTCGCAAGCCGCAGCCATACGACAGCGATGCAACTGCTATACAACTGCGATTGAGAACTAGGTTCAATAGACTACCGAAGTGGACATCAAAGGCTCGATCGCAGAAGCGCCGCAGTAGTGTGAAGATTGCTCAATAGCTAAGAGATTTGGGCCCCTGGCAGTGCGGTGGTACCAACCAAGAGTCTTAGTAAGGCTTTTGGTAATGTTTGTTTAAATAAGTACTTTTGCACAATAGATTGGTAGATATTAAATACAGACTAGAATACAAACAGCATCGAAAGCAGGTATTACGATAAATCATTAGTATGTCCGAGCTGTTTCTAGTTTGCGTCACATTATAATGTTGTTTCCAAGCACTTGACAACGAAATAAAGTTAGTGAAGCGTCTTGAATAACTTTGTAGTTGAATGTGAGCCAAAAGAGGTTGATTTAGCAGAGAAGTAATGTCCTGGCTGTTTACGGAATCGTAAATTATGGAAATTAGATTTACCTCCCTTTATAATGTACATCGGTACTTACTATTTTTTTATTTTTTTTATTGGGTAATAAGTAACACAATTTGAAAATCATAAATATAACTTATATAATAACATAAATGTTTTAAATGTACGATATGTGTGTTGGCGTCCGGACAAGAAATTCTGTTTCCCGGATACCAACCTCTTCCCGCAACAAGATTATTTTAATAGTTAGCAGTAGGTGTACATAATTAATTTAAACAATAATTACCGTTTGTTAAATTCTACATATAAGTTTGGTAAATGAGTATTACAGATTCAGTAGTGGGTATCAATTATTAAGACAAGTAATGTGATATGATATTTACCCGGTTGAGAATATTTGGTAAAGAAAGTGCTATCTATGGTACTTACAATTTATTTTATGACATGATATGACATATAGATTATGATTCATTCTTTGTGCTACTGTTTTTGGTAGGTAACCAAAAACCTTAGCACAAACAATTTACGAAGAAGTTTTCGTGTCGTAAGCGTCAACACGTCACCCTTCGGCGTACAAACTGTAAATTATCTGTGTCACAGTTGCCCTAGATAATTGACAGTTTGTACTGTTTGACGTGAATGGCGCGTTATGTTACACTTACGCAGTTATTCCTGCTAGGCACACTGTACTATTCGTTACCAACTTTATGCTTTTTATTTCATATAAAATTGTTTTTCGTATGTAAGTTTCTTTAGCATACGAATACATATTAATGCATGTACTTATTAAAATGGCAGATTACCAGTTACCACCATTAACATAATTTACATTAAGTAATCATGGCCACCGTAACTTCTAAGTAAGCAATTAAATTACACCATTAGTCATAATATTATTCCAATTATATGAATGTCCATTGTATCAAATAGAGATTAAGTCAAGAAGTAAGGCCTTGCATATAAACACTGCTTCAGTTTAAATAACGCCATTTAGTACGGCGAAAAACTATTTTGCTGTGCGCTAAAATATATTTATAAATTTATTATTGTTATGTACTCGTAACTTGATTGGCAATTCCATTCACAAACATATTATATTACACATGTACGGGCGCCTGCAATAAGATGTATACATTTCACAATTTTCAAAAGTGCGTCAGCATTCCCAGTTTCATAAAAAATACATAAAATATAATCTAAAATGAAGTTACTTACATTATTTGACTGCTTAAAATAATCCTGAAGGTGCAAGTTGGTAGCCGGCTATAAGCAGCAGCAGCAGACGACGTGTCGTCGCTTCATGTCGCCGCGACACGTCGTCGCTTCATGTCGCTGCAATCATGATTTCGATCCTGACTGCAGACGGCAACTGTACATGGCATCAACCATTTAAAAAGCGATATGAAAGGTTTAGTTTAAAATCTTTTCAGTCGTTTTACTAGGTAGAGGTACCCGTGAGCGGCACTACTGATCTTCGGCCGAGCGACAGTAGCTTCGTGTCGCTAACTACGAATGGTATTTCATAGAAATACATAGAAACCAGTTGTGTCGTGACGACACGTCGTCTGCTGCTGCTGCGTGTAGCCGGCTATCAACTTGCACCTTTATCATATGTTACCTGTATCATAGTTTTGAATATGACGGAATGTATAATTATATTATCTTATCACAGGGGACTATACCTAACTATGATATAAATAGGTACGTATATTAGCTTAGAACTGTGCCTGAAATGGACTTGTGAAAAGGGCTACGACAAAGAGAACATATTTTTTTAATTACTAAATCATTTGCTATAAAACAACTGTTTAATAAAACTAAATTTCAACAAGCTTATATATTTTCGTGATAGACATTTTCTAAGCGCTTCTTAGAATAACAAAGATTTTAAAAGAATATACACGTAATTTGTATAATTACCAAAAAAAAACAGCACTATATGCTGCTGGTACTTAATACATACATGGGAAGAATATTTAAAACTACTTTAAAAAAAAATCCCACATAATCATCAATATTTGGTCAAACGTCTAGATTGATTCACACCTACAAATTTTATTCTAGGCATTTCCACTATTCATTAAGATATACTACATGCGCGCGGTTTATGCATGAAACTTAACACCCCTACATAGAAATGTATCATTCATAATCATAACATTCGGCAAACTCGCGTCTCGCACCCTCCGCCCTGCCACCGCGCGGCCTTTGTTTCTTCCGAAAACGAACGAACGAAAGCCGAAAGTCGACAATATCTTTCACACCGAACGCTCGGGTGGGGGGTGTAAGAAAGAGTAAGAGAGATATTTTTTCACTGACGCGACTCATGTGTTTTCATTAATAAGTTGTACATAGGCATGTAGTATTTTTGTTAAGATGGTGTCCATACTTTTAGATGGAATTTTCGAAAATTTTAACAATTAATAATTATTTCACTGTGAAGTAATAAAAAATTTTGACTACATATCTACAATGTATTAACACTTTTGTACCGCCCATTTTTTTTTTGGTAATTATACAAATTACGTGTATAAGTACATCTTAATAAATTTCATTTCTTGCCATTGAACGCAAACGTAAGAAAGAAAGAACCTACGTAGCGTAGCGGTTATGTTTTCATCGAGGTACTATCGAAAGTTATAAAGAATATAATTGCGTGGGAAAACCTGTAAGTCTAACTTATGTTCTGATATTAAATTTCAATTATCCCACTTTCGACATTATGTCCGCTTTCAGCAACCCACGCAGGTTGTAAGAATCTGTGTTTTTGACCCAATCGTATGGTTCGAGGTATGTAGGTGCAGAAATATGTTCCAAGTCTCGTAAGTTTTTTTTTGTATGAGACCAGTGGGTCTAGCACGAAAACTTATGTATACACATACACGTTGTCGTTTCGCTGACGTATACAGCACAAACTATGAGTTTTCTGTGCTACAATTATTGTACTAGATAAAATATAGTTTGTACTGTGGGCCGAGCACGAACAAATGCCTAAGTGTAAGGTAACGTTTACAAATTACCTTTTTTTATAAATAAGTTGTGACATATTTTTAATTGACATGAAGTATATAATATTGAAATTTTTATAATTGAATTTGAGTGCTATAAATTTAATATAATTATTAATTATGTCATTATTAAATTGTATATCGTATTAATAATTGTAAATCATTATGTATTCTTTAATTTCAAATGTGTAAATTTAACTAATTGACAATATTTTGTGTGCCAGTCTATGGTGGAACATGCAGAACAAATGTATAAAAAAACATCTCATTGTAACCATGTTTCGTACAATAAATCGATTTCTTTCTAATTTCTTGATTTCTAATTTCTACCTTTGCCCAGTACATTGCCAGAACTTTTCACTTCTGTCCCCATGAATGCTTATATTTTTTATTGGGACTTATTATTCTGAACCCGATTTCTGGGGTTTTATTAACAGAACACTTACTTCTTATACATTTTATATAGTTGTTTATATCTTAAAAACCTAACCTAGTTTACTATGTATATCTAGACAAAACCTAACTAACTTTGTGAGGAACTACCTGTTGAATCGCGCTAAAAAGTATACCCTATGTGATTATTCCAGACACTAACTGTCTATAATTAAAATTTCATCCAAATCAGCAGGCCTAGACCAAATTCAAACAGGCGTGTTTCCGCACACGCTACAGACAAAAATCACACATGTGTCAAAAAAAGCGCGACGTCACGTGACTTTTCCACAGGTAATGTCAACGCGTTTGGCGTTAACGATAACAGAAACATCTGTTGTCTAGGCCTGCTGCTCCGATTCTATCGACCTGCCCCGTCTACGCTCTAATGTAATTTAGAAAAAAGAGGTGAAAAATTTTAAGTTTGTTTTTTTCAATTTACATAAAAATTCAATAAAACTATAAGAAATAACGGATTAGTTAATTTATTAATTAGTTAATTAATTTAAATAAATAGCCAAAAGACTGGTCCTTGCCTCGGGAATCTAAGAGCAGGTGTGTACTTTGCCCAACAATTGAGCCTGGCAATTCAACGAGGCAATGCGGCCAGTGTTCTAGGAGCATTACCACACGCTGGTGATTTAGACGGTGCTTTTGTTTTGTAATAATATTATGAACTAGGTTTATCCTATAGTACAGACGTGTAAATGAATAAAAAATATTTACAAATTAATTAGGTTTGATTATGTAATTATATAAATCACAGTGAAAACCGTAGAATCCGTGGCGTAGTTTAGCACGAGTTAGCGGAAATACCTATAGACCAGCGCGTATAAGCGACTTTATATCAATATCTATATATCTATTTATATAAAATAAGTGTCTGTTTGTAATTCTTAATAACCAGCTTTTCACTAAATGGATATGAAATATACGGTACTTACATTTTATCAAATTTGTGTCTGTTTGTCTGTCTGCATGTTTGTTCCGGCTAATCTCTGAAATGGCTTGACCGATTTTAAAGGGACTTTCACTGGCAGGTAGCTGATGTTATAAGAAGTAAAGTAAGGAACTTTATAAAAAAAAAGTCTCTGCCTGTTTGTCCTTATCACGGCTGAACGGATCTTAAAAAAAATTGTCAAGGTTTATATCCTGGGGAGGCACATTATGATACTTTTCATCATCACCATCATCCATAACCACGCGCGTGAAACCTCACGGCACAGTTACTATTATATTATGTTTAAGGATAATTTTCAAATCGATGCACATTCTGAATTCGCCTATGTTAGCCAATATGTGTGTCCAATCATTGGCTGCGTTCCGTTATGTTGTAAAATAACTTATTGGGTTCGACATTCATTAGTACTTTGGTTACGATTGAAAGTTAAGTATGGACATAAATGTGTAGAATCTACTTTATTTTACTTGCTCGTGTTTTTGACCGAGTAACAGAAACGAGGGCTGCATAGCTAGTACTTTCCATACTAAAAGAAACAAACTCTTTTCTACCTCTTAACATTGTCCGATTTCAGTGATTTTTTTTCATGTAATCATGACATTGTTTACTCTGCCCGTACGTTTATTTGATTCAGTTTTTCAGTTCTAAGAAAGGAAATTTATAGTACTTTGAAATACTGAAAAAATCAAACCGTACGACATAGTAAACAATGTGGTGATTGCATGAAAAAAATCACTGAAAACGGACAATGTTAAGAGGTAGAAAAGAGTTATTTATTTTAGTATGGCAAATTTACTCTCATCTGTCCATATTTTAGTTAGGTTATATGTTCGTCCTCATGTACAGATCGCATTTTTCAAACAATCTTGACGAAACTTAGTATGCATGTTCTACTATTCAATATATTTTTCAATATATTTATTTGCGCTCGCGAAGTTTACTGTTTGCAAAACTACTAGTATTATATTAGGTACCTATAGTTCATCATCATACACATATAAGATACAGATACAGTTATAGACACATAGTTTTATATATATATATATATATATATATATCTTTTTCTAAAACAAAAATAATAAATAAGTAGTTTGTCACTTACAGTTCTATTATTTTTATGACAGCCAAACCTCTTTTTATGTATATAATATCATTGATGACAGCAGTATTTTGCATTTTGTCTTCTAACGTTTAAGCTGGCTGATTGTTTTTTTAAGCACCTATAACTCTTTATAATATCTTAACGATAATAAAAAACCATTTTATTTCTAGCCGGATTCCTTCAACAGGGTAAGAACTCTAGAAGAGGTATATTTTATGATTTAGGCTGTTTAGACAGCCTTTTTCAGTTTTTATACATCTTTTACACCGTCAATGACAGCCACTAAACAGCTAATCTAACACTGTAGGTTTTATCATACTGGAGAAGTGTTTGTAAAACCAATTTAAAGACTCTTAATACAGACTTGAGAGTACGCGAAGTAATCCACCTATTCAACAGCATGTTTTATGTTACTTGGGATAGCATTATCTTCTACTTCTAACATCAGCTATTTGCTATTGAAAGTCCCATTAAATTCGGTCCAGCAGTTTCAGAGATTAGCAAGAACAAACAGACAGACATAAAAAAATGTTTTTTAGTACCGTATACACATTCACATGCATTTAGCCAAAAGCTGTTAATTTTGAATTACAAACGGACACTTCAATTTTATTTATCTGTATGTATAGAAGAGGAGCATAGCAGTATAAATCATATAGTAGTAAACTATAACTCTTAAATTTTTAAAGTATCGGTATATATTGAGACTTGATTTGTTACACAAGTTGAACAATGCCGTAATTGCTCTAATAAATCACTCCAATCCACTCCACAAGACAACGTAGGTGAGACAATCTTTGACTAGTAGAAAAGCAACTTTTTTAATAGATTTTCCGTTTGAAAGGGCTATTATCTTCCCACGACAGTAGTGATCACGCCCACTAGGCACGTACTAACTAGACTGGGCCACAAAACAAGCGGGAAGGCGGGCCTGTAATAAAAATGTGATATCTTTTAAAACATGCCAAAATGTGTAACATTTGTAATTATAGCTGGGTGGCAATACAAAATACTAAAATGTATAAGAATTACAATTTTAGAGAGAAAAATTCACATTCTCGGACGGGATTCAAACCCGCGTCTTCCGATTATCCGTGTCAGATGCTACCACTAGGCCACCGAGGCTTACCATCCGATTGTTGCATTTTAACTGTCTAATGTTAAACGTCGTATGGGGGCGGAGCGACATCTATTGAGCAGCTTGACAGCATTATCCAACCGAAGCAAGTTTCTTTAAATATTTAACTTACTTAAATTAACTTGGACATCTAAGTTGGCTATGGTGGGACTGTCATAAAGACGATGTGTACAAGCCCCTAAAATAAAAAAATAGATTAAAAAAGACATCTAAGACAGATTGTAGTAAGACTCGAGTTCGAATCCCGTTCGAGGATGTGATTTTTTCTCTCTAAAATTGTAGTGTTTGGTCTCGCCAAGCAGGCGTTAATGCTTTAAACATTATATAATAAAAATGTATGGAAATTGTATATTTGATACAATATTTGATAGCACATTTTTCGATATCTGTAATATGGTAATTTTAAAAAGAATTAAAAGGTCCTTCTCCCTATATTTTAATGAAATAAACTTTAAATTCGTTTTTATTTTAAAAGTATTGCTCAAATATTTTAAAAGTGATTTCCTTGGGGCCCAGTGTATACAGTGATCCGTACCACTCGTCTTAATATCACAGAACGACTGTTCTTTATCGTGTATCTAATGCTGGTGTTACACACACGAGAAGAGAAAGACTGACGCATTTGGAATAAGTTAAAACTATTTTAATTTTACATGTTTTCTTTAAGTGTATTACAAGCCACATAATCACTAAACAGGACTAAAAATGTTTTATTAAAAAGTTTAGATTTAGGAGTGGCAACTATGGGAGTGCCATAACCACATAACGCCTAAAATCTTTGAATAAAAATATTTACGTAATGCTTTCACGGATGAGCATTTATATTATTATGATATGCATTGAAATGTGTCTTTAAATTGAGCTCATGGGGTACGGTGTTAATTCAAATATTATGAAAAAGTTGTATTAGCTTCTAAACTGTAACCTGAATCAGTACTTACATTAATCGTAAATTATATTACCCATTCCATTAAACTGTGTTGGTACATTATACAGTACATTATTACTGTATATGTGAGGTAAGCAAGAAAAATAGTAAAAAAATAATTGTGTGTAATTATAGCAAATCCAACCGTGTGTTTTTCGTTTTGTGAATACATTCATCATCATTAATCAGTCATTTTATCTGCGGTATATGAGGTGCAACTAGCAAATTATAAATAATTGGTTTAGAGTCATATTCGAATTATTAACTAAATGTAAATCAACGCCTTCATACTAGAGTTCTCTGTATATTACGTATATGATATTTAATTTAGTGGGCTAATACTATGTGCTAGTTCAGCAACGAAGCTTTTAATTTGTATAAGTGTTGCTTTTTTATGTTCAGTTTGCAGAAGTTTTGACGCGATAACTACTTATAAATCAATGAACGCCGGCTGCACGCACGAAAAAGTATGACTCATTGTCACGTTCCGCCCGAGTCGAGCGTTCAAGTGAGAGTGCGGAACAAGCGGTAGAGAGGCACGATCGGCTTAAACGTTCGGCTTGTTTTATGACCCTATCACGTAAAATTATCGTCTGTAAACTGACTTTACAGACAACTTTTTTTTCAGGAATTTCTGTTTGTAAGATTCTATAATTGTAGATTTCATGTTCATACAACAAGAAAATAGTTATAGTCTGACTAAATAGTAAGAGCATTAGACGCAAGTGCAGCCCCAGCATGAGTCACAGAGACATGAGCACAGTCTCTTATCTATTCCGAGTTCCAAGTGCGGAAGTCATTCTACTTGTCTCGGATTATCTCTGAAACTGCTCGCCTGATCGCGGTACCTTGTTCGGAGGTAGCTGCATTATCACGGGCCTGATTTGTCAGGGACTGGCTGACAAGTGATAAAATTATAGCAGTTAAAGGTAGAGTAGAAAAGCGGTTTCGTGTTATTTACATACGCTCTGTCAATTAAGAAAATAAACCAGTAGGTCTTAATCTTAAAGTATTGCTATACTGATCACTTTCCTAAGGCAAATGAATTCGTTAACCGACGAGGTTTATTATGAAATAATATGATGACTTCGTCCGCGTAGTGTGCTCGGCATTTGGCCTCACCATAAACTCCCATCTTTTCTTTGGGTTTTCTTTAATAAGAACCTTCTTCCGACAATAATTAACACAACACAAAAAGAATTAGCGAGATTGTTTCTTCCGTTCTCAAGTTATGTGACCAGGAGAAATAGTTTTTATATTTATAGATAAAAGTATGATTGACTACTTGACAATAAAAAAATTGTGGCACAGTGGCCCGAGCACGAATATTTGCTAAAGTGTAACGTTTACGTATCGTTGACGTATACAGTACAAACTGTCATTTATCTAGTACAATAGAGACACAGAAAACTCATAGTTTGTACTGCATACGTCAACGATACGATGGCGCTACACTTTAGCAAATGTTCGTGCTTGGGCCACAGATATCTCAAATACATTATAATTAGTACTCACGGGATGTACACCACGATTAGGCGGGTTTTTGGAGTTCCCGATATTTCGGCGCAGTTACATGCACCATGTTCACGGGTAGTCTGAATATGCGGGTAGATGTGAAAAAAGTTCGCAGTTTTAAGAGCAGACAAAACGGTCTACCCTCTTTCTCACTCTTTTACTGCGGACCTACCACTTCTAGTGGTAGGTTGTCTAAAAAGGATTAACAACCGTCCGAATACTTTTTCGCAAAATATTCGTGAATGGCCTCTTATCGACGTGTTTCGGTAAAATAATAAAGCAGTTTCCGAGAAAATAAGAGAAAATTATAAATTCGAGAATTTAGGCTAAAGTGCGTGCACGTCAATCGGCCTGGGAAAGTATCGAGTACGCTGACGTCATTGCACTCATTGGACGTTGCATAATGTTGTCAGTTTGAAGAGATTAACTTTGCCACAGATAAGATAGAAACCTTGCCAGTCATGGTTATGTAATTGGCCCTAAAAGAATGACGAATGTCCGGTAGATCTGTCATATTTTAACAATACCCACGCAGTAAGGTTCTATATAAGGCCAATGACCTTGCCTATACAAATTATGTAGGTTTGGCTTGCAACATATAACCGAATTTAAAACTTTTACTACTTAGTAGTAAAATAAAATTTGTCACCTTTGTTACCCCTCAGGGAAAGAACTCAAGGGATTTTTCTCTGATTGAGGGAGGACCTATTGGTACATTGGCCAGCCATACACCTATAAAACATGAATTTTGGAAACTTGTACGAGTACCTAATTAAATGTTGACACGGGACTATAGCAACGAGGCGACATATCCAAGCAAATGCTCAGAGGTTACAGTATAGTTTGACAAAAACAAACCGTAACACCTTGATAATAATTAAATCAAATTCAAAAATCTGTCTAAACCAAATCATTTCTGCATGTTTAATGATAATGTTTTTTTAGAAAAATATTGATAAAACATAGTATTTTCCAAGTCCGTCGTAAATTTTCAGTTATAACCATTTCGCTCCATCAATATTTATCAAAACAAAAATAAAACCGACTGATATTATGATATTAGCTTATTTAGCCAATATATCTACACCTCACTATTTTTTTGTTGTGGTATAAAATATAGCTATAATTTAAGTTTCTCCATAATATAATTTTATTTATTTATTTAATAATTTAATTAAAATATAATTTAAATCTGTCTCAACCAACCATTGTTCATGCAAAGAATACGTATTATTTGCGAACTCACACAAATGTATATATGTAAAACTTCAATATCCCTACTCTTGTTTATATTATTTATGATACAGTATTATATGTATCATACCTTATGTTTGTTTATGATATATGAGTATGTACCCTACAACGTTTGTATGTTATTTTCATTGTCACTGCTGCACTATCTTCTCCACTTATTGGTCACAGCTGAAAACCAGCGTTGGGTGTTGGTAACACACCCAACTCATGCTGAGCTGAATACCAGTTAGGTACTTGTCAAGTATTCAGGCACATGAGACGAGCGTAGTGTACGTAAATCCGTAGTCTCTGCCTGCCTTCCCCTCCAGGGTTCAGGCGGTGCGTTATGTAAGTGTCTTTATGTTTCATGTTTGTTCCACCTTGTTATTAATTTGTTATATGTCGGCTCTGTGTTCTGTATATGTTTAAGTACCTAATAAAAATGTTTCTTTCTTTCTTCTTTCTGATATTATGATGCGTAAACTGACTTGAAATAACTTAATTTATAGTATAGTTCAATAGTTATTCATTTTAGTAATGTGCCCAAATTTATTTTGGGTGTACCGCCCCATTTGTAGCGTAAATGATATGAACGCAATTTCCTCTTTCTCTTTTCTCCTTTCAGTAGGAAGTTAATTCAAATTCAATTTAATTAAATTAAACTTTCTTGGATAATTTTGTATCGGCCTACATAAAGTCGCACGATTATCGGCCCTATTAGTCTTAAAAATATATAACTGAGCATTTTATTAGTTAAATAACCACTTAATTCTTATGTAATTAACCGTTTGCCTGATTTTTGCTTTTTTTTAAAAAGTATGTTTAAGGTATTTAATTTAGTCTGTTTTTTGTGTTAGAATGTGAAAATGTAATTCTTATTGAACTTTGAGTCTTAAATAGCTGTCAGTTAGACATCAAGTGGTTGATGACTGATAATGATGTTGAACCATCAGCCCAATCGACTACTGATGGAAAGGCATTTCCTCATGAATGATAATAAGCATGCTCTCTTTTCATCCACTTAAAGCAAATTAAGATATGTCGGTTCTAGATACTACGTTTGTTTTTACTTTTTATTTCTTTCTTCTGCGTAAGACACTTATATTATGCATCCCATGGATAATTTTTCGATTTTTAAAGCATAAAGGCCTGGTTAGCAAGAATTTTACAATTTTAGATAGAAATATTATGTCTTCTCGGATGAGATCCGACCGAACCCACATCTTCCGATAATACGTGTCAGACGAAGATTTGACAAGCTTTACAAATTATCAGTTTCTTTATAGGATAGGTTGGCAAACGAGCAGGTGGCTCACCTGATGGTAAGTGATCACCATCGCCCACGGACATCCGCAACACCGCAGAGGTCTCGAGGACACGTTGCCGGCCTTTGAGGAAGGATTAGGCTCTGTTCTTGATTTGAAGATTTTAATATGTACTTACTTATGATTTACTTTTTGTAAATTAAATTATTATTAATTTGTATTTGCACAGATTTGAGCTAAATAGTTACCACCTTTAATAAAAAAAATACTGGCTGGTAAGTTGCCATAGTAAAATAAATATAAAAAGGTAGAAAAGCGATAATTTAATCTTCAGTTGTTTTGTCGAGTGACTAATTATAATTTACGTTTATCAGATATTTATAAAAAATAGTTACTTGGATTCAGACACGTATCTAGGAAGTTCAGATATGGATAGGTATAGCGCATGGTTTTATTAGAGAAGAGAGAAAAAAGTAGTGGAAATCCTTTTACTATGCCTTTTACTTATATTCAAAATGAGGCTCAGAATATCTACTTTCGATCAAAACAAATCTACTTTTACAGCCGTAAATAATATAAGTATATGTTACCTAATGTTAGTTATCAACTACGGAACACAGATTAGCAGGGCACATAATATCATGTTATTGACAACAATTTTTCTCAATTTTTTTGAAAAAAGAATTGTTTTACCAAAAATAGAACCGACTTCACAACACAAAAGGTGTAAAATAACTTGTTAAAGTCGGTTGGTATCATGATAGTTCAAAAGTACCTATTATGACAATTCACAATATTGTGCGCATGGTAACGACTTCGACAAGTTATTTTAAAGTTTTTGTACAATTTTGGTGTTGAAGTCGGTCCCATGCTTAGGTAAAAAGAAAAATTTCACCTTTTTTGGTGACCCTTGCTACTTACGAGATCAATTGTCACCGTCAATGACGATATCATCTAGATAGGCGTAACACTTTCCAATTTTTAGAGTGTAACTAAAAACTGCTTGAACGAACTTGATGTTTAAATGGGACCACCTCGGAAGTATGATGTAGCAAACAAAAAAAAAACAATTTTGATTATCGGTCCACAAATGGAGGAGAAATCAATAAACATATACAAAACCATACAATCGAATATATACCTCCTCCTTTTTTGAAGTCGGTTAAAAAAGTGACGTCGGCCTTTTTGTTAAAATACCGTATCAATTTCCACGGTATAATTTTAATTGCATATTTTCGTAATAACCAAGATTGGAGAACGGTCCGGTTTCACTCCGTTCCCTTCGAGAAAATAATGCGACTTTTATGTTCTAACGAACCCATAAATCTTCCAAATGCACGTCTCGCCACAGTTTCCGCGCCCTATTAATAACCGTGACAAATTATGTAAACAGATATCACTCTTACACTGTGTCTCAACTAAACAACGGTCCAATTCTAATTCTAATTCAAATTTAATTATTTGTAAGAATTTTTGGCACAATAGAAATTGACTCTTAAAGTCTTCTTCTAAAAGATCTATCTATCTAAAAGATTTTTTTTCATGCAATCTGCACATGCCCGTACGTTTTGATTTTTTCAGATTTTCTAAGTTTAAACATAAATATATTACTTCGAAATACTGAAATAATCGAAACGTACGGGCATAGCAAAATATGTGTCGATTGCATGAAAAACGAAATCACTGAAATCGGACAAAGTTAAGAGGTACAAAAGAGTTTTTTGTTTTGGTGTGGACAAATACCAGCTATATGCAATCCTCTTAATGCTAAGGTTCCGTCTAAATTCTAATTAAAACAAGCGCAATTTGAAAAATTTAATACTGACTTCCATTCTATTACTTTGGTAAAAATCAGTTATTGGAGTGTAACTCAAAAACAACTGGACCGAATTTATTAAAATTCGGTCCATTAGTATCCAGTAGTTTTTGATAATTTTGATTATTACATGTGAATCACCAGCTTTATTCTTCTTTCTGTTCTGACCAGCCTGATCGCAAACCTAGGCGATATCGTAGTTTATAGAATAGAATAGAATAATAATTTATTGCTACAGAAAATAAAATAAATGACATACAATTTCTTACAAACAATATACAACTTATAGCAAAAGGAATACACTCAGTTTGAGTTATGGCCACACCGGTCAAGGAGCTACCATAACACTGATTTTCAGTGGATTCCTGAACTCGGGCTAAGATGTTCGCCGAGAAAAAAAGAGTATAAAAAAAGTTTCTATAATATACTTCATCATCAACCCATTTTGTTCCCACTGCTGGGACTCGAGCCTTCATCTCAGAGAGAGGAGTTGGGTCATAATCCACCACGCGGGCCCACTGCGGCTTGGTGGATAGGTTAGTGGCCAACCCATGTCGAAGTTTTCAGGCCGCCCGAAGGCTTTCAACATAGCCATACAGCGTAGACATACTGCGCGTGACTGTTGTTCGAAATTCATTTTACAGATTTTTATTTGAATACCCTTCACTGGATATAAAAGACTTTAGCCGTAACGGACAGTTGATGTAATTTTATTTGATATACGTTATAGTTGTTATATAATTTAAAATCTATACCAGCACTTGATATATCTATCAACTGTAATACTATAATTTTATATACTACTAATATTACATACTGTTCAAGTATCATATTTTTTTCGATATACATAGGTACAATGTTGTTTTTACAATTTAACACGGCAAGCAATGATCGTGTGCTATAGTATTATAGCTAAAAAATAAAGACACAAGTGCACCATACTCGTTTATATTATCAACACCTTGATCCGGTTAAGTTTCTCAACCAGAGGCAACCGTTACGTCGTCACATCACTGTCAGAACTGTCCATTAGAAAATAGAAATACACCGTCACCCAAAACCAATCATGTAATTAAGGGCTACTGTCCACTGCTAATTAAATTAATATAAATCGGCGCCATCGCACTTTCGTTATCGACAGACTGTTTCCGTGCGTCATTAGCATAGATCATATACGACTTTGTAGAGACGCGCTCTTCGATACTTCTGAAATAATGACAGAATTTGATCTTTTACGACCAAATTTATCATACTAGGAAAAGGTTTAAATTATGAATTGTTTATTTTAGATCGCAATCGAGCTCATATAGAACGTAAGAATAACATAATACTCACTATAATAAGGTATGTAATTATACTCCGTAGTTTATATTTTACGCTTAAGATTATTTAATTTTAAACCCTAAGTTTAATGTGCATTCATTGTTAATAATTTTTTTATTAATAATTAAACTGTTTAGAACGACTAAGCAATTGATCTCAATTATTTTCATATTAATTAATCACTAAATCATCACAATGTTATCTATATATATAAAAGCGAAAAGCTCATCACGAAATCTCAGAAACTACAAGTGCTAGGGGTTTCAAATTTTGCATGCGGGTTCTTTTTAGGACGTAGGTGCTCACTAAGACGCGATTTTATGAAATTCTACCCCTAAGGGTTCTTTTGGGGTTGATAGTTTGTATGAAACTTCGTTACTGCGAGTGCTAAAAGTTTAAAATTTTGCATTGGGGTAATTTTTTGGACTCACTAAGACGGGATTTTGTTAAATTCGATCCCTAATTGAAATCTGACCCATTGAAATCTGTAATTACCGTATCCCGCGAGGCCACGCGAGCGTAGGCGCTGGCGGGTCAGCTAGTTATTAATTTGTTGTGATGATTCCTAATTACGCTTTCAGTAAGCTACTGAAATTAAACTTTTCCGTAGAATATATGACAGATATTTCTCTTTGCCAACATAAATAATACGGTTATTTTACAAACGAAATGAATGATAATTTCCAGGTCAATAATATAGTATGAAATATACGGAAATTGATTGCATTTTTAGTACTAACAGTAGTTAACAACTAAGTAGTAGTACTTTTAGTCTAGTTCTGAAACATGAAAGTCTACAGTGCTAAAAAAATTACGAACCCAAGAGGTAGAGCTATATTTCAAATGATCTAAATGAATCAAAAGATGATGAACGAACCATTCGAAGACGATCTTGAGGACTGGATTTCGTTAGTCTGAGGTAGGATGTGGACATATTTAAAAGAGGCTTTTGTCAAAGATCAGTTTGTATAAAGAACAGTGCACAAACTGCCAATAACAATTGAAGTGAACGAAGAACAAGTGAAGTTTAGTTCCCATTGTCATAAAATTTTACAACATAAACAAATGCATACTTAATTTAATTTATTTTCACAACGATATCAATGTAACTGTTCTTGTGACCCTGTCCAGCATCCATAGATAACATAATCACTGGACATTACCATTAGAATGCGTTAGAGATCGCATTTCTCGACCGGACCACTTGTCCACTGTCCCTGAATAGGGCTTGGGGGCTGATTCTACTATTTGACAACGTTCAACAATCTATTCCGCTGCAACTGCAGTTCCACTCCGGTTGTTGTTCGATTATTACCCAAAAGCTATTCTACTATTTCTATACACAAATTGGAACGTAACGCCATCTTAAACACTACTACAATATTAAAAACACATTAAACACTACTTTAGATGAATGTGATTTAGCGTCGCGTCATGATCTATAGAGATAACAGAATATAAGGTTTTGATCGATCGTGACGTCAACAGATACGTAACTGCAGCTGGACTGTTTTCAAAAGCAGAATAAGAAAACGTATTAGAAGTCATAGTTCAGCTACTTAGTTAGCAATTTAGTTAGTTGAATTACCCCCCTGGTCTGTAGAGCTTTGCATACATACATAATATTAAGCCTTGACATACCGGATGAGTTCAGCAGTAATCACTCACATGACGCCCAGAAGTACTTACGTATACCTACGTAGTACTGCTATCTCAATGCACAGAAGTTGAGAATCTCATCTTACATCCAGCAACGAGCACGGTTGAAATCTTCAATTGTTAGTATACTAGCTGTGCCCCTCGGTTTCATGGTGGTGATGATGAAAAGTATCATATGTAACCTAGGGATGTAATCTATAACCTTGCAAAATTTTATTACGATTCGTTTTTTTTGTCGTTCTTATTGCAAAAGTGAAGATGTATAAAAAATACATTCGCAAACAAGTCAGAACTGTGAAGGATCTATTATCCTGTAAAAATTTGAATCCCATGACAACAACCTAATACAAGTGTAAAAAGATACATCCAATTTTGATAGGGTTATGTCATTACTTACAAGCATTTATTAGTAACTAACGATCATTGCTCGACTATAGAATAAGATTTTATGTTGAAATATACTATTATCAAGTAATTATTTAGCAACAAGTATGAAAAACTGAATTCACTCACGTAAAAAATACTCGGATCTTTCCAACTATAGTTTAACATCCGGTGGTATCGCACTGAGACGCAACCGCGAGCGTTCTGCACTCTCCTTGAAAAAGACCACCGGATGTGGTTGAAACTATAGTCAGAAAGATCTGACTTTTTTAAAGTTTTTTTTTATTAAAAATGTGTACAAAGTGTACAAAACACGTTAATTTCCATAATAATATAGCAACAAGTAATTAGTTGTTTATAAATACGAGTGTTAATCAGTGTTAATCACGAAGAAAACTGCAACTTTGGCTAACTCTTTAAGAAACTCCGCCACTAAGTCTCCCATTTATCTACAAATCTAACTTAACGTCTCATTCCGACCAACATCGGTTGAACTACTGATCTACAAACTGACCTCCCACTAACCAATTAAAATAACAACCATTAAACTCGTGTAAGCGCATAAACAAATCGTAAATCAATAGTCACGTATTTATGACAGCTGTCAACAATGGAGACCGCGGACAGACCGACGAAACAACGGTGAATTATTATATAGTTTAGACATCGAACACGCGGGCCTAATTCGGAAAGAGAAAGCATGTGGACGAAAAATGTTGTGGGCGGGTCCGATTGGGATTGAGAGTAGAAGATAATACGTGAGATAGACTTATGATAACAATTTGGAATTATTATAGTAGGTATTACTTTTTAAAGCACTAACGCATGCTTTAGCGATCTCAAACATTGAAATTTATAGAGAGAAAAATTCACATCCTTGGACGGGATTCGAACCCGCGTCTTCTGACTGGATTGGAATTACCTAAAATTTGAACGTGTTAATTTTTCTACCGACTTCCAAAACGGAGGAGGTAATCAACTCGAATGTATATATTTTTTTAAGTTTGTTAGGTACCTCATAACCGATTGGGACCGATTCTCAAAATTCTTATTTTGTTTGAAAGCTGGTGCTTCCCGTGTCCCATTATAATTTCACCATATTCGGTCTACTAGTTTTTGAGTTACACTCCAATAACTGATTTTTACCAAAGTAATAGAATGGAAGTCGATACAAAATTTTTCAAATTGCACTTGTTATACTAAACGGATTCTATATTAACTTACCAATGTATAGTTTATATTATTTTAATAGTAATAAATTACTATTCAAACTAAACTCTGTCAAAAAGGTTATTACAAAATTTCGGATTACTTGGAGGATAAAACAGCTTGGGACTGATCACTCCAGGATCTATCTACGCGTGTACTAAGATGTCAAAGTGTAGCGTGTCTTGCCCTACTGATACCATTATTATGGTATATTTTATAAGGCAACACACTGAAGCTAAAAATAAATAAACATTTGTTAAATATAAGTAAGTGGTGACAAAAAATATGTAAAAAGACAAGCCTGCTGAGTTTCTTGCCGGAACTTCTCAGTCGTGGACGCGTTCCGATCCAATTGTAGATTTAAGAAATAATAAATGTATTATGACAATTTCTAAGTGCCCTCGTAAGCCTATACATAATAAATGATTTGGTTTTGATTTAGATTTAGATTTTTAAGAGATGTTCTGGTGTTGGAACGACTAAAAACCGCTCTCTATTTCTGCAGTAAACTTTAGTATACTGAGATGATATTATTGGTTTCTACATAATTATGGTCGGAAGTTATAGACATGACATATCTAACTAGGAAAAAATAAATCGTCTCTGAGCCTTTTGATGGACCTTTGTTGTTTCACAGTATGGTCAAAAAATAAGGCAACGGATAGTTAATATCTTAGTTTTCATCGATTTCACTTCATCACTATTATTTATCTTCAAAATCTAATACTTATAATAAAGGATTAAAGGCCAAAAGTAAAAGACGTAAAATTATCAAATGAAAAAGAATATGTCGTTTTTGAAAACAAAAACCGCCTGTCTGTATGTAACGCATTATTTAAAAACTATCGCACAAGCTTATATAAAAGCCCAGAGCTCCCAACTATAAAGTTTTTATCTTGATCCATCACATACATACTAGATGGCAGATTGATCTCTCTAAGCTACACGGTCTCATATAAAACTGGGTTCTTGATTTTTTAAATTTATTTATTTATTTTTTAGCACAAAACAAATGTACAAGGAGGACTTAATGCTAAGTAGCATTTTCTACCAGTCATCCTGGAGGTGCAAGAAAAATTGTAGCGGTGCAGTAAAATAATATATTTGTAGAGAGATATTAAAAATATAATAAATTCTATAAACATTTGTATGGAACCAATAATGAAATAACAATATATAAAACATATAGAGAGTAACAGCAGTAAAACATTACATTTATCTATAAGATAAATATTTTCAAAACGAGACATATTTAATATACATAAAAGACAAAAGGTGGTGAAATTATTAATCAAGTAGTGTTTACGAGTACATTAGTGGGACAGATCAGGAACATGGGATCTGCGGATGAACTTTTCTAATGTATAATAGGCGAACTTTTTTCTTAAACGCATCCTTTGAGATCGACCTTTTAAGATCCATGGGTAATGAATTCCACAACTTGACGGCAACAACAGAAAACGAATTATCTAAAAACGTCGTACGGTGATGAGGAATAGAGAGTTGTAAGTTGGAGGATGATCGAAGTTCTCGCTCGTGAGAATGCTCTGTGAGAGAGTTCGTTGATTGGCTGGTCCACGCACATGAACTTCTACGGCACGGTTAAAACCTACTAGCTAGCTAAACTTCGGACTACTATTAAGAATTTATCTGACAGGAAAACCCAATAACTGACTGACCGGGGTATTGAACCCAGGTTCTGGATATTAAAAGCGGCGCTTTTCTCTCTATACTAAGACTAAGCAAAGGAAGCCGCTGACGGGTCAACTAGCATCCAAATAAGTTCCGAGTCTGGTAAATATATACCTGCATACAAAAACGATTCGTAATAGATAAATCTTAATTATCTACCAGATAGAGTTAATTTATATACTCTCAAACCTTAATATATCTTTCTAGACCCACGGCACAAAACTACGTCCATAAATTCCAATCATTGTTAACATATTTCTGGATTAAATTTTAGAATCGTGGGCGTATTAAATTTCAGCATAACAGAGTTTATAGTCTGTTAAACAGCTTTATCGTAAGTTCTACGATGAATAATGAATTTACGGTTTCAAAATGTATTTTTATTGACATCTAAGTGCTGTTTATCTTTTATTGGTACGTCGCAAGACTGGCTCTCAGACCAACAATATCTGTTTTGGCTTGAGCAAAGCGTAGAGATTGTAATTATTTCTCTAGAGACTAGCTGGCTTGCCAGCGGCGGTCTCTCTAGACTGGACACGAAGGCAAAGATATAAATTGAATTCGCCCTTAGCGGAAATTTCTAAACTCCTTCCTTAGTAGATGCTTACAACAAAACAAATTGTTGGTGCCGACTTCAACAAGTTATTTCACACTTTTTAGTGCTGAAGTTACTTGCATGCTTGGGTAAAAAAATTGTTACACTTTTTTAGTAACCTCAACTACTCACTGGATTGATTTTAATTCACCATCAATTACGATATCATCAAGATAGGCATAACTTTTCAGTTATTGGATTGTAACTTAAAAAACCGCTTGACAGAATTTGATGAAATTTAAATGGGACCACCTCTACTAAACAAAAAAATAATTATTAAAATCGGACTACTTTGTAAAAAGTTATGCGTGATCATACATTACAAAATATTTACGCGTCGATTTCAGAACCTCCTTTAGTTTTGGTTGATAAAAGACATCAAATGCCAATATGTCAAGTTTGTAAACCTCGTGCTTTATTTTTCACGTTTATGTATCAGTCAGCCAGTCACTGAAAACAATATAATTATATATAGATGTAACGTAAATTAAGTACCTATTTGCTGATTACTAATAATAAATTAATAACTAAAGCATACATTTGTCAACATTACTCTATTCACAAGTTTTAAAATAAAACTCTATTCCGTTTATTTCTCTGAGTACCTAAACCGTTTCTCTTTCAATGGCAATTATGAATCATACAAAAGAAAAGTAGCTGCAAGCACCTGGACAGTGACTATTTACATTATAGACGGCAGATGTCAAGAGGCGTTTCGTTCCGCCGACATGGACGAGCAACATCGCGAAATATGTGCGAATGTGTGCAAACTACTTTCAATATAACGGTCAGTTATGCACTTTACTAATTAAGTCAGTAAGTAAATTTACATTACGCCAAGTGGAGAGAGTACGACGCGAGGGTTGCCACTAGTCCAAAAAAATAAAAAAGCGATTATATTCCAATTTTGCAAGGAAAAATGACACGACACTGTCCGATCCGTTTACAGTACTATACATTTACTCACTGACCTGATGCTCAATCTATCTACTAAGTATATTTGTAATCTAAGATCGATATCATTTTTGATACAAAAATTACAAAATAAAACTTAAAATATTAAATTATAGGTACTGCCCCTCAATATACGATAAGTATATAGGTGCAAATATACATATTACGAATGCACTTACTATCCACACATTAAATGTGACAACTACACGACAGACATTACAACTCTAGAGAATATAAGTTCGATGGAACATTGGCTATCGATTCTGTACGGGCGTTAGTATAGTTTTGTATGGGACAAGTTCTCCTACGCAATAATGCATGGAAAGTTGAAGTATTAATTTGACTACTGGCTGTTATCTATGGAGACATGTGTGAAAAGTGCTTTACTGTTATCTATGCGACATATGCGTAGTTAAATATTAATTGAGGAAACCAATTTTAAGAATTACAAAAATTTCGTTAAGTATATCTTTTGTAATAAGGACATACTTATTCATACGAGTCCAATTACAAAAAAGAACTTGTTTTGAGACTTTGTCCATTGAACACTAATGTGTAAAACACCATTTCTGGAATAATCACGCTTTATTACTATACGAAAAAAAATATTTATAGAATTTTTTATGCCGTCTCTCTAAGCATGTAAATAAAATTAAAAAGAAAAATAATCTTTTTGTTCGACTTCAAGTCAGTCAAAGTATTAGCATACAACTGTTAAACCATTCAAACTAAATCATCAGTTTGCATGATTCGAGCATATTATGTAAATAATGCATCAAATGAAAATTTAATTACCGTATTATAATATTTATAACGCATAATTAGATGGTTTCACTCATATATTAGCATAGAATTAAATAACAATTAATAGGTATTAGCAAATTTAAGTTGTAGAATTAGGGACAAGAAAGTAGCTTTTATTATAATGATTTATTATACGTGAAGGGTCAGAGTTAAACAAATATCTATGCCGTTGGAAAGCAAATGGTGAGAGACCAGGTTACTTATTCAAGAAGTTAGATAGATAAACTCTTTATTGCAACACCACATTATAATCTACAACAAACAAATAAAAATACTTAAAATTAAGTGTCACAATGGGCGGTCTTATCGCCCAGAGCGATCTCTTCCAGACAACCATGCACGGAAAGAAATATGTATACAAGTACCGGTGGTGCATAAAACAAGTACAATATTGAAGACTTTTAAAATTAAGTTACAACATATTATATATATATATATACAGACTGACTGGTTGAACACTTTACATAAACAAGGACATGATAATTCATGGTCACATGAAACGTTTAAAAAAATAAAATTAAAAAAATACCGTTAAACTACAGAGGAAACCTTCATTCTATGAATGTGCTATAACTCGAAAATTATGGACACCGTCCGAACGGGGTTAATGACCCAAAGCGCCGCGCCGCCCGCGCCGCCAAAGGATGCCGCGATCGCCGCGATCGTCGGCCGCCCGCCCGGCCGCGCCGCGCTTTTATTACTACACGCGCGCCGCGAGTGACCATGTTTATTGTTTTGAGTAGACAATTAAAGTTAAATTAGGTAAATATTAGGCACCTATTTTTTTTTCTTAATTATCTATGAAAGTCAAATTTTTATTATAATGTACTTTAAAGACTCTACCGCCGCGTTCCAAAACATACAGAGCCTACCGAGAAGAAGCGGCAAGAAACTCGGGGCCATTCTTTTTATATTGATGTTTACAATGTTTCTACTTAGATACTACTAAAATTACATTTGCAGACAGCTTGCCAGTAGTGGAGTATACCAAGCATCTTGTCTTCTATATAATTTCGGACATTATAAGCTTTTTTACTAAAATGTTTTTACACTCAACTTAAATTTTTCCTCTATGAGCTAAGTTGTGTGTTTTGGGATTTTATTGTAAAAATGCACACAATTTCCTAGTAATGACTTATTAGTTTTCGCAAGTCTAAAACTAGGTACAGCTATCCTATTTGTATTCCTAGTATTAAAAGTGTGGTGATCACTATTTAACTTATATTTATGTACATCTTTACGAACATATATTATATTTTCAAATACATATAAGGAAGATAAAGTTATATATTGATTTCTTTAAATAAATCTCTCAAAGATTCACGGGGACCCATTTCATATATAGCTCGAATGGCACATTTTTGTAGGATAAATATGTTCTCTATATCAGCCGCTGAACCTCATAGCAATATCCCATATGGCATTACGCTGTTGAAATATGCAAAATATACACAGTAAAGCAAACATTACCCTTTAACTTACGGTAGAAGTTAAAAGTAGTACTTCCCTGGACGAAGTCGTTCACAAAGAGTTCTACTGCAGCTAAAACGGCTCAATGGATTTGAATGAAATTTCAAATTGAGATAGATCAAGGGTCAATGTATGTACCTATAGGATTTTTATCACAATATAGCTGGCATATAGAAGTTATAGTATAGTTAAACGATAGCTTATGTTGGTATATACAAAACTTAAAGCACATCATATGCGTGGGAAAATCTCTGATAGACACATAAAAATAACCGCAAAAAATCGTTAACCCACCAAATGTTAACAGAAACTAAACATGCAACATATGCGTTCGGCATCCATCAACATTCAAAGTTAGTTGATTATTTTATCCATTTGATAATACTAAATTATATAAGAATAATACTTACCTATAGAGAACAATGGCGACCTGCCGAGCGATTATCTACCGTGCGATTCTGAAATGATTCGTCGACGAGCTCGCGGATGTCAAATACTTTATGAGATATAGCCCTTGTAAATAAAGTTGTTTTTCCAATGTTTCTTGTCATCTCGTCATTTGTTTCACGGATGTTGAAGATTAAGATGGAAGATGCAACGATGTTTGCTCTTAGAGAATCGCACGGCTGATAAGAGCAAACATCGTTGAATTTTTGACAACATCCGTGAAACAAATGACGAAATGACAAGAAATGTTGGAAAACAATCTTGTATACAAGGGCGATATCTAATAAAGTATTTGACATCGGTGAGCTTGTCGACGAACGCAACGACGAATCATTAGAGAATCGCACTGCTGGATATCCAGATTCCAGATATTACATCTGCACTACAATGGCCCTAGCATGCACAGCTGCGTACGTGTAACAAAGTGTCGTTCACGTGAAACAGTACAAACTGTCATATATCTATAGCAACTGTGACACAGATAGCTCATAGTTTGTAAGCCGAAGCGTGACGCGTTTGTTTACGATACGAATACTCTGTCGAAAATTGATTGTGCTACGGACTCTGGCCAATAGGTACTGTGTTTAGATAAAGAGCATGCAACACCCAGGTGGACAAAGGTGAGCCGTTGTAAATAAAAACTTTCCACGGTTCACCCAGGTGGACACAGGAGGTGGACGGTGGGTAAGTAGTGTAAGAACCGCAGATAGGTAAGTGAAATAATTTCATAGTAAAGTCACTACTAACCGAATACGACTGGAATTTTTGTGCGCACTGCAGTACCCCTCGGAACTTAAATATTTACAGTTATGTGTAAAACTGAACTGTTATACCAAACATCTTCTGATTATGTCAACATACATACCTAAATGGACACACTAAAATTATAAAACTTCTTTTGCTGTAGTTTTGTAAAATGAAACAACGATGCTCATTGGCATGAGTCGACATCGCGTATGACAGATACAGGAAAGGTTCCGTCATATGACAGGCCGGTTGGCGCAGTTGGTAGCATTTCTGCCTTCTGAGCCACTGGTCCCGGGTTCGATCCCCGGACAGGTCAAAAATTTGTGTTCATAACACGTCTGTTATATCTGTGTCTGGGTATGTATTTGTATTTAAGTATGTATATCAGTCATCGGGTTACCATAGTACAGGCTCTGCCTAGTTTAGGACTTGAAGACCTTTGTGTGGAGGTCAAAAAAAAATGACTTACGGGTAGATTATATAAATTAATTGACAAGTACACATACCCACGAAGTGTTTATATTTTACATACCTATTTTCTACCGTGAAGCAATAATGTTCACAATAATGCGTTTTGGTTTGAAGGTACGGTTGCCGGCGAAGTTACAGCCACTTATGTGTCAGGCTTTCGGGTGCAGTGCAGTCCGTCACTTGTGAGGAAATACATATTGCAACTGTTCTAGCCACAGATCGTCTCTATGGTTCTAGCAGAGGTAACCAGAGGTGAGGTTAGAGGTAGAGGTGAGTCTCGTGCTAAACTTGTGCTTGTACCGTTTACTAAAAACATTTAAAAAAAGTTTCCAACCCTTAGTGCAACTCATATCCGTCCAGACTGCCTCACTTCCGGGCCAGGTGGCTCCCGAGTACTCGATCTCCCGCATCGAATGGCATTAGTCGTACTTTTAATAGTAGGTACTATCCGTAAATTCTATAAAATAAATTGAGCCCACTTATCGACCTTTCGGGACGAATACAGGATCTATCAGACCTAACTATCCTTCATTGTACCGAAATGGCTAGCAGTAGTTCAACGCTAGGGAAAGAACGCTGTATGCTGAAACTCGGGTGATGAACCTAGTTCAGAAACAAAATTAAATACTTTGGCACACATTTGCAAAAGTTTTCTAGCCCCATTATTTGTAAGATTGTTTTTTGATAATATTGCACTGTACAATAATTGTTGTTTACATATGTATTATATATACCTATTATTATACCTTTGCCTTCCACGTAACTGTAAGGTAAGTTGATAAACCGATTGTGTTTAATATTGTAAATATTAGAATCAGCCTATATTACCTAGGTCTGATGGATCCTGCAATCATCCAGAAAGGACGATAAGTTGGTCAATCTGTCTATATCGGTTGTCCCGAAATTCAACGATAATCTCGTAAAGAGCGAGAGGCCAAGGTATACCAGTTATAAAAAAAATAAGATAATATATCTATGTCACATAAGCCAAGTAATAAAATAATGTAATTTCAAATAACAGAGCGATTAATCGCAACCACAAATCAAAGTAACATAAAATAACAACAAACATTGTGAACTAAGTAAAATAAATTAAGTTAATTTAAACAAAATTATTGTAAGTTAAGTCTATGTTGGAAAATAATTTACTTTTTTTCTTATTTTTATCATAACTGGTATACCTTGGCCTCTCGCCCGGTACCAGGTTATCGTTGAGTTTCGGGACACCTGTATGTAGGCAAAATTTATATTCATTCATTTCGCTAGTTGCTTACATATATATAGGTACAGTTTCTAAGGTATCTGAGACAGATGAGTAAATAAACACTTCGTAAATCATGAGTTGCAAAATAAATAAACATTTTAATTGTGACAAAGTCCAGACTGCTGACTAGGGTTCTCTGAAGTCATAGTCAAAAGTTGAATAATAGAGCCTGTGTAAACAGAGACGGCTCCATACGACTTTGTTACAATAAACAAGTGGCTGCAAGTTTGAGTGAGAATAGATTTTAGATATATTCAGAATTCCTCAGCCTGTCTGCGATAGCTTGGACAAAAATTCTTTCGTATGTCCGAATGTCCGGCAGTTCTCCTCTACAGGTCACATTCTCGTGACATTTTGTAAGCAGTTTCGACAATTATATAGATTTTTTCATTCAATATTTGAAAATGTTTCAATATAAAGGTTTTAGTATCCTAAAATGAAAAGGTGTGCGGTGAACATTTATTAAGTTAAAGCTATGCAATGACATACACGCGAGGTCTGCAGATCACAGAGACACTAGTTATTACAGTTTAGGAGCTTTGTACACGCAAGGAGGTTGTCGCGTAGGGTTTTGCTGGATTTTCCAATTTTAATCTTCAAGCTTCTTCAAGCACCTTCTCAGCAACATAAGTATAATTTTTTCGAGTAATAGCGACAAATACCAAAGCATATTTGTGCGAAGTTAGTCCCACCTTCTCAGCAACATAAGTATATTTTTTTCGAGTTATAGCGAAAATACCAAAGCATATTTGTGCGAAGTTAGTCCCACCTTCTCAGCAACATAAGTATAATTATTCGAGTTATAGCGAAAAACACCAAAGCATATTTGTGCGAAGTTAGTCCCACCTTCTCAGTAACATGAGAAGATTTTTCGAGTTATAATGAAAAATACCAAAGCATATTTGTGCGAAGTTAGTCCTATCTTCTCAGTAACATGAGTAGATTTTTCGAGTTATAGCGAAAAATACCACAGCATATTTGTGCGAAGTTAGTCCCACCTTCTCAGCAACATGAATAGATTTTTTCGAGTTATAGCGAAAAATACCAAAGCATATTTGTGCGAAGTTAGTCCTACCTTCTCAGCAACATAAGTATAATTATTCGAGTTATAGCGAAAAATACCAAAGCATATTTGTGCGAAGTTAGTCCCACCTTCCCAGTAACATGAGTAGATTTTTCGAGTTATAGCGAAAAATACCACAGCATATTTGTGCGAAGTTAGTCCCACCTTCTCAGCAACATGAGTAGATTTTTTCGAGTTATAGCGAAAAATACCAAAGAATCTTTGTGCGAAGTTAGTCCCACCTTCTCAGCAACATGAGTATATTTTTTTCGAGTTATAGCGAAAATACCAAAGCATATTTGTGCGAAGTTAGTCCCACCTTCTCAGCAACATAAGTATATTTATTCAAGTATAGCAAAATATTTTTTGCTATACTCGAATAAATACCAAAGCATATTTGTGCGAAGTTAGTCCCACCTTCTCAGCAACATGAGTAGATTTTTTCGAGTTATAGCGAAAAATACCAATGCATATTTGTGCGAAGTTAGTCCCATCTTCTCAGCAACATAAGTATAATTATTCGAGTTATAGGGAAAAATACCAAAATATATTTGTGCAAGCATTCTAGTGACAATCAGTTTCATATAATTCAACAATTACTTGTACGTTTTATACATTGACTCCACAGTGAAATATCATTGTTACCTTCCAAAGTCCTATTAAATCATTGCGTAAATCGACACCCATTGTTTTAAAAGGTTCAGAATCGATCAAATAATAATAATCGTTTATTATCTAGGTATTTTAGTAGAAGTTTCTGGTCCATAAACTGTTCGAGATGTAGGGCACAACAAATTGCGGTTGCAATAGAATTGCATTTGACTCGGGAGGCCCGCGGCACCAACTTGAAAACATACAGGATCATATTTTGACGTTTCTTAGTTGAAAAGTTACGTGTAAAATTATTAACTAGTATATTATCTTAAAACGCGGAAGTTGTTAATGTAGCTGTCTGTTTTTTTGTGCATATGTGAAGCGATATCTACCTAGAAGAATCTAGGTAGATTAGTGCATAAGCACTAATCTACAAACTTCTAAAAAAAGGAGGAGGTACTCAATTCGACTGAATGTTTTTTTTTAATGTTACTTCATAACTTTCGACTGGATGAACCGGTTCTCAAAATTCCTTATTTATTTTAAAGCTGGTGCTTCCCGTGTGGTCCCATTTAAATTTCCTAAAAAATCCCATCAAATTCGGTCCAGTAGTTTTTGAGATACACTCCCATAACTGAATAGAATGGAAGCCGTTATTAAATTTTTCAAATTGTACTTGTTTAATGATCTCTGTTTTTGTGGGATAGATTTATCGCAATTTATCGGATTTATCGCAATAAAACTGAATAAATAAAAAAAAATATTAATATCGTCAAATATGACATTTATATTTAATAAAACCGATCCTATCGACGTCGAACTGTCGAATTTATCAATCGCTAAAGTACCGTACTTGCACTGCAGTTACGTTACTACCCAGAACTTTTATCGTGGTTCTACACTGTACCCGTCTACAAAAGATGATGGTTTTGAATCCCTTTACCTTTGTCCAGCTATTGTATTTGCTACATTACCCCTCAAATGTAAACAGTATTTTTGCACATTTCCGTAGTCTTCTGACTACGGTAGTGTGCAAAAATATTGTTTAGTTAGTAAGTGTTAGTGCCAGATATTACCGTAGTCAGAATATCTGGAACTAAAGTGGCACTAACTAAAACGGACTAAGTATACCTATGAACTTTATAGACTATTTTATCTCAACTGTCGCTGAACCAGACACTAAAGAAAAAAAAATATCCTGTTTAACGACAGCTGTGGGGATATAGAGTATAATATATATATAGTATACTATAGACGCGCGATATATTTGAAGCGCTCGTAGCGGAGCTTGACTTGGCGATCTTAAGCCGTCGGTCCCGGTTGTTTGTCTTAGAACAACAGTCGTTAGGCTATGTTGAAGGCCTTCGGGCGGCCTGAAAGCTTCGACAGGGGTTGGCCACTAACCTATCTACCAAGCCGCACTGGGCCCGTGTGGCGGATTATGGACCAACTTCTCTCTCTGAGAGGAAGGCTCTAGTCCCAGCAGTGGGAACAAAATGGGTATATTATAGACTTTTATCACCTAATAATCTGGGTTTCCTCACCTTTTTATTTCTGGACGGTGGAGTGAAGAGTTTGCGTACGTTTAAGTAAAAAAACAGCTATACCTTGTTATTCCCAATCAATATAAATATAAAGATTTTCTGTAATGTAGGTATGTATACTTGTATAGATACCTTAGAAGTTCAAAATTTGCATGCAATTTGCAACTAACGATTAGTATGTTAAACCGGCTGGACAAATGCCAGAATTGTAATGTGTATTAAGTTAATCAAAGATGCCCGCTGGATACATGCCAGTATTTGTAACTATGTTTGCTTTGCTAATAAGCTGTTAATTGATAAATAATGTAAGAAAACTCTAATCATCACAGCGCAGCGATCACGTCAATAAGACCGTAGTTTAAATTATTCAAGTACCTACGAGAACATTCTATTGTACTTCGTGGGAATTAAGGTATTTAAAAAATATTTTCTAAAAGATGTCTTCTCGGATATTGGTCTTCAAATTCTTGTTACAAATAAAAATCAAATTAAAATCGTGGTTGGATTATTGCTTTAAACTCGACTCAGAAGACTCCTCTGAATTTAGAACGAAGTAAACGATAAACAACAGTGTTCGAATCGCCATTGTTGTACTATTTTTTAAACAGAACGCGCGCTGCGCTCCCGTCAAGCGCTCCAAGGCGACTACATTTAGGAGAATCGAGTTCAGTGCTGCCAACTCCTTTGTGCAAAAACGCGCTAACAGCACTTCAAAAACGCGCTAGAAAGCGCTAAATGCCACCTACGAAAAAAAACGCTCGGATCGGAATCCGTAGCGAAGGGATTTATCAAGTTTATAGTAAATTGATTATGTAAATGAGCCAAAATAGACAGTATACATTAAAAATAATAAGTAGGAACTTTTATTAATAACAATTGAATAATATTCAATAGCGAAATTAAAAGTAATAAAATAGTAGATGCTTACTAAGCATATAATTGAATAAAGCTACTATATAGCAACTATAAGCTAAGTAAGGAACTATACTAGGTAAGGTTTAAGGAACTAATCAGGTTTAAATCATAATCTTCATCCGATTCATGGTCTTCAACGTAATCTAAACTCTCTCTGGTCGAAGTAGATGGTTGATCTTGGACTTGGACGATTACTCATAAAATTGTATATTCCTAATATGAAATGAAACAAAGCGAAGACTATCATAGTTAAGTTAGCAACTAATGACAAAGCAAAACATTTGTCAGATAATCCCCTATAGACTACAAATTACAAGAAGAAATTGGCATTTCACTGTTGCTAGTTTTTAAAATATACTGATGCGTTCTGTTTTAAGCCATTGTAATATGACTTCAAAAAAGCGCTAGATTTAGCGCTAGGCGCTAAAACGCGCTTTGGGCCAAATAAAGCGCTAGATCTGGCGCTGAACGCGCTAAGTTGGCAGCACTGATCGAGTTACCTATCCCCACCTCCCGCGCACCGCTCCCTCATACCATTTCAATGCAATAGTGTTTTTAAAATCGTACGTATTTCTGGCCCATCCTGTATTTACGTGCATCACGACGCTCACATTAGGTATCCGTATATTTCTCAAAAGGAAATTGACGGTTATCGCAGCCGTAACGACCTGACCTCAGCAAGAGGCGGCGTGTTTGATGCTTACCGAGTTTATGCGCCTGAAGGATGCTCGACGCGCATTATGTACAATACAGCCTCAATTGATATGGGTTATTAACTCTTATTCGGCTAACATATACGCCTGAACTTGACAGTACCACCCAGAATTTTTTTTCATGGAATCATCACATTGTTTACTATGCCCGTACGTTTTGATTTTTTCAGTTTTTTTAGGTTCTAAAAAAGGAAATTTATAGTACTTTGAAATACTGAAAAAAATCAAAACGTACGGGCATAGTAAACAATGTGATGATTCAATGAAAAAAAAATCACTGAAGTCAGACAATGTTAAGAGGTAGAAAAGAGTTTTCTCTTTTAGTATGGAAAGTAGTAGCTATGCAAAAAGAAGTCTTCTAAAAGAGGTGTATCCGGATTTGAGCTAGAAACAAAACCAAAATCAAAGTACATAGATGGTAGGCCTTTTGGGCAAGACGCCGTCTTGGTTGGTACCACTGAAGGCCAGATATTCTGTCCGTCTATCTGTATAGAGGGCGCTGTAGCAAATAAAATTACGTGACAATAGAGACTCAAAATCCAATCTCAGGGGACGAACGAGTGCAGTGCCACGCAGAACTACAGTTTTGAGCTCTGGGTCGCACTGCAACTGCCATGGGTGCACTTAACATCAGGCAGAAGGTAGGTAGGATTTATTAAAAACTAGTTGACCCGCCCGCGGCTTCGCTTGCGTGGCCTCGCGGGATACGGCGGCTATGAAATAAAAGTAACCTTTATTATTTAATATTTTTTTATTATAAACCCATTGACATGAAACAAACACTAAATTTTAAGTGATGCTTACCACAATATACTAGTGAACCACATCTAAATCGGATAAGCCGTTTCTGATATTAGCGTGCACAAACGCACAGACAACCAGACAAAAATTCAAACAATCAAAAAACGATATTTAAAAATATTTATTGACACTTCCGCTGAAAAAAAAAACAATGATTTTGGCCTATTTGTGGGGTGTGCACCACCCTCCCTCCCGCACAAACTGCAAGGCGCGCTAGTACCCTGATTAAAGAAAAAGCAGAATTTTTAAACACCTAGTGTAACGAAACAGATCGATAGTATATTATGAAAAAAATACAAAGGTCAGAAAAGGAATAGGAAAAGAGTAATAACCGAATAGAATTCATAAATATAACTCTCTTTTAGCAGAAAAAAATCCACATAATAGGTCCACAAAATTAAACTTTCACGTCCAAACTCTCAGAATTTTCAGCGATAACACTATATTTTTTTTAGGTAATACTTAGCCAACGTATAGTACTAAAGTTATAACCAGCAGTTTTTTCAATTTTGTTAGTATATATCGAAAAATATAAAGAAAACGTACAAAATTAACGCATTTTCGCATTACATCGTCCAATCTAACAAGCGATTTTCAACCTTACGTAAAGCATCGTAAATTATTTTAAAATTGGGGTTGGACCGCGTCTTAATAGGAAGAATACAAAATAAAAAACACACAAGAAAACCCGAATAAACCAAAAACGATTCAACACGTGTTTCGCCTCTACACGAGGCATCCTCAGGAGATGTTGACTCGTCGAGAGCTAGACCCACAGATACCGTTTTTTATATCGTTTTTTGATAATGGATTTCCGCAAAGTAACGACTGAATCAATAAATTATTCTAACAATCATTTATTCATTCTATTTTCGTTTATATAAGTCCCATTGATATTTTTTTTCTCATATATCTTCCATGTACGGACAGCGTTCCGCTATATTCTTAATCTGTGTATTGATTTAAAAAAATAAGTAACCCCCACACAATTATGCGTCGCAGATCCCTTCCGCAGCTAACAAAAAAAATGATAACGTTGAAACGCCTGAACACATCTTCATAATCTGTAGCTAAAAAAACACCTCAATTACATAAGCTTACAAACAAAAAAAAACACATCATAATCGGTCCATTCGTTTAGGAGCTACTATGCCACAAACACACAGACACGTTAAACTCCTCTTAAATTATAACACCTCTCTTTTTGCGTCGGTGGTTAAAAAACAAACTTAGCAATCTGAACATCAATTAAGTTGCACTCACCGCTTCTGCATTATGATAACTTAAGTTTTACACGTCATAAACCTAGCCCGTTAAGTTAATAACTTAGAGATAAGCATGCAAACTTGTAATTAACAAGTGAATTATAGCTTGCATACATTAGTATAGGTACCTACTTGCCCATTCATAAGAACAGCAGAAGCTGTTACTCGAGAACAGTCGAGCACAAACGTTTTAGAGGCGTACCGTACAACTGTACAATTTTGCCCAGAATTCTTGCTATTTTAAAATATATTTAAATTTTTATAAATACTTAACATTACTTTCAATTTGTGATTGTGCTACATCATTGATAAATGTAATGTCACTTATTTAGCTTAGGCATAACTTGGAGTTTGAAAAAACCTATTTGATGAGTGAATACACATATATATATGTATTATACGCTACAATTTAAAATTAAATTTAAGATTGTGTATATATTTATCATCATCATCATCATCATCTCAGCCGTAGGACGTCCACTGCTGAACACATGCCTCTCCCATTATATATTTAAAATAACCATTAATCATTTCATAATTTAATCATTAAGGCGCGCTCATATCCTGATAATAGTAAAAAGCAGGATCTTTAAACACTAAAAGCCTTTATTTAATAAACGTTGCGTAAACTATATATTAGGCGTAACATGCTTTGTCTTGCTTTCACGCGTGACATTTACTGCAAGCGAAAAATTTACAGATAGATGTTTTAACTACTCCGGGTGTAAGCCAAGTTTATTAATAAGGCAGCTAGTGTAACGAAACAGATCGATAATATTGTATGAAAAAAAATACTTAGGTTAGAAAAGGAACAGGCAAAGAGTAACAACCGAACAGAATTCATATATTACTCGCTATTTGCAGAAAAATACATATAAATAGGTCCACAAAAATAAACTTTCACGTCCAAACTCTCAGAACTTTTAGCGATATATTTTTTTATATATAGCGTATAGTACTACATTAGTAACCAACAGTTTTTTTAATTGTGTTAGTATATATCGAAAAATATAAAGAAAACGTACAAAATTAATTCATTTTCGCATTGCATCGTCTAATTTAACAAGCGATTCCTTACGTAAAGTATCGTAAATTATTTTAAAATTGGGGTTGGACCGCGTCTTAAATCCCAACGGCAAAAACGATTGTGTATCAAATGAAAGGGCTTGATTAGTAGAATACTCACTATGATACATTTCAAATCCAAGATGGCCGCCACCACAAATGGCGAATTAGGTACATATCATTTTCAAAACTCCCTCATTAAGGGTATTTAAAATTTTCGTGCACAATGAAAATAAGAAATGTGTTATATATTATAATATAACCTTTCGTCTTTCTTTTATAATTTATTAAAACAATATAATTATGTATGAAACTCACGTAAACTAACGTCGACAGGCAGATAATCCGTAAAAAGAATCTATTAGTTCAAAATTTTTAAAGTTATAACGAATGTGTGCAATGCCAAGCGAGACCAAAGACTACAATGAATTCGTCGCGTGCGTCTCGAACACTCTTTGAAAAAGACCAAAGGATGTGGCTGGAACCATAGACGGACCTATCCGATAAATATTACGTGCATAATCCCGTATTTCTAATTTAAAACGAGTGAAACTACGTTGTAGGTATTTTTTTATCTTTTCTCCCATAGAGTTAAAGAATATTTCCTCCGCCGGTAGCGAACCGTAAAAAAGGAAACCCTATTTCCTAGGCGGTAGGCTTATTATGCAAGGACCGCTTTGGGTGCTACTACTCCAGTGCCAGTATGCCTACCATGACTTTACAACATTGACACGAATCGATGCTCGGTATCGACTGCCGCTAAAAATGTATGGAATAATGAACAGTGCCACGTTGCGGTCAATTGTAGAACTAAAATTGATAGCGAGTACGCCAATCACAAGCTTTATAGGTAGGCGAGATCGAGGATCGGTTATAGATGACATTTATAATGCCAACTCATGGTAGAGCCACTGATTGTCTGCACATTACCGTGTGACACAATACCAGTAATGACTCGGCGAAAGAAACTCAAAAACCAATATCTCGGGATCTCAAAACATTGATTTTTGCAGGTGCAGTGCCACGCAAAACAACAGTGTTAAGATATGGTTGTCCCTTTGACTGTTACATAGGCAAGCGTAATACTGAACCTTGCGTGCATGACTTACACTTTCGTCACATGATTGCTTATATAAAACAGCTGTGGCTCTATCAGATTTTTCGCGCCTTTTGTTTTAACCCCCGACGGCGAAAACGACGGATTTGTTATAAGTTTGACTGTGTGTGTGTCTGTGGCATGGTATCTCTCTAACAGATGAACCGCATTAGTTTTTTTTGTTTGAAAGGTGAATTAGTCGCGAGTGTTCATAGCTATGTTTGATGAAAATCGGTCCAAGATGGCCGCCGCCACAAAATGGCGGATTACATATTTTTTTCACAGCTCCTTCAATATGGGTGTCAAATGAAAGGGCTTGACTAGTAGAATACTATACACTACGACAAATTTTATTGTCCTTTTGCGTCGGGTTTTTTTTTTAATTTTTATTTATTTGATATGATTGAGTGACCCTGCAAAGGGCAGTAGTTCAATTCCCGGCCGACGCAGATATTTGTGCGACGAACAAAAATGTATGTTCTGCATTGGACTTTGTAATAAGTTATTGTATGTTATTAAAACAGCAAACTAATTAGAATGTATTTTTACCTATACGGCCTTACCTTAAAGCGCTACGTTAATCCTTCCTACACCGTGATGTAAAAAAAAAATATGTCAAGATAAAAAAAAAGATTTAAAAAAATAATAATCTAAAACAAAAGATTCAGGAATTAAACTGACCTATAATTACGTCTCTGGGACAAAAGGGTAAAGGGAGTATGAATGTAGAAGCGTAAAAAAACGTCGCGCGTGATTGCTCACACAAAATAGCAGCATAATTTATACGTATGTATATGCATACACAACACGCTTTTTATTAAATTAGGATACTGCACGGCACGACCTTATTTCTAAATTGCGTAAAATCGACAACCCTAACTCTTGTGACTACAACATAAGGCTTGTTGTTTATTTTGTCGGTTGTAAAGAGACGTTTGTTTGGTAATGTTGGTAGTAATTAGCGTTAGGCGGTAGGGTCATTGCATTGCAGTAATGAGTGCGGTCGCGTTTCATGTATCGAATATCGAAGATGCGCTGAATGACTGAGATTATAGGTCGGTGAATATCATCATAGCAATCATCTAGTAGCAGTAGAACTCTTTTCATACCACCTGCTCGACAATGTCCAATTACATATCACGCAATCTCGACGTAAACCAAAGCTCCCGAAAACCCCAGGATTAAAGTGATTTGGATTTGGAACGCTTTTGTAGGAAAACTCAGTACAGAGTAGTACGGCCATTGTGAAGAGAGTTGATTCGAAATTCGAACAGGTCACCACAAACAGCACACAAAAAGAGAAAAAAAAGAAAAAGGCGCGATTCTAATGAATATGAAACAAAAAACAATCTAAATAAAAAAAAGTTAATTGTTCAAGGCAATGTTACAAAAATTATATAAATAAAACACCTGGTTCCTAAACTAGGCTCATAAAGGCCACAAAAGACGGTGTTTGATGTTATTTTAACGACTTACATAAAATGTTCCTAACAAAAATATTACCTACTCTCTCCCTCCATTACTGGACAAATGTGTCTAATATTAGTATTAATTTTTAATTTATTTTATTGAAAAATAAATGTTTTATTTATTTTATTTCTTGTAAAATTAAGGATATATATATGAGTCTTCCCTAAAATATATATATGTAGAACGTCTTCCCTACTAGCACTGATCACGCAGGTTTGGCGCGAGACGTGTGCAGGGTACCAGATGATTTCCATTGAAAAATCCAGAGATTTTGTTGCAGTTTGAGAATTTTCTCTCAAACCTACTGAACAGTTTAAAAAAGTAATATTATTATCGTTTTTATACACTGCGGATCTCGGATAGCCTCGCTCACACATCGCATTCAGTGGGGATGGCAGCGTCACCCCCCCTCCCACGCACCGCCCCTCGCCGTTTTACCTTGTTAAACTTTTTATTAAAAATGTACTGTATTTATTGAAAATTTTAAAAGCCTGAGATTTACAAAATCCGGCCGCAATCCTAAGAAGAATCCAAAATCCCAAGATATGGTAACCCTTAAAGGTAAGGTAATTAAAACAATGACATTTAAAAACTGCCAACCCCGACGGCACTAGCGTAATGATCGCCGGCAAGCGTTATCCGCCCCCATCGCACCGCTTCTTCCCACTTTTGTCACTATCGTTCTACTTACTGGGGGCCGCGCGCTCCAAGTACTTTGATATTAGTATGGATGTGTGGAACGGTAAAGTAGGTACATATTTGAGTCAACGAACTCCAATCTAGTGAGTGTCCAGTTTTTCCGCTAAACCTAACATCCGGCGTTCATTAAAGCATTCATCATTTACACAATGGACAATAACAGTTTTCACATTTCTATCATCACAATGGAACGATTTCGCATATCTTTCCCGTAATCGGAGAGAAAAATTGTATATACACATTATTTATTACTTTCTTGTGTGAGAAAAAAATCTACAAGTGCAATTTAAAAGTTTGTATACCGACATCCATTACTTTGGTAAAAAAAGTTATTGGAGTGTAACTCAAAAACTACTTTACCGAATTTGATGAATTAAATTTAAATGGGACCACACGGGAAGTACCAGCTTTCAAAAACAAAAAAAAATTTGTGAATCGGTCCACCCAATCGAAAGTTATGAGACAACAAACATTAAAAAAAATACAGTCGAATTGAGTACCTCCTCCTTTTTTGGAAGTCGGTAGAACGAACGGTCGGAAGACTTTATTACATACTATGATGATGATGAATCAAAGTATATAGCTGTTCATCAGGGATAATGCAGAATTTTAATTTCAAATCGCACCAGTAATTTCGGAGCCTATTCATTTCAAACAAACAAACCTATCCTCTTTATAATATTAATAAGTATAAGTAAAAGTAAAGATAAACTTATTTCTATATCCTACACAATTAATGTAGTACCTAGTAGTAGTAGTAAGTGACAAGACATAAACGTCTTCAGATTTATAGAAGGCGTCCTACCTACCCATGACAGCAGACTGCATTTCTGGACTGCGCTCTTCATCCAGAAAGAAGACCTTTTGGCGCCGTTCGCCGAGAAATTTAGGTTCCCACATCGCCCTTCAAACCTTACTATACTCAAAGAACATACACTATCTATAGGATTACCTACAAACAAAAGCTCCGAATACCTGCGGAGGTCCCCACCAAATACATGCAAAAGATTCTTCACACCTAGCTAGATGTAACCTTATAGGATTCACCTAGGTCTGCTGACCCCTTCGGCGATGTAATATATATGCGTTAGAGCTGGCAACTGGTGAAGTGCTCCGAATACTGACCACAATGATGTATTGTTGCCATAACCACAACTGTCGTATGATTTGTGTGACGTTTGTTACAATGTGGCTGAATGGGTTTTACCTAGTTGTCAGGGCGATGACTAAAAGAGACTTGTTCAATATAGAGTATATATACATCTATATTCATAGTAGATTAGTAGCCAAGGGCTGTAAGGCATCAATTGCAGCCCGAGATATTTAGGCGCACGAGCACAGCGAGGGCGCCTATAGTTCGAGGGTGCAATTGGTGCTTACACCCGAGCTAACTACTCTGCTTTACATCTCGATTGTGAGGTAAGTAGGAAAAAACCGGCATTACAAAAATAAAATGGATGACTATTATACTCATACGAAGACAAGGCTGAATAGCGAAGCGACCTCTTTTGTCATTGGGCTGAATGCACGATGTCTATTGCCAGTATGATGGTTAGATGTACGCGAACTTTTTGAAAGAGTGAAGTGTTTTTTTTTATTACATACCGCCCTAGGGCTTTTTTAGCTACATTATTACCCTAGAGCGATAATTGGTCACCTACAAGCCCCATTTGGGGGTAATAAGGACCCACTTACCGAATATGAGAGATGTAAAATACATATTATTGACCGGCAAAAGGCTAACTTTAAGAAGCTTTCACACTTACGACCTTTCGCACCGGCCCTGGGGGCCTACTCCAACCTTTTACGAACCTATCATTAATCAGGGGCGTTTTGTAATAAGCTTAAAATAATCATACTTACTGTCGTACTCCCACCGACACAAAACGGTCAACCAAATTTAATGGTAACGTTACAATATGACTACTTTAAGATATGGGAGTACGAATCTCCAAAAATTTTACATTGAAGCAGTTAAACTTAGTGTTTAAAAATGTATGCGAATTGAGTGAACTACTTGATACTACGTCATCAAAACGTCTATCGTAATGCACTATTATTTTAAGCTTTTATATTGACGTGGTCGTTCCAGATTTAATGGTAAGGTTGAAACATGACTGCTTTAGGAGGTGGGAGTAGGGCCCCTGAAGATGCTATGAGTATGAGTCTCTGGGACGCAAAGGGTTAAATCATTATTTATTTTGAAAACGGTGGTTGTCTGGAAGAGATTGTTCTGAGCGATAAGACCGCCCATTGTTTTAGCATTGTTCTTTTTAATATAAATTCATTAATTTGCTACCTCAATAAAGTGTTATCTATCTATAGTACTAGAGGTACAAAGATATGCCCCGAACCCTTTTTAGAAATTTCGGTTTTTATTTTACAGCAGTGATCGTAAGTTGGCAGTTTTTTTATTATAGTTTAAGCTCTAAAAAAAACATAATGATATATAATATAAACTAAACACAGTTTTCAAATGTACAAGTTAAACAGTTAGTTTAGTTTTTAAGTCATAAAACACCCATACCTGTCAAAATAGCTAGTGGACACTATTTAATAACTTAAAAATTATATTGGCACAAAAAATAAGATAAATTTAATTAATTTAAGCAATTAATTAATTACATTTAATTTAAGCCTAATTAATTATTTAATTTAATTTAAAAAAAAACGATATTAAAAAATATTTAGTGACACTTCCGCTGAAAAGAAAACAATGATTTTGGCCTATTTGGGGGCGAGCACCACCCTCCCTCGTTGTTGACTCGTCGAGCGCTAGACTGTGTCTAGCTAGTCAACATCTCCTGAGGATGCCTCGTGTAGAGGCGAAACACGTGTCGAATCGGTGTTGGTTTATTTGGGGTTTCTTGTGTTTTTTATTTTGTATTCTTCCTATTAGCATTTTATGTGGGAGGGAGGGTGGTGCACGCCCCCAAATAGGCCAAAATCATTGTTTTCTTTTCAGCGGAAGTGTCACTAAATATTTTTTAATATCGTTTTTGATAATGGATTTCCGCAAAGTAACGCCTGAATCAATAAATTATCTTAATTTAATTAGTTAATTTCATTTTTAAATTTAAGCTTTAACATTCTGCCATAACCAATAAGATCTGATTATTTGTTCTTAAGTTATTGTCGATCGTGTTGAAGCGCTCGTAGCGGAGCTTGACTTGGCGATCTTAATCGATCAACAAGTTAAGCAACGCTTGCTGCGGTCAGAACTTAGATGGGTGACCGCTAGTGAGATTATTCAACTGAGCGCTTCCGTGCTTCGGAGGGCACGTTAAGCCGTCGGTCCCGGTTGTTTGTCTTAGGAGAACAGTCATCAGTCGAAGACCTTCGGGCGGCCTGAAAACTTCGACATGGGTTATCCACTAACCTATCCACCAACCCGCACTGGGCCCGGAACAAAATAAGCTGATTATGATGATGATGACTCGTCGAACGCGTATTTAACTACTAACAGTCAAGAGTAATTAGACTTCTAATTATAGTGAACTAATTTTCAATATCGGTTCAAAATTCCGGTGATTACTTCTTACATCCAAACTAACATTAAAGCAAAGAGCGTTTAATATTTCTCTTTGTACCTAATATTGATGTACCTAAATGTATAATGTAACTAATTTATAAATTTAAGATATTTTTTTCATAATATTTGTTTATGTAATTTAAATATTTTGTCATAACTGTTACATATACTGCGAGAAAGTAAGCAAAGTCAGCGAAGTTATTTCAATCCCCATAATTTTCAACACTTTTGAATTCCTTATAATGGAACGCTGCGCCGGACCGCTACGCACCTGCATTCTTCGAACTGCCCGAGGTGTGGGTAATTTTCCTAGCAACTAATATCAGTAATAGTGCACCTGAGTATTGTTAAATCTCTGGTAATATTCCTGCTATATAAACGGTCAGGGGTACGCGTTCCCAGACGATGTCACATATAAATCCATATATTATTTGAACTGGACAAAACTCCGACAGAGAGACGGAGTACCTACAGGTGAATGTCTTCTTTTAATCCTTTGAGTACCATTGACGTACGCGAATTATTATTAGTTACGAATGAAACGCACGTAAATACGTGCCTTTCATTCATAAATCTTTTGTTTGAATTATCACGGTATATGAAGGGACATCGTTGACATCGTTTTTAGCGGGTTGAAAAATTGAAAATGTTACACTAAAAAAAAATTGAAAATATTTTCAAAAAATGACGTTTAATTCCGGGTTTTAAAACAAGAGACATATAGAATCTTATACCACACCCACTCTGAATGTGTCTCAATACTCGTTCAGAAACGGGTTACAAAGTTCGTCTTTTCTCCCTTATAAATGTGCGGCAGGAAAAGTTATATGCAATTTCATTTCTGCCCTCAGCAGGGAAGCAATGTTGTATAAAATCCGGCGCTGCTCGCTAGCAGGGCAGAAATGGATTTTGATTGAATTCAATGGATTCTTTTGTTTTTAAGCAGCGTACATAAAAAAATACTAACGTAAAATTTCAAAAAGCTATTGTCAATAATTTGAAAAAAAAGAGGGGTGTCAGCAACCACTTTCTGCACTACGAAAAACGGCCATTTGCTATGTATAGTTAAATATTGGTTTACACTAAATTGATAATTTAACAATATAATTATTCTTAACAATTTTCGAAAATGTCATCTGATAGTGAAAGTGACGATTATATAATGAAGCCAACAGAAAAAAGATGTCTTTGATTTCTTACAAAATGCTCCAGCCAAGCATTATGTACTAATGCTGCGGAACTGTTTTATTTTCCTCGTAGGTCACTCGGATATGATGATGATGATATATGACTGAAGATGATGATGATCTATGATCTATGATTATATATATATATATATATATATATATATATATATATATATAGTATCATATACTTATATATAATACCAGGTGACAAACCTCTCTTGTGTAATGATACCATCTTAGTTCGTGCAACCACAGTTCTAGATTTTTGATTTATTACCGTTCTGCTTCAAAACAGCAGCGTGCTGTGTTAAGGTTTAAAAGGCGCAACTTAAGGCACTATTAAGTTTCACGGCACGATGCTTAAGTACCTTTAATTTGTTTGTGTTGCTTCTTTATACCTTGTATACAAAATGTAGTAACAGTAAGAAACACATAAGTTTAGGTCCTATTTTTGAACTGGTATACACATTATTCAATATAAATACTAGATTTTACTTAATCCTGGAACGCACTCTGACGTCCGAAGAGTTATTATTAGGCCCTGTGACTGATGCGTCAGGCCACGATTACGAGATGTCGTGGCTAATGTAGTTAATTTGTACGCAACGTTTACCGTTTCCTATAATTTGAACAGTGTCTAGTCTATCCGTTAATTTTGATAATATGTTACTTTTTAGAATATTATTATTTGTATGAAAAGCATCATCACCTTAAACAGGCCATTTTGTTCCCGCTGCTGGAACACGAGCCTTTCTCTCAAAGAGAGGAATTTGGCCATAATCTACCACGCGGGCCCAGTGCGGATTGGTGGATAGGTAAGTGGACAACTCATGAAAAGCATAAGATATTTTGTGTATGTATATTAGATTTATTGACTTGCTTTTCTCTTGCTCTTATCGGTATACATATATTTTATTCAGGGTTTTCCACTATTGTGTTTCTTTTTTTTACAGTTGATAGACTAATTTAACCACTATTTCATGTGATATTCAGTGTTAGTATCAGATGCAGTCGATGGTGGTATCACATTGTACCTAGATTAGCGATATTCCAACGCTATCTCTTTCACCTTCGACATGTAACCTATGTATTTTATACATTTACTTAAGAGGATTGCATAGCTAGTACTTTCCATGCTACAAGAGAAAACTCTTTTCTACCTCTTAACATTGTCCGATTTCAGTGCATTTTTTTCATGGTATCATGACATTGTTTACTTAGCCCGTACCTTTGATTTTTTAGTTTTTTTAAGTTCTAAAAAGAAAATTTAAAGTACTTTGAAATACTGATAAAATCTAAACGTACGGGCATAGTAAACAATGTCATGATTCCATGAAAAAAAAATCACTGAAATCGGACTATGTTAAGAGTTTTCTCTTGTAGCATGGAAAGTACTAGCTATGCAATCCTCTTAACCCTCTTAATCTATCCTTAAACATCCTATACCTCTTTTTCGTTGAGTTAACTTTAATAACAGAATCGTTTTTTAACCATAGACAATTTGGAAACCCAAAAGTCAGAAGGTAGTAAACAGGAATCTTCTACTTTGGCAGACGTTATCCATCGTAGATCGCATAATTACTTTGGGTAAGCGCCGTCAACGCTCACAACTGTCCGACCCCGGCTAGCCGTTTCTTTTGGTTGACAGTGACAGTTCGCAAAGACCACGTAAACCCACCTTCAATCTGCGAGCGTTGTGGTCGCAGTGTGAGCGGTTTCGGTGACGTATCGAGTTCGCTCAGTCGCTCACGAGGATCGTGGGCTTGTAAGGAAATGAGTGTGCGAATTTAACGCTGCGAGTGATTACGGCGATTTCCGGAACGTAGCCTTTATGTGATAGTGGTCAACTACGCCCTATCTCGTATAAAATACATATGATAATTGGTTGTAACTAACGGCAGCGATCGTCACGTGGTTCAATTAGTCCATAAGCACTACTGTACTTAAGCTTCACGCATGAAAGTATAAAAAAAATTCCTAAAAACAACATTCATGATTTTTAGGTTTAAACGTATAAAGAGATCAATCATGCCTAACAAATATGAGGAAAACAATCGATGCAAAACATCTGTATACGCTGTCGCAGAACGAGACGTTTCGCGACAGTACGATTGACGTTTTGACACTTTACGTGAGCGGCAGGTACTTACAGAAAGTCATGTTGTAGCCAATAATAGCACGACAGCTCCTTTTGGCATTTTTGTGGGACAAAACACACGTGGCATCGATGATTGTGTTCAAATACTTAATCTCTAAAATATATTCATTACTTTTACACGTATATTTTATTTCCTAGATTAAGACGCGGTCCAACCCCAATTTTAAAATAATTTACGATGCTTTACGTAAGGTTGAAAATCGCTTGTTAGATTGGACGATGTAATGCGAAATGCGTTAATTTTGTACGTATTCTTTATATTTTTCGATATATACTAACAGAATCGAAAGAACTGCTGGTTACTACTTTAGTACTATACGTTGTCTAAGTATTACTTGAAAAAAAAATATAATGTTAACGCTGAAAATTCTGAGAGTTTCGACGTGAAAGTTTATTTTTATGGACCTATTCAGGATTTTTTTCTGCAGAAAGTGAGTTATATTTATGAATTCTATTCGGTTATTACTCTTTTCCTATTCGTTTTCTAACCTTAGTATTTTTTTCATAATATATTATCGATCTGTTTCGTTACATTAGGTGTTTGAAAATTCTGCTTTTTACTATTATCAGGATACGAGCGCGTCTTAATAGTTGTTAACAAGTACATATGGATGGATACCTTCCAATTTAGTACATAGATATCTTTGTGAAATAACATATTTTGTGACGTTAAAAATATCAAATACTAATCTAATTTTCGTTGAAGGGAGCGGCCCAAAGACAAAATCCGTACGCTATGTTTTTCGGTGCACAGTTTACACATACTGTAAACTGTCTGTGATTTGAAAAAATACAGTAGGTACCTACATAATTAATAATTTAAAAAAAAAACCAGTATAATAAATAATAATATCTGGCATGTTGGAAAAAAAACGCAAATAAAACGACAAAAATCAATTCTTTCGTATCGCTCGTATCGCATTTCTTAATATTTTCAGCGAACAGTATTAATTTTTTGAAATCAGAAAAAAGGTAATTTATAAATTAGGGAACTATCTATATTTTTTATCATTGTGGTTTCATTTATCGACAGACTTCCAAAAAAGGAGGAAGTACTCAAATGGACTGTATTTTTTTTATTATATTTGTTACCTCATAACTTTTGAATGGGTAAACCGATTCCCAAAATTATTATTGTTTGAAAGCTGGTGTTTTCCGCGTGGTCTCAATGAAATTTCATTAAATTCGGTTTAGTAGTTTTTGAAATACACTCAAATAACTGAATAGAATGGAAGTCAGTATTATTTTTTTCAAATTATACTTTTTTTTAATTAAATTAAAACTGCGATAAAGTGATCATGTTTACAGACGCACGCTTGTTGCCGTCACGGCCAGTGCTTCCGCCCCCTGAAATACCTAAATGTTTTCTCTTGCAGAGCCCTAGCAACTAAATCTGCGTGGATGATTATACGTATAATCAGTTCTATAAGTACCCACTGCTTTATAATTATTTTTTCTCTATATTTATTAGGGACTTTTCACTTTGCGACCATGCCAGTCCTAGTGCATGGCTCATTTTATCACGCTTACTTTTTAATTATTTGTTACATCATGGTACAGAGTGCCACCGCCATTTAGAATAGAATGGAATAGAATATAGTTCTTTTGCGACTGAAAACTAAATACAACATACATTTAACTAACAAACAAGATTATTATATTATTATAGACACAAAACGAGTTAAACTCAGTATAATGCCGGTTGTTCCCAACCTGCGGTGGTATCCATATGGATGGAGACCGATGACGTCACACACGACTAATAACACAAATACACGGATTAAATACATTTTTAGAGTCTTTGAAACAGCATTATAATACATTAGAATAAAAGTGTTACGGAAAAAATTACAACAAAATTAAATTAGAAACAAACCATTTAAGAAAGGAACGGAGCTCAACTATAAATAGACAATTAAATGTAAATTTAGGTATATGGTTAAAACCATTAATTTATATTGCACTAGTATCATTTCTAAGAGGTTCTTACGCTATTTTGATGTTCGAGAATAAACGTCTTAGGTTTACTTCTAAAACTATACATACTATGCAGGTAACTTATCGGCGGTGGAATGTTGATCCAGCATGTGTCCTTTGTTTCACTCAATGGATCTGCTAAGACACTATGCAGTACACCCTTTACTTTTTTTTGAGGCGTGGAAATGCTGTCCACTCCTTTCCTCCACGAGGGTGACGGAAGAGGGTATGTGGGGCTCAAACCCACTAAACCCCCCTCAGCAGTCCTCCGCCGGTGGGGCGAGATGAGTTTGCGCAAGCATTCCTATGTACACTATTCACTATATATATGGTATGCGGTACACATCACATACATCGACCGGATTCAGCCCGTATTGGCTTAATATTCGTGATCTCATAGGATGGCTCCGTACTCCGTACGAGACACAGGTCTTGTGCACCAGAGGAAGGTACGTTTACCTTACCCTTTTCGATTATTCTCATACCACGCAGAAGAAGTCACAGGCTTAAGCTATTAAACAATATAATGTAAATTCCTTAGTTAAATTTAACTCTATCAAGGAGAAATCCAAGTAAAAGATTAAATCTGTCACAATTGAAATAGGTTTTATGATTTATTTGATTAGATTGTGATTGGATTTAAATCGATCCTACGCACGGCAACACATTGAAATTAGTTTCTATTAGTTTCGTCTAGCGACTTCGTTCGTGTAGACTTTGTATGACTATCTCACGGAAATACTTCTAAAATATATATATCTATATATCCACAATTGAAGAGAAATGTCTACTTAACCTACGTCAACAAGTACAATTTTAAAAATTGAATACTGACTTCCATTCTATTTAGTTATTGGAGTATATCTCAAAAAGTACTGGACCGAATTTGATGAAATTAAAATGGGACCACACGGGAAGCAACAAAAAATAATTTGGAAAATTGCTTCAACCAATCGAGAGTGATGAGGTAACGAACATAAAAAAAACATTCGAATTGAGTACCTCCTCTTTTATTTTGGAAGTCGGTAGAGAAAAGAGGAGGTGACACGTTCGATTGTTTGTTTTTTTTGTGTATGTGCACCGATTTCTCCCCCATTTGTGGACCGATTCACAAAAGTCTTTTTATTTGATAGAGTAGAGCTCCGCAAATTAAAAAAAAGACGAGACTTTTTACCAAAAAATGGAAGGGTGTTGAAGTCGGTTCCATTATAAGGTAAAAAAAATGTTTTACCCGTTTTGGTGTCCCTGGCTACTTACGGGATCGCTTGTCATTCACCATCAATTACGATATCATCACGATAGGCGTAACACTTTTCAGTTATTGGAGTGTGACTCAATAACCACTGGACCGAATTTGATGAAATTTAAAAGACTACCTCATGAGTAAGTAATGTAGGTATACTCTTTCAAGTAAAAAATAATTTTGAAAATCGGTCCACCAAAGGGAGAAATCGGTGACGATACTTATAAAACTACGATATATATAAAGTCGAACATAGAACCTTCTCCTTTTTTGAAGTCGGTTAAGAAGACACCATGAAGGGCGAGCATCAGGGAGGAGGCTGCGACCGTATGGAACCGAAGCAACATTCTTTATATGCACGTTTGATTAGCTAGTCATACTGACCCTACCTTAAATGTGGAATAAGGGTAAGATAGATAGATAGATAGATAACACTTTATTGAGACACCACATTTATGACTTAATATTAGACAAAAAAACAAAAAACAATACTTGAAACTAGGTGCAACTATGGGCGGGCTTATCGCTCAGAGCGATCTCTTCCAGACAACCCATACATTTCTAGACATAAGACGATTGTTTAAATAAATACCTATAGCGGTTTCGTATCTGTGCAGACATTGTGTACACTCGCTCCGAAAATATACTTTGACACAAAGACTTCATAGATTGCTATCAATACCTATGCTAAGTTCACAACGGATGTACGCCAAGATATCATTGTTGGTTTGAACCGACAACTAGCTATATTTATATAGCAGTATTTAGTCTTAAAGTGCGCTTGTATCCTGATAATATGTAGTAAAAAGCAGAATCTTTAAACATGTAGTGAAACTATGGTTGCCATTTCTAAAATTTACAAGACGCGTGAAAACCCCGGATTTTAGAGCCCAGAACCCGGACATGTCAATAGGTTTTTTTAACATAGTCAGATCAATAAAAAATGTCCTTTATATTTATTTTCAGACATTAAAATTAAATTTAGTCAGCTTTACTTACAAATTGTATTAGTAATCAGTTAGAATTGTTTTTATACTATTTTTATATTAAATAGACTTTAAATTTTTAAACCCGGACTACAAATTAAACCCCGCCCGGACGCTCCCCGGATGCCCTCTAAACTAGGACAAATCCGAAAGGATGGCAACCCTAAGTGAAACGAAACAGATCGATAATATTATTTTAAAAAATACTTTTTTATTACAAACTTATAATGAACGTGAGTTTCAATAACATTATAAAACATACTTATAGAAAAGGGACAGGAAAAGAATATTAAGAGGATTGCATAGCTAGTACTTTCCATGCTACAAGAGAAAACTCTTTTCTACCTCTTAACATTGTCCGCTTTCAGTGATTTTTTTTCATGGAATCATGGCATTGTTTACTATGCCCGTACGTTTTGATTTATTCAGTATTTCAAAGTACTATATATTTCCATTCTCTAAACTTAAAAAAAACTGAAAAATCAAAACGTACGGGCATGGTAAACAATGTCATGATTCCATGAAAAAAAACACTGAAATCGGACAATGTTAAGACGTAGAAAAGAGTTTTCTCCTAGCTATGCAATCCTCTTAACCAAATAGAATTCATAAATATTACTCGTTTTCCGCAGAAAAAATCTTTAAGTCCAAACTGTCTGAATTATTCAAATAGTAACATGCAGTTTTTTTATTGTGTTATATATGTAGATTATATATTGTATATATAGAAAATATAAAAAAAGTCATAAAATTAATTTATCTTGGCATTACATCATCTAATCTGATAAGTTATTTTCAACCTTATACGTAAAGCATCGTAAATTATTATAAAACTAAAGACTGCCCGCGACTTCGTTCGCGTAGTAGGCTCGACCTTTAGACTCGCCATATCCTCCTATCTTTTCTTATTTCTTTAATGTAAGAACCATCTACGAAGTATTAGAAAAGAATTTAAAAAAAAGATAAGTGAAATCGGTAAAGCCGTTTTCAAGTTATAGCGTGACCAGGAAAAATAGGGGTTCTTTTTTATATGTATAGATAAATATAGATTGGTATTGGACGGCGCCTTAAAACATGATACCGTTGTCGAAAAGAGTTTCATTATTTTATTGTCTAAGTTAAACTATCACGGTCACTTTTGCAAGACACATTAGAAACGATATATTTACCGTGTAATTTTTTTGAGTCACCGATATTTAAACACACTTACAAGCGCACTGAACCCCACAACCCTTCAAACCGGAACACTGATTCAAACGCATTCACAATAAGTTGAAAATATAACACATGATAGCCCACAACCGGCCCGTATGAATTGTGTTGTATTCACACAAAACCCTCCTCTAACTAACCACCATAGCCATGGTGAGTAACTATATTGGTCAGTGCCCACTATTCAGGCTAGATAGAGACGTAGTGTGGGCTGCAGAGCTTCTCAAAGGTACGAAAAGCTATGTTATATCAAAACAATAACACTACAACGACAACATAACTCTAACATGGCTTTAAAAATGTGCAGACATTCATTAAACGCCTCACCACGAAGTTGTTCGCCACGGCGGACGCTTCAAGACATCAACACCTTAGGCATGGCACCTCAACATGCGAGACCTCCCGACGCACCTGGTCAACAAAAAATTAAGCCGACTTCGCGACAGCTCGTCCCACGGGGGGATGAAGAAGATAAAGATGCAAGAGTGGATCCGCCGGTGGTCACTATCGCGGTCTAACCTGGTGTGCTTGCCTCACCCCGACTACAGTGACTGCCGGCTCGTGGAGAAACCCGTGAAGCCTAACACCAAACGACCCGTTCATTTCCTCGCTCAAGTCTAAAGTGAACGATGACCCAACCCAAAATGGCTAAATTACTATTAGCACAGATTACTGCTATTAGGCTTATGTAGGTACCAATCATGCTTCTGTAAGGATTAATAAACGTTATTATTATTGTAATCAAGAACTTCCACGTTTCTTACAAGTCGGTTAATAAATCAAAACAAGTTCAAGTAAACTCATTAATCTTATGCAAATAAATTGTTTACGCATTAACAATCCATTATTATATAAATAAGAACATAATTAATATGACACTGTTCATTGATAAAGTCCAGTTCAATGTCGGTTAACTAAATGACACTATGTGGTTAGTAAATATATAACAACTGATTAATCGTTGTTTATGCTTTCCCATTGATAATTCTAATACTTTTATACGAACAATTCTTGTATATATGAATCTCGGAAACGACTCCCACGATCTTCATTAGATTTAATATGCAGGGGGTTTCGGCGGCGATAACACGATAAATCTAGGTTTCATTTTTAGAAAAGGCCGTTTATTCCGTGTTTCAGGCAATTAAAACCGACACAGCAACACTAAAGCTATTTGACAATAGATGGCGTTGTTAAGCAACATTAAAACAATGAGTGTTTGGTTTGAATTTAGACCATGAAAATTGAAGACCAATTGTTTACTTATGATCAACGTTCGGTCATCCAGGCACTTTATATTATTAAGTGGTAGTTTGCTTATTTCTACTCTACAAGAACTCAACGCAATGACCAAAATAAAAATAAAAAAAACACAAGGTATTACTTCTAATAAACTATTACATAAATCTGGTAGATGACAACTTTTCAAACGTGGCATATTGCAAGCTTTTTCTTTGAAGAAATTACTCACTTGAAGCGGCTAGGACACTCTACAGAGCCCTGCTTCAAGTACTTCAATAAGTCTTGTGAATGTTTTTAATGTAGTGTCAAGGTATTGTAAGCCTTAACGGGACTGAAATAGACGCTAAGCGACTAAAAGTCCCAAATAAATTATGAATAAAAAAAAAGAATAATAATTACTCGCTTCAATATATACCTTTATCGTTGAAAAACTTCGTAGTATCAGTTATATAGTAACTCAAAAACTTCTGGATTTGATGAAATTTCAATGGGACCACACAGGAAGCACCAGCTTTCAAACACAAAAGAATTTTGTGAATCGGTCCACCCAATCGAAAGTTATGAGGTAACAAACATAAAACAAAAAAATCCAGTCGAATTTTTTTCAACCTTTTTTTTGGAAGTGGGTAGAAAACGGCATGAAATCAATAAACTACCGTTTCCAAAAGAACATAAACGTTACATTTCCTCTAAATAATATTTCTATAAGTGCAAAACCTATGAACGTTTTGTAAGGTTCATGCAAGTTACTAGGTTGTACAATACGTAACTACTAATGCGTAAAACGTATTGTACAACCTAACAACTTTGCAAATTAATGTATATAATTGAATGCTTTTGCGTGTGACTGTACCACGTGCGACTGTCGTGACGAAGTGTCAAGGTGTCAGGGCTTCGTCGGCAGTGTCAGGTATCGCGTGACACTTGCATTTGACCACCCAACTAGATGTAACCGATACCAGGTCGTGACCACGAAAATGGTCATGGGAACGACCGATTTTAGAACAATAAAGTGTCCTTTTTCACGTATTGATGACTCGTACTGTTTATGTTTGAGAAAATTCGATTTATTTGATATACAATATAAACATTGTACAGTATACAAGTGCAATTTGAAAAATTTAATACCGATTTCCATTCTATTACTTTGGTAAAAATCAGTTATTGGAGTGTAACTCATGAAATTTAAATGGGCCTACACGGGAAGCACCAGCTTTCAAAAAAAATAAGTTTGAGAATCGGTCCACCCAAACAAAAGTTATAAGGTAACAAACATTTAAAAAAAACAGTCGTATTGAGTACCTCCTCCTTCTTTGGAAGTCGGTAGAAAATACACGATATTGGTGTAGATTCTGTAAGCATTCTCTAAAGTAAACATTTCTAAACTATGACAGTTCGTATTCTGTTCAGGCTAAAATCCAATTTGGTACAACACTTCCGAATGACAGCACTAAAAAGAGAAATTTCAATCAATTTGTGAGTATATTTTAGACAGATTAGCCGTCACGTAACTTGCTGCTCGCTAAAGCAACGTAAAAATAGGTAGGTAGATACTTAGTCAAAATGTTATAGAACAAATTCAATTTTTATAAATGTCATTCCACGTATAACATTAATTTGGATTTTTAGTGTTAAGACGCGGTCCAACCCCAATTTTAAAATAATTTACGATGCTTTACGTAAGGTTGAAAATCGTTTGTTAGATTGGACGATGTAATGCGAAAATGCGTTAATTTTGTACGTTTTCTTTATATTTTTCGATATATACTAACACAATTGAAAAAACTGCTGGTTATTACTTTAGTACTATACGTTGGCTAAGTATAACCTAAAAAAAATATAGTGTTATCGCTGAAAATTCTGAGAGTTTGGACGTGAAAGTTTATTTTTGTGGACCTATTCAGGATTGTTTCTGCTGAAAGAGAGTTACATATATGAATTCTATTCGGTTATAACTCTTTTCCTGTTTCGTTTCTAACCTTTGTATTTTTTTCATAATATCCTATCGATCTGTTTCGTTACACTAGGTGTTTAAAAATTCAGCTTTTTCTTTAATCAGGGTACGAGCGCGCCTTAAAAGAATAAGGACTACGATAGTTAAGTGCATTTTAGCTATAATTTAATATTATATTATTAGGTTTTGAACAATTCAATTTCAATTATCTTTTAACCGATATCACTTTATTATTTAATTTGTAAGAGTTTAATGGAAAGGTTTAATAGTAGTTTATGCAACTGTCATATAATGAAGGGTATTTAAACACGAGTGTGAGTTTATGAAACGAGCGCAGCGAGTTTCATAATAGTAACGAGTGTTTTAATACCCGTGTTATATGCAGTTGCATACACTACTTTATCTTCACTAATGCAATTAATCAAACAACAAGAGTAAAAGCTGACAATAGTTTATTTATAATAATTGTTCATATTTTGGATGGTACAATTTTGAAAGTTAATGTTAATTATTGATCCAGCAGCTGTAGCGGTCGCGGGGCAAGCAGTAGAGCTCGTAGACGGAGTCGGAATAGGTATTTATAATTACTTCATTTGTCTTGTTTTCTATACTGTTCAAGATCGTATTTGAGACTTGAATTTTATTCATTAAAGACTCATCAATGTAGCTTTCAGCCACAGTAGAAGACTTCCACCCCCCCGTGTCGTTTCAGTGCGGTCAAATCACCACCGCTATCTATGAGAAGGGTCGCCGAGGTGCGCCGGAAGCAATGCCCCGTGTACAACGCTGGGTTAGGCAGATTCAAAAAACTTGCGATAGTTTTTCCCAGAGCACCAAATTTATTAATACCAATTCTTTGATCGACGCACTTCCCCGATCTATAGCTCAAGAAAAAGGCAGGGTTTCGACAGGGGGTGGGTCGAAGTTCCATGTATTTTTTACATACGGCATAGCAGTTGCCCGTCACAACGAAAGAACGATCTATTTTCGTTTTTGTTTTCGAAACTTTCATCATGATTGTACTGTCGTCTATGTTAGAGACTTCATCGAACTGGATGTTGTATAGCTCTTGCCTTCGGCATGCCCCCATTATGCCGAAGATTAGTGCAACCTGTAACAATAAACGATATAATAAGCTTGAGGTACATAGCCAAGGCAAAAACTATGATTTATGAAGTAGTAAAGTGTAGGTACCTACTACCAAATTTATACACAAAGCGCTTAAACGGAGTGTCTAGATAACTTGCGTGTGTAGTACGTAAGTACTAGGTAGATTAAATAACAGAACTAAAATACACTTACCTTTTCAAAAAGATACAAAATATATGGTGAATCTTCCAGGAACATCTTTATTTGACCTGATGTAAACGTCAAGGACTTTTTTTCCTTGTGTCCTTCTGAACTGCGTTTCAGGAACGCTATGACCTTTGAATACTTCGTGATATCAATATTGTTGTAGATACTCAGTGTGGACTTGAGCATAGAATATTTAGCCCACATAGAAGATGGTTTGAATTTGTCGGAGAGGTCTTTGAGATACGCAAGAATGACATTTTCAGAAAATGATGTAGTTTTCTTTTCGGTCTTCCATGCCAAAAAGTTATTATATTCTTTTTCATATAATTTTCTAGATTTTTCTGGCAAAAGATTGTGAGTTACTTTTGTTGCCAATTCTACAATATCCGGAGGCGTACAAATATCATCGTCGCTATCCATTTTTAACTTTTAATTTGTATTTTAAAAACAAAACAAACATTAAATTCACGCGTATTTAGGTATTGTCACAGTGAACTTGCCGCCATTAAAATGCAGCTGCGCGCGCAGGGCCAATCAGGAGCGAGCGCGCGCTGTTCTTTTTTTATTTAATTGGCACAAGATCTTACCAAAGAGTTTTGTGTATGTAAGTTTAGTAGTTTCGACGAAGTTTTCACGTATAACCCAACTGTTTTCAAAAGCCAGCCTAATATCAAAATTTTATACAACTTGTATGAGGATTTTGACATAAGGCTCGCCACGTTAATTGGTCGCGTTTTATTGATGTTATAATGAGATTTTACGATATCAATGTGGATATTATACCATCATGTGAAATTGCTTAAATTGAGTGTTTTGTTGTCTGTTCTATAACAGTAGTAATTATAAGTCAAGTATTGGAAACATAAGTAGAGTGTTACAACATTAGTGTAGATAAAATTATTTATAGTGACGAGTATACTCGGGTATTACTTCATTATTATCTTAATTTAATCCTAACTTACTTCTTCTTCATGGCACATTTCAGTTTGAACCAACAAAATAACATAGGTAATATACCCACCAACCATAGCAAAGGAGGTTTCTCTAAAACTATGTGGAAAATAGGTAGGTACCTATGTCACCGAAATATTACTTCTGTTTCTGTTCCATCGAGCTTGGCGTCTGCTGAAACCGTGTGTTTAACGTTGCGCGATTGATAATATTGTGTATTTTATTATTATTTAAATGTGAAGGATTTAAGCATTCTAATTATTTACTGTGTAATAAAATACCGAGTTTTGTTTAAAGATACCTGCCGGATAAGATATCCGTGACATAATAATTGGCTTATTATAAAGCATAATTGGACTTAATCTTATCACATAATTATTGGACAGTAATGAATAGCCGTGAACTTGAACTGACCCCGAGAAGGCTATCATTTTTGGCAAACAACGGAATTATGTCAGTTCTGTGCCAGATAATGATGTGATAACAATTACTACGTGCATTCATAAAATATTATGTAGAGCAGAATTTTATTGTCTATCAATATTTATTTATTGACTTATCTAATGTATTATGTTGTAGTAGATGTGTAATAGATTCAGAATACAGGTAATAGAATACTTTGCTAATGCATTTTTACATTAGGTTACAGTATTTATTATAATTTTCCACAATTCATGTATATTATATTGTAACGTTCAGTTACTGGTCTTTGATGTAGTGGACTGTAAAATTGTTCTTCTTGTTCGAGATTCTTCGCTTGGCGGGTGAAGGTGCAGTAATAAAAGATTCCTTTCCGACCGGAGGTTTATTTCTTCACGAGTGATACAATAATACTGAACATAATCGAGTACAAGACGGCTCTATATATATAGTTTAAGTAGACATTACAACTAGCGGCTACAATACGTAGTAAACAATAAGTGATCAGCCAATGAGAGCGCTGGAATAGAAAGATAATGTCTCTTTCTTATCCCTGTCTCTTTTCTTTGTACAAGGTCATTTGTTTCCAGAAAGTTCTGCGTTGTTCTGGCTAGTTATTCTATACGTTATACTGGTTTACCTATAATTATCTACTTATATCTAAAGGATTATCTATTCTAACTTATTCTAGAGTTTACGCTGCGTCGCTAACAATTTCCCCCCCAGTGCGCGCTTCGCGGGGCACTCCACTCTCGGGTCGCGACGCTGCTGGAACCACGGTGATGAGACGCGAAGTGGGTCGTCGTAACACGCCACCCGCTGTCCGCACATCGACTATTCGTGTTCTGCCATCTGGTCCTTTGTATACCTTCACGATTTCTCCTCGTGGCCAAGTATTCCGGGGTAGTGACGAGTCTGCAATGATGACGATGTCGCCTTGTTGTGGCTCGATGGTGTCACCGTTCTTCATCTTTCGTACCGTAAGAGTAGGAAGGTACTCTTTGATCCATCTTTTCCAGAAATGTTCAGCCAGACGCTGTGCTGTTTTCCAATTTGCTTTTCCGATGAGTTCGTGGTCGTCGAACTCTCCCATTATGGAGGCTCCACAGGAGCGACCAATGAGAAAGTGATTAGGTGTCAATCCTTCTTCGTCTTGCGGGTCTGAGCTTAGATGAGTTAACGGACGTGAATTCACGGTATGTTCCACTTCTGTCAGAAGCGTGTACAAAACTTCCTCTGGTGGACTTCTCTCGTTCAGGACGGCTGACAGCGCTACTTTTACGGTCCGCACCATCCTTTCCCAGGCCCCGCCCATATGTGGAGCTCCAGGTGGTATGAACTTCCATTGGGTGCCCTCTCGCTCAGCAGCCTCAATAATTGCTTCTTTCTTAATCTTCTGTGCTTCTGTTCTCAGCTCGTGGTTTGCCCCAACAAAGTTCGTTCCGTTGTCGCTATATATGATGCGTGGACTGCCTCTTCTTGCTGCCATTCGTCGTAGTGCCATTATCATAGAGCTGGTGCTCAGTGATGATGCTAGTTCCAGGTGGACAGCTCGCGTGGTGAGACAAGTGAAGAGTACTCCCCATCTTTTCTCTTTTCTGCGTCCTATAGTCACGTGCATAGGGCCAAAATAGTCAACCGCAGTGCAGGTGAAAGGGTGGTCACTGTGATGCAGTCGTTCTGCTGGCAGATCGCCTAGCTGAGGCATTTGCGGCTTCATTTTCCTCACACGACACCATTGACATTGATGCAGAACCTTTTTTACTGAGTTGCGCAGAGATAGGATCCAATACTTTTGCCGAAGCTCGTTTATTACTGTAGCATGATTTCCATGGTAGAAACGTTCGTGGTAATGCTGGATCAGGAGCTGAGCAATCTTGTGTCTTCCTTCTAACACGATGAGGTTTTTATCGCGACTTCCGATCCCTCGAACTTTCGCTGTTCTACTGTTTAGTCGTAAAATACCCTCTTCATCAAGTTGGATGTCAATTCTTCTCAATTTGCTTGTTTTCTCTAGGGTTAGCTTTCCCTTGATGGACATGATCTCTTTCGAATATGTATCTTCTTGAGATTTCTTAATGATTGCAATTTCAGCTTTTTGCAAATGCGTCGGTCTTATTGGAAGCCAATTTATTGTCTGTTCTGGCTTTTCTTGACGAATAACTATTTTCTTTTCCTTTTTCTTGTATGGTTTCCAAGTCTTATCCTTTTCTGATGCAGTGTTTGACGATTGCCGTGTTTTGCGGCATATGTCTATGAACATGAAGACTCTCGCTGTGGCTCGAAGCAGAGGCATCCAACTTGAGAACCGGTCTGGATCTGGCAGGAACATTTCTGGCTTGACTTCTCTTGCAGTTGCGACGGTTTTACATTTTCTTTCTTCACCAGTTAGCTCGAGTTCCTGTTTCTCGAAGCGTTTAGCCGGCCATTCTGATTCTTGCAAATACAAAAACTCGGGGCCGACGAACCACCTTGCTCGTTCATTGAAATTCTTTGGTAGCTCTCTTGTGGCGTCATCTGCTGGATTATGTTTGGTCGGTACCCATCTCCATTCATATGGTTTGGTTAGATCTTCCAGCTCAGCCAAACGGTGAGCGACGAACGCCTTGAAACGTCGTGGATCAGATTTCATCCATTGTAGAACTGTACTAGAGTCAGACCAGTAAATTCGCTGCGTGATTTCAAGGTCAGTTTCTTCCATTATCGTAGCGGCCAATCTAGCTCCCATCAGCACTGCTTGCAGCTCTAGGCGCGGCATTGAAGTGCATTTAATCGGTGCCACTCGTGCTTTTCCAGCAATGAGCATGACTTGGACTTCACCTGCTGCTGTGGTTGTTCTCCAGTATGAAGCACATGCGTAGGTCGTTTCACTGGAATCTACAAACGTGTGTAGTTGTCCAGTCTTCATCATTGGTGAAATACATCTGGGTATCTTCAGTTCTTGAAGTCCTTTGACGTCTTCTCTGTATTCCAGCCAAACTTGATGTTGATCTTCGTTCACTGGTTCGTCCCATTTCGTTCCAGTTCGCCATATGTCTTGGATGAGTCTTTTACCCTTAATGAGGACTGGGGCGACAAGACCCATCGGATCAAACGTAGACATGACTGCACTTGTTACTTGTCTCTTTGTTGGAGCTTGGTCTATTTCAGTGATTTCACTCGCATCATTCCGTAGTCCGATGTTGAAGGCCAGTTTGTCTTCTGTCACATGCCATCGCAATCCGAGTGTCTTCTCCTCTTCATTTCCAATACTGATTTCATGCGGAGATTTTTCGTGATTCGTTATTCGCTGCAGAACTTCTTTCCTGTTGCTGGCCCATTGTCGGAGTTCAAAACCAGCTGTTTTGTGGACTGTGTTGACTGCTTCTGCCGTTTTTGCTGCTTCTTCGATGTTATGAAAACTCTGAAGGTAGTCATCCATGTAGTGGTTCCGGATGATTGCTTTTGCTGCCTCGGGGTGCTCTATTTCGTGTTCCTTTGCATTTTGGTTCTTCACAAAGATAGCAGTGGCAGGAGATGAAGCAGCGCCAAAGATAACTGATTTCATGCGATATTCCTTTGGCTTTTCATATTGATTTTCGCTCCTCCACAAGTAACGAAGGCTGTCTCGATCCTCTTCTCGAACGCGGATCTGCAGGAACATCTCTTTGATATCGGCGACTACAGCCACGGGCCCCTGACGAAATCTAAGGAGTACTCCAAACAGAGACTGGAGTAGATCGGGTCCCGGGAGCAGGGCGTCGTTCAAGCTTTTTCCTTGAAACCGGGCAGCTGCGTCAAAAACAATGCGGATCTTTTTCTTCATTGGATGCACCACAGCGAAGTGAGGCAAATAGAAAGTTCGACCTGGAGTGGTTGCGGCTGGCGCTTCTTCGGTGTATCCACTGGCAAGCAAATGTTGTAGTTGCCTGTCGTACTCTTTCTTTAATGTTGAGTCCTTGTCGAGCTTCCTCTCGATGCCTAGTAGCCTATTGTATGCTTGTTTGTAGTTATTCGGCAGAGTTTCTCCATCGGTTTTCCATAGAAGTCCACTCTCGAATCTTCCATCAGGTTGACGCTTTGTGGTCTCACGTAGTAGCGTAAGGGCTCTTCCATCGGCGTCGTTGCTAGGATGTCGCTGCTGGATTCCAATAGACTCCAAATCAAAATGGCGTTTGATCATATCTCCAATGTGGTCTTCATCGCAGATGGTTCGACAGTGATGGACAAAGTTCACTGGCGAAGAAGTCCCTGAACAATAACCATGCAACACCCATCCCAGGCTAGTCAATGAAGCAGCAGGTTCGTTTGGTTTCCCTTGCAAAACTTTGCGTGACACTATTAGGTTCCAATTGTCTTGACCGATAAGAAGTGATGGTCTTTCCTTTTCATACTGAAGTTCATTCTTCATGTTTCTCAAATGATTGCAGCTTTCTATGATCTCCTTATTCACAACTTGAGGTGCTAGCTTCAAGTCTTCAACCGTTCGTACACCTTTTAATGTCTTTTTATCTTTTCTGTGCACCCCTTTGATCTTCAAGTCAATACGCTGTGAGTGCTTCATCTTTACCAATTTGCCGCCAACAGTCTCTAGTGTAAGTGACTCTTCTCTTCCAGTGGCTCCAATTTTTGAAGCAATATTAGCGTCCAATAAAGAAACTGTCGATCCCTCGTCCATGAGGGCCAGGACACGCAAAGAACCTTTCGGACCGTAGATGTTCACAGGTATCATCTTAAGAAACACCTTGGTTCCATCTGCTGCGGCGAACACGGACTTCACAATCATCTTCGAGTCTTCGGTAACCGTTGTTTGAAGGCATGCCGAAGACGTAGGCTTTTCTTGTTCAGTTGATGCTGCTTCTCTTTCCATTAAATCTGTATGCAGCATTAAATGATGTGGGCGCTTGCATTTCTTGCAAGATTGTCCTCTGCAGTTATTTTTCATATGACGTGGGCGCAGACACCGAAAGCAAAGACGTTTCTTCTTCGCTATTTCCCATCGTTCATTGGTATCAGCCTCCTTGAACTTCCGACACTCAGTGATCCAGTGCTCTCCATGACAGTGCGCGCAAAACTTCTTACGAGTTTCACTCGATGTCGCCACAGTGTCTATTTGCTCCTCTTCACACGATGTATGCACCGGATACCTCATGTTAGTGTACCTTTTCTTAGTGACGTCCGGAGGTGCAAAGTTTCCACAGATGTCAGCTTCATAATCCAAGAACTTTTTTATTTTCACTAACTCAGGATCTTCTTGGTTACGCACACTGAAGTCATAATATCGATACTTCAGTATAGGTGATAACTTCTCGATTATGCACTTGCTAACTTCCGGAGAGTATAAGTATTGCGGTTTGTTCAATGCACTGATCGTAGTCACTGCATTACTCACACGACTTGCAAACACACAGATTTCTCGCGGCTGATCATTAAACTTCGGTAGTTCTTTAATTTTCTCTATTTCTGCAAGCACTAATTGCTCAGGTCTTCCGAATCGTCTTTCCAGGGCATTCATAACTTCATTGGGGTCGGAGGCCACAAATAACAAACTCCTTACTGTGTCCTTTGCGGTTCCCTGGATCGCTTTTCTAAGGCGTGCCATGTTCTGCACTTCAGTGAATTGTATCACACTATCACTATATGCTCTCTTGAAAGGCAACCATTCTTCATATGCTCCAGTGAAGTTAGGCAGGTCTGCAAACTTCGACGGTGCGATATGCGATGATGCGGGATGTACCATTCTGGCGGCGGTGATTATGGCTTCGGCCAAATCTTGCATTTCACTCTTCCTTCCGATTGGTCTGTCTGTATCCTTTGGCTCTGCGTAAGTAGTAGTCTGTTCTACCCATTGTTCGATGTGCGTTGATCTTACTGCTTCAAAATCTTCATCTAAGTCTTCTTCGGAGCAATACTGAGCCAATTCTAACTCGGTCTGAGCTAAAGCGGCTGCATTCTGAGCTACTTCCAGTTGTCTCTTTTGCAATTCACGCCTGGCTTCTAATTCTTGCCTCTTTGAAGACTTTGCTGATCTCGCAACACTTTCACGGGCCAAAGTTTCCGAAGCGATGAACGGTGGGTCTCGAATCCCTCCAAGTGTCTTCGGCTTCGTAACCGATATCGTTGGTGCCCGCGGCGGCTCGATGATGGCGGCGCTTGCTACCGGGCAAGCTTGGGACGCGGCGTATGCCTCCGGGGCGGGGCGGTACTCGGGTACCTGCCATGATGCAACGGTATCGACGTGATGCGCGGGCGCGGTAGTAGTGCCAACGGAGGCACCAAGATTGCCTACTGCAGGGCGCACGGGCGCGGCACTGACGGAGGTGCCAGCAGCGGCAGCGGCGGCGGCAGCGGCTCGCGTTTTTCGAGTAGCCTGCATCGCGACGGCGGTTGCAGGGTTTAACGCGGTTGTCGCCGTGGCTGTGGTACCCGTTTTTTCGGTGGCTACAGACGAATCGGTGGTAGCTCCAATCGGTTCCTCCGGCTTCGCTCTTTTCTCAGGTGAGCGAGAACGTACTATCGGCATCTTCTTTATTTCCCAAATCCGGCTCGAAGGACCAACAATTGTAACGTTCAGTTACTGGTCTTTGATGTAGTGGACTGTAAAATTGTTCTTCTTGTTCGAGATTCTTCGCTTGGCGGGTGAAGGTGCAGTAATAAAAGATTCCTTTCCGACCGGAGGTTTATTTCTTCACGAGTGATACAATAATACTGAACATAATCGAGTACAAGACGGCTCTATATATATAGTTTAAGTAGACATTACAACTAGCGGCTACAATACGTAGTAAACAATAAGTGATCAGCCAATGAGTGCGCTGGAATAGAAAGATAATGTCTCTTTCTTATCCCTGTCTCTTTTCTTTGTACAAGGTCATTTGTTTCCAGAAAGTTCTGCGTTGTTCTGGCTAGTTATTCTATACGTTATACTGGTTTACCTATAATTATCTACTTATATCTAAAGGATTATCTATTCTAACTTATTCTAGAGTTTACGCTGCGTCGCTAACATATATAGTATAATTTACATATATATTATATTATGTATTATATATACCACTGGTGCAAAAATGGTTATTAACATTAAACTATGATGAAACTGAAAAATAAATCAAGTTATATAATTAGTTCCTTAGAGCAGATGATTTATTGTTTTAGTTTTACAATTTTGTTCATATATTATCTCGCACTTAGTTTTATTTTTAATAGTTGCATAAAATTTTATTTTTTAATTTTATTATTTATATAATACATAAATAATAAGTAAAAATCTATATTATTCTGTTCATATTTAAGAACATTTGATACATTCTAAAGGGTACTCTTTTACATATTAGTATTATTTCGTCAGCTGAGATGTAATGTCAAATTAGCAAATCTGAGCCAGGTCGCCACGATACAGGCTGAGCCTAGTGTGGCGATCATTAGATAAATCTGCATCATTATTGAAATCTCTCTGCATTAATACCTTGTATGCCTAGTTTAGTTTTAGTTTTAATTAAATTTGTTAATATTTTAGCTTAAGGTATTTTATGCAGCAAATAAATACATTTTAATTTTCATATATGTCAATAATAATAATAATATAATTACATATTATTTTCTCTCGACGTTTCAAATAATTTTCAGTGAACATAGTCACGGGTAGACTGACAGACAATATGTTTAAATTTGTTTAATTTCCATGTATAAGAATCGTGAAACCGTTACAAATTACATATATATATATATATATTATATAGTCGTATTTATACTACATACTATACTACTATAAATATAATACTTGCACGAGTTAAATGCGAATTCATCGTAGGTACATCAAGAGACCAATTCTACTATGTCACTACGATCAACAATCTATCTCGCTGCAACTGTAGCTCCACTCGTTCAACTTCGGTGATCGTTCGATCATCAACCAAAAAGTCATTCTACTATTTATAGAAGCAAATCGGAATGTAACGTCGTCTTTATCACTACTAAATGTTATATTAAATATACATTAAACGCATATACAAATATGAGTTATTGTTGCGTTCACTAAATATCGAGTTAGCAGAATATAAAGTTATTATCGGTCGCTGGCGTCGATAGAAACGTAACATCAGCTGGACTGTTCAATAGCAGAATAAGAAAACGTATAATAGTCACCTTTCAGCTGCGGTGCGATTGCAATTTAGTTAGTGGAATCACCCCCCTGATCTAAACTTGAGAACAATACACAAAAAGAGGAATAAATTAAGAGGCATTTCACATTTTAATGCGCGTAATCGTAGATTTTAAGCGCTTAATTTACTATCATAGGAAAGATTCACAAATAGTTGAATAATTGAAATAAATAGAATAATCTGTCCTCTTTTCAGTTAATGTACCACATTTACAAGCATAACTTTAATTATTTTGTAGTGACCAATCTCCCGCACCTCGTTTTACGAATTAAATGGAATATAGCAAACTTCAGAGTTCTATCTCTTGTATAAAAACTCATCAAATTAACTAAACAAAAAAATCTATTCATCAGGAATATAATCTTGTTGACACACAGTGTACTAGAATATCGATAATTGATCATCATTATAGAAAAAAAAATAAAGATCTTTCGCCAATTTCCACGAATTATATCAGCAGTTTAACACGATTTATTGCGTTAAATAAAGTGTAATTCCAAACTGATATTATATCAAAAGAAAGTACATTCTTCAATTAATCTGATCTCAGTTAAAATATGATATTAACTCTGCTTTGTTAGACACGAAAAAATATTTAACATAAGTCTAAATGATGATGTAAGTAATCGACAAGAAATTGATTGTTTACTCATTCCAAAGCCACAGTTTTTAAAATGAGTGCAAGTATCAAAATATGTTACTCACAGTCACGCTATTCCGTCGTCACTTCTTTCGCCTGTGTAAGCGATGCGCTGGCATTTACCTAAACTTCAGTAGAGTGATTTTGTGAAATGGCTCTTAAGGATTAAACGATGTCCAGAATGATCTGTTTCTACACACTCGAGTCGTTTACTAATCTACATAGTGAGTCATGCGCTATGAAGTTATTTGCGGGATATGCATCATTGAATAATTAATTTAAATTTATCTCGGCGCTAAGTGACTTAGGGGTAAGTACTAGTTGAAATGATTCAATCCTATATCTCTCTCTGGTTTCATTATATTGGTTTAGGGACGATAGAGGGGGAATTGTTTGCCTCACGGGAAGCTTCATCCTAACATTGTTTTTTTATATCTACGCATTTATTTAAGTTGTTTTATTTGTAAGTTTGTTTTAGCAAACTGCGGCCCAAAAGGAAGGTTATCTGCTTAAACTGTAAATACAATACAATACAATACAATAACTCTTTATTGCTTACCACACAAACAAAAACAGTAGGTAAATTAACTAATTAATAGATCTATGCTGGTAATACAATTGGCGGTCTTATCGCTAATGCAATCTCTTACAGACATACCTAGGTACATGTACATATAGGTACTAGTAGTACTAGGCACAGCAGACGGCAGTTTTTACCATTGACGGATATTGACGGTAGGTCCCAATGTTCTTGACAAATATTACCAAAATCGTTCAGTTACTAAACTTCGCAATCTATTATCTCGGCAGCCACTTGACCAATTATGCTCATATTCGAACCTCCTCTTTAAAGTCAGGTTACCTGTGTGCACCGAATTTTATCAAAATCGGTCAGTAAATAGCGCCGCAGCAAACTTCCCCCTTTTTAAGGAAAAGTATATATGAATGTAAGGCCAATTCAAATATCGCCAACTACAAAAATTTTTTGTTAGAACATGTTTCATCAAGATTGGTCGAAAAATGCGACCTGTACAGGAATACCAAACGTACGTAATAAGTAGATCCTAACGTACAGATAACATTCAGCAGACACTTCGCTCGCTCGGTCAATAAAGGCCCGTTCCTATTTCCAACCGTAACTACACAAGGGCTGGACCGATTTTGATAAGTGGTTATTTGATTCTTCTTGAATACCTACATAAAATGCGAAAAAATCTATTGTTGAATTCATGAGTTTGATACTATGTCTCTCCTTAGTTAATAACCCAAAATTATAAAACTGTAGCTCGTGTTCTGGTTGCGGTTACATACTGGTAGTTTAAATTACAACCATCTTCCAATTTTTCGACAGAGCTTATCATTTTACAAGATTGTTCTCGCAATCAAATAGATTCGTTTCTTTCTTATTGAACGAGCTTGGATCCACGATAAACTTGTCAGGTCGATAAACTGATTTTATGTAAGTATAGATATCGTTACTTGTCTCTATTATGGATCTAGCTACGACATCTATATCGCGGAATGCCTTTTATCGATCATTACTGTCTAATTTAATTATATCGAAAATCCATACTTACAGTGCGGGCATTATTGGATCAGCATACTGCACTAGGTATATATACTATTCTGGACGCTCTATTATATTGCCCCACACTTAATTGTCAAAAAAGTATATATGAGGAGTACCTTAAAATACCTAAAAAGTATACACTACACAGTGCTGAGTTCATTATTGTCCGACAATTACTCTCTGGGTTTCTAGGTGCATACACCCATCAAAAAAAGTTTGCGATCACCTTGAAAAATCGAAATCTATTTTGTTACGGTAGTTTATTATTATGATTTCTACGTCTTTTTAGTTGCTATTGATGGAATTGTCAGACCATTCCGAGTAAAACATGGGCACTAATTTGTACAATGCACCCGCCCATCGAATTCAACGAGTCAATGCTGCTCTCCGAGAATACGACATCATAAGGTTAGACCGGCTCGCCTGCCGCAACGCGTAGGATGCTCTTAAGCGAGATGATTGGAACCTTTAGGCACGTCCCCAATCAGTGCCAGAGCTCAGAGAAGCATATATTCAAGAATGGGACAGGTTACCCCATGAAATGCTAGATAACTTGATTCTCAGCATGCCCAGGAGGATCACCGCATGTGTTCGAGCCAGGGGAGGAGTTATATTATATTGAATATAAACCTTTTATTAATAAATTGCTTATGTTAGTGATCACAAACTTTTTTGATGTGTGTAGCTAACGGTTCACATGTCTGCTTCCCATAACCAATCAATCAATCAAATACAACACGTGTAAAAAACTTAAATACCGCAAACCCACCGCCATGTTTATTTATAAACAGTCCCACGTGTTAGTTTTAGGAACCTGACACTGGCCATACATACTATACATTTACCTGTGTGTTTATACTAGTTTTAGATGTCACTATTTACTAAACTACCGCAATTGCATCCATACTAACTGTTAATAGAACTGTGAAAACACTGTCAAGAAATGTAATGGCTGTGAGGTATACAAACTATTCTAACTAACTATTCACTCATCTGAGTCTTTACATACACAACACGTTGTAACTATTGACTAATCTGTTGCACCTAGGGTTACCAGATGAGAATATCGAAAGTCCAGAGAAAATACCTAATTTCCATTAAAAATCTTGACCTTTTGTTGAACTTTGAGAATTATTTCTCAAACAAACTGACCAGTTTTATTATGAAAACGTGGTTTGTACACATGTTTAATATGAAAAATGGAACGAGACTAACTCACTCACGAGACGCAACCGCAAGCGTTCTGCTCCTTGAAAAAAACCACCGGATGTGGTTGAAATTATAGCCTGAAAGATCTGACTTTTTACGTGAGTGAATCCCGTTTTTCATATTAAAAATGCATACTGAACAGATTTAAAAAGTCTTTATTATAGTTTTATACTTACACTGCGGATCTCGGGGGGTCTCACTAACGCGTCCCACATCGCGCTCATAGCGGGGGTGACAGTGGCCCTCCTACGCCTCGCCGCTTTAGTTTAACTTTTGAAGAGTCCAAAAATCCTAAAATCTGAGGATGAATCCTGAGATATGGTAACCCTAGTTTCACCTGCATCTACCTATACTGTTAGTAAACTTATTTTTTTACACTTAACTTGACCAATATCTTATCTGATGGTCAGTGATGATGCGGTCAAAGGTGGTACACACTAGAGCTGGAATAGCTCGTGGCTCTCAAGGACAGCTGCCGGAACACACTGTTAGGTTAGCTTAGCGACAGATTATCAAACTTGAGGGTAGATAGTCAGGCGGACACCAGAAGTGGCTTACCGCCATGCTGTGGGTTTCACCACGATGTTTACTTCTTCGAAAGCGGCGAGTCTTCGGCGACTTCAAGTCCGAGGCGGGGAACGAACCCGTGGCTACTAATCCGTGAAAATGAAAATGAAATCGTTTATTTTGTATAGACCTACCGGGGGCACTTACAAATTGTCATATACATGACATGACCAACTCATGCTACCTTTGGGCTATAGTCGCTTTGCAATCACACAAATAAAATACTGTCTATTGTCTACATAGCACTTAACATTATCGAGGTGAAAGTTTGTCACTGTGTTCGTATGTTTGTTACTCATTCACGCTCAAACCGATTTTGATGAAATTTGGTGTAGAGGTAAATGAGACACTGGATTGACTCATTGGCAACTTTTATAGTATACGATTTGAAAGCACTAACGCCTGCTTAGTGAGACTAAATATTGCAATTTTATAGAGTTACTCCGTTCCCATACGACGGTTAAAAATCGAATAAATTAGAGTTATAGCGGACTAATATCTCTTCTAATATATAGTTTAAAAAAAACGAAAATGTTTGAATCTAGAATATAATTAAATATTGAAATTAAAATTAGTAAACTCAAACACTTATTTATTTAAACTTTCTAATAGACAAGTATGCCGCGCAGGGCGTTAGCATCGACTAACTTCCAATTCCAACAGAACTATCATGAGTAAATACAAAGGTGCTTATGAAGCACCTTTCAGCTATTTTTATATATTCAAAGGGGAGGATATAACAGGACGATGAGCTTCGGTGGCAATGTTCATGGCGTCTCTGACAAGGGTTGTCGGAAGACGCGGATTCGCATCCCATCCGAAGATATGTATTTATGTTTCTAAAATTGAAATACGTAGAATACGTTTAATAATCATCGGGTGACCGCACAACCGCGGGATGCAGCTAGTATAGCTACCAATAAGTAGCTGGATGACCGAGCTTTGCTAGATTTAGAAACGAATACAAAATAGTAACACGTGTTCCGTCAAAATCTTTCACCACGATTTACGATTTTGCAATGCGACTGTTACGCCATCTAGTTTGAACGCAACGAACAAACCAATATATATATCTTCTATACTTATAATAAAGGAGTAGAGGCCAAAAAAGTCTGTACTTGTCAGATAAATTAAAAAAATATATGTCATGAGGCGTAAAATTATCTAGCGAACAAAAATATGACGTTTTTGAAAAAAATGTCTGTCTGGTCTGTTTCTATGCTCACGCATAACTTAAAAACTATCGCACAGATTTGATGAAATTTAGTATATGGATAGAAAAGAGCCCGTAGAACTCAACTATATATAATAACTTTTTATTAACCGACTTCAAAAAACGTAGGAGATTTCTCGATTTGACTGTGTAAATATATTTTTATGTGAGTTCACGAATAACTTCGTGGTTTATGAACCGATTTTGATGATTCTTTATTTATTGGAAAGGAGATATCTCAAGGGTGGTACCATCATAAGGAAACCAGGATCTTATGATGGCATCCCAGAGAAATCGAGGGGAAGCTTAGAATCGTAGTGGCGACTAAAGCGTTTGTTAATATCACAGAATAATAACAATACATCCACTGGATATATGGTCTGTGGTTAATATACATATATAAGTAGAAATACAAGCTTGTTCGCTTAAAGCATTAGATATTGCTGTGTTGGTAATTCAGACCCGACAAGGCGTAGTAACAGTTAACGAAACTGTGTCGAAGTTCTTGAGAACTGCACGCATCAAATTACTGCGGTAACAACTGTTGGGTAATCTGCGAGTCTATGTGATATCTTTGTTTTGATTTGTATTGTTTGTGGAAATCTGTAAGCGTAGAATGGTAGGTATTTAAAATTGTATGGTTGCGTCGATAGTATTATTGTATATAGGTATATTTACAGGACACAAGTACAATTTGAAATATTTAATACGGTCTTCCATTCTATTCAGTTATTGGAGTGAATCTCAAAAACTACTGGACCGAATTTGATGAAATTTAAATAGGACCATACGGGAAGCATCAGCTTTCATACAAAAGAATTTTGAGAATCGGTTCACCCAGTCGAAAGTTATGAGGTAACAAACATAAAAAAATACTTTGAGTACTTCCTCCTTTTTTGAAGTTGGTAGGTAAAACACGTCGCATCGAAGAATCTTTAAAAACTAACCTGTTAACCCCACAGCCGAATGGGCCGGTACGACCGGGGAAGTACCTACCACACTCCCACATAACACCGACGTGAAGTAGGAACTACACGGGCAAAGCACCAGCTTTCAAACAAAAAAACAATTTTGAGAATCGGTTCATCCAGTCGAAAGTTATGAGGTAACAAACATAAAAAAAACATACAATCGAATTGAGTACCTCCTCTTTGTTTTGGAAGTTGGTAGAAAAGTATGTGCTACTCCTGATTAGTAGCTATCTGGTAATATATATTATATATCTATGTTAAAATCCTCCAAATCCACAGAGCAGTTTCAGTATGAAGACGTACTAAACATATGTTATCACTCACTGTCAATCTTCGACCATAATTTGTACAACTCGACTATACAAATTCAAGAAGACGCAATGTTTTACAAGTAAAACCTAACTCATCTCATCATCACATTGGCGTTTTGGCATCTGTACATTTTTAGACATAAATACAAAATGTACTATTTTCACTATGACATAAAAGCTGTTGCGTTTTTATGCATTTTCACTATCATATTATATACTAGCGACTGCCCGCGACATTGTTCGAGTAGTAGGCTCGCCCTTCGGCGTCGCCATGACCTCCCATCTTTTCTTAGTTTTCTTTCATAAGAACCGTCTCTTCCCAATAATTAAGACAACAAAATAGAATTAGCGAGATTGTTTCATCCGTTCTCAAGTTATAGCGTGAGAGGGGTTCATTTATATATATTTAACTATTGAAAATTCTATTCATTTGTCAAACAAACATCGTGACCTTTTAACGCCGAGTCATTATGTGTCAATAAAAACAAAATTAGGTTTTTTGTCTCCTTGACGTCAAAATGTCCACGTCCACGTAACAACTGTGCGATTCTCTTAAGATTCGTCGTTGCGGTCGTCGACGAGCTCACCGATGTCAAATACATAAGAGACATCGCCCTTGTACACAAGGTTTTTCCAACGTTCCTCGTCATCTCGTTGTTGTTTCACGGATGTTGTCAAAGAGGCAACGATGTTTGCTCTTACAGAATCGCACGGCAGTAATCTACAATATGTTATGCGTTCAATAAATGTACAACATGAATACAAATCTAACGAGCAACTGCTGAACTCACAAAAATCCGATTATTTTATTTACGTTCTATTCCATTACTATTCTTTCTTCAAACACCGATCTAATGGCATTCAAATAAAGGAATATGTTATGTATTCTTACTTCGTTAAAATTTGATCGTTAATGAAGGGCTCTTGGAATTCTATTTACACAAAGCAGTTTTACTCTTAATTGATAAAAGAATACCGCCTGAGGATGAATACTTATGTTAGTACCTACCTTGGATATCCGTGATGGTTATGGCTGTTTTTGCTTGTAACAATTTAAGTTTCATTGCTTTTATTATATAAGAAAAATGCTGTTGAAGCTGATAGCGTTTAGGATTAAGATTTTATTTTGATGATTAAGAGCCTAAGCACACGGCATATTTTATGCGCGCAGACGACGCGCGTTTCACAGCGCTCGTTTACGGCGGTGTACATTAGACTAAATCTCGACTGAATCTTGTTTCAAGTGCGTTAAGAGGATTGCATAGCCAGTACATGTCCATACTAAAAGATAAAACTCTTTTCTACCTCTTAACATTGTCCGATTTCAGTGATTTTTTTTTCATGTAATTATCACATTGTTTATGCCCGTACGTTTTGATTTTTTCGCTGAATCTATGACTATTAAAAATCAATATTTTATAAAAACCAAGAACTATTCTCAAAATAATAAAACGTACGAGCATAGAATACATTCTATTGGAGAAATTAACATCAAAAACAAAATATTTTGTTACCATAAAATACGCTATGTGCGGCGTAAAGTAAAATAGGCTCTAAGGATTATGCGCCTAAGGATATTTTCCAAAAATTACTGACAATCTCTTGGAAACCCATGAAGTCGAAGACCTTAAGTAATAAATAAGGCGAAACAGAAAACCTAGTAGTAAATACAGATAATAAGATAGGTGGTACAACTTACCTAGCAGCAGTATGGGCAAGTCGATGAGTAGATGCCACCAGAAACTGTGTCGAGCCTGCATCTCTACGGGCGCAGGAGGACGCTGCTCTGATGTTCTCTGAAACAATAGAAAACCTTACATTAGTTTTAAGGCGCTATAAGAGCAAACTTTATGTACCTATTTGAGGGATTGGAGCAGGCCGTGACAGGAACAAGCGTGCGTCTGTAAACACGATCACTTTTTCGCAGTTTTGAATTTGGCAAAAATAAAACAAGCCACATGATAAAAAAAATTAATTTATTTAATTATTATTTTTCTGATAACCAAAAATAAAGTAGTTTTCGCTCAAAATATTGGGAAATACGAAAGTTGTTTTTCTGTCGTTTTATTTGCAATTGTTTTTCTTCAAGATGCCAGTTAGATATTGTGTAATATTATTACTTAATGTCTTTTTAAAAACTCATACCTGTCCATTGTATTTTTTTTCAAGATTGTATTAGTAACTAGTATGTCTAAACTGTGCGACGAAAAACATAGCGTCTTACGGATTTTTGGCTTTAGGCAGCGCCTTAATTCTAAATCATCACACTGTAGAACCTGTAACATTCGGCGAACGCCCTAAATACAATGTATTTCACTGTCGTCAGTGGACGGATTTAATAAAAAATTCCGCCGCCATCTTGATGTGAATCGTAAGAGAAAAGGAAACTCTACTTACTAGACGATATACTTCATATGCGGTACACCGTCTTGGATGATACTTGCCACTGAAATGCCAGATCTTTAGGTACCAAAGTGTGTTAGGTGAAGGGTTTTACAGCTAGTGAATGAGACAAAAAAACAATATCGCGCGGTGACAAATGCAGTGCTAAACAATCTTACTTTCTAAGCATTGGATGGCACTACAACTGTTATTGGCATGTGTAGTGCCTACAATCAGTAAGGACGTCCGATTTTCTTAGGACAGTAATGTTTTTTAAAATATCGGTACTACTTATACGTAACTACTTCAATTATTATCAATACTATAACAAAGCAAGTTAAAAATAATTTTGTTTTTTAATAGGAGAAACTAACTGAGATCACTCACGTTAACAAGTCAAATCTTTCCCCCTATAGTTTCAACCACTTCCGGAGGTCCGGAGGGGAGTGCAGAACGATCGCGGGGGCGTCTCGCCTCAAACTGTAGTTGGATATATATAACTTATTTACCTGAGTGATTCCCGTTTCCTGTATTCAAAATGTGCATAAACCACGTCAGGTTTCATAACAAAATTATTATGCTTGATTACAGCACAAAACAATAGAAACATTATGCCTACCCTCACTTTCATGCCATGCACCTGCAATTTCCCATGTTATCGACCACCGACTAACTATAATCAGCAGCCGCTGATGGAAAACCATAAACCAACGGAAAACACACTTACATCAATCAAAGGAAACTAACTAAAGCATTCTGTGGCAAGCTATTTCATTGTTCTTCACAAAGCGCTGAAGCGCGTAGTTGTATTATTGTGGGATAGATGGCGATGTTAACAAGTTTACATTCCGAATCATAACTCTGTAAGAGGTTTCTATAACCGTAACTGAAATCTAGTTTGACTGCGCAGTAAACGTTTAAGTTAACGATAGGTTAAAACTAGGTTTAGTACTGCATACGACAATATGTTTTGCAAAAGCATTGTTTCAATTTAAACGCGAGTTTGATGTAACGTGGTGGCAGTCCGTGGTAGGTTTTAAGTTAATTATGTACGGTCGTTTTAAGTATCTAAATATAAAGAGTAGGGAGATTTTAAGTGACTGTGTACCGTTACACATTGTGTAAATCACTTCTAATTGTGAACTGTGACACAGTTTAGTGTCCTGCGTTTTCCGTACTGTGGCTCATCTTACTTATATATAGTATAAAAGACTAATGTTTATTACTAAATATAGCACAGTAAATTTAAGTAGATGAACGAAAGAACTCGCCATTAATAGTAAATAAAATAACCGCCAAAATTGAAACAATCAAACACAAAATTAAATGTGAAAAACACACAAATAAAGTAACTACAAACTTCAAAAATTCAAACACTTTAAGGTGAAATTTCTAGTATTTTTTTTTCGTTTTTTGGGAGAATCGTTAGGTTAGGATTTTTTAGGTTAGTTTAGGGTTTTTTATAAGAAACTTAGGGTGTAAGTGTATTTTTGGTTATTATACTATAACCTCTTTTAAAACTATTTCCTACTCGCGACTTCTTCCTCCTAGAGTATATTTTGTACTTTCTCAGGAATTACCGAATCAAGCGAGATGAAAGTATCCTATATTTTTATCTCCTAACCTATAAAAAAAAATAAAAAAAAATACCCTATAATATAAGTACATATCAATATATCATATTAATACATTGCTATGTAGATAAACACATCGCTATCACCACTTTTTTTCATAACAGCGGGATGAAATAACACACATACACATTTGCTTATGTACTTCCTGATTCATAGACGTTTGAATTTATAATAGTAAAGTGATTGTTAGGTTAAGGCGCTCCAATCACAATTTTAAAACAATTTACGATGCTTTACATAAGGTTGAGAATTGCTTATCAGATTGGACGATGTAATGCGTAGATGCAATTGAATACCTGCTCATACTTTTTATATTTATTTCGTACAATCAAATGATTAAATTTTAATGGATAGGATTCCATAGTTTACTACTAAATTTCATTGGGAATTCGAATATGATACATTCATTGGAATACATAGGCCTATTATTGAATAAAAATGCTTTTTTACCACGAAGCACGTAAATTGCAAAATGTAGGGTTTGTTGCCGATTTTTTCTATCGAGCCAAGTTTGCTCAATCGTCTTTGGCTCCCATACTTCATAAGAACGTATACATTTAATTTACATTACGTTATTTTCGAACTTCAGTTATTAGGTTTAAGCGTCGAAAAACTAAGATTTCGCGAAGTCGATTCATGAAATTTGGTCGTAGTCTACACTCATTTCGCCTTAACTTCATATGCAGTGATAGAGGTAATGATTCAGATTCAGATTCAGATTATTTATTTGCCTTATAAGAATGAACGTAATATTAGGTATGTCATTTTACAATAGATTCTTATTATTAATAATGTCATTAATTAATTATTATAACAAAAAAGTCATTAATTAATATAGTTACAAAATTTATAGAATAATACACAATTATACATTAAATTAAAATAAGTAAGTAGGTATATATCAGCATAATCATTCTTTAAATAAGTATGTCAAGTAGGTAATTTAAATTTATACATTAAATTAAGATATGTAAGTACATCAGTATCATCCAATAATAATTTATTAAACATGTCAAGTACTTAGTTAGGCAATTATAATCTATCAGAGTAACATTATTAAAATATTGTACCTATATAATTAAAATGTATTTTATTAGTCAATGTTTGTAAAAGAGGATTCATTAATTTTCATATCCATAAACTCACTTAAATAGTAAAATGGATTTTTTTGGAAAAATACTTATAATTTTGTTTTAAAATCTAGCATAGGTAAATCTGATATTGATATAGGCAGTTTATTGTAAATTTTTATTTTGTTGTAGGAACCTTGCTTTTTTACTTTTACAAGCTTCACCTTAGGTTCGTGAAGTTTTTCCTTATTTCTTAAGGTATAACTGTGAGTGTCCATTTTCCTAAGATATTTATCTTTTTCAAGGTGTATCTGTAATAAACATTTATATATATAGAGGGATATAACTGTCATGATTTTATTTTGAATAAAGTACTTCTTTGCTGATACCCTCCTTTTCAGTCCATTAATTATTCTGACTGATCTCTTTTGACATCTTAATTTTCCTAGTATATATTTTAGTCTATGATCTTAATATTTTACCCACATCAGAACCATTTCCCCATATTGTTATTGCATAACTTAGCACTGAGTGAACATAGGCATAGTAAACAGATATAAGCGTTGTTTTATTAACAAGGGGCTTAAGTTTCAAAAGGGCATAGTTCGCACTTGATAATTTTTGACATACTTTATCAATATGAGGAGTCATTATCAATGGTGGCTGAAGGTGGTAGCTGACAGACAATGGCAAGTATTCCAGGAGTACAACTCATGGCGACATTAACACAGTGAAAAATGTTCATATTGTGAAGTGAATTTCATAAGTAGTTACATGGGCGATGATGATGATAAAAAGTACTTACGTTAAGCTTTATGTACTGCACCCCACGGTTACACCCGCGTGGTGATAGATGATGATGATGAAAAGTATCCTTTGTGTCCAGCGTCTTATCTACCTCTATACCAAGTTTCATCAATGGGCTAGCTGTTTGAGCGTGAATAAGTAACAAACATACAAACACACTCATTAACTTTCACCTTTATTATATTAGTGTGAAGTGTGATTGGATGTAATACATTGTATTATATAGTACGAGTATGACTGAATTGTAATTCAGTCAAGTTCCTAGAATTCTTGATTTTTTTTCTAAATAATTTATTCAATACAATTTATGTGAGAAGCATTATGAGATTCTTTGTATTCTCTCTGTAAACGGAGAGAACATTAATTTCTATCCAGGGCACATTTCGGAATATTCCCATGCTAATGAAATCGCAGAGCACTTAGGATCCAAGTCATTCCCCGTCGAATGCCTAACGCTACTTTCGGTCTAGGACATCGAATGCTCGATAATATGGCATTAACATAGGAATGTATCGCCTACTATGTGTATGTGGGTCGATTGTCAATACTCGTAAGAACCTTAGAACCTTCGTGGGATTGACACACGGTTTTTAAACAGTAGTACAAAGTATTTATACCGCGCGGCCCCAGTAAGTAGAACGTCATCGGGTTAAATAGGGGATAAAAGTGGGCAGAGTGGTCGGGGTTGGCAGTTTATAAATGTCATTTTCAAACTTTGTATTCATTTGCGTAGATGCGATGTGCACTTGTTTAGTGCCCTACACGCGTTTCGTTTCGCGCCAACCCTGCGTGATCAACGCTAGTAGGGAAGACGTTCTACTTATAGGTATTGACTTACTTTGGTTTTGGTAAGTATAAAACTATTATTATAATATTTAATAATAATAATAGCTTACGCTAGACGGTTGTCTAGACCATTAGTGCAGCTTACGGCTGCACTAATGGTCATTGCTTCTTGATTCCATTTTCGCTTTCCAACAGGCGAGAGGCAGTCACTTTGATGAACCATTATAAAAAACATTCTCGTGGTGACGAGTACAGCGCAGTGCTATGCAAAGCTACAGTACTAATGGAAGACACTGCAACTGTCCTGGGCAATCATAATACATATTGCAGAACCGTCACCAAATTGCATGTTTATTTATAATGAACTTAAAAAAAACCATTGTTACAACAACATCCTATATCATTTTGATTAAGTATTTACCTATATAATTATCGATTAAGAAAATACTATGATCAATCTTCTAAAGTAACATTACGGATCATCAAAGCTCACCCGCCTTGCCCCCATTCTTTATCTTCCTCACCATTGGCATCTGAGACATTTGTGTGTTATAAACTTCTATTTTTAGACCCATTCATAAATTACACCACGCAATAGGCGCTTGCGCAGTCCGAAGTCAACGACAGTTTGACAGCTGCCAAATACGGTACGACAACTACCGTCCGCACAACCCACCATATTTGACGTAAAGAAGATGCCACCTGGCTTATTTAAATTCTGCATGACCTCACAGTTACGTGAATTGAATAAACATAGTTAATAGCCATTTACATCGTGAGAATGGATTAGTAAATCTTCGTCAGATTTTGACAAATATTGGCAACACTTTCCGTTATTAGGGATCCGTTATCTAATGCGAAATCTACAATGATTGAATGCTAAGTTTTTTCGACGTGTGCACGCATTTTAAAGGACCTACTTACCTACCTAATTTTGTCGGTGTACACGTTACTTTCTAATCTGCAAATTGAATCTAGTTCAGTGTTACACTTTTAAAAGACAAAAATATATATGAAAATTGCTGATTAGTTTATTACAAAAAAGTTTCAGATTACGTTGTTCGGTAGATAAAGTAGAAATCATTTAAAAACATTAGAACCTTTTTTCGGAAATCTTGTGTTTGTTTTTGTTACTTACTGATTAATTAATTACACAAAGTTTCAGATTATGTTCTTTGGTAGATAAAGTAGGATCATTTCAAAAGAGTTTAACCTTTTTTTGGCAATCTTGGTTTGTTTTTGTTCATCATCATCATCTCAGCCGTAGGACGTCCACTGCTGAACATAGGCCTCCCCCATGATTTTCCAAAAGGACCGGTTGGAAGCGGCCTGCATCCAACGTCGTCCTGCGACCTTCATCAGGTCGTCTGTCCACCGTGTCGGTGGACGACCTACGCTGCGCTTGCCGGTCCGTGGTCTCCACTCCAGAACCTTTCGGCCCCATCGGCCATCTGTTCTGCGTGCTATGTGCCCTGCCCACTGCCACTTCAACTGGCTAATCTTCTGGGCTATGTCGGTGACTTTCGTTCTTCTACGGATCTCCTCATTTCTGATTCGATCACGTAGAGAAACCCCGAGCATAGCCCTCTCCATAGCTCGTTGTGCGACTTTGAGCTTTTCTATGAGGCCCATGGTAAGAGACCACGTTTCAGTGCCATAAGTCATCACTGGTAACACACATTGGTCGAAGACTCTTGTCTTGAGGCACTGAGGTATTTTTGACGAGAAGACTTCGCGAAGTTTCCGGAACGCTGCCCAGCCGAGTTGGATTCGACGATTGACCTCTTTCTCGAAGTTGGACCTGCCTAGTTTGACTGTCTGTCCCAGGTAGATGTACTCGTCAACAACTTCGAGAACTGAGTTCCCAACTGATATTGGGGTAGGTACAACATGGGCATTAGACATAATTTTCGTCTTATCCATGTTCATCTTAAGACCTACCCGTTGGGAAACTCGATGGAGGCCTTCGAGCATTGTACTGAGGTCTTCCATGGATTCTGCCATGACTACAATATCGTCGGCAAATCGAAGGTGAGTGATGTATTCGCCGTTAATATTAATGCCAAGTCCTTGCCATTCCAGAAGCTTGAAGGCGTCTTCCAATGTAGCGGTGAACAGTTTCGGAGATATAACGTCTCCCTGTCTCACGCCTCTTTGCAATGGAATTGCCTTCGAACTCTGCTCCTGTACTCGGACTGACATGTAGGCGTTTTTGTACAAACACTTCAGCACTTCAATATACCGATAGTCAATACGGCACCGCTGGAGAGACTCAAGCACTGCCCACGTCTCGATCGAATCAAAGGCTTTCTCATAGTCCACAAACGCTAAACAAAGAGGCAAGTTATACTCTTCGGTCTTCTGTATAACTTGCCGTAGCGTGTGGATGTGGTCTATGGTACTATAGCCTTTTCGGAAACCGGCTTGTTCCGGAGGCTGGAATTCATCAAACCTGCGACTGAGACGGTTCGTTATGACCTTCGAAAACAGCTTATAAACATGGCTCAAAAGCGAGATGGGTCTGTAATTTTTAAGTAAAGTGTTGTCACCTTTCTTGAAGAACAGCACCACCACGCTTTTGTTCCATGCTTCTGGCGTTGAACCTTCGAGTAAGACGGTATTAAAGAGCTTCTGAAGGACTTTAAGTACTGGTGTTCCACCCGCTTTCAGAAGCTCAGATGTGATACCGTCATCACCAGGCGCCTTGTTGTTCTTAAGCTGTTTCAAGGCCATTCTAATCTCGTACAGGCTGATGTCCGGGATATCTTCGGTATAATGTCGGGTCAGCTTGGCTCTTGGGTCTTTGGCCGAGCTGCTAACAGGTTTAGCGACCGAGGTGTATAGCTGTCCGTAGAAACTCTCTACCTCTCCTAATACTTCTGCTTTGGTCGACGCTACACTGCCGTCTTCTCTCTTCAGCTTTGTCAACTGGCTTTGCCCAATAGACATGTCTCTTGCAAACACTTTGGAGCCTTTTTTCCGCTCTATCGTCTCTTTAATACGGTTTGTATTGAAGATCCGGATGTCGTGTCGCAAGGACTTCCATATTCGTCTATTGAGCAGCCTATATGCTTCAGCATCATGCGAAGACTGCAATTTCAGTGAGCGTCGTTCAGCCATGAGGTTGAGGGTATCGTTGGAGAGTTTCTGTGGCCTATCTGTACGGTGGGGTTTAAAGTATTTGGAACCCACTGTATGGACAGTTTCTACTAACCTGTTATTGATTTTGTTACTTACTGATTAATTAATTACACAAAGTTTCAGATTATGTTCTTTGGTAGATAAAGTAGGATCATTTCAAAAGAGTTTAACCTTTTTTTGGCAATCTTGTGTTTGTTTTTGTTACTTACTGATTAATTAATTACACAAAGTTCAGATTATGTTCTTTGGTAGATAAAGTAGGATCATTTCAAAAGAGTTTAACCTTTTTTTGGCAATCTTGTGTTTGTTTTTGTTACTTACTGATTAATTAATTACACAAAGTTTCAGATTATGTTCTTTGGTAGATAAAGTAGGATCATTTCAAAAGAGTTTAACCTTTTTTTGGCAATCTTGGTTTGTTTTCGTATGTCAATCCTCAATGTGTTCAGTTAAATAATATATAGTTACAACAAGTCATAGTGATAAATAAGTCTTGAAAATTCTCGCGAGTTCGACACATATTTATTTAATACTAGCTGCTCTCCGCGGTTTCACCCGCGCGGTGATAGATGATGATGATGATGAATCTTATATAGCCTATGTTACTCAGGGTGAATGTAGCTTTCTAATGGGAAAGAATTTTTGAAATCGGTCCAGTACTTTTTGAGCCAATTACATACAAATTAAAAACAATTACACAAACATAATTACATACAAATCTTTCCTCTTTCTAATATTAATAGATAGTAAACTAGTAATAGTATATAGTATAGATATATAAAAACAACTATACTCACGTAATTACTTTGCAGAAGTTATCGACCTAGGTGTCGAGCATGTCCGATGCCCATCCTCAGGGAGTGTACTCTGCAAGATCGCGGCCACTGGTAGCGTAAACTCCCCGAGGATGGGTATAGGACACGCCCGAAACGTCGACAACGTCGGCTAATTTAGTGAGCCTGATATTGGTATTGGTAGCGATTCACAAGTTCAAAAAACTAAACTACGAACTAAAAATGTATTCTGGTGGTCCTTATTCTGTTAATACTAAAATCCAAAATCATTTGACACTTAATATGACACTTCTAAAAATAGAACAATTCTATTCCATTTTGGGTCAGTTTAGCGAGCACCAAGTTACGTGATGACTAAACTGTCTAAAATATGCCCACAATTGAAGAGAAATGTCTAATTTTAGTGCTGTCATTCGAAACTGTTATACTAATTTGGATTTTAGCCTAAACAAAATAAGTACTGCCATAATTTAGAGATTTTTAGTTTAGAGAATGCTTACAGAATTGACACCTGATTTGCTTGTGCGTACACTAAACTAAAATTCTCTAAACTATGGTAGTTCTTATTCTGTTCAAGCTAAGATCCACATTCGTGTAACACTTAGAATGATAATTCTAAACATATGATTATTCTATTCAAATGCGGGTAGTTTTATATGAGTTTGGTTTAGTTTAGAGAGCACGAACTTACATGACGATTAAATTTGCACTATACATACTTACAATTTGACAGAAACTGCAAATATAAGAATTGTCACTTGCAAGCATTAAACGAATTTGAACTTAAGCTTGAATAGAATAAGAACTACCATGATTTACTAAAAAATAGATTTTTAGTTCGCTAGTTTAGTTGGGGTTCTGAACAAGCGAATTACTACCAATGGTAGTAATGGTGGTCCTGTATTTGATCTTAAGATCAGTATCGGACACTATCTTAAGATGTCTTCATGATCTGCAGTAGTCTTAGCGTATGTAGCATGCCTTTCAAATATCGGTGGTCTAAGGTAAAATATTATAGTATATTCACCGTGTGTGGTCGCTCATTGAATAATATGGTGAGCGATATGTCCGAATCTGCTCTAAGATAATATATATTTTATAGTGTCTTCATCGTGTGTGATGGGCATAATAAATATAAATATAGCATAATTAAATTTAATTTATTTAATTTTAATTTAAATAAAATAAAAAATAAATAAATACATAAATATGTCTGTCATTAAGTCACTGTCCTGTCCAACTCACATTCTAAAAGGTAGATACATTAGTATTTATACATTAGTATTACAACGATTCTTACTTTTCAGTTTTGTACACTTTGCCTAAAGACTGTACGCTGTAATAATCGACCACTATTACACGTTACAACTCGAATTAACACAAACCTAGTGAAACTAACCAAAAATGATTTAAGCCATTGTTGGTTGTTGTTCCCGTCACGTTGCAGGTTTGTTGTTTGCAAATATTTGTCATCGAGAATATCACAAAGTTTGCAACGACAAACATAGTAATTGACCTAAACACAGCACTCCGTTGTCGAACAAAAACAGTTACATTTCCATAGCTTACATAGTTGTACCAAGTTCCAAGAGTTAACACCTCAGTGTCAAATAAAGGCGTTTGTTTACTATTATGGATCGTTACTACTTATTTGCAATCAGCTATATTCTATTATGTAAGCAGTTATGCCTTCGATCAAAAGGTTATGTAATTTATTTTAACTACGGAACTCTGGGCGCTGCGATTAATTCTGTCTTAAATTATTTGTAATAAATTAGACGCAATTGAATCAAGTGGATAGGATGAAGGAATCATTTTTGGTCAGGTGGCACGGCGGAAGCCGGACAATTTAGAAAAGCTGATAGTGGTCGGCCACGTGGAAGGAAAGAGAAGTAGAGGAAGATCACCGACTCGATGGACCGATACAGTAAAACAGGCGTGTCAATCCACCACTCACGCACCCATCCAACTTTCTCAAAACAGAGAAGCCTGGAAGATCTTAGTGGGAAAAACCGCTTATGATGACCACGACCCTCAGCCATGAGGCAACGACGTAGAAGAAGAATTGTATCAAATTGGAATTTAAAATAAGTTTTTTATGGGAAAGGTTGGCAAACGCGCAAGCGGCTCACCTGATGGTAAGTGATACCGTCGCCCACGGACATCCGCAATACCAGAGGTCTCGAGGATGCGTTGCCGACCTTTGAGGATGGATGATAGGAAGAAAGAGATAGAAGGGGTAAAGTTTGGAAGCGGAGGGGGAAGGAGAGGGAGAATGAGGAATCGGGCCTACGGAACCACGCACAAACTGACGAAACGCAATAGCAAGCTATGTTACTTCACGTCGGTGTTATGTGGGAGTGTGGTACTTCCCCGGTCGTGCAGGACCATTCATTCATGCAGGTTAGTTTTTAAAGATTCTTCGATGCGATGTGTTTTACCTACCGACTTCCAAAAAGGAGGAAGTACTCTTTATGTTTGTTACCTCATTACTTTCAACTGGGTAAACCGATTCTCAAAATTCTTTTGTATGAAAGCTGATGCTTCCCGTGTGGTCCTATTTAAATTTCATCAAATTCGATCCAGTACTTTTCTAGTTTCACTCCAATAACTGAATAGAATGATGGAAGTCGGCATTACATTTTTCAAACTGTACTTGTTGACAGTATATTGTAGTGGTCCGCCTGGGCAAGTACCTCACCTTTGCACAGAAGCAGTAGTGTGCAAGCATTGCTATGTTTCGTTGCAGGGAAATGTTTTAGAAAAACTACAGAGCAAGACATTTAACATCTTATACCTCAAGGTGATGAGCGCATATTGATGAGCGTATATTGCCGTATAGGGTTATGAGCTCTGGACGCCTTATTTTAAAACGTGGACTAAATATTGTCCCGAGCTTAAGCCCTGGTTTAGTGAAACTACATAGGGAATTACTGATATAAAATTTACTTAAACTATGGTTTAAAGTCAAAAATATCGTTAGTCTACGATTTTTGATTGATTGATGATGGTTTGCGGTTTGTATTGGTTAGGTTATAGTTTAAAATACTGAATGACACTGAATTGTTACGGGCAAGCGTGATGCTACATCATCATCATCATCTCAGCAGTAGGACGTCCACTGCTGAACATATGCCTCCCCCATGATTTTCCAAAAGGACCGGTTGGAAGCGGCCTGCATCCAACGTCGTCCTGCGACCTTCATCAGGTCGTCTGTCCACCGTGTCGGTGGACGATCTACGCTGCGCTTGCCGGTCCGTGGTCTCCACTCCAGAACCTTTCGGCCCCATCGGCCATCTGTTCTGCGTGCTATGTGCCCTGCCCACTGCCACTTCAACTGGCTAATCTTCTGAGCTATGTCGGTGACTTTCGTTCTTCTACGGATCTCCTCATTTCTGATTCGATCACGTAGAGAAACCCCGAGCATAGCCCTCTCCATAGCTCGTTGTGCGACTTTGAGCTTTTCTATGAGGCCCATAGTAAGAGACCACGTTTCAGTGCCATAAGTCATCACTGGTAACACACATTGGTCGAAGACTCTTGTCTTTAAGCACTGAGGTATTTTTGACGAGAAGACTTCGCGAAGTTTCCGGAACGCTGCCCAGCTGAGTTGGATTCGACGATTGACCTCTTTCTCGAAGTTGGACCTGCCTAGTTTGATGCTACAGAGACGAGGAACTTACTTACTTAATTGCCTTATTTGGACTACCAGGTCTATGCACAGCGCTGAGCTTACTTCTATTGTCATTTAATTTTAATTGTTTTTTGTGTTACCATGTTCTGTGTATTATTTAAGTGCAATAAATATATTTTTTTCTATTTTATTCTATTCTCGTAACAGATTGACGTAAAACCCCGTTTATTACAGTAACCAGATAAATATAGATAACTCTGAATTGTTCAGGAAATTAAATACAAAGGTACTGGGATATAACATACTGGGCCCTCTAATTAAATGTGAACTGCACACATTGCTACCACAGGAATCTCATGCGTAATCTCAATACTTGCACCTTAACAATTAATCCAAAAATGACGCGTTCTTTAAGCGGAGTGCATAGCTAGTACTTTCCATACTAAAAGAAATAACTCCTTTCTACCTTTTAACATTGTCTGATTTTTTAATGTAAATAACCATCTTTTTATGTATATAACATCATTGTAAATAACACATTGTTTACTTTGCCTGTACGTAATGATTTTTTTAGTTTTTTTTAAGTTCTAATAAAGTAAATTCGTAGTACTTTAAAATACTGAATAATAAAAACGTACGCATAGTATACAATGTGCTGATGACACGAAAAAATTACTGAAATCGGACAATGCTAAGAGGTAGAAAAGAGTTATTTCTTTTAGCATGGAAAGTATGCAATCCTCTTAAGGTTTAAATTAAATTGAAAATACCGTCAAAGCAATATAATTGATATTACGCAATAGATAAACAATTTAAAACTAATCCACCTTTATGTAATTAATGAATTTGAAGCATAACAGAAAACTTTCTATATATAAGTACACATAGTATGATACCCTTACAAGTCTAATAGTAAAGGTGTTTTTACACGACAGCAAACAAGGCTTTTTTTATCGAAATAACAATTCCTTAATCTAATTATTTATTTAATGAATTATCTATTATTAAAGTGACTTTTTCAGACTAGTAAAAGGCGAGTCGGGCAAATTGGTCAGCTGATGTGGATGACAGCAGCTTTGCAAACTCAATCTTTTTGATTAAGTTAACAAACATCGTTGCATCTTTGAAAACATACAACAAATGACGAGATGACAAGAAACTTTGGAAAAACAACCTTGTGTACAAGGACGATATCTCAAAGTATTTGACATTGGTGAGCTCGTCGAGGAACGCAACGCCGAATCATTAGAGAATCGCACGGCTGCACTACAGTTGCCAACCTGTGTTCGAGTAGTAATTTCGTTTCCTACAGCGTACTTCAACTTCAACGCAGTAGTAGCTACTTGAGCAATAAAGTTTCGACGCTGATTATCGAGATTTATAAAAAAATACGTTATCTTTTCGTTTGAGGTTTGGTGGGTCGCGCCTGACGTAGGTCATTTGTGATTTTGTTAAAAGAACAAGGTGCATATTTTACTAGGAAGCACTTATTCCTGTTCAAACTTACAGCTATCATTAAAAAACATGAAATACTTACTTATATTAGTCTATTGTTTTTATTAAACTGTGAAAACTCATTTAAATTTGTCCAAGTTTTATAACTATAATACCTTCTACGAGTAAATGTAAACCAATGTCTTTGTGTAAATATATACAAGAAACGCAAACCTACTTTCAATAAATTTATCTATACTATTATAGTATAACATACAATATAATATTATTAAGAGGAAAAATTTGTTGTTTTGTATGTTTGTAACGAATTGGCTCAAAAATTACTGGACCGATTTCAAAAATCCTTTCACCATTAGAAAGCTGCATTCACCCTGAGTAACATAGGCTATATAAGATTCATCATCATCATCCATCACCGCGCGGGTGATAAATAATTCAAGATTCGAGAATGCCGCACTTCATGTTTATATAAATCAGCACGTTTTTATTTACGACGGTGTAAGTACATCTGGCGCTGTACCCATATGTAAATATAAAGATCAATGGTAACAAGAGATCACTTTGTAATTCAACGATCACTTATCATTCGGTATCGTGGACCAATGAAACTGAATCGTGACTGATAGCAGACGACATTAATAATATAATACGAATAGATCGTAAGCTCGTGTGTGAGCTTGGACTGATCGTGTATCTATTTGTGTTGTTGTGTTGTTTTGACTATCGTGTAGCCGTGGCATTACGTCGTAAGTACTTCTGAACACTTTAATCCAATGGAAAGCTTTGGAAGGCAATTTTCGCTGGTTTGTTACTTTTATTGCAATTTCACTTGTGTTGCAATCACATAGGGTTGCCATCTCTAACATTTGGCAACCAGCCAAGGCGAACCCAGACATTTCAACAGGTTTTTGAAACATAGTCAATGTACTTAACAACCAAAAAATCAAATGTCATAAATCACCTTGTTATTTATTTTCAGACTTCAATATTAAATTTAGTTATCTTTTATCATCTACCGACTTCCAAAAAAGGAGGAGGTACTCAATTCGACTGACTTTTTTTAATGTTTGTTTCCTCATAACTTTCGACTGGGTGAACCGATTCTCAAAATTCTTCTTTTGTTTGAAAGCTGGTTTCCCGTGTAGTGTCTACTATTTAAATTTCATCTAATTCTAGTTTTTGAGATACACTCCACTAACTGAATAGAATGGAAGTCTGTATTAAAGTTTTCAAATTGTACTTGTTTTAAATTCACTTAACAAAACAGAAAATAATACAGTTTGTTACAATTTGTGTTAATAATCAGTTACTAGTTTATTTTTGTTTTAGGCCCAAGACTTTAAATTTTTAAACCCGGACTACAAATGAAATCCCGCCCGAACGCTCCCTGTATGCCCTCTAAACTAGGACAAATTCGGGGAAACCCGGACGGATGGCAACCCTACAATAACATATTTAATAGATTGTATGGCGGTATAATAGTTTGTGAGATCACTTTCTTAAGATGCACAGTTACACTAAAACACATTTTATCTGCTACTAAATTAAGTAGGTATCTGTACTCTGTTTCCAGGACCAGATAAAGCCCATTGGTGTTATAATGGAGCTTATTGATGTTATTAATATTTATCATCTTTCAATATACCGTCATTATTATTATCTTCTAATCTACCGGCTTTTACGACGGCCATAAACATGTGTAAATGCTGCTAAATATTGTCCTTAAAATAATATCCAGTACACTCGAGACGTGTGCATTTACAATGTAATGTTTAAATTTGAGCATAAATCATACACAGACAGAATTTTTCATCAGACATGCTCGTTAGTGGCTCGTTACTTTTCGTTTTTAGACTCGGAATTCAAGATTTTAAACACCTGTGTATTGATATAAGTTTTTAAACTATCATGGTCACAAACATTCAAATTATCAACGGGATCATTATCATGTATATTTTCTGTGAGTTTCCGATATTTCGAGGTTGGGTTTCAACTGTCGAATATCTGGAATCCACTCCCAGGAACGATTGTGTAAAAACAAAAACAGTAATAGTCCCAAAGTTCGAGCTGATACGGTCAGGCTTTTATTAATAAACGTTGCGTAAACCTATATTAGGCGTAACATGTTTTGTCTTGCTTTTACGCGTGACATTCACTGCAAGCGAAAAATTGACAGATAACTACTCCGGGTGTACGCCAAGTTTTTAGTGTTGTGTGTCGAGATAAATCAAAAACTAACAGTGCGAACAATAGTAGTGGTGCCTCGCATAACAAACGAGTACGGTAGACCGCTTCGTCTGTTCCGTAAACATTCACCCACCCGCAATTCCTCAGTTCATCCGTGATCATGGCGCTTGCAACATTGCCGATATTTCGGCAAATATCGGAAACTCACAGAAAATATACATGGTAATTATCCCGTTGATAATTTGAATACTTCTTCATGTGTATTGCATTTTATTTTTTAATACAGTTGCTCAAAAAGTGGCGTATTGCAGGGACGTATAGTGTTCGGGATGTGGGCATTACACACTCGTGCTTTTTTTTTACCTTTCCCGAACTCGTGCGTTCTCTTTCCCAACTGTCAAAATAATGTCTATGAAAAAGAAAAACCAACCATGAAGTTATTACTAAAAAAAATTAATAGAAGTTTTTATGATTCATGCAAATACGTATATTTCTAAAAAGAAGCTACTAATTTGTTTCAATATCAGATTTAATGATTTGATTGAATGAGTTAGGTTAGGTTTCATTTCATTTCATCTCATTAAATTTCATTTTCATTTCATATCAATAAAAAAATTCTACTGTAGACTTGGCTGAATGGGCATAGTTCCCTTTGCCTACCAGAATGGGTGAAGAAAAAAAAATCTCTTCTTATATTCTGCGGTTGGCGCCATTTTCCAGAAATTTTCTTTGCGAGTTTATTTTATTAAATTGCTTCATTTTTCGCAACTGTATTAAAAATAGTCGTTCAGTACACGTGCGGAACCGTCATTGCAACTTGTTCCGACTGTCATTGTTAGACATTTGTCGGAACTCTTTGCATTGACAGCCTTTCCCCACTTGTAATGAAATATACTATTACCATTACAGAACAAGTACGTTATAGAATTATTCCGAATAAATTAAATTTGTATCCCGTTGCAACTTATATACATGTAAATGAAGCAATCTTAATTTACCCGGGTAAAACTTTATTTTTAAACCACTTTATTGAACTTGACTGGATAATACTAACACAGAGTTTTTATGTGCATATCTAAAAATAGAACGCATTTTCGATAAATAAATAAAACTGAATTTATATTTTAGAATGTACAATAAATTATGCAATAAATATGAAAGCATACGCTTTATTGTATTTTCTAATTGAAAGGATACGATAATAATAAAAGACAGTTATTTCCTCGCATGTGTGATGAAAAATGTCGTGTGACACGCGTGTGGGATGTTGCTCATCACACACTATCATAATGCTATTCAAACTATTACAAAATTACTTATTTATTCTTATGTATGCTGTGTCGGTGATTTTATTCATGGAAATTAATACCTACTTAGATTAGAAAGATAAGTACTAGGCTCGCATAAGTAGTAGACAGGTGTTTCTACCTCTCCTGTAGTTAGACTGACAATGGAAACTTTCACATAGCACGCCGTTTCTCCGAAGCTAGGCGCCTTGTCACACGCCAGAGGTATCAGTAACATCACAGAAGACGAGCCTATGAGGTGCTGAAGGATATATACCCACCATGCTATGCATACTGTCATACTATAAATGTAAAACAATATTTGTGCAACAAGAGCGCAAAGTCGTTTTTTGCTGCGAGTGCTGATTTAGAATCCTGAGTGTGGCGAGGGATTCAAAGACACGAGATGCAAAAAACTTTGCTCTCGTGCCATTACTTTTTTTATTTTCACTTCAGCAGTGAGAACACTTTAGGAGATAAAAAACAGGAATAGATTGAAATAACCATTTATTGTGAATCAAAATAATTAACATTTTAGGTAGAGGTACCAATTCAATAAATTTGCTAAATTTCTTTAGTTAGTACGAAATTCCGAACGTGTTTGTCTTTGAGGTCGAATTCAAAATCGAAACTTCGAAAGGGCTGGTCTTTGTCTCTCTCTTTCTAATGGCGGGAAAGAGATAGAGTGCGAACGTTTCGAATTGTATGATTAACCCAAGGCCGAATAAGATATTAGCGGGTATCTGAAAAAAAAAAATTAAAAATTTACTTTGTCTCACTCAGTGAGCAAAATCGCATTTTGCTCTCTGATTTCAGGCAGCCAAACCTACATGTTTGAGCAACTGAAGTGAAAAAGATTTTAAAGCAGTTAATCGCTTGTTTTATTCATATTTATGGTACTTATTTATTTATTTACATAGTCCATGCTCAGACAAAATAAAAAAGTCAAGACAGAATGTTGTGAACAGAGAAGTGAAGCCGGATGTCCATACATATTTACATACAAAACCTACAATGAAACTACGCCTTGGCGCGTCAGTCGAACTATCGCGGCGCGTGGAAGCAACACGTAAAGTTTTGATTAACATTTAATTTAAATGTATTAATTATTGATATTTTTTTATAACTTTAATATAATTTTAATTACCATGACAGTACCGAGTCACGCACTTGTAGTTTAGAAAACCGGCCTCACTTCTCTGTTCACAACATTCTGTCTTGATATTTTTATTTTGTCTGAGTTTATCGCAGTCTTAAACAGCCAGCTAAAGTCAGTCAGCTAAACTTAACAACCTTTTATTCTGGCAACCATTTGACCAATGATGCTCATATTTGAAATTCTTCCAAATTTAATCAAAATAGCGCCCCAGCAAACTCCCTGCCTTTTTACGGCCGGTCCCAATAATCCATCTATCGCCGATTTACCTTACTAGAGATAGATATTTAACACTATTTGTATGGACGTTATGTCAAATTGCTATCGTTAGTAAGGTAAACCGTGGATAAATAGACCGACTGACGCGCCAAGGCGTAGTTTTTATGTATGTAAATATGTATGGACACGCCGACGCGTAGTTTCAGCCGGCCTCACTTCTCTGTTCACAACATTCTGTCTTGACTTTTTTATTTTGTCTGAGGCGGAAATTGCCGCTAAAACCGTCTACTGTTCGGAAAACTACTACTCTTATATTATCTAGGTGAGTTTCGAGCCTAAGTACAGGCTGCGGTACAGGCAGGTAAGTGTTGGCCGCAAGTTTCAAACACTGCACAGAATAGCTGTCACTCGTAATGTTTGCAGAAAAGCGTGTCTCTGTCAGTGGTTGTTTGATTTAGACTCTGACACTTAACATTATAGAAACAAATAGGAAACTTGCACTTGGTGTATGGTTAGGGTTGAAATTGTCATCAGTCCGTAAGAACCATGGCTTGTGGTACTTACTATATCATTATAGTATTGCATACATACATAAATCGGTCTATTATGCTCCCACTGCTGGGACTCGAGCCATCCTCTCAGAGATAGGAGTTGGGCCATAATCTACCACGCAAGCACAGTGAGGTTTGGTGGATAAGCTAGTGGCCAAACCATGGCGAAGTTTTCAGACCACCCGAACTTTCGACATAGCGTTACGACTGTTGTCCTAAGACAAACAGCTGGGACGTCTCAGTTGAATGCCACTAACGGTCATCCATCCAACTCCTAACCGCAGCAAGCATTGCTTAACTTGTTGATCGGTGAAGATCGCCGAGCCTAACTCTGCAGCGAGCTCTCCTAATATAATTCATCGCTTGGATGTCGCTTGAAAATCGTATGATATCAGAAAAATCATAACATTTTATTCTACACTTAGACATTGAATAGTTTTCGAATACCATAGGAAATGCAAATGATGTGACGTGAACAGACTGTGTGCTGATTTCTATACCGAATAAATGAAACTACCGATAAGAATCTTGACTAATACTAATTTAGTATGACTTTAATGAAATAGTGCGCAATTGCTTTGCATACATTTTAGACGTGCAGTGGCCCGAGCACGAAAATCTGTTTAAGTGTAACGTAATCGCATTTCGTACGTATGTAGTACAAACTGTCATTTATCTAGTACAATAGTGGCGCAGATAACTCATAGTTTGTACTGAATACGTAAACGATGCGATAACGTTACACTTAGACAGATTTTTGTGCTCGGCCCACAGGTACTTGCTTAATAATTATGATCGTGGTTAAATTTATGATGTACTAGTAAAATATTTTCTTTCTGTTAGATTTTGTGCTGCAAATTGGTTTGATTGGAATGGAGATACACAAACCACATATTACGGAGCGGAAACTCGACATATTAGGAAGCCTTGGCCGACTGCAAGAGAGCGTCTTAGTCGGTACCCTAATAGTACTTAAAATTTTTGCGTCAATCAGTTGTGTATGCGAGCACTTTAGGCGCTTTGCAGACGGCGTGGCGGGCTGGGCCGGTCAACTTCACCGCGAACGATAGCGCATAGGGAATCCTGGGGCCCTACTCCCACCTTTTAAAGTAGTCATGTTTCAACCTTACCATTAAACAAGCTTAAAATAATAATGGATTACGATAGACGTTTTGATGACGTAGTATCAAATAGTTCACTCAAATCGCGTGCTTTAACGTGACTATTGACACTAAGTTTCATTGTTCCAATGTCAAATTTTTGTAGATCCGTACTCCCATCTCTTAAAATAGTCACTTTGCAACCATACCATTAAATTTGGTTGACTGTTTTGTGTCGGTGGGAGTACGATAGTAAGTATGATTATTCTAAGCTTATTACAAAACGCTCCTGAGCTTCGTAAAAGGTGGGTAGGCCTCCAGTACTACTAACGCACATAAAGGTCAAAAAGGCCGCGTCGCTAGTGCCCAGCGTGCACTGGCGACCTTATTGCTTCGCGCTCAAAAAGACTGCTCCGCCCCGTCGCTTGCAAAGCAAGGTACAAATCGAATACGGCTTGAGTGCCATTAAGAAATGAGCCTATTCCTTCCTAAAAGATCGGTAACGCATCCTCGAGACCTCTGGTATTGTGGACGTCATTAGGGAACGATGATCACTTACCATCAGGTGAGCCGTCTGCTCGTTTGCCAACCCATACAAAATGTACGAAGGGTAATTTAACAGGTGAAACAACAACAAAAACAATGGTGCGACGAACGCAGAACAGTGCCTGTATATACTTACCTATTTTGGCTTAGCACACTGCCGTCCAAGATTAATTTTATGATATTTTCAGTCATTTCAGTCTCAACCAAACGTTTCGCCAGATCCCTAAACAAGTTGAGAGCAACTTTTTTCATCTTTTCCCCCCACCATGAGACTTATAGATTAGTTTTTATTTATATTTTTAATACCTTGTAAATAAAATATTCTACCTAAATAAAAAAAAATTACATAAATCAAAAAGTTTCAATCTAAGCCTGTTGGAAGAGATCGCTTTAAGCTATAAAACCGCCCATTGTAGGTACCTAATTAACCAAGATAATTTTACAATCTGTGTTTTTTTAAAGTGGCAATAAAATGTACTGTTTTGTGTTTACATATTGTATTATTTAGTTTTATTTTATATATGTTTTCTGAGAAACTACAAACAAAATGGAGAGCGGAAACTATTCTAAAATTCCTAATTGTTATGTCTAACAAACTCAACATGAACTTGACAACCAAGTGGTTACTAAAATGGGCAAACTGCTTTATTAGTAAAGCACGTTCGGTGCCGCCCTAGGAATTTTGTTTATATAAGTAAGTAAATAATTATTGTTATAGAAATAAAATGGTGGGCAGTTACTGTTATAGAAACAATGAGACGAAATGTACAAATTGCGTTCGATATTTTATTTATTTATCTACCGACTTCCAAAATGGAGGAGGTACTCAATTCGACTGTTTTTTTTAAATGTTTGTTACCTTATAACTTTCGACTGGGTGAACCGATTCTCAAAATTCTTTTGTTTGATAACTGGTGCTTCCCGTGTGGTCCCATTTAAATTTCATCAAATTCGATCCAGTAGATATAAGTTACACTCCAATAACTGATTTTTACCAAAGTAATAGAATGGGAGTCGGTATTAAATTTTTCAAATTGCACTTGTTCTTTATTGGATTTAAACTTAAATAACAGTAAATAGAATAGGTTTCTTACATATCCGAGAACTATTCATTACCAAGTGAACAAAGCATTATATATATACCATTCATCCATGACAAAGCAATAAATATAATAATAAACTTTATTTCACTTAAAAATGTAAAAAAATTCCGCCAACGTTATAAATGTTGGCAAACAATACTGTTTTAATTTTTTTTATTGTAAAAAAACTTACGTGGTTTTCACTCATTTTTAGTTAGGAAATAGGGGATTACTCACGTAATATTTATCGGATAGGTCCGACTATAGTTTCGGCCACAATCGGTGGTCTTTTCTACTGACTTCCAAAAAGGAGAAGGTACTCAATTCGACACTTTTTTTTATTTTTTTGTGTGTGTTTGTTACCTCATAACTTTCGATAGGGTGAACCGATTCTCAATTTTTGTTTTCTTTAAAAGTTGGTGCTTCCCCTGTGGTCCCATTTTATCAAATTCGGTGTAGTAGTTTTTGAGTTATACTCCAATAACTGAATAGAATGGAAGTCTGTATTAATTTTTGTACTTGTTCAAGGAGTGTTCGGGACGCCCGCGTCGATGACGTCTCGCTCAGCACAAAAAAAAAACTGTATCAAATACTGTATCATTATAAATTGATCATCACAAATTCGTATTAAATGATTTGTATGTCGTAGTGACAACCCTGCGATTTTTCAAGTTCAAGATCAAGTGAGGGTAGGAGAACAAAACACTCGCTCTTCTCGCCGGACTCACCCGCAGTTTTCAGTCAGCTCGTGACCACGGCCATTGTAACATGGTCGAAACGTCGAGCGATATTAAATAATAAAAAGAGTATATTAAATAATACGTGATAAGTCCCGATAAACATTTAAAACATGCGTTCAAATCGAGAAAGTTTAAAAATTACTATTATTAATATGATATATATGTGTACATATAACAATTATGATAAGCACACCTTCCTCATTTAATATGCGAAAGTGGAACGATATTAGACATTTGCTAAAAAACTGTAATTCTGGGAAATACTTTGTAGCTAAGTGTCCACTCAAATGGTACAATTGTCGTAAGTCCTACCTACTTTCCGATCATCTACATTGTTGATGGTCGTATCTACAAATTGTATTATACTAACTTTAGCAAGTAGATTCTTCTTCTTAGTCGTTGACACTCTTGCCATGGTCGTGGCCATCAGTTCGGGTGGTGGCTTGCTTCACAATCCGTTGCCATTCTACACGAATTGCAGTCTTCCTTGCGCACATGTCCACGGGACCATTTAGTACTGCCTTTATTGGATCGGTCCAACGTAATGGTGATCTGCCACGTGGCCTAGTCCCTTCAATCTTGCCTTGAACCACAAGTCGTTCTACCGAGGCATCACCGCGCATCATGCAGTAGATACAATGTAATACATTGCGCCAATCTACATGTATTGTATGCACATTGAAAGCATATTTTGCACTACAAATACACAAGTTTTCTTTGTTATACCGTCTTTAATGACTATGATTTTTATCATTGAAATTTATAGAGAGAAACATTCACATCCTCGGACGGGATTTAACCCGCATCTTTTGACTCTCCGTGTCAGACGCCATTGCCCAACTAGGCCAGGTTCGGGTCCGAGCATCGAATTTCAACTCTCTATCTGACTAACCGTCTTACGGGGACGAAGCGACATCTATTGAACAGTTTTGACAGCACTTCCAACCGAAAGAAGCATTATTTAGAAATACATAAACTTTCGTATTGACATCGCAACCCTTGTGATTTTTGTAGTAAGTATTACTTTTTAAAGCACTAACGAACGCCTGCTTAAGCGATCTCAAACATTAAAATCTCAATGTTTGAGATCGCTTAAGCAGGATTTAGTGATTTAAAAAGTTATACTTTAATTTTTCAAGTTTTTTTCTATATCTACATATTTTTAATTGATTTATAATATAATGTAATAAACTCTAGGTACATTGCAGTTAACTACACGTATGTTTTAAGTTCATTCTTTCTTAAATTTGCTCTCAGTGCACATATTTCTTTAATTTACATTGTGTTCACATAAGAGGTATAATCCTACGAATATTATAGACGCGAAAGTTTGTGAGTATGTATGTATGGATGTATGGAGGTATGATTGTGTGGATGTGTGGAACTTTGTTACTCATTAACGCACAAACGGCAATTTTGATAAAATTTGGTATGGAGGTAGATGAGGCAATGGTTTAACACATAGAATACTTTTCATCATCATCATCATCCATCACCAAGAGGGTGAAAAAGCGTAATATGCTTGCGCACAGCATATACAAAATAATAAGATCTTCACCTACGTCAAGATCGTATGATGACAGTTCTGTCAAAGTTTGTGTCGGTTTCAGCTGTGCGATTCTGTAATGATTCGTTGAATTAGCTTTGTCAAAGCCAAGTCAATTTTGACAGCTCTATACACAAAACGTGCTCGGTGACCGTCAAGGGGGATGAAATGTAATGACAGTTTTTTTCCATGGTGAATAATTTTATATTTGTATGTACGTAAGTCTTGTACTATATTATTAATGTTTACTGATTGATATACTAAGTATTTAAATGTACTCATATAAAACTATTATAGCAATTGCGTTTGACCATGTACATATGTTACAACATTTTGGTATAAAGATAGATATGCCCTTGGAAAAATAATAAGCTACTCGAAGTACTAATCCTGCGCAGACGTAGTTGCGGGCACCAGCTAGTACAATACAATGTCAAAACTCTACAATAGTACACGTGTCTTTTCTTTATGCATATTTAAAACGTCAAAATACAAATAAGTCGGTATTTTTGATATCAATTTTAGTTTTTTTAGGGTATTTGTCAGTGCACATTTTCCATTGATTGCATTAATGTTTGCTTATGACTTCTTCTAGTGCCTCTCCAACTAGTGAAGGCTGGCTGTCAGCTTCGCATATTTCACCCGGTCTTGATGTTTGAATAGCTCCGCGACACTTCCGATTCCGGTCCATTCTCGGATATTACGCAGCCATGACTTCCTTCTACGTCCAACAGCTCTTCTTCCGGCCACCTTGCCCATCATAATCAACTGAAGAAGCTCATATTATCTGGAGTGCCTAAGCACGTGGCCTATGACGTATCTACGTTATCCAGCTTCCAGCGAACAAAACTTTTTTAACTAAAGCCGAAGATTTCACTATTTTATCTCTACCAAGATGGACAGAACTTAATTAACCTATGAAAGTACAAAATAGAAAAGACGTCTTTCAGCTATATTTTCGGACATGAAAAATTATATTAGATTCAGAATCAAATTGCTTCCTTATACCATAACGTCTTCCCGTGATCGTTGTATTTTTAGGATGAATGTCCACTGAATGGTCCAGTTAGGAAGAATTGAGTTTCCGTCACCGGAAAGAAGAAAAGTATTTGATTTTTGCGTTTGGTCACTTTTTGAGTGAATCTAATTCTTATTCGTTTTAGTTTACAAGGAGTGACAATTTGGCCGTTAATCTCTCTAATTCTGAGATGAAACAATGATATTTTTCTCCTTGATAATTGAACTGTATGTTTGTCTACCGACTTCCTAAAAGGAGGAGGTACTCAATTCGAAAGTATATTCTTTTTTTGTATGTTTGTTACCTCATAACTTTCGACTGGGTAAACCGATTCTCAAAATTAGTTTAATTGATTGACTAATTTGATGGAACAATTAACATAATATATAACAGATGACGAACTGCACCCCAGTGAAAAGTATTAAAGATTTTAATAACCCATTTTTATATTTTAATTGAACTATTTAAATACAAAACTTCACAACTATACAGAATACATATACACTCCACAGAATAAGTCACTCTTTTATGGGACAATGTATACGATTCTATAATAAAGTTCCCAATGTCTGGGTGTAATTTATCTATAATATGTATGTATTTAGAAATATATAAGTATGTTTATCAGTTGTCTAGTACCCATAACACAAGCTCTGCTTAGCTTGGGACTAGATGGCGTTGTGTGATAGTTGTGGAATATTTATTATTTATTATTATTTATTATTATTTATTATTAATGTTATCCGAGATTTGCCTATTAACAAGTTTAAAATTACTATTAAAACTAAACTCTTTAAAAAAGGTTGTTACAAAATGTCGGATTACTTGGAGGATAAAACAGCTTGGGACTGATCACTCCAGGATCTATCTACTCGTGTACTAAGATGTCAAAGTGTCACACTTTGACATCTTCACACTTCGAAATTCAAACAATAAAATAAAAGAAACATAAAAATGGTATCAGTAGTGAAACCATTTTTATGTTCTGTTTTGTAAGGCAACAGACTGGAGCTAATATTTGTAGTACTTAAGTAATAACATTGTAAAAACATCTATATAAAAAGAATGGCCCCGAGTTTCTTGCCGCTTCTTCTCGGTAGGCTCTATATATTTTGGAGCGCGGCGGTAGTCTTTAAAGTACATTATAATGAAAAATTTACGTTCATAAGTGCGTCTTTGATGCCTTAATTGAATAAATGATTTTGAATTTGAATTCACAACTATATGTTCAAGAGCAAAGGACTTTCATACGAGTACATATGTTATCACTCATACTACACACACTAACACTCACATTAAGGGGTTGAATTTCGAAAAATCTTTTATTAGTATATCTACTACTACTACGGCCCACCAAGATAAAAACACTCTCCAAATTTTTTTTGTGCTTTGTCTGTCAATCAGTCAGTCAATCAATCAGGACTTTTATGTATACTTCTACATAAAAGTCTTATAAAGTTTGTATGTGTGTGTGTGTGTGTGTGTGTGTCTGTTTGTAATGAATAAACACTCAAAAACTACTATGCCGATTTCAAAAATTATTTCACCATTGGAAAGCTACATTCACCCTGAGTAACATAGGCTATATATTTTGTTTATTCATCATCATGCATCACTACGCGGGTGTAACCGCGGAGAGCAGCTAGTTCTTATATACGAGTAAATTCATTGATTTAACTTGAGAATTGGCAACTATACAAGTACAATTCGAAAAATTTAATCCGACTTCCATTCTATTCAGTTATTGGAGTGTATCTCAAAAACTACTAAACCGAATTTGATGAAACTTATATGGGATTACCACGGAACTATATTCTCTCAAACAAAAAAAGAATCATCAAAATCGGTACATAAACAACGAAGTTATTCGCGAACACACATAAAAATATATATAATTATTTTGAAGTCAGTTAAAAAAGAGACCTAATTTTGGGTTTCATACATTATAGTTTTATTCAACAAAGAAAGTAAGTCATCAAAGTTCAAGCGGTCGACCTCAGTTGTTATTTATAAGTAAGATACGAGATAGGAGCTTTGAAGTGCTACCCATTAGTTCTAAATAATGACCGTTATTATGTTATTGCTGGGCTATTGCTTTGTGTTAAATATTGCAGCTTTTAATGAATGATTCTGTGTGGGAATCGAGCTGATAGCGTATCGGCTTATCGACGAATCAAATTATATAGAGTGGAATAAACTAAAGGGAAATCCGATTAACCTAAAAGATGAAAAGATGATATCAGACGTCACGCAGGTCGTGATTGGATGATAAAAGCTCAAGACCGTAGAGATGGGAGGAGGCCTACATCCCGAAATGGATATGAACAGGCCGCTATAGATAGATAGAAATCCGATTATCCGACAGATTGAACTGCGGCTATTATAAAAATGCCATGTCTGCAGACTAAATAACGAAAGATGGATAAAAAGGTTACAGAGTGGATATCTCAGGACAGAAAAAGAAACCAAGGAGGCCAGAAGAAAAGATGGGGGGGCATATTCTCTAAGATATTCGGACCCAAATGAATGAGAAAGGCAAGAGAAAGAGAATGGAAGGATTTAGGGGAGGCCTACGCCGCAGAGGCGATTTTGACACTATAGTTTAAAATTTAACAGTTAATAAGGCCTACTATGTAAAATTTTTGTAGTAGACTAAAAGCTATTTATTTTATTTATTATGAGAACAGTGTATGTGACAAAGTCCGTATAAACTTAGATTGATTATATTTTGAATACTGATACTTAGTTATGCAATCTGACATGGTTTAAAGTTTTCACACAATAATTAAAAATTAAAAATGCGAAAGTTTAGTTGGATATTTGTTACTCAATCTCGCCAGATGAAATTTGGAAGATAGACTTTTTAGGTACTGCAATAACACATATGATACTTTTAATTAGGCCAACTATGTCAGATTTTTGTAGTAGAATAAAAGCTATTTATTTATTTATTATGAGAACAGTACTCGTATAGGTATGTGACAAACTCGGTATAAACTTTTGAATTTTGATTACTGATACTTAATCACACAATTTTGACATGATTAAGAGTTTTATCACACTAATTAAAAATTACAAATGCGAAAGTTTAGTTAGATATTTATTACTCAAACTCGCCAGATAAAATTTGGAAGATAGACTTTTTAGGTACTGGAATAACACTTATGATACTTTTAATTATTATCATCACCATCGCAACAAGTGACTTATAAAATTATAGGTTTATATTTTGTAATTTTCTTATTAAACTATACCTGAAAATTCGTCCTCTTTGTTTGAAGTTGACTCATTAGTTGAGAGTGGAAAGAAAAAAAGTCTAATGTACTGCCAACTTCGACTAGAGAAGTGGAGACCGAGAAATCAAGTAAGTTAGGTACGTAGGTATAAAAAAAGTTTTTAAACATATCTGATTGTTTATTTTACACGGATAATGATGGTATTTTTAAAGAATTGGCGAGAGGGCTTTAGTTTAAGTTGGAATTAGCATTAACATTATTCATGCAATATTGCAACTCAAAATATTTTTCCGGTTCTACAGCTAAACACGTGAATGGTTTTTTATCTGTAAAGTAAAGACACTGCGTTACACAGATAAGCAAATAGCTGTGTAATCTGTAAGGTGTGTCTCATTTAGACTAAATGTGGAAAATCCTTACGATAAACTGCCGTTAGCTTAATGTGTTTTGTTAGTGGAAACATTAGGGACCACATATTAATGTGTAGTTTATTTTTGGGGTTTTGTCTACACAAATGTATTCCTCAGTTGTTTTAACCACACACGTTGCAGTTCCTGGAAAAGTAGGTAGATTTCGCAGAAATTAATGTGTACTTTATTTTTGGCGTGTTGTATCTACAAATGTATTCCTCAGTTGTTTAAACTGGAACTTGACACTAGCGCCATATTTTATGTGACATAGGTAATAGATATAGACTATTAGCATCTCCTGCCCAATATATCCTTAATCTGTCTGGTTTTGTATGGGCCCTAACATCTCCAAGAAGTATCTTATAAATAAAGGAAATATCTTTTCAATGATCAATAGAGTCTGTCTATAATTTAAAGAAGAGACTGAAATTCGCGGCGAATTTCAAAACAATGTTGCCATTTCGTAATATTATGCCATACCCCGATTCCGGTTTTCCCTAATCTTTTGGGAAAAACTATATTTTTAGAATGCACTTCACGTATAAACTTATTTTTCCAATTTTGAAATAAAAATCAAAGAAATGAATATAAATGGTTTATTTTAAAATTGATTCATTTGATTCGAAGTAGTTTTTAGCTCTTTAGAACGTGTACTGGAAAATTACATTGAAGACTAACTAAGTGAGATAATAAAAAACAAACAGAAGCTTAAGTAGAAAATAAAAAACAGTCCACTAAAAAGTGAGTAACAATTCGTTATTATCAACTTTCATACCTTTGGGCATCCTACATTTACCCCGATATGGAGCATAATTCTCGGATATCTCGGAGGAGAGCTACACTTTATATAAGTATGGCCATGTAAAAAGCTTCGAAAAAATTAGTGTGTCTACTTAGGTTAGACATGTAAGTAAAAATAATTCGAGAAACACTTGTATGGAAAAGAATATTTTAGGCGTAAACCAAATATTTTTTAACTCATATTAATATTTTTTAAACGAACGAGTATCATTTAAAAAAAATTATACCAACTTCCATTCTATTGAGTTATTGGAGTGTATATCTCAAAAAAAGGGGACTACACGGGTAGTACCAGCTTAAAAACAAAAGAAGAATTTTGAGAATCGGTTCACCCAGTCAAAAGTTATGAGGTAATAAACATAAAAAATACAGTCGAATTGAGTACCTCCTCCTGTTTTGGAATTCGGTAGAAAAAGGGGTTCACTCACGTAAAAAAGTTGGAACTATACTGTAACTATGTTGTAACTACACGGTTGAAACTATAGTCGAAAAGATCTGACTTTTTTACGCGAGTGAATCCCGTTTTTCATATTAAAAACGTGTACAAACCACGTTAGTTTTCATACTCATAACATCGTGCTCTTTACCATAAAATTTTATTTGACACGACGCACCGCGGTTTAACATCTTTGTGTGAACTAACTAAAGTCAGACGGATTTTGTTTTCTCACCATTTGCAATTACCGCGTTGACTGCAACCAACTGGAAGGCAACGGGCATTGCAATACAATGGTCAGTGTGAGATGATAATAATGTAGAAAGTTTTATCACTTTGGCGATAAAATTGTCATGTTTGCTTGCAGTGAAGATATTAAATTTGTTTATACTACGCAGGTACGTGCCACGTGGCAAAACAGTTAATATTTTAAACTTATGTAGGTATATATGTACTTAATATTTAAAGTCAAATCCACACACATACTAAGTAGATGTTGATAAAGCGATAAGGATTTAAAGTAAGTAAATTAAAGATAAAATATTAAGCACAAATCAAGTTGAAAAATTTTTCCCTCTCACAGTAATAAGGGTAAATTAATTTGCGTTTTCCAGTACTGTGCTTATAATGAGACTTAGTATTTACTTACAACAATGAAACGATCTTCAATCATTTTGTAGCAATCCTAGCTTTTCGGTCAGTAACGTTTTGCACAACTCTTCACAAGATCTGGGAACCGATGCTTGCATGGCGTCGTTGATTGTGATTTGAAGTTATTATTTGCGAAAAGCCGAATATTTACCATATTTTAGAATTTCAGTGGACCGAGCACGAAAATCTGTTAACGTATTTACGAGTAGTACAAACTGTCATTTATCTGGTACAATAGTGGCACATATAACTCATAGTTTATACTGAATACGTAAACGATACGATAACGTTACACTTAAGCAAATTTTCGTGCTCGACCCACAGTATCCATAGTATGCGCTGTGTGGACGAGGAAGGGAGTACATACGAAATGCACTAGATGGCGGTTTTATGAAATGTAGTAGTGATAGGCATTGATAGATTGACACATTTTGATGAAAACTCAGTTTTTTACTATCGGCTGTCTAAATTTCGCACTAAATACCTTTCTTTTATTGCAGGGTCGTCGAATACCGCCGGACGCGCACCCAACGACGTAACAATCGTGAAGCTGAGACCAGAACTCAAAAAGTTATTAGCTTCTAAGTACTGAATTTGTAACTGGCATGAAGTTGTACTTTTGAAGGAATATTACACACATATTTTTTTAAATAGACATACGTGATTACTCACGTAATATTTATCGAATAGGTCATCGATGCGGGCGTCCCGAACACTCATTGAAAAAGACCACCGAATGTGGCCCAAACTATTGACGGACCTATCCGATAAATATTACGTGAGTGATTCCGTATTACAAATATAAAATGAGTGAAAACCACGTTAGTTTTTATAACAAAATTATACGTGCTATTGTGATGAATGCCCATAATGCGAACTAGTTAGACTAGTTAATAGTAGTGACGAAGTAAGAGTTTGATTTCAATACAATGGGAGAGGTCTATCCTACGAAAAAATATTATTTCTTTGTAGGATCTACCGTATTTGAAAGTCAAAGGTATAAGAACGATAAGAAAGCAGGGCACATCTCAGTTGCTAACTAATATTGATTGAAATCGAAAAAAATGGCGGCTTTATATCACTTTTGTCAGCTCCAGTCATCAACTTTCTAACATTTTTGCTTACTGGAGTTGTCCAAACTGACATAGAGCGGCCATTTTTCAAAATTTCAATCAACTTTTGTTAGCAACTGAGATACATAATAGCCCTGCTGGTAAGAGTATGTCAACAGTGACATTCAAAAATACAACTTTTCGGACACCATTGACTATTTTGGCAATATTTTAACACGATGACATTGAAAAGGCATCATCACCTGAGCAGTCTTGCTCTGCCCTCACCCATGTATTTAATTCCTATTTAACATTCGCCAAACAATTTCATTGTAATAGTTTTAATGTTTTAATGCATTAACTTCATTCACATGATATTTAAACAAGCAAAACTATATAGCCAAAGTAAGTTTATCTGCCATCAAAATCATATGGCATTAATTCCAGTTGCATGACATAATCCTCGTGTAATAGCTACTAAGCAGCTTACTTGCTCGAGCTCTACACTTTGCAGTCTTCAGCAGGAATGTATTGAATACCCACTAATTGAATATGGTGCTTCCCGTATAGGATGACATGAGTTAAAGGTCGTGGTAAAAATAGGTACATACTGATTCCACCGAGATTCCAGAGAGAGTTTAAGTTGCAGCTTAAAAGCTATTTTGATGGTTGTATGTTTGCTGTATGTATGATGGTATGGTAACTATGAAAACCGTTTATCTGAATTTTGAAACTGAAATTAATCATAATTGATCTGAAATTTGTGAAGGAGGTATAATGATATTTTGTCTGAATATTCTAAGAGAACAACAAGACTTGGAAAATACGTATAAGTTATCAAAGACACAGCTTAAAAATTCATTCTATTATATCTGTTCAACATTATGCAATTTTATTACTTAGTTACTCAAACCTACTCCAATTTTCTATCGACTTCCAAAAAAGGAGGAGGTACTCAATTCAACTATGTTTTTTATGTTTGTTACCTCATAACTTGCGACTGGACTAACCGATTCTCAAAATTCTTAAGTAGTTTTTGAGTTACGCTCCAATATCTGAGTAAAATGGAATGGAACAATGGAGTTTTTATTTTGTCTGGTAGGTTAGACTGTAGAAGGCTTATATAATGAAGCTAAATGATAGATCTTCGTTATTTTACATTTGTGGCGACTGCAAATTCAATATTCATTAATTTAATGTAATCTTTATGGTACATTATAAAATTATTGACTTTACACGCCTACTAGCTGACCGTTAAATCTTAGTAACACAGGGTTGCCCCCAAACTGTGATATATCAGTTATATACGTAAGATTATTAGTGGGTGACATAGAATAATACGTAGCTGCGGTTATAATAAGCATGTGTATTTCATACTGCCTTCTAAAAAACAAGAATTTCAACTTTTGTTAATCGGAAAATTACATTTTTGCTTTTTTGTTTGAATTAATAATTTGTTCTCTACCAGAATTTTAAATTCTTAAATAAATATTATTCACAGAGGCAAAATAAAAATATATGTACTTTATGAAACTAATGTACAGCAGACCTACTCTAGCTTACCACCACCGGGTGATAATATTCCCAGAAAGCTGGTAGCATTAAAACGCTGAGAAGGTCCTATACACGGATATAAGTTTGTTACTTCATTCTGAAGCAATTTGTATCCATCTTAGTGCAATCACAGCCGGATTCTCAAAATAGACACAAATATAAAATTGTATTGTAGCCCCAAAAACTCTACTCTAGTCATCATGACTAATCATTTTATTTATGTACATTAATCGATAATAGTATTAATGTATTTTATTCATATCAAAACCAGCTTTACGATATATATATATAGTATTTAAGATATATATATACATATATATATATATATATAGATCAAATTTGTTATGAGTATTTACCTTAGTAATTTTTACATTAGGATTGTGAACATTAGTTATTTTTACGATTACCAGTAATAAGAGTGTACTAAAGAACTCACTTGTGGAAACTTTAAAAAGCTAATTCTTAGTCATATGATATTATGTATACAATAACTTTACTTATAGCTGTTTTCCTATGATAATAAAAAAATAAAATAAAATAAAATTTACTCGTGTAATGCCTTGGTTTCAATGTACTTTTAAGACACTACAAATGCTCCAAATCAAATAGAGCTAGATCCGAGAATTCAACAAAAATAGAATGCGCGACAACCCTAACCCTATATATTCACAAAAGACACCACTAACACTTTTATGGCCCTTTCTCCAGGAAATGCCCTGTTACTGTTGCCGTATCTAAATATAGCTCGCAGGCGCCACAGAACCCAGAGGAATTAGCAGCTGTCAACCACCCAAGGTCAGACTATTTGTCGTTATCGCGGTCATCGCGGCTTTAAGTTACTCGACCAATGTTTTATCATAGCACAAGTGATCTGAAGTTTTTGTGTATATAGGCATAGTGATAGTAATAAATAATTGTCAGACACAAATATTTGTGCGCTCATGATCGAAAATGACACCTCATGCTTCAAAGGCAGATTCACAATTAAGTTAATGGGGTTATCAGCTGAAGGTGTGGATACCTGACCGTGATTCTAAAAGACACGATTGTACTTATGAGTTGCAGCAACAGTTCAGCGCGGTTCCTCCATAGTGCTTACCCATTATACTGCTCAACTCAACATAGAATATTAAAACTTTTGTATAAAAAAACAGCTTACACAGGGCATCAAGCGTAGAAATATCAAGCAGTCACTATTTAGATATACTCTGTAAATCATAAAAATGTAATCAAGACTCATGAAACACAAATCATTCTTGCGGCAATGAAGCCATGATTTTGTTTATTTATAGCGTAAGTAACTACCATATTATTACTATAAGTGATGTAGTAGTGGCGACAAGAAGCGATGGCAACGATACCACTGATACCAATTGCAACATCAATTCACTTGTGGACGCCGCTTAATAATCCTGTCTACGTGTTCTCTATTCATGTTACAAGGCGCGGTGTATGCGCACTAGATAGACCAATGTGAAAAATACTAAAGATAACCAAGTGTTCTATGACATACATAACCAAGTGTTCCTTATATGATTACGCTTACTCTGATTGCACTCTGGCTATTCTACTTGGCGGCCAAATTGACTATCCCTAAGCTGAACTGTAGTAGGTAATTTTAGGCATTGTAGGTATTAAAAAAAGTATTCGGTAGGTACGCGGGCATTATAAAGTTCCCTTCCACCACGCTGTAATGCATCACGATGTCCACCTTCACCTTCCATGAAATTTCAACCACAGAATAAATAATATTACATCGAAATAGAGATCGATCCGGTGGCAACCTGAATGGTAGCCAGATTATCCTTGATATTTATCATCTCTTCGAATTCGCAAAATATACCGTCGAGTATTCATTACCAGCCTTACTAATAAACGCTGCTTTTCTAATAACGAAACTTTTTGGTACGGCACAGAACAATTTTGCTGTGCGCACTATTAAATAACGTCATGTTTATAAATAAGGCTTTACAAGATTAATTGTTTTTCTTTAGAACATAAATAATAATTATACTAAATTTGATGGGCGTTGACTTCCTTACTTACTTACTTGGTCTTATTTACGTATATGTCTATAAGCTTATAGAGTATTGCAAGTTTTCCGAAATAAATATTCCGACCACTGATTTGGTCTATACAGTGTGCGATAACCAGTCTATTTATTTAGCAGTAACAATATTTGACACTTTAAAACGTCGGCCCATGAAAACAATTGGTGTAATTTACACGAGTAGCTATTAAATTGTAATACCAATGCACAATGACTTTAATAAAGTACTGTATAGCAAAACGCAATGTCTTCCTGGATTCAGTGATTGCTAAGACAACAAACGCAATTGCTGCAATCAGTAATGATTTTACGCGACGACAGTATCTAAATGAAGACCAACGATCATGAAATAGGTACAGAAAACATCATAAATCTTTTGAAATTATCTGATCTATAAATAATACTCAATATAGTTACTGCTGTGTAACGCACTTGTAGTATGGAGCTTGTCTAATCGCTTGGTTGAAGGGCCGTAGTATACGAAATAGTGACTTAAAATACAATATTACTACCGCTTAAAGAATTAAAATAACAGTTAAGAAACTTACTAGCTGTAAGATACAGATAACTTTTAAAAGTAGCAGTTTAAAGTCAAACAAATATTGAATGGTGATACACACCCAGATGCAGCGCACCATTGCCTCATCATTACCTAATATCTCACTCGATGGTCAGTGATCTCAGATCAACAATAGTTGGAACTGAGTCAGTGATGATGCGGTCGAAGGAAGTAAAGTAATACTAGATAGCTTGATCGGCAAGTGACTCTGAAAGAGAGCCACCAGAACCCACTGGTAGGTGCTTGCGACAGCTTTTTCAATCTTGAGTAATCTTGGTAGATAGACTGGCGGCCATCAGAAAGAACCCTAGCTATGCTGTGGATGTCAACACGTTGTTACCTGCAAGGAAAGCTCAAACCCAAGAGATCCAGCAGCGGTCTGATTGAGGACCGAACTTCATTACCTCTAGTACTTCAGAGACTCATACTTTTGATTCGTTTCATATTTGTCATCTAAATCAGATGTCTACTATTGAATATAATTCTCCCCTTTGAACGCCACGGGCCGATGGGGCTGGAAGGTTCTGGAGTGTAGACTATGGACCGGCAAGCGCAGCGAAGGTTGTGCATGGACAAGGTGGACTGACGACCTGTTAAATGTAGCAGGTGACGTTGGATGCAGTCCGCTTCCAACCTGTCCTTTTGGAAATTTGTGAGGGAGGCCTATGTTAAGCAGTGTACTTCCTACGGCTGAGATGATGATGATCCATGCCATAGTAGCGTTCATCATCATGAATCATCGATTGCTATTTACAAATTGCATCCACCGTGGCATTGTCACTTTCACAAGGTGGTTACAGCACGTGCTCGATACGAGACTGAACCTTTCCTCCCCAAAATTTAACCCAAGTAGATGTTAGAGCTTTGATCAAGTATCGGCCAGACGCTTTGATACGTTTGGACTAATTCGATGATCCTTATAATATTTTACAACTAAAGTTATTTAGTTAGATCTTACCTTTACCAAAATAAACAAACTACCTGAATGTGAAAACATTTCAGAGAAATTGTAAAAAACATGCATGTTTTTCGACTTTGAAACAAGGAATGCATGGAAAAGTAAAGATTCATTCTGAATTTATAGCATAATAATTACCATTCTATTTTTACCGTCATCTGGAATATCTTAAAATATCTAATGTAAATATCTAAAAGTTTACATTTCTCTGGCATCTTTCTTGCAACACCGGCATAAAATATTCCACGCAAGCCGGGGCCTATCAAAATAAGCATTCGATATTTTTCTACAAAATTCTATTCGTCGAGTTCACATAATCTTATTTATTTTCTTTATGTTCACAAAATGTTGTTTATTCTGCTCTTATTTGTTGTCAAATGCGCTCATAAGCTGTGGTATTTATTTTGGGTTCCTATTGTGCATAATAAGTGTTTGTACAACATGATGTTGTTATAAAAACGACTTGAATGGGAGTTAATAAATCGGTAAGTTAGAAGGAGAGCTGACGGTCAAATTTAGATAATTTTAATACGAGATAAACACGAGTTTATTAAAATTATATAATAAATAAAATTTTGATATATAATAAACACATTACTAAATCCACAGGCAGTTTAGAATATTCTTTTAGCTGACATAATGTAATGTTTATAGTATTACTTTTTAAAGCACTAACGCCTGCTTTAGCGATCTCAAACATTGAAATTTATAGAGAGAAAATTTCCATCCTCGGACAGGATTCGAACCAGCGTCTTCTGACTCTCCGTGTCAGACGCCATTAACCAACTAGGCCACCGAGAATCTGGTCCGAGCATCGAATTTTAACTCTCTATTTGACTAACCGTCTTGCGGGGACGGAGCGATGGTACTGTTAAACTGTCTAATAGATGTCGCTCCGTCCCCGCAAGACGGTTAGTCAAATAGAGAGTTAAAATTCGATGCTCGGACCAGATTCTCGGTGGCCTAGTTGGTTAATGACGTCTGACACGGAGAGTCCGAAGACTCGGGTTCGAATCCCGTCCGAGGATGGAATTTTTCTCTCTATAAATTTCAATAATATAATGTGTTTAAAACGGATATGTTTTACTTGTACAGTCCCACCATCTTATCTGTTCAGGTGACAGCGTCGCTAGTGTAGAATTTTGGTATTGCAACCTAAGAAATTCACCAAGAAAAAAGAGAAACAAAACATAGGGCAGTCTTTCAAGCCACTCATTAATTTGCAAATTCTACAAAGAATCCTACTAATATTATAAACGCCAAAGTTAGTTGGTATGTACACTGTAGTTCCAATTTTGCCCACCTGAACAGATAAGTTGGTGGCACTATATAGTATTTTACTTATATAAATGTCAACAGATTTCTAGTCCAGTTATGCCCTTATTTTTTATTCGGCAGGGAAGCTTTCAAACTGGACACTTAACCCTACAACTACAACATCCAAATTTAATTAAACGAACCACAACATGGGTCATGGGTGACCCCAAAATAAAATAAAATATGACTTACAAAATATTAAACTTTAATAAACTTAACTAATTGTTAAGTTTATTAAAGTTTAATATTAAAAATTATAAAAAAAATTATATTATAAAAAAATAGTTTCGATAATCATAACACGGGTTGCGGGCGACCCCAAACTGCAATATCTCCGAACCTAATGAGCGTGCGCACCCCGCCATGCGTCACGGGCCACTGATTACCAATTACGGAAGGTACCTAGACGCACAGTGTTGTAGGTGCAAAACTCGCTAAATTAAAATAAAAATACGTGTACGTGGGGTCACCCATGACCCCATGTTGTGGTTCTAGGGTTAATTTATACTGTTTGTACTACTGACAGTAGTCTGTTAGAGAAGGTGCCATGTACTATGCATGTTACCTGCTGTATTGTGGATATAGCAGGTAGTAGTTGCTGGATCATGCTTATGAGCGATGTACTGAAAAGGTACTTGTAAACGAGTTTCCCAATAGCAAAACGGCAACGGCAGTAAAATGTCAATGCAGAATAAAACAAAAGTGAATTAGTTATTTTTGTTTTTGTTTAAGATCGGATATTCTAGCATGTCCATGTGTTTGGATTTCAATTGTGATAATATTTAATACTGTTGTATTACCTTTTAGTACCTTTGCTTTAGCAACCTACACCTCTGGCACTACAATCCTAACTGTGACCAGCCACTTGGTCCCATTGTCGACTATTTTAGACTTGCATATAATGGGACAAAAAGTCATTGACGTCTTTGATATCTATTGTGCGGTTAACGGAACTATTTGAGGATTGCGGCTTAAATTTGGCCAGAGAAATTAATAAGACGTAGGCTTGTAAATTTTGGACTTTTATGTTTTCTGTTGAACATTACTTTTCTTGAAGAATTCTTGTAGGTATTTAAGTGTAGAACTCTCGTAAAAAGAGTAAACAACGTACAGCCTTATCAAACAGCAACATATTACAACATATTTTAAATGCAAAGTATTGAAATTTGGTACGAGTTAATTACGTTTAGTTAAGTAACAGTTTAACAAACAAACACAGGGTTATTAGTAAGTCGACCTATTTACATAGTTTCTGACTGAATTGATTATGTAACACCCTATCCTAAATCTAGCTGTTTTCGAGATATTTGAATTGAATTGAAATGTGTAAGCCTTATTATAAATATTATTTGATTTTTACATATAAAATTAGACGCTTTAGGACCTTAATAACCAATATTGTACGAAAAATTAATAAATAAGTCGCTATTAGGTAATTAAAACTACTTACAAATAATAAAACAATTAAATTCAAATATCTCGAGAACGGTTAGATTTAGGATAGGGTGTTGCATAGTCAAATCAGTCAGAAACGATGTAACCTGCACGCCCTTTACGGGAATAGGTCGACTTATTAACCCTAGCTCACTAACCTTAATTTCGAGTAACGTTATTACTAACCATTCGTAAATTTTACGACAGATTGAAACACCAATATTTATTTAATCAACTTTAATTATGACACAAAAGGAACTTAATAATCAGCCTTAGTTTTCTCTTAATCAAATAATATCAGCTGTTTTAGAAATATTCTACATTGAACAATGGTTACACATAGAAACAATATGCTCCCTGCAAATCGCTTTTTTGCAGCCCTTGCAGAAGTTTATGGTCATACGACGTTTTTTTGCAGGACAGTAGCTGCAAGTTTTGCGAGTTCTAGGAACGTCTTGACTAGGACCTTCCTGAGGGAAGGTAAAAAAAAAAAAAATTAAAAAAAAAAATTAAAAAAAAAAACATTGAAAATTTTAGTCATTTCTAAAGTATAGTAATTATTACGTCTTATTATAACATTAAAATAATATGTTCATTAGTAATTATTGAAAATAATTAACAAATAAATAAATGCACAAATTTGAAAAATAGTTACGTAGATACTAACCTTTCGTAAATTTTACGACGATCACTCGATATATCCCGATCTAATGAGCGTGCATCCGCAATGAGTGTTTGCGGGTCACTGGCGATGTGAATTAGGAAGGTATTAGAAACGGGCGGGGTGGCGGGGGTCGGGATCTTAACGGAATCACTAAATACGCGAGGTACGTCGTGATTTTGACGAATGGTTAGTGACACAGGGTTAATAACCCTGTATAATACTTTTCATTCTTATTTTACTTATGCTTGACTATTTTATGAGATATTTTACAAGTCATTAATATTAAAATAATGGTAAGTAATGCTATAACTCCTTCAGAAATTATTTAGATGTATACGGATACATTTTCAAATAACTTTAATGTTGATAACTGGTACATAGTGACTATATAAATTACTAATCCTCATAACCTTAAATAAATTCGTGTTATACCTCACACAAATTCATATATTTAAAACTTCACTGTCACTACTCTTGTTTATATTATTTATAAGTATTATTATATTTATCATACCTTATGTTTATTCAAGATATATGAGTATGTACCCAACCTTTGTGTGTTATTTTCATTGTCACTGCTGCACTATCTTCTCCACTTTTTTGGTCACAGCTGAAAACCAGCGTTGGGTGTTGGTAACACACTCAACACATGCTGAGCTGAATACCAGTTAGGTACTTGCCTTCAGAAGTATTCAGACACATGAGAGGAGCGTAGTGTACGTAAATCTCTGCCTGCCTTCTCCTCCAGGGTTCAGGCGGGACTTTATGTTAGCGTCTTTATGTTTCATGTTTGTTTCGCTTTGTTTATTCATTTGTTATATGTCAGCTCTGTGTTCTGTATATGTTTAAGTACCTAATAAAAAAAATTCTTTCTTTCTACGAGTATATATCATATAAATCTAATATATTACCTTTAAAAGAGCAATTCTTGTATATATCGGAAACGGCTCTAAGGATTTTCATGAAATTTAGTATCATTTTTAAAAAGCGTCGTTTTATCCGTGTTTTCAGGCATTAAATAACTGGTACACTAAACTGTTTACCGACACAGCAACACTAAAGCTACTTGACAATAGATGGCGTTGTTAATCAACACTAAGCCATGAGTGTTGGTTTTGAGGTTAGACAAAGATAATGAATTGTTTACGTACGAGCTAATTTAAGCGCGGTATTCCCTAACATCCGTGAAACAAATGACGAGATGGCAAGAAACGTTGGAAAAACAACCTTATGTACAAGGGCGATATCTCATAACGTATTTGACATCGGTGAGCTCATCGACGAATCATTAGAGAATCGCACGGCTGGTACTGTTTTATTAAGTTAAACAGCACTTATACGACTAACTAGCTGACCCGCCAGCGCCTACGCTCGCGTGGCCTCGCGGGATACGGTAATTACAGATTTCAATGGGTCTGATTTCAATTAGGGGTCGAATTTCACAAAATCCCGTCTTAGTGAGTACATAGGTCCAAAAGAGAACCCCCATGCAAAATTTTAAACTTTTAGCACTCGCAGTAACGAAGTTTCATACAAACTATTAACCCCAAAAAAAACCCCTTAGGGTTTGAATTTCATAAAATCTCGTCTTATTGAGCACCTACGTCCTAAAAAGAACCTGCATGCAAAGTTTGAAACTCCTAGCACTTGTAGTTTATGATATTTCGTGATGAGTGAGTGACCTTTCGCTTTTATATATATAGATTTATTGTGACAGTGAACTAAAATGATACCATATTTCTTGTACGTTATTACGTGTTGAGATGAACTAGCAGAGATGTAAGTGACATACTGACAGACGTGTGTTGGGCTATTAATATTTATGATTTACCGTTCAAGTTTTACTGGTTATGACCGGCTATGAATAGCTTATCTAGTTGATTTGTATAAATTAACGCTTCATCATGTACCATAAAACTATTGCGTATTCTTTATAGTGCATGATTCATAATTACGTAATCCATGGGATTGCATGGGACAGTTCAATTCAAAACAAGAAAACAAACAAAAAGTTTAAAAACTTCGGAAATAATTAGGATGCGAATAATGAATAATGTATGGGACATTAAAGCGCATAAAATCCCTTTTTTCGCCCTTTAGCATTAGATAAAGAGCTTAAGTGTTACCAGTGATGACTAAAAAATTTTAAAAAATGACTAAAACTAAAAAAATAATATGAAATAATAAATAATAAATAAATAAATGAAAAATAAAAAATGACTAAAACTAAACTTGCATTGAAACGTGGTCTCTTACTATGCGCCTCATAGATAAGCTCAAAGTCGCACAACGAGCTATGGAGAGGGCTATGCTCGGGGTTTCTCTACGTGATCGAATGAGAAATGAGGAGATCCGTAGACGAACGAAAGTCACCGACATAGCCCAGAAGATTAGCCAGTTAAAGTGGCAGTTGGCAGGGCACATAGCACGCAGCACAGATGACCGATGGGGCCGGAAGGTTCTGGATTGGAGACCACGGACCGGCAAGCGGAGCGTAAGTCGTCCACCGACACGGTAGACAGACGACCTGATAAAGGTCGCAGGACGACGTTGGATGCAGGCCGCTTCCAACCGGTCCTTTTGGAAAATTATGGGGGAGGCATATGTTCAGTAGTGGACGTCCTACGGCTGAGATGATGAAGATGATGATGAAAGAGCTTACCTATACGCGGGTTTGAATCGCGTCCAAAGGATTCTCTCTAAAATTGATGTTTGGTATCGCTAAGCAGGCGTTAGTGCTTTAAAAAAATCATATGAAAAAACGATATGAAAAAATATTTAGTGACACTTCCGCTGAAAAAATATTTTCACCTAATATGAAAAAAATATTTAGTGACACTTCCGCTTTTTCAGCGGAAGTGTCACTAAATATTTTTTCATATCGTTTTTTGATAATGGATTTCTGCAAAGTAACGCCTGAATCAATAAATCATATGAAGGGTTGCGACAACATTACGAAAGTTAAGTATTTGAAAAAACTCTTCTTTCGGTCGGGTAATGTTGTCAAGATGTTCAATAGATGTCGCTCTGTCACCATACGATGGTTAAAATCTTATAGAGAGTACGGTAAGCCTCGGTGGCCTAGTGGGCATGGCGTCTGACACTGATTGTCGGAAGATGTTCAAATCCCGTCGCGAGGATGTGCATTTTTCTCTTTAAATTGCAATGTTTGGTATCGCTTGTGGCAGGCGTTAGTGTATTAAAAAATCATATGTTATGAAATATTATTATATATTAAATTACTTAGTGACACTAGTCAAAACACATGTAATATTTAATGGTATTTTCTACAGACTTCCAAAAAGGAGGAGGTACTCAATTCGACTGTTTTTTATATGTTTATTACCTCATAACTTAGGATAGGGTGAACCGGTTCTTAAAATTCTTTTTTGGTGGAAAGCTGGTGTTTCCCATTTAAATTTCATCAAATTCGGTTCGGTAGTTTTTGAGTTACACTCCAATAACAGATTTTTACCAAAGTAATAGAATCAAGTCGGTATTAAATTTTTCAAATTACACTTGTTCTCTTTAAATTGCAATGTGTGGTTTTGCTAAGCAGGCGTAAGTATTTTTTTATAAACATATTATAAAAAAGGATTTTATATTTCATTACTTAGTGGTACTCGTCAAGCACATGTAATATTTAATGGTATTTTCTACCGACTTCCAAAAAGGAGGAGGTCGACTGTATTTTTATTTTTTATGTTTGTTATCTCATAACTTTTGATAGGGTGAACCGGTTCTCAAAATTCTTTGTTTTAAAGCTGGTGCTTCCCGTGTAGTCTCATTTAAATTTCATCAAATTTGGTCCAGTAGTTTATGAGTTACACTCCAATAACTGAATAGAACGGAAGTCGGTATTAGTTTTTCAAATTATACTTGTTCGTGATAGGTTGGTGGTAAAAGAAATTCGTGTTCATCGTAACGATTTGATCTATAAGATGCGAATGTACCCCAATATAACAAGATGGAAGGCTTCTTGTGAAAAATACCATTTCGAGTGGCACCAGCGGTAGTTATTCTGCCTGAAAACAGCAATGTGTAAGCACCACAGTGGCCCTAGTACGAATAACTGCGTAAATGTAACTTAACGTGTCGTTCACGTGGCCGTAGCTCAAATAAGTTGTGAAGAAGTATTCGTATCGCAAACGTGAACGCGTCACGCTTCGGCTTAGAAACTATGAGTTATCTGTGTCACAGCACAGTGGCCCTAGATACATGAAAGCTTGTACTGTTTCACGCGAACGACACGTTACGTTATATTTACGCAGTTATTCGTGCTAGGCACACAGTACAAACTGTCATGTATCTAAGGCAACTGTGACACAGATAGCTCATAGCTTGTACGCGGAAGCGTGACGCATTGACGCTTACGATACGAATACTCTTTCGCAAGTTGTTTGTGCTACGGGCTCTGAGGGCTTCTGAAGGATCACTAGCTTGAACACCATTCAAGCTAGTGATAATATTAGGTGAACTCATTAAACCAATCAAGCTGTATCTCACAAAATATTTCTGAATCATGAAGGTGTTCAAATATACCTAAAGACTATCCTTTATTATATTTAATATCATTTGTTTTTTTCTCCCCTTGCATTTAGTGGGAATTTGTTTACATCATTTCACCACCCCTCAGTCTCTATAAAAATTTACTACTCTACCATTCTGTGCAATCGGGAGAGAGCATGGTAGAGCATTATCATGTAGAGTCAATTTATTCGTTTGTTTACTACAAAAATCTTGATAAGGAGGTTATCGGAAGGTTTTCGAACGGATGAAATTATGGGTGTAAAGAGCAGAGCGGCTAATTGTAAAAATAGTTATTGCGACCGGAAATGTTCACCGAGTAGGTTTTTAGGTGAAAATCAGTCTAGAGAAGTAAAAAAAGTGTTGGATAAGATACAGTGTGTTTCGTTTCTTGACAGACATGAGAGCTAATAAGATTAATAAGACATACATTTTTTTAAGAAGATTGCCTTTTTATGCAATCATGTTATGAGATGTGCAGGTCGTGAGCCTGATGTTAAGCAATACGCTGCTTTCATGGGGAAGCGTACCAGTTGCATTGTCATCGAGATCTTAGAAATGTTGTTCTGCGTGGCGCTGCACCCCGAGACATCGGATTTTGAGTCTTTTCCGCTTTTGTAAGCCTACATAATCCCATTATGTTCCCACCGCTGGGACTTGAGCCTTCCTCTCAGAGAGACGAGTTGTGCCATAATTCACCACGTGGGCCCTGTGCGGCTTGGTGGATATAAGCTAGTGGCCCATGTTTAAGTTTTCAGGCAGCCCGAAAGCCTCCGAAATAGCCTTACGACTGTTCTAAGACTAACAACCGGGACCGACGGCTTAACGTGCCCTCCGAAGCACGGATGCGTTCAGTTGAAAAATGCCACTAGCACACACACATCCAACTCCTAACCGCAGCAAGCGTGCTGCGAGGGCTTCTAACACAGTAATGCTTTTACAATATTACTTTGCGACAATATCTGGCAGATAATATCTGGTATAAAGATGGTACTAACTAACGGCCGCTCCCAGTAATCTATCGATCGTCGGTTTACCTTGCTAGAGATAGATATTTGACACTATTTGTATGGACGTTATGTCAAATTTCTATCCATGGTAAGGTAAACTGTAGATGAATAGATTATTGGGATCCCACTTTTATCGTATATTTATCGCGATGACGTTCTACTTACTTGCTGCTACACAGGTTTCCATAGATATCAGTCAAACGGATTAGTCGCGCTTTCGAATCCTTGCTAGGGATTCCATTATTACCTACTTATTTCCATTGCATTATCAAATAAAGATAAAGAAGAAGTAAAATAACTTACAAATGTACAGTAACACTTTTAGTAAAATACTAATTGACATCCTTGTCTAACTAATGACCATTTAAAAAAAACTAGTAGTGAAATCACTATATAACATTGCGATAGTATTACTTTGCCTGACTTGTCAGGTGAAACTAAGAAATGTAGCTAAAGCATGGTACCCAGTTAGGAATGTCTTATAAGTTAAGATACAAAATAAAAAGTTACTATCAACTCGTACCATAATTACGACGTTTTTTGAGGGACGCTCTTCCAGATTATTTATTTATTACCTAAATAGTGATTACTTTGGCTATAGTTTAATTAAATACTCAAATGGTAGGCATTGTGACAACACTCACAGAACACACGTATGAACGAGAATAACACACACGTATGATTGAGAGGATACACAAGTATGAACGAGAAAAATACACGCGTATGAACGAGAGGATACACACGTATGAACGAGAAGAATACACGCGTATGAATGAGAAGAATACACGCGTATGAATGAGAGGCTACACACGTATGAACGGGAAGAATACACGCGTATGAACGAGAGGATACACACGTATGAACGTGAATAATACACACGTATGAACGAGAGGATACGCACGTATGAACGTGAAGAATAAACACGTATGAATAAGAGGCTACACACATATGAACGAGAAGAATAAACACGTATGAATAAGAGGCTACACACATATGAACGAGAAGAATACACACGTATGAATGATAGGAATACGATCCTTATTTTCAACTTTACTAAGCGACTGTATTTAGACTAGCGGCAACAAACACTCGTTATTTCATCTCCATGATGCAGGCGAATACACTAACGACCAAAAATAAGTTTCTTAGCTAGGATTTGAAGTAGAGAAACAAACTCATCCATACGTAAGTCGAAATGAATGCCAATTTACTAAGAACTATTGTGATAAGAAAAAAGGGCTCTTAAAAATTATATGGTTAAGTTAAAAATGTATAATTTGCTTAAACCTTCTTTCATTCCCTTTATTCAGTCACTAGATCCATTAAAAAGATTGTGATAACTTAAAGTACAAAATTGAATTCTTTACAAACGGCTCCTTGTGTATAAACCATAGTTTTTAATATTACTGAGTCTAGACAATATTATAATGTGTAATACTTATAAAAGTTCCGCACAAGTTAAACCATCATTTATCTAGTAGGTTAGGTACTACTGAGACACAGAGAGACACTGAGATACTGAGAAGCGCTCACAGCGGAGCTTGACTTGGCGGTCTTAAACAATCAACAAGTTAGGCAACGCTTGCTGCGGTCAGGAGTTGAATGGTTGTGTGCTGGTGGCATTATTCAACTGAGCGCTGAGGGCACGTTAAGACGGTCTCAGTCGTTAGCCTACGTCGAAGGCCTTCGGGCGGCCTGAAAACTTCGACATGGATTGACCACTAGCCTATCCATCAAGCCGCACTGGGCCCGCGTGGTGGATTATGGCCCAACTCCTCTCTCTGAGATGAAGGCTCGAGTCCCAGCAGTGGGAATATAATGAGCTGATTATGAAACTGATACACAGGGAATTAATTGTTTGTACGAAGAAGGGTACGTAATATTCAATTAGTACATGGTTATTCAATTAGGCTCTGGAATTATTGAGTTTTCGATAAAGGTAACATCGTGATGGAATCCAATCCATGGTGGTAGGGTACTTCTGGTGTCCGCCTGACTCCCTCAAGTATGAAAATCTGTCGCTGCACACCTAACAGTGTGTTCCGGCAGCTGTCCTTGAGAGCCACGAGCTATTCTAGGTCTAGTGTGTATCACATCAAGTCATAGTGGTCAAACACGGTTCTTAATGTCGGCCATATGAATCTAATAATGTTATCTTATGTAACAGTTTTTGCATACAAACTCAAATATTTAAGCACTATTCCACATAATCTTGACTCTTATGGTTGCCCTACCCCTCGCAGCTTTCTCTCCACGCCTGGAGGAAGCACGTTGACGTGCGATGGAGAAGTTATTATTAATCCGAACCGAGGTGACTGCGGGTTTACTTTACTAAAGTAAGGATGAGATTAAATTTTACTGTTTTATTAGACTAGTTTTTGTGTTTAACTCTGTTTTGTCTAGTTTTTGTGTGTAGCTCTGTCTGTATAATCTATAGATACGTATATATTTGTAAAATGAGCTGATTTTTATCACTGACTATAATCTGGGCAAGTATTATTATTTTGGAGGGCCAGCTACTTATACGATCCTAGTACCTTTTTTTGAAGGGGGTGAATTTTGTCCACTTTCCTTCCGCCACCATGGAATGGGTATGTGGGACTTAGACGCACTAAAACCCCCCCGTGAGCAGTCCTGAGTTGAGGTGGGGAGAGATGTAATGAGGAACATAATCATGAAACATTGTGTTTTATGTTTTCCTTGTTATCACCTTAGAAAGTTTTAGTAATGAATCCACCACAGTTGTTTTATCTACCGACTTCCAAAAAAGAAGGAGTAGTCAATTCGACTGTATGTTTTTTTTACCACATAACTTTTGAGAGGGTAAACCGATTCCTTAAAAAGTGTTTTTTTGATTGAAAGCTGGCGCTTCCCGTCTGGTCCCATTTAATTTCATCAAATTCGTCGAGTAGTTTTTGAGTTACACTCCAAAAACTAAATAGAATTCAGTATTACATTTTTCAAATTGTACTTGTTCTACTATATTGAAACACAAGTTAAACTAGTAGTTTTGCGAACAGTAGACCTCGCAAGCACATAGTCTTAATAATGACAATATCTCGCAGCATTCCACAACCTATTATCTCGGAAACCATTTGAACAATTATGCTCACATTCGAAATTCCTCTTTGAAGTCGGGTATCTCATGTGTGTAACAAATTTTATCAAAATCGGTCGGTAAATAGCGCCGCAGAAAGCTCCGTTCAAAATCACCGACGAGAAAAAATATATTAAATAGTACAACAACATACCAAATTGAAGAATGCGATCTGTACAGGAAGACCAACGAACCACCTAACAAATATACGTACATATGAAAGTCAATTTGGTCAGTTAAAGCAGAGACGCTTCGCTTGCTCGGTCAATAAAAGAGGTATTACTCTGAATAAAACATTTTTACTCAAGTAAACAATGTAAATATTAAACACAGTACAAACAACCGATATTAAACTTTACTATCTAGTCAGAGCAAGCCAGGAAATCGATTAAATTATTTCATTAAACGGCTAGCTTGCAATACCGTCATCATGTATAATTCTAGCCGTCATGCGTAATCTCTGGATTAAGACTTTCGCTTTACCAATCGCCTATCAGGATATATGTATACAGACAAGCCTATACTTTCTGAAGTCAGGCAGCAATAGATGGCAGGCCGTTTGATGTCAAGCTACAGGTTAATCTGGGATTAGTGTTGTAAACGTATCCACGATTTGAACATGGACAAATTTGTACATGGACACTGATGATACTTATGCTTTCTTTTTTTCGTACGTACGTTTGATTTGTACTTGATAAATTCAAATTTAATTATTTGTATGAATTTTGGGTAAGTATACACAATAGTAGCTAAGTTCTTAATGCTAAGGTTCCATCAAAATTCTACCAAATATTAATTTAATGAACGTTACAATATCATTGCCAATAGAAAGACTAAAACGCTTGCAAACATAACTTACATATTGAAATTATTGTCATTTCAAATTCAGTTAAAATACTAATTAATTAATGTCAAAGTAATTACCCTAATAAAACCTAATAATAAAGTGATGTCCAGAATGATGTCAATAAAGCTATATAGATAAATCTCTAATAAGAAGTCTTTGACCGAATAATAACATGAACGTGCTGTGCGAATAAATTGGAATTTCATAGATAATATATAGATAATATAGATAAATGATAGTTTGGACCATATACGTCAATGATACGGACCCACAGATCTTTAGGTTTCGGTAAATATACAACTGATTTATTGGCGGCCTACCACCACAAATACCCTGGCATCCATTGCAAAGCGGACACACGCACAACGAGCTATGGAGAGGGCTATACTCGGGGTTTCTCTACGTGATCGAATCAGAAATGAGGAGATCCGTAGACGAACTAAAGTCACCGACATAGCCCAGAAGATAAGCCAGATGAAGTGGGCAGGGCACATAACACGCAGAACAGATGGCCGATAGGGCTGAAAGGTTCTGGAGTGGGGACCATGAATAGGCAAGCGCAGCGTAGGTCATCCACCGACAAGGTGGACTAACGACCTGATAAGGGTAGCAGGACGACGTTGGATGCAGGCCGCTCTCAACCGGTCCTTTGGGAAATTTGTGGGGGAGGCATATGTTCAGCAGTGGACGTCCTACGGCTGACATGATTGCAAACCCAAGACACCTCGTGAGCGTCCCCAGAACACCTTACCAAAGCTTAGTCACAATCTGTTCAATGCTTTCGGAACTCATAGAGGATAAACATACATACATAGATGATATAAAAGTCTCAAATTACAGCGCGTTGCTGCATAGCGGTAATTACCCCGATAGGTAGTAGTACTATTATTTACTGTGTGCCAACAAATGCGAGTAGTTATTTAGTCTCTTTTGATTGTTAAACTGGTGAAACAACGGACGGCTTACCACTACGTAGGTAGGTAGGTTACTAAATTATGAAGACAAAAATAAATGGCGAAATTCCGACTGAAAACAATACAGGGAAGTGAAGCGATCAGATAAAAAAATCTACTCAATATAATTTATTGCAACATATACATGTTTACGGGACTCCTATTACAGGCATATCTTGCTTAAAGGGAATCCCCAATGTATTATAATTCTAAAAACTTATGAACCGAAATAAATAATTTTAATTTTTTTTTTTTTTTACATGCAGGTCTTAATATGTTTCAGGATGATAATAAATGAGCCTGTAAGGGTATGGCAATAGTTTGCTTGTGCGGAACAATTTATTTCATATCATCAAACTTATCGTTGAAAAATTCATCTAATGAATAGTAAAAAATTTTCTCTAGCATGCTATTTAGATTTATTTTATTTTAAATAAATGACAATTTAGTGTATATATATTATTAGACATTGAGTAAGGGTAAAGGAGTACTATGCATCACGAGATTTGATTGCGGTTCTATTAAATTATGTCAAAGTCAAAGTCAAAGTCAAAATCATTTATTCAATTTAGGCATCAAAGACGCACTTATGAACGTCAATTTTTCATTATAATGTACTTTAAAGACTACCGCCGCGTTCCAAAATATATAGAGCCTACCGAGAAGAAGCGGCAAGAAACTCGGGGCCATTCTTTTTATATAGATGTTTTTACAATGTTTTTACTTAGGTACTACAAATATTAGCTCCAGTGTGTTGCCTTACAAAAGAGAACATAATAATGGTATCAGTAGGGCAAGACACGCTACACTTTGACATCTTAGTACACGAGTAGATAGATCCTGGAGTGATCAGTCCCAAGCTGTTTTATCCTCCAAGTAATCCGAAATTTTGTAATAACCTTTTTGACAGAGTTTAGTTTTAATAGTAATTTTAAACTTATTAATAGGCAAATCTCGGATAACATTGGGAACTTTATTATAGAATCGTATACATTGTCCCATAAACTATCCCATATAATATGTCTATATTTAGATCGTATTTATTATGTTTATAGGTTTTCTTTTTTAAACAAGTCAGGATATTTTCTCTTTACTCTACTCTATCTACTCGACTACACAAAAGTACCTAATATATAATCTGTGGCAGCACGTAGATATGTCATTTAATTACTAAACAAGACATACATTATTTAACTAGCGAGATTTAACTGTTACCAGAAGATAAAATCACTAAACAGTTCGTAATGCTGTTTTCTAAAGATTAGTTTAACTCGTTCCGTTGTGGGCGGAACACAATCAAACAAATATCTGATGCTGGAATGAAATATAACGTAAAAGCAGCAAAAGTGTGGGCAGTGGGACTGGATACTGAAGAATGCATATCGAAGTGGATTAACAAGATTATTTAGAACTAGCTGCTCTCCGCGGTTTCACCCGCGCGGTGATGGATAATGATGATGATGATGAATCTTATAGCCTATGTTACTCAAGGTGAATGTAGCTTTCCAATGGTGAAAGAGTTTTTGAAATCGGTCCAGTACTTTTTGAGCCAATTCGTTACAAACATACATACATACAAATCTTTCCTCTTTATAATATTAGTATAGATATAGGTATAGATGTAGGCTTCTTACTAACTGTTTGAAGCGGATCTACCTCTAAACAAGTGTTACTCAGTACAGTATAATATATTCTATAAGTAGAATATGTAATATATACTTATCATACAGTCTTAGTTTTTTCTGTATGGGACAACATCCCCAACACAAGATCTTCGCGTCCCAAAATAGATAGAGCCTGTAGGTCACCTGATGACTGATATACATACTAATATACATATACATACTCAGACACAGATCAAACAGATATGTTCATGCAGACAAATTTTTGACCTGTCTGGGGATCGAACCCAGGACCAGTGACTAAGAAGGGTTGGAGTAAAATATTTCCACCACCGTCGTGAAGCAAATCGACCAAGGCAATGGTAGCATAATGCTATAGGATATAAGAGCATAGCGAGCGCTAGGCGAAAGACACTCACAAATCGATGTCTCAGGGTGACGAGCGCAGTGCAGTGCCACGCATTACAGTTCTAAGTTCTGCTGGGTGACACTGCGCTGTGATGGGCAAGCGTAGCACTTAATATCACTTGTAAGACCTCCCCCAGGTTCTAGAACGTTAGTCAAAGCTTTGATTAGTTGACCAACTAAATACTGAACGCTCATTGGTCAATGGTATGCCATGACGAGATATGTGACCAATCAGCGGTCAGTATTCCGTATGTTAGCTGATCAAACTTTGACATACGTTCCAGAAACTGGAGGTTGCCTATCTTGTATCTTGTGACTTATTGCACAAAAAAACTGGCTAATTATTGACCTAACTGCCCATTCGACCATATTAGTCACCAATCATTAATTTCACTGCTGGAATATATTTTGTACTGTAGTGTCAGAGCAACCCTAATGAACGATCTTTTAGTACGAAAATAGATCGGTCTATCCGCGTACGTTATTAACTGAGTGAAGCGAGGTCCGCCGAGACCATTAGGACGAATTGGCGTGTGTATGATTGTTTGTAGAGCTGTTTTCAAGTTCGACTTGAGATCGAAATCGGCTTAGGGTTGGAACAAGTTCGTCCGGAGAAGTACAATACAATACAATAACTCTTTATTGCTTACCACACAAACAAAAACAGTAGGTAAATTAACTAATTAATCTACTTACAAGTAAGGATCTTCGATCTATGCTGGTAATACAATTGGCGGTCTTATCGCTAATGCAATCTCTTACAGACAACCTTTGAATGGACTGGACAAAAATAAAAGTTTAGACGGTGGTGTGCAACAAGATAATAGTTAAAACTAAACAGAATATTTCAAAGAAGAACAATGAGAGGGTAACTTAAATACCTACACAAAATCAATACTTAATATTATATATATATATATATATATATATATATATCTAGTATTATAAACTAATATTATATATATATATATATATATATTTAAAAATACATAAAGGAAATTCATATAAATTGAGATTATTCATTCGTATGTGAATAATTTATTAATATATACACTACAAGTACATAAACATATTCCTAATATATCATAGGAAAAGTGAAGCAGTTTAGCAGGCAGAGGACAAATAATGATCTTGAACCATCTTTTTTTCAGAAGTACTGATATCTGTACCTGTACCTGTACTTATTTCTACCGTAAGCAGTAGTGTTTGCGTTACTGTGTTTTGGGTGAGTGCCGGTGAAATTTCAGGCACATGAGGCATAACAACTATCAGGGTTATGGGCGCAGTGCGTTCGAGGTTACCGCTTACCACCAGTTGGGCGTGGTATTTGTTCCGTAATCGTAAATAAGAGGTACAATTTGAAAAATTAAATACCGACTTCCATTCTATTCAGTTATTGGAGTGTAACGCAGTCGAAAGTTAGAAGGTAACAAACATATTAAAAAAACAGTCGAATTGAGTACCAAGAGTTTTTTTTAATGTTTTTTACCTCATAACTGGCGATTGGAAGAACCGATTCTCAAAATGATTTTTTTTTGTTTGAAAGCTGGTGCTTCCCGTGTAGTCCCATTTAAATTTCATCTAATTCGGTCCAGTAGTTTTTGAGATACACTCCAATAACTGAACAGAATGGAAGTCGGTATTAAATTATTCAAATTGTACTTGTTTGATAAACATTTCCCCCCCCTTTTTAATGATCCTTGCCACTTACGGGATCGATGTCATTCGCCGTCAATGATGATATATCATCATAAAAATATACGAAATACTTTTTAGTTATTGGAGTGTAACTCAAAAACTTTGAATTGGAGATTTAACCGAATAATTTACACGGCACCAGCTTTCAAAGAAAAAAAAGAATCTTTTAAATCGGTCGTTCAACCAATCGAAAGTTATGAGGTAACAAACATTTAAAAAAGACAGTTGAATTGAGTACAGATTTTTTTGAAGACGTTTAAAAATGAGGTTATAAACGGAGCTATAATTGTTTTATTAGGTCTAGTTGAGGAATCAAATAAACACTCTATTTGATACTTCGTATTCGAGTATATAGGGACAATTCGGCGTTCGTATGTTCGAATGTACGGTTAACCGTTCTGAAGTTTTTAGAATGTGGGTGGAAACGTTATACGAAACCGTGTGGGTGCTGTTGATATTGCGGTCCTAAAAACTTTAACTCTTAATGGTCAAGTTGTGATAACAAATGCACTGTTTTACTTGTACATTTCATAACGGGTTTATTTTGTTTTGGATCTGAAAGTATTTTAGTTTGAAGTGAACCAAAATGGAGAATAATTGCTTACCTTTGGGTTAAGTTTTAGCATACCCTTTACCTATTTGATTGACGTAATACCTGTTTTACTTATCTATATACTTATATCTATATTTGCACATCATAAAACCGTCGATTATGAATTATAAGTATATATCGATGCATAAAAGTATAAAAAAAGACAGTATTGCTTCACATATTAAGAGGATTGCATAGCTAGTACTTTCCATACTAAAAGAAGTAACTCCTTTCTACCTTTTAACATTGTCTGATTTTAGTGGTTTTTTTTCGTGTAATCAATCAACACATTGTTTACTATGCCTGTACGTTTTGACTTTATTAGTTTTTTTAAGTTCTAAAAAGGAAATTTATAGTACTTTGAAATACTGAATAAACAAAACGGACGGGCATAGTAAACAATGTGATGATTAAATGAAAAAAAAAAACACTGAAATCGGACAATGTTAAGGCGCGGTCTTATCCTGATAATAGTAAAAAGCAGAATCTTTAAACATCGAGTGTAACGAAACAGTTTGATAATAATCTATGAAAAAAACTTAGGTTAGAAAAAGAACAGACAAAGAGTAATAGCCGAACAGAATTCATAAATATTACGCGCTCTCTGCAGAAAAAAATCCTAAATAGGTGCATAAAAATAAACTTTCACGTCCAAACTCTCAGCGATAACACTATATTATTTTATAGGTAATACATAGCCAACATATAGTACTAAAGTAGTAACCAGCAGTTTTTTCAATTGTGTTAGTATATATCGAAAGATATAAAGAAAATGTACAAAATTAACGCATTTTCGCATTACATCGTCCAATCTAACAAGCGATTTTCAACCTTACGTAAAGCATCGTAAATTATTTTAAAATTGGGGTTAGACCGCGTCTTAAGAGGTAGAAAAGAGCTATTTCTTTTAGTATGGAAAGTACTTGCTATGCAATCCTCTTAAGAATAAAAAATACTAAACAGATGAACCTACGCCTGCCTCCCATTCAGGGTGCTATCAAAGAGCAGTCACGCGTTCATGCGGTCAGTTTTGCGTTCGTTGTATTGTGTTACGTTACATAGATATAACCAAACAGGAGGCGTTCTGACCGCGTCGGTCAACTGTGGGTAGACTGTGGGTATATTTATGTAACGTAATACAACACAACGAACGCAAAAATGACCGCTCTCGGTCTGATAGCACCCTTAGTCCCTCAAGTTCATTTCAAATACGATCAATTTACGGTGCAACTCTCATAGTTATTCTGTTACGTTGCCTAAAACGTAACCAAAATAGATTGTATAATGTAAGGAGCGTGTAATGAACCGTGGCGACATCTGGTGCTAATGAAACGTAGTAGAAATGTATAATGTTTGTAGTCTTGCTTCTTTATCCTAAATCCTGTCACTTGTTTACTCTACTAAAGATAATTTTTTTACATTATGTTTTATATACAATACAAATTATATCATTTTTCTATCACTTGTTACCACATCATCATCATCATCATTCATCATTATCAGCCAGGAGATGTCCACTGCTGAACATATGCCTCCCCCAAGTCATTTGGACCGGTTACTAGCTTCCTGCATCCAGCGATTCCCCGCGGTTCTGACGATGCCGTCGGTCCACCTGGCGGGGGGCCGGCCTACACTACGTCTTCCGGTGCGTGGTCGCCACTCGAGAACCTTTCTTCCCCATCGGTTATCAGTTCTGCGAGCGATGTGGCCTGCCCATTGCCACTTCAACTTGCTAATTTTGAGAGCTATCTCGGTGACCTACGGATCTCTTCATTTCGGATCTTATCACGCAGGGAAGCCCCAAACATAGCCCTCTCCATTGCTCGTTGAGCGACTTCAAGCTTGCTAATGAGGCCCACATTAAAGGACATGTTATTCCTGAATAGAAAAAACCAACCCGTTAGGAAATAAATTTAAAATTCGCAGAAATGTAGACAAGCATTTCTTATTATTGTCATATTACACTCATGACATATTTTCGTATATATAAAATACTTACAGCTATGTACTTGTTACAAAACGTTTTTGATTAAATCAAGGTAGACTACGAAAAGCCTTCACAAGTAGTTAAGGAGTTTTTAAACAATTGTAATCTAAGTAACAAATACAAAGCGTACATAACCATTTAAACCACGTTACGTAAATTGGGTTTGTTGCTTTTTAATGAAGGCTCAAAATTCAAAAGAATTAAAGAATCATTCATCAAAGAGTTCAAAATCGAAAACAAATTCGTCGAAATATTAATAAAATATTATTTGATACCATTACAAAAACATTTCGTTGGAAATTAGTTCACACTTTTTGGTGTAGTTCCATTTTTTGGTATAAAAATGTTTTCTTCAGAACTATAAATGATAAGGGTAAACCCCCAAATATTTTCTTTGAATTTTGTATTTTTTTATTTTATTATGATTTAGCATTAAAATACATACAAACTCAAATTTCTACTCACCCTTCTACTATCAACCCCTGTTTTTCAATCGCGAGTTTTATGTATATCGCAAAACAACGTCTGCCGGGTCATCTAGTTAATTTATATTATCATCAATTTATAGTCTTGTTCCTACTATTTATTCTGTGACATCGGCCAAAACGTAACGAAAACAGATTGTGTAGGTAACAGTAACACGTAAGGAGCTTGTAATAAAACGGTAATGTAGCGTCTGGTGCCTACGAAAGACGAATAATGTTGTAGTACCTGCCGTAAAACTTTCGGGTTCTATCAAAGGCGGAAAGTTCGAGGTAATCTGGGGCGCAATTCTGCCTCGGAAAGATATCGAAAGTATTTTCATGGAAACAGAATACCAGGTGGCATTAAGTTTATTTTTTTATAAATTTATAAGAAGAAATAAATACCAAAAAATTAAACCGACTTCAACGCAACAAAGTGTGAAATAACTCGTTGTAGTCCAAACAATGATAGTTCAAAGAAATCTATTACAATATTGTGGATGGTCCCAACTTCGACAAGTTATTTCACATTTTTAGTGTTGAAGTTGGTTCCATTTTTCTACCGACTTCCAAAAAGGAGGAGGTACTCAAATCGACTGTTGTTTTTATGTTTGCTGCCTCATAATTTTCGATAGGATGAATCGATTCTTAAAATTATTTTTTTGTTTGAATGCTGGTGATTTCCGTATGGTCTCATTTCATCAAATTAGTAGTTTTTGAGTTACACTCCAATAATTGAATAGAATGGAAGTCGGTATTAAATTTTTCAAATTGTACTTGCTGTTAAAAAAATCGTGATCGTTGGTGCTTGCGGGATCGATGTCATGCCTTACTAACGGATAATAAGGATATTATCCAGATAGGCAAATCACTGTTGAATTCGATAAAATTTAAATGGGACTGCTTCGGAAATATACTCTTTTAAATAAAAAACACATTTTGAGAATTGGTCTACAAATGGAGGAGAAATCAGTGAACATACATAAAAAATACATGCATCGGTTGGCAAGGATGCTTTGAGTATATTAGTGATAGAGTATATAGTTCTTTATCTGTTTAGATAAGTGAACGTTTTATTACTCAGAGTTTTTGTCCTCTCTTTTCGGAAGTGGTTATTATTATGAGCAGATGTGGTAGTCGCTGTCAAGCGCTCGACTTGCCCGTTTAATCGCTTATCGAGTTATAAATATAAAACAACACACAATTGAAAAGTCATCATGGTCAAAGTTACAGAATCGCCCCAGGTTACGTAAAGTAAAAGTATGTTTAGGAAGTTCAAGAAGTTTTCTCGCATTCCTTTTAGCTTTTCCTGCCTTTGAGACGTGATCTCGTAAGGGTAGGATGAGAAAGTTTGATGAAGTCGAAATTCTTACTAGAGTTGATTATCGGAGAACTTCAGAGGTGAATGAACCCGTGAAGCCTTTAGGTTTTATAAATAACGTACATGTGTATCCAAGTTTGGCCTTCTTTTACGAGCATTTCATTAGTTTTACTAACTAAATTAGCCTGCGTCGTGTCGCAATGAAAAAAGGCTGAACTGAAATAGGATCGAGCCGGTCACGTGATCAGACTGGATAGGGGATAAAGTCATGATATATATGGTTAGGGGATATATTATGTAAGTACCTCACTTTAAGGGATATATTATGAAGATAGATAAGATAGATAGATACTCTTTATTGAACACCTTAAACTAAAACAAAATTAAAAATATTTAGCTTATATTAGAGAACAATAGGCGGCCTTATCGCTCAAAGCGATCTCTTCCAGACAACCTTTGGATGGAGAGGAGCAAGTTTTGACAAGGGATGGCGGTGTACAATATAGTTCATAGTAATTATATTTATAAATATCTATAATATTATATACAATATAGATAATAAATATGTTCTTACACAAAATATACATACAAAAATACATACATATATACTTATATATATAAATATATATAAACATATAAATACGATGTTTACACGTATGGAGGTGAGGTACCTAGATAACATATCTCTTAACGGAGTCTGACCAACTCGATCCCATTTCAGCAAGTATTGGGAACCTAAATACTTACATAAAAGATTTAACACTACGGTTTTGTAATGTTTATTGTTTATCAAAACATTATTATCAATATGCACACCAACACACCTACAAACACAAAAACACCCTCAAACTCAAAATACCCTAGCATAATAAATATCTTAGCTTTTGTATGAAAATTGCATAAATATAAAATATGAAATAAATACCTACAATCTACATATATACCTTAATTATTGTAAACAAAGAGCGGGGACCTCCTGCACAGGCGTTTTAATATGTCCAAAAGATGACTCCGGCCCATTTTTGTAAACCTTAAACTATGTTGAAGAAAATAAACATTTGTTAATATTATTATTCCTGCCTAGCAGTGACATTTTATCACACACCAAAAATTGTGTTTTTGTTCAGAACAGTTTGACAGAACTTCTGCAAGCTGTTATAGATTTGAAGAAAAGCTAAAGCATCCGGTTTTACCCGGACACACCTACGGTTCTGTCATCGTCATATTTACATCAATGCATCACGCTCCGTCTCCTTATAATAGACTGCATCGACTCATGTACAGAGCATAATGCCACTAAACCACACAGGAGAAAGTTCGGCTCCTGATCGAGTTCTTTGAATTACTCTATCAAATTTGAAGTTATTTGACTTTAATATTCGTTTATTCGAAATGTATCTACCACTTTTTTATAATTAATAATGTGTTTAATTCGTATAATCGGAATTAAAAGCATGTAAAGGTATATTGCAGCTCTTATACTACGTTATTTCGTTTGATATTGACATGGTAAACATACAATTTGCAAGAAGTTTCACTCTTAAGGCTCATCCCAGAGCAAATAACCTTTAGCTTTATTTGGTAATGGGCAATAGGCGACAGTCGCGTGACTTCTGCGCACGGCCCTCTGCCGAAAACTCTCATCGATCTTTGAATAATTGGTTAACAGTATATAGAAATAAATCTTTTAAAAATTTTAAACCTATAATAATTACATTTTGAACGGCTAACCCATTAGTGTGCACCAAATTTCAAAACAAGTTGTAGTTCATGTGGAGATATCAGGAAGCAAGGAATCCGTGTTTTTTATTCCTTATTTCTGTCATTTTTTAGAAATTGATTTCTTAATATTTTGATTTTTTATTTTGTTTGATTATCAGGTTTTGCGTAGCATTTGCTATGGGACGCGCCTTAACACTACTATACGCTTAGCTTTGCTTTAATTCCTTTATTTGCTTAAAATAACTTTGTTCAATCATTTAAATACTATAACGATACAATAAACTTAAAGCTATTCTGTGCCACTGACGCCTATTCCTCGTATAAGCTCTCGACTGTAATCAATCAATATTGTTGTAAACATAAACAATTGAACATGTCAGTTACTCCATTCACGTTCTTAAATCATTTCTACAAATTAAATACTTAAAACAAAAGTCGTAAGCCCTAAAGTCGAATGAATCATTTCCGATCGAAACTGAGCAACTGGCTATTTCTCACTACCAATCTATATTTGCTGTGACATTGACTCTTATTTTAACTAGGTAAGGTCTTAAATGATTTTATGCGTCCGTAAATCTTAATTTGTCAATGTAGAGGATTCATATCAAACGTTTGACATCTTTATTTCTATTGTCAGAGGGTTTGTAATTGCTTAGATACATTTTACAGAGTGTAAGTGCACTTGACCATGCAAACGCTTTTCTCCCCAACTTTAATGGGACTGAAATAGAGTTGAAAATTCAATGATTGTAAAGCTGTAATTAAGTAAGAAACTAATTGCAGTCACAGTAACGACTGGTGATAAAGTTGAGGCATTGTGTTTGTTGCCATGGTAACCGTTAAGTTGAAGTTATGGTGCGCAGCTTACAATTTACTAAGTAAGCGTTGGAACATTTTTAAGTATCTTCCAAGTTACTCTCTAGATTGTATAAAGCTCAATGTTTTTTAAATGTTATGTAAAAAAATAAATTAGTGTATATAATTGTATTGTGTTTGACCATTATTTAGAATGTCAATGATGACGTAATGATGTAGTAGCAGAGAATGGTGGCAGAGCAGATAAAGAGTAGCAGGATGCTCCTTAAAATAACAAGATTACGCAGATGCTTTTAGTCTTGAGGGTAGAAACTGAATTAGAGCTATAAAGTGCTCTACTAGCTCGTGTGACCGGAAATTCAAGCCCAAGGTAGGATTCGAACCTAAGATCGCAGATCAGTGGTCAACTCTCGCTACTACTGTTCTTACTATCAGGTATCACCACATAATGGGAGTGATAATATACCTATATGACTTACAACTTGAATAATATCATCACTCACTTTAAATATTTATATGAACTTGAGGTATGGCAATTGTACAAACCTACAACGTGTAGAAATACAAAATTAGTGCATCTAGGAGTGGATTCGTAGTCCACTCATAAATGCACAAATTTTGTATTTCAACTATTTAATTTTTTTATACAAAATTTCTCTTGTACTTTTACATTACAATTTACTAAATATACAATTATAGTCAAATTATTTGACAATTCGGTATGTAAAGTTTTTTTTTGGTATTTTTATTATATTTTTATTTCGTAGATTAGGTCATTATAAGAAACTAATTTCAATATTTTTGTTTTATATTCAGTAGTTATTTTATAATATTTTTTTGAAAATTTGAATCCTATGACGTCACTTTTTTGCACAAATATGTAGTTGCGTTGAGGAGCCAAGAAAAGCACGAGAGTAAAAAAAAAAGAAACTAGAATTTACTTTGACACTTGACAGTGGCACCTACTAATTCGTAAGTCTCTATTCAATCAAAACAAAAGTGCAAAAAAGTGACGTCATTTAGAGGTCAATGAAAGTCGAATTATTTCATCGTTTTTTGTTAAAATAAATGGCATCCTATCGTTTTAAAAGGTCAGAGTAGAAAAATAAGGGTTTGTAACATAAAATCTCGAAATGGTTTCGGAATTGGCATAGGTTAATTTTTTTTAGCATACCGAATTGTGTAAGGTTGTTAAATAATTGTATTTTGTATACTAATTTACCATTCACAGTGTATTTAATTTTGATTTCAACAATACGACATGATTCAATTAATATTGAATTATGATTAATTCTAAGCCCGTAGACTCGCCGCTCGTAAAGATTTCTCAGAAATCATACTCCGATTCCGGGAATTGCCATATGTGTGGTTAACGATGTACTTGGTACGATTTGTATTTATTTTCTACCGACTTCCAAAAAGGAGGAAGTACTCAACGAATTGAGTACCTCCTCCTTATTAAAAAAAACAGTCGAAACTGTTTTTTTTATGTTTGTTAAGTACCTCATAACTTTCGACTGGGTGAATCGATTCTCAAAATTTTTTTTTGTTTAAAAGCTGGTGCTTCCCGTGTGATCCACTCAACCAGTGTTTCATTTAATGTGGCTATGTGGTCAATTCCATCAAATTAAATCCAGTAGTTTTTGAGTTACACTCCAATAACTGAATAGAATGGAAGTCGGTATAAAATATTTCAAATTCTACCTGTTATTATAGAAATCAAAACTTACATTGGTAAGTGCCTGTTGACTTGTAACTTGGCGTTTTCAATAAAAGATTGATTTTTCGAATTTATGTTGTTACTGAATAACAGTCAACTGCCACATCGACTGAAATAAATAAACCAAAAACATTATTAATAGCCACGATTAGTCATAGCAGTCTTGCCACCATAACAAATCCAATTAGTATTCTTCCCTACGACCATTACGGAGGAACTAACTGTTAAATGATACTAGACTGGGCCGGCGACTGGATAGATTTATAGGTGTGGCTGGAAAAGTTGATATTTCATACCGTGTGTACTATATTCAACTCAGTTTATCTATACTGTGTACTAATGGTAGAGTTTAGCCTTAGTATAATAATACAGTCGCCCTTCCCAAAGAATTCTTATTTCTTTCTAAATTCAAAGAAGTCTTTGGCTCTACCTATATCGATTTGAATAACCTTTATTAATAATACACTCGAGAGCAATGAATCCGGGTCACTTAAAGAATGTTAAAAATCTCGGAAACTAAAAATGATAGGTTAATGCAATAAATTGTATTTAATAGACAATGTAATACTCCTTAAATGAAAGTAAAAAAAATATGAGTCACCATACATTTTATTAACACAAAATTACATAAAGAAAAAAACTGCTGATCTCTCCTTAAAACAAAAATAGGAAACATGAAATTTTTCAACTTTATTACGATTTTCTTGAATTTTAATACTTCGTATTGCCTCCTCGTGCTTCCATTACTGCGTTTACGCGGTTTGGCATGCTGTACACCAAGTTCCTTATACGATTTTGGGGAATATTCTCCCATTCCTCTGTGAGAGCAATTTTGAGCTCACGAAGCGTGATTGGGGGAGGGTTTCGTTGTTTTACGCATCTGCCTAGCTCGTCCCAAGCATGCTCGATCGGGTTGATATCCGGGCTGCGCGCTGGCCACTCCATACGAGTAATGTTCATTTCTTGAAGGTAGTCATTCACAATCCTACCTGTATGAGGTCGGGCATTGTCATGCATAAATATAGCATCCTCACCTAAATTGACCATAAATGGACCAACGTGATCATTGAGGATTTCTTCCACATATCTTACGCTAGTTAAAGAGCCGTTTTCTATGATCACCAGCTCTGTGCGACTTTCAGAAGAAATTCCGGCCCACACAAGTACAGACCCACCACCGTAGGCTACTTTTTCTTCGATGCATACTTGCTTGAATCTTTCCCCTGGTCTTCGATACACTCTGTGTCTTCCATCGTGCTTGTAGAGCATAAATTTTGATTCGTCGGAGAACATAACTTTTGACCAATCTTCAATACTCCAATTTACGTGGCTCTGGGCATATCTTAGTCTTGAAATACGATGCCCACGCTCCAGTTTAGGGCCGTTTGCAGGTCTAAGGGGTTTTAAGTTAGATTCAGCAAGCCGACGTCTTACTGTCCATGCACTTGGGTTACTTCCTCCGAGGCGTCGAAACTGATTTGTGAGTTCAGTTCCTGTGAGAAAGCGATTTCGAAGCATGGTGTTCACCAAGTATCGGTCTTCTCGTGCTGTGGTACACCTGGTTCTGCCCGTTCCTGGTCTGCGTAGGTTAGAACCAGTTTCTTCGTAACGTCGGAGAACTCTTTGTACTGTTGACAGCGACACACCGACAGTCCTGGCTGTATCGCGCTGACTCCGGCCGGTTTCCAGCATTGTAAGTATTCTGGTGCATTCTTCAGGCGTAAGCGACATAATTTCAGCTTGAATAATGAATATAGAGCACTATCAACATGGTTTATGTACCCACATAAATGACAGATTACAAACAAAAGCAAAATCAAATGCTGTAATTTCGTAGTTCCATCTTCGAAAGTGGCCCTTTTTCAAATTTGATTTTTTTATGATATAACTTTACAATAACTAAGAAGTTTTAATACCTTCATTTAAGGAGTATTACATTGTCTATTAAATACAATTTATTGCATTAACCTAGCATTTTTAGTTTCCGAGATTTTTAGGATTCTTTAAGTGACCCGGATTCATTGCTCTCGAGTGTAGTTAAGATATATTTTTTTACTTTTGCAATTTACTAGTTACGCCTCGTTGTTTCACCCGCATCAAACTATGAATTATCAGAGCTACAGGTGTACTAGATAAATGATAGTTTGTACTAACTACTACCGATACTATTACGTTTAATTACGTCGCCCAGAGGCCGGAGCACAAACAATTTGCGAAAAAGTACTTCGTACATCGCAAACGTCAACGTCACGCTTCGGTGTACAAACTATGAGTTATTTGTGTCACAGCTGCCCTAGATAAATGACAGTTTGTACTGTTTCACGTGAACGACACGTTCCGTTACACTTACGCAGTATTCGTGCTAGGGCCACAGATGTCTGTGCTAGGCCCGAAGGTGTGATGACTGACAGGCAAACGACTCTCACGTTTCGTCACTTAGTTAAACAAGTTATTTTACTCGGATAAAATTAAAAAGTCAAGACAGAATGTTGAGAATGGAGAAGTAAGGACTGTAAAACTACGCCTCGCTGTGTCCATAGTACATACATAAATACATACAACACGTACAACGTAACTACGCCTTAGGCGCGCGAAAGCAACATGTAAAATTTGAATTATTATTTAATTAAAATTTATGAATTGTTAACTAATTTTTAATAATTTTAATTTAATTTGAATTGTCATGGCAGCACCGACGCACGCACTACATTTTTAGAAAACCGGCCTCATGCTCTGTTCACAACATTATGTCTTGACTTATTTATTTTGTTTGAGTTATTTTAAGTCATTTAGGTATGTAGATTGTTCGTATAAGTTAACAAAGAGAGCAAAGTTAAATTTTCCGAAGAGATAAGGATAAAATTGGACGTTGTTCATTGTGGAGAAGCCTCATTGTGAACCGTATACATTGTGGCAGTAAACAATGTGTTCTGGTTCTCATATCCTTCGACGTAATTAAATTAAAGTCAACGCACTTTTAGAGATAAATACAGGAGATAAGGATGTTTTTGTGTAGAGGGTAGTCGAGCACTCCTGCTTTAGCAAGTACAAGGGCTGGTAGGTAGCTGGTAGGTAGTAGGTACTCGTAGTTTAGTTTAAATGTTACATTGTAGCATCAAAGTCAAAGTCAAAATCATTTATTCAATTTAGGCATCAAAGACGCACTTATGAACGTCAATTTTTCATTATAATGTTCTTAAAGACTCTGCCGCGTTCCAAAATATATAGAGCCTATCGAAAAGAAGCGGCATGAAACTCGGGGTCATTCTTTTTATATAGATGTTTACAATGTTTCTACTTAGGTACTACAAATATTACATTGTATAGAGGTGGCAGAGAGACAGCTTGCCAGAAGTGGAGTATTTCAAGCATCTTTATCTTCTATATAATGTCGGACTTTATAATAAGCTTTTTTTAATAAAACTTTTTTACAGTCAACTTGAATTTGCCCTCTGTGAGCTCAGTTATGTTATGTCATCGTACTGTTCTACGGATATTTGAATTTTGGTTTTAAAAAAACTATTTTCAATCTCGACTTTTATTGCGGTTTTAGGTACACTAGAATAGTACATGAGATCAATAGAAGATCCTTAGGCAACCGCTCGAGTCAGAAGATGGAGTCGGACTGACGTGAAAACCATCATTTGAAATACTCTTAGCTCTTAGAACTGCTGAATAGGCCAGATGGACCGCCAGGCAAGCACTAAGGCTAACAAGGTTCGGGAATAACAGTACGTTTCACTGTAGCACAGTCTGTCGACCATGTATCGTTCGAAAAACTTGTCACGTCGATAAACTGATTTTATCTATCGTACCTTGTATCTAGCTTAGATCTAGCGATAACTATATTGCGGGCTGTCTTTTATCCATAATAACTGTCAATTATCCGTTTTACTATATGATTTTTAAAGCACTAACGCCTGCTTAGCAAGATCAAATATTGCAATTTTAGTGCGACTGATTAAAACCAAATAGAGGTTTCAAATTCAATGTTCGGATGGTATTCCCCGGTGGCTCGGTCATGGCATCTGACACGTATAGTCGGAAGATGCAGGTTCGGAGGTGTATTTCTATTTACAAAATTGCTAATAATATTCTATTAACAATCCAAGTTCGCAATGCTGCTTTGATTTTAGAGTGACATGAAAAAGGTAAGTTTCTGAACATATGAGAAAATTGATAGAATAGTGTATACTTAGATGACATTACTATATAAAATCTATTTCTATATTTAAAAAAGGTAGATTCGTTATGTTAGAACTGACGCGAAGTCAATGTAGTCCCAGTTTTCGCGCATACAAGAACGTATTTTCCAGCCGTGCGTTTCGTTTGCAAACATCGTTGCATCTTTGATAACTACCGTGAAACAAATGAAGAGATGACAAGAAACGTTGGAAAAGCAACCTTATGTATAAGGGCGAAATATTTGACGTCGATAAGCTCGTCGACGAATCATTACAGAATCGCACGGCTGAAGTTCTTAGACGTTCATTCTATGACGGATACGAGCAGCATATATCATTCAAATATGCATCATATCAACAAATTTGGCTGTACTACCACATCTGTTGTTGCCGTGTTTATACGCGAGTGCCATATCTACCTCTTTTTAATGTAAGATATACGGTAGCTTCACGGTATAGAAAAAGGTATGGTGACAGTACTTCCCCGGGCGAACTCATTCACAATGAGTTCTACTGCACATAATATTTTTAATTAAAACCTTGTGGGAGGGAGACATATAATAAAACATTAGAGGTCGAATTTCTGTACATTGAAAAAAATTGCCAAATACCCAGGGGGATGTAAGGAGTGAAATCGAACTAGTTTAATTTTTTTGTTTCTCTGTTTGTACGGGGTAATCTCCGAAACGACTGGACCGATTTAAATGAAATTTTATATGGTGGTAGCTTATATCCCTGATCAACATTAAATATACTTTTGATCCCGGTAAATTAAAGAATTAACGTGGGATAGTTAAAAAACTGTAATTAATCATAACCCGCGAGGCCACGCGAGCTAAGCCGCTGGCGGGTCAGCGAGTGATATTTTTATGTTTTGATCTACCCGTAAACCTATATTTAATATTAAAACACACGTTTGTAAATTTGCACCGTTTCGTTTCAATTTAGCACGCTAGCCGTAGCTAATGCATAATTCCGAGACAATTGACTCCCAAGTCATAAATCTATAACCTGACATTATATTTAAACCTACGTCCTACACATAGTTATATTAAGCTATGCGTTGTCTGATACGTGGCGCAATGCGTAGCGTTTTGTCAGAGCCGTATGACACCTTTGAATTAAACTAAAACGCAATGGGAAAAAATGAAATAAAAAATGCACGAGCCATCGTATTTTCTGGATTTACTCGTCTACGAATGAAGTTAAGTAATAAAGAGGCAAGTAATTGTCACATAATATTCGTACGATTATTTGTAATTAATCTTTATATATGTAATCTATAAACCAATATTTTTGTCTAATCATAAATTTATTACTAATCTATCTATATATTTATAAAATAACCCCTATTTCTCCTGGTCACGCTATAACTTGAGAACGGATGGCACAATCTCGCCTCTCTCTCCTTTTTTGGTATTTTAATCATTAACAGGAGAAGGTTCTTACGAAAGAAAATGTGCATATAAAATGCAACAGTGCAATATAAATTACATTATATTGTATTAGCTCTCCAATATATTGTATATAATATTATTTTTCTAGTCGCCTATAATAAATAAATAAATAAATAAATATTCCACAACTATCACACAACGCCATCTAGTCCCAAGCTAAGCAGAGCTTGTGTTATGGGTACTAGACAACTGATAAACATACTTATATATTTCTAAATACATACATATTATAGATAAATTACACCCAGACACAGAACAAATGATCATGCTCATAAATATCAATAAATGCATGGCTGTTCCTAAAGTGAAAAACTACCAGATAAAAAATCTTCGTTTTTACTGCACTGAGGGTTAAGTGATATTATAAGGTCAAAAGTTTTACATGAGTGTTAAGGCTCGAAAAACAATTGTTAGTACTTATATAGTTACTCTTCTAGGACAATATATACGTACACTAGCATAGTTATTGTGATTGGTAATGTGAAATAAAGAGATTAGATGTGAATGTAATATAAATTACAATTGCATATCATCGGCTTTTTTGTTAAATTTCACTAAAATATATTTTTAATTGGTTTCAGTCCAGTTTCCAGTCACAGAATTAGGATAAAGCCTGACGGAGGACACAGGATTTTTTTTATTTCTGAAATCTACCCATTTCATGGCTAACAGGAATACGTTAGCGGCACTGCAGCCATCAGAATGCTGACATTAAGATTTTTCGATGTGTTTCTACAACAACCATAATATGCATTCATTGCGCTAATTCCAACGCATTTCCCAATGCACCTTCTTAATTCAATTCATGTACCAGAACTTTGTAAGTGCGTTAATTGAAGTTATTTCCGATTTGGAATGAAACGGGTTCCAATCTGATTTGATTATAGTTCACAATCAATAGTTTGCAAGCTGAGTTGCCGTAAATAAACTGGAGTTAAAATTGAGAGTTGAGGATTGAGAGCAAAGAAGTAAGTGCTGAAAGGAAATGGCAAGAAATTCTGGATTTATCTTACGTATTGCGATGTGTTACAATTTGTTACAATAGAGTTATGATGTGCTACAATGGGTAGATGACACACGACAATTTAGTAGAAGAGAAATAGGTCCTATTACACGAGTGTTATCTTCGTACTTTATTAACCATGAGTTTTTTCCCTATCGTACAGGTAAATATGGCTTTGCGCGTCTTGGGATTCTGCACTATCTACCATTCTCAAGTTTGTTTCCAGCGTAACATTTTTTTATTTTCTTTTCCGGTCTTAGTAAGTACGTTTCAATGAGTTAATTTGAGTGGTTTGAAAATTTTTACATAGTATAGTTTTGGGTCTTTTTATTTTTTTATTTTTTATTAAATTATTTTATTATAAGTTTGTCATATTATTATTATAAAACTTGACACTGAGAGAAACGTCTTCCAACGGTAAAAAGCCAATTAAAACGAAGAAGATTATTATGTTTAATTTAAGGCGCGCTCGTATCCTGATAATAGTAAAAAGCAGAATCTTTAAACATCTAGTGTAACGCAACAAATCGATAATATACTATGAAAAAAATACTTGGTTAGAAAAGGAATAGGAAAAGAGTAATAACCGAAAAGAACTCATAAATATAACTTGCTTTCTGCAGAAAAAAATCCTGAACCACAAAACTAAAATTTACGTCCAAACTCTCAGAAATTTCAGCGATAACACTACATTTTTTTAGGTAATACATAGCCTACATATAGTACTAAAACAGTAACCAGCAGCTTTTTAAATTGTGTTAGTATATATCGAAAAATATAAAGAAAACGCACAAAATTAATGCATTTCCGCATTACATCGTCCAATCTAACAAGCGATTTTCAACCTTACGTAAAGCATCGTAAATTATTTTAAAATTAGAGTTGGACAGCGCCTTAACTATGTTATATCGTAAAATTTGACACTGGAAGAGTAACTTCTTCCAACTCTGACAAGCTAACTAAAAAAAAGAATATTGACTATCACTGTAGTACCCATACTTGCAGGCGTTCCTGATATCCATAGATGTTGCATGATATTGTTTTACACAACTTGCAACAAAGGCATTAAATACAATCACGACATTGAAGAGTTACTCAAGCCGCGATACATCATTAACTCCATCTGCAGCCCATTATTCTACAACATTGCAAAATGTATTCATCTTGAACCATTAGATGTGGCAATATTATACTGTAGTTTCTTACGAACTATCGGCTAAGCTGTGGCACTCGCCTCTAGGGAATGATCAGGCATCGAATGGAGCCTATTACCCTTTGAATATGATGTGTGGTAAACTAGACGACTTTGCAAGATGCTGTCTTGGTTGGTATGACCGTAGCGGCCAGTGGTATTATTCTGCCCCGAGTCAATCATCATCACCATCTCAGACGTAGGACGTTCACTGCTGAATACATATTCAGCCTACCCCACAAACTTCCAAAAGGACCGGTTGGAAGCGGCCTGTATCTAACGTCGTCCTGGTAGCTTTAACCTTCCGGCTACATCGGCCATCACGCAGAACAGATGGCCGATGGACTATCAGCCGAGAGACCACGGACCGGCAATCGCAGCGTAGCTCGTCCGCCGACAAGGCGACCTGATAAAGGTCGCAGGACGATGTTAGATGCAGGCCGCGTCCCTTAACCCTTCATATACCGTGAAATTAAAACAAAAGATTTATGAATGAAACGCACGTAAATTTACGTCTCTGGTAGGCAAAAGAAAATTGAGGGGAAAAATGTTCAGCAGTGGACGTCCTACGGCTGAGATGATGATGATGATGATGATGATGATTAGTGTATAATACTGTGTTAGGGTTTGATTAAGAGCCTTGCAAGTATAATAGCTGGATTTAAGTAAACAACTATGTCTGGAAGTAACAAGGCGATGCAATGCGTAGAACTTTACACATAAATGGATTTGGTCATACTGCAATTATTATTATCCAAGCGTGATAGGTTTTCACCAAATTGGCGACATTTCTCCTCAGCACGCTAGTACTATAGAATCAAATATGTTTATAAGATTATTGCAAAAATATATGATACGACTAACACATTCATAAATGGTAAACCACGAACATGTAAATAACAATTATTTATTGCAAAATTACAAAAACAAGAAACCAAAACAAAAGCAAATAAGACTGATTGAAGTAAACAATCTTTTTGTACTTAAAACGATGTGCAGGTGGGGGTTTTTAATAAAATACCTACCAACAACCAAAAACTAATACATTCTATTTATTTCGTTTTGGTAACTACAAAAACAACTTAAACTTTTAATAATGCGATCTAGTTTAATAAAATGCTACAAATGTACAAATGTCTTAAAGTGTTGGCAGCATTGGCACATTGAAGGAAAATACTTAATTCCTAAATCATTTGATATCTACCACCAAAATGTGTCTCCTGCCTAATAGTACAGGGCCGTGATTCTTTATGACCACTCAAACATGTAACGTGGCAAGCTATGATATCTTCAAGGAATTACCGTGAAATCAATACAAATTTGCGATCATCACTTTCACTAGACTATACTAGCACAGAAAAACTGCTTAGAATAAATATATAGCAGCAGTAACATGTCCTCCTAAACATCCTGTACTGCAGTAATCTTTAGTTCTAACTAAAGCTACAGTAATTCAAAGATACTACATGTTCACTAACCACCCAATCTAAATCTTATTCACAGTATTTCACCTTCCACAACAAACGAAAGCCTAATATATATATATATACAAATAACACAGCGATTGTAGCACGTCAATTCTTAAACCCTCTAGAAGTAAACTAAGCCCTCACGGACTCAGGGTATCCTACCGTGAGAGCTAGGACGACACTAACGTTACAACTAACTACTCATTTTTACGAGAACATCTGAACTATGTATTTATTACTTCTCCACCTTATTTGTTCCACCTTGCATGTTAGTTTATAAGTATCCTTAATGTAACTATGAAACTATGTTTAAATGAATAAAATATTATTATTATTCACATTATTTATTTCATTTTCTTAAAATTACATTTTTTACAATATTTCTATATACAATAAAAAATAATAAATAAAAAACATTGTAAAAAACCTAATCCTAGATTGCCATCGGCAGCGGGGCATGACCCAAACTACCAGTGGTTAGGGCTGCAGACTGAGGAACCTCCTGACAATACGTGCCGTGTCAAGAAGTACTGCCTTCTGTATCTGTCCCTTGATCCAACCGTCTAGCGAAAGCCTCTTAAGATGTCGGTCGAGGCTTTTTGCTATAAGGCCGTTTGCTGAAACTACTATCGGAACAATTATTGTCGAATCAACATCCCACATGGCGGTCACCTCATGAGCTAAGTCAAGGTACTTGCTAAGCTTGTCCTTCTCAGCCTTCACGAGGTTCTCATCATGAGGAATGGTGACGTCAACAAGCATTACCCGGCGCTGAGATCGATCGATCACCACGATGTCAGGTTTATTGGCAACAATAGTCCTGTCCGTGATTATAGATCGATCCCAATAGAGCGTAGCACGACCGTTTTCAAGAACAGGCGTAGGTGCGTACTTATAGTACGGCACCTCAGACTCAATAAGGTCATATTGAAGGGCAAGTTGCTGGTGAATAATCCTGGCTACTTGGTTATGTCTGTGCAAGTACTCTCCATTAGCAAGATGAGAACAACCGGAAATAATATGTCTGAGGGACTCTCCGGGACGGCGGCATGCTCGACAAATGTCGACCGTACCGTCTTTCAGAATATATTTCCGGTAGTTATTCGTCTTGATAACTTCGTCAGCAATAGCACAAATAAAACCCTCAGTTTCACCAAAGAGATCACCGAAACGCAGCCAGTTCACTGAGGCGAGCGGGTCCACGTCAGGCCTTGTTAGGGCCTTGTAGAACCGTCCGTGTGGCTCTTTGCCCTTCCATACGTCTCTACGGTCTTCGATGCTTAGCACCACTGGTTTACGCCAGTATTTATTATTATTATTATTATTATCATTTCTTGAAGATATCGTAACGCACCGCGTGACTTGTTGAATGGTCATAGCGAATAAGGTCCCAGAGCAGTAGAACTCTTTGTGAATGAGTTCGTCCAGGGTAATACTGTCACCACACCTATTCCTACCGTGAAGCAGTAATGTTCGCAATACTGTGTTCTGGTTTGAAGGGTACGGTTGTCGGCGAAATTACAGGCACATGAGACTTAACTACTTAATGTCTCCGGGTTACGGGCGTGGCGCAGTTCGTCACTTGTGACGAAATGCATCTGTTTTAGGCAGAAGTTACCACTTAACAGCAGATGGGCCTCGTGCTTGTACCGTCTGTTAATAACATAAAAATTGTAAAAACCACAATCTCAACCACAAAATAGTACGAGTAATAATTAAGATCTATATAAAACAGCCAAAAATATACTGGTACGGAATTCGAACCCGTGTCTGATGCTGTGACTTCTATGCCACTGGGACATGACCTGTGTATCGAATATTCGATTATATCTATCTATGATCATAAATTTGAAGGCATTAACATATTTGCATGTTGTTTTTTGTATTGTCGAACTCGAAGCAGGGAAATTTATGAAAGAGGTAAACTCATAGAAGCAGTTTATTTTACGGACCCACAGAGAGCGAACTTTGAGACTTCGCCAGTCATTTCTTTGTTTATTGTATATCTTTATTTATTTCGAAAGTTTCTTTTTATTTCTCTAATTTAGTATAGACATTATTCTTGATTCTATGTACTCGTATGTAGGTCCTGAACGGCTGTAGCCCCACACGGGATTTAATGTTGTCGAACACATAATGTCTCATTGTTTACCTTCTATAATTTTATAGAATTTGATAGTTTTCTCCCATACAAACTCTATCTATATTCTACACATATAACATATTACTCTACTCTAGATCGATGTATCTCATCTCTCTTGGAGTAATTCATGTTAAACGTCCATCATCTTCCCTCTCGATTTGGACTCTCTCCCCTAAAGCACTCTCAATAGGGGACAGGGCTTCACTAAGGAATTGGGGTTATAGGGCACATTATTTAATTATTAAACTGTTGACTATTTATTTCTGATAATCCACTCTATTTATAATGCGAAACCAACTTTATCTGTATGTTGTATGTTATTTTAATTGAAGAAATTTGGACATAGGATAATTAGACATAGGATAATTTGATCTTAATTTGTTATCATTCGGACGAAAAGCAGGGTGCAACTCTGTAGTTTGTTAGACATTTTTTGTCGTTTATCTTAGAACATCCCCCTTATAATTTTTCTTGATAAGAACTAAATAATATTGTAATATTAGTTTAAGGTCTTCAACAAGAACCTATCTTCAAACCAACCAATTATGATTGCGTTTTAAAACGATCGTTCAGTTCAGTTACTTCAAAGAATTTCTTAATCTACCTAGGTAAAATGCAATAAATTCTTGACACCTCGTATTTACTTAAAATATTTTAGTAGTAAATGGACATTTTATCTTTCGAAATGCCACGCTACGGTCATTTAACCAATTGACATGTACTTGTCACTTGCTCAATGGGTGTGTCTGCAATTTGGACCAATTACAAGATGTTTGACAGGTGTGAATGACATTAAAATATTTATCTTTATAACTAAAAAAAGAACACGAGTGTTTAATATAAATTTATTTAGTACCTTAGTTTAGTTTATGCTGTGTAGTATGAAATGATGAAACCGAGCGAGTGTTTTTGAATGTAGATCTATGGGATGGGATTTAAAGCATGTTGATATTCCGGTTCTTCTAAGAGATAAATATAAGCAAGTGGTATGAATTTATTGTGATCATTGTCCATAATTATTATTTATTGACTGCATTTATTTGATATTATTCGTCTGGGAGTCGCTGTTCTGAGAATGTGTTTGAATCACACGATTCTCAGCTAGTTCCATAATATTAAGCAAACGTTATTTACACGACGTTACTTCAATATTTTAACTTAAGTTAAAAGTATCTGCACCCCACTACACCTCCCCCTTGACACAATGAAATTGATAGGAGTATCTACTATACCACACAATATTTTCTGTGCTAATGCTAGGCTTATTCTGTGTCTGTTTTAATTTTGATCAAATCTATTTATCTATTGCGCCGCAAAATACAATTATACACTCAAACTTGCATAACACTGTTATAAACTATGTGAGTAGGTTTTTCGTTTGTTTTATCTAAGACCCATATTCCAGCTAGACTTTCAATTATTATTCTTGACTATATTTACTATTATAATCTCCACCTCAGATAACACTAAGCACTGATTACTGATTCACATCTTTCGAGAATACAGGTCTTTAAAACGCTTGCTCTCACTACGAGGAGAATATTTCTGGCTGCCCCTTTCATTAAGATTATCCATCCTTGTTCCACTCCTGTACTCTACTTACATCTTTATAAATTACACGCCATAGTTTGTTCAGCTGTCGATCCCAAGTGCCGTAACTCGTGACTGGTTATTTAATGATCTTTAGATTATTGATTTAAATGTTATAGGAGAGCTACACAATGAAAGTGGCAGGCTTTGAAGTTGTGATGTTTATTAGCTTGATGACGTCATAATAACTACGTGTACTCAGATTATTTGTTCTGTGTCGAATGGTGCTAACACCCCTTGAAGCATTCAAGGTTAAGCAAACCCTTGCTGAGGTCACGACTTGGATGGGTGACCGTTAATGGACTTTAAACTGAGGGCTACCGTGCTTCGGACGGCACGTTTAATCATCGGCCACGATTATTTGTCTTAGGACGACAGTCGTTAGGCTATCTCGGAGACTATTGAACGGCTTAAAACTTTAACATAAATCCGCACTGGGCCCGCGTGGTATGTTGTGCTCCATATACCTGTCTCTGATAGGAAGGTATTATTCTCAGCATTGGGAACATCATGGATACTTCACCTAGTAGGTATTTTAATTCCAGGTATTTAGCGGATATGCATACCGATACTACCGATGGTCTATTTCACTTTTGTGTAACGTAGATCAATTCGACTCCACCCATTGCTAAGGGTTTGAAGTTTTATTTATATTTCAGCCTTATAACTTCCCTTATCCTACTACTGCAAAACACCCTAAACATACTTGCCTGTAATACATACTCGTACATACGTTATTATGTATATTATATCTACGTATTTATTTACCTTATGTTTTGGTTTTAAAAAGTTAATTATACTTAGACAAGTTGAACTAAAAACTCGTTACAATTATTTACCTAATTACGCGATATATGTGAATATTGTGTACATAATTCTTTGTTGTTCCTTCAAAAAATGTTTTCATCTATTACTAAACTGGGGGTCGATTCCACTTATGACATATTGAGCGATGATTTTATAAATATGTTTTCTAATTCTGCTATACTTAGAAATAGTCCAGCTGCAGTTACGTTTCTTTTGACGGCAGCGGTCGATCAACACTTTATATTCAGCGAATTCGATAGATCATGGACGCGACGTTAACTCATATTCTTCAGTAGCGATGACGTTACGTACCAATTTGTTTATAGAAATAGTAGAAAGTGTTTTTGGGTAATTATCGAATAACAAAAGATGAACTATAGTTGCAGCGGGATAGCTTGTTTAACATTGATATTTAAACAGTAGAATTGACCTGCTGTCCATCAATCTATAGTTCATATCACCATTAAAAAGAGTTTAATGCTTCCCGATTTCTACATAATTGATTCGAGGCTATAAGCTGTTGCACAACAGGATGCGCTGCGATTAAGCAACTTAACACGATTCAGCTCAAAGAATGAACCAGATCGTACAATTTCTCTGTAAATGAAGATTAAGGTACGTTTTCATTGTCCGTATTGAGGAACCGAAGTATTCACAAAAATCTATTAATTTATTTCTTAGATCAAGCAAGTTAAGATCTTTTCAGAAGCCAAAATATTATATAACTTAGCTCATTAAAGATTGGTTTTCTTCTCTTTTGTCTTGACATGTATTCCTTTACTTTTTTTTATTTTTGTGACCTATTCGGGACGATATTATCGCTCAGCGACAATGTCCTGAATGAAAAAGATCTTATCGTATGGTTTTCCCCTATTATTATTATGCTCAGAATATGATCTCAAAATGGTGTAAAAAAAGTCTGGTAATTTGTTATTTGCACATTTGTATTGCTCGTTTTATGTATATCCAAAATTTGTAAAAAACACGACTCGTATACAGGTTGTGAATCTGGATGGTCGCAGTAGATATGTTTTTATTAATCATCCAACAAAGATACACATTATGGCTAACAAATTATACTTGGCGGTGGCTTCCAAAGAGTATCCAACCAATCAGACAGAACAAAAAAAAGAGCAGAGTTTTCATCATGAAACAAGAAACAGAATACCCAACTAAAGCCAAGAGGTAATTACTAATTTATTACTAGGAGCATCATCCAGTCCTAAACTTATCTCATTTATCGTATAGTTTTTACACTAAATTGCTAAAATATATTCACACACGTCGATATTCACGTTGCGCATGCTGACCACGGGCCTAACGTCTTTAACTCAGGTGGATGTAACGGCGGCGTCCATGTAAGCACATATTGTGTACCAAGCTATGTACTATAATATTTGAAATCATCACTAGGTAACTCCCTTCATCAATATAAAAAATGGTCAGTTTGAGGTTCAGAGTTACACTTCATGACTTTTCTTTTGCTACCGAATGCTCTTTTTGTTTCTAAGTAATAAAAACGTATCTTAAGCCGCCATAAACACCTGCTTCCGAGAAATTTCGAGGGCTATTTTATTGTGCCGTGTCAATACAGTACAATGGGATACTGTAATTAACGAGTGAGTTTTATTTTAACACCTTTTTACGTTTTCGAAAAAGGGTTTTTGGGTTAACACCGCTTTTATAACACTTGTGACTTTGCAGCTTTCCAATAATGTTACAAAGTAAGAAAGTTTGTCTTGTATGTTAAAGAGGTCTATCTATCTATATTCTACTTAACATTAATGTCTTACATAAGACTATACTATAGTTTTAGACTTGCGAAGACTAATAAGTCATTCCTAGGAAATTGTGTGCTTTTTTACAATAAAATTCCTAAACACAAACTGAGCTCACAGAGGGCAAATTCAAGTTGACTGTAAAACGTTTTAATAAAAAAAGCTTACTATAAAGTTCGACATTATATAGAAGATAAAGATGCTTGGAATACGAGTACTCCACTTCTGGCAAGCTGTCTCTCTGCCACCCATAAAATGTAATATTTGTAGTACCTAAGTAGAAACATTGTAAACATCTATATAAAAAGAATGGCCCCGAGTTTCTTGCCGCTTCTTCTTGGTGGGCTCTATATATTTTGGAACGCGGCGGTTAGAGCCTTTAAAGTACATTATAATGAAAAGTTGACGTTCATAAGTGCGTCTTTGATGCCTAAATTGAATAAATGATTTTGACTTTTGACTTTTTATATAAGGTAATAATATAGTTATATACAACCTTAATTGTAGGAATGCTCTATGACCAACGTAACGTGTAAAAAATAAAACATGTATCTAATGAAAAAAAAAAACTGAGATTCAAAATAAATTATATACTTAAAACCAGTAAGGGCTATTATGTATCACATTTGCTTTCAAATTTGATTAAAATTGAAAAAAAATGGCGGCTCTATGTCACTTTTGACAGCTCCAGTGGTCAACTTACTATCATTTTTGCCTACTGGAGTTGTCGAAACTGACAAAGAGCGGCCATTTTCAAGATTTCAATCAGCATTTGTTAGCAACTGATATACATAATAGCCCTGCAAATTTCGTTAGGTATAAAGCTTTTAAATTTAAAATACGATATAAAATGTGTCAAAAGCTACGTAAAGCTCGTAGTTGTTGATCAAATGCCTATAGGTCCTTGCCAAGTGTCCGCCTGATCTTTAGCTGTCGCGTAATGGTATAACTCAACACAATGCATAGTAAGCAAACGCTAGAGAACATTCTACAAAATTAAAAAAAACGTCTTTTATGTACACGACGTGCTAAATTTAGTACCAAACACCAAGTACCTATCGTTTCCCTACATTAACAAAATCGTGACTTCAGTGTTGTTAGTGATGTCAATGTTGTTAGTGACGTCAGTGTTGTTAGTGACGTCAGTGTTGTTAATGACTTCAGTGTTGTTAGTGACTTCAATGTTGTTAGTGACGTCAGTGTTATTAGTGACGTCAATGTTGTTAGTGACTTTGGTGTTGTTAGTGACGTCAGTGTTGTTAGTGAATTTAGTGAGTCTGTGGTGTTAGTGACTTCAGCGTTGTTAGTGACTTCAGTGTCATCTTAAAATCTCAGAATGGTCAAATCAAGTCTCAAAATGAATATAGCATTTAAGAATGATAGTCATCACCTCAACAATAGGACGCCTGCTGAGCATACGCCTATATTTCTAAGAGAATCAGTTGCAAGCAGCCTGCATCCAGCGTCGTCCTGCGTCATTGATCAATTCGTCTGTCAACCTTGTCGGTAGAAGACCTAGGCTAATTATTTAATTCATCAATACCATTTACTTATTAGTTTAACACGTCACAAAGTTATAGATAATCGTCGGTTTTGTGATAGGCACTGGATTAGACAATAACCACGAAGGTGTATGAAATCACTTCCCTATTGCATACAGGAAATCGTTTACTTATTGATGGCATAAAATGAGGTACAAACTAAAGTGTATGTATTTTATTTGTTATGTAATAAAATAACAAGATGCTAATATGATTTTATGTTTTATCACTAACTTATGAATACTGTCTGTCACTTCATGTTAGTTGCAACTTGGTTTTCAACCGACTTCCAAAAAAGGGAGAAGGTTCTCAAGTCGACGCTTACCTATACCTATATTTTTTACTAGCTCTCCGCGATTTCACCCGCGCGTTGATGAATTTTGAGGATGTTGATGAATCTTATATAGCCTATGTTACTCAAGGTGAATGTAGCTTTCCAATGATGAAAGAATTTTTGAAATCGGTCTAGTATTTTTTGAGTCAATTCGTTATAAATATACTTACATACAAACCTTTCCTCTTTATAATATTAGTATGATCACGCATAACTTTTACTTTTTACATTTACACTTTTTTCGTCTGTCTTTATGATTTCTTATTTGACGGGGAATGACAATCGATCCCGTATGCAGCTCTAGGTAAGTAATAAGGCTGTTTTTTTTAACAAAAATGGAACCGTCTTCAGCACTAAAGAGTGTAAGAAGACAATATTGTGATATTAGGTACTTTCGAACTATCATGGTAGCGACTGCGACAAGTTATTTCACAGTTGTTAGTGTTGAAGTCGGTTCAAGTTTTTGGCTCTTTTTTTACAAACTACAAAGTTCGTAGAGCATGCGCTATAAATTTTATGAACCGGCAGGGCAATTATGTCAATCAAATGTTGATTGAAATCTTGAAAAATTGCTGCTCTATATAAGTTATGATAAATGCAGTAAGTAAATTGTTAGTAAGTTGACGACTGGAGTAGACACAAGTACAATTTGAAAATATTTTATACCGACTTCCAGTCTATTCAGTTATTCGAGTGTATCTCAAAAACTACTAAGCCGAATTTGATGAAATTTTAATGGGACCACAAGGGAAGCACTAGCTTTCAAACAAAAAGGATTTTGAGAATCGGTTCACCCAGTCGAAACTTATGAGGTAACGAACATATAAACAAAAAATAGTCGAATTGAGTGCCTTTTTTTAGGAGATACATCATAGCTCTGCGGGTGAAGAAGCGTGCTGTGGGCCGAGCATAAAAATCTGCTTAAGTGTAACGCAATCGTATCGTTTACGTATTCAGTACAAACTATGAGTTATCTGTGCCATTATTGTACTAGATACATGACAGTTTGTACTTAACGCAAGGTTCATGTTCATTTATCTAGCATACCGTGTCGCAGACAACTCATTGTTTGTATACCAAAGCGTGACGATTTTTAATTGTTTACGTTTTTTTTTAATTTTATTAAAAGACTGTACAGGTGTACCACCTGGTGTTTAGTGGTAACCTCTGCCTAGAACAGATGTTTATAAATGTACCTTAATGTGTTTACCTGTTTCTATTACGTTCTTATGTCTTAAATATAAAGAAAACTTGTATAAGTTAAAGAAGGCTTTTAGTCGTAGCACAGGTTACCCTAGCACGACTGCTAATGTCTTTATATTATTGTTTTGAAGTTCAATGAATTGTACAATAATTACCACATGGGCATGGGACCACTGTATGTGTTGCGAATAATAAAAATATAAAAAAAATTCAATGTTTGAGATCGCTAAGCAGGCGTTAGTGCTTTAAAAAAGTGATACATAAATAAATTTCTTCACAAGTTACACTTGCAGGACCATTACAATACATCAAAACTCAATCAAAAATTCCTTGATGGAATAGCTTTTCAAGACACAAATACATTAAACAGTAAGTTCTGTTCATTCATATTTCCTCGTTTTTACTCGTACAAGTAATTTACCAATGAATAGCAACGAAGCCACAGAAGTCGCAGTCGCTGCCAAACAGATCACCTTACATAAATATAGCACCCTATAGCCCTGCGTGCTAATGCACAGCCGTGCGATTCTGTAATGATTCGTCGATGTGCTCGTCGACGAGCTCGCCGATGTCAAATACTGTATGAGATATCTTCCTTGTACACAAGGTTGTTTTTCCAACGTTTCTTGTCATCTCGTCATTTTTTTCACGGATGTTGTCAAAGATGCAACGATGTTTGCTCTTAGAGAATTGCACGGCAGGTCACCTCGAAGAAGTAGATATGCCTACCAAATTTAATTTTCCAACTGATTTACCATAGTGCCGTTCAAATCTAAATACCGCATTGCTTGCACACTACTGCTCATAACCTTTGTAGCGATGATCAGACTTACTACTATTAAAGAAATTTAATAGATTCAGGAGTTACTTGGCGGAGATTCATATTAATAAATTTATTATAGTATAACATACAGTTTTAAATTAATTCCAGTGGAAATTTGCTTCTGATGATATACATTCAAAGCATGAAAGAAGTATACAATTTGGTTTACAAAAATGTGGACCGACTTCGACAAGTTATTTCACACTTTTAAGTGTTGAAGTCGGTTCTATTTTTTGGTATAAAAAATGTTTCCACCTTTTCTGTGACCCTTGCTACTGTCGGGATCGATTGTCATTCACCGTTTCACTAAGGATATCATCAAGGCGAAACATTTTTCAGTTATTGGATGTAACTCAAAAACCGCTTGACCTGATTTAATTAAATTTATATGGGAACAACTTGGAAGTATACTCTACCAAAAAAAAAATGAATTATCTAAATCGGACTACTCTGTAAAAAGGTATGCGTTCATAAATCATAAAAATTATACGCGAATTCGGTAAAAAATAATTAATATAAAAAAAAACTTAATTTATTAAAAAAATATTTGACGCGTCTTTCTTCTCTCTCTGTCACACACTCTCTCTCTTCTTTCGTATATTCTTCTGAAGAGTCCTCATGGTTAAACTATTTTGTGTGTACTCGCCTTAAAAATGTGTTTACGCAACTCTTTATGCCACAAATTAGTTTTAATTGCTGGGAATATTTTAATTATTCTGTCTGGATTAATTGAAACTGGAATATGATAGGTACGTTAGGTTTGTTTAAATACACACTAATTAATTTTTATCGCAACGATTAATCTAGCAGATACGTTGTTAGATCAATCTGCATCTACATCATCTTGCTATTTTCTATCGACTTCCAAAAAGGAGGAGGTACTCAATTCGACTGTTTTTTTTATGTTTGTTACCTCATAACTTTCGTTAGGGTGAACCGAATCTCAAAATTTTATTTTCAAATTCGGTCTAGTGGTTTTTGATTTGCACTTAAATAACTGAATAGAATGGAAGTCGGTATTAAATTTTCAAATTTTACTTGTTATCTCAGTAATGTGGGGTCGGTAAAACATATATAACTCTTAATTATATAATATTATAACATTTATCATATTGCTAAAAGTTTGCTTTGTTTTTTATGAGAAGCTAGTAGTTCAAATGTCTTTCCAGAATTTCCTATATCTTTTTTACTTCATAACTTTTAGCAATATGTATTGCTAAAAAGTTACTTTTTATTTTTTATGACCAGCCAGCAGTTTAAACTTCCCGGCATGGGAATAAATCATCTTTGATGGTTCAACCCTGTGCAGAGGCTGTATCCTAGCAGATGAGACCGTAGAGCATGTGCTACTGCAATGTAAGGCTACAGAAGAAATTAGGAGAAACCATCTTGCATGAGACAAGACAAGAGTCTTTGACCAATATGTGTTACCAGTGATAACTTATGGCACTCTTACTATGGGCCTCATAAGCAAGCTCAAAGTGGCACAACGAGCTATGGAGAGGGCTATGCTCAGGATTTCTCTACGTGATCGAATCAGAAATGAGGAGATCCGTAAACGAACTAAAATCACCGACACTGGGCTACCAGAAGATTAGCAAGTTAAAGTAGCAGTGGGCAGGGCACGTAGCACGCAGATGGCCGATGGGGCCAAAAGGTTCTAGAGTGGAGACCACGGACCGTCAAGCGCAGCGTAGATCGTCCACCGACAAGGTGAACTGACGACCTGATAAAGGAGCAGGAGGTCCTTTTGGAAATTTGTGGGCGAGGCAAATGTTCAGCAGTGGACGTCCTACGGCTGAGATGATGACGATGAGGAACTAACGCAACCATCATCATCAACATCATCATCAGGCCACATTCGTCTACTGCTGGACATATGTCTCTCCTGAAGTACGCCACAGAACTCAGTCTTCAGCTCTCTGGATCCATCATCTCAGATCAATAAATATTACAAAGAAAAATGTGCCAGCGACCTAGAGCAGAACACCGATACATAAAGGAATTGAAGCCATTAAATCCGTTGGCGAGTCTACTTATAAAATCATCAAATTACTTGAGTTTGGCAGCCATCTCTGATTGCATATGCAAGTAGTAAGCTTGTAGATGATAAAAAAAATGTTTTGATGTCAATGGTTTTGATTTGCAATGAATACTTGATTTGCATATTATTATTTAGGTATCTAGGTTTGGTGTTGTGTCTAGAAGACATGTCTTTACAAATATGCCTTTAAGATCTTATCGTTAAGAACTATTTTTCAGCTACATACCTACCTAACTACTTTTTATTGTTATGTGTAACTCTATTTCTTATGAAATTTAGTTGGTAAAATTGGTGTTAGTTTCCTTACTTTTTTCTTATAAAAATATATTTTAATAGTTCTTAAATATAAGAACTATATTTTTAAGCTATTGCATAGCTTTTATCGCGGGCCTTGAGCGTGGAGACCGAATCCAGAAATTCCGTAACGAAAATAACCTAACCCCCCCCCCCCCCCCCCACTCCGACTCCATCTATCGATGAATAGCAGAACTTTTAATGACTTTTTGAAATATCACGCTTGTCTCTTTAGTTTAGCAACTCGCCTGTAGATGGCATTGGTTAAATAATTATAATTGCATAAGTTGATTTGGCATCTATCGATGAATAGCAGACCTTTACAGACTTTTTGAAATATCACGCTTGTCTCTTTAGTTCAGCAACTCGCCTCTAGATGGCATTGGTTAAATAATTATAATTGCATAAGTTATAATTACGCTTAAAACCGGCTAGGACTCGCGTAATATTTACCGGCAATATTCTCCGACCAGTTTCGAACTTATTTGAAGTTCTTCTTCTGGGAGTCACTCTTGTGCACAGCGGCGAGCGCGGGCCACAGCACGTAACTGGCGCTGCGACGGTCGCGCTGTGTCTGTAAGATTTTTTTCCGTCGAACTGTCACTTACGTCAATGTCACTTTCAGTGTCACTGTCACTACCGTTTTTGCATAAGTTGATAAAAACAGCTATGCAATAGCTTTACCGCGGCAGTCTACGAGTGCCACACGTCTTTTTTATCAGTGAATCCGCTGTACGGTAAGTATTTGATAAAATTAGGTAGTATACTTTTTTATTACTGTTATCATTTTTATAACTGCAAGGTGACACTCAAAAGTAGGCAACAAATATATCAGCCTAACAAAAAAAATACCAAGACATGGAACCGACTTCAACACTAAACAGTTTGAAATAAATTGTTGAAGTCGGTTCCATGATATAAATGTGCAATATTGTGCGCATGGTAACGACCGACTTCGAAAAGTTATATCACACTTCTTAGTGTTGAATTCGGTTCCATTTTTTGGTTAAAACCTTTTTAGTGACCCTTGTTACGGGATCGATTGCCATTTACCGTCAATAAGGATATCATCAAGATAGTGTAACTGAAATACCTCTTGACCGAATTTGATGAAATTTAAATAGGAAGTATACTCTACCAAACAAAAAAAATCGGATTACTCCGAAAAGAGTTATGCGATGGTCATAAGTACATAAAATATATACACGACGAAAAGAACCTCCTCCTTTTGAAAGTCGGTTGAAGAGAAAGCAACAAAGGCAACGGACTAATTTGAAAATAGGCAACTCATGTAACCAGTACCGTCGACAACAGCTCCAATGGACAGTAAAACTTCTCGTCACAGGTACTTAAGATGACATTTATCTGTTGCACTGATGAAAATTGACTCTAATTGGGTTATTCACAGCTTGACATGAGTATGCATGTGTGTGTGGGTGTGAGTTTCGTAATTAAATGGCTTCGAGTTTCTGGTGTTAGTTACGTGTTTCTTGAGCGTGTAATGATTATTGATATTGTCCATGGTATAGGTATGTATTGGAGTATACGTATAGAGTAAGGGGCAAATAGCATCCTGCGGGGATAATGTGGATTGACGGGCAGGGCAGGATAATGTAAGCCAGCCCTTGAATATCAAACTGACCGCTTACCGTTAAAGCACTGAACCTCTGAGTTGAAAATACTACTAACGGTTGCCCATCTAAATAATGAGGAAAGTATGAATTTTATTTTTTAAATTAATAAACTAGCTGCACCCTGCGGTTTCTTCCCCACGGTAATGGATGATGATGACGAAAAGTATTCTATGTGTGGAATTGTGGATCTAGTTTCTCATCTGTCTACAATCCCAAAGGAGAATGGTCATCTAGGTACCCACTGAGAATGATAACCACGGAGAATGAAACTATACCAAATTTATTTATTACTAAGATAGCAAATAATTCGTATATTTATATTTAATTAGCAGTTGGGAATAATGAGAAAACCTAATTGTAATACAATAAAATTAATACGCAGAAGATGCTTGTCGGCAATAACGAAACGCTATTCAGTTCATAGACAATAGGATACTATACAACTTTCTTGATAGGTACTACGTATATTCTGCCAAAAGAGTGTGACATGTGACATGACAAAGTGACACCAATAGTTTTTCCCTTGTTGGATTCGTACGTGTTGTAAATTTGCCATTTCTCAAGTAAGTTTTATCACATAAAATATAAATAGTTGCATCCATATCTACGATAACGATACCTAATGCCAAGCACCCATTTCTCTATTACGAAAGATTTCTTTTGAAAAACTCAGTCAGATACGAGTATTTTAAGCTAACGAATTCTGCCTATCTAACCTAACCTAGAAAAAATATAAATGCTAATAACTTTTAAACCCCAACTTAATAAAATATGGTACTATTTTATAATATCTTTACTAATGACTACTGGTTTCCTTTCTTGTGGGTGTGTCTATGTAGGGTACCCAAAACACAGAGAGGTTTGTCATTCTTCTTTCATCCAAATCCGTTCAGCCGGATTTGCGAGATAAAAGCAAAACTGAAGTTTTGCTCGGCACTGCGTTAGTCACTCCGAAATTTTGATTTTAGAGGATAATTACAGTAAATACACTTGCTGCAGTGCCCTTCACACCCTAGTCCACTAATTGGCTGGCCGATTACCGCAGTTAAAGACCCCCTCTGAGCCGCTGGTCCCGGGTTCGATCCCCGGACAGGTCAAACATTAACAAATAAAAATAGTACAGGCTCTGCCTAGTTTGAGGCCTGAAGTCTGCCTAGTTTCCTTATAAGGAAATTTAAAAATAAAAAGCTATGACATAAATAGTTACTATTTACAAATTCGATTTGAAATTTGACACGATAAAACCATAATATTTTTATACAGTTCTATAATTTGTTAATATCACGTGACAAAATAATAACAACGTAAGCCCATTTCCTTCGTGCAATATAAAATGTGTTTTACGAGTACGTTCCGTGTTCGGTGCGTTTATAACAGTAATAAAACCATAAATCTTACCAACCACTTCCGCAGTAGCTTTCTTTTATTGTTTACTTTATTGGATTTTAATTGTAAAAAATAAATTACGTCACGTGCCGTACGTACTCTTGTAACTGTATTGTTTTCAAAGATAAAGTCTAAAGATGGATCAATAATTAAGTTTTTTGTTTTATATCATATAATCGATATTAAAAATATGTATAACTACTTACTTATTTCATGAAAATAACAAAATAATGGACAAAGATAAAAAACACTCTAATGTAATCACTATTTGTTGAAGAAAAAGTGCCCAGAATGCTGGCTGCATTTCCACGTTGAATAGCTAAGCATTCTTTGTGCAATGAGCTAGCACTCTGGTCACTTGCCGCTTCAATCAAACGTGAGTTGAAGCGTTTTTTGGTTTAATATTAACCTGCTTTGGTCGTAACAATCTTTTTGACTCAACATTTTTATTGTATTTTTTCTGAAGAATATATATGTATATATATCTATGATGATACTTAGTAATAAGGTGCCTTGGAGCTGGTCTCTTGATGGAGCCTGAAGGTGATAGCATCCTTTTTAAGTACACAACCAAAATTACGTACCTTAAAATCTGGCCTGTGTAATATATCTTTTGTCATAATAACTTATTTAACAATCATTTGTTACAAGCGCTTGAATTTGTTATATTAATGTCAAAATATGTCCAACTATCTGGCTCGAGTCTGCACGAAACTCCAAAAAATAAAGAGAGTCCAAGAAAGTCCACAAATATGTTCCAGATGATACTTATGAAAACTTTATAAACGCCGTCTCAATTCAAAAGTATAACCTGATCGTATATCGCATACTGGTAAGTTATTTATTTATTGTCCAAAATTTTACTTAAAATTAGAGACTGCGGAAGCCTGAAGGGCTTATGAGCAGTCAATGAGTTTGATAACTTATAATATGTATATAAATTATAAAACAACAATTTACTTACACGAGAAATAGCTATTATATATATAATACATAATCAGAGGTATTTAATAATATAAGTTTCTTTTCAAGTATTTTAAAAGGCGTGGAGAGTGTGAGCAAAGGCAGTTTTAGGTATCTGCAGTCTATATCTGTACTGCAGTATTATCGATTCTGCCTCGCAGTATCTCCATGTGTGTTCATATATAGGATGCAAGTGCTGCGGCAAGGTAATTAATGAAGACAAAATTCATATGCATGGAGAGCAAGTAATGACTTTAACAACTTATTTGAATGTTGATTTGTTTAGATCAAGCATAACGTCGGCTGAGGCAGAGTTTTTGCTGATTTAAGAATAATGATATACCTATTTTACATTAGTGGGAAATACAAACAATGGTAGTTCGAGTCTCCTGGTTCTTAAACTAGGCTCTTGATTCGTAGTACAGGCGCCAGAACTCTTGTCCAGAATGTAGTACAAATAAAATTGCCTATTATATATAGATGTTACAAAGATACTCATTAATTATGTATAAGTACTTATCTATTATACAATAAGTTGTGATATTTCATGTTCACATTTATTATATGTAATAACATCTACCCGTGAGGATCTATAACTGGCATAATATGTTCACATTTTTCTTTTTTATAATATTATATCTTTCCAATTTATTTCTGATACACATGACCTAAATGTCAGATCTACTCATAACCTATTGCTCAGCACTCCAGTACACTCCACTTCTTTTCAAGAAAAATTCTTCGGAGTCGCAGCAGTGCGATTATGGAATAAGTTACCGCTAAATATAAAATAAGCTCTTTCTAAGGAAAATTTTAAGCGGCTCGTTCGCAAATTTTTTTATGAAGCGTCATTGAATCTGTAATCGATTGTCACTTAATTTCATATTATATTTATTGTGTATTCTCTGTATGTATGTATATATGTATATATAAATTAATATATAGTGTATGTTTTATTTATGGTATATTATAGTGTGTATTATTTATAGTATGATCATAATTTAAATGTAGGTATTTTTAATACAGTCCTTTGCTTTCTTTTCCTTTTGATGCACACCCGACTCCTCTTGTTTTGACAATATGTAGGATGACTGGTAGAAAATGCTTTAGCATTAAGTCCTCCATTTGTACTTTATTTTAGTGCAATAAAGAATTAAATAAATAAATATGTAATGTTCTCAAATAAATAAATAAAAAGGTTCAGGCTGACGAGCATTGATCAGTGTTGCCAGTTTGGTATTCCAGCTAAAATGTGTAATCATGTGAACGAGTTGCTTTTTCGGTCACTTGATAATAAAATACTAAAATTTTTACATATTTCTTATTCTACTTCTTTGTTTTTGTTTCTACGTTTTCCCAAACCAAAACATTATCTGGGTATACATTTTGTTTTTTGTTGAATTTCTCGAAAACCGATAAAATGTATTTGGGACCATTTCTGAAGAATGATCTACCAAACAAAAAGGGTCATCTAAATCACTTCTTATATGGCGGAATGATCGTGAATAAACTAAAAAAACAACATACCTGCAGTTGAATTGAAAACCTGCTCCTATTTAGTTCGAAGTTTGTTAAAATTAACATAAAACATGATCACAAGTTATTTTATAGTTTGAAAACTATCGTGAGTATCACACATTATACTAATATAAAGATACCGGCTTCACTCACTTGGTATTATGTCGGTTTAAGTGGGACGACGTTTCGAACGTGGACGTTCTTCTTCAGGGAGTGTTCACGCGTGAAGATCGCGTCGCGCACAAGTTATTTTATTAAAATGTACATAAACTACAATTGAAAGTTATTGTTGGCAGAACAATTTAGATAACAAGTACAATTAAAAAAAAACAGACTTTCATTCTATTCTGCAGTTATTGTAGTGTAACTCAAAAAGTACGGGACCGAATTTAATTACATTTAAATGGGACCACACGGGAAGCAGCAGCTTTCAAAGAATAAAAAGAATGTTGAGATTTGTTTCACCCTATCGAAAGTTATGAGGTAACTAACATTAAAAAAACTTTCAGTCGAATTGAGTACCTCCTCCTTTTTGGAAGTCGGTAGAAAATGATTAAAAAATAGTTTTGTGTGATATAGTGGCGTTTGACAAGGGCTGCATTTTGATGTGACTGCGCGGTCATTTGTCTTTTGTCTATGTATAGTTCTAGCGATCATTACATTACACTAACATAGTTCATTCGATTACGTCTTCCAATGTTAAAAGCCAAAGAAGAAGATAACGTCACCGGCTTAATATCCTCCCTAATGGTGCGTAAAAGCCGACTACGGGTAAATAGGTTCGCACATTGATATCAAAGTCAAAGTCAAAGTCAAAATCATTTATTCAATTTAGGCATCAAAGACACACTTATAAACGTCAATTTTTCATTATAATGTACCTTAAAGACTACCACCGCGTTCCAAAATATATAGAGCCTACCGAGAAGAAGCGGCAAGAAACTCGGGGCCATTGTATGGTAATACTCGCCCGGATTTTGTTCGGGCTCAATTATATTATGAAGCTCAAACACACGACGAAAGTCAAAAGTCACCCGTAAGTCGCGGCGTGGCGGAAAAACCGCGCGCTCGTCCACGGTACTACTGTTCGCCTAGCGGGTCATATTTACATTTTGAAAACTATGCAAAGTCCAAAATCTTATCATAGTAATATACCAATCTCGATCACTATCTTACAAACATTTGTAGTACACTCTATTACAGTCAGTTCATCCCACGTCACCCGAGGTGGGAGGGCAGCTTGAGCTTTGTGTTAAGCGATCGGTATAGGAAGAGGGTTCATTGCTGAGCAGATACTACCTTCACATAGTCAGGCCACTGCTGGTCCCGATCTTCCTCGGACACTTGTCAGTTGGTCATAATTATATAGATGTTTTTACAATGTTTTTACTTAGGTACTACAAATATTAGCTCCAGTGTGTTGCCTTACAAAAGAGAACATAATAATGGTATCAATAGGGTAAGACACGCTACACTTTGACATCTTAATACACGAGTAAATAGATCCTGGAGTGATCAGTCCCAAGCTGTTTTATCCTCCAAGTAATCCGAAATTTTGTGATAACCTTTTTGACAGAGTTTAGTTTTAATAGTAATTTTAAACTTATTAATAGGCAAATTTCGGATAACATTGGGAACTTTATTATAGAATCGTATACATTGTCCCATAAAAGAATAACTTATTCTGTGGAGACGCGTTACATGTACGGATAGCTTGTGCTTATTTCGCGTGCTGATGGAATGAGCATCACTCCTTTTATCAAACTGCTAATGTTTTTCTTTACATACATTAGATTTTCATAGATAAACTGAGAGACAACAGTTAGAATGCTTATGTCTTTAAACTTCTGTCTAAGGGAAACTCTGGGAGCTAAACTGTAGATCGCTCGTATAGCCCTTTTTTGAAGAATGAAAATAGAATTAATATCTGCAGAACATCCCCAGAGCAGTATGCCATAAGTCATAACGCTATGCTATCAAAATGGATCAGCTCACAGATGAGGCCAAGAACATGACTAGCGAATGTTAATGCTTGTATTAATGTTTTGTGCGAGTGAGTACGTCAAAATTAACAGGTTTTGTAGCATACCAACCTATTACTAGGCTTTACGCTTAGAGCGTATGTAGCGTTTAACAAAGATAATTAAATAACAACCAAAAGGACCAATTTAGTAAGTCAAACTCCTCGGGACTTCACTATCAATGACCGCATTCATGAGAAAGGTCAAGGCACCTAGATAACTAACTTGTTACGTATGAAAGCTCCTATATATACTCTCGCTGCATTCAGAAGATTGCAACCTTTGAACTTTGAAATAGTTCTAAGTTCTAGTTGAATAGTTCAACGTTCGTATAAGTTCTCTATTAGAGATCTTCTACGTAGACTTATTTGAGTTTTCTAATCTCATGATTTTTCGTAGTTTAAATTAAACCTTAAAAATAGTAATTTAATAGATACCTAAGTACCTATGTAATTTTTTAATATAATTTATAACACATTTCTCAATTTATTTACTTTATTAAACATTAAATTTAGTTTTTAATAAGTTGTTAATTATTTTAGCGGGTGGTTTAAACACTTTAATAAAACAAGGCTTAGTCACATATACCCAATTCATTAATACTCACTTAGAATTGGTTAGTAGTTAGTGTTGGAATAATTAACTAAAATAATGAGCATTAGTGCAGAGTATTGAATAATAATTAAATAATTATTTGATATGAATTAGTAGTAAAGCAAGTAGTTTTAAGGTTAGTTAATTGTGGATTCCACGTATTTTTTTAAGATCATATTCATAAAGTATGTTATTAATAAATGAATATGCATTATTGTCACCATAATAGACATATTATATTATTTATTAATATATTAATCAATAATTATTGGGTTAAAGTAAAAATGCCTACACTATATTTACTTAGATAAAAAATTAGTTTATCAAATTGTAAACTAACTTAAAACCTACTTATTTGGTTGCATGATGTTTGACTTAACGACTTTTTTAATTAATGTTATAAGTCATTACGATAAAATTATTGTTACGTAGACTGGAAACCAACTTTAATTAATAACTCTAAATTGTAGTAAAAAGTAATATAAATATATTTTAAATAATGCGTTTAAAAGAATAACAATGTATAAAATCTAGACAAATTATATTTTTATAATGTTATGATGAAGTTTTATTAATATTTATCACACGAGTAGAGATTGATAAAAAATCAATTAATCTAGACTTACCAATCAAAATATTTCACTTCACTAACACGGAGACAAATTCAGCGGGAAACTAACGAAAACATTTTCCAAATATTTTCTATGTCCCAAAAAACAAATCACAACACTGGCACAAAACAAAACACAACCAAAAATATAATAACTCGGTAAATAAAATAAATTGAGTTCAATCGAAATTCAAAATCGAAGAAAGTTAAAGTTTATAATCGAAATAGTTTTCGATCGTATTCGTTCAAAAACGTAATGCGCGGGCAGAGAGTCGCGTTCGAATCGCGCGGTGCACAAACGGCGACTGATCCACTGACTGGCTTGCCTGGCTGACTGACTGCCTCGTTTACGTTCTTTGCCAGAACTCGAGACCAACTCGGAGTAACTAGGTAGGTACCAATCGAGAATTAAAAAACGGAGAGATTGTCTCCGGCCTATTCACACCGATGTTCCACGACGGATATGGTTTATTTACTGTATCAACACAAACAAAACGATGAAACGAGTTCTCAATCAAAACATTCGGTATTTACCGTTAGTATTATTAATCTTTTAATCCGCTTCATTTCTACTTTAGGTACCTACTTATCATTTGCTGAGATACTTCTAATATAAGTACTTATCATTTATCAATAAACAAGTTTTATTTATCAATTTGGCGGTGTTGTCTTTCGTAGCTCTCGTAGATAACGCGTAGCCGTAGCATGCAAAAATTTTTCGTAGGTGCTGCATTTTTGCGAAATTCCAAGTGTAGTAGTGCTACTTGTTCACAGATGGCGATGGTGTCGTTTTTATAAGTTTGCTATTCGCCAATAGATGGCAGAACAAGTAAAATGCTTGGATGCTAATAGCTTGGATTTAAATCAACTAAGTAGCAGTTTACCTTGAATTTTAATTGCCATATATAATCATAATATAGAGTTTATAACAAGTAAATACGAGGTCCTGCGAATCTGGAGTAAGAACATTATCTAATAATTAATAGTACATATCTTTTAAGGTTAGATAATACATTTTATGGTGGATAATTTCGCCAACCGAGGTCAGCTTTATGGGTGTTATAAAAATCGAAGGCAAACTAATTTGAATCAGCGTTGTAAATAACGTTCATATTCGCGTGTATTGTTTTCAATCCGTTCAAGAATAACAGTTACTACATCTGTAATAAATACATTCTAAAAAACCATAAAGAAAATAGAAAAAAATAATAATTATTACCACGTTCTTTTAACTAGACTTGTTTAATAATAAAGTTTTATTTACTTGTAGAATATTGACGGAGCTTACAACAAAGAAATATTGATGCAGTTAGACTTGGTGTTTTTTAATTGATGGTCAAACAAAATCTATGTAGAGATTTAATAAAAAAACATGTTACTAGCCGTCAATAGGTATACCTTACGAGTGTATTTTTAATAAACTGCATTTTATAGGGGGCTAACTGGTTTTAAATATAAATCGTGTTTTATTTTTTATTAGTCATGAGCGCAGTGTAACAAAATAGAGACTGCAGGGTAATACCTACACACTTAGCATAATATCAAAAAACGTTTCTCACTCGAAAGCAAATATGATCGGTTCGCTTTTTAGTAAAAGTATTGTTTAAGGAGAACTTGAGCGCTTTGTAGCGCATTTATTGCCAGTCTTTAGTTTGACATTTTGATTTTATTTTACCTATTGTGTAATTATCTAATTCGTTAATGTAATATGAATATTTCATTCAAATCTCTTCTGTCCCTTACTTTTTATTACATTAGTAGAAATAAAATTAAATTATAATATATTCCTTAATATTTATTTTATAAATGCATGAATTTTTATTAGTATTATTTTTATTATTATATGATATTTTTGTTTTGAATTTTATTGTTGTGTTTGTGCGTTTTAGAGTAATCACTGGAGTGGAACAGTTTGTTTGATTCTCTCTTCTAATCACCGACCATATTCTAAAAGTTTACTTTAATTTCTCCTACAGTTTATGAAACTATCATGTAACAGATACTGGCAAAGTTGCGACACTCAAACAAGTCGCAGGGGCCATACACAAAGAATCTAATCTAAGATGAATATTTTACGCAATTAAAAAGGCTACATTGAATCTATACTTAACTGTCGTAACATCATTTTATACAAGTAATTCTACAATAAATACACTTTGGCTATGACTCAACTTTGATTTTGATTTTAAGGAGCGTTAAAGCCTATGGTTTAACAGTAGTGAAAATCACGCTGTCTAAAAATGCTTTTACTTATGTTAGGTTTTGCGAAATTAAGATCATTTATCAATGTCAAACTGACATTATGTTTGACAGATTAATCGACTATTGTATATTTTAGCCTGGCAACTATTTCATATAAAACCTATACTTATCTCTGGTTCAGTTGTCAGGTTGTCTATGGTTGCAGCCAATCACAGAGCTGAGCGTTCCTGCCGCAAAAATGGCGGGAGATAGCTTGGCTGGTGATTGGTTGATGTCGTGGACGAATGGTAGCTGAGTATTTCAAGCGGGCTTGAGAAAAATAACGGTGGTGGGTGACACATTTCGTTGGCGGACGTCGAGGAGAAATATTGTGTACAGGCATAGTGTATAAACCTACTTGTAATAGTAACCCTGGTGCGCCATTTGCAATAAAGTAATTGGATTGTGACTGCATCTATTCTTTACGCAACCCGGAATAGGATCGAGTTTAACACTTACTTAATTTTTATTATGCAACTTTAAGTGAGGGGACGAGTCAGTCGTGCACCTGATATTAAGCATTACGTATTTCAGTGCCACGCAGAGCTTAGAGCTATAGTATTAGGTTTCACTGTGCTCGTCACCCCGAGACATTGGTTTTAAATCTCTTTCGCTCATTAGTTTTTCTTGCTACAGTGCCCTTCACACCCTAACACAGTAATACTTGCGCACTATTGCTTGCGGCAGAATATCTGGCACTGCGGTGTTACCTACCAAGACAGCGTCTCGTACAAGAAGCCTACCTCTTGGTAAACTTAGTTAACGCATACAATCATAAAACAATTATTGTTTTTGTATTGAAATTCTTGTGTGTTTGACACATTTTCATCTATTACTTTTATTAACCGATAAAACACGTTAGGGATCGAATACGTCGACCCGGGTTTCGATAACGAATCGTTATACTAACGCTAATTATTCTCTCACTAATACCAAAATAAGAATAACAAATAACTAATAACACGTTTTTATGTTTCCGTACGAGAGTACAAATACGTAAGTAAATAAATACATGGCCGATCTGTGATAGCTTTTCGGCATCATGCTTAATTTAATGTTGTTTCTAGCTGTTGTTTCTAGTTTAAATGGTTTTCAAAGTGTATTACGGTATGATGAGGTATTATCATTTTTGTTATTGGTATTATGTGAGATAGTGCATTCGTATGACTCTAATATTAAAATAGAAAGAAAGAAAGAAAATGATTTTATTCAGGACATCACACAACATAACATACAAAAATACTGACAAAATAGGACAACCATCATAATAATAATGTTGCGTAATGCCATGAAAGAGCCCCGACTCAGCATACGCTAGGGTAAACCCAAGCACTGATATTCAGTCGGCGCTCCTCACTGACATCACGAACGTAACTAGTGACACAACAGAAACAAATAAACAATAGAAAATAAATACAGATACATAGTATTAAGAAACAAAAATAATTATTATAGTTACAGTCAAAAATACAGTCAAGAAAACAAAAACAAACAAGATGGTGCATTCCGAGACACTTCGCGCGTTGCCGACAGCCAAGCGTCGATTAGCACTAATACTATTTGATGGTACCTAACTAGCAATTTTAGTAGGTACTAATCATAATAATATTTGCATACCTGAAATGTGGAATGTGGAAAATTATAGTAACAACTCTTGCGTTCACTCATATTCTGGCAAATAAATACATTTGATTTGATTTGACCCTACTACAAAGCATCTGTCCATCTGCTAATGTCGATAAGTTTCTTAAAAAAAATGTTTTATGGGATAGGTTGGCCAATGAGCAGGCGACTCACCTGATGGTAAGTGATTACCATCGTCCACTGACATCCACAATACCAGAGGCCTCGAGGATGCGTTGCCGACTTTTGAGCAAGGAATAGGCCCTCTTCTTGAAGGCTCTCATGTCGTATCTGTTCGGAAATACCTCAAGTACCAGCTGGTTCCACATAGTAGTAGTGTGAGGCAGAAAGTGCTGTCGGTTTCGCACGGTTGAGGACTCCCAGACGATAATTATAGATAGATATCAACATGGGAATAATTACCGTTATCTAATTAAATATACGTGGCTAAGAAGAAAATCCAATAGCAAAAATAAACAGTTGAGCAGTTTTTACGATTAGAGGTAAATCTAAAATTGTATTTTGTATTATTATTATCTTTTATATTTTTATCTAAATGTGTACTTTTTAGATCCCGATATTTTGGGATAAAAATATAGTAATCGCTGGAAATTCAAAAAATAATTATACTTTTACATATTATTACTTCTTAGCTCTCCTATTTTTAGTCCACACCCAATTTACCAAAGCATATTATTGATTAAAATTGAATGCAGAATATTACATTAGGATTGTGTTGCTGTGTGTCTTGTCATAGACTAGACACACAGCAACACAATCCCAAAGTTTCGTCAAATTCGCTTAATAAGAATTACTTGGTAATGGACGTACCGACTGCACTATTAATATTCTTTGCATGCTTCGAAATCGTACCTTCGGTTAAATTGGTACGGTTAAGGGGTTTTTAAAAACCAACAAGCAATTTACATAAAACGAAATTACAAGTTAACGAAAAAAATATTGTCAAACATGTATTAATTTAGAGTATTTGAGTACTAGTCATTGAAGCTGTTTAATTATTTATAGGTATTTGCGGTTGCTAGGTGATTGAGTTAAGCTTGGGTAATTTTATTATTGGGTTTAGTTATTTTAAGCAAAGGTTGTTGTCTTAGAACAGTAGTAAGAAAATACATGTCGGAAGGCATAAGGCACTCGACCTATTGCGGACGGCGAAGGTGCAACGCTTAATGGCCGGGCCACATCAACGTTCAACGTCGATGCCCATCATTGCCATAAACAACGCACTAATTATGCCGTTTATTATCGCGATAAGTCGTGCCTACACCTACGGATCATCGCGATAATCAACGGCAAATTTCAAATTCTCGTTGATTTGGCCCGGTCATAAGGCTGGCGTAGACGCTTCACCGCAAAGAGTGGAGTGAGGGACTTGGTTCAGGGCTCTTCTAAGGTGCAGACCTCGGCTTGAGCCGTCGTCAAAGCCACGAGTAGTTGGTACGATAGTGATAGTGTACCGTTGTAAATGTTACGCATTATAACTCTGACTATTTAGTTAGCAAGACATATTTTTTTGCTGGCGAGCAGGTGTTCGACTGTAGCTCAGTGTCTGACTACAGCTCGGTGTTCTTGCAATAATCATGACGTATTACAAGATACTTCTCAACTCGCATCACGGCAAACGAGTCTACGCGAACCAGTTTTAATACGTCCAGTATTTATAGCGAGTTAATACTAGTTATAGATCGCATTTCGATATTGCTTCTCGATATAGAAACAACTAGATTCCATGGAAAGTGGTTCCATGAAGACTGGATAGGACGTTAGAAGAAATCTGAATCGATTAAAAAGCGAGTAGACTTTTACTTTTATGAAATAGAAAACTGAGAAAAATATATTTCGATTATAGGAATGCTGGTGGAAAGGCACACCTTGACTTCATTGTAGCCACATTTGCCGGAATTTAGCTGTGGTCTATGGGTCAGTTAACATCGCAAGTGACAATTAATGACTTAGTTTTCTTTATAAGGTCTCATAAGTAAATTCTTATACAGTATCCCAGACGTTGAGCCGGAAGCAGATGATAAGACAAGTTACGTTACATTACGGGACATTCTGTATAAAGCAATTATTGCTTATCAGCAAAACCTAAAGTACGTCGTGTCCTGAAACGCCACATTTCTGTAATGTTAAAACTTGACGTCTTTGGTCTTTTCATCACTGTGATCCAGTTTGCCTAGCACGAAGCCTCACAAGCTATATCACAAACAATTTGCGAAAAGTATTCACTTTGATATAGTAAGACACTTTTTCGTACAAACTATGAGCTATCTGTGTCACAGTTGCCCTAGATACATGAGAGTTTGTTCTGTTTCACGTGAACGACACGTTACGTTACACTTACGCAGTTATTCGTGCTAGGCCCACAGTTGCATTTCCCTAATCTTCCCTTAAATTAAAAATAACTAGACGAGTTATTTTTTGCTAAGATAACCTGTTGTGGTAATGTGTTTAATAAGTTCGTTAGCGATAATAATACTATATAGTTATTTATTATTATTATTAATTATATTTAGTTTCATGCATTGGTCGCTATAAATTAAAAGTAAATCCTAGATGCGTAAGTAAATACTTTTCTATACACCTACATGTTCATCTATCATGTTATAATTTCGAAAACAGAGCAGATTTGGGATCTGTTATGTTTTATACTCAATACTTTATCCAATACTCAATACTTTATTGCATTTTGTAGTGATACAGATGGATAATGGAATGTACAAAAATAAACACTACAAGACCGTGTCGGCCGCGCAATTTAAAGAAAGGAGGACAACTTATTAGTTCTCGCATAAGTTTACAAAGAGGAATTTTTATTTCGATTTATAATAATACTTAATTAAAATATAGATATATATAAATATAGTCAAATATATATATATAAATATAGTCATACCGTCAGACAGTCAAACTAGGCAGGTCCAACTTCGAGAAAGAGGTCAATCGTCGAATCCAACTCGGCTGGGCAGCGTTCCGAAAACTTCGCGAAGTCTTCTCGTCAAAAATACCTCAGTGCCTCAAGACAAGAGTCTTCGACCAATGTGTGTTACCAATGATGACTTATGGCACTGAAACGTGGTCTCTTACTATGGGCCTCATAGATAAGCTCAAAGTCGCACAACGAGCTATGGAGAGGGGCTATGCTCGGGGTTTCTCTATGTGATCGAATCAGAAATGAGGAAATCCGTAGAAGAACGAAAGTCACCGACATAGCTCAGAAGATTAGCCAGTTGAAGTGGCAGTGGGCAGGGCACATAGCACGCAGAACAGATGGCCGATGGGGCCGAAAGGTTATGGAGTGGAGACCACGTACCGGCAAGCGCAGCGTAGGTCGTCCACCGACACGGTGGACAGACGACCTGAGGAAGGTCGCAGGACGACGTTGGATGCAGGCCGCTTCCAACCGGTCCTTTTGGAAAATCATGGGGGAGGCCTATGTACAGCAGTGGACGTCCTACGGCTGAGATGATGATGATGATATAAATATATCTATATTTTATATATAAATATAATATAGCCTAAATAATTAATTAAATATGTCAATAATTTAATGATTTTATGGTTACGCGTGCGCTTACATCAAGTAAACAGTTTCACATCATAAATAGTAGATTTAAAATCTTTGAGCGAACTAATGCGAACAATTGTGTAATTTCATTGCAGCTTGGTCACGTTCGGGATCATGTTCTTCATAAAAGTTTATAACGAACTAAAATTTGTTATGGGTTTCAAATGCCTTTTGTTCACAATCACGTGGAAATAACAATTAGGAAGTGCTCGGTAATGCGACCTGTTTCAACAATTAAACACCCGTGTGATGCTTCGATGGTTACGCCATGACCAAATATTCTGTCTGACGGTAAGCGCATTCTCTAACCTAAAAATCTCTAAATTATGACAATGAAGCCCAAGATATACCTAAATGGCGTGCAATTGGAGAGGCATATGTCCAGCAGTGGACTGCTACAGGCTGATGATGATGATGATGATGATGACAATCCATATTATGTTTACGCTAAAATCCAAATAAGTATAACACCTCCGAATGACAGCACTAAAATTAGACATTTCTCTTCAATTGTGGTTAATATTTTAGACAGATTAGTCATCACGTAACTGAATATAGAAACGTGTTCTGTAGGTCTACCATGAGTTTACAACATTGCTACCAATCGATGCTCGATATCGACTGCCGCGAAAAAATGTATGAATAAAAGAACAGTGCCACCTCGCGGTTAATTGTAGAACTAAAATTGACAGCGAGTACGCCTATCACAAGCTTAATAAGTAGGCGAGATCGAGTATCAACTATAGATGACATTTATGTTGCCAACTCATGGTAGAGGTACTGGTTAATACGTCACATGCATACGTTTTAATTCAACATAGACAAAACCTTGTTGTATGCCAGCTGTCACGTATGCACTACTATACCTACTGCTGTAAAGTAGTTAGATAGTAGGTACGTATAGGTATATACTGGTGAAACCCCTTTATGCACTTAAAAATATAAACAGGTAAAGTGAACTACAAAATGTCCATTCAAACGGACCGACAGACCGTAACGGCCACGCACGAATGCCATGATTCACAAAGTCGGTATTTTGTGTTAACATTAGAAGTGTTTTAGTGTTTTTGGTAACAGAAAACAAGAACAACAATAGACAATCCTATTAATATAAATGTGGATGTTTGTTACTCAATCACGCCAGAACGGCTGAACGGATCTGGGGGCCGATTCCACTAACTACATTTGTTTCAACTGCAATCGAACTATAGTTGAATTATATGTTTTCTTATACTGCTATTGAAAAACAACCCAGCTGCAGTTACGTTTCTATTGACGCCAGCGATCGATCAAAACTTTATATTCTGTTAATTCGATAGATCATGAACGCGACGCTAACTCATATTCGTAAGAAGTGTTTAATATATATTTATTACTAGCGACTGCCCGCAAGTTCATTCCCGTAGTAGGCTCGGCTTTCGGCCTCACCATAACCTCCCATTTTTCTATTTTTTTTCTATGTAAGAACCTCCTACGAAGTATTAGGAAACATGTTTAAATGTTTTCTAATACTTCGTAGGAGAAGACGAATGAAATCGGTAAAGCCGTTCTCAAGTTATAGCGTGACCAGAAGAAATAGGGGTTATCTATTTATTTCTAGAAGATAGATAAAGTAGAGTTTATGTTATGCTACGTTATAATTTGTGTATAGAAATAGTAGAATGGTTTATTGGGTAATTACGCAACCGGAGTAAGAACGTAAGAATTGTTTTAATCATCCTCATGATATTTATTATCCCTCACCACGTGGTAAATAATATACTAGACTCAAATTCTGACTTCGTAAAATTGGGATGTGATTTCTTGTTACTAAATGTTCAGTGTAATTCAGCAAAGTTTATTAAGGTCTCTATGTGGAAGATTACATTATCAATTAGCTACTTTCGTACTTTAAAGAACACATTAGAAGTTAGTTCTCATAAGACAACAGTCATTGCTTGGAGACTTCAGGTTGTGTGCAAATTCCAACGCTAAAGCTCGCCACATTAAACCAAACTCCTCAACAAAAACCTCCCTCGAACGGAGTAGTTTACCACAGTTTCTTGTCTAAGAGAAAAAACTTGTGTTTTAGCAGTGGCAACATAATAGGCGTATTATTAAGCAAATTATGACGAAGGATGGCCTCAGATAAGATGGAGCGCGCTCTTCACGGAGTGGCTTTTTACTACCTCTGGAAATCTGGCAGGAGAACTCTGGTAGATAATCTGGTTCGAGACCTGGTATCTAGTGGTATGAATCTGGTAAAATAACTTTGGTAACAATCATGCGAGAAACGGAGAAAAAAGCTCCAAGGCATACATCAAATGCAAAGGATATAAATATAAAGTCAGCAGCCGAATGGTGTAGGCTAGTGATGATTAACTTGATGGTAGGTGCCAAGCCCTTGACCAGAAATCTGACATATGAACACCACTACAATACGCAAGACTTTACCTCCTAGCAGTGACGTCGCGTTACTGTAATACTGTATATGACGAGAATTGTAAAGGAAAACAACAACTGACGTAGCATGAGACCCTGAGGCTGTAGCACAAACAAGTAGTCGTATCGTAAGCATCAACGCGTCACGCTTCGGCGTACAAACTATGAGTTATCTGTGTCACAGTTGCCCTAGATTAATAACAGTTTGTTTTGTTTTCCGTGAATGACACGTTACGTTACACTTACGCAGTTATTCGTGCTATGCCCACTGATATTTGTCGTCACATATAATCCTACACGAAAGCTATTAAGACCGCCGAAGACAGAACCACGTGGAAAAGCAGTACATCGAGCGGTCAACCATAGACACGACCTTCAGCAATGAAGAGGCCGACTATGATGATAATCCATACATACGATACTGCGCACACCCTCCACGCTAAGTGCTCTCCTGACGTGCGATTTTATAAGAGCAAACATAGTTGCATCTTTGACAACATCCGTGAAACAAATGACGGGATGACAAGAAACGTTGGAAGAACAACCTTGTGTGCAAGGGCTATATCTTATAATGTATTTGACATCGGTGAGCTGGTCGAGGAGCGCATCCACGAATCATTAGAGAATCGCACGGCTGTACGGTGACACTTAGCCGTCGTTACTAGAGAATGAAATCCGTGAGGTATTATCAATAAGGTATTATTATTCATACTACAATCAATCAAACTTGACTAATAGCGATTGACCGATCGCGAATGATGATGATGATGAAGATGTCGTCCGCGTCGTGTTCGACGATGGCGACCCTGGCTATTTTCTGGCGTGTGCTCGCTTGTGGCTGGCAAATCCAAACTTCGTCTTAAATACTCGGTGTCAATCCATGCAGTAGAGCTGACCTGCTCTGTTGTACGTGTAATTGTATAGGAGGGTTTAGGTCTGTTCTTGTGAGTTTGGCGCTTTGAGTTGAACTCAGAAAGGCGATTATTCTCGAACTGTACTCCCTTTTTATCCTTCGAACGCCAAGCCGGTCTAGTCTGTGCATCCGCCTCCCATGTAGTAACACAGAGGACAGCCCACGCGCGGTAAATTTCGTTTAAATACGTCCTTATAGCGAAGGCACTGCCTGCTGGAGCTGCGTTTTCTACTTGAGATCTCCGAATAGAATACGCTCTTATGTCTACAGTCATCTATCCGCTAAACGTGGCCACACCAACGCAACTGACCCCTCATCAGTAGGGCCTCCATTCCGTGTGTTTGCGAGCGACGAAGGATATCCGCATTTTTTACCCGATCCTACCATTTGATACGAAGAATGGAGCATAGACATTTTAAATTAAAGGCATCCAGCTTCCTTATATCGACTTTATACATGCACCAGGTCTTAGAGGCGTATAAAAGGATTGGCAGAACTATTGCCCGATATACTGCAAGCTTTTTCTGTAGGGTGATATCGTGGGACTTCCAAACACGCTTATTCAACTATCCAAATGTCGCAGCAGCTCTCGCTTTACGTGCAGGAATCTCTGACGAAAGACGGTTGTCATTCTTTATATATTTATTCCTTCAATATTAACAGCAAAAGCTACCAAGAGGCTGCGACGCTAACGCAGCCTCTTGGTAGCTGTTTAAGTATCTGGGTTTGGGTTACACTTATCACTAGTGCAAAAATGCGACACGATTCTTGAAAAGCATTCATATAAGGATTCTTCTGCAGGGATTGTACGCTATCTGCCATTAGGCACACGTCATCAGCATACAGGAGATCCATTATAAGAAGGCAACTTTTTGCTAAGTTGACCGATTGCGAACAAACGGACCCGACCATTTAGGCGCTGTCAGCTCAGAGCTTGATTTTTTTCAATTTCTTTCACTTGAAATCATTAGAATCTCGTAAAAACGTACAAGAATTCATAAAAAAAATACTGTTTACTATTCAATAAAAACAGAATCCGTCAGTGTATGTGTATTAATAATTACTATTTTATGAGACATGTTGCATGACAAATACAATTGGAACCGGTTTTAAACGCGAAATTAAGTGGCATGTTTGATTTTTTTTTAATGTACTCTAGTATGTTAAAATATGTTTTTAAGTCCGTCAATGTCTACTTAAAAGTCTTAGAAATGTCATATTATATTTTGTGATTTTAAGTAAATCGCTGCCTATGAGATAAATTGCTTCAAAACCCTCATTTTATCGTCATCATGAATTGACAGCACTTTTTAATGTGTTATTGGAAGACTACGAACTAAGTTAAAATGCTAGTGAAAACGTCATAAACAAGTACAATTTCAAAAAATTTAAACCGACTTCCATTCTGTTCAGTTATTGGAGAGTATCTCAAAAACTATTGGACCAAACTTGATGAAATTTAAATGGAACCACACGGGAAGCACCAGCTATTAAACAAAAATAATTTTGGGAATCGGTTCCGGCAGTCGAAAGTTATGAGGTAACAAACACAAAAAAAAACATACAGTCGAATTGAGTACCTCCTCCTTCTTTTGGAAGTCGGTAGAAAAGTAGAACACTATCTTACTCACACAACTATTACAACTATTTACACAGAGACCATATTCTGTGATTAGCTTCTAACTTTACATAACTCTATCTCCCCCGTACACCTCATGCTCACAAACACTAAGCGTGTTTCGCATACATAATGCAAACCTCGATATTTCTCAAAGCATCAAACACTCAAAGGAATTCCCAGGCTAACACAATAATCCGAAGCATTTGCTATACAACCTACCATACCTTCATACTTCCCTTTGTTAAATAAACCAAGCGAATTACAACTCTATCCCAACGAAATAAGGCTATAAATATAGGGGTTGGTATTCAGGGATCCAGGTAGGCAGTGTAAGTCGGTAAGAGGTGAAAGCCCTCTAAAGGTAACGAGTTTTATGAATGCAAATATGGTTTTTGCTCTGAAGGTTCCGTATGCATTTTATGAAACAAACTTTTAAATAATACAAAATAAGTTACACTTTTCAAATGACATAAGTTACAGATTTCAAATGACATAAGTTACACTTTTCAAATGACATAAGTTACACTTTTCAAATGACATAAGTTACACTTTTCAAATGACATAAGTTACACATTTTAAATGACATAAGTTACACTTTTCAAATGACATAAGTTACACTTTTCAAATGACATAAGTTACACTTTTCAAATTACTTAAGTTACATTTTGTTTTCTTTTATGGCCAGGACGCGAAAATAAAATACATTTGTCTGCCTACACGTTACACAAAAAGGAGGAGGTTCTGAATTTCACAAGTATTTATATGCACGGTCCGATTCCGATGATTCTCTACTGTTAAAAAGATTTTATCTTTTTGGGTTAACACACTGAAATTATAATCGTGAAAGTTTGAATGGATATTTTTTACTTAATGGATGTTTTTTAAATATGGCTGAACGGATTTTGATGAAATTTGGAGTGAAGATGGGTGTCTTTTTATCCCGATTCAACGGGTAGTTCTTGATGGATCGCGATAAACTCATTCCACGCGGAGCCGCAGGTATAATAATAATAATATAATTATTAGTCTCTTCCATAGCCCACTATCTTCCTTATCACTAATAAGTTCATATCAATAGCCTGGCCATTTTACCCATATTTGTAATAGTTATAAGTACCATGTTACCCTTCATCCAAATTTTTTTCTGTTTTTTATACTCCTTTGTATTTGCTATACCAAACAGGCCTCTAAGTGTTGGCTACAGCCCCACTTATACCTCTGTAAAGGGCCGGATTAAATCCGTGAATTTGTTTTAATAAAAGGAATAATAATAATAATTCTTTATTTCAGACACGAGATCCATAAGTATAGGTACACACAAATTTAAAAAACAGTAATTAAAGTGTTATCCATAGATTAAACTAAGTTAAAATAAATAATGATAACTAAGTCAAAAAAGAAATAATAATTAATAAATATACATAAATAGTTTCATACAATATTTTGTACATGTACTTAGTACCTACTTTTAGGCTACAATTTGCAGCCATCGTATAGCCTAGTCTATACTCTATACAATTGACAAAGTATTTGCTTATCTAGAGGTTAGCAATAGAATAGTAACCCAAGTATAGTATGTTTAGCTTTATTTATAGTATTGCACACGTTGAAGGGACTATAGGTCGGTAAAAAAAAAGATATTTTTTATTACATATTTATACAAATAAATTAAATATATATCCACTTAGTATTTTTAATGTTACCTTGAATAGGATTAATGTATTTTATTATAATAAAAAGTAGTAGTTCGTTTAACAACACACCAATAAGCTGATAATAGGCAGGGTTAGTGAATGATCATTTCACGCAAAATTCACCTTTAAGATGGCAAAAAATTGAGTAAACATAAAAAAATGGCGTACGGAAGTTGCGGAACCCTAGAATGGTGCATTTTTAACATCGGTCGTTTGGTATTAATGACGCATGTGGTAAAAAGCCAACATTTTTAGTACGCTCACGCTATATGAAAATATATCAACCCTATCTGAAAATTATGATATAGCTAGTTATGGTTAAGTATCGTATTTGGATATTATAGCGTCAAAGCTTGGAAAATATATAAGGAACAATTAAAATACGTAAATTTAGTATTACTTATATTTAGGTATTTTAATTCTTCCTTATATCTTTTCCAAACTACTCCAAATTTAGTAATTTAGAGTAGTTTGGAAAGCAGCTAGTGCTGCAGGTTTTATTTGTTACCTATAGTTGTAATGCCTTTGACTAAAACTTGGCTTTTTTACAAATACAAATATTAATAAAATTGATTAAAAAAATGTTAAAAGACAAGCCAGCTGAGTTTCTTGACGGATCTTCTCAGTCGTGGTAGCGTTCCGATCCAGTTGTAGATTAAAGAAAAAATCAATGTCAAATGAAAATTTGTAAATACCCCCGTAGTCCTATACCTACAGAATAATTGATTTGATTTAATTTGCTTTTACACATCACTTTTATGTATTTAATCAAATTCAACACATATTACCGTTTCCGTTGCCTTTTTCTTCTTCTAATACATGAAAATTAAAGTAAAAACAGCAAATGAATATGAACTTCTATTCCCACTTCCTGATGGCTACTATGCGCTTTGTTAACCGCAGTCGAGCCCCAAGGCACAAGTCTACTGCTTAGTTTGGAGACCGTCGATAATTCTCCTTATTAGGTACCTAGTCAGTATAGTTACATACCACGGTGTTTAAATTCGTTTACTTTCGTTGACAATAAATATTATCTCTTATAATAGTGATGGATAACTGTTAAATGTTCGCATTGGTGCATGAGGCATGAGGGTAGACAAATTCAACAGCAATACAAAATTTATATTTTCCTAGTCCTATGTCCTACCTTAGAAATTTCAGTAATGCATCCACCGCTTTACTAGAACGGACTTACTAGAAGACAGCCATTTGATGACTAATATAGATGACTGCTCGCCAACTTCCACTAGTTGGAGAGGCACTTAAGATGAAGAAGATAGATGGACTGGACTCTGACTGCTTGAATGTAAATCTAACTTGATGCAAGTTTAAATATTTACATAGATAAGTTGAGCGATGGCAAATGTACAGAAGTACGAGACCAATAAAGGAAAAACTTGATCTCATTACGGTGTGCCATTTGATTTAAATCCATTAACAGTGATATCAGTAGGGCTATTATGTATCTCAGTTGCTAACAAAGTTTATTAAAATCGAAAAAAATGGTGGCTCTATGTCACTTTTGTCAGCTCCAGTCATCAACTTACTAACATTTTGCCATTTTTCAAGATTTCAATCAATGTTTGTTAGCAACTGAGATACTTAATAGCCCTGCAGCTGTTATGAATCTCAGTTGCTAATCTACGAAGAAATAATTTCTTCGTAAATTTGCTAACAAATGTTGATTGAAATCTAAACAAGTACGATTTGAAAAATTTAATACCGACTTTCATTCTATTCAGTTATTGGAGTGTAACTCAAAAACTACTGGACCAAATTTCATGAAATTTGAATGGGCCCACAAGAATGGAAGCACCAGCTTTCAAACAAAAAAGAATTTTGAGAATGGTTCACCCAGTCGAAAGTTATGAGGTAACAGACATAAAAAAATACAGTCGAATTGAGAACCTCCTCCTTTTTTAGTCGGTAGAAAAATGGTGACTCTATGTCACTTTAGTCACGTCCAAGTAATTTATACTAACAATGTTGCTTACAGGAGTTGTCAAAACTAACACAGAGCCGCCATTTTTCAAGATTTAACTAATTGTTATTTTTATCATTGTAAAATATGAACTTCTACAATTTCAATATCTTTTTTTTAAAGAATTTCGTTTATTCTCAGACATTATATTCAAATATGAAACGTGCTAGAACTTCAAACATACATATAGTGCAGGATAATAATGTAAAACATAGTTTATTCTGTTTATATCACGTATTAGTAATGAACCGTTTTGAAACAATCGGTATTTGTAGTGGTTGCGAAAAACAAGCGAAATCCGCCATTTTGATTTTGAGTTAAAGTATTTTGAAAGTTCATGAGTAAGAAATCAAAATTAATTAGCATCTGAGATACATAATAGCCCTGCAGACCTAAGTTCGTTATGTACTAGCAAATCCAGCAATACACATGTAGGTACAGGATGTGATTCAACAAAATCTACGCACGCAGGCAATTCCAAGGTTTTATTGTACAAGAATGCCGCGCGTTGTGATATACCAACATTCCTTTATTTACTATAAGTAATATACGTAGGTATATTGTTTCTGTACTTATACGAGAAGGATGTTATCTTGATAACAATGTTTATATACATGCACGCACTGTTCAGATAGCTGAGAAAACAAACTCTTGAAGTTGTGAAACTATTCCTACAACTCATTGAAGTAACACCTAAAAGATATGGAACTGATCACGAAGAGTGGCATGCAATAATGATAACTGCTGTAAGCGGGTGCCTTCGTTTGGAATAAGGTTAGCCTTCGGGTATACTCGTAGAATCTAGATGAAATGTAGCCTATGTGTTTATCCCGGGTACAGACCATCTCCACTACAAATCCATTTTGTGGTAGTGCCACGCTGCAACCCCACAGCCGAATGGGACGGCACGACCGGGGAAATACCACACTCCCACATAACACCGACGTGGAGTAACATAGCTTGCTATTACGTTTCGTTGGTTTGTGGGAGGTTCCGGAGACCTGTTTCCCCCCTTCCCCGTTCTCCCTCTTCTTCCCCCTCCAACTCCACCCTCACCCCTTTTATCTCTTCCTTCCTATCATTCTTCCTCAAAGGTCGGCAACGCATTCTTGACACCTCTGGTATTTCGGATGTCCGTGGGCGACGGTATCACTTACCATCAGGTGAGCCGCTTGCTCTTTTGCCAACCTATCCCATTAAAAAAATTCATTCAAATATTTATTATTAACTATTAGATAGTTAATGCATAGTAATAATATAAATCGAAAATTATATCCGACAGCTAATAGATCTACCGACTGACAAGGTGGAGACGACCTGATAAATAAAAGGAGCAGGACGACGTTGGATGCAAACCACTTCTAACCGGTCCCTCAGGAAGTTAGTGGAGGAGCCAATGTTCAGCAAACGACTTAGCATCGGCTGAGATGCTGATGGAGGTCTATAGAGCGCCCATTTATTTGTATCGATTTATATTATGTCTATGTATGACAAATACAATATTACGTGAGCATTTGTTTTTTATCTACATCATATTTTTCATGTCGGATACGGGTTTGAATCCCGTCGGCGAATGTGAATTTTTCTGTAAAAATTTGCAATGTTTGGTATCGCTAAGGCTTTAGTGCTAAGATCATATACTTAATATATAGTAACGTTAGTAACAAGACGAGTTGGCATCGAATGTTTGTCTCCATATACCTACACAAAATATTAAATATTTTTTAATTATGGGTTTTTCTCAATGAACTGCTTATTTCCCTCGAAAGGACTTTTCCACATGTAGGTCTGACCGGGCGACTCTGGATGATTCCTCAAATAGGGGTGCAGACACACCACACCTCGTGTATTCACAATTGCTTATTCCTCAATAGCTCATTGCTTCAATATTAGGGTTAAGAATTAGAATGGCTCTTAGAACCCAGCCTCACCATTTCCCTGTGTAGACACGGACTCCCCATTATAATATGTTTGTCTGTCTGTCTGTTTGTTCCGGCTAATCCCCTGTTTCGATTAGCTGGACCGATTTAGACGAATTTCATTGGTTCACTGGCAGATAGCCGATCTTATAATGAGTAACTACAAAAAAAGAATGAGGGTAGATAATACATAAGTAGTAAGAAGTATCGAGCAAAAAAATTTAAACCTATTATTGGTGGCACTATACTAGACAACAAGTTCATTATGCACCTACTACCAATTCACATCTATGTACAGGATGTAACTCAACAAAATTTATGCACGCAGGCAAGCCACCCAAGGTACTTAGGCCAGGTAGGCCACGCAAGCTTAAGCGAAACTGCGGACTGGCCATTATAAATAAATTAAATAAACAATAAACCACAGCGGTCGTAAATATATAATATATAACATACTAAGAGGAAATGTGTGACCATTATCTTTAAAATAACTCTTTAGCCACGCCACAGATTAAACAACAGCTACTATGTAACAGACATGACTTGTGTTATCAATACAATTGATTTAAGTTGTTCAATATAACTGTCTAAGGAAATATACGAGTTGTCACCCACCAGACCGTATTGGTGACAAGTGGTCAACTGAAGATAAAGATGTATTTATAACTTTACACTGTAGTAAACAAGAATAATACTTGGCTCTCTGCGAATGACGTATGTTCACTTATAAGTTCTTGTAAAATTTAAAGGAATCACATTGGATATAAGACTTAAGTTATTGGAAACTTTTGTATTTTGGTCAAAGTTTTTACAGAATTACATGCGTGAAAGAAGCGTTCGTAGCGGAGCTCGACTTGGGGATGAACAAGTTAAGCAACACTTGCTGCGATCAGGACTTGGATGGGTGACCGCTAATGGCATTATTCAACTGAGCGCTTCCGTGCTTCGTAGGGCACGTTAAGCCGTCGGTCCCGGTTGTTTGTCTTAGGACAACAGTCGTTAGGCTATGTCAAAGGCCTTCGGGCGGCCTGAAAACTTCGACATGGGCCCTTGTGGTGGATTATGGCCTAACTCCGCTCTCTGAGAGAAAGGCTCAAGTCCCAGCCACTGCAAAACAAGCAACAAAATGGGCTGATTATGATGCGTAAAATGATGTTAAGACTTTTATAGATTCAATGTAACCTGCATTTTCAGGGCGTGCAATGTCTTATCTATCTGCGTCTTATATCTTTCATATGACATTAATTAAATGTCAAATTAAAGATATAGAAAGTTAAATTAAAATTCCTTTAACAGATCCCCTGCGAAGGGGATTTCTCGACTTTTAGTCCAAAAATCCCCTGCGCGTCGTTTTCTGGGGTCGGAAGTGGATAATTGTACAAAAAGTCTATAAATCCCCTTAACCATTCAATTAAACAAAAAGACCAGCTATCCCCTTAACCAGTTATTTGCAATAAAATTAAAAATAAATACAATGAATAAGGTAATCACAAAAACGTTATTATTTTAATAAAATGAATCCAAACCAACAATTTTCACCAGGATATTTGCACTATATTTTTATTATAAAATCTTTCATATCACTGTCATCATCATCATCAGCAAGTATCAATCCACTGCTGGTCAAATGCCTCTCCTAATGCACGCCACTGAGCCCGATCTTTTCGGCTATGTGAGCAAAATAAAATTTAATTTTATTTAATTATAATCCATGATATATTTGTACATGCACATTGTAATTTTGACGAGAAAATTTTATTTTTTATAAGAATTTTATTAATTAGTAAGGAATATTACTTACAACACAATTATCGTTCATAAATTTATTTATTTTATAATGATAATGATTTTATAACACCATTTCTGATACAGATTATAATGTAGCTACTGGATACCAGCCGGATTTTATTTTTTATGAGTGTAAGTCACTTTATTTCCGCCGCCCCGTGTAAATCTCTAAAATTATAATTTTCCATTGCGATCGAAAGCTTGTGAGTTCAATCCCCATCCATTGAACTAATGACGTGAGCCCACGCTAGGCACAAGCATAGTTAGCTTAGTTCTTCTTTTTTATTAAAGAAAAAAAAAGTAGGATGGCACAAAAGGCGTTTATTTAAACAAATGAATTAGTCGTTTAGAAAGAGGGTAAAAAAACATGAGTTTTTTACGGGACTTTATAGTAACCAAATCATTTATAATATCATTATTGTTTATGGTGTTCATTATCTGCTTCTATTTAAAGAAGAGCTAAATAATTCAACTTTCAATCCATTGTTTATAGCGATGATGACTAAAAGATAATCGACTAATCGACTACATTCCTGTCGAAAAATGCCAAATAAATAAATATTAAATAGCCATACAACAAATGTGTGTTTTTCTTATTTTGATGCTCAATATTAATAACGGTAACAGGTGTAGACACCTTAAATTATCAACAAGTAGACACTTTAAATGTTCACAGAATATGTAGTTGTATATTACCTTTCAAAATAAATATTTTTATTCATTTAACAAACTTAATTTGTAATAAATTTTTACTCGATCGATAAAATATAAAGGCCACTTGGCCGGTTTTTTTGCACACCGTACTTGAGCGCCTAAATGACGTCACATGGTCAAGCGTCTAGTTAATGTGACCGCGTTGTTACAAAAAATGGCGAAAATTTTTATTTAAAAAAAAAATGGAACCGACTACAACATTCAAAAGTGTCAATTAAATTGTCGAAGTCGATACGCGCACAATATTGTGATAATAGGTTCTTGTGAACTATCATGGTACCGACGTCGGTTCCATAATATGGAAAAATAAATTAGCAAAAAAATCCAACTGGCATTTAGTCTTCATCTTTGCATTTTATTCAACTGGTTTGAAACGCTAAAGGACCCAGTCGTTGTCACAGATTACTACATAATACTCTTAAATATAATAACTGTTCAAATTATTCGCATTTCGTAGGAGGAACCGTTGAAACAAGTTCTTAAAATTATTCAGGTCAATACGGATAAATGTTTCCTGATACATACAATTATAATGTATACACATTACGTGACTTCACTATTATGTTTTTTTTTATGGGAAAGGTTGGCAAACGAGCAAGCGGCTCACCTGATGGTAAGTGATACCGTCGCCCACGGACATCCGCAATACCAGAGGTCTCGAGGATGCGTTGCCGACCTTTGAGGAAGGATGGTAGGAAGGAAGAGATAAAAGGGGTGAGGGTGGCTGCGGAGGGTGAAGGAGGAGGAGAATAGGGAATCGGGCCTCCAGAACCTCCCACAAACCGACGAAACGCAATAGCAAGCTATGTTACTCCAAGTCGGTGTTATGTGGGAGTGTGGTACTTCCCCGGTCGTGCCGGCCCATTCGGCTGTGGGGTTACAGCGTGGCATTACCACCAAATGTATGTATGTAGTTCTAAAATAGTGCGAACATGTAAAAATGTATGTCAAGATACAACTTTAACAAGTGGTTCCCAAAATACAAATAGTATACCATCAACTATAGACAAACCAAAAATTGTAATATTTAGTGATGAAATTGGCAAAGACATGGGTCACTTATTGTCGAATACATCCAAGGGACATAATGTAATAAATTACTGTACACCTGGTCTATCATATCAGGAAATTATGACTAGAATTTTAACTTATAGCTTTAGCCCCAACACAACATTATTAATTTTAATAGGAAATAGGGGGAATGTAAACAAAAAACAAATAATTGATTTTAACAACCGTCTATCTAATCTTACAGTAGATAATGTCATAATGTTTACATTTCCCTATAGTAATAGTTTGCCACAGGTGGAAAATGATATTAGATATAAGCTTAATTTAACATTATACACTATATGTAATAATAATTTTTATGGAAATAAATTTAATTTAATTGATATTAATAATTATATAAAAAAATTCTTCTTGACAAAACATAATTACTATCTTTCTAATTATTATAGAAGACAGATAGCTGTGTCGCTATCATATTTATTTGATATTGCAGCCAAAAATTTGGCTAACAAGGTTGCTTCTATTGAGCAATCCAATAGTATTGACAATGCTTCTATTGAGCAATTTGACATTTTTAATTCAGCCAATTGCTTGGCTACTAATGACATTGTACATAATTTAAATTAGTGCCTAAGACAATAGAGACAACCTCTTGCATTAAATCAATCAATATTGTTCATCAGAACATTCAAGGTATGATGGGCAAAGAGTTGGAACTGGAATTGTTTATAGATGATAGCAAAATAAATATTCTTTGTATTACTGAACACTGGCTTAAAAAGAACCAACTCTTATTTAATTTTAATAATCATCAAGTTGCTAGCTCCTTCAACAGAGAAAAATCTATACGTGGTGGCTCTTTCATTATTACAAATAAAAATATAAAACTCAAAGAACGTAAAGACATTGTGAGCCTATCTGTTGAACGAGTAATAGAAATGTCCTGTATTGAGTTTGAGCAGTTCCTTGTTCTATGTGTATACAGACCTCCATGCTCACCATAATATGATGATTTTGAAAAGTGCATGGAGGAAACATTAACTAAGCTATCTAATACAAATAAATCAATGATTATCTGTGGAGACTTTAATATTAATTTGCTAGAAAATAATCAGGTAGTGGATAAATTTTTGTTACTGTTTAAATCTTATAATATGTACAATATTTTCTTGGAACCTACTAGGATAACAGCCACAAGTTCCACCTGCATAGACAATATATTTACTAATCTCAAACCTATTAAAAATTTCATTATAAATAATCTAGAATCAGACCACTGTGGTCAAATAGCAGTGTTTCCAAGAAAAACTAACAAACCCCAAAGCAAATATGTTACCTTTGTTCCAATAAATGCAAGCCGCCTAGAATTGTTAAGAAGTAACATATCCCGGAAAGTGCCAGAGTTGCCCAGTCACAATGACCCAAATATATCATATAACTCACTGTTCCATCTTATCAGTGATGAATTTGGCAAAGTGTTTGTACCAAAAACAATATGTAATATTAATTATTAATTGGTAATCGTGCTAGGTTTAGTGAATGGGCAACTCCAGGAATTTATAAAAGTAGGCAAAAGTTATATGAATTGTACTATGAAAAATCGTATAATCATAATCCTGTATTTTTGGAATATGTCAAACGTTATTATAAGTTATTTAAACGAGCCTGTTCCTCAGCTAAATCTATTTATTTAAGAAATAAGATCAAAAACTCTGTTAATAAAATAAAAATGACGTGGAACATTATAAACAGTGAAACTGGTAGGAATACAGTGCGTAATCGAGACTTTCATTTAAAAATTAATAATAAAGATGTAAGAACAGATTTGTAGGTAGCGGCTGAGTTTGAGAATTTCTTCACTAATATTCCTTCTTTAACAACCAAAACTCTAAAATCTTCCTCCATCTCTGCTGAGATCTTACTTAAACAAAGTGTAACTGAATGTGACACAACTTTTAAATTTTCAATAGTTAATTGCAAAGATATAGTAAGCAGTTTCAAAAGTCTAGAAGCAAAAAAAACGGCAGACCTATGGGGTCTTTCTGTGAAGACCGTTTCTTCAATTATAGATGTCATTGCACCCAATCTAGCAGCTGTGTTTAATAGTTGTGTTGCAAGTGGTGTATTTCCTGACCTAATGAAGCACAGTAAAGTGGTTCCTTTATGCAAATCTGGTAGTACTACTGATCCAACAAATTTTCGGCCTATTTCTGTACTACCTACGCTAAGTAAGATTTTCGAAAAAATTATATTACATCAATTAGAAACTCATTTTAGTGCAAACAAAATTTTCCATAAGAATCAATTTGGGTTCACAAGGAATCGCTCTACTATAGACGCAGGTATAGAACTTATAAAAGATGTGTTTGATGCCTGGAACTCTCAAGATGCCTTAGGTGTTTTTTGTGACTTATCTAAGGCATTTGACTGTGTCCGACATGATATACTTGTCAGGAAATTACAACACTACGGTATTAGGAACATGGCTCTCAACCTTTTGACTTCATATTTAAATGATAGAATTCAAAGGGTTGACATAAATGGTAAAAAATCGCCCGGCTCTATAATCTCAATGGGCGTTCCACAAGGTTCAATACTAGGGCCGTTCTTGTTTTTAATCTATATTAATGACTTACCTTATTATGTAGAGAAGAATCACGAGATTGTATTGTTTGCAGATGACACTTCACTGTTATTTAAAATTAAAAGGCAGTTATTAAACTATGACGATGTTAACAATGCATTAGCTAAAGTTGTGAATTGGTTCAATACAAATAATCTTCTCCTCAATGAGAAGAAAACTAATTGTATAAAGTTCTCGACACCAAATGTGAGACAAGTAGAATCCAATATACAATTGAATGGAACAGGGTTGGACCTTGTGGAGTCAATGGTCTTTTTAGGAATTACTATAGACGCTAAATTGCAATGGGGTCCCCACATAAAAAAAATGTCTAGTAAGCTCAGTTCAGCGGCTTATGATGTTAAAAAAATTAGACTATTAACTGATGTAGACACAGCTAGAATAGTTTATTTTAGTTATTTCCATAGCGTTATGACTTATGGCATACTGCTCTGGGGATGTTCTGCAGATATTAATTCCATTTTTATACTGTAAAAACGGGCTATACGAGCGATCTATAGTTTAGCTCCCAGAGTTTCCCTTAAACAGAAGTTTAAAGACATAAACATTCTAACTGTTGTCTCTCAGTTTATCTATGAAAATCTAATGTATGTAAAGAAAAACATTGGCAGTTTTGATAAAAGGAGTGATGCTCATTCCATAAACACGCGCAAGAAGCACATGCTATCCGTACATGTAACGCGTCTCCACAGAATAAGTCATTCTTTTATGGGACAATATATACGATTCTATAATAAAGTTCCCAATGTTATCCGAGATTTGCCTATTAATAAGTTTAAAATTACTATTAAAACTAAACTCTGTCAAAAAGGTTATTACAAAATTTCGGATTACTTGGAGGATAAAACAGCTTGGGACTGATCACTCCAGGATCTATCTACTCGTGTACTAAGATGTCAAAGTGTAGCGTGTCTTGCCCTACTGATACCATTATTATGTTCTCTTTTGTAAGGCAACACACTGGAGCTAATATTTGTAGTACCTAAGTAAAAACATTGTAAAAACATCTATATAAAAAGAATGGCCCCGAGTTTCTTGCCGCTTCTTCTCGGTTGGCTCTATGTATTTTGGAACGCGGCGGTAGGCTTTAAAGTACATTATAATGAAAAATTGACGTTCATAAGTGCTTCTTTGATGCCTTAATTGAATAAATGATTTTGACTTTGACTTTGACTTTGAAAACTTGTGTTTGTAGAAAATGAATGTTTTGTAGAAACGTAAGATCTGCTCTGAAAATGTTTCTGTAAAAGTTGTGCCTGCACGCATTGAACAAAATGCCCGCAGAGACATTTTTCCGCGGCAAAAAGTAGCCTGTGTTTTAATCCTGAATCTGCTATCTCAATTCCGACTTTGAATCAAAGACATAGGCCTTTACATGAAGTAACAAATAATGGTGATCACACTCACAAACTTTCTTAGGTCTACACTTATCTATAAATAAACATATCTATAAATAAACAAATCTATTAATAAATATATTACAATATAGATATATTTTATGTCGTCTCATTTACTCATTATAACCTGTATTTTATATTAAAAACTGTTTTGAGACTGAACAGCAACACGGAAAATTTGAAAAATTAAAAATAAAATGATGTAATGACACAGAAGACGACAACGAAAAAAAGAATTGATTCTTGGGAGACAGATTCCGATGAAGATATAGTAATTGTTTAGATATAAGTAGTCTGATTAACCCAGAGAGTGGTAAAAAATCTTAGGATTGACCCGTCCCGTGTCTAGTGTTTTTCGGTTTATTTCCAAGCTACGCATAAAAGTTCAAATAAAAAATACTACACTTGAATACTTGGACCAACTAAAAGCAAGTTTATACCCGTAGAGTGCATTTGATCTGATAAAATAAGTTACAAACTCGAGGTCTAAAAATGTGTATACAATTTGTGCATGCGCGGCATGGCTTAGCACTTTTTTAAACATACACATGGTGTACGCGTCAAGAGAGAATAAATGGTTTTTGAGGAGAGATTAAGAGAGGAGATGAACAAATGAGATGGAGCAAAGCGGAAACTTCTATTAAAATAAAGATTTTATATTCACTTGGGTTCCTATTTGGGTGTCGAGCGAAGCAAACCGAGGGTATTGATTTGGTGAATACTCGCAGGCATTCAGTGGAGTCCCAATTCAGAACAAGACATTGATGATATCCCACGCGCTCTTAATCCAGAACTCAACCATCCCTCAGAGTCAGAAGGTGACCAGAACCTTTATGAGTGTAACGTGCTGAACGAACTAACCTTTCTTCTTCTGACTTATAGTGAAATGTGATTCGGCCAGGTCATGTATTTCTATTATTATATTCATAATTGTAATGTTCCTTTTCTACCGACTTCCAAAAAGGAGGAGGTACTCCATTTTATACCTCATAACTTTCGATAGGGTGAACCGATTCTCAAAATTCTTTTTGAGTTACACACCGATAATGGAATAGAACGGAAGTCGGTATTAAATTATTTAAATTGTACTTGTTATTAAAATTAGCTAGAAAGGCCTACTAGGGATGATCACCATTCTTGTTAGTGTAGCTGTAGGTATACTGTTATATATATATATAGAACCCCTATTTCATCTCAGGCCTAGACAAAATTAAACAGGCGTGATTCCGCACACGCTACAGACAAAAACGTGTCTACGAACCTGTCAACGCTATACATTTTAAAGTTGTCGTTTGGCGTTAACGATAACAGAAACATCTTTTGTCTAGGCCTGCAGCCGTGCGATTCTCTAAAGGGGGATCCCAATAATCTATCTATCCACAGTTTACCTTACGAACGATAGAAATTTGACATAACGTCCATACAAATAGTGTCAGATATCTATCTCTAGTAAGGTAAACCGACGATAGATAGATTATTGGGATCGGCCGTAAGAGCAAACAGCGTTGCATCTTTGACAACGTCCGTGAAACAAATGAAGAGGATGACAAGAAACGTTGGAAAAGCAACCTTATGTACAAGGGCGATATCTCATAAAATATTTGACATCGGTGATTACAGAATCACACGACTGGTCACATAACTTGAGAACGGATGAAGCATTGCATGTAGGGTTCTGAGCTCTTGTAGTTAAAGAATTCTGAATGTCCCTAGACTGTTATAGGCAAGCGTAACGCTCAACATCTGGCGAGTGACCTACACGTCTCGTCGCCGATGGATATAAAACAAATACCCACGGCACTAACAGCTGATAGTGCATGGAGGAATAAAAATGCCCTTATTCACTACTATGGTTGGTAGTGCAGCGGGGAACGACTGAAAAATCAATACAATTATTGAATCATAGGAGGGATTGAAAACAAAATTATAATTGCAATTAGAACCTTAATACAACCGTTAATACAATAAAAGATTACAAACAGTCGACATTGTCTTAACAAATATTATACTTTCAGAATGATAGAATAGAAAGTACTTGAGAACTACTTTTGCATTGAAACGCCTTTCGCGTGAGGTGATTCACGACTCCATTGTAATTTCCGAGAAATAAAACTTCCTCAAGCATGGATTGGCTTATAGTTACTATGTAAGCAACTGGCTAGAATAAATAGTATTAGATAGCTTACTGAGGCCTACGGTTTAACCCTTTGCATCCCTATGTAGCGTAGAATGTTATATCTTTAAACTTCTGTCTAAGGTACACTCTGGGAGCTAAACTGTAAATAGCTCGTATAGCCCTTCTTTGCAGTATAAAAATAGAATTAAGACCTGCAGAACTTCCCCAGAGCAGTATGCCATAAGTCATAACGCTATGGAAATAACTAAAATAAACTATTCTAGCTGTGTCTATATCAGTTTAGTTTAGTATTATTTAGCAGCATAAGCCGCCGAACTGAGTCTACTAAACAATTTTTTAATGTGGACCCAATCAGGGATCGTAACAGCGTGGTGATGGAGGCCCTTCTTCAGCGCAAAGTGGGCAACGTGGGCTCACAATCAATGTACTATAATCCATTTGCTGTAATATATGTAGTTTTTCGAATTGTATGTAAGCTAGCGTTAAAAAATCATAACTGACAAAGAGATGGTGCGGGCATCCAGAGCAGACATGCTCGCGGAAATGTGTTGGCAAGCGGTGGCGTGTGTGGCGGGTCGCCATCTTCCCTCAGAAATGGTTGAGGAAGGCGATGGCTGGCACATGCGTCAACTCATGAACGGGTGCTGTTTGCGGGCACTGGTCTGCTGTGAATGCTTGCACCAACTCAGAATAAAATGTATCAATAACTTTAAGTGTATTATGTTATATGTATGTTGTATGAGAAAAAAAAATGATATGTTCCTCATGTATGTATTTTGTTGTATGTTATAAATTTATAAGTAAGTTGTCAAAAATCTGTAGGTTAAAAAAGGCACGGACCCTGGAGTCTGTGGAGCGTAGTTTTATTAATAAATAAAAAAAAAAAAAGTGGACCCCATTGCAATTTAGCGTCTATAGTAATTCCTAAAATATAGTATTATATTAAACAATCAACAAAAACAAATTATCAACAAAAAGGGCGTAAGAACATAAAAATGCACTTGGAAACGTGTCGCGTAGTACACTGACGGATAAATAAGACATGTGTCATCAAATCAAGATGGCGTCTCACCAGTGTTGCAAAATTGAAAAATTAAATTCGTTAAATTTGCCATCTAAAAATATACATAGTAATAATTCCTGTTATTAATTGAGCTGAAAAGTTATTAAAAATGTATAATAAGAAAATGTACTGCACGAAGGTACGCAACGTGTAAAACGCGCAATGTATGACGTCAGGATTGAGTCGTGTGACGGAAACTGTATACATGATGTCACCGAAGTTGAAACAGCTGGTAATGATAACATTGCAATGCGTACAAACCTTTTATAAACAAAGTAATCGCGATACAATTGTGCGATCATGGGAAAGTTAGTTCTAGGTCTCAGGATGGACAATGCATTGTAGTTTGTAGCTTTATACGGCTGCGCTTCGCGGTTTCACCCGCGCGCTGATGGATGATGATGATGAGGAATGAAATATAGCGTAATATATATCTCCTCTCTATACTGGTGAAAGAATTTTTTGAACCGGTTATTTGTTTTTGCGTTTATCCGTTACAAACAAATTATCAACTTTCCTCTTTAAAGAGCAGGTAGATAAGGATTAACACCAAGGTAGGTACGAATAATGTGGCCTATAGTTTGTACCGGCGTTAATATTGCATATTTTAACACGGAAAAGTAGTTATTGTTACATAACTGTAATAGCAAGGCATACAGTATTGCAGACTTAACTAGATATTGATGTTTTCTATAAAACTGCAGTACATCACTTTGCTCTATTATCAATAGTTTCAGCAGTGTATATAAGGATTTTTAGGCGTTACTATTGCATATTTTTAAAATGAAAAAGTAGTTATTGTGACCTATATATATCTACTTATACTAATATGTATTATAAAGTGAAAAGATTTGTATGTAAGTAAGTTTGTAACGAATTGGCTCAAAAAGTACTGGGCCGATTTCAAAAATTCTTTCACATTGGAAAGCTACATTCACCCTGAGTAACATAGGCTATATATGAACGCGCGGGTGAAACCGCGGAGAGCAACTAGCCTGTAATAGTCAGGGATACAGTATTGCAGACTTTACTAGATATTGATGTTTTCTATAAAACTGTAGTACATCACTTTGCTCTATTGTCAATAGTTTCCGCAGCGTACGCGATATAAAGATATTTTTTTCACACCTTGGGTTACATTATCGAAGTTTTCATACGGAACCCTAACTTTTAGAAATCATTGTACAGCTTGTGATACTCAGTGATAATGTTGCTTTCTAGCGGCAAAAGAAGTTTTGAAATCAGTACAGTAGTTTTTAAATTTATTCGTTACATACAACAAGTACAATTTGAAAAATTTAATACCGACTTCCATTCTATTCAGTTATTGGAGTGTATCTCTAGAACTACGAAACCGAATTTGATGAAACTTAAATGGGACCACACGGGAAGCACCACATTTCAAAAAAATAATTTTATATATATTTTATTATGCGGTGACAAACATAAAAAATACAGTCGAATTGAGTACCTCCTTCTTTTTTGGAAGTCGGTAGAAAATACAAATGTTTCCTCATTATAATATTCAGTAAGTATAGACACTTGCACTGTACTTTGACAAAACTTATTGGTACTTTAGCTATAAGTAAAAACTGGTCTTTTGGACTTGATGTAAGTAGTACTCATATATTCAGACTCAAAACACGCAGTGGACGTGAATGGAAGGGTGTATGTAATATGGTATTTTTTCATGCCAGCGAGTGAAATCTGAAGCTATTTGGCTAAACATTTTACCATACGTCGACTAGGATCTATCATAAACACACATAAGCTTTTATCTATAAGCTATGTTCAGCAGTGGACGTCCTATGGCTGAGATGATGATGATGACTTGAATAATTATGTCACTTGATGCACCATTATGTATTACATAACTATTTAACTTGACGAATAGCAAATGTACAAACACGTGAGTTCATTTATAAAGTAAACAAAGAAGTATTAAAAACTCAGTTTCAGTGATATTTTGACAGTTTTTTGGTAGCAAAATAATTATTTAATGTATTTTTGCTTTAAAAGAATAGATAGATTCATAGATATTCCACGCGGACCGAACCATGGGCCGCAACTGATTAAAATGAAAGTAAACCACTTCTTTATTCTTACTGTAGTGTTAATGGATAAATGATTATTGTTATTTATAAAGAAAACTAAGATAAACCTAAACATAATCAGACATAATGAATGTATCTATGCGTTATCAGCGCTAGTATGCAATACAATATAAATAAAGGTAACTGTGCGTTTACAAAAACATTTCTGTGTGCCCTAGAACCCAAAAAGAGCGTAAATAGGTAATAGTTGAATATGAATTTTGTAGCTATTAATATATTTACTTTATCGTCTCACTACAAAAACACTGGTTTAATTAATAATAATTAATAAAGCAGTACAAGTCCGTGAACAGCATCACAATTATTGTGATGCTGTTCACGGACTTGTACTGTTTTATAGCTAATTCAGCTCATAACAATAGGAAGTTTCAATTATAGTTTACTATTCTCGAATAATGTAAAATAAGCTTATAATGTAACTGCATACTTATATTTTTGTATATTATCATACTTATCTTTATTTTCATACCATATTGTATTCTAGCTTTTTGAATAATTTACACTGTTTGCACGTCAACAACTTAAACCTCATAACCTCATAACTTCTTTAAGAAATTTGTGGTCAACGAAGTTGGTCTCACACTTATTGTAATCTAGAATTTAAACATTTATATATAATTTACATTGTGAAACTGTTAGTTGGTCCTTAAAAATAAATTAAAAAAAATTAAAAAAAAAAAAAAACACCTTTATAAAACATTTCACTACGTGCCTACACTTTTAATACCCTACTATAAACTATAACACAGATTAATAGAGCCTTAGTCTAGTAGTGAGTCGCCTTATCATTATAGAATTTCTTCCTAGAACTTAACAAGGTCCTTTTTCCTTGCTATAATAATGCAAGCACCGATATAATTATATCATAATAAGTACTTATATAGTAATACTTACAGAAATATCCAGTGTGGAAGTTGAAGACATATCGATAGTAAATATTCCATCACTACTTTGCGTCGGCACAACCTTGCCAGTACGCTTGGGCACTTTAAAACAACCAACCATTTTGAAAGTTCTCACCATTTTTACTAATTTCACTTCACTAACAGCGCACGTTTCATTTAAAAACAACAATTTCGGAGTAAGAATGTCTGTTGACACGCGGCGTGCGCACGCGCAAAGCCAAGGCGCACGAATGACAGGTTGGTGATTAAGTTGGTACAAGTTTTTGCTATGACTCAGGCAGGTAAGTTCGCCGTTTTGTGTTTTTAGGATTCCGTTGTCTAGACTAGAAAATTTTATCGCCATGCAAGTGCCTGTCTTTTAGTTTGTCCTCTAAAAATTAGAATGTCCTCATGGTTCCAGTATACCAGTGTGTCTTTCTGTCTGTTAACAAAGAATAAGAGTTTTATAGTTTCATTTATATGATCACTAAGTGTTAAATTATCTCCATGTCCCATTGATTGCAATGAAACTTTATAGAATTACTAAATTCTGTAAATCCTATTTTTACATAAAGGATTGCGTTGTCTAGACTAGAAACTTTTATCGCTATACCAGTGTGTCTTTCTGTCTGTTAACTAAGAATAAGAGTTTTATAGTTTCATTTATATGATCACTAAGTGTTAAATTATCTCCATGTCCCAATGATGCAATAGAACTTTAAGGAATTAATCAATTTCTGAGAACCTCATTTTTATATGAAGGATTCCGTTGTCTAGACTAGAAACTTTTATCGCTATACCAGTGTGTCTTTCTGACTGTTAACTAAGAATAAGAGTTTTATAGTTTCATTTATATGATCACTAAGTGTTAAATTATCTCCATGTCCCAATGATGCAATAGAACTTTAAGGAATTAATCAATTTCTGAGAACCTCATTTTTATATGAAGGATTCCGTTGTCTAGACTAGAAACTTTTATCGCTATACCAGTGTGTCTTTCTGACTGTTAACTAAGAATAAGAGTTTTATAGTTTCATTTATATGATCACTAAGTGTTAAATTATCTCCATGTCCCAATGATTGCAATAGAACTTTAAGGAATTATTCAATTTCTGAGAACCTCATTTTTATATAAAGGATTCCGTTGTCTAGACTAGAAACTTTTATCGCTATGCCAATGTGTCTTTCTGTCTGTTGACTAAGAATAAGAATTTTGTGTTTTTTTTTATATGATCACTAAGTATTAAATTATCTCCATGTCCCATTGATTGCAATGGCACTTTAGGGAATTAATAATTTCTGAGAACCCTATTTTTACATAAATGATTCCGTTGTCTAGACTAGAAACTTTTATCGCTATACCAGTGTGTCTTTCTGTCTGTTAACTAACAATAAGAGTTTTGTAGTTTCATTTAAAGGTTTCATCATTTAATACCTTAGTAATGTATTAAATTATCTCAATGTCCCATTGATTGTAATGGAACTTTAAGCAAGAAGTAAATTTATGTGAAGCCTATTTTACAAAGGATTCAGTTGTAGACGCAATTATATAATATGATATCGACAACGCAATTATAACGTTAATCCCGTTTTATTATTGAGCATCTACAAGGCACGTGAGTTTATTTTATTTTTACGCATTTATACTAAGAAATTAAATGTAGTGAACCTGTGAATGTTCGAATAAAAGAAACTATCAAAAATTATACAAACTTAGGTAAAACTAAATAAAGAGAATACTTTTCTTACGTCATAATTAATAATAATATAATATTTATTCCATTCAAAAAGGGGTACACTGTGATATCATAAAAAAGCATGCAAAGTAAAAATAACATATTAATTGTTTAATTATTCAGCCATAACAGTTTTTTTACATATTTGGTACATTTGTACCAAAAACCTTGTAACACAAGCCCTCACGGTAGGATACCATGAGTCTGAAGGCTAGTTTACTTCTTGTGGTTCAATTATGTAAATAGTATTGTTATCTTGTTCCGCATAAGTCATAATCAAGTTACAATCATACACAAAAACACGGATTTAGGAAGCCCTTCCTTTTGGGTGGTTAAAAATATAACATGATTATCAAGAGATTAATTAAATAAGATATTGCGTAGTTCCCGTATTAACTTTTTCAATTAATTACTTTTAATTTATAATTTAATAAAATAATCAGTTTATATTTACTCAGTTTAATTACTATTAACTATATGTCATTCTGATTCTATTTCAAACACGATTAATTTACATTTTTTTTATGTTATTAGACGGTTTAACTTACGCGGTAGGTATGGTCGAATATCTCGACCGGTTTCGTGACCGTCCGGGCCACTTCTTCATGGAGTACGTGCGCACCCGGCTGCGTTCGCGCTAGTACATATAGTAACTAGTAATATACATTTAACCAAAATTATAGAGACACGTCATTTAAATAATAATTTATCATCATATACAATTTCTTTCTAGTAAATTAAACAATTATCTTTTGAACGTGGTAAGACTAATTGATTCTAGCAGTGATTTTAAAAAACGATTGTATAATCTAGGAGCCAATACAAACACACTATTATTATTACTATATATAATATTACTAGTATTTTATTGCAAATGCATGCTTGTTGTTAAGACGCGGTCCAACCCCAATTTTAAAATAATTTACGATGCTTTACGTAAGGTTGCAAATCGCTTGTTAGATTGGACGATGTAATGCGAAAATGTGTTAATTTTGTACGTTTTCTTTATATCTTTCGATATATACTAACACAATTAAAAAAATTGCTGGTTACTACTTTAGTACTATATGTTGGCTATGTATTACCTAAAAAATAATATAGTGTTATCGCTGAAAATTCTGAGAGTTTGGACGTGAAAGTTTACTTTTATGCACCTATTTAGGATTTTTTTCTGCTGAGAGCGAGTAATATTTATGAATTCTGTTCGGTTATTACTCTTTGCCTGTTCCTAAGTTTTATTTTCATAGATTATTATCGAACTGTTTCGTTACACTCGATGTTTAAAGATTCTGCTTTTTACTATTATCAGGGTACGACCGCGCCTTAATATGGTTACAGAACCCTATCTCGAGCGTGACTCCACGCACTTGACCGATTTTTAAAGCATCTCTAAATGGTTTACAGCCGTTTATTATCTGCATCTTTACACATAGTAACTGTTATGTTATCTGTGCTATGGATCTGTCGGTGCTTATTAACGATCATTGCTTTTTGTGCTGAATTCTCAGGAAGACCTTGACTTTTTGGGTTCTCACGATTAGCAGTATAATAGGATTGAACGTGTTCGACAGTTTATTATGTATTAAATAATAAACAGTCGGGATTAACAACGGAATTTTTTGAGACGTTGTGTATTTTATATCTGCAGAATGAAATATTATGTTAGTACTAAAGATCACAGAAATAAGGGAGAATGATATGAAAAGGAATATGAAAATGGGGCGGGGGGGTGTCGCAGCAATATGCCCAAAAACAGAACACATTGCTCGCGGCGGTTCGCAACTTTTGTGTTATGTGACTGAACGTCGGTCGCGATATTGCATGTAAACAGCTTAGAATTTATTTAAGCTAACAATACGATGAATCGCGGAATACGGCCGCTGCTTGCGACACCAGGGGCCTTACTATGAGCTCTTAAGGCGCGCTCGTACCCTGATTAAAGAAAAAGCAGAATTTTTAAACACCTAGTGTAACGAAACAGATCGATAGTATATTATGAAAAAAATATAAAGGTCAGAAAAGGAATAGGAAAAGAGTAATAACCGAATAGAATTAGTAAATATAACTCTCTTTCAGCAGAAAAAAATCTGAATAGGTCCACAAAAATAAACTTTCACGTCAAAACTCTCAGAATTTTCAGCGATAACACTATATTTTTTTTAGGTAATACTTAGCCAACGTATAGTTCTAAAGTTATAACCAGCAGTTTTTTCAATTGTGTTAGTATATATCGAAAAATATAAAGAAAACGTAGAAAATTAACGCATTTTCGCAATACATCGTCAAATCTAACACGCGATTTTCAACCTTACGTAAAGTATCGTAAATTATTTTAAAATTGGGGTTGGACCGCGTCTTAAAGCAAGACTTCTAGAAAACTGCCCGGCTTATTCGTACCATGACAACGTTAAAGCAGGCCTGCCCTGGCCTACTATGCAAGAACCGCTGAAAAACCGTTCACTTATTTTTTTGTATAGACTCTCGTTAACATGACGCTCTGAACCCACCCACTTTATCAGTTTTCCGGCCTCTAGGCGTCTGCAGTGTTGGTTATAGTAAATTGTTAGAATGCCAGAGAAAATATTATCCGTTCACCTTTGCGAAAATAATGTTCAAACAGTTCAACTAAAGAAGCGTCATGGTATCATTTCAATCAAAACTGTTAATGACAGATTTAAGACTGCACGGAACTTGCATGGTTTTTATGAAACTGATAGCTGTAAGGCCCTAGGTTTAGTACTCAGCGCACGGGATTGGCATCTCTCTAGATCTCTATGACGTCAACGATACGATTAAATTAAACTTACGCACTTTTACTTACGCCCATGTTCGTTAGTCTCGCTTAAAGGCAAAAACGAGCAGTTTAAATTATTCTTATTCTTTGTTCACTGTGATACAAGGGTGGTTTAGAAATAAAAAAACAACATCATCCATCACCACGCAGGTAGAACCTCGGGGCGCAGTTAGTATCGCATTAAAACAAGTCATTTACAAACTAACTTACGTCAAAACTTTACGGTGCCCATGAATGACGCTGACATCACCAAACGCTGGGAAAGGGGTTTCCCTCTGAAGCATGGTTTTCTGGGCACATGTAATTTATTCTTTAGCTGTATATAGAAGTGTTTGCCTTACATTAGCGCTGCCAGGATTTTATTGGGTAAGTGGAGGCCAGTCCAAATTAAGATCAACCCAGGCCTACCCTGACGAGATGGTGAATGCTAGCGCGAACCCGTCTCCCCCATCTTGGCGGAGGGCTGCTCACAGTGGGTCTGAGCCCCACAAACCACACGCCACAGGGGGGATGGAAGGAGTAATTAACCCTAATAAAAAATAAAGAAAAAAAACCAGGCCAAATTACTCATCTCCATCCACTTCTACAACTGCGGTGCGAGCATGGATTATGGAAAGAATAAAATAATCGGCCTAAAGACAGCCCGTGAATACCGTGATATAACTATCGCAGCTAGATCCATACTAGAGACAAGGTAAGATATAATAGTTATATGATTATTAATGGGATATTTACCGTGGTAAGGTTGTGGAATGGGCTCCCGATATTTCGGCGCAGTTACATGCACCATGTTCACGGGAAGACTGAACAACCGTGATAGTTTAAAACAAGGTAAGATATAGCTGACAAAAGTCAGATTATCGACTCGACAAGTTTATCGTGAGAGTCATGTTCGCACCACTGAGGCGGCTGAGTTTTAAGAGCACCTCTTTTTGAATGAGTTCGTCCGGGGAATAACTGCTACCATACCTACTTTTACCATGAAGTAACAATGTTCGCACTACTGTGTTATGATTTGATGGGTGCCGGTGAAATTACAGGCACATGAGACTTAACAACTTAATGTCTAAGGTCACGGGAGCAGTGCACTTCGTCACTTGTTACGGAAAGCATCTGCCGCGATTCTCTAATGATTCGTCGACGAGCTCACCGATGTCAAATACTTTATGAGATATCTTCCTTGTACACAAGGTTGTTTTTCCAACGTTTCTTGTCATCTCGTCATTTGTTTCACGGATGTTGTCAAAGATGCAACGATGTTTGCTCTTAGAGAATAGCACGGCTGTTCTAGACAGCATAATATTGACTGGATTTAATAACTCCAGACCGTGTTTTTCTTCGGTGGACACCAGATTAACTGAGGGAGTCCGTACCCACTCATGTACCTGAGTGCATAAGCTACGCCAAGTGCATAACCTACTCGTATAATATGTACCTAATAAATAAATTACTATTTGCATTCAGATCAGCAGTGAAAGTTCCAATCGTTGCGCAAATCCAGGACAATGACTCCAAACGTTTAGCCTCCGCTCTGAACAATGACTCAGTAAGTAGGCGAAGTAAGATTTGGAAGGCATAGATTAACGACCAGTTTCTAAGAATTTGTCTATTGTCAGTTTTGACCTCGATATTTGTTTTTGAGTCTCTTCTGGCTGAGTGCCATCTGCGCTCGCCACCCGTCCGATGACGCTGTAAATGCCGGTAGAGGCAAACAGCATTAGTCCGTTTTTTAAAAAAAAACGCCCAGGTATTTCTGCGCTCACTATACTATCACACCACTGTACTCACTGCGCTTGATTTATTTATTTATTTATAATCACCAACACAATGCATAACGATTCAAAATACTAATACATGTATATCCACACAGAGCTAAATGTCATCATAATTTTAAGTTGATTGAAATTACTAAACACAGTAATTTCAATCGGGAAGATGGTTTTAGATTGTCAAGCACATGGAACCCCGTGTTAAACTCAATAAAGGACAATAAACCCTAATATGGACTCGGAAAAACGTACTGACACAGTGAACGTGTGAATTACGATCGAGTTCCAATAGTGCACGTAGCAAAAGACAGAGAAAGAGGGTAGACAGATATGTCTGCTCTTAATGTTTCATCCACCCATCCGCATTCTCCAGTCGTCCCGCGATCATGGCGGTTGCAACAGCGTCGAAATATCGGGAACTCAATTAAATAATTACCACGGTTTTCATCCCGTAAGTAGCAATATGTTTATTAATTATAAGTGATAACTGCATGCAATAAATATTACAGTGAAATTCTAAAATCCTAGTTAAATACAATCAGTAAAATTGGTTTGTTTCGAAATTCTACATAAAAATCTGTGATCTTATTATATTAAACATAATTTAAAATATTGTAATTGCAGTAACACATGTTCAAAAGTAAAAGCAGAAATATAATACTATTATTCATTACTAAATTTTGACAGGTGTTGATAATGTAGGTTTTAAAAGTTTGCAATAATAAAAGATAGAAAATGAGGGTTATAAGAATAATTATATTGCAATGGATCTCCCAAGTCCGCTGACGTTTCTGTCAAATAAACCCAGGTTCTTTACTTTAGAAATTCGGTTAAACTCTCTGATCATTCTATTTATAGATATATCATTGATATTTATTACAGATACTTGTATCGATAAAAAGCCCATTTTAAGAAGTGAACTTTATTTAGGAATGGTCAATCAGGAAAGTATACAGGCATTATCTCGAGTCTGAAATAAAGAATTATTATTTTTATTATTCCTTTTATTCAAAAAATTTCACGGATTTCATCCGGTCCTTTACAAAGGCATAAGAGGGGCTGTAGCCAACACTTAGAGGTCTGTTTGGTATAAAAATACAAAGTAGTATAAAAACAGAAACATATGGATGGGTGGTTACATGGTATATCTATTATAAAAATGGGTAAATTGGGATGGCTATTGATATGTACTTATTAGTGGTACGGGAGAAAGTGGGCTATGGGAGAGACTACGACACCTGCCAATTTTAGTACATTTAAAAAAATAGCCCAGGTGGTGACTTGCCACTCACTTAACGGGCCCCCCATAAAGGCCACCATGAATGGTGACAGAAGGGGCAACGTTGATATGGATAGCTAAAGGGTGTCGAGAGGTGTGCTGCGGTTTCACTAGAGCGCTACTACCGGCGTTATGCCCTTTAACACTTCCACCCTTGGAGCTTTCTGTTACTTGCTCTTGCGTCTCCACCATCAGACGGCCAATTAAGGCAAGCCGGGGATCAGGGGTCTTATTTAGCCCCAGGGAGAATCAGGGTCCACGGTGTCGCCACTCACCGACGGCTCGCCACAAAGCCTAAGCCCCTACGGTATTTATTATTATTATTATTAGAATCTTACCACATTATATATATATACCTAGTAATATTATAAATGCGAATATTTGTATAGGGAGGTACTCAATCTAACCAGAACGACCGACAACATATTTGCTTAAAATTTAGTAGTAGATTGAGGATAGTTAAGCCGCTAGAACAACACATAGGACTTTTCATCATCATCCATCACCACGCGGATGAAACTGCGAGGCGAGCTAGCTTGATAAAGCTTACAAAACAACTGAACAGGCGGTAAAGAATTACTAATAGTAAACCCTTGTACGGCAAATTGTCGATAGGTAGAAGTAGAAACTGACCGTAAGATAGTCCGCCAATCCAGCCGCTTTATGCGGGTCGGTGCAAATATCGAAGGAAGGCACATTTAAATTAATTAGGTACTATTACAAAAACTATGAACAAATAAAAATATATGTAATTTCGAATTAGTTTACACATCTTAAGTGTACTTTTGTCGAAGAAGTACAAACATAATAGGTAATAATCATTCCTATGCAGGTGACAGCACTGGCGACGCCAGATATGCTAGCTGTGCAGGTATCCCCAAATCGTCAGTGGAAGAGAGTCGGTCAGACTTATGTCTGTAGTGGAGAACTCCTTGGAGCAAGTATCTCTGAATGGGGACGACAGCATCTTGTCCAATTTAACCCCAGACAGAAAGACACAAGTCTGTGCACTCTCTGCCAAAAAAAACCCCAACCCATTCACCCCTGCGCCACAGTTCTAAGGAACACCCCTTAAGATCTCTAGCAGTATCAGAATCCTTGGCGTCGACATAACAAGTGACGTGCAGTGTAGGGGTTACCTGGAGAGCAAGGCCAAACTTGTCTCTAAAACGCTTGGTGTGCTAAACCGATCCAAGCAGTACTTCAGCCCGTGGCAACCGCTTGCGCTTTACAAAGCATAAATCAGACCGCAGACTGCTCACATCTATGGGCCGCTTACCAGATCGACCCTCTAGACTCCATCCAACGTCGTGCCGTTCGTATCGTCGGCAATCCCATGCTTACAGACGCTCTGGAATCGCTTAGTCTTCGGAGGGACTTTGCATCTCTCTGCGTATTCTACCGTCTGTACAATGGTGAGTGTTCGTAGGAACTGTTTGATCTGATGCCAACGTCTCCCTTTCACCAACGCACCGCTCGCCATCGGCGGGATGTTCACCTTCACTACCTTGAGCTTTCTAGCTCAACTACGTAGCGGTTCTGAACGTTTATTCCGCGTACAACCAAAACTTGCATGAACATTCCCGCCCAAGCTTTCCCTCTGCGCCAAGATAATATGGAGCTATTTAAAAATGGCGTCATAAAATTTCTTAGAGGTCGGCAGCCTGTTTGGCGACTCGCGACGCCCTTGGTGTTGCAAACGTCTATAGACGACGGTGAACACTTTCCATCAGGTGGGCCTCCTGCTTGTCTGCCTACTTTTGGCAATAATATATTTATAATGTTTGAACGAAAATCCTCTGATAGAAACGACTAAACTAACCTAATTATAGTATTATGTAGTGTATGTAATTATAATATGGTTACACTGAAACAATAAAATTTGCATGATATGTATTCAAAGCGATATGTTTATCTAATTACTCTAAGTACTTACTTGCTATTTATATATTGTGTGAAACTCGTCTGACACATTTACAGCTATCAGCTAGGTACGCTGATGAGTGAAGTTAATTAATAATTAGAAATATAATGATTACCTACCTTATTATCATGTACACCTACCGCTTTAATTTTTTAGTAGTTTCCATGTGTGGTTTTCCAATAAAATTGACTGGGAGAGATTGCATTCATCGATAAGTCCATCCTTAATTATGTTGGTTTAGGTGACTTTTATAAAATTATTTAGTAAAGAACTTTTTGTGTACCAGCATGTTTGCATTCTAATTTGCATTTAGCGCATTTGGAAAATGTGGTCATTATAAACTATGTTTAAACATAATTATATGGCCACATTTTTTCACGTTAAGTAGACATCAACGCGTGCTATATATAGTAAAGTTATAGTAAATATACTATAATATAGTAAGTTAGTAAAGTTTTGATAGTAATAAAATTAATCCATAATAATCAGATTTGTCGAAGGTTCTGTATCTGGACAGGATCATGTTAAAAAACTATACATTAAGGCAAATATATTGGCTAGCTGTAAAAATGGATTGGAATAAGCCAGGACTAATGCACTATCCCAATACTTTAGTCCTCGCAACGGAGCTTGCCTTGTCGATCTTATCCAAAGATGTACAGAACAGAACCTGTTTTCCATTATATCTGCGAGCAATTTTGCAGTCCGGAAACCGGTTGGTGGTAATAAAGGCTCGAAAATGCTCTCGTCCGCTCTATCTTTCTTAGTGGACTCGTGTGTTCATTTCCCATTCTTAAAGTATTTATATATATATATACTAGCTACTCTCCGCGGTTTCACCCGCGCGGTGATGGATGATGATGATGAATCGTATATAGCCTATGTTACTCAGGGTGAATGTAGCTTTCCAAAGGTGAAAAAATATTTGAAATCGTTCTAGCACTTTTTGAGCCAATTCGTTACAAACATACTTACACACAAATCTTTCCTCTTTATAATATTAGTATAGATAGTTTATATAAGTGCATTTATTTGTATATGTATGTTATTAGGAGACGGTTCAAGCGCGAGGCTCACCTGGTGTTATGTGATAACCTCTGTCTAGAACAGATGCATTCCGTGCCAAGTGACAAACTGCGTCCGTAACCTTGAGACACTTTGATATTAAAGGCACGTCCCAATAATCTATCTATCCACGGTTTACCTTACTACCGATAGCAATTTGACATAACGTCCATACAATTAGTGTCAAATATCTATCTCTAGTAAAGTAAACCGGCGATAGATAGATTATTGGGACCGGCCGTCTCATGTGGCTGTAATTTCGTCGGCACAAACCGGAACAAAGGTATTTTTTTTCACGATAGAAAAAGGTATGGTGTCAGTACTTCCTAGGACGAACTCATTCACAAATAGTTCTACTGCTCTTATAGTAGGTATTTTTGTTTAATCAAGCAGTCAGAACCAAATTACAGTCAGATAAATAAGCCAGTCAATGTGTCACTGCTCTGTCCGAGTCACTTACAGTCTTGTAAAGTGATGGATGTGATGCATTACTAAACGTTTAAAGCCCATCACACACGATGAAGATACTATAAAATATACGAGTATATTATTTCGGTACAGATTCGGACATATCGCTCACCATATAATTCAATGAGCGACCACACACGGTGAATATACTATAATATTTTACCTTAGAGTAGCTTAAGATGCCACCGATATTCGAAAGGCATGTTAACATACGCTAAGACTACTGCAGATCATGAAGACATATTAAGATAGTGTCCGATACTGATCTTAAGATCAGTATCGGACAGTATCGGTAAATGGACGTCTGGTCTTCAGTTACCGAACAAATTTATATTTTCACAATAAAAATTAATAAAGCTTCACATTATCTTATGTACCTATTTTGTTTCGAATCTGTAGACATATTTTTTTGTAAATTAGAATGAAACTAACGTCTGACTAACGCGAATGTGTCAAACAAAGTAAATCATCGAAAAAGTGAGACTTTCTATCTACTAACCGAACTAACTATGGGCCTAACCTTCATAGGTTTTTCTAGATTGTACTCGTAGGTACTACGTATAGATCAATCAAACTAGGTAACTACTAAATCGATGTTTGTATTCTTGATGAAATAAGGCTATGTTATATTATTAGACTAGCTGCAGCCGCGAATTCGTTCGCGTGGCCGTTTAATTAATGCTTTCGGTATAAACCCCACCAAAATTGGTCCAGCCTTTTCAGAAATTCCCGGATTAAAAACAACAAACAAGGTATCGTGCAAATAACCATATGAATGTAAGAAAAAGCTGTTTTATTTCTGAAAGATCATTGTAAAGTTTAAATTCACAACGGTGTTCCGTGTTTTATGTGATCTTCTATCCAGATTCTTCGTTTTTTACTTTTAGCTAGTATGACGGTTATATCATATTCACAGTCCCAATCATCATCTTAGGAACTGTCCAACAGGTCTAGCAACAAAATACGAACCATCGCATAATAAAAAATATGAACACCCTGTATATTACAGTGTGAACGATCGAGACGTGCGGCTCCTGAGACGAACTCCGATAGAATGTACGCTTGCTATATATTATAGTATCTGCGCCGTGTGTGGTGGGTCATTCGACGCTATAATATATATTTTCTTAGTCGTGTGTGATGGGCTTTCAAGGTGTTGGCGAGGAAAACACAAAAGAAAACTCGTAAGTATACGAGAGTAACTAACACTACGGTTACTGTTAGCGATTGTGGTTTTTCCCGCCAGTCACTTCTGCATCGGTTTTATACCTTAGTTAACAGCTATACATACTTTGAATTACCTGTATGAAGATATTAAATATATAGACAATGGCATTTAGCTCATACTAAAATGAAAATGGCGTCTTGCCGACAAAACCAATTATTCCATAGACAAACGTTTTAGACATAAAGTAGAGACTCATTTATTGCCTGTGACTTGACTTTGGATAAATACTTCAATAAGATATTTATTCACTTGATACAACTACAAATCTATACAGATAAATACAATTAAAGTGTATGTTTGTAATTCCAAAATAACAGCTTTTCACTAAATGCATAAGAAAGTGTATAAAAATATGTACCTATGTTTATTCTGGCTAATCTCTGTTATGACTGGACCAATTTAAAATTGGTAAAATTCATAACATCTGTAGCTGATGTTATGAATTATGATTATGCTGATGATGCAAGTAAATTTTAAGAAACCTTTAATTTAAGAAAAAAATATATAAAACTAGCTGGTGTCCGCGCATACGTCTGCGCAGGATTAGTACTTCGAGTAGCTTATAATTTCTTCAAGGGCATAATTTATACCAAAATGTCAAAAAGTATGTACCTACATAGTCAAACGCAATTGCTATATTAGTAATTTAAATGTAATCAAATAATACTTTATTTGATTACATTTAAATACTTTGTATATCATTAAACAATAATAATAAAATAAAATAAATCACAATGGGAAAAAACTGTAATTACATTTCATCACCCTTGATGGTCACCGAGCAAATCTAGTGTAATCGAGCTGTCAAATTGATTTGACTTTTGACTAAGCTATCAGAAGCTGACACAAACTTTGACAGAAATGTCATCATTACGATCTTGACGTAGGCGGAGATCTTATTATTTTGTCTATGCTGTGCCCAAGCATGTTACGATTTTTTTGCCCGCTTGGTGATGGATGATGGTGATGATGAAAAGTATTCTATGTGTTAAACCAGTGCCTCATCTACCTCCATACCAAATTTCATTAAAATTGACCCAGCCGTTTGTGTGCGTTAATGATTAACAAAGATCCACACATCCGTACATCCATACATCCATACTCACAAACTTTTGCTTTTATAATATTAATAAGTAGAATTCTGTTTCTCTGTGTGTGTGTTGCCTTATCACGCCTAAACGGCTGAACGGATCGTAATCAAATTAAGTAAGGTTATAGATTATATCCCGCGGAAGCATTTCATCATCATCATCATCCATCACCACACAGGTGAAACCGCGAGACGCAGCAAGTATTCACCTAAATACCTTGAGGAAAGGCAAATGTACAAACGTAAGAATCCACCTATAAGGATAAACAGTCGTAAAAAAGTATTTTGCAAAAAAAGTTAAAGACCTTGAAAGTTCGTGCTGCCACGATATTTTATTTAAATTCCCATTAGTTTAATGAGATCTCAGTCAAGAATTCGAAATCTATTTCCTTATATTTTCGATGAACTATTTAAATTATGCGATGAACCATAGGAATTCAGACTAAATTATGTACTTAATACCTTCCTCACGTTATTATCTTTTACAGAAATCTGCAGTTGGTATATAATGAGTCGATGGTGTGACTGTGCTTCAAGAGACAGTAAAAATATGTAATGTAATTCTAAACCAAAAAACATTCAATAAAGATGATAGGTACATATCTATACCTACTAGACTACATATGATAAAACTGTAGAGGTTGAGTTTCTGTACAATGAAAAAAAAATGCTAAAAACCGACTGTTCTGTTTCTCTGTTTGTCTGCCGGACGAGTGGAACGATTTAAATGAAGTTTTGTATGATGGTAGCTTATATCCCTGGTCAACATATAGGAAACTTTTCATCCCGGTAAATTAAAGAGTTCCCGTGGGATAGTTAAAAAAAACTTTAATTAACCGTATCCCGCGAGGTATGTCTGATAAATCGATGATCGCCGGCTACACCCACGAAAAATTATGACTAAAAATCTTCGATCAAGTATGTGTACATACTTGTGTGGCGGGTTGCGTGTCGCTTTCTTCCCTCAAATATGGTTGAGGAAGGCGATGGCTGTCAGATGAGTCAACTCGTGAACGAGTACTGCCTGTGGATACTGGTCTGCTTTGAATGCTTATACCAACTCAGAAACCACGTAAGTATCTATTATTTAGTATATGTATTAAAACAAAAACAAAAAAAGATTATATTATGTATTTGGTAAGTCTCTAGAAAATAAGTAGTTACCTTGTTTCCTAAATGAGCATGTTACATTGACTTCAAAAATGTTTGTTATTCAATAATAAATTCCAAGTTGTTTATAAAAAGCTCGGGCCCTGGACTCAGTATAGTGTTGTATATAATAAAAAAACCTAAGGGGTGAATTAAATTTGCTTCTGTGTCTTCGTATCCCATAGACAAAGTGAGGGAAGTGACCGGCGGGTCAGCTTTTAAATTATGTATCAAGCTCATGAGAACTTTCAAACAATAATAACTGTTCATTATAAATATTGTGCTAGCTATTGTGGCCTTCTTTACATGCGATGGAACTTGAGAGATACATGTAAAAATAATCTGTATGTACAGGTACCACCAATTTATTTAACAGCTACCTAATTAATCTCTAACAAACACAAATATCAAAAAGTTGAAAGCAGCTGTAAAAACAATTAAAACAAGTTCATCTCCTCAACTCTCCTGAAGAACTTGATCTTCATTTTGATGACGGCCAGAATCCAGTCTTCAGTGAGAGCTACGAAGCGCACATCATGGTCCACGTGTTGACCTTCAATCCTGAATGTCATCTGGGGAACATCATCGTTGATTTTAGGACAAGAGTCATGCAATCTTGCGGTAAAACGTAATAATTATATGGCTAAAAAGTACCCGAGCTGTACTAAGGTGGTTTTTTGCATATTTGTAAACATGCCCTAATTGTCTACTGTGCCACACATCCAATAAGTGCAACGTCCCAAACATTTCATACATACGAACGAAACAGCTCATTGGTTTCTTATGGATGTACTGATCACAATGCGTTCACTAATATGTGGGGCTTAGACCTACTAAACCCCTATGGGGGTCACTGGCGAAGAGTCCCCCGATTCTTAGCCAGCTTGGTTGAAGCTAAGTCACGCTGATCCTTAAAAGAAGTTTTACAACCCCGATTTGCAAAAGTTGACTGACAGATACATAAAATCTAAATGATTGATGATGGAAGGTAATATCTTACCATCGGAACACCCTTGACTTCCGGCGGCTCGATGTGTTTGTCTGCGACCCTGAAGAACACGGAGACACCAGCATGAGGAATAGGGTATGACGCAGTGGGCTGGCTGAAGACTACCTGGAAGTGAGATGGTCACAATTATATCAATTTGATGTAGTCGTACTGACGGAAGTACTAGTTTTTAGGATACCATTGAGCTTCTAAATAAATGTAGGATACGAACCTCGAAATAATAGTATTGCGAGCACTCGTCTTGCGAGCTGCCCATGTACCTTAGAATGTACATGAGCGTCGGCGTCAATCTCCACTTCCTATCTATCGTCTCTGCAATGAATTTCTCGCAAGACTTCGCCAGGGGGTCCCCGAGGCTTGCCAGGGATACTTTGACTTCATTGGCAAACTCCTTGCGGCTTCCTAGACAACAACAATGTTTGATGAGTAAGCGGTAGGATTTATTGACCAAGCGAGTTAAGCGTCTCTGCTTTAACTGGCCAAATTGACTTTCATCTGTCCCTATGTTTGTTGTGTTGTATGTTGGTCCTCCTTTATATGTCTCATTTTCGTTCAACCAATCTTGACGAAACTTAGTATGCATGTTCTACTTTTCAATGTAAAGTTTTTCGTCGTCGTTGATTTTTGAAGTAGGTACACAGGTTCAAGCGCGGATCCAGCGTTGTGGGCACGATGGGCATGCCCACAACCCTCAAAGACTTGTGACATCAGACGTCACAATTTCACATTCGACAGGCCGATGATATGACGTTTTATAAAGTGTACAAAACCTGGATACCGATGAAAGTATTAACGTTATCGCGAAAAAGAAACGTAACGTTTTAAACTTAATTTGACATCATTTGATTTACTTTGTAGTTGTTTCCAAAGAAGTTACAGATCAAGAACATCTTATATCTCCGAGTAAAAAGCGCAGTGCTTTGCCATGCACGGTTTTGAAGTGTTGTACCCAGTTCAAAATTCTGAATGGCACTGGACTGTTATGGGCAAGCGTGACGCTTAACATCAGGCAGCGTCTTGATACTATATCTATCATGAGAGGCTGTGACCACAACCTTTTTTGTGGGCAAGATCCGCGCCTGCAGGTTAGGTATACAACTATACACGTCTCGCGTAGTTACTGCTATCTATGCCGTGATATAGCGGTGTGTCGAGTCGTGCGTTCAGTCGCATTGTGGTTCCCCGAAGCGGCGAATATGGGATAATAATAATAAAAATATATATCCTGTTTTTCTTTTACTTTTATGACCAGTTATCGATTCCAAACCACCCCGTTCAAAATTGTGCACCAATAAACAAAGTCCTTATATAGTACCCTGAGTTAAAAAAAACGGTGTCCGAGGTTATACCCTTGGCCGGAGCAAATATATATTTTGGGGTGACCGTATTAAATGTTTCCAGAAATTTCTGCTGCTCACACAAATATTTGCTAAGTAATTGATTGTTCATCTCAGCCTGAGATGATGATGATGATGATAATAATGAATTGATTGATGTCATTAGGTTACCAACAAGCTCGAGGCCTACCTGGTGTTATGCGGAAGCGGAAACCTCGACGCAGTTAGACGAACTCCTAGACGCAATCCATCACAAGTGATTATGATGAACTGCATTGTGTCCATAACTCAGAGACATGAAGTTGTTAATGTTAGTTAGTAATTTTACCGGCACCCATACCTTTCAAACCGCAAACATTACTGCTTTGTTGTAGAAAAGAGTATGGTGGCAGTATTTCCCCGGACTCGTCCACAAAGACCGGTTTTTTCGGTGGTAGTGCAATGCTGTAACCCCGCAGCCGAATGGGCCGGCACGACCGGAGAAGTACCACACTCCCAAATAACACCGACGACGTGAAGTAAAATAGCTTGCTATTGCGTTTCGTCGGTTTGTAGGAGGTTTCAGAGGCCCGATTCCCCCCTTCCCCCTCCCCCTCCACCTTCACCCCTTTTATCTCTTCCTTGCTATCATCCTTCCTCAAAGGTCGGCAACGCGCCACAAAAAGCGCTATGGGTTTTTGAGAATTATTTTTCTTTCTACGGATGTGGATGACGTAAACTATTATCAGAAGAACCATCGCATGTATTCCCAAATCCTCGAGTGCTGTAAACAACTGCATTAAAAACATAGCACGTAAACAATGTTTTCCACTATGTTTAGTTACTCACTCCCTAGTTCAAATAGATTTTGGCGCCATCCGAGTTTAAACTTAGCTTTGTTTATTATTGTAACAACTGTATCTATAGCCTGGTCTTCATATGGCCTGATTTCTGGTAAGTTCATGGTTATGATCTAGCTTCGGAATAAATTCTGTGTAAAAATCTAACGTGTTTCTTCTGAAAGTAATAAAAATATTAGTTCCAATTAGTTCCATATATATATAGTTTACTCTATGTATTAGTTCATAGATTAATCAGACTCAAAGACCTTACACTTAGGCTACGTTCCAGGAAGCGCCGTCAACGCTCACAACTGTCGCGCCCCGGTTTAGCGTTCCGGTTAGAATAAATGCATGCAATGTTCAACCCAAGCGGAACGGTTACGCGGTCACGAAAAGCGCGGCGACTTTTCTGTCAAAAATCGATAGAATCCTATACATTTGATGCTTGACAGTGACAGCTCGTAAACGACCGCGAAAACCCACCTATGATCTGTGAGCGTTGTGAGCGTTTTCGGTGACTTCATCGATCATCATCGATGACGTATCGAGTTCGCTCACGATGACTGGGTGTGCGAACGCCGCGAGTGATTCCGGTCCTTCCCGGAACGTAGCCTTAGTAGGTATAAGGTCTTTGATCAGACTAAAATGTATTACATAGATTAAATCAGAATATATATATGTATTAGTTTCTCCAGTATGTCATACTCTAATCCATGGTTTTGACTTTTCTGCAACGTCAAAATCATCTGATTTAGATTAGATTCTTTGTGTATGGCCTCTGCGACTTATTTTGAGTGTCGCAACTTTGCCAGTATCTGTTACAATGATAGTTTCATAAACTGCAGTAGAAATTAAAGTAAACTTTAAGAATATCATCAGATAAATTAGGATAAATGATTAGAAAAATTATTGAGAATATGATTAATCTATAGTTACAGATGTGTCAAGTCTTGTTTTTATTTTTTTCCCTATAAGTGGATTTGTACGTTTTTAAATTTGCCATTTCTCAATATTTTATTGTGACATCAGTTAACATGTTTTAAAATTAATCAGCCAGAGTCAAGTCACAGTAACATAGATAAGTCTGTCATTTAGTCACTGTCCTGCCTAAGTCACGTTTTGCGGGTTCAAGCGGTATTAAGCGGTGGATGCAATACTACTAAAACTTTCTAAGAGAATTAATGAGGTACAAACATTTTTTTTACAAAAATTGAACCGTCTACATTACTAAAAAGTGTGAGGGTGTTTAAGTCGGCTCCATTTTTTGGTAAACATTTTTTTTCCCTTGCTATTGTCATTCGCCGTCAATTACGATATCATCAAAATGGCGAAGAACTTTTTAGTTATTGGCATGTTATTGGATTGTAATGTAATTCAAAGACAACTAGACTGAATTTGATAAAATTTTAAATGGGACTACCTCGGAAGTATACTCTACAAAACAAAAATATATCAAAATCGGACTACTGTGTAAAAAGTTATGCGTGATCATACATGAAAAAATATACGTTTCGACTATAGTCACCGCATTACCAACTGAGTCGTGCGGCTATAAATCATTTCACTATGTCTATCTCGCTCGCACTTGTGGGTCTTATGGAGCCGCATAGTGATGTGCGTAAGATGGTTATAAGCGCATATCGATATGAATAAAATCAGATAGAAGCATAGTAGATAGTATTGTGGCCCTTAAAAGGGCCGTTTGTAATTAATGTTAAATAAATTATTAGTTGTAAGCGACGAGACTTGACAAGAGTTGTCACATGAATGCAATCACAAGTCACAAATACTTATAGCAATATATAGAGCACCTCCTCCTTTATTTGAAAGTTGGTTGAAAACAACGTTTAATGGTTTTGTACTCTGCCTCCACTAGTACTCAGAAATGAACACTTAACGGTTAATAATCCACCTTTATTACACGTTAAAACTTGCAAGGCTGATGATGATGATGATGATGACACGTTAAAACTAGAAGAAACACAAATGTAGGTAAATACAACGATATCAGTAAGAGTAAGCTTATATAATCAGATCTAAGTCAGTAAGCCATTGCTGGGTTTTTATCCGTCCATATAGGTTCATATGATATCTGTCAATTTGTAGAGTCCAGAATACCAACCTGTTTATTTGACGGAGTTCTACAAGTTAAGAAACTAATATTTACTTTACACGAAAGTAAGTAAATAAAAATCTTTATGAGTCGCCTTATTTCGGTATTTACGCATATGACTGTATATTTACTCGACAAATTAGAGACTGCGTTTAACATTATTTATCACTAAAATTATTTTTAGTATAAGTCTAGACTTCGAGCGGTAGCTTAGCTACATATAAAAAATTCCAAATAAAATATGACATATAGGATAGGTACATTATATACACATAGGTAAATGGACTTCTGTTTCCTGGTCACGCTTTAACTTGAGAACGGATGGCACAATCTCGCTAATTCTTTTTTTTGTTGTGTTAATTATTTTCAGGAGAAGGTTTTTATGAAAAAACGACCAAGAAAAGATAGGAGGTTATGGTGAGACTGAAGGCCGAGCCTACTACGCGAACAAAGTCGCGGGCAGTCGCTGGTAATCTCATAAAATGCATCTCCAGTTACTGTTTCTGACACCATTTTAATGGATGGCAAACACAGAATAAAAACATAACAATACTTTGTATAATAATGACAGTTAAGCTAATAAAAAAAAATGGTTAAAATTAACATCAAATGATGGTTCCCACTCAGTAGATGAAGCAATCCACATGGTTATTAATCAGCTGATCTTGACATGGACATTTTATTTTATTTATTTTTATTTTTATTTATTATTAAAACAATACATCTATGATATACATATGTTATACATGTTTTAACTGGTCGGTTGGCGCAGTTGGTAGATCCCTGGCTTCTGAGCCGTTGGTCCCAGGTTAAATCCCAGGACAGGTCAAACATTTGTCTGTACGAACACGTCAGTTTGACCTGTGTCTTCTTGTGTATATGTATATAAGTATATCAGTCATCAGGTTACCATAGTACAGGCTCTGCCTAGTTTGGGACCTGAAGACCATGTGTGGGTGTTAAAAAAAAACCTCTAAAATGACAGTTCCCTCTCAGTAGATCAAGCAATCCATACGGTCAGTAAATCAGCTGATCATGACATGGACATGTAGTACAAAATGCAAACATGGCGCATCATTGGTATTTCACTCAATCAGATCAAACAGAAAAAGCATGCATAGCTTTATTTCGGACATTGAAATTGCAGTTTTCATCTAAAAATAATTCTATCTTTTTATAATGTCATAAAAAGTACACCAACAACCCCATACGAAACTCCTTCTATGCTAATTTGCATCATTAGCCTCTGGCAGAAACAGACATGCACTCTTCGGAGCTTAGTTCTCACGAAATGCCAGTATAGTGCTCATCCCTACTTTGCACTCTATATCAATTCTACGAAAATTATTTCCAACTGTACGTTCTATTTTAGTAGGTAATATAAATATAGGCATATAAACCACACAATGCTTTTTAAAATGTTATACATGTCGCCAATTGTACAATCACATTGTTTCCTCAGCTGACGCATTTGTCTACCATACAAATGTGGTTTTGTGTATATTTTCAGACATAAAATATAACATGAAATATATACCTAAGAGTACGTAACTTAGCTGGTGGTTAATTGACCATATATGGTAATTTTGTGCCATGGCAAGAGTTCAAAGTTTAATGTCATTAGATAATATTTAATATAAAAATAAAAGTTTTTAGCATTCCGAGCGAACCACAATACGTATCTCAGTTTCAATCAAAAAAGACAAAATGTTTAATTTTTATTTGCCTACTGTTCCATATCTGGAGTCCAACGTTACGCTTGATGGAGTTAAACTCGTAATGGACAAGGCAACAGTCTTCCTAGGCATTAAAATTGACGCAAAATTACAATGGGGTCCTCATATAAATGCATTGTCTGGTAGACTCAGTTCTGCTGCATATGCGTGCAACCTACCTGCCTCGACGGCTGGGAGATTATTATAAAAGTCAGGTAAGGTTCTAGACGTTTATTAGCCAGAGCTAGGTCGTGAGTTATTATTTTTTATATTTTTCATTTTATTTATTAACAAAATCCACAGATCTTAATGTTATAATAGTATACCTTAAATGCTAAGTCTTACATCTAATGACGAATTTACTTTATATAAATGTACTTGAATAGAGATCAGAGATAGCTTAGTTATCATCATCATCATCATCATCTCAGCCGTAGGACGTCCACTGCTGAACATAGGCCTCCCCCATGATTTTCCAAAAGGACCGGTTGGAAGCGGCCTGCATCCAACGTCGTCCTGCGACCTTCATCAGGTCGTCTGTCCACCATGTCGGTGGACGACCTACGGTGCGCTTGCCGGTCCGTGGTCTCCACTCCAGAACCTTTTGGCCCCATCGGCCATCTGTTCTGCGTGCTATGTGCCCTGCCCACTGCCACTTCAACTGGCTAATCTTCTGGGCTATGTCGGTGACTTTCGTTCTTCTACGAATCTCCTCATTTCTGATTCGATCACGTAGAGAAACCCCGAGCATAGCCCTCTCCATAGCTCGTTGTGCGACTTTGAGCTTGTCTATGAGGCCCATAGTAAGAGACCACGTTTCAGTGCCATAAGTCATCACTGGTAACACACATTGGTCGAAGACTCTTGTCTTGAGGCACTGAGGTATTTTTGACGAGAAGACTTCGCGAAGTTTCCGGAACGCTGCCCAGCCGAGTTGGATTCGACGATTGACCTCTTTCTCGAAGTTGGACCTGCCTAGTTTGACTGTCTGCCCCAGGTAGATGTACTCGTCAACAACTTCGAGAACTGAGTTCCCAACTGATATTGGGGTAGGTACAACATGGGCATTAGACATAATTTTCGTCTTATCCATGTTCATCTTAAGACCTACCCGTTGGGAAACTCGATGGAGGCCTTCGAGCATTGTACTGAGGTCTTCCATGGATTCTGCCATGACTACAATATCGTCGGCAAATCGAAGGTGAGTGATGTATTCGCCGTTAATATTGATGCCAAGTCCTTGCCATTCCAGAAGCTTGAAGGCGTCTTCCAATGTAGCGGTGAACAGTTTCGGAGATATAACGTCTCCCTGTCTCACGCCTCTTTGCAATGGAATTGCCTTCGAACTTTGCTCCTGTACTCGGACTGACATGTAGGCGTTTTTGTACAAACACTTCAGCACTTCAATATACCGATAGTCAATACGGCACCGCTGGAGAGACTCAAGCACTGCCCACGTCTCGATCGAATCAAAGGCTTTCTCATAGTCCACAAACGCTAAACAAAGAGGCAAGTTATACTCTTCGGTCTTCTGTATAACTTGCCGTAGCGTGTGGATGTGGTCTATGGTACTATAGCCTTTTCGGAAACCGGCTTGTTCCGGAGGCTGGAATTCATTAAAACTGCGAAACGGTTCGTTATGACCTTGGAAAACAGCTTATAAACATGGCTCAAAAGCGAGATGGGTCTGTAATTTTTAAGTAAAGTGTTGTCACCTTTCTTGAAGAACAGAACCACCACGCTTTTGTTCCATGCTTCTGGCGTTGAACCTTCGAGTAAGACGGTATTAAAGAGCTTCTGAAGGACTTTAAGTACCGGTGTTCCACCCGCTTTCAGAAGCTCAGATGTGATACCGTCGTCACCAGGCGCCTTGTTGTTCTTAAGCTGTTTCAAGGCCATTGTAATCTCGTACAGGCTGATGACCGGGATATCTTCGGTATAATGTCGGGTCAGCTTGGCTCTTGGGTCTTTGGCCAAGCTGCTAACAGGTTTAGCGACCGAGGTGTATAGCTGTCCGTAGAAACTCTCTACCTCTCCTAATACTTCTGCTTTGGTCGACGCTACTCTGCCGTCTTCTCTCTTCAGCTTCGTCAACTGGCTTTGCCCAATAGACATGTCTCTTGCAAACACTTTGGAGCCTTTTTTCCGCTCTATCGTCTCTTTAATACGGTTTGTATTAAAGATCCGGATGTCGTGTCGCAAGGACTTCCATATTCGTGTATTAAGCATCCTATATGCTTCAGCATCATCCGAAGACTGCAGTTTCAATGAGCGTCGTTCAGCCATGAGGTTGAGGGTATCGTTGGAGAGTTTCTGTGGCCTATCTGTACGGTGAGGTTTAAAGTACTTGGAACCCACTGTTTGGACAGTTTCTACTAACCTGTTATTGATCTCGTCCACTGAAGCGATGTTCTCAAGGCAATCGAAGCGATTGGATAGCTCAAGTTGAAAGCTCTCGGGGTCTTGAATACGGGCACGAGTGGGTCGGAGCGTAGACTTCATCAGACGAGACCTCTCCAGTTTGACATTAATATTCACCGTGCCTCTTACCATTCGGTGATCACTACCGGTTTTAACCCTGTTGATCACGGAGACATCAGTGAATATTTGCCTTTTGGTGGTCATAATGAAGTCAATCTCATTTCTCGTGGAACCATCGGGACTCAGCCAGGTCCATTTCCTGTGAGGTGGCTTCTGAAAGAAATTAAGAGTTCATCATAAAGAGTCCCTCTTTCTCCAGGAAGTCGGCCAACCTCTGTCCCCTACGGTTCCGTTGTCCATATCCAAATTGCCCCACTTTCAACTCATACTCGCTTTTCTTACCCAACTTCGTGTTGAAGTCCCCCATAACAAGTAAAAAGTGCGTTTCAGAGGTATGTATGGCCCGACTAATGTCTTCATACATATCCTCCACCTCATCATCCGGGTGTGACTTCGTCGGTGCGTATACCTGAATGACCTTCAGCGAATATCGTTTGGATACTCTGAGTATTAGGTATACGACCCTATTGGAAACGCTATTGATCTTAACTATGTTGTTAGTAAGGGACTTGTGGACGAGAAAACCGACACCACCTTGGGACTGTTGGTCGCCCTCCCGGTAGTAGAGTAGGTTACCTGATTTTAGGGTTATCGTGTCCTCACCCGCTCTACGGACTTCAGATAACCCCACAATGTCCCAGTGTAACTTACTCATTTCTTCTTCCAGCTCATATATCTTCTCGTCTGTCCTCATTGTGCGTATGTTGTGTGTCACCAGGGCCAGTCGTCGTCGTTGGGGGTGGCAGCCGGGCATCTGCCGGGGATTCTTAGCACCCCCTGCCCCACCGTTACCGTGGCCGCTACCGTAGCCAGGAATAGCGGGGCTGCCGGGGACTGGGGGCCTGGTTCCTAATGTGTCCGTCATTGGAGGGATTTTACCAATACTCGCCACGCTTGGCAGGCGGGTTGGCGAGCGCAGTTTTGGGGTTTTAAAACTGGGAAGGTGCTGCTGCCCACCTTCCTATTGTTATCCCTTAGCAGATTTTTACGCACCCACGGGTAGAGTTGGGGGGGTACTATTCTAAGCCGGTACCCCACGTCTTAGTTATACATGTAGATATATATCTAATTAATACAGTTTCAGACAGATTATGCAATAGCCTCCCTTGTTACGGGGACTTATCTCAGAATAGCAGTGAAGTCCTCGACGCGATGGTGTGGGTAGTGCAATAACCGGCAGAAGACAGTAGCGGGAAAAACGGGAAACGGGCAGCCGCATTTGTCGGGTTAGCCCAGACGCCTAGCAGGATTCAGGGTCCTGTGGTAGCTGGTAGCCGCTCCGACGATGTGCACAGTACTGGCCCCGCCGTCTAGCCAGCGAGGGTTACAGTCAGCGGCAAGTTGGGTCAGCGGTAGGTTTAGCCCGCCGTAAGATCCCTGGAATGCCATGAAGGATTCCGGTTAGTAGGAATTCCTCAGCGGCGCTGTTGTCACATGCACGAAGTCTTGGGCTCCTCCGAGGAAGCTTAACTTCGACAAGCCCCGTGATGTGACAAAAATGGTCGGACGGACATTTAAAAACAAGTTACAATAAGATTGTTAAAGAATAGGCTTGAAGAGCAATAACAGGGTTTAGCAGTACCTAATTGGAAGAAGTAGGTGCTAGATGGGTTTTTATTACACTAGAACGTTAAACACTAGTTCCCGGCAGTTTACATAAGCTTGAAGAGCTTCACAATCATTACGATATAATAGTAGGTACTACAAAAGGTAGACATGTACTGATGAGGTTATAAGAATCGCGCAGCCTAGTACCTAGAATGAAATTACACGATAATTCACAATAACGATTGCACAGTATAGATTTAAGCTAGACATTTGTTTCAACTCACCCGAGATGGGGGACTAAACTGAATTTAAGTTAAAATTATTAGGACGATACAACGCCCCACAATTGCCAATGGGTCACAGCACTTGGTAATTACTGTTGAAGAGGACTGTTCTAGACGGCGGCTGGCGTCAGAAAGAAAGTACAATGCCTTGTCACCCGCCTGCGATCCTCGGATGACGCTCGTGACTCAGCCTTTGCTCCTCCCATTTTCGCCTCTTGATCGCGCGTAACCTTATTTGGTAATTTTAAAAGCTGTTCTAGACAAAGAGAGCTGAATTGCGGGGGGAAATTATATTAAAACCAATTTTGTTCATAAAGTACAGTACCTCGCTCTATTTGTTTCTTAGCCACAGGTGACTATATACTTGCTTTATTAGCAATAGCGCCCTCTGTGTCGTAGTTGTCTTCGAGCTAGTAATACTTCCACCTAGATGGCGACACTTATTGTGTTTGGCAAGAATTATTTTCTAATATTTTAATTTTTAATTACTGAACCAGACTAACAGGTTACATGCGGTATGTACTCGTAAAATAAGAAAACTACACAGACGTTTCTACGGCGCGGTTAGTATATTTTTAAATATTTATACAGCGTAATTGTCATACGGGCTATTGCTATGGGGTACAGCGGCTGATATAGATACCATCTTTATCCTACAAAAACGTGCTATTCGAGCTATATACGAAATGAGTCTCCGCGAATCTTTGAGAGATTTATTTAAAGAAATCAATATATTAACTTGGCTTTCCTTAAATGTATTTGCAAATATAATGTACATTCGTAAAAAGTTATACAAATAGGATAGCTGTACCTAGTTTTAGACTTGCAAAGACTAATAAGTCATTCCTAGGAAATTGTGTGCGTTTTTACAATAATATCCCAAACACATAACTGAGCTCACTATGTAAAAACGTTTTAATAAAAAAAGCTTATTATAAATTCCGACATTATATAGAAGAAAAATATGCTTGGAATACTCCACTTCTGGCAAGTTGTCATCTGCCCTGCCACCCATGCGTCTTTGATGCTTAAATGAATAATCATTTATTCATAAATGATATTGACTTATAAATCAAATGTTGATTGAAATCTGAAGCAATGGCGGCTTTGTGACACTTTTGACAGCTCCAGTTAGCAACTTACTATTCGTTAACGGTACGACTACTACGATAACTTTCGTGCTAAGCCCACTGTTTTGTTATCCTGCAGGGCTGTTAACTATCTCAGTTTCAATCAAATGTTGATTGAAATCTGAAGCAATGGCGGCTTTGTGACACTTTTGACAGCTCCAGTCAGCAACTTACTATTCGTTAACGATACGACTACTACGATAACTTTCGTGCTAAGCCCACTGTGTTGTTATACCTGCAGGGCTGTTAACTATCTCAGTTTCAATCAAATGTTGATTGAAATCTGAAGCAATGGCGGCTTTGTGACACTTTTGACAGCTCCAGTCAGCAACTTACTATTCGTTAACGGTACGACTACTACGATAACTTTCGTGCTAAGCCCACTGTTTTGTTATCCTGCAGGGCTGTTAACTATCTCAGTTTCAATCAAATGTTGATTGAAATCTGAAGCAATGGCGGCTTTGTGACACTTTTGACAGCTCCAGTCAGCAACTTACTATTCGTTAACGATACGACTACTACGATAACTTTCGTGCTAAGCCCACTGTGTTGTTATACCTGCAGGGCTGTTAACTATCTCAGTTTCAATCAAATGTTGATTGAAATCTGAAGCAATGGCGGCTTTGTGACACTTTTGACAGCTCCAGTCAGCAAGTTACTATTCGTTAACGATACAACTACTACGATAACTTTCGTGCTAAGCCCACTGTGTTGTTATACCTGCAGGGCTGTTAAGTATCTCAGTTTCAATCAAATGTTGATTGAAATCTGAAGCAATGGCGGCTTTGTGACACTTTTGACAGCTCCAGTCAGCAAGTTACTATTCGTTAACGATACAACTACTACGATAACTTTCGTGCTAAGCCCACTGTGTTGTTATACCTGCAGGGCTGTTAACTATCTCAGTTTCAATCAAATGTTGATTGAAATCTGAAGCAATGGCGGCTTTGTGACACTTTTGACAGCTCCAGTCAGCAAGTTACTATTCGTTAACGATACAACTACTACGATAACTTTCGTGCTAAGCCCACTGTGTTGTTATACCTGCAGGGCTGTTAAGTATCTCAGTTTCAATCAAATGTTGATTGAAATCTGAAGCAATGGCGGCTTTGTGACACTTTTGACAGCTCCAGTCAGCAAGTTACTATTCGTTAACGATACAACTACTACGATAACTTTCGTGCTAAGCCCACTGTGTTGTTATACCTGCAGGGCTGTTAAGTATCTCAGTTTCAATCAAATGTTGATTGAACTCAAAAAAAACTGGCGGTGTGTGACTTGTCAGCCCCAGTCAAACACATACTACCATTTCTGCTTACTGGAGTTGTCAAAACTCTCCTTGAGGATGGGCATCGGCCATACCCGAAGCCTAGGATGATAATGTCGGCTAATTACGTGAGTAAAGTTAGTTTTGATAATAAATAAATATGTTGACAAACCTGAAGGGCTATTATGTATCTCAGTTGCTAACAAATGTTGATTGTAATCTTGAAAGAGGCGGCTCTATGTCAGTTTTGACAACTACAGTAAGCAAAAATGTTAGTAAGTTGATGACTGGAGGTGACAAAAGTGACATAGTGCGGCCATTTTTTTCGATTGCAATCAATATTTCCTAGCAACTGAAATACATAATAGCCCTACAGACCATTCATCATCGCCATTTTGTAAGGTTTCAATCAGATTGTAATTGCGATACGTATTGCCTTGCGGGTGTGAAGGTTTGATTGAGGATAAATAAATATGTCGCTAGTCTAATGAACTTTAAAGGTAATTATTCTGGATACTATTTGATGATGATTTACAAACGTTTTATTTTACCTAATCGTGTTTCAGTTTCGTAACTGCTCGTTAAAATAATTTTGATCCCTCAGAAACTAATGGGAAGCGGGATGAATGGTTTTCGTTCAGTGTCTTAATTCTGGGTATAAGCTATCTCCATTCCAAATTACTCAAAATCTGTTCAGCCATTACAGCGCAAAGATGTTTCCAACATACACATACATCCTCAAGTGATTAAGACTTTTGCATTTCTAATAATTATTACAGTGTGATAAAAGAAGCTTATAAGTTTCAAAAAAGAAACGATTACGCCAAATTACGTTAAACATGCCAACCCGTATAACAGCTGCATTAAGAGCTCGTGGTGGTAATGAGAAAAAGTAATATTTTAAAAAGAAATAATAAATATTTTTGCTTGTATCGGCATTTAGTAGTGTCAACGGGCAGGAAGGAAATCAAATAGGTTTTTCATACCACCTGCTCGACAATTTCCAATTACATATCACGTAATCTCGGCGTAAATCAAGGCAAATTACATCCCTAGGGGGCAATGTTGTATGGTAATATTGCACGGTAATATTATAAAGTGATTTGGAGATTTGAACAAAAGACGGCGTTAGCTGTTACTCAGTTCTTCTGTCTTCTCTGTTTTGTATTTTATCATTTACACGTTCACTCAAAAATATTACTTTTTCTCTCCGTATCTGGACAAATGCTCCAATATCAACATTTTAACTCTAAACTAAATAATTTTTTTTTATATAGCCCTGATTTTTTATTGTCTCGCAATCAAAAGTATAGTATTCACCTCATTCACCTGATTTAGCCTGTTTTCGTTTTGGGCTGCTTGAACCCCTCGCTTTTCTCAGCACTCTGCATAACTAAATTTAAATCACCCCGCTACTACACGGGGTAGACGTGTTTGAGATGTGGTGTTGGCGCAAAATATTGGGAAGTCCATGGACAGCGCATCGCACCAACGTGTCGATACTGAATGAACTCAAGATCCGAACTCGTCTCTCAACTAGATCTATGCGAAGGGTTCTCAAGTACTTTGGTCACGTGGCACGGCGGAAGCCGGACGGCCACGTGGAAGGAAAGAGAAGTAGAGAAAGATCACTGATCCTATGGACCGTTACTGTAAAACAGGCGTGTAAATCCACCATTCACGCATCCATCCAACTTTCTCAAAACAGAGAAGTCTGGAAGATCTTAGTGGGAAAAACCATTTATGATGACCACGACCCTCAGCCATGAGGCAACGACGTAGAAGAGACTCTCGGGGATTCATTTTAGAGGCCCTCATTACGCCCAGGACCCAATATGCCGCCCGTAACGTTAGACTCTGACCCCCTCAGTGCATAATTTACTATTTCTTCCTCCTATACCTTACTGAAATATACTATAACTAGCCCGCCAGCGGCTTCACTCGCTTGGTCTTGGTATAGAGGTAAAAGTGCCGTTTTGGAACCTCAAGGTCCTAGGTGGATCCCCGGGTTGGAAAGTTACTAGCTGGCTTTTTCTGCCCAATAAATTTTGAAGGAGTGCTCATATAGTTTGCAATAGACTCGCCTATTAGGTCCAAAAAAGAACCCCCATGCAAAATTTTAAACTTTTAGCACTCGCAGTAACGAAGTTTCATACAAACTATCAACCCCAAAAAAACCCTTAGAGGGTTGAATTTCATAAAATCCCGTCTTAGTGAGCACCTACGTCCTAAAAAGAACCCCCATGCAAAATGTTTAACTTTTAGCACTCGCAGTAACGAAGTTTCATACAAACTATCAACCCCGGAAAAAACCCTTAGGGGTTGAATTTCATAAAATCCCGTCTTAGTGAGCACCTACGTCCTAAAAAGAACCCCCATGCAAAATTTTTAACTTTTAGCACTCGCAGTAACGAAGTTTCATACAAACTATCAACTCCAAAAAAACCCTTAGGGGTTGAATTTCATAAAATCCCGTCTTAATGAGCACCTACGTCCTAAAAAGAACCCGCATGCAAAATTTGAAACTCCTAGCACTTGTAGTTTCTGAGATTTCGTGATGAGTGAGTGACCTTTCGCTTGTATATATATAGATTTAAAGGATTGCTCTAATATTTTAAAAGTTTTATAACTGCTCACGTTCTTTGCGGCCCATAACGTATGCTCTTTAAGAAGCCGGAACCGTTTACGTTACGGTGACCCAAAATGACGTCACACACAACTCTTCATCTTACTGCCGTCATAGAATAGGTACCAGCGACACCGGTTGAGCTCACGTGCGTGAGTCATGGATGTTCATTACGTATAAGAAACCTAGTTGTACCGAACTAGATATGGCATAACAAAGAAAAATGGTTGAATGTAAAGTCGGCTTACAGACGATAATTTTACGTAGTGACGTCATAAGACAAGGATCGTGCCTCTCCATCGCTTGTTCCTCGCTCTCGCTTGCACGCTAGGCTCAGGCATAACGTGACAACGTGACAATGAGTCATGCTTTTTGTGGGTACAGCCGACGCTCATCGATTTAAAAGACGTTTTCACGTCAATACGTATCATCTTTAGATAAAGGTATATGAAAGGATAGGATCAATCAACCTTAATACTTATGTACTTACTACGTATTTGAAAATTTTTGAGAAGTTATTTTATCAAGCAAACCTGCAAGTACAGGACACTGTTTCATAAAGCTACATCAACATTTTTTTTTTTTAGATCGGACTAATATTGTTTGCCTCTACCGGCATTTACAGCGTCACCGGACAGTTGGCGAGCGCAGATGGCACTCAGCCAGATGCGGGCGCAGAGGGCGCACCGCCTAAGGCGTGCGTTGAAGACGCTTCGCCGCAAGGAGAGGAGGAGGCGACTTGCTCAAGGGCACCACTAAGGTACGGACCTCGGCTTGGGCCGTCGCCAGGAGAGAGGGGAGTCGGAGAGAATCGCCCCGGTACATAAGTGTACCGTTGAAAGTGGGCCCTATGAATTTTTACTCTATGACTATTTGGAGAGAATCTAACCAAGACATCATTTTTGCCTCGAGCTCGCCGGCGAGCTCGGTGTTTGACTGTGTTTACCACTAAATCATAACCTTGTGTACCTCGCCCACAGTCATTACCTCGGCCGGAGCCTACACCGTGATCGGAATCACTACCTTGACTGGGGCTACAAACTGAATTACCTCGCCTCCCCCCATTTCCGCGACATGAGTCCACACCGCGACCAGGATCGTCGCGTTGTGCACTCATGACTGTACTTTGGGTGGGGCTACAATAAGAATGTGGAGTACCTCGCCCACAGCCATTACCTGGGCCGGAGGATACATCGCGCCCGGGGCCGCGGTGTATACTCCTGCCCGCACTGTGACTGGGACTACAATCGTGTGTGTGTGTGGATTACCTCGACTGCGACTGGGGCTGCGAAGAAGATCTCGGCCGGAGCCTGCGATCGGGGTCACAGCCCTGGTCGGGTCTACAACCATTACCGGGGTTCCCTTGGGACCACGCTAAAGCAAGTAACAATTATCTATACTTATATTATATACTATTATTATAATATCATATTATAAAGAGGAAAGATTTGTATGTATGTTTACTTTGTAACGAATTGGCTCAAAAAGTACTGGACCGATTTAAAAAATTCTTTCACCATTGGAAAACTACATTCACATTAAATAACATAGGCTATATAAGATTCATCATCATCAGCAATCACCGCGCGGGTGAAACCGCGGAGAGCAGCTAGTTGTTAAATCAAAGAGCAAAATTGGCCTAAAGTGGCAACATTATTCAGAACAAATGTTTCACGTAGGAGATTTTCTACAATATATATTGTAGAAACACTTGATCTGCATATATGCCACTTTAGGCCAATTTTGCTATTTTATTTAACAATAATTGTTACTTGTTGCTTTATAAAAGGGGGCCTTGTACATTGTCGATCGATAACTTTAGGCCAATTTTGCAATTTTATTTAACAATAATTGTTACTTGTTGCTTTATAAAAGGGGGCCTTGTACATTGTCGATCGATAAATTTGACAATTCGACGTCGACGGAATCGGTTTTATTAATATTAAATGTCATATTTGACATGTCAATCAATAAATTAGACAAATCGACGTCGAAAGAATCGGTTTTATTAATTATAAATGTCATATTTGACAATATTAGTCGTTAAAATCCTTTTATCGATGTTATATATCGAATTTATCAATCGACAACAGTACTGTATTTGCACTACTGGATCTTACTAGTATCTTATTTTAACCGACTACGGTGAAGTCCTAAAGAAGGGTTATGTGTTTGGCCTGTATGTATGCTCGTATGTATAAATATTTTATAGTAGACTGAATTAGTATTTAAACCGAGGTAAACACTGTGCTTTTCATTATACAAGAGAACTTAAAATAAAATCATAAAATAGTTGAAAAAAAAATTATATAAAGTAAATCAACAACTTTGGTGGGTAATGTATTTAATGTTTATGGTAAAATTTGGGCTAGTAGTTATAGTTGCTAAAATCGTAAATGTTGTCCATTACTGCATTACTACTTTTTTTATTTAACTGATTTCATAGAAGAAGTCTCTTATGAAATCAGACTTTAAATCTATATCTGAATCAGATGAACTCGTTTATCTCTGCTATACGGCCGTGCGATTCTCAAATGATTCGTCGATGCGTTCGTCGACGAGCTCACCGATGTCAATCCTTTATGAGATATCGCCCTTGTACATAAGGCTGTTTTTCTAACGTCATCTCGTCATTTGTTTCACGGATGTTGTCAAAGATACACCGATGTTTGCTCTTAAAGTGCTGTCATTATCACGATGTCGATAAAAATTAGTATTTTTAAAGCAGTTTATCTCATAAGCAGCGATTAATTTAAAGCTACAAAAAATAATGTGACATATCTAAGACATCTAAGTACACATTGACGGAATTAAAAACATATTTTAACATAATAGAGTACATTAAAAAAAACTCAAACATACCACTTCATTTCACTTTTAAAACAGTTTTTCTCTTTATTCACTATTGTATTTTTTATGAAACACATATCATAAAATAGCAATTTTTAATACACATACATTGACTGATAATTTTTTTATTTAAGACTGCACATATTTTTTTTTGTTTTTTTTTTTACGTTTTTACGAGATGCGCTTGCTTGATTTTGAAGTAAAGGAAAATGAAGCGCTGAGCTGACAGCGCCTTAAATCGCACGGCTGAAATATAAACAAAATTCTACTACTCGAAAAAACAAATGAAGAACGGATTGCTTACTCAGTGATTATTTTTCATTTTAAAATTTTTAAGATAATTTTCCTAATTTTATAATTCACAACATTAGATACAAATACAAAGGTGGGTTTAATTTAATGAAAAAAATAACTCTCTTGTAATTGAAGTAAATTTTATGTCTAATCATTCTGCAAACTTTAAATTTACAAAACATATTTTAAGCATGATACGGAATTTCAAATGGGGGAGGGAGTGTACAAACATCTCGAGGAAAAACAACTTCAATTTGCATTATTTTATTTCGAATACTCAAATCCCACTTAATCGAGAAATCGGGAGTTTGGGTGTCAAAAACGTTAACGTAAATTAAATACCTCCAAAATATGATTAAAAATAGTGAATGATAAGGAGGATAAGGAGGACGATCGTTTCGTTTGCATGCAAGTCATTTTCCTTTGAAATCTGCTTTGAGTTAATTTAATAAAATATATGGATTTTCGGATAATTAAACTGCCAGAGATAGCGCTCGCAGCGAAGCTTGACTTGGCGATCTTTACCGATCAACTAGTTAAGCAACACTTGCTGCGGTCAGGAGTTGGATGGGTGTATGCTAGTGGCATTATTCAGTGCTTGGTGCTTCGGAGGGCACGTTAAGCCGTGGGTCCCGGTTGTTTGTCCTAGGACAGTCATTAGGCTATGTCGAAGGCCTTCGGTGGCCTGAAAACTTCCATATGGGTTAGTCACTAGTCTATCTACAGTATTCACTAAGCCGCACTGGGCCAGGCCAGGAAGGATCGAGTCAATATTGTGCACTAATTAACAAATACCTTATATAGTTGGGAGCACCGAGCTCTATTATATCCATGTACCAAATTTCATCGAAATCTGTGAATATTTAAGTTACGCCTGAACATAAAGACCTACTAATAGTTTTTTTATAAGTGTTATTTTCGTTCAGTAGGTCAGTAGTCGTCAGAACCACATTTTTTAATATTCTTCTAAGTACAGACTTTTAAACTACTCCTTTATTATAAGTAGATTAGATAGTACAGAATAATATTGAGTCATAACTACATTTAATTAATTTAGTTGACAGGCATTACAGATACATAATAGTAACCACGCGCGTGTTAGCTGATACGCCGATAAGACATAATTGTATCAAAAACAATGCCGACATATGACAAAATAAAATTCAAAGTTAAACCTGAAGTTAAAATAAAATTAGTACAATTTAAAGTATGTACTAACTTATAAAATGACATAACATAATTTGCTACCTATATAGTAAAGCACCGTTCTCTACCGGTATCGTTGCTATGACGCATCCAGTCAACTTCATTTCTATATCTCACATATCAACGTCACACGTCGTTGCGGCCGCGCAGCCAGTCCGCCAACATAAGTAGAATCACTTAAACGTTTCCACACATAGTGCGCGAGATGGTCGTGATAACTCCTTGCTCGTAAACAGATAAAAACTTTTTAAACCGTAGAGGTTCAAAAAGGCGGGAACGCTACAACCTTTGACGTTAAAAGTGTAACGGACTCTAGAAAAGAGTATACTTATTTGAAAAAAGAATAGGCTAGTTTTTGTTTGTTTTCCAACAGTGTGTACTCTGTGTTTGTGTTGTTCTGTGAGTGTGTGTAATCATATTTTGAAAATGATGGGAGCACTAGACTGTGTTACTGCTGGCAAAATTACTCAAACAGAAAGCACAGAGGTTTTTACAGTGAATATGGCATCCAGTTACGATTTGAGTAAAGCGGTAAGGATTTTTTTTATTAATTACTGCTTCACTCTTTTATAGCCTGCATGTCTTTGTTCATTCGTTTATGAAGCATTTCTCCTGGTACCTTTGCATTTTAACGTTTAACGGGGTTTTACCGTGGTATTTTGAAAATCTCATAGCGTGACCGAGTTACTAACGTTGAAGTGCTGTAGAGGCTAAATAAACAGGTGGAACTTATAAATACCATAAAACGAAGAAACTTAGCTCACTTTGGTCACGTCATGAGAAATAAGAAGTACAGAATCCTTCAACTTATTCTTCAAGGGAAGATTGCGGGAAAAAGAGGAGAAGGCGACACTCATGGTTGAGAGATCTGAGGGAGTGGTTCGGCTGTAGTACCAACTCACTCTTTTGAGCAGCAGCTTGTAAAATTGCTATGATGATGTCCAACCTCCGATAGGAGTGGAACCTGAAGAAGAAGAAGGTTTAGTGTCAAGATTTATCTTAATTTTACTATGCATTTTTGACGGAGGTTCTAGGTGTTTATTTCTCTATAAATACTGTATCTTCATATATCCGAGTTTTTGATTATCTATCGTGGGAAGGACCTGTTACCCTGTAACACAGTTAATACTGACGCAGGGTACAGGGATTACAAATCGTAACTAGGGTAGTCACAGATTTTTATTGTTATTAAAACATCAAGAGGTAATTAATACGAACCATTGTACGTAACGTTTTAACGTATTATTATAATTATTAAAAAAAGAGCCACTAATAACGATAAAACGAATATAACTGATGTCTTTTTCTATTTGCAACTGCTCACTCGATGATTTGTCGAACGTTGGATGCAGGCCGCTTCCAACCGGTCCTTTTGGAAATTTATGGGGAGACTTATGTTCAGCAGTGGACGTCCTACGGCTGAGATACTTATTTTATAACTGTCAAGCTCTTGCGTGTCATCGTGTGTTCCTGGTGCTGGTGCTTCCCGTGTGGTCCCATGTAAAATTTATCAAATTCGGTCCAGTAGTTTTTGAGTTACACTCCAATAACTGATTTTTACCAAAGTAATAGAATGAAGTCGGATTTAAATCTTTCAAATTGCTCTTGTTATTTTTAGATGTTTTCTAATACTTTGTAGAAGGTTCTTACATTAAAAAAATAAAGTAAATGCGGGAGGTTATGGCGAGGCCGAAGGCCGAGCCCACAACGCGAACTAAGTCGCGGGCAGTCGCTAGTATGTAATAAATAAATAGATAAATATAGCCAGATTGCAATGTGACAAATGTCATATTGACATGTGACAGTATTTGCGTATGCCAACAGCCTAGGACTCGTATCAAGTCTTCTCTCGGTGAGATTTTACATGCGAAGATCATTGAACTTTGTAGCATGCCTCGAAAGACTTCTCTTATACTGGTTATAACACGGATGAAACCGGTATAGCCTTTTAACAAAAAGTTGCAAGCAAGGAAGAAATATTTTTGTTGAAAGGATATTGTCGTTTGCAGACTTTGAAGGTCACAAATATCGGTATTCTCTCATACTTTTATTTTGAGGTCGTGTAAGACAGAGATTGTAGTTTTACCGCTATAAAAACAAGCATAGGTACTATGACACAGTTTTATGCCTGACCAGCCGTGCGATTCTCTACGAGCAAACATCGTTGCATCTTCGACAACATCCGTGAAACTAATGACGGGATGACAAGAAACGTTGGAAAAACAACCTTGTGTACAAGGGCGATATCTCATAATTTATGACAAATTTTTAAACAATATTTGACATCGGTGAACTCGTCGACGAACGCTACGACGAATCATATCGCACGGCTGTTCAAAAAGGTTTTGCTTTGCACATGTGCATTACATGCTAACTCCGTCTTTTATTGTATTGCCCAATGATAACCATAATAAGCAATTTCGTTGTAGAAATCTTTTGTTCCTACATCTTTTAGAAATTTTATGATTTTGTCTGGAATCTGATTATTGTTTTATAATACAGTTGCTCAAAAAGTGGCGTATTGCAGGGACGTATAGCGTTCGGGATGTGGGCTATTACATACTCGTGCTTTTTTTTACCTTTCCCGAACTCGTGCGTTCTCTTTCCCAACTGTCAAAATAATGTCTAGAAAAAGAAAAACCAACCATGAAGTTTTACTAAAAAAGATTCATAGAAGTTTTTGTGATTCATGCAAATACGTTTATTTCTAAAAAGAAGCTACTAATTTGATTCAATATCAGATTTAAAGATTTGATTGAATGAGTTAGGTTAGGTTTCATTTCATTTCATATCAATAAAAAAAATCTACTGAAGACTTGGCTGTATGGGCATAGTTCCCTTTGCCTACCAGAATGGGTGAAGAAAAAAAATCTCTGCTTGTATTCTACGGTTGGCGCCATTTTCCAGAAAATTTCTTTGCGAGTTTATTTTATTAAATTGCTTCATTTTTTCGCAACTGTATTAAAAATAGTCGTTCAGTGCAAGTGCGGAACCGTCATTGCAACTTCTTCCGACTGTCAACCTTCGCCTTCGGCTGTGCCTCGGCTCGGGTAGACATTTGTCGGAACTCTTTGCAATGAGAGCCTTTCCGCACTTGTAATGAAATATACTTACTATTTTATTACAATTTTAGTTGCAGTTCTTTTAAACGTGTTGATATTACTAAGATTTTTAATGTATACCTTATAGGTTTACCTCCTTAGTGTTATATTACAATCTTAAACCATTTAATGGTATTTTATTAAACTATTTAAGTTTTTTCAATACAACGTTAAACCTGCTTATTGTATTTTATTAGACTAAAATATAGTATAGTCCTTTTAAGCATGTTGGCTAATTCTGGTAAGGAATTACCACGTAAAACTATGTGAAAAGAACATGTTTTTTTTTTATATACCGAACTGGGTAGCACTTGACCACTATCGCACCTGATGCTAAGTGATGATGCGATCGATGATGGAGCGCGCTTACCCAGAAGATACCTATGCACTCGTGTTTTGAAGACCCCCATATCGTACTTAACCGGAAACACTGACTCAGGGAGGGTGTTCCATTCCCTAGCGGTTCGTATGATAAACGAAGAAGTAAATCGCTTCGTCTGGGTAAATGGAATATCCACCATAAAGCGGTGGATTAACTTAATTAACTTGTACTTACAATAAGCCTTTATTACACACCAATAAGCAGAGAATAGGCGGGGGTAGCCAATGGTAATTTCACGAAAAATACACCCTTAAGATGGTCAGGCATAAACTTGACTGATGGTACAAGTTGCCATAAAAAATTGAATATTTATTTACTTACCTTTTTTTTCTTAGGAGGAGACAGTTTAAGCTCGAGGCCTACCTGGTGTTAAGCGGTAACCTCAGCCACTAACAGATGCGTTTCGTTACAAGTGACGAACTGCAATGCAGCCGTAACTATAAATAGCGGCCTTACTTATAAACGCTGACATATTTTAATAACGTCACTTAGTACGGTGCAGAACAATTTTGCTGTGCGCAGTACTACATAAAGTCATTTAAAGTTAAGCAGCGTTTATAAGTAAGGTCATAGCTCTCTCAGTAGCTCGATGAAAACTTACTCCTTGCGACATAATCATACAAAAATCCAGATCTTATAGGTTTCGCTAAGGATTTCCCATATCAATTTAAATGTCTATATGGATGGTTCAAACAATCGTGAGCACTTGGGTGACTCACAATTTTTGAGATTCACCTCTCCAGGCTTTTTAAATTATTTTTCCTCAATTATGCTTTAGGGAATTTTGAGAATACTCGGCAGTACCTTGACTCTATATTTGTGAACTTAAATGTGGAAAAAATGTTACACTAAACAGACAGTGTTTTAGTAGACAGTTTGTAGCAAAAAAACATAAAAAGATACATGAACAACAAATAAAAAAGAACAGAATATAATAAGATTTTTTTTGCCACAAACCGGTCCCAACTCAGCAGATTCTGGGTTAAAACCAACGCTAGTCTTCCGTTGTAACCGACAGGTGACGTCACGCACGAGTGAACTAGAAATGCGTGTGAAGTGAGTGAGTGTATATATCTCACTTCTTTAGCCTGAAACAACTCAACTGATATAGAGATAGAACGACTGTTAAAAATATTCTACTTTAAATATTTGTTGTATAGAAACGAATACTCAAGTTCTAAATAAAGCACTACCAAACACACTTCCATATCACACAAAGGTTAGCTGGAAGAAAATGCTTATTAGCATTAAGTTCGCTATGTACATATTAGTTTTGTGCAATAAAGAATGTTCTATCTATCTATCTATCTAACGACATTTTTCGTTAGATAGATAGATGGAGATTGTTATACTAGGATTGATTTACCAGGATTACATAAATACTGAGATATAATAATACATAATATATAGCTTTAAGTTCACACAATCAGACTCCTGCACTAGGATCCCCTGTGTTGCGGAAGGCATGGCCATACACGTCACGAACATCCACGACCCTAGATTAAAAATCTGCTCATCACACAACTATTTCGGTCAGGGATCGAACAGACGAAAGTAAATAACGACTAAGCTAGCGAGGTTTAAGAGGGCGCCAAACGCCATATACAGCGTAAAATTTTGTGTATTTTTGACTGAGTTTTATTTAACTACTCATTACTTTAACTTTAAACTGAAAAAAATAATTATTAGTTTTTTTTGTGAAAACCCCCTATACCCCCTAACTTATTTTCAAAATTCTATGCGGCTATTGTACTTCAGGGTTACACCCATACACTAATATCTTTTTGTTGCAATATTTATTCTTAGCAATAAAGAGTGGCATCGAAAATACCTCTTTTTGCGTTTTACTGGCGTTAGGCGCCCTCTTAAGTTATTAATAACGCAGTGTTTATTTCTGCCCAAAAATATATATACTCATATTCGAAACTTCTCTTTAAAGTCAGGTACCTAGTGTGTGCACCAAATTTTATTAAAATAAGTCGATAAATAGCGCTACAGCAAACTTCCCTCTTTTTAGAAAAAGTATCGCAAGTGAATCGATGCCTAGAGGTAGCGGTTCACTTGTTAAAAAACTGAACTAAACTATCAAACTAAAATTTAATTATGGTTGTCCTTATTCTGTTCACACTAGAATCCAAATTCATGTAACACTTAGAATGACATTTCTATAACTAGCATTGTGCTATTCAATTTTAGGCATTTTTACGTTAGTTTAGCGAGCACCACGTTACGTGACGACTAATCTGTCTAAAATATACCTACAGTTGTAGAGAAATATCTAATTTTAGTGCTGTCATTCGCAAGGGTTAAACTAATTTGGATTTTAGCCTGAACAGAATAAGAACTGCCATACATTAGAAATTTTTAGTTTAGAGAGTGCTTACAGAATCACCGACGACAATGAAATATTAAATACTAGAACATGCATACAATGTTTGATCAAGATTCTATGAACCGATTTTAATATAACGATTTTTAACATAATTGTAATCTTCAAACTTAAACACCGCTATAATATATATCAGTTGCTAACAAATGTTGACAGCAAAACGTAAAAAAATGACGTCTCTATGCCACTTTTGTCGCTCCAGTCATCAAGTTACTAACATTTCTGCTTAGTTAGTTGTTAAAACAGACATAGAGCCGCCATTTTTCAAGATTTCAATCAACATTTGTTAGCAAATGAGATACATAACAGCCCTGCGGGTGATACTGCAACTGTTTTAAGGCGCTGTCAGCTCAGCGCTTGGCCACGTTCAATTTCGTTTACTTGAAATCAAGCAAATGCATGGCGTAAAAACCTACAAAAGTCATAAAAAAGTAATGTGCACTCTTATAATAAAAAAAAAATCCGTCAATGTATGTGTATTAAAAATTACTATTTTATGAAATGTGTTTCATAACAAATACAATAATGAATAAAGAGAAAAACTGCTTTAAAGGTCAAATTAAGTGATTTGTTTGATTTTTTTTGATGTAGTCTCTAGTATATTAAAATATGTTTTAATTCCGTCAATGTGTACTTAGAAGTCTTAAAAAATGTATATTATTTTTTGTAGTTTTAATTAAATCGCTGCTTAAGAGATAAACTGCTTTAAAAACCTTCATTTTTATCGACATGATAATACGACAGCACCTTAAGCAGTTAGCTGCTTAGCATCAGGCGAAAGAGACGCCCGTATCAGCATAATACGTTATCATAAAAAATCATCAGCGTATGAGATTTCCGATAGCTTTTCCTGTTGCGATAGCATCGCCTAATAATGATAAATGGCTGCCTCCACACGGCCCGATCATGACTACCACGGGATGTGACGCAGTATTGATAATACTGCAGCACTTGACAAGATTTACAGGTAGATAACTCTTTACTTGTTAATCTTATTCCTTCCATACCATTCCGATCCTGAACTACTCATTCCGGCCTAATATACCATCCATATACTGTTTCGAATCCCTCACGAATAAAAGAGTTTAGTAGATTCTACCTCTGATTGTGGAATGCTCTGCCGGCATACGTTTTGCCTTGCAGCTATGACCCTAGGTCTTTTAAGCGGGGCGTGATAAAGCACCACTCAGGTCTTCATAGGATTGGCGATTAGTGCAGCTTACGGCTGCATTAACCCGTCCGAATCAGCAAGCCTCCAGTCCATTCTTTTTCATTTGACGACCTCAGTGGCGCAGCGGGCGAGCGACGCAAGAGGTTGCGGGTTCGATTCCCGCCTTGAGACAAATTTGTGTACGGTCTGCAGAAATTTGTTCCGTTGGTCTGGGTGTTCTATGTATAATAAAAATATCTATGTATGTATATAATGTATTAAATATATCAGTTATCTAGTACCCATAACACAAGCTTTGAGTAGCTTACTTTGGGGCTAGATGATGCTGTGTGGATTGTCCAGTATTATGATTATTATTATTCATAAATCTTTCGTTATAGCGTAAACCTGATGGGGACAGATTAATGGTCATCGCTTCTTGATTCCATCTCCGCTTTCCATGACTTCGATGAACCATTATAAAAAAAATAACAGTACGACACTACGACATCCTAAGCCTACGTTGTCACTCTGTCTGTCTGTACTACCCTTAAAGGGCTGTATCTTTCGAACTGTGATAGGTAGAAATTTTCTGACGATTTGTGTGTTTTTTTGAGGTCAAGCATAAATGCAATAAAAAACAATAACAAAAATCAAATTTAATTGTTATATAAGTATGTCATATCAATGATCTAATTAAAGTTATAATAAAAGCAGACGCAGGAAGATAGATACGAGTAAGTAATCAAAATGAATATTGACTTCTCGACAGATAGCGCTCAAAGCAGCTGTTATGCCATCTTATTATTTGCTGATAGATTAGATAACGAATCACTGATATTTTTCTTCGACTGATAGTGACACAATGATAACGTAAAAATAAACGCATGATAATAAAATATTTTTTTTTCTATACTTATCAGATTACAATAATTTGGAAACGAGAACAAGGGCGAGAATGTAAATATTTTGAAATAACTAAAAGTACAGCCGTGCGATTCTCTAATGATTCGTCGACGAGCTCACCGGAGGAAACTATTGAGATCTCGAAATTCCAGAATTTCAATCGTGGTGATGGTTTTCAAGTCGCCAGTGCGTGGAATCCAGTATTAGGTTGTTTTAAAAAATAAAAGTCCGCGTTCAAAATGTGTTCATAATACTATACGCAGTGATACAGTGAGTGTGTTTTGTCGGGACTTAGGATCGAGTTCGAGTTCCAGTGATAACCGTAGCAAAAGACTAAGAAAGAGGGTAGATCGTTATGTCTGCACCTAACTTTTCGACCAACCACCCGCATTCAAATTCAAATTCAAGTCATTTATTGCGAATAAAGGTGATACAGAGATCTTAAATTTAACGTTTTATGATACACTCTATCCGGCCTTTACATGAGGCATGCAATATTACATAAATACTAGGTATTTATAACTTTAACGAAATAATTACTTACTAAATTGGTCATAAATAATAGAATAATCAGTAGTAAATCACAAGGTCAAACAAAAATTAAGTAGGTACAATGTAGGATTATTAAATTATTAAATGAGGCGAATAATCAAAATATTAGATAATTCAAAGGAAATTATATTAAAACAGTTCATAATACTAAATACCTATTGCCACAGTCGCATTACAATAATTTTTCATTTAAATATTTATCAACTCTATAATAACACCAAAAGCTTTTTTAAATTATTTTTAAATGCATGAGTATTTTGCTCTTGTAATATACTATTCGGTAGATGATTATATATTTTAGGAATCATACCAAATATACTATTTCTATATAAAGCAGTATTAATCTGAAAGGATTTAATTTTATGTTGATGTCTTTTAGTGTGTATGTGTCAAATAAATACAAGTTTAATCTTGCAAAGACCGAGACTTCATATATGTACAGAGAGGGTAGGGTCATTAAATTAAACTTTCGAAAGTAGGGAACACAGCTGTCTCTCCGTTTAAGACCAAATATGGCTCTTACACACTTCTTTTGGGCTTTAACCCGTCCGAATCAGCAACTCTCATTCCAGGCAAGTTTCATTCATAAATCTATTGTTATTTTTTGTCCTGATGCGGACGAGTTAAAAGCTTTAATTTTGTCAACTGAGTTGCCCCAAAATATAACACCGTAACGCAATACACTTTCCACTTGACCATGATAGGACGTCAAAACAGTTGAAACGTTAACAACTTTGTTCAGTTGATATAATGCATAAGAAAATTGGCTTAATTTTGAACACACACTAGCAACATGTTCCTTCCAGTTTAAATTTCGATCCAGTGCTTACACTGGATCGAAATTGGCCTTATGCCTGGGCCTTAGCCCAGAAATTTAGCTAACACAACCTCCTGAACTAAACAACCACTATGTGCTATTTTGAGGTTTACTGGTCGAGTACCACTATTTGTAAATGGTATCATGCTGGTCTTTTTTAGGTTTATCAAAAGATTGTTTGAGCGTAACCAATTCACAGCTTCGCCAAGAGTATCAATAGCGCCAATTTCTAGTGATAGATAATCTTTGGCTGAGAACATAACAGTACTATCATCAGCAAACAGTACCATGGGCTGCTTTATTGATTTAGGGAAATCATTGATATAAATTATGAACAGTAAAGGCCCGAGAATGCTGCCCTGCGGTACTCCACATTTAACCTGGCGGTAATCAGAGAGATAAATCTTTTCTGTTTTGGTAATTGGGCAAATCCTTGTAATTTGGGTTGCATTCTTCAGTCTTCCCGTGAACATGGTGCATGTAACTGCGCCGAAATATCGGGAGCTCATTCCACAACCTTACCACGGTAAATATCCCGTTAATAATCATATAACTTTTTGTAATGTTGTGTGATGTCGGGAATGTGACCCACCTCACCATATGCTAGGGTTGAAAACTTTAGCGCTGGTTTTCAGTCGGAACTCATGACCGACTTCACGAACGCCAGTGTAACGACGAGTAGAACATACAATTTATAAAGAAGCAGAGTGCGTACAAAACCAAAGGTATAAAAAACATTACAAATAACATTATAGGATCAAGAACCAACAATATAGTTCTATATTTACTAAAACGATTGTAAAATGCTGAATTTTGTCAGTGCCCAGTGAGTTGTACCAAATATAATAACCATCAAAATACGCATGCCAAACTTAAAACTAAACTAATAAATATGGTAATATATCTTGTCCACCGAACGCACTTACACACCAAGGCTAGTAAAGGAAACTATTGAGATCTCGAAATGCCAGAATTTCAATCGAGGTGATGGTTTTCAACTCGCCAGTGCGTGGGATCCAGTATTTTAAAAAATAAAAGTCCGCGTTCAAAATGTGTTCAAAATACTATACGCAGTAATACAGTGAGTGTGTTTTGTCGGGACTTAGGATCGAGTTCGAGTTCCAGTGATAACCGTAGCAAAAGACTAAGAAAGAGGGTAGATCGTTATGTCTGCACCTAACTTTTTAACTTTTCTACCAACCACCCGCATTCTTCAGTCTTCCCGTGAACATGGTGCATGGAACTGCGCCGAAATATCGGGAGCTCCTTCCACAACCTAACCACAGTAAATATCCCGTTAATAATCATATAACTTTAGTGAACAACCGTGATAGTTTAAAACAAGGTAGAGAGTGTTCGTTTTGTAAAGTTATGTCTTTTATAATTTCTTTAATATATTATCGGAACCGCGGCTCACTGTGGGCCAAGCACGAAAATGTGCGTAAGTGTAACGTAATCGCATCGTTGACGTATACATTACATACTATGGGGTTATCTGTACCATTTGTTCTAGATAACCCAATACCTCAACTGTATGACCACTTCACAGTTACTAAAATTTTCGTGCTTGGCCCATTGCTGCATTGTTTGCAGCGCTTTAACCATAAGGCAAACTAATATACTATTCTACACTTTACTTATATACTGTACTCATCACATAGTAGATATACAAAATGTTTTGAATTTTTTTTGGAAATGTTTTCCAAAAAAAAACATTTTTACAAGCAATATGTAATTTATCCAGCTACGGTTTAAAGTGTATAAAATATGGCAGTGAGATAAGCCAGTGAGTTAATATCTCTAAGCGGTTATCCAACGTCCATCTTGAGTTATGAGTTTTAACATGAACGGTCTTATGCAATGAGAAGCAACTAAATAATACATTTATATTTTTACCAAACCATGTTGTGAGTTGACATACACACTTTTATTTTAACATAACGTTTTTCTTTTTAACTAATTTCAAAAAAGGAAGAGATTTTTAATAGGACATGCACCTAATAGTTTTAATTTTAGCCTACATTTATCACTTTTAATTTCACTTGAATCCAAGATCCAAAGAAAAGTTGAAATTTATAGAGAGAAAAATTCCATCCTCGGACGGGATTCGAACCCGCGTCTTCTGACTCTCCGTGTCAGACGCCATTGACCAACTAGGCCACCGGGGTTCGGGTCCGAGCATCGAATTTTACCTCTCTATTTGACTAACCGTCTTGCGGGGACGGAGCGACATCTATTGGACAGTTTAACAGTACCATCCAACCGAAAGAAGCATTATTTAGAAATACTTAAACTTTCGTATTGACATCGCAGCCCTTGTAATTTTTATGGTATTACTTTTTAAAGCACTAACGCCTGCTTTAGCGATCTCAAACATTGAAATTTATAGAAAGAAAAATTCCATCCTCGGACGGGATTCGAACCCGCGTCTGAGGTTCGGGTCGGGAAATTTTAACTCTCTATTTGACTAACCGTCTTGCGGGGACGGAGCAACATCTATTGGACAGTTTAACAGTACCATAGATCCCTAGAGCAGGCGTTAGTGCTTTAAAAAATAATACTCGTACTACAAAGAAAAGTTATAATTACGTTTATTAATGTCAGAAAGTCTTCTTCTTCTTAGACTTGATATTCTTGGTAGAGTGGTCGTGGGCTACATAACATGTTAGTAAAGTGTCATTATTAACAATACGTTGCCAATTCTCGCCAATGCCTTTCTAATGGTTTCTTTTCTTTTCTCATGGTTTTTTTCTTTCGTAATGGCACTGAGTTCGAACTCGCTGAAGTATTTTTTACGGGATAGGTTGGCAAACGAGCAAGCAGCTCACCTGATGGTAGGTGATACCGTCGCCCACGGACATCCACAATACCAGAGGTCTCGAGAATGCGTTGCTGACCTTTGAGGAAGGAAGATAGAAGGGGTGAGAGTAGAGGGGGAGGGTGAAGGGTAGGGGATAGGGGCAGGGGGGAAATGGGACTCCGGAAACTCCCACGAACCGACCGAAACACAATAGCAAGCTATGGTACTTCACCTCGGGGTTATGTTGGAGTGTGGTACTTCCCTGGTCGTGCCGGCCCATTTACTTGTGGGGTTACAGCGTGGCGCTACCATCAAAATAAACTGACACAAGATTAACACTCTATCACATGCCACTAAATGTTGATCTATTAAAGTTAAAAAAAGACTCGTCTTTGTCTGTTATATCAGTTTGAAAGGACCCGGGGATCACTTATATACATATAGAACACCGTTTTAACGAATGTGTGTAAAAGATAAAAAAGTTAACACACTCATACCCCGCACTATATATTCTATAATACTATATGTATAATATTCCCTGTGTCGCAGAAGGCATGCTACAAAAATCCTGATCCCATCCAAGATCTAAGAAAAATGTCTGCTCGTCACACAAATGTTTACTTTAACCGGGGAGCGACCCTGGGACCCCTCGCTTCGAAGGCATGGGAGCTGCCAACTGAGCTAACAGAGCTATCGAGAAAAACCAGAAAGATTTGCCTATTTGTAAAAGCATTGTTTTGTGTTTTGTGGCATTGTTCTCTCTTCCCATACATTATAATAATTGCAATTAATTCAAAAAGGAAGAATCGAGATGCTATTTGCATATTTTTTTTTTACAAAATGAGGATAAACTGTTAATTAAGTATTGTAGTAACTAAACACATTGATAAGACCGCAATTAACTATAATTGTAATTTTATTCATGCTTAATATGCATGCATAATTAGGTAGGTATGTGCATTAATTACAACTAAAGCGCGATGCTTAAAATAACAGAAATATATAAATTGTTTTTGTAAGCAGTGTTACTAAAAATTTTGGATTTTGGTAGTGCTGCTAAACGTAAGTATGGCCTATCCCTGTCATTTATATAAGCAATAAAAAGGGATGACAATAGATTTCACAAATTACTTTGATAATATTATTTTCTTATTTAGATGTAGACAACAATATACAGTAGCCGAAAAACAAGTTGACCAAATTTGGCATGGAGAGGGTAAGTCTGCGCAGGTACGCCGGTGTACACTGCCTGGAAGTATATTTGGCAAGTTTAATACATTTTTTCTAAACTTCTGGCGACCAATCTTTCAACAAGATAGCTACTAGCTAGATAGCTCTAGGCATCACACTTGATAAGCACTTGAGTTGTTGTTTTTTTGTGTTTGCGTCTGCTGGATCTCTACGCAGGTTGTGCAATTTCTTACCGACTACCACTAAAATTGCACTAACACAGTCACTCTTACTCCCTATTCTTGATAACGCTGATGTCTGCTACCTAGACCTTAGAGAGGACCAGCTGAATAAACTTGAGCGTCTTCAAAATTTCTGCATACTATTTATATTTGACCTACGCAAATATGACCATGTCTCTGAATTTCGAACTAAACTCAAGTGGCTTCCCATACGCTATCACCGGAATGCTCATATATTGTGCCTACTTTATAGTGCATTGTTCAATCCTTCATTCCCGCGCTATCTTCAGGAAAAATTCGAATTTCTTCATGTTGGAAGTTCTTTTTCTCTACGGTCATCAGCGAACTTATCGTTAGGAATCCCGGTACATCGCACCGCTTTTTTTGGCTCCTCCTTTAGCGTTGAAGCTGTTCGCTTGTGGATCGCTTTCCCAGTAGAAATTAGATGTGCACCTTCTTTAGACACTTTCAAACAACGTTTCAAAGCGTTTTACCTCTCGCATTAGCTACGTACTGCATTGCTACAAGTTGTTTTCATTCTATTATTTATTAATTAGTATAAGTAATGTTATAGTGTATGTATATTTATTATTACCTATATATGTAGTATTTCATCATCATTATCATCATGATGATGATGATGAAATATTACATATATAGGTAATATTTACGTGTATTTATTTCTATAATGTTATATATATTTATACCTCTATGTTTAATATATAATATTATATATTGTAACTTAATTTTAAAAGTCTTCAATATTGTACTTGTTTTATGCACCACCGTTACTTGTATACATATTTATTTCCGTGGATGGTTGTCTGGAAGAGATCGCTCTGAGCGATAGGACCGCCCATTGTGACACTTAATTTTAAGTTTTTTATTTGTTTGTTGTATTTTATAATGTGGTGTTGCAATAAAGCGTTTATCTATCTATCTATCTACTCCCCTCGCGTCTCGTTTGGACCACCATTGATACATATAAGTCGACTTATGCGCATCCCCACTTTTTTGAAAATACAACAACAACAATACAATTACAAATTGCTAAGCTAAACAAATAAGTTAAAATGCTTTATAATTACCTCACGTCGTATAAAATTTACAGGTACTAAACTCATGATCATTGACATCCACCAAACCAGATTCTCGGTGGCCTAGTTGGTCAATGGCGTCTGACACGGAGAGTCAGAAGACGCGGGTTCGAATCCCGTCCGAGGATGTGAATTTTTCTCTCTATAAATTTCAAATGTTTGAGATCGCTAAAGCAGGCGTTAGTGCTTTGAAAAGTAATACTATAAAAATCACAAGGGTTGCGATGTCAATGCGAAAGTTCAAGTATTTCTAAATAATGCTTCTTTCGGTTGGATGGTACTGTTAACTGTCCAATAGATGTCGCTCCGTCCCCGCAAGACGGTTAGTCAAATAGAGAGTTAAAATTCGATGCTTGGACCAGATTCCCGGTGGCCTAGTTGGCCAATGGCGTCTGACACGGAGAGTAAGAAGACGCGGGTTCGAATCCCGTCCGAGGATGTGAATTTTTCTCTCCAATAAAATTCATCTTAAAATAATAATAAATAAATAAATAAATAAAATAAAATCATTTATTTATAATAATATGTCAGGTCAAATACATTCCAAAGTTCAATTATCGTTAATAAATTCATTTATTTAATAGTATGCCTTGTCAATAAGGAGAGCCTTTAATTTATTTTTGAATATTAGAGTAGTGTTTATATCTTTTATGGCTGTAGGTATTCTATTATATATTTTGACCTGCATGTAGAATATACTTTTGCTAAACATGGAGGTTTTGCAGTTTGTTACTTTTAATACTTATATGTTTGTGGCGTTTACTGTTTAGAATGTCAAAGTTTCCAACATTATTTTTTACAAGCAAGGCTGGTTCTAAAATATATATGGAAGGAAGTGTCAGAATTTTAATGCTTTGAAAGAAAGGTCTGCATGAGTCTGTTGGTTTTAATTGACAAATGGATCTAACACATTTTTTTGGGCTTTGAAAGCCATTTCTTTATCAGTGGAGTTTGCCCAAAATAAGACTCCATATTTAAGAATAGATCCAACATATGCATGATACGTAGTTAAAAGTGCATCTTTGTTGGCTACTTTTCGTAACATATATAAAGCATAATGAGAATTTGCTCAATTTTGTACAGACATGCGCGATGTGCTTTTTCCACGAAAGTTTTGAGTCAATATTTAATCCTAAAAATTTAATACTATCTATTTCCTCAATACTTTTGCCTAGATAATTAATATTTTGAATGTCAAAATTTGTATTTTTACTTTTAAATGTCATTATGTAAGTTTTGTCAAGATTAATTTTCAGATTATTAACATTCATCTAATTAATTATAGAACATAATGAACTATTGATGTCGTTTTCGTGAGAACTACTAATATTTTTAGTAAAAATTGCAGTACTGTCATCGGCAAACAAGGTAATAGGGTGGTTAATCAATTTTGGAAAATCGTTGATGTATACTAAGAATAACAGAGGACCCAATATACTTCCTTGTGGGACCCCATATGATACATTTTGACAGCCCGACGAATGCTTATTTTCAACTTTTGTAACTGTATTAATTCTAGTAATTACAGTGTATTGTCGTCTGTCAGTGAGATACGATTTAATAAGTTCTAGGGCGTTGCCTCTCACGCCGTATAATTCTAATTTCCATGTTAAGATGGTATGGTCCACGTGATCAAAGGCTTTAGTCATATCCATATAGAGAGCTGTGACTCGTTTCTTCTTATCCAATCCGTTCAAAACTGGATCGAGTAAAGTTAAAAGCGCCATGTCGATTGATTTGTTTTTAAGAAATCCGGTTTGCTCATTTACCTGTATGTTGTTTTTTTCGAAATAATTATTAAGAACATTGTAAATAACTTTCTCAATTTTTTTTGATAATACCGGTATTAAAGCAATCGGACTATAAGAACTCATGTCCTCATTATTCTGTTTTTTAAACACTGGAATGACTATGGACGTCTTTAATTTAGTGGGGAAGATACCATCCTCAATACTTTTATTTATAATGTAAGTTAATACTGGAGATATAAACAGAGCAGCTTTTTTTACTATTTTGGTGCAAATGTCATCAAAACCTGTACTATTTGTATTTTTTAACGATTTTATTAGTCACTGTACTTAAAACCATAACAAATCCTTAAAAGCATATTAAAACGTAAATTCATTTTTATTTCACACTTGCTTCGCTACAGTATAACACCTTCCAAAGATATAACAGATAACCTATCCCCTATGACCGCGAGGCTGCGCCGGCGCATATTTATGGTCTTGCAATATTTATTGTGTGCTAAGTAAAGACGATATATCGACGCCATTTGTCCACGACTGGTGTCTGGCTGGTAATTGACGATTAAATTCCTTGGGGCTCGATTTATGCATGGGTATGGTTGATTTTTGGTTTTATTTAACTACTAAAACATTTTGAAATTCGGTTCCATTTTTTGCTAAATATTGTTTTTCACTACTTTTAGTGACCCTTACTGCTTATGATCGATTGTCATTCACCGTTAAGGTGAATGGTTTTTTCGTAATTATATCATCAAGAGAGGCGTGACTTTTCAGTTTTTGGATTGTAACAAAAAAATAATATTGAGAATCAGTCCACAAATGGGTGAGAAATAGGCTAACATACACATAAAAAAATACATACACGCGACCGTAAAATATAACCTCCTCCTCTTTTGAAGTCGGTTAAAAAAGAGGGGAATCTTAAGATGGCGTACTTTTGGTATATTTTTTAGTTAACCCATGCATAACATTATGCTGGATCAACTGGTTTGTATGTATACTGATTTTTATTAGTGGTAGTGCCATGCTGTAACACTATGGGTTACAGCCGAATGGGCCGGTACGACCGGGGAAGTACCAAAGTACCACACCGACGTGAAGTTATATAGCTTGCTAATGCGTTTCAGTCGGTCTGTGGAAGGTTCCGGAGGCCCAATCCCAAACCCCATCATACCTATTTCTACCGTGAAGCAGTAATGTTTGCATTACTTTACATCTTTCATGTTTGTATTACTGTTTTGGTTTTCTACCTACTTCCAAAAAAAGGAGGAGGTACATACTTCATTCGATTTTTTTTATGCTTGTTACCTCATAACTTTCGACTGGGTGAACCGATTCTCAAAGTTCTTTTTTGTTTGAAAGCTGGTGCTTCACGTGTAGTCCCATTTAAATTTTATCCAATTCGTTCCAGTAGTTTTTGAGATACACTCCAATAACTGAATAGAATGGAAGTCTGTATTTAACTTTTCTAATTGTACTTGTATAGGGTATGGTTACCGGTGAAATTACAAAATATGAGATAACAACTATTTGATATATATCAGGGTAAACTCGTGCACGCAATGCATCTGTTCTAGGTTTATTTTACTGCTGGGTTTCGTGCTTTTTCCTTATAAAAAAGCTCCAAATTGGTTCTATTTAAATGTCCTAAACATCGGATGAAAGTTTTGTGAGTTAGGCTAAATCGTAGAATAAAATATTCGCGTATGTTTGTCATAATAGTTTCTAGCGTATAGACAGTTCACGTATGAATATATTATAGGAATTCAGTAGTGGGAGCTCATTAAGTAAAGTAAAGTAATGATGATGAATATTAATGAATGCCAAATGTATTGTTATTATTATCGTTTGACTACTTATGTAACTTGATCTCGCCTAGTTGTTCTAAAAACATATAACTGAGCTCACAGAGGGCAAATTCAAGTTGACTGTAAAAACGTTTTAATAAAAAAAGCTTACTATAAAGTTCGACATTATATAGAAGATGAAGATGCTTGGAATACGAGTACTCCACTTCTGGCAAGCTGTCTCTCTGCCACCCATAAAATGTAATATTTGTAGAACCTAAGTAGTAGAAACATTGTAAACATCTATATAAAAGAATGGCCCCGAGTTTCTTGCCGCTTCTTCTCGGTGGGCTCTATATATTTTGGAACGCGGCGGTAGAGACTTTAAAGTACATTATAATGAAAAGTTGACGTTCATAAGTGCGTCTTTGATGCCTAAATTGAATAAATGATTTTGACTTTGACTTTGACTTTATGGTACCTTTTTGTACTAAAAAAATGAGACACTGAACTAATAAGTTCTAACTGCGCTCCGCGGTTTCACCCGCATGGTGATGGATGATGCTAAATCAAAATATAGAAGCCATGTTACTCGGGGATAATGTCGCATTCTAATGGTGAAATAAATTTTCCAATCGTTCCTATCGTTTTTGAGTTTAGTCGTTACACACAAAAAAGAAAATACAAATCTTTCCTCTTTGTAACTACTAATAATTAAATTACTAATACAAGCTGCTCTCCGCGGTTTCACCCGCGCGGTGATGGATGATGCACATATATATTCTTGCACATACACATTGAAACACATACAATCACGCCATATAATATCTATAGAAACTTGAATTATTATCATTATAACCATATCACTATATAATCTAAATATATTTTAATTATTAGGTATTTTGTGTCCGTGTGTCACTAACGGTCAGAGCTGAAAACCAGCGCTGTTGGACATTCCACAGCATTATGCTGAGCTCAGACCTTTTCTGGCAGCACTGCATATGACAGCAGTCCGAATACATGTGCACATGTTAGAATAAGTTAATACGTTTAAGATTTTGTTATTTAGTTCTTTAAGAGATGTGTACTTTGTTTAATGTTGTTGTGTGCAGTTCTGTCTCGAATAAATTATTTTCTTTCTTTCTTTCTTTCTGATGATGATGGTGATGAATCTTATATAGCCTATGTTACTCAGGGTGAATGTAGCTTTCCAATGTAGTCCAGTACTTTTTGAGCCAATTCGTTACCTACAAATCTTTCCTCTTTATAATATAGTATAGAAGTATAGATAGATATAAGTAGTACACAACATTCAAATTTGAATTTGAATTTGAATTTACCACCATTGCAGTTATAGCAGATGATGCGGTTGTTGACGGTAATAGCACACTAGAGGGCGGCCAATCCGTCACTCTCTATACATATGCATAGACACACGTCATTACCGTGTGGAATCGACTTCTTTGAAATATATTAAACACATTAACATAATGCGCATCTAGGTTTCTATTGCATGAAAAAGTTAATATTTTGAGACACTAATTCAAAAATGGCAAAATTTTACTGTTCACACTATAAGATGCAATATTAAAAATAAAATAAAATACAATCCAAAATGTATAAAACCCTTAATAGCGACCTTGCAATCCCAAATGAAGATTCTAAATTTGACTCAGAAACTCGCAAGGCTTTTTCAAAAAGTCATATGCCCTGGAACGAAGTTTTATGAATTCCTAAGCGCATTATTTCCGTACAATGTTGTCGCAGCGTTATCTACCGAAATCCAAGAAAGGAGGAGGTACGCAATTCGACTGTATTTTATAGTTTGTTGCCTCATAACTTTCGACTGGGTGAACCGATTCTCAAAATTCTTTGATTATTTGTTTGAATGCTGATGCTTCCCGTGAGGTCCCATTTGAATTTCATCAAAATCGCCTAGTATTTTTTGAGATACACTCTAATAATTAAATAGAATGGAAGTCGGTACCTACAAAATTTTTCAAATTGTACTTATTTTTTTAACGCAAATTGAGAGCACTGGCGTTTTCGCACTTGTTGTAGCACCTTTCCCAGCATTCCATTACAGGAAAAAACAAGCTTATATACTCGTACCATGCTGACGTTTCACTAAGGTCATATACAATATAATAAGGACCTCTTAAGGCCACCTCTCAGAACACACTATATTATTAGCGAAAGTGTTGATTGTGCTAACTATGGCCTTACTTGGCATTTTTCATTTACTTTTATTGACTATAAGTAGAGGAATAGCTGATACTACATTACATACTTACTCAAGATTGCATCCAACATAGTTGATTGTGCCGAACTATTAAGTAAAATAAGCTTAAACACTCCTACTCCTACAAGTTCTTGAGTGGAGACCACGTTTAGGCAAACGGAGTGTAGGATGCCCTGCGGCCAGGTGGAGAGACGACCTGCGGAAGGCGGCTGGCAGTAACTAGATGCAGAGAGCTGAAGACCGAGCTCTGTGGCGTACTTTAGGAGAGGCCTATGTCCAGCAGTGGACGAATGTGAGCTGATGATGGAACACTCATACTAAGCCTAGTTTTAATCACCTATTAAATGCGCCATTAATTAACACTATTTATTGGCAAAACTTTTATCTGTTGAGAGCAAGTAATAAGTTTTGATCAAGATCTATTCTGTATAAGTATCGGATCGGCTAAACAGCTGATGAGCAGAGAGTTCAAAAAAGATATTAAAATCAAATATTTAGTGAAACTTCCGCTGGAAAGACTTGCTTATAGCTGAGTTGTGGTGTACACCGGGTGGTGTACACCGCAACTCAGGGAGGGTTCCCTCCCGCATAAGCTGCAAATAGGAAGTATACAAAAAAACTACAGACAAACAACCCAATCAACCAAAAATGATTCGACACGTGTTTCGCCTTTACACGAGGCATACTCAGGAGATGTTGACTCGTCAAGCGCTAGACCGACAAAGAGAGAGTTCTTTGAATAATCTGTTATCTTACATCATCACATCATCATTATCATGGAGGCCTCGTTGTGTTCCATTTTTGAATGTAGGCCTCTTCCCTTTTTTTTCCATTCCTGGAGATCTTGTGCCCGGTGCATTCAGTCCCGGCCTGCGTGTCGCCTGATGTCGTCTACCCAGCGCTGCGGTGGGCGGCCGCGCCCTCTTCTGTCGGCCCTGGGTCTCCACTCAAGAACTCGCCTCACTCATCGACTCGCATACATTCTCGTAATGTGTCCTCAATGTGTCAATCATCACATACCTCATATTATTGTTACTGTTTATTGTTAAAGCTTTAACATTATCTATTACATTACGTTTTATTCGTATTAGTATATAGTTCACAATACGCGTCCAGGTAAAGTTAAGGCCCAGCAAGAGCAAATTTTTAGGTATTTGAGGGGGTGAAGCACTGGCCGTGACTGGACCAAGCGTGCGTCTGTAAACACGATACATTTTTCGTAGTTTTAATTTGTTTAATAATAAAAGAAGCCACAAGGGTAAACAATCTAGATAGTTCTTTAATTTAATAAATTACCTTTTTCTGATATGAAAAAATATTATAGTTGTTGCTCAAAATATTGAAAAATTCGAAACGAAATATTTTTTCCGTCGTTTTATTTGCGATTTTTTTCTTCATGGTGCTAGATAAATATTGTGCAATATTATTATATGAGTCTTTTTTTAACTTTCAACCATGCACTGTATTTTTTCCAAGTTTGTATCAATAACTGAGCGTCTAAACTGTGCGACAAAAATCAGCGTTTTTCGGATCTTTGGCTTTGGGCAGCGCCTTAACATTGTAATCCATTGTGTCTAAATATCCATGAGAACCTGTAATTGGCCCATTGCTTCTATTTTCTAACTATTATATATAAAATTGCTGTTGGCCTTGCTGTCTATTAAATAATAAATTATAAATAATAAATAAATAATAAAGCACCCTAAACCGGTACCAAGGATAGAAGTTACCTTTATCAAAAGCTTATAAGATCGATATACAACGGACCCTCACTATCGTCTAAAACACTACGTTATACTCAAACATAAGTTGACCTTAAATTGACCTACTTGTGACGAACTCTACAATTGTATGACGTCAAAAACGTCAAGTTCCTTACGTCAATATTCCTCAATGTAGGTCACTTTCATTCCCTTCCATAGGACGTAAAACAGAAAGAACTGAGTACAACTCCAATTCCTGTAATAAAAAATAGAATTATCATTAAAAACCGCTGTAGTACTGGAGTAATTACGTTACACGTATGTACTTAGCGGTGGCGGGATTTTCCTTAAAATTACTCACATAAATCTTTGCACGTAATTTTATGAAATTATTGTCATTTAGTGTTGTATTCAGACCTGAACTGTGCTGTTAAAAAGCAATAATTCTATATTATTTTATTATTATTTCGTGACTTTACAGAGTTATTAGAAATATTCTAAATACTTAAATACTTCAGTATTCTTAGTAGTTGTATAGAACATAAATGGCAACAGAGTGATATATTAGTGACTAGTGTTTGCAAAGTAATAATTTAAAAATCAAAATAACTATTATAAGCACATTTGTAAGTTTTAGAGTAAAACTCTTTCATATAAAAATGGTGCGTAGGAACTCAGCAGTGCGTACAAGTTTGGAAAGCATTAAGAAGATGGCAATGTACACGCGAAGCATCAGGAAAGAGGTAAATGTAACTTAAATTATTGTCAGTGTTATTTTTATGACAAGACAGATATTGCTTGAACAACATACCAAAGATCAAGACAAGAGTCTTCGACGAATGTGTGTTACCAGTGATAACTTATGGCACTGAAACGTGGTCTCTTACTATGGGCATCATAAGTATAGCTCAAAGTCGCACAACGAGCTATGGAGAGGGCTATGCTCGGTGTTTCTCTACGCGATCGAATCAGAAATGAGGAGATCCGTAGAAGAACGAAAGTCACCGACATAGTCAAGAAGATTAGCCTGTTAAAGTGGCAGTGGGCAGGGCACATAGCACGAAGAACAGATGGCCGATGGGGCCGGAAGGCGTCTACCGACATGGTGGACAGACGATCTGATAAAGGCCGCAGGACGACGTTGGATGCAGGCCGCTTCCTACCGGCCCTTTTGGAAAATTATGGGGGAGGCGTATGTTCAGCAGTGGACGTTCTATGGCTGAGATGATGATGATGAACATATCAAAAGAGTTTAGTTTCAGGAAAGATGATTACACCTAAGAAGGCTGTCAATCGCCATGCATAGAACCGTAAAGCGATAAGTAAGTGCCTAGAGAGACGGAAGATGTCGCTCTGTGTATCATCAAATTTAATAAATCATGACCAAATCAATATATAAGAATCAAAGTCCTGATTGGCGACTGACTGTTTGACTGACTTGACTGACTGACTGACTACCACTACTACTGATAAATAATGCACAGCCTACACCGCTGGTAGTAGAGACTTGGAATTCGGAGTTCGGAAATTTGGAATTCGGATCGCGTTTTTATCTTGGTACGTAGAGATGTATTGAGGATTTTTAATAATTCAACCCCTAAGGGAGGAGAATGGGTAAAAACATTTGTATGAAAGAGTGGAAATTTGTATGTATGTAAGCATAATTCATATGAAATAAGACATGGCCTCAATAATTTTAAGGCTAGTCGCCTCGCTGTGAATTATGAGTGTGAATAGAGGCATGAAACTTTGTAAATATAAAATAAAAAATGCAAATATTGTAACAATAATTCATATCTAGATAAAAATACTCTACACGGACGAAGTCGTGGGCAACAGCTAGTCGTTTATAAATAGCTCATTACATTTTGACATTGTAAATGATTGCAATGCTCATTCTTGGGCGTTTGGTTTCAGTGACGTGCAAGTAACAAACAAGTAAATATAAATAACACATGTGTGGTTCATTCATACAACATAGATGAAGGAAAATCTTCTTGTTATTTGTTTGTACAGCTTAGGAGTGGATTGACAGTGGGATTGTTCCATTTCCTCCAACATAGATATCGTAACAGCCCACTTAGGGTTAGGATGGAAATATTTATTTTCTAAACTATATACATATACCATAGGGATCTAGAGAAATGCCAATCCGTGCGCTGAGTACAAAACCTGGGCCCCTATTCTTTTAACTATTGAACTGCGTTATTGCAACTCAATTGCGTTGATTTCGATCGCGTTCGAACCTAAATAGCGAGCAGACTACGCAAAACTGTCAAAAACGACAATTTTCTTGCAATCGAGTTGCGATAACGTAGTTCAATAGCTAAGAGAATAGGGGCCCAGGTGTCGCAAGCAGTATTCCGCGATTCAAAGTATTGTTAACTTTAATAATTTAATTATCCACTACGGTATTAAAACTTTTGAATATTCGTAAGTACAGAGCAAGCATTGTAAACTGTATACATGCAATATCGCGACGCGCCGGCGCGGCGTTCAGTCACATAATACAAAATTTGCCAACCGCCGCCGCGAGCAATGTGCTCTGTTTTGGGCATATTGCTGCGACACCGGCCCCGCCCCCTTTTCATATCTCTCTAGTTTCTGTAACCTTTGGTATGTACAATCCAAAATTGATTCAGATCTGTATCGCTGTTGACATTACTTCTGCAATACAGCATTTAGAGCCGTGTTCCAAAATCATGCTCATCGGTGAATGCACGCTAAGTGCAGAACTGAGTAAATTATTTTATGGCATTTACTGTCAAATCTATACTCGAGTAACTTATTATGGAGGCTAAGGAGATAATGATCGCCGAGCAACCAGTGTCTGCAGTGCTGGAGAGATTTAGAAGTGTGCATGTCACAGGGTATACTAGTAATTATTCTGACTAGCCGCATCCCGCGATTCTACGTGATTAAATTTCATTCAAACCCGTTCAGCTGTTTTGTTGAATAATAAGTATTAACAAACATCCATACAAACTTTCACATATTTATGATACTCTTAGATCTATAAACTCGTGTTAATTGAATTTATAATTATCGTATGAAATGTAGTTTATAATTAAACTTTAATGCCACACAAATAGATATGTCACTAATTTAATAATGTTAATCTGAACTAAATAAACTAATTATTTCAACTAACTTAGATGTAAGACTATGTGTATTTAATGTGTATTTATACTGATAATATAGACAGATATTAGTCTGAATGAAATACATTTTATTTATTTATTTATAAAGCTATCTTCACTCCAAACTCGATTTAAATCTGTTTAGCAGCGTGAACAAGTAACAAACATGTACATTCATTCACATCATCATTTACTCACAAACTCTCGCATTTTTCTACCGACTTCCAAAAAGGAGGAGGTACCTACTCAATTCGACTGTATTTTTTTTTATGTCTGTTACCTTATAACTTTCGATTGGGTGGACCGATTCTCAAAATTCTTATTTTGTTCAAAAGCTGGTGCTTCCCGTGTGGTACCATATAAATTATATCAAATTCGGTCCAGTAGTTTTTGAGTTACTCTCCAATAACTAAATAGAATGGAAGTCAGTTTAAAATTTTTCAAATTGTACTTTTAATAAATTAGTGTGAACTTGAGAGGCTGAACTGAGTCCCAAGCTTTCGCACGCGTGGTCGAAAACACAGGATCTCAGCAGTAGGTGTACATTTTAAGGCTGCGTAGGAGATTAGGGGACTCTTAGTGAAGTATTTACTTATCTATCCACGCAAATACGAGTATACCTGTGTCTTGTTAGTATATCATACTATCAGTGATTGCTAATATAAAACACATTCTTTGACATTTGTACAAGCATACATATAAGTAGGTAATGATGGAAGATAACACATACACTTTATCAAACAAATGTGATTCAAACGACTAACTATCGTCATTTAATCAGTCTCCTTTTGCACTCGGCAAATAAAGGGTTATTTTTTTATATAAATATTGATTTTATTTGTCATAAGTCGTGTGTCATCAATATATAAGTGTATTTATGAATGTGTTAGTGATTTAAATAAGGTTAAATTGAGAACCTTGTGTTTTTGAAGACGGTTAAACTGTGAATATGATGCTGAATATGTCGAGTTTTAATTCTTATGGCGCTGTGCAGGTAAAGTCTTTATTATTTATCTAGAAAATATATAGTTTTACAATGTTTGCGGAAAGGAGATAACCACGAAGTATCACGCGGAAGTGGTTAGGTTCAATAACGTATTGGAAACATGATCTTATATTACAAAATATGTAATCATTTTAAAACTTTGCGTGACGTCTTTTAGTCACTACTTTATGCTGTAAAGAGCACTGTAGCGAGTGAAATTACTGCGTAAACGAAACTCGATATTTTTTTTATCAAAAATGGAACCGATTTCAACATCAAAAAGTGTGAATAACTTGCGATAGTTCAATAGTAAATATATTTTAATGTTATTTTGACGGTTTAACTTACGCGGTATATTATCACAATATTCTGCGCATGATACCGACTTCGCCAAATAATTTATACTTTTTGGTGTTTAAGTCGGTTCCATTTAACCCTTTGATAAAGACGTAAATTTACGTGAGTTTCATTCAAGAATCCTTTGTTTTAATTATCACGGTATAGGAAGGATTAATAATAAAAAAAAATACCCTTTTAAGACTCTTACTAATTACGCGAACGATAGTTATTCACCATCAATGATATCATCAAAATAAGTGAAACACTTTTCAGTTATTGGAGTGTAATTCAAAAACTACTGGACCGAATTCGATGAACTTTAAATGAGACCACATCGGAAGTTTACTCAACCAAACAAAAATAATTTTGAGAATACACAAATCGGGGAGAAATCGGTGAACATACACAAAAAATACTTACAGTCGAACATAAAACCTCCTACTTTTTTAAAGTCGGTTAAAATCTCGGCGCCACGCAAAGCTTCAGTTCTAGGTGGCGATGCAACTGCCATAAGTACGCATAGGGATTACCATCAAGCTCAGGACTTGCCCGAAACGTTTTAAATTTGTAAGTTAAATTATTAATTATACTATAAATAATATTAAATAAAACATTGCAACTCCCTAGATATTAATATGTTGTTAATGTAAATGTAATACAATATACAAAACTTTTATTATGTACACTTAATAAAAGGCCCATGAAGGCCCCTGTTCATGTTAACTGGTACGTACGTAGTATTTTTACGTACATATGTACGTAAAAATACTTATAAATGTAGATATTCAATTCATTACTATTACCGTCTATTATTTAACTTGCAAGTTAGTTTCCTGAATGTTTAAATCTCTATAATTGATCAAACATTTTAAAAATCTCCTTTGTGACTTTACATAAAAATGAGTGTAGAGAAAATGTAACCAATAGGGTACGAAATCATTTACTACTACGTACACCACAAGTATCGAAACTGTACTTAACGTAAGTGTAACAAAACGTAATGTTCACGTGAAACAGTACAAACTGTCATTTATCTAGGGCAACTGTGACACAGATATCATAGTTTGTTGCCAAGGCGTTAACGATTACGATACAAATACATTTCGCAAATTGTTGGAGCTACGGCCTCCTTACATGTCTGAAATTAAATACATAACAGTGGCCCGAGCACGAACATTTGCTAAAGTGTAACGTTTACGTATCGTTGACGTATTCAATACAAACTATCATTTATCTAGTACAACTATGGCACAGATAACTCATAGTTTGTACTGTATACGTCAACGATACGATAACATTACTGAAAGCGTAAAAAATACGTCAGCAAAATACTATTTTAAAGTAATTGTAAGTAAAATAGGTTAGTTAACCCTTTGCGTCGAAATGCGTCAGTTTCATTCATAAATCTTTTGTTGTCAATATCACAAGGTAAGGAAGGATTAAATTAGAATCTCACTATCAGTACGGCTATTATGTATCTCAGTTGCTAACAAATACTGATTGAAATCTTAAAAAATGGCCGCTCTATGTCAGTTTTGACAACTCCAGTAAGCAAAAATGTTAGTAAGTTAATGACTGGAGTTGTCAAAACTGACATAGAGCGGCCATTTTTTAAGATTTCAATCAACATTTGTTAGCAACTGAGATACATAATAGCCCTGCTGGTGACTCTTGACCTTCGGGTGGAGGGGATTACTGCGCATGGGTACCGTCGCGCCATGTGACAGAGAGAGACAAGAGTCCCTCGTCTTCGATGTGACAGAGAGAGACAAGAGTCCTTCGTCCCTATAGCCACCCTGTGATACCCAATTTTTGACTTCTGCGCAATAACGGTCAAAGCCAAACTCTCGCCGCGCGATCTGTACTCACTTTGGAAGTCATAGTGACTATGAGCAATGGTGTGAATCATTTCACATGTAGCAAATATAGGTATATAGATAAGTATGTTCGTTTAGGTTAAATATATTAACAATGCTATCTTCAGTAGGAATGTACTTAAGTTTATATCTTTAACTTAAGGCGAAATGAGTGTTGATTACGACCGAATTTCATGATTCGACTTCGCGAAAACTTAGTTTTTCGACGTTTAAACCTAATAAACGAAGTTCGAAAAAAAACGTAGTGGAAATTGAATATACGTTCTTATGAAGTATGAGAGGCAAAACACGATTGAGCAAACTTGGCTTGATAGAAAAAAATCGGCAACATTCCTTAAATTTTTCAATTTTTCCTACGTGTTTCGTGGGAAAAAGCATTTTTATTTAATTATGGGCAAATTTATTTCAATGAATGTATCATATTCAAATTCCCAATGAAATTTTACTTGTGAACTATGTACTCAATTTATCATTAAAATTTAATCATTTGATTATACGAAATAAATATAAAAAATATTAGCACGTATTGTTCAATTGAATTTTCGCATTACATCGTCCAATCTGGTAAGTAATTCTCAACCATCAAATATCTAAGTAAATCAAGTAGGTATGTAAAGCAGTAAATTGTTTTAAAATTTGGATTGTACCGCGCCTTAAGTGAGTACATAATTGTGTAAACTAACTAATAAAGTTATGTAACTTGTTTATAAAACACAGTGAAGAAAGCAAAGGAAAAAAATTGTAGCTGACTTGATTTCCATCCAAAGATAGTATACATTGTGTCCCGAATTGGTTGACAGTGACAGCTCGTAATGATCACGTAGACCCACCTTCGAACCGCGAGCGTTATGGTCGCGGCGTGAGCGTTAACGGTGACGTCATCGATGACGTATCGAACGCCGCGAGTGATATCGCCGCTTTCCAGAACGTAGCCTTAGTTAAGAAGATTGCATAGCTAGTACTTTCCATGCTAAAAGAGAAAACTCTTTTCTATCTCTTAACATTGTCCGATTGCAGTGATTATTTTTTTCATGGAATCATGACATTGTTTACTATGCCCGTACGTTTTGATTTTGTTCAGTATTTCAAAGTACTATAAATTTCCTATTTTAGAACTTTAAAAAACTACAAAAAAAAATAAAAAATTCACAATTTGTTTATTAGAATTATCTTTAAAATCTTTAAAGGTAGGTATGCATGAAAAATGCGTGTACCAAATTTTATCAAAAGCGGTCGGTAAATAGCGACTTGGCTCCTCCATTTTCTGATTACTCCCTTTAGGAAAAGTACCCCTCCACTCAAAAATCGCTGTAAACGAAAACATTATATTGAATAGTAGAACATGCATACCAAGTTTCGTCAAGATTGGTTGAAAATTCGAGCTGTACAGGAAGACCAAAATACAACCTAACATACGGAAAGATGAACGTCAATTTGGCTAGTTAAAGCAGAGACACTTCGCTCCCTCGGTCAATAATTATAATTAGCCACGCAGAAAAATATACAAATTAGGACATACCATTAGCAGTCTATGTTTATATGCTATGCCATTAACATTAGCAGGGTTATAACATATTATTAAGTAGTAAAGAAGTTATAGCACACTGTAATTCTACAATCTTGTTGCAATTGTGCATAAAATATAAGTATTTTAATATGCTTTCAATCTATTTCAGACATATGTCACTCACAAACCAATAGTTCAAGTTCAAGTCATTTATTTCGCTTACTGGAAGTCAATGGTAACCTATCCGTTTTACTAGCAACTATATAATATTGCATGTAAACAAACCGTAAATCTTACTACCACCTTACTTACTGATTAGACAATCAAAACGGTAGTAAAACTCAGTAGAGAGACGAACGCGGACTGAATACATAGTAACTTCGTCTCAATCTGTACCTAATTCCAACAAAAGCGGTCAACGTACCAACATAACGAGTCCTTGGCAAAGGTCATCCCTGTAACCTACAAGGTCAAATGAGGTCAGCCGTCAAGGTCAGACTTCGCTTCAAATGGTATAATATAACGTTATCCGTTTGTAAAGAGTTTTCAAGTTTATCGAGATTAAAGTCTTTGTTGAGAAACGAGACTTATATTGTAATAGGCTAGACATTCACGAGCTTACTAACTGACCCTTTACTATCTTAAGTTTGGTTAAAAAAAACACTTCTGTTTTCCAATATGCACTTATGTACGTAGGTAATTGATTGATTATTGTACTTAAACTTTATTAATAAACTTGGCTACGTCCGAAGTAGTCAAAACATCCATCTGTCAATTTTTAGCTTACAGTAAATTCCGCGCGTGAAAGCAAGACAAAGCATGTTGCGCCTTATCTGTGTAAACGTTACGTTTATAAATAAATCTCTGTAAGTCGAGCTCCACGTTCTAAAATAAATACAGCCTCCATGTTATTGACTGTTATCTGCTTTTACATTGTTATTTTGACTGTGCTTATTATACCCGGAAAAAACTTAAGTGTTATGTGTTTCTACACTATTATTTTCATGGTTCTATCCAGAAAAAAACGACAAGCAATTCTGGATCCATACTTTAAGACATAATCCTCCCTTTTGCTGGCCGTAGTCGGTTAAAATAGGGTTTCACAATGTGTTAATGTAATTAATAATAATAACAGTATATGATGCAATATATTCATATTCTATATATGTGGAGTATATGATATTAGATACCATTTTGCACTGTAGAAAATTAATTAGGCGTATGAGAGATTTTTCTTCGTTAATTTAGAGATTTTTAGTCGTCTAATGTCTATGTCAGGCCAATACTTTCCACACCATAAATCTACACTTAGCAATTCTGCCGTGTGAGCATGGATATCACATTAAACTTGTCGAGTCAATAAACTGACTTTCACAGCTATCTTCCTTCTTCTCTAGTACGGATGAATATGCGATTAGTAGTTGTATCACGGGCTGTCTTTTACCGATGGTTTTCGATAATTTTGTCCTATCGACAGCCCATGCTCGGAACGCTTTTATTCATGCAACTTCAATGTGAGCCCCATTAATAGTTTCCACTCCTAACTCTCCACTTGTTCTGGTCATGTTCAGTGATTCCGTATACGAATCGATATAGCAACCTAGCTACGTAGAATCCTACAATAGCATGAGAGTTGTGTAATATGTCGACATGACAGAAACAAAACAAAAAAAACAAAACAAAACAAAACAAACAAACAGTTTGAGAACTATTGTATGTAATCTTAGTTTATTTTTCACAAATTATTTAAGATACTTAGATCTTTGGTGCATATACTGTAAGCTTACTATTTAATAAACAAATAAATAAATGACGAGCACGTAACATTTCTGTAAGAAACAACTACACTACTAAAACAACTTCTACTAATATGTATTACCCATTTTCACAGCGTCTTTATTTTAGTACTACCTACATATTTTTTTTTAGCATCACCTACGTAATAATAATAAAGCGGTTTACCAACTTATTGGTACTTGAATAGCCATCCTAATATTATAATCTCGAGCATCACTTTAACTTTTGTAAATTGTTGATTTCAGAGTCGAGACTTAGAAGCCCAATCAAATACGGATTTGTGCACGACCAGACACCACTTTTGCTGGGCCTTGGGCGTGGATCTACCTATATTTATTATCGGTAAGTTTGCCAATACTCATGTTATAAAAATAAGGGGAAACACCCGTCATTTTGTGAAATATCTAGATATGAACGCTTACGATTACGTCATCAACTGATACGATTTAATTCTGTAAAGAGTATTCATCTGTTTATTATCTGATCCAAAGTATAGTACTTTTTTCTACTGACTCCCAAAATAAGGAGGAGGTTCTGTGTTCGAATATACCTATGTATTTTTATGTATGTTCATTGATTTTTCCGCATCGATTTTGATTTATTCGTTGAATGAGGTATGGCTCCAAGTTGGTAACATTTAAATTTCACCACAATTGGTTGAGCACTCCTGAGTTATGCGCAATAATATATAAAACTTGTTGCGTATGAGGATCATAGTAGCACTCCTGTGGCCCTAACAGGAATAACTGCGTAAGTGTAACGTGATGCGTCGTTCACGTGAAACAGTACATACTGTCATGTATCTAGGGCAACTGTGACACAGATAACTCATAGTTTATACACGGAAGCGTCAACACGTCTCACTTCAGCGTACAAACCATGACTACGTTTACGAATACGTTTTCGCAAATTGTTTGTGCCACGGCCTCCTATACTTAATAATATGTATTATAAAGAGGAATGTTTTGTTTGTTTAATTGAATAGGCTCCGGAACTACTGGATCGATTTGGAAAATTAATTCACCATTAGAATCCTAATTTACCCCTGATGAACACAAGCTATATACTTTGATTCATCATCATCCATCATCCATCACTACGCGGGTGAAACCACGGATGGCAGCTAGTTTTTAAATAACTGTTAATATTGACAATAGTTCTTACATTAATGTAACGGGAAGTTTGGAAGGGACGGTAACAACTTTATTGAAGTTGTATATATTTAATGGGCTGAACTACAAAAGTTTACTCTAATATTTCCCCCTTATTTCAACCCACATAATTAAACATATATAAAAACCATAACCCTTTTTCTCAAAATGATGTCAAAGATCATCAAAAGATGATTAGTTATGTTATAAATAGCATAACATCGTTAACTTTACCGTCAGAGGAATAAAAACATTCAAAATGTAACACATGTTGGTCTCGTTTGGACCCCACAGTGCCGCATGTGTCAGACTCAGAATACTGTCAACCTTTTTTTGACATTAAAAAATCAATGTCGCCGAAGTTTTTAAGGAACGGATTTATTTTTAAACCGGGCGATAAAAGTTTAGTATGTTTATATTTTCGGTTCCGTTACGTAGTTTTTTTTTGTTTTAAGGCCACGGCGCGATTAGCGTATTTTAATTCAGGCAGTTGTTCATGTTACGTATATTTATTATAAACGGTTGTACGGATTTGGATGAAATTAGGAATGGTGACACATAATTTACATGTGAACTTTTTATTTCGTTAATTTCGCGGATCACGTTATCTTTATGTCACGTGAATGAATTCCAAAGCAGAGTTAGTTATTTAATTTTTATAAATAATTAGTGACTGCACGCGACTTTGTTTGGGTAGTAGGCTCGGCCTTCGGCCTCGCCATAACCTCCCTCCTTTTTTTGGTTTTCCTTTCATAAGAAACTTCTCCTGACAATTATTAAAAAAAAAAACAAAAAATAATTAGCGAAATTGTTCCATCCGTTCACGCGTGATGCGATGAACGAGGGAAATAGATTCATTTCCATATATATAAGTATGCCATACATATAAAATCTATAATTATACAAGAATACCTAAATCTTCTTATCTATCTATATTATATAAAAATGACCCACTATTTCTCCTGATTTATAACTTGAGAACGAATGGCACAAATTCGCTCATTCTTTTTTGTTGTGTTAATTATTGTCAGGAGAAGGTTCTTATGAAAGAAAAATCAAGAAAAGATGGGAGGTTATGGCGAGGACGAAGGCTGAGCCTACTACGTGAACTAAGTCGCGGGCAGTCGCTTCCAAAAAAAAGGCGGAGTACTCAATTCGACTGTTTTTTTTTTTGTAATGTTTGTTACCTCATAACTTTCGATTGGGTGAACCGATTCTCAAAATTCTAATATTTGGTCTGAAAGCTGGTGCTTCCCGTGTGGTCCCATTAAAATTTCATCAAACTCCGTCTAGTAGTTTTTGAGATACACTCCAATAACTGAATAGAATGGAAGTCGGTATTAAATTTTTCAAATTGTACTTCGGTGTTTTCGTTCACTCTGTTACGAAGGTTGTTTAGAAATTTAAAAAACATCATCTACCTACTTACATCACCCATCCTCACGCATGTGAAACCGTGGGGCGTAGCTAGTATACTATATTTATTATGTTTGCTTCTATCACATATAAGCACAAATGCTAAACATAATCCTTAATTAAAAAAAGTTAATATTTTTTTGCTCGGGTCCACAATTCTAAGCAGTAGCCGCAGCGACCTCCAGTCCATTGTTACCCGTACACTATGGTTAAAAATACGCAAATAATTGGTAAAATATACCTACGTAAGTTCTCCTTCTTTGGTAGTCGGTTAAACTTAACATGATACTCACAGTAGCATAGACTTTAATTATTAACTTAATATTGAGGTAAATTTAAACTCGTTTAGCTAATTAGGTAATATGTGACTCATCAGTCCGTACCTATAATGCAGTAGCTACAAATAATCATAAATATAACAGGTAGGTAGGTACTTAGATAAAATTATTTAACCAAGTGGTATTTTAAATGATAGGTAGTTATCGAATGGATGTTTCGTTAACAACCTTTACTGAGGAGTGGATGTCGATGGTAAAATCGATTAAGTTAAAATTACGACCGTTCAAGCCCGCATAATCAGTAATTGCTGGGAACCAAACGCGTTGTAATGGATTTTTTACCCATTAACTAGGTCTGAATTAATAAGAAGTGACTAAATTATAATAGTTAAATAAATACACGAGTAGGCGCATATTAAGCACATACTTACTCCAATAGTAGTTTTATTGCACGTTAAAAAGAGCCAGGAAGCTTACGCCATCTAGCGTCGAGTAGCTGCACTAAACACATTTATCAGTTCATATTTTCTACCGGCTTCCAAAAGGACGTAAAAAGTACACAATTCGACTGTATTTTTTGTGTTTGTTACTTCATTTATTTCGACTGGGTGAACCGATTCTCAAAATTATTTTTTTGTTTGAAAGCTAGTGCTTTCCGTGTGGTCTCAATTATATTTTATCGAATTCGGTTCAGCCGTTTTTGAGTTAGTCACTAATAAGTGAATAGAATGGAAGTCAGTATTAAATTTTTCAAATCGTACTTGTGCTGTACCAATATGTAGAGATATTGAATTAAATGAAGTAAAAACGTAAATTGATCAAGATTTTTATGAATTGACTTAGCGAATTTACATCTTTTTCTATAATTCACTACATGCATGAGGCACAGGCATGAACGACATTTTCACTCACAGATTTCCAATTCAAACGCCCCTTGTGAGCGTTTTTAGCGTTATTTTCGCCAAAAACGATCAGAAGTGATCTATTCGAACGCACTAAAAGAAGAACACTGTATAATAATATTAAACATAAATAGGTTACAAAGTTTTTTTACCTCTTCTTTATCTAGTTGAGTTTGTATTACGACACGACTGATCTAATCAGAGACGTCACGTATCGTAGCAATTACTTCATTCACGTACTAGCGTTATGTAGGGTCTTGCATTATCAACTGAACGTCACATAACTACGTCATAGGGTGAATTGGAAAAACGTTTACGGAAAGGAACTTCCCTATTGATGATGTCGTCATGTAAATTGTATAAGATCATCTACAACTGAGGAAAACGCTTATTATATAATATTTATCATCTGTTAGGTTATATCATATTAGAAAATTCATTATTTGTTTTATGTTATAATTATGTAACATAAATTATTAAACAAAAACAATTTAATAAGGACTAAATTATGTAATTTCTAAAATAAGTAATTAATTTATACTGCTCGAAATTGCAGTTATTTTTGAGTTTCTATCTACCTGACCGACAAGAGTTTAAATGTTATTATAAACAAAACTGATTCAAGTACTTACTTTGTCACTATTTTTTTATCGCATTAAATAAGTGTTGCTAGCGCCATCTGTCAACGAGAAGCTGAACAAACTGAAGACTCAATGCTAGAGAAGGTTATTTGCAGGCGTATTTTATTGTACAGTCAGAAAAATAATTTTAATTACGTGTTTATAATGCATATATATGACGTTTGTATGAATTATTTAATATATTTTATATGACCACTGAATCCCTTTGTAATCGCGCGACAGTGATCAAGCGCTAACATTGTTTTGAACTAAACGAGGACACTGAGGTATAATTAAATATCAAGTGCAGCTGTACCTAACAATAAGCAAATTCCATTAATTTCCTAAATAATCCATAAAAATACAAATGCCTTCTTTATAAGTATATTATTATTGAGACAACGTACATCCTGGATACGCAACTGGCAATATTATGAATTTGACATTGACTTTGAACTCGGGCGGACGCGGGTATTGCCAAATAAATTGGGTAATGACATAATGGCGACATTCGTGAGTTTGTGCTCCTACACTACACGTGCAAAGGACGTTGGTGGATGATGAACCAGGAATTCCTGGTCTATTAGTGCGGCTGTCATTGTATGTATGTACGAGACGGCCGAGCACACCGACATTATGATACCTATATGAAAAGGACCTATTTCACAATCTATACATCTATAAAGATGAAAGAAAATGAAAATGAAATCGTTTATTCTGTATAGGTCTACAGGGGCACTTACAAATTGTCATATTACATTTATTATTTTTAAATCGACAACAAGATCGGAACGCGACCACAACTGAGCAGATCCGGCAAGAAACTCAGCAGGCTTGTCTTTTTACATTTTTATAATAAAAATAAAAACCAATTAATAAAATTGAAGTGTCTGTTTCTAATTCCAAATTAAAAACTTTTCACTAAATGCATGTGGAAGTATATACGGTTTAAAGTAAAAAAAAAACAATTTTCAAAATGTTTGTCTGTCTGTTTGTTCCGGCTAATCTCTGAAACGGCTGAACCGATTTCGGCGGTACTTTCACTGAAGTATAAAGTATACTAGGTAGCTAGGTAAGTATAAGGCGTAATTAAGATTTTTTTTAATATCTTTACTTCTATACTTAATATTATAAAGAGGCAAGATTTGTATGTAAGTATGTTTGTAACGAATTGGCTCAAAAAGTACTGGACCTATTCCAAAAATTCTATCACCATTGCAAAGCTACATTCACCCTGAGTAACATAGGCTTTATAAGATACATCAACATCATCATCGTTCATCACTACGCGGGTGAAACCGTGGGGAGCTAGTTACGAAATAAATTCCGATAACCGTACTATACAGAATATATTGTAGACCTTACTTTTTAGAACATAAACTTTTGACGTTACCATCACTGTATATTTTAGAAATAGCTACTTTTATAAAAACTAATCCAGACCTTTTTTGTCGCATCTCTGAATTAAGCACTAGTAGCAGACGTGATGATACTAGACACTGCTCGAGAGCTTGTAAAACTACTTTAATGCAAAATAGTGTTTCCTGTATGGCTCCCATTGTTTTCAATAAGATACCAAAAACTATTAGAGGATTAAACAATGGTATGTTTAAATGTAAATTAAAGAAATTGCTTGCAGAAAAATGTTATTATAGTATTTCCGATTTCTTAAAAGACAAATCCATTGATAAATATTCAGTATAATTGTAATAAATAAATACTAAATTATGCATGTGTAAATATTATAAAATATGACTAATTCTTAACAATAACCAATATATGATATACAATTACCTATTATGAAATTGAATTTGCACGCCTAAAAGGTAAGGACATGTGATCTATTCATTAAGCCTTTATAAGATCTTGTATGCCACTCTGTATGTTGTATACCTACCATGTTCCTAGCAAATAAATAATTTTGACTTTTGACTTTGACTTTGACTTTATAAATAATTAATCATTATAATTCTATTTTTTACCTTTCTAGATATTATTAAGTTACTTAATAATATCTAGAAAGAGTGCAGCCAACTCTGTACTGCACTCATCATCTCTTGATGATGAGTGCAGTACAGCGTCACGCTAAACTTTAGCATCGCTCCGGTTTAATTACATTTGAATGTTGTTTGTTTTATTCCAAGCAGGCGTAAGACCAGCTGATAAGAACAGCTTAGGTATTATAACTATGGTAATTGGTACTATGGTACAATTGGTAATTAATTGTATACCGTTACATCACTAGGATTGCCAGGTATAGCCATCGAAAGATCAGAATATAATTGACAGCCAGGAGCAGTTCGAACGGAAAATTTAAAAAATATGATTTTAATATATCCAATTTGGTATTCATAAGCACTTTCCTCGGACTTCCCACAATATTTCAAAAAATACTCGAATCGGTCTAGTCGGTCCTTTTTTTTTCTTCAGAAGGAGTTTTGCGTATAGTAACACAATTAGGTACCTATTCATTTTTATTTTATAATTTTAAAAAATAGACTACGAAGGGTTTGCGTTGCGACATCAATACGAAAGTTAATTGATTGAATAAATCCTCTTTTACGCGAATAAAGTTTGTCAATCTATTCAATAGATGTCGCTCCGTCTCCATACGACGACGGTTAAAATCAACTAGATTTAACTTCTAAACTCTGACGGATCTCCTTTTTGGCCTAGCGGTCGTGACGACTGATAAAAATTATCTGGCGACGCTGATTCGAATCCCATCCGAAGATGTTGACATCATTCTAAAATTAGAAGGTTTGGTCTCGCTAAGCAGGCGTTAGTGCTTTAAAAATCATATAATAATAACATTTTCCGACACGGCTATTAAAATACTATATTACCTAGCCTTAAATGTGTGTGTGTGTGTCTGTAATATATAGTTGTACCAATGGTATAGCAATGCTCAGCTAAATGGCTAACATCCTATCTCTCCACGTTGGATCCCACGTGGAAACGACGGTGACGCGTGGACAGACAGACGAGTCAAGTATTTATTATGTAATAGGAGCAGACTGCATATTGACTAACCATATCCAATTACTAACGACTACGTACGTACGCACACTCTGCGCGGTTTCACCCACGCGGTGATTGATGATGATGATGATGATGAATCTTATATAGCCTATGTTACTCAGGGTGAATGTAGCTATCCAATGTTGAAAGAATTTTTGTAATCGGTCCTGTACTTTTTGAGCCAATTCGTTACAAACATACGTACACACATTTTGCCGCTTTTTAATATTAAAGTATAGATTACGTTAAAACTTTTAGCCTAATCGGTTGTTATTCTAGCGTGAAAAGTAAGAGCATTTATAATATTGCGCGATTATTGAATTATAAGCAATAACGGTGAACATTTCTCCTTGTTTCAGTACTGGCCCTGGTTGGTCTTTTCGAGCTAGGTGTGATCCCTTGCCACAAGTCAGGGTTCTACTGCAACGACCCAGCTCTCTCCTTCCCCTACCTCGGAGATACGGTCACGTCGGCGATGCTGATGTCTATGATATTCTGCTTCCCCTTGATTGTTGTGAGTATTATAATATATCCATTATTTTACAGTTTACTTGTGTTGATCTAAATACCTGTAAGTAAAGCCCAGTATTCCTCAAATATTCGAAATATAGAGAGAAAATTGTCAAGTTGAAATTGTTCAGGGTCCTCTTTGGTATAATGGGAAAAATATATTGATGTAGCAAATACATGGCTGTAAATTCCGATTGATTAAAAACCTTAGTTGTGTGGCATTAGTTTAATCTAAGCTTTTCTCGAATAACTGGTGAAATAGTTACGTAATCGTATCTTTGGCATAAAATATATAAATTCAGTACAGACTATGATTTTGCCTTTATATCACCTGCAGTAGATTTCGTCTAAAACATGAAAAACTCATGGGGGCCGATTCGACTAACTAAATATGTTTCAACTGCAATCGAACCGTACCTGATTTATACGTATAGATTGTTGAACCTTGTCTAATAGTAGGATTGAAAACTGGTTCTAAATATTATTGTTGTTAAATACTAATAAGTTATGATCGTCCAAGATATTATAATCTAGCTCTTATGTTCAGAGCGTGGTGGCTAGTACCACCTACAAAATCGAATTAGGTCAAGAAACATCCATCAGTGTGTTTTACATTGAGAACCAGTCTCCATTTTATGTATAGCATATTCAACTGATGCATAACTGGACTATCAAGGGATACTGGTCAAACACCAGTCCATTAATTATATAAAACAAGAATGAAACTATACCACGATGTTAATGCAAAATAATATTTTATCATAACTAAGCTATGTCATCATTTGTATCGAGCGTTTATTGTTAAATAACCATAATTTTTCTTTTACAGTTCTTTCTTACTGAACTACTGTTCTCTGAAAGCGATGCCAACTGCTCCAAACTGACGCAGTCCGCCCGGAACACCGGCTGGTTGTACCGAGCGTACCTCTACGGTCTGATGATGAACCTTTGCATCGTGGAGGTGATGAAGGGGATCGTGGGCGGTTCTCGACCGACGTTCTTTGACATCTGTGAACCAGACGCTGCTAAGACTTGTAATGGGTAAGTTGATACTTACATTTCCTGGTGTTTTTTATACTTATTAGTAAATGAAGAGACGGTTTAGTTTGTCACCCAATTATTTTTATTTTGATCAAAATGTTTAGTCCCTTTGGCCCAATATACAATATCACTTGCTAACTCTTTGTAGCTCTTTCGCACTATTGTCTCATGCCAGAATATCTGTCAATGCCGTGGTAGTTACGAGGGCGGTCTATGAAACCTACTATACCTAGTAAGTCACTTGATTGGAACTACCCGGTAACCACGCGTACATCGCTGAAGATCAACTCATGTAGAACTGTCAAATGTAACGAAAAACATCAGCCACTGCAATCTTCAAAGAGAAGGCGAGAAAGACAATGACAATGGATTGCGATCCAAACTGTCAAAGCCACCAATATTCATTAGAAATGGAAGCCTCTTTATGTAGAATCACAGAATAGTAGATATTGATCTAAGCTAACGTTTCAATATTCCCTTCACAGGTCTGAATTCGTGAGCACATTCGTATGTACTTCGACGAGATTCTCGGCATGGGAACAGCTTGACTCCTACCGCAGTTTTCCATCAGGACATACTTCATTGTCAGTGTTTTGTGGACTTTTTGTGGCGGTGAGTATTTTTATATGCTAAATTGTCACAGATACATACTTGAAATAATCTAATCTTGCTAGATAAATGCTTCATCTTAGAATCCTCAAACAAGGGAAGAAGTTTTCCCTCTCTGAAGCAAGACCAAAGTCCTTTTCGAAACCTCGTCCGTATACAAGCCTTCGTAGTTCGTATATAGAGTTACAGGTTGATGTTCGTTTGAGTCTTAAGTTTACAGGTCGATTAATTTGCAGTTGTTTTATTTTGCTAGTATTCTTACACATTGACAAGAAGCTATATAATATTTCAATTTATGGTAATCATCATGCCTTCCCATAACCGTCAATGCTTTATTTTTATTCGAAGCTGATTAAGACTTATTTTACCTTGGAAATACTCTGATCTAAAACAGTGAGATTAAGAAAATGCTCGGTTGGTTTATTTAATGTTAGTAAAAATCGTTACAAGTACGACGCTTACCTGGTGATAAACGGTAACCTCTGCCTAGAACCGATGCCTTTTGTCACAATTGATGAACTGCGCACATTACCCTGAGACATTTAGCTGTTAAATACACATATTGCGAACATTACTGCTGGAATAATAGGTAGGTATGCTGGCAGTATTACGCGCTGAATGAAGATATGAAACGCTGCACTGGTTCTTAAAGTTATTGTTTGTTCTAACAGTGGTACCTCCAGAAGCGCGCTTTCAACTGGCATCACCGGACCATCCTGCTGGTGCCAGGAGTTCAGCTGTTCTGCGCATCCTTCGCAGTCGTAGCCTCATTGACCAGGATCACAGACAGACGGCATCACTGGTGGGACGTGCTCACTGGAACAGCCATTGCAATCATGACATTGTTTTATGCTGTAAGTATGCTTTAAATATTTCTCACAACACAGGTTCTCTAAAAGCTGAGATGGCTGAAGCACCTTAAGGGGAAACTGGATAACTGGAGAAACAAATATTATTCACAGTATTTATTTTCTACTGGCAACAGCCCGCGACTTCGTTCGCGTAGTAGGCTCCATCTTCGGCCTCGCCATAACCTCCCATCTTTTCTTGGTTTCTCTTTCATAAGAACCTTCTCCTGACAATAATTAACACAACAAAAAAAGAATTAGTGTGATTGTTCCATCCGTTTTCAAGTTATAGCGTGACCTGGAGGAATGGGGGCTTATTTATATATACCTATATCTCATAGGTCTCGGAATATCTCATAGGTCTCGGAATCCCACACAATGCCATGATTTGACTAGTAAAGTTACATACTACACGAACACATAACGAAAAAGCTGGTCTGACTGGAGACTGAACTGGAACTGAAGACTTTTTCAGGATCTTGAGTGCGGTGCGCTCGTCGCTGCGTCCCGTCCGTTCGTTTAATTTTAATGTACATTAATCTTATGTAGGTACATTAATGTACAGGATTCCATGGTCTTCTAGGATTCCATGTACTCTAAAAATGAACCATTGTATATAATTATGTTTGAATAAAGATATTTTGAAATGAACTTTTCGAAAAAAAATACTTTTATCTGTTTTTTTTTATTTGACTATAAAAACTTCATTTTTTTTTCAGGTAACATTCCTGTGCGATAACTTCTCGTACGCGAGCGCGAAAAGCGATGACAAATCTGAGGGTAGCCGAAAAACAACGAGAACTTTACTTATTGACGAACAGCAGATACGAACATGAAGAAACAATTGGATATTTTAATTAGGTATATACATGTGTAGTTTTGTAAATATGTACAGACTTTATAATAGCAATACTTACTATACTGTAACTATGTGATTATTGATATACGTCAGGTAATATAACTAGAAAATATTTTCTTACAAATCGTCTGACAGAGTTCTTCTTCTTCTTCTTCTTCTTCTTCTTCTTCTTCTTTGGTATTATATTAAGGTGACGTAATTCTGCTCGTGCCAAGTATCGGTGGTGTAACGGTTTCCTCGAACGAAAAGCTGCCAAACGTTCTTCTTCTTAAAGTGCCTCTCCAACTAGTGGATGTTGGCGATCAGAGTGTCAAACGTTTTCGTCTGTTCACGAAAACATTTATTTACATAATAGAAAAACCTCCCATATACCTTCTCTGTAATTTAGTATTGGACAAGTACAATTTGAAAAATGTAATACCGACTTCCATTGTATTCAGTTATTGGAGTATAACTGAAAAACTACTAAACCGAATTTGATGAAATAAATAAATGGAACCGCATGGGAAACGCCAGCTTTCAAACAAAAAAAGAGTTTTTAGAATCGGTTCACCCAATCGAAAGTTATGAGGTAACAAATAAAAAAAATACAGTCGAATTGAGTACCTCCTCCTTTTTGGAAGTCGGTAGAAAATGGAGCAATTTCAAAATCCATCTATGGCTATATCTTTACGAAATAAAGACTAATACAAGAAATTAGTTGATTATCATAAATAAATATTAAAAAAAAATTACAATGGTTAATAAAAAGATGATGCAAGTGAAAAAAATTGATTTATTTACGTAAAAATATCTTTATTGTGAAATGAAAGTAATCAAAAAAAATGTGTGGTTGTAAGGTTAAAGAGAGAGAAAAAGAAAATTCTTTAAATACGTATTAAAAAGTGCCTACTTATTGGTGCCAGTAAAATTTTATCATTTTTACGATGAACATATAAATTTAATTTATTTTACATTATGTAACATGCCTACTTTGTATTTAGTTATAAATCACCTCTGGGTAAATGTTGCTCAATGACTTTTTATTTAATAATAATATGTGTATTATTTTGTATTGTAAAAAATGTTAGTGTTTATAATATTAAGTATTACGTAGATATTTAAGGAGCCAATCTTAACAATATACAATTGGACAAAAGAGCCTATGAATTTTGAATAAATATTTTTTTACATCAAAATTAATTTTAATTACCTAACTATACCTTTTTATTTTAATTATATTAATATTAATTATTATATTATATAGTAATAACTGTCAAGAATTCAAATCTTCCTAAATGTGTACCAGTATTACACACAGAAAATAGTGCTAAAATGCTAAGTATTAGTGCGTTCGAATAGACCCATGTTGGCGAAAATAACGCTAAAAACGCTCACAAGGGCGTTCGTATTGGGAATCTGAGGGTGAAATTGTCGTTTATGGCCCTTTTTGTTCAGCGTTCAAAAAGTTAAAATAGAGTTATTTTTGCCACCAAACAGTGCAATTTTTGCCCCAAGTCTGGAGCATGGTTGTTTGTGATCGTTAATTGTCAACTATGTATTTGACAGCATAATCATGCGATTTTAGGTCTTATGCTCGGTTAAGCGTTCGAGTAGGGTGTGGGCAAATGTGGCAACAGTAACGTTTTTGAGCTTTACAAACGCTTTAACAAAATAGCTTTCAATGACTACGCCACCAATGCCCTCAAAGCTAAACGAACGCACCTAATGTATAACTGCAGGGCTAGCACGGGCAGTGGACTATTTATCCCCGTGGAGAGGAGAGAAGTCTTTTCCACCATGTCATTTTTATCTCCCTTGCGAGCACGGCAACGTCAGAGGATAGTTTATCCACGTGGATAGACTGCGGGAGTAGCGTTCTCTGTGGTTTGTACTTCGTAGGTGCCATTTAAAGAAACGTAACAAAATATAATTATAATAATATGCGCGAGGCATATTTTAATGGAAATAAACTTTTATCTACCAACTTCGAAGAAGGTGATAACCTTTCTCCGTGTTATTTCAATCGGAGAGAATTATATCCACCTTTCGACGAGTCCTTGCTCTATAGCGGGAGTAGCGGGACATACTGTCTACGAGAAACGTCAAAAGGAAACATTTTATCTCTTTCCCCGGTTGCCGTGCTCTGTAAGGTGAAGAAGACAATTATTTCCCCTGACAGGTGGATAAAAAGGGTGGAAAGACTATTTCTCTTCGCCCCGTGCTAGGGGTACTGGGGTGACCGCGGGGTGCTGCTAGTTAGCAGCACCCCGCGGCTCTACCCGCGTGGAAAATGGCTATATCTCAGGCAGGAGTCGTCCAAGTCGTTCGTTATCGTGAGTCGTTAATTACGTAGGGCGCTTAAGGGGGGAAAAGGGTTCGGTGAGCCGAACCTCACGGAGCCGTGGAGGACGTGGGGGTCGCGCCATCTCACCAAGGAGAGAGTGGGAGTTAAAAATCGCCAGAACGCTCCATGAAAGTAATTAATAGATGGCACCCACATTGGCATAGCTTGAGTGCTATACCAAGTCGCAATATACTTATGTTCAAAATATCGAGCTATCGGTTTCAAACTTTTAGGAATAAATATCCATCCATCCGAATACTCATACATTCGTGTTTATTATTTTTATTAAAGTATTAAAACTATTACTGTTAGCCGGCAAAACACGCACTGCCAGTGCCAGCAGTGCCCGCCGGGAGCTCGCAGACGCCGCTGCGCACTCGCTCTGAAGATGAGCATCGGACATGCTCGAAACCCGGGTCAGAATCTTGGGCCATGCCTTAACACTGGTAAACACATCGCATATTTTAGAGAGAAAATTCACATCCTCGGACGGGATCCGAACCCGCGTCTTTCGATAATCCGTGTCAGACGCTATGACCATCTAAGCCACCGAGGCTCGAGGTCCGAGTATAGAATTTTAACTCTTTATCTGATTTTAACCGTCTTACGAGGACGGAGCGACATCTAAGGAACAGCTTTGACAGCACTATCCAACCCAAAGAAGATTTCGCTTTTTGAAGACTTTCACTAACGCCTGCTTAGCGATACCAAACATTGCAATGTTTAGAGAGAAAATGTGAATATTTCTCTTTAAAGTGCTTTAAAAAAACTATAGAAATTAACAGTGGTACTCTTCGAAAGGAAGCTTGCACAAAACGTGTACCGCTCAATCGACTCGCCAAGGTCAGAATAGCTTATATGTATACACCTCCAGCATTTAGTATAACCGTCCAAACCCCTCGACAGGCTGTGTTCCCACAATATATGCCATAATAACAGTGGTTGCGCCATCGACCGGCTTTCGGCCATTACGGACTATTACCGAAATGAGGATGCAGAGGGTTCGATATATGTGAGAGGCCCTTTGTCCGAGAGGACGTAGGGTCTTGATAGATACTAATTGTTTAGTTTATCCGACTATAGAGTCCTTTGTATCTTTGTATTACGAGTATATTGTCTCTTAGAACATATGGTTATAATATATACAGGGTTATTGGTAAGTCGACCTATTCCCGTTAAGGTCAAGTAGTTTACATAGTTTCTGACTGATTTCACTATTGTGACAAATAAAAGAATACACCACCATTTCCGCTAGTCAAACATGGCGGCAACCACGTGAATGAAGTACTTCCGCGAGTCCAAGAACAAATAGAAGAATACACCACCATTTCCGCTAGTCAAACATGGCGGCAACCACGTGAATGAAGTACTTCCGCGAGTCCAAGAACAAATAGAAGAATACACCACCATTTCCGCTAGTCAAACATGGCGGCAACCACGTGAATGAAGTACTTCCGCGAGTCCAAGAACAAATAGAAGAATACACCACCATTTCCGCTAGTCAAACATGGCGGCAACCACGTGAATGAAGTACTTCCGCGAGTCCAAGAACAAATAGAAGAATACACCACCATTTCCGCTAGTCAAACATGGCGGCAACCACGTGAATGAAGTACTTCCGCGAGTCCAAGAACAAATAGAAGAATACACCACCATTTCCGCTAGTCAAACATGGCGGCAACCACGTGAATGAAGTACTTCCGCGAGTCCAAGAACAAATAGAAGAATACACCACCATTTCCGCTAGTCAAACATGGCGGCAACCACGTGAACTGAAGTACTTCCGCGAGTCCAAGATGGAGGGCATCACGTGGTTTGATGTAGCCTCCAACAGCGAATGAAGAGCATGGCATTGTCCCGCCAAGAAAATGGCGGCGGAGAAGGAAAATCCCATATGAAGACATCGCTAGTCAGTCGCTAATAGAGTCTTGTCAAAGTCAGCCAGATTGCAAAATATTTAGAAATGTGTATTAAGGCTGATAATTATAAGCTAAGTATATTTCTGTGTAATCTGCTTACTGTAAAGTAACTTTTGTGAAATTTGTCTACGTTCGAATATAACTTTCCAATGTTACTGATATGGTGTAGGCTTTAATGTAATTGTTACTTAACTAAAGTTAGCATCTTGTAAATTCAGTGGAATACATGTGCATAATCTGGTTTTATGGTTTTATTGTAATGGGTGTTACACTATGCAACATCCTATCCCAAATCTAACCGTTTTCGAGATATTTGAATTTAATTGAAATGTGTAAGCCTTAATTAGTAACACTAATATTATTTGATTTTTACATGTAAAATTAGATGCTTTAGGACCTCAATGGCCAATATTGTATGTAATTAATAAATAAGTCGTTGTAGATAATTAAAACATATAAAACCTTACAAATATTAAAACAATTAAATTCAAGTGTCTCGAAAACGGTTACAAACTAATCGCCACAAAACGATGTAAACTACACGCCCTTAACGGGAATAGGTCGATTTACCAATAACCCTGAATATTCGTCCATTAGAACATATGGTTAGGTTATGTTAGGTTAAAATAAAAGTACCAATAAAGTTATCTCTATTTAATATGCATTAAAATAAATGTAATTAAATATTCCTAATACAACAACCAGTTAGCTAACGTAAAAGTATACTAGTAGTAACTTGTTGAAGTCGGTACCTTGAGTTCAAAAGTACCTAATATCACAATATTGTGCGCGTGGTATCGACTTAGACAAGTTATTTGAAATAACTATAATTATAATTGTGTGAGCGCTAGACTGATCTCGACGAGTCAACATCTCCTGAGGATGCCTCGTGTAGAGGCGAAACACGTGTCGAATCGGTGTTGGTTTATTTGGGGTTTCTTGTGTTTTTTATTTTGTATTCTTCCTATTAGCATTTTATGCGGGAGGGAGGGTGGTGTACGCCCCCAAATAGGCCAAAATCATTGTTTTCTTTTCAGCGGAAGTGTCACCAAATATTTTTTAATATCGTTTTTTGATAATGGATTTCCGCAAAGTAACGCCTGAATCAATACATACTATCGTTTTTTAACTATAATTATATTGAATTAAATCGTTTTAGTGTTGAATTCGGTTCTTTTAGTAAAAATTTTCTTTGCGCCCTGTTTATAGTAACCCTTGCTCCTGACGGGATCGATTGTCATTCACCTTCAATAAGGATATCTTCAAGATAGTCGAAACACTTTTCAGTTGACCGCTTGACCGAATTTGATTAAATGGGACCACCTCGGAAGTGTACTTAAACAAACAAAAAATAAATATCAAAATCGGATTACTACGTAAAAATATATGCGTGGTCATACATAAAAAAACATTGACTTGAGAACCTCTTTCGTTAGAAAGTCGGTTGAAAAAAGCTTTTCATTCTAGGTCTGCGGATAGAGTGCCAAAAAAGCTGGCAACATTACCTCGTTGAATAGCCACGCTGAGACATTACCCGAGGTAAGTTAAACGGTGACATTTACGCGTTTTTTTATATACAAGTACATTTTGAAAAATGAATACCGTCATCCATTCCCTTCAGTTATTAGAGTGTAACTCCAAAACTACTAGACCGAATTTGTTGAAATTTACCACACCACACATGGAAAAAGCACCAGCTTCCAAACAAAAAAGAATTTTGAGAATTGGTTCACCCTATCGAAAGTTATGACGTAACAAACATAAAAAAAACTTTTTGGTAGTCGGTAGAAAATAGTACAGCTGCATTTACGTTTCTATTTACGTAAGCAATAGACCAAAACCTTTATATTCTGCTAACTCGAAAGATCATGAACGCGACGCTAACTTTTTTGTTTGAAAGCTGGTGCTTTATGTGTGGTCCCATGTACATTTTATCAAATTCGGTCCAGGACTTTTTCAGTTCCAATAACTGATTTTTACCTAAGTAATAGAATGGAAGTCGGTATTAAATTTTTCAAATTACACTTGTTTTGTCTACGTCTGCAAGGCAGAAACATGATAGTGGCACCCCTCCACCGATGCCCCAGCGATTGTGCGTTTGTAACAAATCCGTAGGGAAGTGCCCGACTAATTTGTTACAAATCCAGCTCATCTTATTAATTAGCGCGCACTGTTTCTAGCTCATGACTGACAGAACATTAGATTATTTTGACGGCCCATCCAACAACTAACACATGGTAGATAAACTCTGACACTGGTATCTTGATGTCCATATTTGTATAGCCTAATTCGGCTTGATAAGCATTTTCAAACACTCTGGCGCCTAGATATAGATAGCGAATTTAGCATGACCTAAAATTGAGTGTCATATTGTCTATATTGAGTATGATTTTATGTGGTAGTGCTGCAACCCCACAGCTGAATGTGCCGGCACGACTGGAGAAGTACCACACTGCCACACAACACAACACCGACGTGAATAACATAGCTTGCTATTGCGTTTCGTCGGTTTGTGGGAGGTTCCGGAGACCTGATTCCCCCCTTCCCCGATCTCCCTCTCCTCCCCCTCCCTCTCCACCCTCCACCCTCATCCCTTCTATCTCTTCCTTCCTATCATCCTTCCACAAAGTTCGGCAACGCAGCCTCAAGACCTCGGATTGCGGATGTCCATGGGCGACGGTATCACTTACCATCAGGAGAGCCGCTTGCTCGTTTGCCAACCTACCCCATAAAAAAAAGTTAAGTGGTGATAATTAAGGTCTACCGCCTACAACGGGTCACTGGTACGGTCTTGAGCTGGAGTATCTCTAAAGACAACAACGCTTTAATTTTTTCATCGGGGAGGTCTTATAGATGTTTGCGTAGCAATGCTTTTCACCTTCACTTAAATAACATGAGTGTCGCCAGAATTTCAGGCACTGCAGTAAACATTAAAACGGACTATTGTTATAAGAAACGTGCCACCTGGCAAACACGTTACACAAGTGCGGTATTGTATAATTGGTCATTCAAATTACGTGGGCTTGTGGTTTTATGTAATAATACTTAAAAATTACCCTTGATGCAATTACCAAATATTACCAATGCTCTCGCAAGGCACACAGCAAATAATATGTCACAGATCTTGTAGCAAACATATATGGGTGGCAACATTAATAAGATAGCAACTAGTGACAACTTGATAAGCTATAAAAAGGAGCATTTTAAAATAACACAAAAAAAATTAAAAAAAATATTATGTTATAGTTAAGGCTATTTTACGCCGAATTTTAAACGAGGAGTATAACAACTCATAGGTTGTTCGATTTTGTTGTATTGTAGCTCTAAGTTGCTCCCTTTTAAATTTTATAACCGTAGAAAACTGTTTAGTAGAAAATAGAACTAAAATTGTTAGCTCCAGATAATGAATAATATATCGTTTCAACCTCCTTTCAGTCCTAACTGCGAACAGTGTGGTACAATTGAGGACATCTTCCATGTTATCATGGAATGTGCCCGGAACGAAGGACTCCGTCGACAGCTATTTGCCGACGACCACGAGTTCTGGCAGGTAGGAAGATGTAATGGAGTATTATCTCAGCCTTATTCTGAAGATGGCAAAATGGTGTATGATCTGTACAAGGCAATCATAAAGACTCGTAGTACAAGATAAGCTTATTTTGTTGTTTATTGTTTTCTCTGTAATTTAGTTTAATAATGATTAATTAACAAGGTTTATTCTTACAGAATAAACCCTGTATAAAAAAAATAAAGAGAAAAAAACCTTAAGGCGCGCACGTACAGAAAACAACAACAACGAAACAGATCGATAGTATATTATGAAAAAAATACAAAGGTTAGAAAACGAATAGGAAAAGTGTAATAACCGAATAGAATTCATAAATATAACTCTCTTTCAGCAGAAAAAAATCCGGAATAGGTCCACAAAAATAAACTTTCACGTCCAAACTCTCAGAATTTTCAGCAAAAACACTATTTTTTTTAATGTAATAGTTAGTCAACGTATAGTACTAAAGTAATAACCGGCAGTTTTTTCAATTGTGTTAGTATATATCGAAAAATATAAAGAAAACGTACAAAATGAACGCATTTTCGCATTACATACAATCTAACAAGCGATTTTAAACCTTACGTAAAGCATCGTAAATTATTTTACTATTGGGGTTGGACCGCGCCTAAATAGATTATGGTGTTGATTCTGTAAGCATTCTCAAAAGTATATATAAACTTTGGCAGTTCTTATTCTGTTAAGGCTAAACTCCAAATTAGTTTAACAATTCCCAAAGACATCAATATTATTAGACATACAATAATTTTTTTTTAATTAAAAGGCATGAAAAGTCATTCGCTTCGTTTTGTTTTAGCCTAAACTTTATATAAGTTTTGTAACTTTATTGACCGAGCGAACGAAGCGTCTAACGTTAGTTGGCGTGAGATTCTGTAATGATTCGTCGATGCACTCGTCGACGAGCTCGCCGATGTCAAATAATTTGAGATATCGCCATTGTTTATAAGGTTGCTTTTCCAACGTTTCTTGTCATCTATTCATTTGTTTCACGGATGTTGTCAAAGATGCATCGATGTTTGCTCTAAGAGAACCGCACGGTTGGTCTATTGACTATCATTTGCCCGTATGTTTGTTAGGTTGTATGTTGTCGTCCTGTACAGATCACATTTTTCAACCACTCTTGATGAAATTTGGTATGCATGTTCTACTATTCAATATAATTTTGTCGCGATTTATAAGTGCGAGGGTACTTTTCCTAAAAAGGGGAGAAGTTTACTGTGGCTATTTATTTACCGACCGATTTGATAAAATTTGGTAAGTACACACATTAAGTACCTGACTGTATATGAACATAATTGGGCAAGAGTTTTCCGAGATAGTATAGTTTTGAAGTACTGCGAAATACTGTCCCATAAAAAACTATGTACTCGCGAGGTCTACTGTTCTCAGAACTACTAATTTAATATTTGTTTTTACCAAACGTCTTCATCCCAGACCGTATTTCAGAACTACGCTCAGCACTGAATCCTGCATTTTTACAGATCTGTGGGCAGAGCACGAAAATCTGTTTAAGAGTAACGTAATCTCATTTCGTACGTATTTAATACAAACTGACATTTATCTAGTACAATAGTGGCACAGATAACTCATAGTTTCTACTGTATACGTCAACGATACGATAACGTTACACTTAAGGCGATTTTGGTGCTCGGCCCACTGAGTAAATTTTGTTTTGCATTATTTCAAACTTAGGTACCTACTCCTTACTTCTCAACTTAAGTCAACCTCCTTATTTGTAATAACCCAATTTGTCGTCTTTGAATTCTTAGTCATTTGAACTCAGACCACAAAAAGCGTATTTAAATACCCATTCCTCCCTAAACAATTAGGAAAGGAAAACCATAGAGAAAAACCCGGCCATGACTCAGTATCCTGTCGGTCAGGGGTATGACTCACGTCACGCGAGGGTGGTTGCTGTTACCTACGACCGTTGAACGTTAATGACCGTTGGTATTCGTATAAACTAAGTACGTTTTTATCAGATGCAATCGGTTGAGTTCCGCTTGATACACGCTACATACAACCTTACGCAGTTATTCATGCTAGGCGTGGTAAATGTGCAAGTTGGTAGCCGGCTACACGTAGCAGCAGCAGACGACATGTCGTTGCTTCATGTCGCTGCAGTCATGATTTCGAACACGACTGCAGACGGCAACTGCAGATAGCATCAATCATTTGAAAAGCGATACGAAAATTTCGTTTAAAAGCTTCTCAGTTGTTTTACTAGGTAGATTGGTACCTGCGAGCGGCACTACTGATCTGCGGTCGGGCGACAGTGACGTCTGCCGCTCAACGACGCATCGTTAGCTTCGTGTCGCTAACAAACAAATGGTATGTCATAGAAATACATAGAAACCAGTAGCGTTGCTGCTACACGTCGTTTGCTGCGGCTTCATGCAGCCGGCTACCAACGGCTACCTTAGTGTAACGTAACGTGTCGTTCCCGTGCAACAGTAGATATAAACTGTCATGTATCTAGTACAACTGTGACACAGATAACTCATAGTTTGTACTCCGAAGAGTTACGCGTTGACATTTGCAGTAAGAACACTTTTTCGCAAATTGTTTGTGCTTCGGCCTCTGTGTGCACGAACATTTGCGTAAGTGTAACTTATCGTTTACGTATACAGAACAAACTATGAGTTATCTGTGCCACAGTTGTACTAGATAAATGATAGTTTGTGTTGTATACGTCAAAGATAGCGATTGGGGCTTGAACCTGGGTATACACGGTCCCGAAATACCGGATTACGCCCATCTGTCCCCCTACTCTGTCCCCATAAATCTCACCACCTGTCCGTTACGGATGGGGGGACAGGTGAAACTTTATAATCTATAAACGTTTCATCTGTCCCCCTATCGGTAAGAGGGGGAGAGGTGATACATTTTATTACCGTTTGTCCCCCTAAGGGGACAGAGTAGGGGGACAGATGGGCATAATCCGAAATACCCTGGAACTAAAAACGAGGCTTTACCATAAATCGTAATAATAAATCGCAGATACGATGCAGAAAGGGGTGCCGTGCATAATGTTTGGTCGAATGATGTCCATTACATTGTAGTATGAGTTTTTTTTTACATCTGGCGAGTCGTTCGTCGTCATAAATTGCATGCCTGTCTGAGCATTGGCACTGTAAGTGCCATAGTTATAGCTACGCACTGTAGGTATACCTTTAGTTTACAACATTGACATCAATCGATGCTAGATATCGACTGTCGCGAAAAATATATGAAATAAAGAACAGTGCCACCTTACGGTCACTTGTAGAACTAAATTTGACAGCGAGTACGCCAATCACAAGCTTAACAGGTAGGCGAGATCGAGTATCGACTATAGATGACATTTATATTGCCAACTCGTGGTAGAGCTACTGCCTGCCAGAGTAGTTCTTCGTTCCACGCCCATTAGCCCTGTACTGTCAGCTGCTACAGTGCCCTTTAAAATTCAACAAATTAAGCTTACACATTGCTTGGAGACAGAATATCTGATACTTTGCTGTTAGGGTCACCATAGTGCCAGATATGCACTATGGTGGTGGTGATAATATAGGTGGTGCCTTAGTATAGGTACCACCGTGATGGTTACTAAGACCTCGTAAGTAAATCTACAGCATGGCGGTAGACCATTTTCTAGTGCCTGACTACCTGCGACCCTCAAGATTGGAGTCGGTAAGCACCTTTCGGTTTTTTCCTGTAGCAGTTTTTAGGATCCAATGGCCATCGTAGGTTTAGTAACGTGGCTTGACCATCAAATAAAAAAATCCACAAAACCTTTTTAGTGACCCTTGGTCCTAACGAGATCGATTGTCATTCACTGTCAATAAGGATATGATCAAGAAAGGCGAAACACTTTTCAGTTATCGGAGTGTATCTCAAAATCCACTTGACATAATTTTTTTTAATTTTAAAAGGACACCTCCGTAGATAACCTCGGAAGTATACTCTGATGGGGGAGAATTCAGTGAACTTATAAGAAAAACATACAGTCGAAAATAGAACCTCGTCCTTTTTTGAAGTCAGTAAACCCGTTGATTAGCGATTCGAATATTTGGCATATAAAACAATAGATTTCGCAGAAATCAACCTACTGTTCCAGGAACTGCAACGTGTGTGGTTAAAAAATGACTGGATTAGAATCAGGCGTCATCGTCATCCGTCTGATCACAGATAAATTACCATTAGTTTGTCTATGGTCTGATCGATGACCCACCCGTACTAGCTCTGAGCTATTACATCTTATTTTAATATTCAATATATTGTAAACTGTGACGCAGTGAAATCATTCCTTTTTCAAATAAACAATATACGATTATAAATACTATATTTAGCACGTACATCTGCATTACTTTATGGACCTAATTAACTCGTGCCTAATTCTGTCAGTTGATTATTTTAGCAGATAGTTCAGGAGTCATGGTGTAATTTAATTACATTATAGAATATACAGGTTGGGTCATTTAGATAGGTCAGTATGAGCAAGTCTTAAGCCTTAGCGTCCTAGAGACGTACATATACGTCAGTTTCATTCATAAATCTTTTGTTTTAATTTTCACATTAGATGAAAGATCAAAGGATAAGACTTGCAAATATCTCTTCTTAGGAACCATGTCATCGATTATAGTGACAAGAGAAACTGCATTCATAGATTTAAAAAAATGTTATCATTTCAGGAATCAAACACGGTCGTATCGATTCGGTAGCTACCGTAAGCAGTAAATATCGCTTGCTAAAAGACGAATCAAGCAGACACGCGAACAACAGTCAGATGACGAATGGCTTTACGAGGCTTTTAGGTGATATCATTGAATAAACGTCTGGCATTTTAATTTAGTTTTATTTAATAAAAAATACTAGAAAATAAAATCCGTCAGTGAAACAACTTAACTGTAAATCTCCAAATTATGGCAGTATTTTGTTTAGGCTAAAATCCAAATTAGTATAACACTTTCGAATGACAGAACTAAAATTAGATATTTCTCTTCAATTGTGGGCTTATTTTAGACAGTTTAGTCGTCACGTAACTTAGTGCTCGCTAAACTAACCTAAAATAACCAAAAATTGAATAGAATAATTCAATTTTTATAAGTGTCATTCTAAGTGTAAAATGATTTTGGATTTTATTTTTATTAGAATAAGGACCACCATAATAAATTATTAAAATTGAATTACCAAAATAAATAAGTAAATAAATAAATAAATAAATAATACAATTTTAGTTCGGTAGCTTATAGTTTAGTTTTTTTGAACAAGTGAATCGCTACCAATGACACCCGGCCTAATAATTTCGTCATGCGAAACGGGGCCAACGACCGAAGTAAACAGATGTGTTTTGCAATGCAATAGGTATTCCAAAGATAATGCAGATAGATATCACTAAGCTTTGATCTTGATCGTGGCAGCTGCCTTATGATGAGACATTTGTAAGATACGTTGTTATTTGCGTGTATCATTTTTAGTACCTGGATTACCGAGCTTTGCTCGAAGTATACAATTGATCTTTTTGGTCTAACACTCTTGGCTTAGTATTGCATAACAACGCCATCTATTGTCAAGTATATTTAGTGTTGCTGTGCCGGTAAAATAGTAGTACATCTCTCATATTCGGTATGTAGGTCATTATTACTCCCAAATGGGGCTTGTAGGTGACCAATTAGCGCTCTAGGGTAATAATGTAGCTAGAAAAGCCCTAGGGCGGTTTACATCTCTTAAATTCGGTAAGTAGGTCCTTATTACCCCAAAATGGGGCTTGTAGGTGACCAATTAGCGCTCTAGGGTAATAATGTAACTAGAAAAGCCCTAGTGCGTTTTACATCTCTCATATTCGGTAAGTATGTCCTTATTACCCCCAAATGGGCCTTGTAGGTGACCAATTAGCGCTCTAGGGTAATAATGTAGCTAGAAAAGCCCTAGGACGGTAGGTAATTATTAATTATATATTTGTATGTACGTAGATACTGTAATTTATTTTTAGTGTTTACTGATTGATTTACTAAGTGCTTTGATTTACTCATATAACGATCTAAATATTTTGTGACATTTTGGTGTAAAGGTAGATACGGCTTAAGTAGAAGATAATAAGCTCTGATAGTACTAATCCTGCGCAGACTACGTCGCGGGAAACAGCTAAATAAAAATGAATAAGAGATGGGAGGTTATGGCGAGGCCAAATGCCGAGCCTAAGTCGCGGGCAGTCACTAGTGTATACTTTTACTTGCTTAGCAAAATGCTTAAGCAGTTTCATCGTGTTTCTAATCGTCGTACAAATTATATATAAAAACAATCAAATTGAACGGAAAAGAACGAAACTTGTGTTTGTGCAATATTTCTATAAAGATGTGAGGTCTTTGATACGAGTATCAGAATTACTGTAAGTATTAACATCATTGTAGTGATAATCATTTTTACATCTCTCATATTCGGTAAGTAGGTCCTTATTACCCCCAAATGGGGCTTGTAGATGTCCAATTAGCGCTCTAGGGTAATAATGTAGCTAGAAAAGCCCTAGGGCGGTAAGTAATTTAAAAAAACACTTCGCTCTTTCAAAAAGTTCGCGTACATCTAACCATCATACTGGCAATAGACATCATGCATTCAGCCCAATGACAAAAGAGGTATCTTCGCTATTCAGCCTTGTCTTCGTATGAGTATAATAGTCATTATTTTTATTTTTGTAATGCCGGTTTTTTTCTACTTACCTCACAATCGATGTAAAGCAGAGTAGTTAGCTCGGGTGTAAGCATCAATTGCCCCCTTGAAATATAGGCGCCATCGCTGCGCTCGTGCGCCTAAATATCTCGGGCTGCAATTGATGCCTTACAGCCCTTGGCTACTAATCTACTATTAGTTGTTAAAGCTAATAGCCCTAGTTGCTCATAATGATATTGTAGAGGTTAATCCCTGAAAACACGGATCAAAACCCCGCTAGATCGATGTATCACCCGCGAAACCATAGGTACTGAAGTTCATGAAAATCGTCGGGGCCATATCTGATATTCAGATTATGTATATACGTGTATACAAGAATTGATTTAAAGGTATTAGATAGATAGATCTTTTCATTTAGTGGTTGTTTTGTTTTCAAACATTGTTTGTAAGTTTTATTTTATTTATTTGGCAACAGCAAACAGCTACATTATAAAAGATACAATAATAGTCTTACATAACATAGATTTTATAATAACATAGACCACGACGCTAAGTTAGGACAAATGGCTTCCTTATGGGCATTGTTGCTGTGTGCAGTAGCGTACTGGGAGCTGATTCCACTAATTAAATTCCAATCGAACCGTAGTTGAACGGCAACTTTTATGCGTTTTCTTATTCAGCTATTGAAAAGCAGTCCAGCTGCAGTTACGTTTCTATTGACGCCAGCGATCGATCAAAACTTTATGTTCTGCTAACTCGATAGTTCATGAACGCGTTGTTAACTCATATTCGTATATAGTAGTGTCAATTACATATTTACTAAAAAGTAGCGTTTATGTTATGTTTATGTGAGGCTACAATCCAATTTGTCTACAGAAATAGTAGAATGGCTTTTTGCCAAAGTATCGAACGACAACCGGAGTTGTACTGCAGTTGCAACGGGATAGATTGTTGAACGTTGTGAAATAACAGAATTGGCCTCCTGTACCTCTACCATGTGTTGGCAACATAAATGTCATCTATAGTCGGTACTCGATCTCTACCTATTACGCTTGTGATTGGCGTACTCGCTGTCAATTTTAGTGCTACAATTGACCGCGAGGTGGCACTGTTCTTTTTTTCATGCATTTTTTCGATTTGTGTCAATGTTGTGAACTCATGGTAGACCTACTAGACCTAGAAAGGATATTGGTTCTCAGGCATATCTGACCTACCTATTGAGGCCGCAGCACAAACAATATGCGAAAAAAGTATTCGTATCGTAGTTAAGCGTCGTGGCGTCACTCTTTACAAACTATGATTTATCTGTGTCACAGTTGCCCTAGATAAATGACAGTTTGTACTGTTTCACGTGAACAACAGTTTACGTTACACTTACGCAGTTATTGGTGCTAGGCCCACTGTTAGGTCCTTAGCAACATATTTAATACTTACCGTCTTTTTTACATTGTATCATATATTACACACTAGACCTTTAATAGCCAAATGATAAATACAAATATTCACTCTATTAAGTTTTAAAACGAATAATTTTGCAAACAAAGTGTAATCTACCTTTTCACCCCCCTGAGTCATCCCTGTCAAAATATATTAAGGAATACATAGCATTTTTTTATTTTAAACGATCTATCTCAATACAAATTATCACATCAATAACTTCAAAAACAAAGAACTTTTCATACAAAGTGTAATCCTCCTTTTCATCCCCTGAGTCATCCCTGTCAAAAAACAGTTAGGACCATATTTTATTTTAAATTAACTATCTAAATATAATTTTTCACACCCGTAATTTCAAAAACAAATTACTTTTATACAAACGTTTTCACCTATTTGTACCCCCTTAGGGGTTGAATTTCGATAAACCCTTCATAAGCAAGTCTCTACGTAAGCGGTGTAGGCTGTGCGTTGTCTGTCAGTCAGTCACCAATCAGCCGTGCGTTTGTCTAATGCAAAGAGAAGAGTAACTGTCCTATACAGGAATCCTAAACTTCTATACTATTTATGGCGTGTTCCATTTTTAGCCGAAATAATGCCCGACCCGAACAGAACACTAACGCAGTTGCAAAGTACGCGAATAGATTGCACTATTTGATAATACGTCATCAATACGTCTATCGTAATACATTATCAGTTTAAGCTTGTCATATTAGTGGTACCAAATTTAATGGTAAGGTTTAAATACGTGTTTTAAGACGTGGGAGTATTCCGTGACTAAACTGATGATCAACAAAAAAAAACAGGAAACTCTTGAAAGTCGCAAAACGAAGATTTTTGAATACTTCGTTGATTGTTTTTAACCACACACGTTGCAGTTCCTAGAAAAGTTGGTTCATTTCTGCGAAATCTATTGTATTGGCCAAATATGGCGAATCGCGAGATTCGCGAGTCAACGGGCTAACTATATTTAGGTGTTATTTCTAAAAGTTCCCCAGGACCTTAAGTGGATTTACATGGGTCGGCACTATTTCGTAAAATGCCTAAATTTGAGAGTTACATTATGATGACCCCCTTACCAAGTTTATTTAAAGGCGTGTACACACGACACCACAAATCACTCTGCCCCTCTTGCCGTAAGAGGCTAAAGGTGTTTACGGCTACCTGTCAACGCATGCCATGGTTAGACAGTTTTAAAATATATCGCCTGTATTTTTATTGGAAACTAACTTATTTCCAACTATTCTGGCCGCATAGAAAGAAAGAAAGAAAGAAAGAAAGAAAATAGATTTATTCAGGACATCACACAACATAACATACAAAATACTGACAAAACAGGACAACCATCATAATAATAATGTTGCGTAATGCCATGAAAGAGCCCCGACTCAGCATACGCTAGGGTAAACCCAAGCACTGATATTCAGTCGGCGCTCCTCACTGACATCAAGAACGTAACTAGTGACACAACAGAAACAAATAAACAATAGAAAATAAATAAAGAGACATAGTATTACGAAACAAAAATAATTATTATAGTTACAGTCAAAAATACAGTCAAGAAAACAAAAACAAACAAGATGGTGCGTTCCGAGACACTTCGCGCGTTGCCGACAGCCAAGCCACAGGCCAAGCGTCGATTAGCACTATTGGCGTGTTTCGGGCTGCCCAAAAATATCACATAATTATTATGGTAACACCTACCTACCTATATGTACCTATTATGGCATACCTACCTACCTACTTATATTTTTGTAGAAATCCAAATCAATTAAGTAGGTATACCTATTTAAGTATCTACGCGACGATCATACGATGGACTTAAGTAAATTGATTAAAATTATGAAATGTACATATAATAAAAATGTAACGGACCGCTGTCTCTACATTGGAAATCTATAATTAAATATGTTCAATTCAATAGAATGAAAAATGATTGGTAGAATTATTATCTGTTTGTCTGTGCGTTTGTGCACGCTAATCTCAGAAATGGCTTATCCGAATTAGATGTGGTGTTCACTAAAATACTGTGTAAGAATCACTTAACATATAGGCCTTTATTAATAAACGTTGCGTAAATATATATTAGGCGTAACATGCTTTGTCTTGCTTTCACGCGTGACATTTACTGCAAGCGAAAAATTGACAGATAGATGTTTTAACTACTCCGGGTGTAAAGCCAAGTTTATTAATAAGGCCGTTAGTGTTTGTTTCATGTCAATCGGTTTATAAATAAAAAAGTTATTGAATACCTAATAAAAGTTACCTACTTTTATTTTATAGCCGCCGTATCCCGCGAGGCCACGCGAGCGAAGCCGCTGTATTTTTAATGGTACATACCTAGTACATAATAGTAAATAAGCATTTTTTCCAATCAGTGGCTTTACAAGTATAATTTGAAAAGTTTAATACCGACTTCCATTCTATTCAGTTATTGGAGTGTAACTCGAATACTAGTGGACTGAATTTGATGAAATTTAAATGGGACCACACGGCAAGCACCAGCTTTCAAACAAAAAATAGTTTTGAGAATCGGTTCACCCAATCGAAAGTTATGACGTAACAAATATTAAAAAATACAGTCGATTGAGTACCTCCTTCTTTTTTGGAAGTCGGTAACTAAAAGGCCATTTCTTATAGGCGATATATATTAATAAAAAGTTCAAAATATTATAACAATCATTATTCTTGTAGGTATTGTGTATTATAAGATCTTAGTAACAACCCGTTACTAAGTAAATATCATACAGACAGACAAAGGGATTGTATATATAATAAACTATTGGTAGAGCCCCGAGACACATCCGCGTGGTAAATGACGTATCTACAGTAAGTACCATTATAGGTACTCAAAAGCAGCTTTTGTGTAATTCCAAGTCGTAATCTACTTTATGTCAAAAACTTCATCCAAATCAATACAGATTTTTTCATGAGAATATAAGAAATATTTGTCTACCCTCAACTCCCACCTAGATTTTATGTTCTACCCTAAACCACTGCAATATTACCGTGCCTAAACTTATCACTATCAATACATACAAAGTCAAAGTCAAACTCAAAGTCAAAATCAAAATCATTTATTCAATTTAGGCATCAAAGAGGCACTTATGAACGTCAACTTTTCATTATAATGTACTTTAAAGACTCTATCGCCGCGTTCCAAAATATATAGAGCCCACCGAGAAGAAGCGGCAAGAAACTCAGGCCATTCTTTTTATATAGATGTTTACAATGTTTCTACTTAGGTACTACAAATATTACATTTTATGGGTGGCAGAATGACAGCTTGCCAGAAGTAGAGTATTCCAAGCATCTTTATTTTCTATATAATGTCGAAATGTAAAAAACGTTTTAATAAAAAAAGCTTACTATAAAAGCTTTTTTTCTTAAAACGTTTTTTACAGTCAACTTGAATTTGCCCTCTGTGAGCTCAGGTATGTGCTTTGGGACATACATAGATTATATATACAGGCTGACTGGTTGAACACTTTACATATTGATATATAGTTCTCAGTACTCGATTCTCGTTCTAATTAAGAAAAAAAAATAGGTGCCTAATATTTACCTAATTTAACTTTAATTGTCTACTCAAAACAATAAACATGGTCACTCGCGGCGCGCGTGTAGTAATAAAATTTGCCTTAGCGCGGCAAGGTAAGTAGGTACTTGTTTGTTTACACCGGCGCCAAATCTGTGCCGGCGCGGCGCGGCCGGGCGGGCGGCCGACGATCGCGGCATCCTTTGATTCCTGTGAACGCGGCGCGGGCGGCGCGGCCCTTTGGGTCATTAACCCCGTTCGGACGCAGCTTGATTCCTTTGAACGCGGCGCGGCGCTTTGGGTCATTAACCCCGTTCGGACGGTGTCCATAATTTTCGAGTTATAGCACATTCATAGAATGAAGGTTTCCTCTGTAGTTTAACGGTATTTTTTTAAATTTTAATTTTTTAAACGTTTCATGTGACCATGAATTATCATGTCCTTGTTTATGTAAAGTGTTCAACCAGTCAGTCTGTATATAATAAAACTGTAGAAGTCGAATTTATGTACAATGAAAAAATACCTAATGGCAATGCACTACCTACCTACTGTGTCGTCACTCGATATACCTACGTAGGTACGATATAAAGTCACATCACTACAAGAACAAAATCCATCAAATACTAGTGTACCCACAACCTACCTAGCTAAGGAGCTTCAGTCAGCTTAAGACGCGGTCCAACACCAATTTTAAAATAATTTACGATGCTTTACGTAAGGTTGAAAACCGCTTGTTAGATTCGACGATGTAATGCGAAAATGCATTAATTTTGTATGTTTTCTTTATATTTTTCGATATATACTGTTACAATTGAAAAAACTGCTGGTTTTACTATTTACTACTTTAGTACTAAATGTTGGCTATGTATTACCTAAAAAATAATATAGTGTTATAGCTGAAAATTCTGAGAGTTTGGACGTGAAAGTTTATTTTTATGGACCTATTTAGGAATTTTTTTGCAGAGAGCGAGTAATATTTATAAATTCTGTTCGGTTATTACTCTTTGCCTTTTTCTTTTCTAACCTAAGTATTTTTTTCATGGATTTTTATCTATCTGTTTCGTTACACTAGATGTTTAAAGATTCTGCTTTTTACTATTATCAGAATACGACCGCGCCTTAACTAGTCGTGCGGAGCAATGAAAACACACCATAACCTTATGGGTACTAGGTATCTTTGAGCATCCTTCAAAGCCTTAGTCCCCAGCAAGAGCAACAATGCTTATCCGACCGTTTCTAACCACCACTTCATCATCCACAGTCCAGTTACAACTTTATTGCCGAGGATACATGGTTCAAAATTGATGGTCACTTTTGCAGCTGTTGTTCAGTCTACTTTTACACCCACCAGAGCACTTTAACTTCCCCTACCTAGAAATAAAGTTGAAAGTATCGTGGCAATAATATTGCACATTCTGTGCAGTCTTTCTCGATAGGACTCTTCAATACACTGTATGTGATTCATAAGAGCCTGGTACTTTCTATGTGAAGAGAGCTTTCAATGGTCTGTTTGTTTTATTGCCAATATGAATAAGTAATTATAGGATAAGTACGTAAGTACATACTTAAATATTATTTTGATAGAAAGTGGATGATGCTATGTTAAGTAGGTAGGTTCTACATCTGTCAAAATAATAATACCTACTTAATGTGTGCTCGTTGGTTATATACACACATAAGTAGGTATGTACCTATATTTATTATACAAACTAAAAACACAGGAAAGTGTGTTTCAAACACGCTGAATACAGGGTTCAGTAGCTACCCGCTATGTAGTCTGAGGTGGCTACGCTAAAAAGTCAAACATTTTCAAGTCATGTAAAGATTTTCTTTCCTATTTGTTCCCATAGATATACCACAGTCTATTTTATGCTGTGTTTTTAGTATGTTATTTGTAATTACTAGGTATTAACTGTATGTTTAGTATCTATATACTTTTTAATACAGTTGCTCAAAAAGTGGCGTATTGCAGGGACGTATAGCGTTCGGGATGTGATAGCGGGAGAACTAGCTGACCCGCCAGCGGCTTTGCTCGCGTGGCCTCGCGGGATACGGTAATTACTTTAAAAAAATATTAATTATCCCACGGGAACTCTTTAATTTACCAGGATCAAAAGTATCCTATATGTTGATGAGGGGGGTATAAGCTACCACCATACGAAATTTCATTTAAATCGGTTCAGTCGTTCCGGAGATTAGCCCGTACAAACAGACAGACAAACATACAGAGAAACAAACAATTTGAACTTATTTTTCACTCCTTACATCCCCTGACTCGGTTTTTAGCATATTTTTTATTTGTACAGAAAGTTGACTTCTACAGTTTATATAGTTTCTTGCCGCTTCTTCTCGGTAGGCTCTATATATTTTGGAACGCGCCGGTAGAGTGTATAAAGTATGTTATAATAAATAATTGACGTTCATAAGTGCGTATTCAATGCCTAAATTGAATAAATGATTTTGTCTTTTGACTTTGAAAGCTCCGTTAAAATCGATCCAGCTGCTTTAGAGATTAGCCCGAACAATCATAAAGACAGAAAAAATAAATATTTAATGTAAGTACCGTATATCTTTCATATGCATTTAGTACAAAGCTGTTAGTTTGGAATTACAAACACGTCAATTTTATTTATCTGTATAGATATTATGTATTAAAATATGGATAGGAATTTCGCTGTGAATAGCTTCGTAATAAACGTAGGTTAAAGTGGGCTACGCGGAGTGGTTGTTGAAGTATCTATCTGTCATATCTAAACTCGTACGAAAGGAGTCAAGAGGCTTAAATGATGATCAGAGCTTTCGGTATTGTACATCGATGCATTTCTGTAGTTTTTTTTTAAGGTGCTGTCATATCACGATTTCGATAAAAATGAGGGTTTTTAAAGCAGTTTATCTCATAAGCAGCGATTTAATTAAAACTACAAGCAATAATATAACATTTCTGAGACTTCTTAGTATACATAGACGGAATTAATAACATATTTTTACATACCAGAGTACCTACATTAAAAAAAATTCAAATATACCACTTAATTTCACCTTTAAATCAGTTTTTCTCTTTATTCACTATTGTATTTGTCATGAAACACATATTAAAAAATAGCAATTTTTAATACGCATGGATATATGGATTATTTTTCTATTTAAGAGTGCACACTATTTTTTTATGAATTTTGTACGTTTTTACGAGATGCGCTTGCTTGATTTCAAGTAAAGGAAATTTAACGTAGACAAGCGCTGAGCTGACAGCGCCTTTGTGTAGGTCCCTTAAGGTCCGATATATGAGGCAAGTTTTTTGTAGTAACTGTTATCCAACGAAAACTGCGGAAAATTTCACAATATTGAAATCCACATGGATTGGTGGGTGGGCTAAGTCGCCTAATATTATGTACAAATGTATAATGTTCCTACCTAGTTGTTAGGGTGTTGAGTTACCTAGTTATAATAAATGCTCAAACGTGGACCACGTTGCTTCCGGGTGCGTGAATGTTGTTCGAAATTAATTATACAGATTTTCTTTTAATTCCATTCACAGTAACACACAGTAACGGGCAGTTGATATAATTTTATTTGATATACGTTATAGTTGTTATATAATTTAGAATCCATAATAGCACTAATTGTTAAACACAGTTAAACTAGGCAGGTCCAACTTCGAGAAAGAGATCAGTCGGCGAATCCAACTCAGCTGGGCAGCGTTCCGGAAACTTCGCGAAGTCTCTCGTCAAAAATACCTCAGTGCCTCAAGACAAGATTCTTCGACCAATGTGTGTTACCAGTGATGACTTATGTCACTGAAACGTGGTCTCTTAATATGGGCCTCACAAATAAGCTCAAAGTCACACAACGAGCTATGGAGAGGGCTATGCTCAGGGTTTCTCTACGTGATCGAATCAGAAATGAGGAGATCCGTAGAAGAACGAAAGTCACCGACATAGCCCAGAAGATTAGCCAGTTGTAGTGGCAGTGGGCAGGGCACATAGCACGCAGAACAGATGGCCGATGGGGCCGGAAGGTTCTGGAATGGAGACCACGGACCGGCAAGCGCAGCGTAGGTCATCGGACAGACGACCTGATAAAGGTCGCAGGACGACGTTGGATGCAGGCCCCTTCCAACCGCTCCTTTTGGAAAATTATGGGGGAGGCATATTATGTTCAGCAGTGGACATCCTACGGCTGAGATGATGATGATGATGATGATGAATAGCACTTGATATATCGATCAATGGTAATATGTACTATAATTTTACATACTACCTACTAATATTACATACTCTTCAAGTATTATATTTTTTTCAATATAACAATGATTTGACATACCTACTATACATTTTGGTATAATTCCATTAACAAAATGATGAATTAGGTTTCAGTTTTCATGACTATAGTTTAAGGCAAAGTCACAATAGATGCGTAGCGAAGCGAGGAGGAGCGTTAGGTTGAATGGTGACCACACGACATGCCAGAATTAGGTAATCAATCGTAGTCAGACATTTTTGTTTACTTCTGAAATATATGAATAAGTTTCGATTCGACGTTTCATTATATATGTTTATTAAAATTCGACTACCTACTTAAATAAAAAGTAAGTACGTGCAGTGATTATATTTTTTATAATAGTTATTTCAATTGCTAAGTATATCACATGAATTTATAATTTATGAATGGTTTGCCTTTGTTGTTATTTGTTTTGAATTTCGATCAAAGGTTTGTTATATTATAATGTATTATAATACGAAATAAATGGTATGTCATAAGTTTGTATTTCTTTTGTCTATATGTATTTTATGAATCGAACATATATTACTTAACCGTTGCATTTAGTAGCATCGCTGGCTTAATTTTTAAACTTTTCTTCTTCTTCCTCCTGTAAAATTTTGCAAAACTGAGATACGAAGTTTGAAAATTAAGCCAGCAATATTACTTATTATGTAGTAGTCGTTAGCAACCATTACTCATACCTGGATGTCCTGGTTTCTTTTTTTTGAAAAATCTGGCCGGTTTTTGGCTTAGTGTTGTTTAACAACGCCATCTATTGTCAAGTAACTTTAGTATAGCTCTGTCGGTATAATTTTAATTACCTGCAGACAAGGATAAAACAACGTTTTCTAAAAATGAAACCTAGCTTTATTTTTAGGTTTATTGCCCCCGAAACACCATAAATTTCATGAAAATCGGTTGAGCCGTGTCCGAGATTTAGTTTATACCAATGTATACGTGTAGGTATACAAGAATTTTTCGTATAAAGGTATTAGATAGATAGATAGATAGATAGACTATAATATACCTACTTTAACTATGTTTTATGTAGGTGCGTATTTAAGTAAAGAAATATAAAATAAATATATATAGTTAAGTAGATACTTAGCTATAAGTGTATAATATTTTAGTTCCTGTCGATTGTCATTTTACGCGCGAATTTAATTAGGTACCTACTAGGCAGGGCGCAGTTAGATATTTATTATACTTAAGTAATTGGGACAAACGATAAGTTAATCCTATAACATCGAATCATGTCTAGCCAGGAATCCAGATTACTGCGCAGCATAAAAAAACTCTAGATGCTCATCTAATCCACAACAAAGCTTCACCCTCCAATAAACCGAAATCGTCTCCTGCCCCAGCGACCTTGAACTCTTCCGTCGTTCAAGTGCGAGGATACCTTCTCTGGTACACTCAGGCACAAAACTATTTTTAAACACATTTGAAATAAACCTAAAACTTATAAACTACGTAGGTATTGTAGGTACGAGATGTTGAGGCCAAAATTATCATCACCAAAAATACTTGTCAGTTCATGATCATATTTAAATGGGACCACATGATGAGCACCATGTTTCCATATAAAATAAAAGTCATTAAAAACAGTTCACAAGTTAAAACCAAAGTCTAATATGCTGTGATAAAACTAAAATCAGAAGAACGTGTTCCTTTTCAGAAAAACATTGTAAATTAGATCAATATTTCCATAAGTACAAAACATTGAAGGCGACATCGCTATTGAACTTTGAAGCTAGCCGCGTTTTGACGATAAGAGAGACTCTATCGCAGTGTACCTACATACTACTATGACCGCTACTCTGATGGTACTTGTATCGTGGGAACCGAGTCACGTTAAAATGTTATCTATCTATAGATAATATTATATTACCGTGTCCGAGTGCACTCAGACTATTGTTCGCGATCATGGCAGACTAGCGTGCTCTATTTTTCGAGTTTCTTCTACTTTTCTGTGCGAAAAGTTTGATAGAATATTTTGCAATGACGTTTCAAAACTTTTTGATATACCTAATATTTGCAATGACGGTTTCAAAAGGGGAAGACGAGTAACGCTCCGACAAAGAAATAGTAGTGTAGTAAGTAAACCTAGGTTCCGCTCGGCTCGTCGGGCCTGCTCGGCATACGAGTACTTGGTTCCGGAACTTCCCGACAGTAAAAACACTGCACACGTATGACAAGGGTAGAGTGAGGCGCATGAACGTTCGTTCAAGCGAGACAAAGACAAGTCAATAGTCAGAACAAGTGTGTCAGCCGCCACCGTTGCCACTTTCGTTGGACTAGCCTATGTGTCACTCGTCTTCCCATTTTGAATCCGCCATTGATTATTTGTTAAATTTTTTTAATAGTCTTGTGTGTTATATAAGTAGTTTAATATGGCTGATAGTCAAAAAATTAAGGCTAAAAAGTGGTCTGAGCGTGATACAGTTCGTTTCGTGAAATTATATGAATCTGAAGAAGTTCTTTGGAATATCCGATTGAAGAATTACAAAAACAAAATTGCTCGGAAGTCAGCATTACAGAGAATCATAAATAGTTTTGGTATGCAAGGACTAAGTACTGCAGATGTATTAAAAAAAATTAATAATATTAGATGCACATATATCCAGGAAAAGGCAAAAGAAAAAAAAACCATAGGAATGGGGTCAAGAGTAGAAGGTGTTTATGTGTCCACGCTACCGTGGTATGATATAGCAGAGCGTTTCCTGTCTGGAGTGGTTAAAAGTAGAAATACAATAGAAGTAAGTGGTTTTAATATTTTTTATTTATTTGGTATTTTTGACAAAATTTACAGTAGTGTATCATTCTGTCAAGGTAGATACCGCATCTGCTGCAAAGTAAGTAAATATCTATAATTAAGAACGTCTTCCCTAGCGTTGAATCACGCAGGTTTGGCGCGAGACGCGTGTAGGGATGTCAACATCGCCACAAAACTACCAACCCCGACCGGTCTGCCGGCACTTACGTAATAATTGCCGGCAAGCATCTCCCGCCTCTACCCACCGCCTCTTCCCACTTGTATCGCCTATTTATCGCGATGACGTTCTACTTACTCGGGGCCGCGCGGTCTAAGTGCTTTGCCTGCTCTCATAAAGTAATGTACTTCTTTCTGCCTTCGCCGTTCAGCAATAAATGAATAATTATTGCTTCCCTGATTCTCAAGAATCCGAATGTATAATAATGAGTTTTCCAGTCGCCATGAACCAGTTGTATCTCCATCATCCAAGGCTCCATGACGAGCAAAGTGACACCTGGCTATCATAATAAGCCAATTATGAAATACACATGTTGCGATAGCAATTTTGACAAATTTTCCGGGCAGACATAAATTGGCGTAGGATAGATGCGATATTTCGTAACCATTAGTCCCAAGACATTTTCTAAAATCCTCCTTGCTTGTGTCTGTAAGTCTGTAATTTAAAGATTTTTCTTGAACTGTTAAGTTTATTCTACGTGAAAATGTCCTCATGTGTAATTTTTCAAAGGGAATGCTTCTTTGCCGAGTATTACTCCCCAAGAGGGTAAACGTGACGAAAAATCTTCCAAATTCTGTTTTAGAGGCGAGTTGGCAAAAATACTGCTTTCATTAATTCTTCCTTGACTGCCTAATGTAGATGAATATATAATTAGTGTATACTAGTGCCAAGAGTACTGTGTTCAAATATCCTTTGTAATTGAGCAAGTTACTTCCGCTGTGCTCGGATGTTGTATATATATATAGTAGTTTTGGAGACCTAAAATGAAAATGTTTATAATTTAATGTTATTGAAACTCACATTCATGATAATTTCGTTTATAATTGCATTTTTTTTGTTACAGTTACAGTCAGATTCAGATGTTACACAGGGAAGAGCAAATGAACTAGTTACAGAAGGTTCTGTGCCACCGACTTCCCCAGATGTTCCAGAGAGTGTTTCTTCAGAAATTTTAAATGAAGATAAGATATTTTCCAGTATAATCTATCCATCTACAAAAAATAAAAACAGAAAGAAAAATCAAACAGCACCACATATTGAAGAAAGCATTGAAACCCTTCAGTCGATAAAAAACGAGGTTTTGAAAAATAAAGAAGAAGAAGATGAATTCACACATTTTGGAAGAAATGTAGCGAGTCAACTCAGACATCTTCCAATTATTGACGCACTCGATACTCAGTCCGAAATATTAGATTTGTTAAGAAGAAAAAGGCAATTAATTCATAGTATTCAAGAGCAGAACACCAAATATTACGAATGAAACTGCATACCTATAGAATTAGAACTCCTAGAATATTGATTCAATTCCATTCAACAATCGCAGCCTCAGCAGGATAATGGCATTAATTCAAAAACACTGCTTTAGTAGAAGCCATAAAAAGTGTTGGGGGAGTTACGACCTCTGATGTCTGACTGATGATGTCTTATTACTGATTTTTAATTCAAATTTCTGTGACTGTACTTACTTTGATTATAATAAATTTATTTTATTCTTATTACAACAATGACTTTTACTTACTTACCTTAATGAACTCTTAAAACCGTCTTATATATATCTAACACTAAAGGTAGAAATTGTGATATCGAAGTCTTAGAAAAACACGAAATTTGCCTTTTAAAGTTCTGCAACTATCGCCAGTAGCCAAATATCTTAAAACGATTTGTAGTTTTACTCTTGCAGATATAGCAGATCTCATAGTATCTGCTTTCTGTACCTATATTTAGCTATATTACATTTTTCTTAAAAAATATTTAAATTCCTCAGTATTTAGCCTTAGGTGATTTCTATATGTATCTGTATCCTCCATTTCTATTTCTGAAAATTGTCGGATGCACCTAATTGAATTTGGCATAAAATCTATTTTTGTGTCCATAATTTCTTCTTCTTCCGGTCCTACTTTTTTTCTTGCTGGAAGCTGTTTTCAAATCAGTTATCAATATACATGCAGTTACTTCATTGCCCAGCAGTAACAGTTCGTGATCCGTCATGATACAGAGACCTGTTGTTATTTTACAGATTTCTGTTCCCTATAGTAGGTACACTAGGATGTTGGCTACTACCTCATAGTACACTCTTACGAGTTACATACGAGTCAACTCTTATCGTGAAAACGCGGCTTTAGTGTCCTGACACTGGTGCTTGGTGGCTAACAACTATCTCAGTTACGATGAAATGTTGATTGTAATATTGAAAAATGGCGGCTCTATGTCACATTTGACAACTCTTCTATCCAGCAAGTATGTGAGTAATCCCATATTTTTCATTAAGGTTTATGGTGTAAGGTTTAAGGTTTTTGCGGTCATTGCGAGCTGTCACTGTCAAAATATTAATGTTTGAGTTTCTTACGATTTTAGACCGAAAATTTGGCGTGGATTTTGCGATTGAGTGAGTGTGCGTTCGGGTTGGGCATTAACGCAATGTACCAAAGGGAACGGCAAACCGAGGCGCGGTTATTATAAGCGTTATCAGCGCTTACCGGAACGCATACCCTATGAGAAACAATTCTCCCCCGTGGTCTGACCAGCGAGAAAAATAGTGCGACCACGAGAATGTATCGGTAAGTAATTAGTGGTACAAAGAAAGCAATTTAATTCTGCGCATTCATCGTGTACAATGTCCTTTCCGATAAACCGACTAAGTAGGTACAAGTACCTACCGTGTCTGTTTATCGCTTATTATGCATCCCTACTTCTTGGGTTACTTGCGTGGCGATTACTATATTGTACTTTAGGCATTGTGTAACCGTTTATGTATCTAGTCGATGTGATTACATTTAGTGACACTTTTAAAAATATAACGTTTATGAATATAAAGGTTAGTTTCTCATTTCTCATTCTCATTAAAAAAAAAAATAAGGTACTTTGATGAACAATTACGAATTGCGTTTAGTGCTAATTGAAGTTATGTGACATCGTGTAATCATCCCTAAGAGCCTAGCTTACCATTCAAATATATAATTATGTACTTGACTGTAGATATGTAAGTACATAGGGGCTAACAAATTGGCTAATGGCCATAATCGTCCCATTCGAGACTCTTCCTTCATACTTTGTGTCAAATACAAATTGATTTATCTAACTTTGTGACGCACGGAGTCTGTGTTGAGGGTTCCCATGGGTAAAGCGTCTTAATACTCGACGGTAAGACTGCTGTTAAGCGCTCTACGTATGATGCAACCACGAACGCAACATGCTGTAGCAATCTGCTGTAGTCTCGGTTGTACGTACTCTACACACGTTGCAGCGGCGATTACAATTTCATTCCGCGTTGGATCGCTACAGCGTGCGCACGTGAATGAAAATGGCTCAAATGCTGTCCAAATATTAGAAAACGGGTCTTGCAATTGCCTTCTCTGAGTTCGCTGAACTATACCTACCTACTAAGACTGAGAGACAATAAACATAAATAGTGTCGATTCTGTAAGCATTCTCTTAACTAAAAATCTCTAAATTATGGCAGTACTTATTGTTTTAGGCTAAAATCCTAGTATCCTATTAAAGGTCTAAAAAATTTGTATAACACTTTCGAATGACAGCACTTAAATTAGACATTTCTCTTCAATTGTGGGCATATTTTAGACAGTTTAGTCGTCACGTAACTTGTTGCTCGCTAAACTAACCTAAAATAACCCAAAAGTAAATAGTATATTCCTATTTTTAGAAATGTCATTCACCATAATATTTTTTTAGTTCGGTGGTTTAGTTTCGTTTTTTTAACAAGAGAATCACTACAATTATACTTTTTATATATTATTTATTATACTTTTATATTATTTTATTTTGAACATTAATAGATGCACAACAATACTATAATATATAATACCTATTATTGTTTAGGCCTATAAAGGTGTTGAAAGTGGACTGTATCGTTAGGATTACTAGGTAACCGAAAATATATTAAAATGATGTATTGACTGACTTAACAACAATAATTATAAAATCACAAATGAGGAGGCGATGCGCGTTTTTTTTTTTTTTTGTTTTTTTGAACGGACTAATGCTGTTTGCCTCTACCGGCATTTACAGCGTCACCGGACGGTGGCGATGCGCGGTTGCGAAGCGCTTTTATATAGTCCCGGCGGGGTTCGGGCGGGTCGCGGGTGTCGTAGGTGTGGTGGTGGCACGGATAGTCGCCGACAATTATTATGTTATTTACTAATTAAAATCATTATTTCTAGTCTAGAGAAATTTGGATAGGAAGGAACAATGGCGTGTCAATTATTTTCACAAACAAAAAAACATCAGCTGCTAAGAAAAGTAAAAATACGCCATAACTATTTTATTATTCCACAAATGTGGCAAGTCATTAATAGATTTCTGAAATTCTTTACAAAATAGTTTTTGCTGTAGTAAATTTTTTTGCATTCGTTTACATATTTCATTAAATAAAATTCACAGCGACGCTAGCCACGGACGGCGGCACCATCGTGACTGAGCACAGATTGCATGCAATGCAACCACACTACTTACGTTACAAGGTGGCTTACAATTGGCTGTAACAATCTGCTGGATGCTAGGACGTACGATATGACGTCCAACATGTTGGAAGGGAGTCACAACACGCCTAAATACGATACAATTAGCTGGATCACAGCAGATTGCTACAGCATGTTGCATTTGAAATTGCATGCTGTGTCGAGAGCTTTAGGCCTCTGCCTCGAATCTTGCGGGCAGCGGGGCGGTGACGGCGGCAGCGCGAGAACGCGGCGGCTTACGCAGACAAGCTAATATTATTACCGTGGCACATAAAGCCTTCACACTGGGAAATGTACAGATCGTGCGAAGACAGAAAAAAATTACATTGAATGTTATTCGATTTTGGCGGCGATTACTTTTCTAGCAAATAGGGATACGACGAAACGATACTTTTAAGAGATAACGGTGTTGTATTAAACTTATCGGCGTATTAAACTTAGAACGGATAACAGAATACAGGAGACAGATAATTAATTCTAATCTATAATTATTCTAATATATATATATTAGAGTAATTATAGATTAGAATTAATTCTAATCTATAATTATTCTAATATATTTCTAATCTATGATTATTCTAATATATATATATATATTAGAATAATTATAGATTACAATTAATTATCTGTCTCCTGTATTCTGTTATTGTATATGTATATATCTATAATGTAATTCAAAATAGTTGTTATTGGTTACTTGTGACTTTAGCCGTAACAAACCGACTTCCATTCTATTCAGTTATGGAGTGTATCTCAAAAATTACTGGGCCGAATTTGAAATTTAAATGGGACCACACGGGAAGCACCAGCTTTAAAAAAAAAAAGGATTTCGAAAACCGGTTCACCCAGTCGAAAGATACCAAACATAAAAAAAACAATCGAATTGAGTACCTCCTCCTTTTTGGAAGTCGGTAGAAAAGCACGCATCTGCACGCTCGTATCTCACGCACTGACTGGGCCAAGTGAGAGTATATATAAAAACATGCTGTAAATCTCGTTTTACCGAGTACGAAAGAGCTTACTTCGTTCTCTGGTCCTTTTGCTTTAGCGCGTGTACTATAATTGAGAAATATATCTGCTTGCACGATGAGCGGGTATGCTACTAACAATAATAATTGGTGAGCCATAATTTATATGATACGTTATCGATCGATCACAACACTAGCGGATGGAAGGTGGGGTTTTGAGTCGTTGCATCCTGTCACTGTCAAAATATCAGATATGTGTAGGTTTCTTTTGATTTACTTGATAGGAAAATTGGCACGCATTTCGTGACCACGTTAGGTACCGTTACATTTGGTTTGGGCATTATATGCATTAATTCCAAAGGGAACAGCAAGCCAGGGCGCGCCCAATCGTAAGCTTAACAATGATCATGGCTGTCGTGCCTCGGCGCTTACCAGAACGCACCCTATAAAATAAGTACTGCGTACAACAGAACATTTTAAGTCCTCTATATGATAAAGGAATAAAGGTACAAACGATTGTAAAAGTACTTGTATCGATACAAAAGTATCGATACCAATGAGAAATAATTTATTATGATCTCTTCCCTAATAGCAAAAACAACAAAATTTGTTTTGTTTGTTCACTGAAGAAAAGGCAGTAAAGTCGTCAAGACATATAGAGTAAAGTCGTATAGCCTGGCCAAAAAAGCCGAAGAAAAAAAAATTGTTTTGTTTGTTTACATTGATATTGACAGATATTGATAGTTATAGAACAGTTTTTACATTCCATTCTATTCTGTATTCATGTATTGTGATTGTGATTCAAGCCATAGAGAAAATTGTATATACGGAAATTCAAGCATGCAACGGTTGAAACGAAACCAAAACCCGAAACTCGGAGAGTTCGGAGACTGTGCTTGATCGGAAACTCTGATTCGAAACTTTGAACAAAATTCGGTCGGTTATGTTACATATCGCACCGGTCACCGTTTTAGGCAAGCAAAGCACTCACTCGTATAAAAGGTCAGCGTTCGTGAGGGAAAATAAAAGTGATTTAACAAATTCAAACTTCAACAAACTGAAAAGTGTATAATAACTAGTATTATATTCTCTTTGTGCACAATGAATGTTAGAAACGATATTTGTGATGATGAATTCGTGTCATTCTTGAATAGTTTAGGTGTGGAAACATATAAAAAGTCGTTTGAATGGATGTTGAACGATCCTGAGTTTGGCGGTGTATTGCGATGGCTTTATAATAATTTGGACCACAATAATGCACTAACCGATCGTGAAGAATACAGGTACGTATTGGATGCTTATTGTTTAACACGATTACAGTAAGTACCTTCAAAGGTACTCTGGACTGTTTTATCAGTTAGATTGCTGTGACCCTAGTACCTGCTTGGTGACAATTTTTCCCAGTATGGTTTAATTACTAGGATACAACTTATCAGTTATCATATTTCTGGTATCATATGAAGCATGCCACATCAAACAAGACTTGAATTTTTGTTCATGAATCCTGAGACCCCATCAACAACATTAGAGAAGTCCAAAAATGAACTATGATAGATAGGTAATGTCTAAAACAAAAAGTTTACATAGCATAATAACCCTTTGCGTACCACAGATGTAAAATTATGTGAGTCATTCATAAATCTTTTGTGTTAATTATCATGGTTTAGTAAGGGTTAATGTAATATTGAAATCAGATAGTACGTACTTGCATTTATCTAACACTACACTAAAACATATAGTAAAAAGCAAACACATCACCTGCACACACTCAACCAAATATATGTAGATATACAAAGTTCATATCATAGGTGTTGTGTGGAGGAACATAGATATACAAATGTGTGCAGGTGTTAATATAGGTGTGAAATTTAATGTTTGTCGTTATCAACATCATGCTATAAGAGTATGGAGATATGAATTATGTTGTGAGTTACACTGAACTTATGGTTCAATAAGTTCGTATACATAATTACCACATGTAAGTGTACTGGCTTAATGTATATGCATTCATTGGCATTAGTTTAATTCATAAATCTTTTGTTATATGTGTAAACAGGATACCGAGCAATTAAACGAACAAACTTTCAACCATACACAGTACATCCCAAATGGCACACAGTTAGTGCAAGGCTTTGTTGCAAGTGGTCGAAAAGGTGACTTGCACAAACTTTACCTCACTATCCTTCGATAAGGATATGATGTCACAGATGTTACTTTTGTGACATTGGAAAGAACTTATTTGATTATCATAGCATTACTAACTAACCATAGGGCTTATGCCTATGGCAATACCTACGATCTATATATATAAAAAATTACCCATATCTCTCCTGGTCACGCTATAACATGCGAATGGCTTTACCGATTTCATTTTCTAATACTTTGTAGAAGGTTCTTACATTAAAAAAGGTAAGAAAAGACAGAAGGCTATGGCGAGGCTAAAGGCCGAGCCTACTACGCGAATGAAGTTGCCGGCAGTCGCTAGTGATATATAAATACCTGATTTTGTAAGGTATTGCTATGAATTTTGAGGATATGAATCAAATCTCCACCTAGTCAATTAATTTCTGTTCACCTGGACGGAAACTATAAAAATGACAAAAATAAATAATGACTTGTAACAGTATTATGTTATTTAATAAGCTGACCTGACCGAAGTAGGTACCTATACATACCTACTTCACATATTTTATTTTTAATAGTTTTAGTGTTAGTTTATAATTTGTTTATAATGTCTTTTGTTTTGCCGTATTTTGAAATTATGGGATTTAAGCCTGCAATAAAGATTATTATTATTATATTATTAATTTGAGTTATTAATTGTGCTTACAGTATTAATAATATATAATTAAGTAAAGCTATGGAAATATTAAAAAAATGGTTTAATACAAATGGTATTCTTCTAAACCCTGACAAAAGTACTGTATTGCATTATTATTCTAGGCTAGGTATTGACGGGAATTCAACTACAAAGGAAAATTTGTTTTTAGGTTATACTATCGATAACACAATTAATCACTCTGCACATATTGACAAAATTTGCAAAAAACGTTCTAGTGCTAACTACGCTTTATTTAAACTTAAACATTTGGTTGACAAAAACACTATTATATCAGTTTAGTATGCCTACATGCATTCTATTATACGGTACGGCATAACTATTTGGGGTAATGCCACAAATATAACAAAAGTTTTAAAATGCCAGAAAAAAGCAATAAGAATTATAAATGGATTGAAGAAACGTAGCCCAGCAAGGGAACATTTTAAACATACAAAAATAATGACTGTTATTTCGCTTTACATATATAAAAGCTTATTAGAAATACATGCAGACAAGGAAAATGTAATAAAAAAGAAAGATATAATTCCGTATAACCTCCGTGGTAAAGAAAACTTGGTCATTCCAACGACTAGGTTAGCTAAAGCTCGAAAACAGGGACGTTATTTCAAATTATTGATGTATGACAAGCTACCCATTAGTATAACTGAATTAAATTACAACACATTCAAAAATATAATAAAACATTTTTTCGAACGTAATCCATTTTATAAAGTAAACGAGTACATGTCAATGCAATTCTTGGAATCGTCATTTTGCTATGTGTAAGAAAAGCAGTAACATTGTTAATACACAGTTTTAATCAGTATGAATAATTCAGCACATTTTTGACTTTTATGTTGTTATGTCCGATAATTAATGTTAAATGCGTGAATCTTTTAGTATGTAAGTATTATTTAATATGAGTTAATGTAAAATTTGACATGCCTGTAACGATTGTTATTTGATGGCCAATAAATGATCTTTATCTTTATCTTTATCTTTACAGATATATTGAGGTAGAGAAAAAAGGTGCTGTTTTGTCTCAAGAAGATCTAGAGCTTTGTGTACAGTCTATTCAAGAGCAACATCCAGGTATATGTTTACCAGGCGATAAGGAATCAAAGGAAGATGTCAAAATGCTAATTAATATGCATAAACAGCAATTAAGTGTCTTAGAAAAGCAAGAGGCCGTTGTCAAGGATCTGATAAAGCAGAATGAGTAAGTATTGTTATCAATTAACTACTGCCTGCAACAAGTAGATCCCTTTAAACTATCCATTCTCTCTTCGGTCGTTCCCTCATGACTGAGGATCGTGATCATCATGGTAGCACTTTGGTTCTAACGAACTGTCTCCATCGGCTCCGGTCTGTGGCCATCTCCACTGAGGTGTAAAAGCGGGACGTTGGTGTTTCTTTAAGTTGGTCAGACCACCTGGTCTGAGACCGGCCTCGTGAATGTTTCCCTCCCACGTTTCCCACCACAATGAGCTTTTCCAAGCTGCTGTCGCCACGTCTGGCGGTGTGGCCAAAATAGCTCATTATACGACGATGACATACGGTAGATAATCTGTCCTTAATTTTTAATTGTGACAGAATTGAGACGTTAGTGCGTTTGGCTGTCCATGGTATTCGCAGCATTCTTCTCCAGCACCACATCTCAAACTATGCATTATATATGGATAAAAAGTAACTTTTGTGCTATTCCTGTTACATTTAAAGTTTCATTTAAATCCATACAGGAGTAGTGTGAAGAAGTAAGGACTCATAAGGACATACTCACACATTCACAAACTATCACATTTAGACACACACATCATATCACATTTCGCTGCACCCAGCGGTGCCAGTGTGGGGATGGATGATGATTAGGTTTATTAATGACAAGCTGGCCTGCCTGTGTAGCCATAGTGCTTTTTTTGCTTCACCACCTTACCGCATAGTCTTCAACAGTTTTACAATATTTTTGGTACGAATTTCCATTAACGTCCGCCGTGTTAAGAGGGGAGGGGTACTACACCCCCCCAGTTTCGGAAGAATCCTTTCGTTTTCTGGAAATATCCTACATAAAGATCCATAGGTATATTAGTTTGCCGATGCTAAGGTTCCTACGGAGTTGACTTCAATAAAATACTTAAGTAACCTTGAACACTGGTTTTAATTCGTATTACAAAAATGATTATTAATTATTTAAATTATTATATATCGAGTGCCTATCGTGCCGGGCGGGCGGCGACTGGTGCAGCGCACTTGCGTCATGCATTGCATCCCACCGTGTCAGCAGAATGCAAGCCATGCTAAATGTGTAGCTACATTAGTAATCACTGTGTCAAGTTTTGTCAAAATTTGTCTCTTATCTCTGTCATTCTGAATGACTTGACTGTGGGAGAAAGACAGATAAAAATTGTAAAAATACTTAATTTAACCCCTCAGCAGTGCCAAACTTACCGATCAATAAATTTGAGTCTGGAATTCGTCATACTTCGAAAGAACTGGCTATATCGATCTTTTGTTGATCATTGCAAGTAAGTAACAAAATTAAGCGATCGGCAAATTCGATAAGCTTTTACGATAATAACGATAACCCTAGCATGAAACTGTTAAATTACGTTTGAGATCGTCTATTTAATAGATTTCAACGATTGTTTTGTCAGCTTTGAAAATTACCTCGATATAGCTTATAGACAGGTGACGGGAATGGGGATGTTGTTAAGTTGCGTTTGATCTTACTAATATTATAAACGCCAAACTTTGTTATTCTCTTACGCTAAAACGGCTGGTCCAATTTCTATGAAATTAGATGGCATGGAGGTAGATCGGGCGCTGAATTAACACATAGGATAATTTTGCATCAACATCATCATCAACCATCACCATGCGGGTGTAACCGCTGGCGCAGCTTTTTAGCTGAGACAGCGGTTACACCCGCATTTGAATTTTTTCAATAAAAAATTAGACTACGGCCTTCTTTTGACCGTAGAAGAGCGAAATGCTCGTAGAAATCTTCAAATGATACAAGGACGCATTGTGGAATGCAAACGATTCGTAATAATCGATATACTGTCTACAGTTTGACGATCGTATAAGTCGTCGATAACACTTACATACTTGCTAGGGGCGAACTAAATTAATCGATATTAGCAACTCGACAAATTTAACGACTATTACGGTACTTGCACTGCGGCTGTCATTAACCACGATAACAATAGATTTGCCATTGGGTCTGGTTCCTTAGGCCTTTATATCAATAACATTGTACATCTCGATTATAATTTAAAATAGTATCTGCTAGTATACAGTAATATAAATAAGGTGATATTTTTTCAGCAAAATTAAAGACCATCTAAATCTTGAGCTTACCCAGCTCAACTCAGCTCATCGTCAGTGCAAGGAAGACGAGGCCACAGCAGCAGAAGAATGCACTGCGCTGGTGGAAGAATTGGAAACCATCACTGATGGTGTAATTGACGTGATTGCTGAGAACTTAGACCTGTATGCTAGCTGTAAAGCAGATAAGGTTAGTATCAAAGTTACACTTTTAGTTGGGTCATTTTGGTAGAAGAATTATTATAAAAAGTTCATACTTTAGGTGTATTCCATGTTACTTACAGAAAGCTTGGCATAAGTTTATTTTTAGTTTGGTTTACTCATCATCAGCCGGAAGACGTCCACTGCTGAACATACGCGTCCACCATAGAGCGCCACTCGGAACGGCTACCCGAACGCTACCCATCCGAACTGCATTCTTCGTGCAACTTCTCTGTCGAAGTTGGATCTACCTAGTTGGACAGTCTGTCCCAGCTAGACATGCTCGTCCACAACTTCGAGCGTATCGTTTCCAAAAATTACCGGTATAGGAGGAACATGCACGTTGGACACGATTTTTGTCAAACTCAAACTCAAATGATTTATTGCTTATGTGCCAAGTTAGCATACAATGCAGGTGTTGTTGCCTAAGGTTTACAATAAGTACATGTCACATGTTACCCTCTGGGGGTGTTGCAATTGTGCAGAGAGGACCAGTCTATTTTAACGTATTATCATTGAAAAATTCTTTCGTCAATATTATAATAACACTTCTGCAAAAGTAATTTTTTAAGTGTGAATTTGAATACGTTCATTTTATTTTCGTCTCTTATTTTGTTAGGTAGTGTATTATAAATTTTAACTGCCATTGCTTTGGTACCGGAACTGTGCATTTTCAGTCTAGAAGTAGGTATTAAAAGTGTATGTTTCCGTGTTGGTCTAAGGGGATAATTTCTCGTCTGTTCACATGCTTTTAAAAAGTATTGAGGATATTTTCGAATAAACATGCACATTTCCAAGATGTAGATGGAGGTGAGGGTCAGCATTTGATATTTGATAAAATATGGTTTATGGAAATGATGTATTGTTAAATCTGGTAATTCTATGTTTGCAAGTATTCGTCTTATCTATGTTCATCTTAAGACCAACCTGTTGGGAAACTACTAAGGTCTGAGATCCTCGATCGAGCGACCGTATCGTACCGTTGTTCCGTACTCTGCTCCTGTAATCGGACTGACATAGTGGCCTTTCTGTACCCATAAACACTGCAACACTTCGATGTACCTGTAGCCAATTTGGCATCGTTGCAAGGACTGCAGCACCGCCAAGTCTCGATAGAATCGAAGGCATTAATTTGTATGCTAGTTATTGGTGTCGATTATGTTACTTTTATTGAACAAGTAGATCGATACAGATAGCTATTGTAGAACTAAGTATGCAGTTGTAGTGTTCATTTGTTTTAATAATTTAAGCTGTTGTAGTATAAATCTACCGTGACGTCACAGACTGGCTCCAACGGAAGACCAGCGCTGGTTTAAACCAGCATTATGCTGAGTTGGGGACCATTTTATGACATAGCAGTAAATTGTAATTCTACCTTCTTACTTTTATCAATCAATGTTATATGCTGCCGTCATAAATCAATTATATTTCATTCATTTCATTTCACTTCATTCATTTCATTTCATTCTCGTAGTCCACAAACGCTATAAACAGCGGCTGATTATACTCTACCTACGGTCTGTTGTATAATCTGCCGGAGCGCATGTATACGGATGTTAATCATAACACACTTGTATCAAAATGTACTATTTTGTTGTTTTCAGGAGACCGCATTGAGGTACTTAACATTCAACCCGTTGGAATCTTACAGACAATGTCAGGCATTGTTCCGTTCCCATTTTGAACTGTACTTGTCTAAGGACTTGGCCAAGAGTCAAAATGCTATCACAGATGAAGACATGAGAGCGGCTCTTGACGATGTAGGAGATTTGGAGGAAAGGTAATATTTACTATAGCTCGTACAATTGTATCGTAAGTTTGTATGTCTTTATTTAGTACCCTGTTCTGGTATTCCATCAACATAATATGTTGCCACAGCTGGGACTCGGTCTTTATGAAATCATTATACAGTATAAAAATCTTATACTGTTCTCTAGCTAGAAGTCAACTTGAATATAGCTCACAAGTTTGGAATCCCTGTTATGCTAAATACATAGTATAATATGAGTATGCTTAAAAAAATATAAAAGAAATTCTTGCGCTTTATAAATTTCAAGTTCAAAATCATAAGCCTGGATAAGTGGACAGCTGTAGACGCCACCACTTGTTGTCTCTCTCCGTAAGAAGAGAAGCAGATGTTGCCCCTTTCGTCACCATTTATGGTGGCCCTTATGGGGGGGCCGTTTAGTGGGCGGCAATTCACCACCTGCCTAAATATTTAAGATGAGACTAAAATTGGCAGGTGCCGTAGTCTCGTCATAAGCCATTTCCTTTATCATTTAAGAGTTCATGTCAATAGCCGTACTATGTTACCAATTTTTGCAGTAGTTTTCCATTTCACCTTCATCCCAAATGCCTTTGTAAAGGACCGGATAAAATCCGAGAAAAAAAAAAGAAATAATAATAATAAATTATCATCTCAGCCGTAGGACGTCCACTGCTGAACATATGCCTCCCCCATGATTTTCCAAAAGGATCGGTTGGAAGCGGCCTGTATCCAACGTCGACCTGCGACCTTTATCAGGTCGTCTGTCCACCGTGTCGGTGGACGGCCTACGTTGTACTTGCCAGTCCGTGGTCTCCACTCCAGAATCTTTCGGCCCCATCGTCCATCTGTTCTGCGTGCTATGTGCCCTGCCCACTGCCACTTCAACTGGCTAATCTTCTGGGCTATGTCGGTGACTTTCGTTCTTCTACGGATCTTCTCATTTCTGATTCGATCACCCCCGAGTAGAGAAACCCCGAGCATAGCCCTCTCCATAGCTCGTTGTGTGACTTTGAGCTTAGTTATGAGGCCCAGAGTAATAGACGTTTCAGTGCCATAAGTCATCACTGGTAACACACATTGGTCGAAGACTCTTGGCTTGAGGTAATGAGGTATTTTTGACTAGAAGATTTCGCGAAGTTTCCGGAACGCGGAATTATAAATAGTAGCTGATAAATTTTGTTTTAAGTTGAATATTTATACATTTTTGCTATGCAAAGACATACTCGGGAGATCTACATAGTCACTAGTATAGTAAATTTATAATTTTATTATACTTTAATTATACTTAATTAAAGTGACTTATACTAACAATATAATGTTACCCTGTTTCAGATTGTCGGAAGCAGCTTTCGGATACATAAAAACAAAGGCAGAGTTGAGCGGAGAACAGGCGAAACTAGCTCTTGTCACTAACTACAATAACGTTCATCCTAGTCAAATATCGTAAGTTTTTAACCTAATAACTTTAATACTACTTGAATGATGTATGTGTACAAAGTGTGTACGATAGAAACAATAATATCGAAACAACTACCCAAAAACAACCTTATTTTGGTTACAATAAGGGCTATGTCCTGCTGGATCCGATTAAACACTACGCGAGTCTGGTACTTTCGAGTACTGTCTAATACAAATCAAATCAAATATCTTAATTACATATCACATAGTCAATAACGGTCTTAAAGATACAAAATGTAGTTAATTAATTCATTCATTTTTAATATTAATGATTTTCAAAGCTCTACTTACACCATCTCGGCAAACACAAAACATATTGTTTTAAAAAGATATGTTAGTTTCCTCAGTTAAAGGACAAATCCACTTTTTCTGTATAATTCCAGATAATAACTCCCAAATGCCAAATAAGTTTAAGTGATGTCTCATCCGACACCATCGGGAATGTAAACTGCGTGGGTCTGATTGACTAAATGTATTAGATATATATTGATGCATATAATTCTATTTAAATGTCGTAAAATCTAACTCAGTATACTAGTGGTACTAGGATATCTAGAGGTTTAGATTGTCCTCATTGTCTCTGATGAGATCAAATATTGGATGATCGAAGATGGGACGCAATATGGCAGTTATATATCTCCTGAGCACTGATTTTATGCATTTGATTTCCCCAGGTCGTGCCTTATCGAAGCCCGAAGCGCTTTGGAGCTTTTAGACCAAGAAGAAAACATATTGGAACAACAAGTGGAGAATGCAGTCAAGGATCTGGTGGATAGTCGCACTAACCTAGCTGTTTGCATTGCCGCTGTGGCAGCGTTGAATGTTAGGCAGTAAGTGTTACTTAACCTTGATAGTCTGTTTGGGATTGTAGAGTCGTAGGATTCGGTATAGCTTGAATCCGGCTCTAAGGACCAAATTTCGTAATTTTTTTTAGTTTATATACGGCCAGTGTCATGAATACAACGCACCGCAATGTCGCTATAACTACAAACACAAAATGCTTTATTTCACATAAGATATGATACAAATTTGAAGTACCGTCTGGTGCTGCTTTAGTATTCACTGTGTTGCAGAATGCAGTGTCTTCCCGATAAAGGGCATAATAACTATTTATAACATTGAAATTTATAGAGAGAAAAATTCCATCCTCGGACGGGATTCGAACCCGCGTCTTCTAACTCTCCGTGTCAGACGCCATTGACCAACTAGGCCACCGAGAGTCTCGTCAGAGCATCGAATTTTAACTCTCTATTTGACTAACCGTCTTGCGGGGACGGAGCGACATCTATTGGACAGTTCAAAATCTATGGAAAATTTAATAAATCAAAGTATAGCTGTGTGATAACTTATAACTACGTAGAGTATGTCTGTAAATATGTATTTATGTGATATTCAATTTGTTTACATACGTAGGCAAGTGAAGTTGTCTTCATCAATGGGAATATGTTTAAATATGTGATAAGTATGTAAGTTCTATGTTTGTACTTATTAGAGTCTAGAGTTTTTGTATCAAGTAGTGCTTTCGAATAGATCACTTCTGAGCGTTTTTAGCGAAAATAACGCTAAAAACGCTCACAAGGGGCGTTCGAATTGAGAATCTGTGGGTGAAAATGTTGTTCATGTCTCTTTTTGTTCAGCGTTCGGGAAGCTAAAAAAGAGGTATTATTGCCACTAAAAAGTGCAGTTTTTGACCCACGTCCGAAGCATGGTTGTTTGTGATAGTTATATGGCAGCTATGTATTTGACAGCATAATCATGAGATTTTAGGTCTTATGGTCAGTTGAGCGTTCGAATAGGGTGTGGGCAAAAGTGGCAAAATATTGTTTTTGAGTTTTACGAACGCTTTAACAAAAGAACCATCAATGACAACGCCACCAATGCCCTCATAAGCCAAACGAACGCACCTATAATTGTGTACTACAAAATATTAACTAATTATAAAATAAAATAAAAACTACCAGAATGCCAGATGATGGTCCAATGTGTGTGTTTAATAAGCTATTATAGTGGGCAAGTACTACAGTGTTAGAGTGTGAAGGGCACTGTAGCAAGAGAGATAACCGGCCGAATGATATTCATAAGTCAATGTCTCGAGATGGCGAGAGCAACGCACTGGGCCTAACTTGAACTGCGTAACTGCAACGTAACTTTTTGTTCACGTGAAACAGTACAAACTGTCGTGTATCTAGGGTAACTGTGACGCAGATAACGCATAGTTGTACGCCGAAGCGTGACGTGTTCACGCTTTCGATATGAATACTTTTTCGCAAATTGTTTGTACTACGGCCTCAGTACCACGAACAACAATAGTTCTAAGGCACTGCAATTGCTATGCGCCAGCGTGATGCTTACCATCACGCGCACGGCAATGTTTTTCTACCGACTTCCGAAAAGGAGGCGGTACTCAATTCGACTGTATTTTTTTTATGTTTGTTACCTTTGTGTGTCATGTCATGTCATAACTTTCGATAGGGTGAACCGATTCTCAAAATTATTTTTTTGTTTGAAAGCTGGTGCTTTCTGTGTGGTCCCATTTAATTATTTTTTTTATTTCACCACATTCAGTTCAGTAGTTTTTGCCCATTTCATTTTTTTTTATTTCACCACATACAGTTCAGTAGTTTTTGAGTTACACTCCAATAACTGAATAAAATGGAAGTCTGCCGGTATTAAATTTTTCAAATTGTAAAAAAATATTTTAAAAGTTAGTTGGCATTATTGGATCATGTTGGTCTTCTTCATAATGCCTTCTTACTTCTTAATGTGCTTTTTATGTATACGTTTTTTACTAAAAATAACATATATAATCAGCCCATTATGTTACAATTCTGGGACTCGAGCCTTCATCTCAGAGAGAGGTGTTGGGTCATAATCCACCACGCGGGCCTAGTGGGGCTTGGTGGATAGGCTAGTGACCAATCCTTGTCGAAGTTGGTTTAACGTGCCCTCCGAAGAGCTCAGTTGTATAATGTCATTAGCGGTCACTTATCCAACTCCTGACCGCTGCAAGTGTTGCTGCGTCGAAATCGCCAAGTCAAGCTTCACTGCAAGCGCTTTTTACATTTAATGTTCTTCTATTAAAACATATTTATCTGGAATGTCTGGAAGAGATCGCTCTGAGCGATAAGACCGCCCATTATGACATTTAATTTTTAGTTTTTCATTTGTTTGTTGTATTTTATAAAGTGGTGTTGCAATAAAGAGTTTATCTATCTATCTATTTACACGCAACTTAAATTTTCTTTCCTTTCTAGAAAATATAATAGATAGATCGCTTCGGCCGTCTACGTAACCGTAGTGCCGTAACCAGTTACGAATGAGGAAAAAATAATATATGAATATTTGAATATTTATTTATTTATTATCCAAAACTTAGACTATCATTACAGTGAGATACAAATGCGATAGGTTAGTTATATGTATATAATACTATTTATATTATCTTATATGGTAACACAAAATATATAAAGTCACTCTTGTAAAATCATTCAGAGTAGAGGCAAATATATCTATTTGCTCCGCTATTAAATTTAATGTGCGAAACGTACGCGTCAGAGGCGCCTCTTTGTACAAAACTGGTTTCGTACATTTTTGAGATCGTACGTAATACGTAACCACGGTTCCGTACAAGGAATTTATTTTTATCGTTTATCGAATCATTTATTGGTAAAAAAAATAACTTTAAATATGAACAGAATATTTTATTCTAAGTCCACAATAAATTTTTAATCTCGCTTGATCACAAACATTTATGCTGCCGGCAATTTTAAAGTGGAGGGGTAATTTTCGTAAAAAAGGGGGGAAGGTTTCTGCGGCGCTAATTATCGACCTATTTTGATAAAATTTGGTACACACTTTAGGTACCTGACTAATGAAAAAGGAATTTCGAATAAATGATATTGGTTTCGTACAAAGAAAAATAATTCCGACTTTGTGGCTATACTTATCCGAATCTCGTAGGTTTCGTATACGTAAATAAAATTCTTCGTACGAAACTGGTTTCGTACAAAGATATTTTTTTCCTCATTCGTAACTGGTTACGTAGACGGCCGAAGCGAGATAGATATAGAGAAATCGCTATAATAGCCTCACGTAATTACCAATGCCCGCTGAGCTCTGTTGTGTTTTGGACTTTATTATTAAATGTATGGCATATTTTCAGTAAAATCCAACACTCTCTCACATACCTAGTAGAGGTTTGGCAGCGAGCGTACTCTCTGGACAGGCTGCTGTACTATTTGCTACGTCACGAGTTGAACACTCTAGAAGAGTTCCTGCAGTTCGCCTCGGAACTGCGCCTGTATGTGGTGTCTGAAGAGACGGCTGTTTCTACTAGAATTGTAAGTTACTCGTAGACTTCGCAAGTATTCTTTGTATAATATGGTATAATGCATTCCCATTTATAATGCCATTAATTTGGCTACAGCTACTCTTCACTGGCTTCTATTACTTTTGGAGACAATAAAATTTAAAGTTTCTACTCCATATTAATAATGCGTGACTTAATATAAATAAAAACTTAATATATAAACTTATATATGTACATATTTTATTTTATTTCAATTTGTGCATTATAAGAATGTTGACATTTTGTATTTTGATAGATAATGACAAAAACTTATTTTAATTATCAATTTGTACCTTCTTTAAAAATCATGCATGATTTTAGCACACCATTAATCTGGCAGAATGTTATGGTCATATTATGGTTCATAGATCATTTATTGGTAACAATGTTACATGTCAAAATTCTTATATATATATGGTATTTATATATATATATAGGCTTCGATGTCACTTACATATACATATTTGTGTCCGTTCTTCAAACGAATGGAAAGCTTGCTCAATGAGCCACGCTTTTAATCTATTTTTAAATGACTTATTTGAAGGTGCTTCTCGTATCTCAGCCGGGATGCAGTTGTAGACTGTCGGAGCCATAACATGTACCAGCTTAGCAGTTTTGGCCAGTCGCCGCGGCACAGCCCTCAACCAATGCCCATTTCTGGTATTATATAAATGACCATCGCCTAACCTCGAGTAATCTGTTAGGTTTTTTCTGGCATACAACGCTGCTTGCAAGACTACAAGAGAGGGGACATGGCATACAACGCTGCTTGCAAGACTACAAGAGAGGGGACAGTTATAATTTTTAGAGAGCGAAATAAAGCCCTCACCGCCATCTTGTGATACGCACACTATGGCTCTTATCGCGTGCTTTTGCATTCTGAAGACGCGCCGCCAATCAGCAGCGCGCCCGCAGAACTCAACGCCGTACTGTGAGAGTGATTGAACTGATGCATAATAGCAGTTTTTCACCATATGCGTTGGTAGTGTTGCGGAAAGACGCCACAGAGCGAAATAAGCGCGACCGAGTTTCCCACATAGGGCGTCGATGTGGGCTTCCCACGTCAAGCTCTTATCGAGCTTAAAACCCAGAAACACTGTTGTCTCGCTCATTCCAACTATTTGGGATCCTAAGGCTACTGCCATACGTCTGCTCTCTCGGCCAGCCTAATTAAAATGCATAAAGTTGGTTTTACTTAAGTTTAACTTTAGACCGTTTTTGTTAAACCACTGGTATAGCTCGTTAGCCACACCATTCAGTTTATGTTCCAATGCGACGACCGAGGTAGCTTGTACGACAGCTGCGACATCGTCAGCATACAAAAGAATGTGACCGTCTTTTGTGCTTTCAGGCAGATCGTTTAATAGCATAGAAAACATAATATTTGAAAGTGAAGAGCCTTGAGCTACACCAATAGTAGTTTATAGAAATTCAGATTTTATCTGCCCATATTCACCCACAACGGCTTGTTTTCGTTCAGACAGGAAGTATGTATGTATACTGTATGTGTACAATATTCTCTAGAATACAATCAAAACTGGCCAAACTATAGACGTTCAGCAGTGCAAGTACCGTAATAGTCTTAAATTTGTCGAGCCGCTAAGATCGATAAAAATCGTATTGCCCCTAGCAAGTATGGAAGTCAATATCGACGACTTATACGATCCTCAAATTGTCGAGAGTACATCGATTATTACGGATTGTTTACATTCCACAATGCGTCCTTCTACCATTTGAAGATTTCTACGAGCATTTCGCTCTTCTACGATCAAAAGAAGGCCGAAGTCTTTTTTTATTGAATACTAGCTGCGCCCCGCGGCTACACCCGCATGGTGATGGATGATGACGATGTTGATGAAAATTAGCCTATGTGTTAATTCAGCGCCCCATCGATCTCCATGCAAAATGTTATCAGCCAGCTATTTGAGCGTAAGAGAATAACAAACATCCATTCATCCATAAATATAAACTATCGCGCTTATAATATTAATAATATCAATCGCACCTTGCCATCCAGCGTCTCTAAAAAAAATAGGGTATTTAAAAAAAAATTGGCCTCCCTTAACATTCTCAGCACATAGCGGTTCTCCCTAACCAGGATTTGTGGGTTATTGAACCGGCCGCCTTATTGTCCAACTTGAATGAAAATGTCACTTCATTCTCATTCCTATTGATGGTTTCAGCCAAAAGGCTTGCAGGCCCAGAATGAGATCAAATGTCAAAATGAAGCAGATAGAGAATAAGGCCGCGGATGTAATGGTTGGGCTTATCCAGAACATGTTCGTATACTGCAGACAGCGTCCGTTTATCATTTCAGTTAATTTGCAATCACCAGCAATAAGGGGATATAAGGATAAGTACCTCGATGACCGAGCTTAGCTCGTATGTAAAGAATTGATTTTATTGGTCTAACCTCAAATCAAACGCTTGGCTTAGTGTTGCTTAACAACGCCATCTATTGTCAAGTAGCTTAGTCGTTGCTGTGTCGGTAAAATAGTTAAGTGGTTGATTAAGCTGACGGCCCTATTTGCCATGATATTGTAGTAGTATTTCATTGCCTGAAAACACAGATAAAACGACGTTTTCTAAAAAAGAAAACTAGCTAGATCGACTCATCGCCCCCGAAACTTTCTGCATTATAAATTTCATGAAAATTGTTGGAGCCGTTTCCGAGATTGAGATTATATTATGTATTATACATATACACTAGAATTGCTCGTTTATAGTACATTACTGCAGAATTCAGTAAGTAAGCCTTCCTGGCCAAGTATGAGTTAACCGGACCGAACCGCAGGCGAGGTTATATACGAGGCCAGGGGTCTACTCCCACCTCTTAAAGCAGTTATGTTTCAACCTTACCATTAAATCTGGAACCACCACGTCAATATAGCAAGCTTAAAATAATATTGCATTACGATAGACGTTTTGATGACGTAGTATTAAATAGTTCACTCAATTCGCATATATTTTTCATGACTTTAGACACTAAATTTCATTGTTCCAATGTCAATTTTTTGAAGAATTGTACTCCTATATCTTAAAGTAGTCATATTACAACGTTACCATTAAATTTGGTTGACCGGTTTGTGTCGGTGGGAGTACGATAGTAAGTATGATTATTTTAAGCTTATTACAAAACGCTCCTGAGTTATGATAGTTTCGTAAAAGGTTGGAGTAGGCCCCCTGGATGGCTTTCTTACTGGTTGAGGCCTACATAATGCTTTTCTCAAAAATGAAGAATCTTTTGCTAATTTGGCCTCCGCTTTTGAATCAGGAGGAGTGCCATCTATTTTTCTGAATCAGATTCGCTTGAACTAATTTTTTGGGATGTTCACGCGGTAAATTAAAACACAATTGTCGCAGTTGAATGTGAAATCCCACCAGTCGTTGTTACTAAGTTTGCGTTTAGTTTTGAACATGTTCTATTTTTACATTACATGAATGTTTGTGTATGTTTAGTAAAAATATTAAAATTATTGTTATTGAATCTCCATGTTCATTTTATAATGTCTAATCCAAAATGATTTAAAAACTGAATTTATTAAATACAAACATAAAATAACACAATAGACTTCTACAACATTAATAATTATGTACAAAACGCATCGTGCACACTTTTTCTGCGTTGCGTTAAGTATAACAGACTATAAAATAGTTGTTTAAGGCTCCAAAAACATATCTACCTCATAAATATTCTTATTAATTAATATATATCTATATCTCTTATTATGATAAATATCTATTTGGAGCCTCCCTCCTATGACCATGTTCTAATGGCTAAAATCAAATCTGTGTCTGGTACTATATTTTTTTTTCTAAGCAGATCTAAAGAGGATGACCTACTGTCCAGTAAGTACTTACTTACTGGACAGTAGGGGATTCCAAATTTAAAAAAACTCGCTTCTTAATGGACAGTTGTGAATAAGTCTCCGGTAGAGTTCATTTTCTGGATACTTTTTAGAGATGTTACGGCAACATTACGTAGCATTTTTGAGAAAAAGGTATTAGATAGGTAATAACGGCATTAGCTGTTTAGCTGACATGATGAACAGACGCTCGACCAAGTCTGCAGTTGAGTTTAATCTGGATAAGCCCAAGCACTACATTCAGTACTTACTTTTGTGTTCTAGGAATCAATGAATGAAATAATAGCCGAGCACGCTACCTGTTCCCTGAAGCTACAATCTTCAAACCCTCTGAAAGAAGTCCTTTGCGCGATACTCGAAGCGCCTGCAAACGATCCCGTGGTACTTGTGAAGGTATATAACGATTTACAAGCACAGTTGAAGGAGTTGACGCAAAATGTTCAAGATGGGTTCAAGAAGAAAGAGGATGGGTTGGTTCAGCTGTAAGTATTTTTTTAATTATATGGCCATTGGAGATAAAACAATCGCTGGCGAAGCCAAATCCTAAAATATTATAAATTAAAAAAAAACCATTTCTTATGACGCGTTTCGAGCTCGCCTATTCTGATAATCCGTGGCAGACGCCATTAATGAGTCACCGAAGTACCTATCCAACTATCGGATGGATATCTCTAGTTTAGTGGTTTAACTGTTTTTTCTACCGACTTCTAAAAAGAGGAGGTACTTAATTCGACTATTTTTTTTGTTTGTTACCTCATAACTTTCGATATCGTGAACCGATTCTCAAAAGTCTGTTTTTGTTTAAAAGCTGGTGCTTCCCGTGTGGTTTATTTCAAATACAGTCGATATTCAAAAACTACTGTTTTGAGTTACACTCTAATAACTGAATAGAATGGAAGTAGGTATTAAATTTTTCAAATTGTACTTGTTTTGTCTTAAAATATATTCGTTCGAGCAAGGCATCGTCCAAGCCTTAAGTTGCATAGTGTCACGCAGGTTTTCGTTGACATCTCGTCGATAGCCGCGGGTTTTTTCGTGTAAAATAAATCGACCACAGGGTTGGCCTAAAAATATTAAAGTCGCGCCATAAAATTGATATTTGGCTGTTTATGGATATATGTATATCAAAAAAACACTGTTTTAAACTATCACGGTTGTTCACTAAAGTTATACGGGATGCTATCCCGTTAATAATCATATAACTTTATATGTATATCAAGGCTTAATTATAAGTTTGTGGTTTTGAAAATGTATGTATTACCTACTAGCTGCTTTCCGCGGTTTCACCCGCGTGGTGATGGATGGATGATGATGATGAATCTTATATAGCCTTTGTTACTCAGGGTGAATGTAGCTTTCTAATGGTGAAATAATTTATGAAATCGGTTCAGTACTTTTGAGCAAAGTTGTTACAAACATACATACAAATCTTTCCTCTTTATAATATTCATCATCCTTTTTTAAACATAAAAAAATGATTTAGTCACATCAAAATCCTCCCACAACACAATTAACCAAAGAAACTTGCTCTAAAATTAAAACGAAATTCGCGTCCTCAGACGGGATTCGAACTCGCCTCTTCATGACCACTAGGCCACTGAGGCATTAACCAAAGAGTTTATTCTCTAGCCGTTCTATTATATTTAAAGTCTAGAAACTCGCAAACTCTAGAACTCTCTTGAGTTGAACACCTTGATTGAAAAGATGGTTCAATTGCGAGTCATAAAATCATCACCACAACATCAGGCCGCGCGAAGGCCTAACGACTGTTGTCCTAAGACAAACAACCGGGACCGACGGCTTAACGTGCCCTCGGAAGCACGGAAGCGCTCTGTTGAATAATGCCACTAGCAGTCACCCATCCGAGTCCTGACCGCAGCAAGCGTTGCTTAACTTGTTGATCGATTACGATCGCCAAGTCAAGCTCCGCCACGAGCGCTTCAATTGCGAGTGTTATGTCAGTAAAGCGCAAAAAAAAACAGGTGTTACAGGGATGTGTTATTTTCAGTAAAACATCGACGAAATGTCTACAAGACTACATATGGAGTGGATGCACAAAACAAGCCAACTGCTGGGACCGCACTGTGGCCTCACTAACTCATTCGTTGAGGCAACAAATGAATGATGTGGACAAACGCGTGCTTGAGGCCACCGGACTGTTTACAAGCGTGAAGGTATGATACTAAATGTTAAAAATACATTCTTAAACTGGTGAAATACCAACGAGCTATGGAGAGGCTATGCTCGGGGTTTCTCTACGTGATCGAGTCAGAAATGAGGAGATCCGTAGACGAACTAAAGTCACCGACCATAAGATAAGCCGGTTGAAGTAGCAGTGGGTAGTACATAGCACGCAGAACAGATGGCTGATGGGGCCGGAAGGTTCTTGAGTAGAGACCACGGCAAGCGTAGCGTAGGTTGTCCACCGATAAGGTGGACTGACGACCTGACAAAGGTAGCACGACGACGTTGGATGCAAGCCGCTTCCAACCGGTCCTTTTGGACATTTCTCAAGGAGGCTTATGTTCAGCAGTGGACGTCCTACGACTGAGAAGATGATGAGATAACTCAGGACTTTCTACCTTACTTGAGGTAACAAATGAATAATGTGGACAGACGTGTGCTTGAGGCCACCGGACTATTTACTAACATGAATGACACTAAGACATTTAAGGATCATTATAACACTGTGGCCTCACTAAGGGTGCGTTCCGGGAAGCGCCGTCAACGCTCACAACTGCTCTCGCTAATCGCGCCCCGGTTTCCCGTTCCCTTTGGTTGACAGTGACAGCTCGCAATGATCACGTAGTACCTAACTACCTAGTACCTAAGATCCGCGAGCGTTGCGAGGGCGGCGTGAGCGTTTTCGGTGACGTCATTGATGGCGTATCGAGCGCCGCGAGTGATTTCGGTCCTTCCCGTAACGTAGCCTCAGTGAATTGAGGAGGCTTTGCTTACTCTTACGTCACAATGTTAGTCGACACTTACGAGGTATATTTGTGGAAAGTCAAACCGCTTACTCAAATTTTTGAATAGTATTATTCAATTTGACATTGTACTAGTAAACTCAATAGTGGAATAGATCTATTCCCAAAATCTTGTGGTTCGTTTTTGCATTATATTGTAGTTGTCTCGCTTTTTCGATCGGTAAAATGTATAAGAGAAAGAGAGCTACATATATGTTCTTGCTCTTAAATCCAAAATCACAACCAGAAACGTGAAAAAAAATGAATTTCAAAGTCGGCCACTAGAGTTATTATGTGTGTGCAGCTTGTCAGTGTTCCAAAACAATTGTTTGACATAAATTAAATAAAAACTAATGGAAGTGGAAAAAATTGAGAAGGTTAGCTAAGTGTTATTTGTATCATTATAAAATATAAACTATTGCACTTTCAATATCTATTATAAAGAATTTTGTTTATTTTCGGATATGATATTCAAATATGTAACGCAACGGTTTTGTTTCGTTAACATAACAGTTATGTTGTCTTACAAAACACAAAAATAGTGCAAGGATAATGATGTAAAACTTAGTTTATTCTGTTTGGTACTTTTTATTTTACGTATAAGTTTGAACCGTTTTGAAATAATCGGCATTTTTGAAGTGGTGGCGAAAAAAGCGAAATCCGCCATTTTGAATCTTGAGCGTGCGAGTGAATGAAAATTTCAGGCAAAGCACATGTATTTTTTTCAGAATGGGGACAAGAAGAATCTTCGGAAGCTGTGGCAATGGTTTCTTGCGGATCCTTCGAGGTTGCTTGCCGCTATGAAAAACTAAAGATAATAATAAAGAAGGACTTTCTATGAAAACTAACGTAGTTTATACATATTTATAACACAAGAATAGGGAGAGTTTCACGTAATTAACTAAGATCTTTCCAACTATAGTTTCAACCAGATCCGCTGTTTCTTTCATGGAGAAGAACTCTCGCGATTGCGTTTCGCCTTGCATACCTTAATCTGTTGATTCGGACAGATTAAGGTATGCAAGCCTCATTAGAGGCAAGGTTCATTCATAAATCTATTGTTATTTTTTGTCCTGATGCGGACAGATTAATTAAATGATCTGACTCAACTGAGCGATTTCGATTCTTGTATTAAAAAATATCGAGTTATTTACTTTAGGAGATGATAAAATGCCATAAGATGCGATGATAGAACTAGGTATGTTTTTTGAAGAATGTTTGTTTGAATGGTTTATATTTGTAGAAGTATAGGATAATGCTTGTGATGTTAAATAAGAACGAAAATATTTTCAATAAGCTACAATTCAACTATTAAAATATGAAGTAATTTACAGTAATCAATATTGTTAAGTAATTTATTGAGATTGTTAAAGAACTCGTATTTTAGTCAGATTATTGATATATCTTAACGAACAAAATACCTCAATCTAAAGCTACTATAAAGAATCGTATTAAGGTTGTTACAAACATGTGCCTTAAATGTAACTGGGCAATAAAACAACTTTTTCGTATAAAAATCTTAATATATTTTAATTTAAACCCTATCACAATAACAATGGTATATAAATTGTCTAATAAAAAATAAATTACTAAATCACAACATTGCAGTCTGCAACCGGAAACTGTACAAGTTACTTACATCTAATTAGTTGATTAACAATAACATATGTACAAACTTGCTACTCACTTGCGGTTTCACCTGTGTGGATGATGATGAAAATTCACTATCGTCCCGACATCCAATGTCCCGGGATGTAATCTATCTCGTTGCCAAATTTCATTACGATCCATTTAACTAATTTACCAACGAGAGTATCCTCCAGTTTCTAGAACGTTTGTCAAAGGTAGATCAGCTAACAGATGGAATACTGACCACTGATTGGTCACATATCGCGTCATGGCATACCATTGACCAATGAGCGTTTAGTATTTAGTTGGTCAACTAATCAAATCTTTGACACAGGATGATGATGAAATTTCACTATCGTCACTGCGTCCTATGTCCTTCTCCGGGATATTATCTATCTCGTTGCCAAATTTCCTTACGATTCGTTTATCCATTTAATTAATTTACCAACGAGAGTATCCTCCAGTTTCTAGAACGTTTGTCAAATGTAGATCAGCTAACAGACGGAATACTGACCACTGATTGGTCACATATCGCGTCATGGCATACTATTGACCAATGAGCGTTTAGTATTTAGTTGGTCAACTAATCAACGCTTTGACACACGTTCTAGAATATGGGGGTAAGTGTGCAAAAAGAGAAATGTCGTGGCTTTACGGAGAAAAAACATTTAAGTTTTTAAGCTTTAATAGCTCTCAGGAGTACTCTTGAGTTGAAATTTTATTAAAATTAGCGCATTTAATTCCTGTTCTCGGCCGAGACCGAGAACAGTAAACCTGTCTCGGTCGACCCTTAGTCTATACTAGTGAACCTTAAAAATATAGTGTTGACTGACAAAAAATGGACGTTTTCCATTAGATTTGTGTGTTTTTGTTGCGCTTAATCCCACGTAGGCCGCGGAGGTTTCTTCATGAAGGTGTCTTCAGGCGCGATATGAATAGGATTGTTGAAGTCCACCTCGATATGTTCGGGTATCCTGTCCAAGTACGTCACGTGGTCGTTCACGTTATCTGCCAAAAATAAGTTATAATTTTTAACTGTTTCCATCATCGCAAAAAAAAAACAAATAGATAGATAGATTTGTTCACTAGGTACGGTAAAATATGAAATAAAAAACACATGGGATAACAAAAATATCGTATCTAGTACAAAATGCAGTCTTATTGATAAAACGATTTCTTCCAGATAACCTACATGTTTACATAACAGCAAAATGACATGACAGCAATTATTTCCAACACCGCAATGATACCTAGATATTGCTGGGCGATGGTAAGTAGTATACCGAATACGCGAAGTTTAAAATTAACAAAACCACGTACATTGGTAATATAGCCATTTCGGAAACCGGCTTGTTCCGTAGGTTGGAATTCATCAAACCTGCGACTGAGACGGTTCGTGTAGACCCTCGAAAACAGCATATAAACATGGCGCAAAAGAGATGGGTCTGTAATTCATCAAGGTGTTGTCACCTTTGAAGAACACCACCACGCTTTTGTTCCATGCTTATAGTGTTGAACATTTGAGTACGACGGTGTTAAAGAGCTTCTGAAGGACTTTATGTACTGGTGTTCTACCCGCTTTCAGAAGCTCAAATGTGATACCGCGATACCCGGCGCCTTGTTGTTTTTAAGCGGTTTCAAGGACATCCTAATCTTATAATGTTGGTACAGCTTGGCTCTTGGGTCAATGGGCAAGCTACTTAAAGGTTTATTGACCGAGGTATATAGCTAACACTTCTTGCTTTGGTCGACGCATTATTGCCATCTTCTCTCTTCAGCGTCGTCAACTGGCTTTGCCCAATAGAGATATGTCTCTTGCAAACACTTCGGATCCTTTTTTCTACTCTATCGTCTCTTTAATACGATTTGCCTTAAAGGTCCGGGAAAGGTCGAAGGACTTTCATATTTGTCTATTGAGTAGCCTATATGCTTCAGCATCATCGGAAAACTGCAGTTTTGATAATCGTCGTACAGCCATGAGGTTGAGGGTATGGTTTAAGAGTTTCTATGGTGTATCTGTACGGTGGGATTTAAAGTACTTGGAACCTGCAGTAAGGACAGTTTCTACTACCTAACCTGTTGGTCTCGTCCACTGAAGCGATGTTCTCGAAGCGATTGGACAAGTCATGCTGAAAACTCTCGGGGTCTTGAATATGGGCATGAGTTGGTCGGAGCGTAGACTTCTTCAAACCTGACCTTTTTAGTTTAACATTAATATTCAACGTGCATCTTATCATATATATATCATTCGGTGATCACTACCGGTTTTCACCCTGTTGATCAAGACATCAGTGAAAATTTGTTTCTTGGTGGCCATAATGATGTCAATCTGATTTCTCGTGGAACCATCGGGACTCAGCCAGGTCAATTTCCTGTTAGTGTTGAGTGTTTTCTTAAAGAAAGCGTTCACCATAAAAAGTCCCTGTTTGTCCTGAATGTTGGCTAACCTCCTACGGTTCCGTTGCCCATAGCCAAATTGCCCCACTTTCAACTCATCACTTATCTCACCCAACTTCGCATTGAAGTCCCCCATAACAACAAGGCAGTGCGTTTCAGAGGTATGTATGGTCCGACTAATATCCTCATACATATCCTTAGCCTCATCATCCGGGTGCGACTGCGTCGGTGCGTATACCTGAATGACCTTCGGCGAATATCTTTTGGATACTCTAAGTATTAGGTATACGACCCTGTTGGAAACGCTATCGATTGTAATAATGTTTTTAGTAAGGGACTTGTGGATGAGAAAGCAGCACCCGTTCCCGAGTTGACGCATGTGCCAGCCATCGCCTTATTTGAGGGACGATGGCGACCCGCCACAAGAAGCCGCTACCGGCCAACACCTCTTCGTGACCATCACTGATTGGAATGTCATCTTTAGAGTTTATAAGGTCGATAATACTCACTGGTCAGATTCAGCGCTGCGATGATATCGTGCAGGTTTACATCGTTCAGCGTGGCCTTCACTGCGGTGCGCTCCCGGGTTAGACTGCGGCGTAGGCGGTCTCGGGTCACACTGCGGCGGTGGCGAGACGAACGGGACACGCTCGTGTTGTAGCGACTTAGTAGCGGCAGTGTGAACACTGACTCCGATAGAGGCGTGTTGTCTGGACCGAATTCCTGGAATAACGATAAATATGGGGTAATTAATACAAATTGTTATATATGAGTGTTTTCAATCTAAACGATAGGTAGGCGATACGAGTATTGTACTGTATACAAAAAGGAGATGGAGCAAAGTTTATATAGGATTTGTGCAACTCGCCAGATCGTCCAATGAGGGTTCCAAGCCGATATTAAATGCCACCTAAATCTAGAATTATTGGTCCGATTGCTTACCGCCTCTAAAAGTTCAGTACAACCTCAATATGGCTACAGCGTCACCATTGAAGCACAACTTATGATATTTTTAATGAATTATATAAACAGGTGTTGGGGTTTTACTCTTGGTAATTTCGGCACGAATGCCTGACAGTTTTTACTATAATTATGAGAGATGGTTCCGAGAAACGAAAAATTGAACCACTCTCAACTACAACGAACACATGGACATCGAACAGTTAGAAATTGTAGATTAAAAAAGGGGTTGCTAGTGCAAAAATTAAAACACAGTATGTGATGATACCAGTCGAAAATATGGACCCTTTTGGCTAAAGTGAACACAAATACATATATTATATTGAATTACAAAAATGATAACTTGAGAACGTTCAACACTGGTAAAAAATAAAGGAATTGATATACTTATCTCAATGTTATTTACACTAGTCAAAACTAACCGAAAGTATCTTGGGACTCGGAGACGAAATTGCCTATTACGATATATACAGCCTGGACAAAAGCAATGTCCCCGGAGAGAAAGTATCCTACATATAGCGAGTCTGATTGCCGACTCTGACAATTGTCCCTAAAAATGCAGTTATATTTATTTCTAAATGTAAAAATATAATATTTTTGTCTTTGTTCACTACCATCCCTCTATTATGTCATCCTGTGAGCTAACAATCACACCTACCAAGCATTTCCCGCTGACGCAATAAGAAGCGTTTCTCTTCCCGCACGAAGTGCCGAGTGGAAACCAGCCTTCTTGCCCATTCACCAAGTAGAACCTATGCGGCACTCGCTCGTCTTGGCACGCTACGCGGCATGGGCGATCTGGGTCTTCTGTAATCATTAATTATACGTACACGTTATGAATAAATAAAATGCGGTAAATAGTACACCATAATATAATTATGTTTTTATCTTATACAAACTATCGGAGCGTAGGTCGTCCTCCGAAAAAAAGGCAGACGACCTGATAAAGGTAGCAGGACGTTGGATGCAGACCGCTTGACTTGAAGTAACATAGCTTGCTATTGCGGTTTGTGGGAAGTTCCGGAGGCCCTATTCCCCCCTTTCCCGTTCTCCCTCTCCTTCCCCCTCTCCCTCCACTCTCACCCCTTCTATATCTTCCTTCTTATCATCCTTCCTCAAAGGTCAGCAACGCATCCTCGAGACCTCTGGTATTGCGGATGTCCGTGGGCGACGGTATCACTTACCATCAGGTGAGCCGCTTGCGCATTTGCCAACCTACCCCATAAAAAAAAACAATATTTTTGGAAATCCATGAAGGAAGCACATTCTCATGGTTCAGAAGTGAAGGCTTATGTTCAGGAGTGGCTGAGATGATGACGATGATGATGAAGAAAACCCAACCATAATATTATTTTATTAGATATATAAACTTATGACTATGAATTAGTTTGTAAAGTTTCCACAATAAGTTCCTTAGTACCCTCTACCTATTTACCTTTAAAATACAATGTAAATAAATTCTAAAAAAACCCAGCAAAAACTTGAATAATTTATTATTTTCAGGACCATTACGTAATTCAATTTCAACCAAATAGGAATATTTTTTAATTAAAATCTTGTTTACTGACGGCTTTCAGTAATTTTGGCAGCTCTTGAATCGTCAGCAACTTATAGGATAACTGATTGTGATAGAGTAGAAATCCACCGAAGTTTAATTATTGCATTTGTATGGGACGGATGCGATGGAATGGCGACGCATTGTAAGGCGGACACAACCTGAAGTGACGACCACGACCGCTCTGTCAAGAGCGTAGCGACGAAGAAGAATGGGACGTAAATCAGAGCCTTTAAAGCATAACTATTCTTCCTTAATTTATCTATGCTTTAAAGCGACGAAATGTAGATCAAACAAACATGTAGATCATAATACTTACTTCTATTGGTCATTAACTTCGGCATTTCTTTATAAGTATATTGTGTCGGTATAGAACCTTACCTAAAACAGGCGATATCTGCATTCCCAACCCTGACAGTCTTCGAACTCTCTCCTTGTATTTACTGCAGACCATTGTGGCGTACTGGTACGGAGAATTGCGTTGGGTGCAGCCCTTAAAATATTTTTTACACATAAGTATATCAGTTTGCCTATTAAAGTATACTCAAATAAATCGATCTTACAGTGCAGTTTCATGAAAAACTTATGTATTAGTCGTATAATGGGTACAAGCTGTAGTACATTACTGCAGCGGCCAGCCACAGGCATTGATGGACGAACGTAAATGTGGGCCGAGGCGAGGCTGAGCTACACATACGTAACTCCATCAATGCCTAGTTGTGGCCAAGGCTTGTAAAGTACTATTCTCAAATAAGTAGCGCGGAAGTTAAAACTAAGCAGTAGGTACCTAGGCAGATTTCATAAGTAAATATTGATGTAAGATTGTTGACAGGCCAGTTGGCGCAGTTGGTAGCACCCTGCCTTCTGAGCCGCTAGTCCCGGGTTCGATCCCCGGACACGTCAAACATTTGTGTGCATGAACATGTCTGTTTGATCTGTGTCTGGGTGTTTATATGTATATAAGTATTTAATATCATATATAAGTATGTAATATCAGTCATCAGGTTACCATAGTACAGGCTATGCCTAGTTTGGGACCTGAAGACCTTTGTGTGAGTGTTGTCCCATATTATTATATTTTTCTTGCGATGTGGCGGTAACAAGTCTTCTATTACCGGTTCTTGCCGCATCCTGAATTTCAGGTGGTGTTATAGCGTGTTATTCACGCTTATTGTCTTCACATGAACTCATTTTCTACCGACTTCCAAAAAAGGAGGAGGTACTCAATTCAACTGTTTTTTTACGTTTGTTACCTCATAAGTTTGGATTGGGTGGACCCATTCTAAAAATTCTTTTTTTGTTTTAAAGCTAGTGCTTTCAAACAAAAAATCCCGTGTGGTCCCATTTAAATGTTATCATTTGGTCCAGTAGTTTTTCAGTTACACTCCAATAACTGATTTTTACCAAAGTAATAGAATGGAAGTCGGTATTAAATGTTTCAAATTGCCTTGTGTCAAATAAAATACAATTACTTTGCAAAATCAATGACGAACAACAATATTTTTTCCCGTGTTAAGTCAGTTTATTTTTCAATAAACATATTTATATTTGCAGGCCAGTTCGAATTTAAATAAAAACTTTGATAAGTTACCTCCTTGGTTGCCATGGTTTGGATAAAATGTAGTTATAAATAACACGAAAGATTTTCAAATATTACCTACTTCTTCACCACAGAACATCATCAGAACGCCACATTCTTAAAAAATGCTGATGCTGCATTATTATTTTCATAAATATCCTAATATAGATATTTACAAAAATCATTGTAAAATCCTTGTTTCAGCTATCTAGTACACCTAATCATGTCAATGTTAAAAAATAACTTAACATTATAAATAACAAAAGTTACTGAATATTAGTTTGTTTCGGCTAATTTATAGTTTGATTGGATCCAATGCTATACTAAAATGTGAGAGGGAAACATGTAGGTTGACTTTCCTTCCTTAAATCTAAGTATGTGAAAAAAAAAGATTATTGGATATATTTTAGCAATACAATAAAAGCTGGAAGGAACCCTTTCCAACTTCCGAGTAGGAACTGCGTTAAACATACCAGATCGTTCCTTCCAATGTCAGCTCTACAAAGCTGTATAGTGGTTATTGCTCGGGTGGCAGCCCTGACTAGTCGCACGCCGACTCCGCCCGTGATGCAATGGTAATGGCAACCGCTTGACGGGCGCCATTGTGAACCCACTGCCCTTCGCCACGAAGATTTTGTACTGAAATTGTGCCGAAAAAAGGCTATATATGGTTTTTTGCAAGTTATACTTTACCGTTTATATATTGTATATATCTATAGTTCTTCTGGCCAAAAGTCTAATAGAAATACAGAAACTGGTTTAAATGTGAATCAATGTTGAAATTCCGCTCTGTTTTTGGTCCTTCGAGTCGGATCAGATAAAGCGATGAATGTTCATCGATTACTTTTTTTATTTATTTATTGCTTTTCAATCGATTGGAAACTGAATCAGGCTACAGAATAAGACAGAAGATATCACTACTATTTGACAGCTTTCCGTAGTAACGATGATGCGTTTTATATCTTTTTAATATTTACTGTATTCTAAAACTGTACATACTGTCATTAATTTTTTAATATTTTGTCGGGATTTTCGCGCACATTAGTATCAATTTATAATTATTATAAATTCGATATTTTGACACAACATTTATCTTGCTGGAATAGTCCTTATATTTCAAACATTCATTCGTAAGAAAGCTTATGCAAAATGGTCCATACGCCATCTCTATTTATAAAAGTCAAGGGATAATTTATTTTTGATCCTTCGAGCTGGATTTGATCCAGCAATTAGTTCAATTACAATAAACTTAAAACCTCGAAATAAATGCGTGTTCGGGTAGGGATACTTGGGAGTCAGTTACCGTTATAGGTTAAGTGTGATGTCATCTTCGACCGCATCATCACTGATCATCAACTGATATAGGGGGTCAGTCTATACAATTTTAATTTAAGAGACTTACGAAGTTTTAGGAGTGTGCGGAGTAGCAGTTTGCAACTGCAACGCTTCCCACTCGCAATCGGCCGGTCTTAGAGCAAACTCGGCATCAGCACTTGCAGAGCACGTGAATTTCTGGAGAAGAAATAAGCCATTAATTACTTTGTGTCTTTTTAGAATTCCATGGATATATCGTTAGTAGAGCAGTAAACCTGTCTAGTTTTATATGTCTAGTCTAGATTCTAAAGTTAGTGGTATTTTGGTAATTTGGGACCAAATGGTCACCCAGGACGTCCACAAATCCACTTATAGTCCTGCCTATGCCACCTCGTGCCTGGCACTTCGGACTTGTTTTGCAGCATACGTCCTGTGCAATAAGATTCCAAGATTCCATTTTATTATCTTCCCTTTCATTCTTGTAATAAGAAAAACACTCACCAGTAACCAGGAGAGAAACGTAAACTTTGTTACTTCCCTTTCGCTCCATGCATTATTCGAATCTCTCTCTCTCTCTCTCTCTAATTAATTAATTTTCAGAACTATAAAACAGTACCACATTTTATAACAATATAGACAAGTATTATTTTAAGCAGTTAATTAATATAAATAGCTTCATATTACAATGATTTTGATGTCCATTTTTAAGAACCGAATTGCTAAGTCACTTTTGAAAATTGTGAAATGTCTTGATCTTATTGCAGGCGACTGTACATGGAAGATATATGAGAAAAAATATTATTGGGACTTTTATAAACAAAAGATAGCTAGAATGATGTCTGTTCTAATATATTGTGGTAAGATTCACTTAACATTTAGTGTTTGTTTCATGTGAATCAATTCATAAATACAAAAGTTATTACATTTTAAATAATAAAATAATAACTCTCTCGCCACTACAGAAAGACCAAGCGAGCGATGCCGCTGGCGGTTCAACTAGTTATAAATACCTTCATATTACGGTTCTAGCTACTGCACATGACTTGGACCGCGTGAAATAATGGTGTTGCGATCTCGCGTATATAACCGTTGAATCGGGATATACATTTGCGCATGTGTTATTCCAAGGTATAAGCTTATCATCATTCCTTATAGGTATCATTAAAATTTGTTCAAGTGGCTGGTTGTTCCATCATGTAGAAGTAACAATTACAAAATAATTGCTATTTAATACTGTACTATTGAGTCGATCTCATCTTTTCCGAAAGCTACGAATGCGTAGGTTATAAAGGTGTTATTTTTATATACAATACAAAACAAAAATTATTTATTGATAACCAATCATAAAAGAAAAACATAATACAATAAAAAGCGGTACAGTAGATTAGACAATTGGCGGTCTTATCGCTATAGCAATCTCTTACAGGCAACCTTGCATGGAGAGGATTCTTAATAATAATGCGGTAGTAGATACAAAAATAAACATTTTTATCTAGGAATTAAGTGCTAATAGATAATTAAAATACATAAATAAAACTAAATAATTATAAACTAATACATATCTACTATTAAAATATAAACATAAATACAATATTTTAATACATAATAATCATTTAAAGAAAAATATAATTCAGTAGTTCTTGCCACCTCCAAGCCACTCAGCGGGAGGCTGGCGCGGGTGCAGAAGCGGCAGCCAGAGGAAAGCACCTTAAGTACGCTGCCTTGGAGTCAGCCTACGAATTCGTGCCGTTTGCTGTGGAGACGGCTGGGCCGTGGGGCCTGGAGGCCAAGAGATTTGTTAAAGAACTCGGGCAGCGCCTGAAGGAGAGAACGCGTGATCCTCAGTCGGGCCATTATCTTGTGCAGAACATTTCCTTGGCCATACAACGCGGGAATGCCGCTAGCCTGATAGGCACGTTTGGGCGAGAGGGCATTGATTGTGAGGGACTTTGACAAAATCAAATCAAATGTGTTTTTATGACATGATGTTAATATTTATTAATTTGAAATAATGTTTAATTTATAGTGGACTATAAGTTAAATGACTTGTTTAAAAAATATTCAGTGTAACTAGATTCTAGTGTATCGACCAAATGTAATTAATATTCTTGACTTGAAATAAATTATTAATTCAGTAGTTATTTGATAAATATTGCTTCTTCACCATATCTTTGAAAGACGAAATTGACTTTGCTTGTCTGATACTGACAGGAAGCTCATTCCATGACGGACAGCATGTTTAGTAAATTATTATATCAGTATTATTTATACATAAGTAGATCTAAATCTAAAATACTAATTTGGCCTAAGCCCTAGTTAACAGTTTTTCCGCATGCTCTATCCAAGCAAACGTGCTATGGAAAAAACACAAGGGAAAACAAATGTTGAAAGAAAAAACGATATTAAAACAGATTATTTACTGCAGTACCCTAAGAAAATGTAGGAACCTTTTTTTAATTTCATATTCTTATATTATTAAGTGTCGAGACGGAAAAGTCGAACCCGTGGATGGTAAGCGCTACATTTGCTTATGAGAGTTTCAGTTCTACCCAGAGCTTAAAAATCAAGTTCCGTGTAGCACTGCTCTGCTTCGTCATCTCGAGACAATACTTTTGAAATTTAATACGCCTCTATCGTTCCTATCGTCCCCAAATAGGCCAAAATCATTGTTTTCTTTTTAGCGGTAGAGTCACTAAATATTTTTTAATATCGTTTTTCGATAATGGATTTCCGCAAAGTAACGCCTAAATTATTTTGAATTATTTTTGAAAGAAAGAAAAAAAAATGAATAAACATGAAGTTGTAAATATATTTTTGTTTTGAATAGGTAGGGTTAGGTCACAGATTACTGAATAAGAACAGATACTTCACTCAGTAGAAAATTTCCAATACCTATTACGATAATAGCCTACTCCCTCGCGTCAACAACCACTGTATGCTAAAATGCGCCTAAATGCTCAAGCGTACAGCAGTGATTGCTTCGCACCGCGCGATTCCACAGTAATCGCAGGGCTGCCTCTTCGATAAAATTAAATTAACATAACTTTTTATCTATGTTATTGAGAACTGTGAATATGTTCTGACTTTTATGTGGCAGTTAAAAATTTTATCATTTATAAAATATTTAACCAACTTAAAAAAAAGGAGGTGATCAGACATACAGGCCAAACTGAGATGTTTGACTTGTATGGTTTGTAGGTATGTATGTTTGTGCGCGATAATCTCGCGTTTGGCTAAACAGATATCGATGCGGTTTTCAGAAAAGGATTTGTTACATTTAGGAGAACGTTTTAAAATAAGTATAATACTTCTTAGTTTGATGATGATCTTCGGAGATGTTCACTAGAAATGAAAAAAAAAGCCTTAAAAAAAGAGTTGTTTGTGTTTATCCCTTCTTTTGCTTGATTTACACCCATCTACAGCACATAAGGCACCACACGGCATCGTAATACGCGTACGAACGAACAGCACTATTAAAATTGAACGGCGTGCGCGCGCTTCGCTTGCGAAAACCGCACTGAATTTGAACCGCCGGCGGACCGAGACCGCTCGGCTGGGCGGTAGGCAGTTATAGCGCGCAAGTACATGGAGTGACGGAGGCCTGGTTAGGTGTTAATCAATGAACCAGTGTTATACAGTTAGCCACCCCACCCAACTCGAAATGACGACGTTGCCAGATCGTGCAATTTACATGTAGGGACGCGCTTTGACAACGGTGTTGCCGTGCTCAGTCGTCGGCGAGTCTCGGCAAAGGACGGGCGTGCTACGTTAGTTTTGGGTATTTATCAGCGAGAAAGTTATAAAAAATCACGTAAGTAATTTTCTTCTACGTTCTTTGTTTTTAGGATTATAGAATGGGTGTCATATTGAGATTATAGACCTTATCATTAAGCTTTTTTAAGGTGAAACTAAAGTATGAATGGGTTGTCTGGTTAAAAGCTACATAACCTCAAATGCATCAAGAGGGGGTTGGTATACAATGAACCAGTATAGTGTCCTATAGAGTGAGCCGGTGGTTCATTGTATATTACATCCTGGCTCATTGTGTAACAATCTTATTTTTATGTCTTTAATATTTTGTCAATACCTAGGAACTTACAACAAAATTAAATTGTGTTTTAGAATGCCTCGCACATTTTCAACTAGAAAAAAGGGTACAACCACAGCTGAACAAATGACACGAGCGGTTTATGCACACCTACAAGGTGGATTAAGCATCCGAAAGGCAGCAATAGAATGCGAAGTAGCTTACCCTACATTACGTAGGTACGTAAAAAAGTTTTCTTGTAATATGTCGGCCAAAATGGAACCAAACTACGATGTAAATATAAATTTTACCATAGAACAAGAAACATATCTCAAAGAATATACAGGGTGTTTGGTAGAGGGACCGACATACTAAATGAGCGTGTTCGGCCCACTTGGAGAATACAAGTTGGCCAAAAAAATCCCAGACCCTCCAATTTTTTTTAACTTTTTTTTGTGAATTTTCCCTTTTTCTCCGAAATCGTACCTATTTACCACCATAACATTTGTAAAATCTGTTTTAGACAGGATGTTTTTAGTTGAATTTGGGCTCTATACACCTTCAGGCCAAGCAAAGAAAAATTGGATACCTGATCGGACCTGATCAGTATGAAGTACGGATTAATTTGTTAGAAGTTGTCAGTGATCCTACCAGGTACGATCTCTGACCTAGAAAAATGTTTGTGTTATGTGTCTCCATGCGTTACGCGATACACGGTATCCTAATGCACGGATGCAGTTTACGGTATTACATATATTAAACATATTGGTTTTTGACAGGCCGGTTGGCGCAGTTGGTAGCACCCTTGCCTTCTGAGCCGCTGGTCCCGGGTTCGATCCCCGGACTGGTCAAACATTTGTGTGCATGAACATGTCTGTTTGATCTGTGTCTGGGTGTGTATATGTATTTAAGTATGTATATCAGTCATCAGGTTACCATAGTACAGACTATGCTTAGTTTGGGACCTGAATACCTTTGTGTGGATGTTGTCACATATTTTAATTTTTTTTTATTTTCATTTACTCTTTCCAAATAAAAATTTAGTATAAAGTGCATATAGGACCGAGACATTTGGCGTCATAAAGGAGAGGCTATGTCGAACTGAGGATAGAAATCGGTTGATGATAATCACGATGACGATGTGATTTTAGCTTTACTAGCGGCGGGTGGCTCCACGGTACGGAAAATGACTATTCACACGTATATTTACTGTTTTTTCTAATAAATTCTTTTAATTTCATTTAAATTTTAGAGAGAAAAATTCACGTACAGAACGGGATTCGAACCCGCGTCTTCAGGCCACCGAGGTTCATGCGTTGAATTTCCTCTATTTGATTTTGATGATATATCGCTTAAAATGATATAGACAGTTAAAATTCGATGCTCTGACGGTAAGCCTCGGTGGCCTAGTGGTCATGGCGTCTGACACGGACTGTCGGAAGACGCGGGATCGAATCTTGTCCCAGGATGTAAATTTTTCTCTCTAAATTGAAATATTTGGCTAAGCAAGTGTTAGTGCTTCAAAAATTAATTATACAAACTAAATGCTCACCTGACAAACGCCGGAGATACAGAACATAGGAGACATCTTGGAACAAGCGGTCCCGTCCGGTAACGTCCACCCTCTGGACTTGTAACCTCCGCCACGAGTGTCGCACCAAACTGCGCAGGCGCTGCTTACATCTGAAAATTATAACTATAATAGTAGGTATATTACTGACAAGACCTGAAACAAATCTAATAATCTACATACATTATATATAAAGCGTGAAATCTAAAGGTGTCGTAATACTAAAGAAGCTTGCATTCATATTGGGACCTAACTACTGTAATAATCAAGCAGGTTCATCCCTGAAAACTCGGCCAAAGCCGGCAATAACCTCCAGAACGTAGGCTAGGTAAACAATCTGTGCTGGGGTGAAACGTGAAAAGCGTGTGCAGGGTAGGGAATAGGCATAACTAATAGAGCTGTCCAAAATACTAGGTATATGCACACCTTTCATTATTACTACTCCTTTTTGTTACATGCTGTGTATAGTTACTGTTCCTGACTGACTGTTTAATTTGTCTGCCTAGAGCCTAAACATTTGTTCAATTACCCACACAAGCGCACCACACGTACACGCTCACACATCCTTCCACACTCACATAAGTACATCTGTATGTACTCAACCATGCCGCTATAAACACAACATCTGGTTTTCAATGTTTTATAATATGTATAATCTTATTTGGCCATATTTAAGATTATGTTTGATGTACCTGTATATGTTACGTAAAACGCTGTTGGATTACCTTAATAAACAAAAAAAAAACTCTTGGGAATACAAAACTGAATAAAATTAAAATTTTGACAGTGGTTTGAATGATTTTTAGAAATATCACCGCTAAGGAGGTAAATTCAGTTGATTCTGATGTTTCGTATCCCATAGACCAAAGGAGCGAAGCCATTTGTGGGTTAGCTAGCAATATATTAAATTTACCATCAGAATCTATCCTTTGCAGTCCAGTACCAATTAGATCAGGGTCCACGTCTCGAGCCCTTGAACAAATTTCATCGGCAAACTCGCGCACTGTCATCCGAGGCACGTTATTACACTGTAAACATATATTAACAAATTAAATCACAGAACGCCTTTTTCAATTTCTTCATTCCACTAATGTACTTCTTTTTCTTATTATTGTCGTGTCATATTTATAGCTATATTAAAAAACACGGTAACTGAGGTCAGCAAATGCGTATTCATTCTTCTTCTTCCTTAATCGTTCCCTCATTATTGAGGATCGTGACTCCTCTGTTGCAGTTTGTTTACTGTTTACTGTGTATGTACAATTATTCATTAACGTATTCATTAGTTTGTATAAAATCATGGTGTGATTCGACACCAAGGACCTTACTAAAAGCTCTTAAATCAGGACTTCTAAAAAACTGCCCAGTTTAATCGTACCAACTTTACAAACAAACAAACTTTATAGCAGGCCTGCCAGACCTACGGTTCAAGAACTGCAGAAAACCCGCTAACCTGTTTTTGTATGGACCATAGGTATGGACTGACATTACAGTGACTCTCTTAATCCGCTCAATCTGTCAACCGTGCGATTCTCGAATGATTCGTCGTTGCGTTCGTCGACGAGCTCACCGATGTCAAATACTTTATTAGATATCGCCCTTGTACATAAAGTTAATTTTACAATGTTTCTTGTTATCGATGTCGTCATTTGTTTCACGGATGTTGTCAAAGATGCAACGATAAATAGCACGGCAGCTTATAAACGTCTAGGCAAGCAATGTTGGCTATAGTAAATTGTTAGAATGCCAGAGACAACATTATCCGTTCACCTTTGAGGCAAACAACTACAAAGAACTGCACGCAACTTGCATGGATTTTACAAAGCTGATAGTAAGGCCTCAGCAAGATTGCATATTTACCTGTTGAGCGTGACAAGATTGGTACTTCTTGTCGTGGCCGATGCAGTAGTTGTTGCCATTGTTATTTCTGAAAAAAAAAAAAAAACATTTGCGATATTTTTATTTTTATACACAAGTCAAACTACGGGAAACTATTATTTTTATATTATAAAGTCTAGTTTGACCACTAAATAACGTCGGGCTAAGAACACTTCCTCGAGGGAACCTCAAAGTTTAAGCGATCATAAATACTGAGATGGCTCTATTTTAACACACTGACTACGACCATGCAAATAGTGTTTAAATATTTTTCTTGATCAGCGCCAGTCTTCTAACATTCAAGTTTTAGTAGAAGAAGGTCAACATCTCACTTGGTGAGATATCGTCGAATGATTTCTATAGATCTAAGAACGTACTTACTACCTTGGTACTTATATTTAGGTCTAATTTCCTAACAATACATTCGGTAAGCCACTGGATATTGTTATCAGTTGGTTTGAGATACCTAAAGCAGAATTAATTATCTGCGAGTATATTATGTTTTTCAAGGTAGGCACTTAACCCGTTGAATGGCGATCCGCCATATTTGGTCAATAATACAATAGATTTCGCAGAAATCTACCTACTTTTCCAGGAACTGCAACGTGTTTGGTTAAGCCTTTTGCTAAGAATTATTTCAAATATTTTATATTTGAAACGTGGTTCAAGGAGATTACGGGGTCTATAGTTTGTTACATTAATTTTATCGCCGTTTTTATATTTTCGGTATACTACATCTACATCACGTTTGGAGACTTCGGAAAATGCTATATTTGCTAGTAGATTTTAATATTTAAAAATAAATACCATCTCATCCAGTAGCATAGTCTGTGCGTAATTCTAATATTAAAATTTCAACTTCAAAGCGATCGGTACCTAACATTGCAAAAGAGTTAAGTCGAGGAAATATTACACGTGTTTTTTTCACTCTTACATTCTTTTTAACCATATAACCCTCTGTAAATATACTTTGAGTATAGATCTACGTTTCTGCATGTCAGTCTGTTAAAGAATCCGTTATCGACTTATTATATCAAGGATTTGAATGCGATCCCGAGAAGGGAAGGTAGCGAATGTATTAGAACTAATGTAAATGAATAATGTTTACACACTCGTACGACTCACACTCCCTCCTCCACTGTGTTTCGAGAAGCATGGAAACTAACTATATAACATATCTGATCTGCTGATTACACAAATATATGTACCTACCTATGGTCAGGAAACTAGTCCGAGGTAGCTGGCGTACCTAATTACCCTGTACCCTGTACTTTATGATAGACTTAGCTTGTCCAGAACACACAATTAAAATTCATTAAACCATGGTAGTTTTTACACTCTCGCGCACACATAAAATGACAATTCTTAAAATACGTTTATTCTATTCAATTGTGGGTAGTTTTACATCAGTGTAGACTAGTTTAGGGAGCATGAAGATTAAATTTACTCTAAACATACCCACGACGGAACACAAATAGCTAATTTAAGAACTGTCACTCGAAAGCGTCAGGTATACTAATTTGAACTTTAGTAAAAACAGAATTAGTACTAGCATAATTTATTAAAAATAGATTTTAGTTCGCTAGTTTAGTTTGGTGTTCCTTTCAAGGGAGTTGCTACCGTTAAATGGTAATGCGACCACAGATCTTCCGTTTGTCACCTTTCTGTCGAGCAAAAATTTGGCCAAGTAAGCTAACGGGACCGTCAGATGTAATGGACTGGATGGGTGATCCCTATAAGTGAGGCGCATTTCTGACCAGGATAAATAGGCCGGATTTTTGCCCTTATTACACTTACCGTGGTCTAGAACATCTTCTAGTAGCTAAAGCGACTCCCGCAGCGGCTGGGGCTAACGTATCGTCTAGCAAGCAAGCTGAAGCACATTCAGACCAGGGAGACCAGCGACCCCAGGCGCCTCGTATTGTTTGAGATCCGGCTCTTTCCACACATTCCCCGCCTCGACAGTACTGAAAATAGAAATCAGTGGGCTTAGCACGAATAACTTCGTAACGTGTCGTTCACGTGAAACAGTACAAACTGTCGTGTTTCTAGTCATGATGTCTTACAGGCATTGTTTCTCGACCTAAGCGGCTACCTCTTTTCCACCTAATCCTCAGGGCTGTTATAAAGCGATGATAATTTTAAGGTTGTGAAAATCGATCACCAATTGGGCGGTCGAATTTGGTTCGTATTTGAATCCAAGATCGAGATAAATCTTCCGTTGATGCAAATATCGTTAGGAAGTCCAAGAGCTGTTAGGACTAGCTGTTAGGTTAGCTCGTCGACGAGCTCACCGATGTCAGATACTTTATGAGAAATCGCCCTCGTATATAAGGTTGTTTTTCCAACGTTTCTTGTCATCTCGTCATTTGTTTCACGGATTTTGTCAGAAGATGCAACGATGTTAGCGCTTAGAGAATCGCACGGCTGTAACCTGAAACTGTCACCTGTCTCTGTCGTTTACACCTAAAGATGTGTCCGTCAGTTCTAAGAGTTGTCAAAATTTAACGTATAGGCACATGTTTCTCTTCGAGTCATAGCTGACTAGTAAGCGAGATACAATGGTCTAATTACAAGTTGCGAAAAATAATTTGAGGAGTTCCATAGATTAGTTATCTTATTTGTATAAAGTAAGTTTTATTACTTAGTTAGAAAATGCACACATCAAACACTACACATCTCAACATTCAAGACCCAGAAAAATATTTCTGCATATCAAAAAAAAAACTCGGCCAGAACCTCACAATCTTCGCAAGATCGATGCCTATAAACCTAAATGGTCTGACGAAGATGGAGTAGGTATAATATACTTAGGTTCTTACCATTTCTTCCCCACACTTGGTCCCTTCCAAAGC